>OU745251.1:8750000-10000000 GCA_916618015.1 Xestia c-nigrum | reverse complement strand
AGTTAATGAAGTTTTATTATTGTCCGGTGTTGTTTGTGTGTTATTAGTAGTTTTATTGACCGAATTTTAATGATGTATCCGCATTTACATAAAATCTATGTGTTTACAGAAATGTAATATTCGTTATAGATTTTAGTTAACAAACTGATATCAAATACTTAGTAATTTTTCCTTTTAAGAAAAAAGAAAACTACAGTGTTAAATAAAAAAAAACAATATTTCCGCTTTGCCAATTTCACAGACGGCTGTTTACAAAGCAGGTATATTCGAAAATAGTTTCTTTTTCGTTAATTTTAGTAAAATAATAAAATAATTTTGTATCGTTGCTGTCTATTAAGTTACTAACTGTATATTCCCTAATTAAACAGAACGAAATATTCAAATAAACCAATTTTAATTACTGTCTTAAGTTTTCTACTACAATTATCTATTTACTACCATTTTGTAGCGTTCCCCATAAACACTATCTCAAACGGATAGACAAAGCGCATCCGTTCGGATCTGTTAATAGCGTTTTGACAGTTCTTCGGTTCGGAAATGAGATACTCGAATACGATTACTTACCGACACGGAATCGTATCAAATGGTTATGCCAGATCCCATGGCGGCAATACGGCAAGCAGGCCCGCCGCCTCGCGAAATTCACCTCCATTTCATTTCTGAAAATTAGTCTCTCTGTTCTCTAAATTCGTATACGTCGTGGGGTCGTAGAATAATTGATAAATTCAATAATATCTTCATCATCACTGCTCGAGCTAAAAGTATAGTTACTGAACAAAAATCATTTAGAGTCCAGTGATTGCCAAGTTGTAAAATCGTAGAGAAAGCGAAAACGGTAGGCAGGAACTTACGTGATACTACTCAATTGTTCAGACAACTCAACAATGTCGTGAACTCAGAACTTTTTTCTTCGAACTTTTTAAAACTTGAAAAAAATTAACAATGTAGGTAGTAGGATGACAATAGAAACATAAGTCAAGGTGACATTGAAATACCGGCCCTTAATTAATCCATTCATCATACTTCATCAGGTTCTGCAAACAGAAGGAAAAGTGAACGCGCAGGAGTTAGACTTTTTGTTGAAGTTTGCGGTGGCGCCGGAGAATTCACCCTACTCCTGGCTAACCAACCAGAGCTGGGGCGGTATCATTACGCTCGCCAAGATGGATGCCTTCGAGAATCTCGACAAAGATATTGAGGGCGCTATGAAAAGGTATTCAGGTTTCATCTCAATTCGTTTGTGGCATCAGGCCGTTCCAAATTTCTTATGATCGGATTCAAATGACTATTTGCACAAAATCTACTTTCGGTTTAAAGACAAGGAAGTAGGATTGTATCAAATTAATTATTAATCGATTTCTTAAATTAATCAGATGGCAGAAATACACAGAGGGCGAAGCTCCTGAGAGAGACAAGCTACCGGGAGAATGGAAGAACAAGTCACCGTTGCAGCGTCTATGCATAATGCGAGCCTTGCGTCCCGACAGAATGTCTTATGCATCTACGTATGGTTATCTATAATAATAATTATATTACTTAAAACATATTGCTGGATTCGTAGAACTTATACTTTACTGATTCAACTGAACAGACATGTTTCAGCTGAAACTTTGATAATTGTGAAAACTGTTTTCAACTTGTCTTGTCTTATTAAAATAATGTAATTCTTTTTCCATTTCTTTAGTGCATTTTGCGAAGAGAATTTGGGCACGAAATACGTAGAGGCCCGTACGCCATCGTTGGAAATATCTTACGAGGAGAGCAATTCCACCACAGCTATGTTTTTTATTCTTTCGGCCGGTGTCGATCCATTGAAGGTAACCTGCGCCATACATTGTTTACTTATTTTTACACAGAATGTTTTTTGTTTTTCTTGATTAAACCAGTTGTTTTCTGAAATGCCGTAACGCACACATTTCATAAGCTTTTATTTAGTTTCACCAGTTTGTCCGTAATGGAATCTTGAAAGTTAAATTTGATCCACTTCCCGGTTACCAACTGAGCTGAAATGTGCACGTATTTGTATATCACGAGGCAGTGCAATATTATGATAACATGGGGCTGATCTGATGATGGAGCTGGAAGGTGGCCAAAGGAACTCTGATTCTCTCGTGATAAGTACTTTGCCTTTAGGTGGTATCTAGGTTCTTATCATGGAGCTGGAAGGTGGCAATATGATGTCCGTAATATAACGACACAATCCCATCGAGTGCACGTTTGATTCGTCTTGAAAGGTAATTTGGTAATAAATGGTAACCAGAGTTTGATGAAGAAGCTTGTGTACTTGTGTGTTTGATGGTGGCCATATGGACTCCGTTATAAAACGACATAACCACATCGAATTTGGACTTTTTGATTCGTATTGATGAGTATTCTGTCTTAAGATAGTATCAAGGGTTTGATGATGGAGCTGGAAGGTGGCCATCGGAACTATAATGAAATTATGCAATCCAATCGACTTTGGACTCGTTTGATTCGTCTTGATGAGTATTTTATCTAGGGTCTGATGATGGAGCTGGAAGGTGGCCATAGTATGTCCTTAACGTAAGGACAAAATCTCATCTAGTTTCGGCTCGTTTGATTCTTCTTGAATAGTAATTCGGTAATAAATGGTAACCAGATTTTGATGATGGAGCTGGAAGGTAGACATAGTATCTTTGTAATAAAACGATGCTACTACATTGAGTTTGGGCTCGTTTGATTCGACTTGATGAGTACTGCTCTGTCTAGAAAGTAACGGGAAAAGATCTAAATACACAAAATGATTGTGATTCATGAAAAGGAGAACGAGCAGACTTCTATAGACTCTGGTCCAAGAAGCGTTGTTGGTTCTAGGATACTCGTGTCGTTGTCGTGTTTGATGCTTTTCAATTACCAAAGCTCACTGAAATCGCAAAAAAAAAGTTAAAAAATTGTACTTTTTGGTAATCTAACTCTTCATTTCTGATTATTATATCATCAGTATAAGAATCATGAAGCCCTCATCACTTAAGTACCTATAAACATAAGCATAACCTTCACGACTATAATCCTTAGAGGGGTAAGCAGACATGTTCATCGTACGCCAGATTTCACAATTGGTCGCATTAGTTATTATGAGTTCGAAACGATCTGTTTGCTAAGTTCTGGGGACGAAATCTTCACGACTGTAATCCTTATAGGGGTAAGCAGACATGTTTTCGCACGCCATATTTCACAATTGGTCGCAATTGTAATTACGAGTTGAAAACGATTTGTTTGCTAAGCTTTAAAATGATGGATGTCTGAATCACCGACGCTCCTTACATCGCTTCAATTAGAAGATTTTGTTTTCGCTAATTGTACATTATGGACTACTAGCTTCTGCCAGCGGCTTCGCCCGCGTGAAGTTTTAATATTGTCCCATGGGATCTTACTACCGGGATAAAAAGTATCCTATGTGTTAATCCAGGTTGTAAACCATCTGTGTGCAAAATTTCTTCCAAATCCGTTCAGTAGTTTTTGCGTGAAAGAGTAACAAACATACATCCATCCTCACAAACTTTCGCATTTATAATATTAGTAGGAAGTAGGATAACATTTTCCCTCAGCGCCGATTTGGTTGTGACCTTAACAAAGAAAAACTCTCTTCTTATAAGCTTTAAAGTTACATAAGTGTGTTAATCGCCGACGATCCTTATATCTCATTTATTAGAAGATTTTGTTTTCGCTAATTGTACAATATGGACTGTAACATTTTTCCCCCGGCCGGCGCCGAGTTGCTTGTGACCTTAACAAAGAAAAAGCCTCTTCTTGCAAGCTTTTAAATGAAGTCTGTCTGAATCACCGAAGCCGTTTGTAATTAATGCAAAAGTACAATTAGTGAAAACAAAACTTCTAAGTTTTGTTTTCACTAATTGTACTTTATAGTCCATAACTTTTTTCTCCCGACGCCGATTCGCTTGTGACCTTAACAAAGAAAACCCCTCTTCTTATAAGCTTTAAAGTGACATAAATGTGTTAATCGCCGACGATCCTTATATCTCATTTATTAGAAGATTTTGTTTTCGCTAATTGTACAATATGGAGTATAACATTTTTCCCCCGGCCGGCCCCGAGTTGCTTGTGACCTTAACAAAGAAAAAGCCTCTTCTTGCAAGTTTTTAAATAATGTCTGTCTGAATCACCGAAGCCGTTTGTAATTCATGCAATCGTTAATTACATAGTTCATTTTAAATGGTCAATAACTTTTATCTCCATGGAGGAATTTTTTCGACGCCTTAAAAAAAGTGATGTTCTTTACATCAGCTTTAAGAAAACATATTAGAGGTCTCGTTCACCGACGCTACTTGGACCGCTTTGGCCCGATCTCCTTTATTTCATTACCTTCAAAGTATGCTCCTTTAGAAATGATACATTTACGCCAACGAATTATCCAATAATCGAAAGTACTCGAAAAACTGGAGATACCAAATTTTACTCAAAGGAAACATTCCTTTATTTTTTAAAATAAACTCAATATTTGTGTCACTTGTTTAGTTTAGTTCTTTAATTAAATATTCCTTTTATATAGATGCATTTTTGCCTATTATTTGTGATTGAGTGAACATTGTAGGCCTTTTAGATAGAAGAAAATAAATTGTTTAACTTGGTCTTGATTTTATTAAAAAAAAAAAACCTTATAACGCACTTCAACAAAAAAACTTGTTTTAAAAAGTTTTTTTTTTCTGTATCCCCTGTTTGTAGCATATTTTGTGTGTGTGAGACTCTGCTAAAATAAACTTTTTTAATGATTTGCATTAAAACCTCTTCACAGGATTTAGAAAAATTGGGTCGTAAAGTAGGCTTTGCGACTGACAAGAAGAATTTCCACATCGTGTCTTTGGGACAAGGTCAAGAGGTGGTCGCTGAAGAGGCCATGGGTATTGCTTCAGTTTCCGGCCACTGGGTCATCTTGCAAAACGTTCACTTGGTCGCCAAATGGCTTCCAGCACTTGAAAAGAGAATGGAAGAGTGCTTCGAAAATCCTGCGCCGGAGTACAGGTAGATGCATTATAAAGGGTATAAAACGACCACTAACGAAATTAAAAGGCACTTGATGTCTCCGTCAATGAAATCATTTTTTAGTTCTGGACCATACCTGGGAACCTTCTAGTTGTAGTATTGGGGCTGGACGTCTCAGTTCCAACTTTTTTAATTTTTTGTACAAGTTTTTGATGATCATGACTCTTTTTACCCCTGTATTATGTAATGGATCCACGGTCATCTACCAGCACAGTGCGTTAAGTTGTCGTGTTACCCGTGATGTTTCATTAGAAAAACACAAAGCATAACCTAAAAAAGTCGTTTCCCGGCAAACATTTTTGCGTAAAGGTACAGACAGATGTTTTGGTTGACATCGTGGAGGTTCTTGTTTACAGTTTACATATAGCATAGAGTTATCTATGCGTTACTAATACTTCATTGTAAACAAGGTAAATTGTAAATTTTATCTACTGATGAGGTTTTGTTACTATTGTTACGAGCTGGGTATGAGATAAATTATTACTACCGATTAAACAACAGAATAACTTAATTATTCACAAAACTCAATCACAAAGACACTACAGTTCACTATTCGCTTAGATATCGCACTTGTAGTCCACTTCGATTCGCTTCGTTGTGTAGTCAAGACAAGACTGACGGTCGCGGCCCTGAGCGATGTATTAATACTCGCCAACAGACACACCAGAATAACCATGATTATTCTAGAGGGTCATAAAAACACAATAGAATAGTAGGTAGGTAGGTAATAAAAATAGTAGGTATAAGCTACTTGTACAAAACAAACAAATATGAACCGTATGCCCTACGGTCGAAATTCTAATATCTTTTTATAAATAGGTCGCGAGTTTGTACCTACCTAACTTTAAAACTAATAATAATGGAAATCACTCGAAATTCCAACGTACACATACTGTAACCACGTGCTTTCTCGAATGTTCTAGTAGGTCCAATGTAACACTATCTATGTATTTGTTTTATAGGTTATTTTTAAGTGCTGAGCCGGCTGGCGATCCTGCTTACCACGTAATTCCGCAAGGAATCTTAGAATCGTCCATCAAAATAACCAACGAGCCACCTATCGGCATGTGGGCCAACTTGCATAAGGTATACTAAAGGTTTCTTTTATAAACAGCTGTAAGACGCCTCAATCAATCAATCAATATTCTTTATTTGTAAACACAGGTTACAGCAGTGTGCAAATGGTACATTTAATACATTTATTAAAGTTTCTCTATGTTTTGCCATTTGGCGTACATTTATAGGAGGGTTTTGCCAATCAAGTAAATTAATCTATAGGTATTAGTAGTATAAAGGGGTAAAAGTTTAATTAGCATAATCCATTTCAATTGTAGTAAATTGCATTCGTTAATGTCAATATTTAATTAAATACAATAATCCATATAAAACAAAGAAAAAAGAAAAAATGGTTAGATGTCAATAAATTACTGTTTTGCCAATCAAGTAAATTAATATTTAGGTATTAGTATTTTAATTCATTAACTGTCAGCGATCTAGCCTCGCTGGATAAGCATGATTATAATCACCGTCGTTCATTTTTGGCCATAACCGTGACTGTATTAAGCCCTTCCCTAATGCTGTCCACAGGCTTTGGACTGCTTCAGCCAGGAGACTCTGGAGATGTGCAGCAAGGAGGCGGAATTCAAATCTGTTTTGTTTGCTCTTTGTTACTTCCATGCCGTCGTCGCTGAGAGACGGAAATTCGGCCCTCAAGGGTGGAACAGGTACGTGTATATTAGGGAGTCCCGTTCAGAAAGAATTTTACTCCCAAAACGTCTTTGTAACAAATATGTTAGAAACAGATCAAATCAGATGATCGGACCGCATTCTGTGTCCAAAACAGGAACTCATAGAATACAATTTTATTTCTTATTTTGGTATGTAATTAAAGAAATTAATATCTTTCTACAGAGTGTATCCATTCAACTTCGGCGATCTAACGATCTGCGTGTACGTACTGTACAACTACTTGGAGGCGAATCCACGAGTGCCATGGGAAGACTTGCGGTATCTATTCGGGGAGATCATGTACGGCGGACACATCACCGATGACTGGGACAGACGGCTTTGTCGCACCTTCCTACTCGAATATATGCAGGCGGAATTGGTCAGTCGCATTAATTTCCAAACTTACGAGTAAGTGGCAGTGGGCAGGGCACATTGCTCGCAGAACGGATGGCCGATGGGGCCGAAAAGTTCTGGAGTGGGGACCGCGAACCGGAAGACGATACGTTAAAAGACCTCCCACTAGGTGGACTGATGACCTGGTGAAGGTTGCTGAAATCTGTAGGATGCAAGTCGCACGGGACCAGTCAATGTGGCGACACTTGGGGGAGGCCTATGCCCAGCAGTGGACGTCTTTCGACTGAAATGATAATGACGATGATGATTCATCGCCAGTTAGGTATTTTAGCTCTGACGTCAACAGTCCAATAACTATTTTATTTCGATAGTAAAGGTTGCTGTAATTTTGGCAGACTTTTTAGTGACAGCAACCTAAAATACCGTCCGATTAGTAAATGCAACGATTAAAGTAAGGAACAGCTGTTTTTTTAAACCGCCGTAAAAAGTCCATGCTTGTTGGTGCTGCATTTAAAAAGTTGGCGCTAATATTCCTTGAATAAAAACAGGTTGTGTGTGTATTGCCACTGCTCTAGATAATGCAATATTTGTTTTTGAATTGTAACCCAGGTGGACGGTGAATTGCAACTAGCTCCGGGCTTCATATCACCACCGAACTCAGATTACGTCGGCTACCACGGCTACATCGACGACTTTTTGCCCGAAGAGACACCTTACTTATATGGCTTGCATCCTAATGCTGAAATAGGATACCTAACCACCGTCTCCGAGAGACTCTTCAAGGTACTCGTATCATAAGATTCAAATGTTTATTTTCAGTCGCACGTCGAGCGGTGCCGTGGTAGTGGTTGGCAGTTGGTTGCATCGAATGGCTTACCGAATTCAATACCGCCACCCCGCCGTATTCAACACGAAAGAGTGGCGAAACATTTGTCGCGATTAGGGTTGCATGTGGCATGCTTACTTTTGCACTTCCTGCATGTTTTAGCTGTCAGGAGCAGTTCTACAACTTGCATCTAATGCCGGACACACACTTACGTGTCGGGGCATATATTTAGTATAGTTAGAGACATATTTGTAGGTCTTGTCGTGTCGGTATGTCATGGCGCTGACTGCTCGCCATCGATTCCGCCAGAGCGGTGATGGGGGTTAAGGCACGACACGACACAACAGCCAAATGTGTTACTACACCGCGTGGCTCGTGGCGCGAGCATGCCAAAGAAAACATTATGCACGTTTGAACACTGCAAAGGTTCAAATGTACTGTTCAGAAATAACGCCAGAGCACGCCACGACACGACACAGTACGCCACGTAAGTGTGTCACTTACATGGCGTGGCGTTGCGTGGCGCTTGTTGTCCTGAACTGTACACTATTATGTCGTGTCGTGGCGCGCTCTGGCGTTATTTCTGAACAGTACATATCGAATCTTCTTCAAAGCGGCAAGTTGAATGTGTCCGCTTGCGCCACGAGCCACGCGGTGTAAAAACACATTTGCCTATTGTTTCGTGTCGCACCATAAGCCCCACTACCGCTCTGGCGCAATCGGTGGCGAGCAGTCAGCGCCACGACAGGACGCGCCACGACACGTCACGACCTACAAATATTTCTCTAACCATACTAAATGTATGAAACCGATATGCTTCTGGTGCGCCACGACACGTAAGTGTGTTTCTGGTATTAAGCCTATAAGATTAATACTATTTTTTTTTGTGTATCATTGATTTCCGCTTGATTCTTAACTTGAATCAGTATAAGCTCGAGGCACAACGTTTTCCTTACGTGACAAATTACCTTACTACAATGATAATGAACTGTGTGAAGGATGAATGAAAGGAGATGTCTGATGAGACAATCAAAAGATAGTATGGAATAATAAAACATGCTCAATATTCCCGAAATAAATTAGAATAGAAGCAAGAGAATGAGTTAAGTTCTGCGAGTGTCGATAATTACCCTACGATTTAAATTAATTATTCATATTAGGTGGTGTTTGAAATGCAACCGCGAGATACAGGCGCCCAAGCAGGAGGAGGTGCCAGTAAAGACGAAATGGTATCTTGCAATCTTTACTTGCTATTAACTTATAAATCCCTAAACTTCAATTCAGCTTAAAAAAAAAATGCAATCGTTATCTGAAGTAAATATCTGAATTGAAGTTCGCTAGTGTAATATAAAAGTAACCAGTGTAATAGAATATAGTAAGAACAGTAGCTCAGTAAGGGGTAACGAATTATCAAATAATAATGATTGTGTGTTACATTATCAATCGTAACATTCAGATCCGATTGATGCTGGACGACATCCTAGACCGAGTACCGGAGCCTTTTAATCTGCTGGAACTGATGGGGAAAGTGGAGGAGTTGACTCCCTACACCATCGTGGCCATTCAGGAGTGTGAACGAATGAACTTCCTCATGGGGGAGATTCGAAGGTCTCTGAAGGAGACCGAGTTGGGGCTCAAGGTACGATGTTCATTTGAGTAGAAGTAGTTTATAATCAAAAGCAGTAATCGCGGTAAAATTATGACACCTCTCAACAAAAGGCAGTTAGATTTTCAGAACCCACGGAGTTTACCTGACGTCGCATCGTAGCTCGCTGTATGTTTGTTTGACCCAAAAATAAAAAATAGTAGACTATGACGTTAATAATATTTTTCTGTTGATTTTGTTGGCATGGTAATTTCATGATCATCAGCACCTATACCCGAAGTTTATTTACTTACTCATTTATTTGTTTTTAGTTCAAGCTTGTTTCCGTATATTATTGTATGTATGTGATGTATGTACGTCTGGTCACTTAGACCTATCACAATAATAAAATAAAAAAATCCCGTCGGCAAGCTGCAGGAGGTAGATTTCGAAGAAGGATTTACCCATATTTACGTTTGTAAATTTATATTTTATTTTTTCAGGATGGTCATTAAGGGTGCCAATAAAAATAATATGCAATTACATTGACACTTTTACGTAAACATAACGTCTTTTTCTCAATTTTTGCGATAGAACGCACCGTTTTCGAGATTATAAGCAAATTTAGAATTAGAACAATACAAATACAAATACAAATCATTTATTTGCATAACACAGGTTTAGAGGATGTTAGAAAAAGTTTATAAGGTACACTGTATTATAACCATGCTAGGTGCGCAAATGTGTAAAGACACAGGAGCCTAGAATTTATTAATTTGTTAGAGATTACTAAATTACAATGTTAAAAAAATAAAGATGGTCAATATACACTTAATTAAACACATAATCAAACTTAAATTAGTAATTTACAAGTAATGATAATGGAATAAGGAAATGACATAATGAATGAAATCAAATTAATAATGTCATACTTGTGTCATACTAATTATATTATTATCCATTATAATTATGTATTGAACAATTAAATTCTATTATTAAAATACAATATCTTTGTCTTCTAGATATTCCTTTACATTGTAATAACATTTTTTAATTAAGAAGTTATATAATTTTTTCTTAAATAGGTAGGTAACTTTTTAATCTCATCGGGCAATTTGTTATAAATCAGTGGTGCCATACAAATAATACTTTTATTGTGTAGTGACGTTTCCCCATAAGGTATTTCTACTTCTAACCTTTTTTTGTCTCGTAACTGTCTATAGTAGCTTTTAAAGACAGTCTTATAATAGCTTGGATTCGATTTCACAAATACATTTAATTCGTATATGTACAAGGAGGGTAATGTTAGAATTTTTAAATTTTGAAAGGAAGAATGACAGCTTGTAGTACTATCTAGATGGCACATTGCTCTGATGCACTTCTTTTGAGCTTTGAATACAAATTCCTTGTCTAACGAGTTGCCCCAGAATATTATTCCATATCTTAAAATAGGTGCAACAAGTCCGTGATATGCCGTTAAGACGGCTGCTTTGTTGACAATTTTGGAGAGTTTTTAGAGTGCAAATGAGGATTTATTAATTCTTTTACAGAGATTATTTAAGTGTGTGTTTCCATGACAAATTGTAATCTATATCAATTCCCAGAAATTTGGTATTTGTTACGGGCTGTACTCTCTGTCCATCGTAATTAACATTAATATTTTTAGGTTGAATTCTCTGGTAAAAGTGCATTATTTTTGTTTTGTCCATGTTTATTTTAAGATTATTGTTTATCAACCATTGAATTATTGTACTTAGTGTTTGATTTATTTCATTTTCATAGTCACTTGGCTTGTCACATTTTATTATTACTGTGCTATTATCTGCAAAAAGTACCATTGGTTGCTTGATATGTCGAGGAAGATCATTAATATATACCAGGAAGAACAAGGGACCCAAAACAGTACCTTGTGGGACTCCATATTCTATGGTTCTAGTGTGGGATCTATATTTGATCTCATTTCGTGTTTTCCGGCATATTCGTGTAACTTCTGTGACTTGTTTTCTGTTAGAAATATATGATGAAATCAGGTCGAGCGCTTTACCTCTTATGCCGTACATACTTAATTTCTGGAGCAATACTTTGTGGTCAACACAGTCAAATGCTTTGCTCATGTCCATGAAGATAGCACATATTGGATTTTTTTTGTCCATACCAGTCAAAACAGTTTTGATTAAGTCATAAATGGCAACGTTAATTGATTTTCCCTTACGAAATCCTTTTTGTTCACTTACCAAAATGTTATATTTTTCTAAAAAGTTGGATAGTCGACTGTATATGATTCTTTCGAATACCTTTGAAAAGATGGGGATCAAGGCTACCGGTCTATAATTTCCCATGTTTTGATTGTCATCTTTTTTGTGAAGTGGAATAACAACAGATGTCTTTAGTTTTTCTGGGTAGATTCCAATAGAAATGCATAGATTTATTATGTAGCTTAGATAGATTTAGAACCAGCTACGACTCCGTGACGCGCGCTTGCTACGCTTGCATAATACATTACACACCCACCTACTGTCACTAATGTCGTCGTTGCCTTCGGCCTACACTCCTCATGCCAGCTAGCAAGACTTTTAGGACAATTTATTGTTAAACAACTGCAGTCTGCAAGGGCAACATCCGATGACTAACGCTGTCGACAGACAGATGGCTTGGCGCGCTTTTTGTTGTCGCTTCATGTTCCGTTCCCAAAAATTTAAAAAAAGACGTTATGTTTACGTAAAAGTGTCAATGTAATTGCATATCTATTGTTCAACAACCAATTATTGTGCACATTTATTACACAAAAAAAATAGGTGGAAATGTTAAAATAAAATTATACTTATGTAAAAAACATGTACAAAATACACTTCTACTGTCAACGGAACGTGAAATGTTAACTTTGACGTCTACCTTGGGAAATGGCGTGCATTTTTCTAATTTGTATAGAAACTTTAAATTGTTCAATCTCGTAAACCGTGGACGTCCGAATACCATAAGTATTCGGACGCCCACGGTTTGTATTATCCACAAAAAAAATGAATATCGAAATCGTTCTACTGTAATGGAAATAAAAGTTTAGCATAGAAACGTCCTAAATTTTTGTAGTTCGATTTTTTTATTTCGAAAACTATAAGTTTTATCGCTAAACTTAAAAGTAAAAATTGTAGAAAAACAATTACCTTTAAAAAAAATATTTACATATTTGCGGTTTTTAAATGTTTACCGATTCTGAGATATGATTTATTTTCTCAAAAATTTTGGTAATTTCAACCCCCTCCCGAATTTAGGGGTTGCATCAAAAAAGTTTGAAAAAATTTGTTGTCATTTTTACTCGGAATGATAAAAAAGACAAAAATCAAAAACCAAAACAAAGCCAAAAACTGATTTTAGAAAATCGTCCTCGCGCTGGCCCCCGTGGACAATTCCGCCCATTCATGAATTCAACCTAAGTTTTGACCATGTCGATTTTTTGGCCCAGTTTGAAAGCAATCGGTGCATAATTGCAACCTGTAGAGTGTGACTAATTTTTGCTTGTCGCCCACATACGTACGTATACATATACAGGGTGGAAACGGTTAACGGGGCGGTAAGCGGAGCCTAACCGTTGCAGCTACATAATAATAATAATATATTTATTTTTTTGAAAATCTGTAATTGGGAATCAAAATTTCACGAAATATTTTATGCAGTCTCCTAAAACCATTTTCGTGTAGCTGTGCAACGGTTAAGGTAGTCCCCAAAACTGCCCCGTTGCAAGTTTATTTTTTGCAACATCTGACTTTTTGAGTACTCCTGGATTGGTCTAGTAGAACTTTTTGATCAGTATTAGAAACAGGATCGACTGGCATCAAAAAATGTTTTGTGTAAAATGGCAATTTTCTTGCTAACTGTACATTTTTATTAAATCTGTGAAATGGGGATTAAAATTTTACGAAAAATTATGTATACAGAGTGTCTCATTCAAATCGGTTAGTATGGGAAAGTCTGAAACTATAAGACATACGAAGATCTGTTCTGAGGAACCATGTCATCGATTTTAATAACAAGAAAAACTGCATTCATACATTTTAAAAAACATCTGTACTCCGGTCGGGAATCGAACCCGGTTATTTTGAGCGAACCTATGCTATTTCTATTTAGATATCGATTGTGTAGGTCTTAAGCAGTAAATGTCTGTATGAAACATGATGTCTAAAATGAATAAAATGCATTGTTTCCACATACTTTAACTTATTTTAGTAGTTGCTCGAAGTGACCACCGATTCAATACAATATTCAACACCTTTAGGTAACGATCTTACAATTGCATTTTGTATCTTCATTACAAACAACCATAGAGAGACCTGAACTTGTTTAATATTGTAAACGTGGTCAGTTCAAGCACCTACTAAAATAAATTACAGTATGTGGAAACAATGAATTTTATTCATTTTAGACATCATGTTTCATACAGACATTTACTGCTTAAGATCTACTCAATCGATATCTAAATAGAAATAAAGTAGGTTTTTTTTTTCAAAATAACCGGGTTCGATTCCCGAACGGAGTAAAGATGTTTTTTAAAAAGTATGAATGCAGTTTTTCTTGTTATTAAAATCGATGACATGGTTCCTCAGAACAGATCTTCGTATGTCTTATAGATTCAGACTTTCCCATACTGACCGATTTGAATGAGACACCCTGTATTATCCTAAGACTATTTTCATGTAGCTGCAACGGTTAAGGTAGGTCTCCTTACTGCCCCGTTAACCATTTCCATCCTGTATATCCTCGTCTTCAGGTGAGAGAACAAAGAGTAGATTTTTTTTTTGTGGAAGTCTAATCTACTAAAACCTTAATTTAATGGGAATCAATCTTATCCAACTCTCTCCTTTCCAGGGTGAACTGACTATCAGCAGTGACATGGAGAAGTTAATGGAGTCTCTGTTCATGGACAATGTACCAGATGCGTGGAGCAAGCTTGCATATCCCAGCTTATTGGGGTTGGCCGCTTGGTTCTCAGATCTTTGCATGCGACTCGTTGAGCTTGAGAACTGGACCGGAGACTTCAACGTACGTGATAACTGGTCGTAATAATCTGAAAAAATCGCGTTTAACTTCCTCAGCAAAATTCGGCCTATGGCGCAATCAAACTGGTCGTTTGCCCGATTTCGATTGCCAATGGAATTCGGGCAAACGACCGTCTTCGCACTTTGTTTTTTCTTAAGGTTGGTCAAAATGGTGATCCTGCTGGGCTACTACGTAACTTTCTGATACCAATGACTAACGAGCTTCGGTTGTACACCGAACTTAGATAGCAACCGAGAATATCATAACCTTGGTATTTAAGTATCACACTGAGTGGATATCACTTTACGGTGACTAACACACAGAAGATATATACCTTAAAGGGGACTAACAGCCACGAAGGGCACCAATGACGTCATATTTGATCGCGACTGGTCATACATAATACGAAAGTAGCCTTTTGACAGTTAATAGATATACACTGAGCCCATTGCAGTTACTATTATTTAGAACTGTCAAAAGAGTTACGTAATTGCCCTACTAGACCATTTACATCATCATTTATGTACTTGTTTTTAACTCATTTTCTGTTCTTTGTAACATCTTGTTAGAAACTCTTTTTGTTAAAAAATGTTATCACAGTTATACCAACCAAGGGACCGCATAATGGACTACATATGCTAACTCCCTCTCATCTAAGAGCCAGAAGTAGGAACGTTATAGGCTCATTTTTCTTTTCTATTCCAGCTGCCGCCAGCAGTGTGGTTGGCAGGGTTCTTCAACCCGCAGTCCTTCCTTACTGCCATCATGCAGCAGACGGCCCGCAAGAACGAGTGGCCCCTCGATAAGATGTGCCTCAACTGTGACGTCACCAAAAGGAGTAGGCAGGACTTCAAGTATGTACATGATTTTGCATTGTGGGTTCAGCTTGAGCGTACGTTGAAAAACAAGTGCGAGTCGGACTCGGTCATGAAGGGTTCCGTAGGAGCAAGTAAAACATAATATAAAAGGTACATTGCGGTTTACGGTTTATGACGTATTAAAAACAACTACTAACTAGATCACGTTCTAACCAATTTTCGGTGGAATTTTACATAGCAATGTACATTATATATTTTTTTAGTTTTATCAGTTATAGGGCGGGTGGCGGACGCATTTTACCACTTTGGAAGTGTCTCTCGCGCAAACTATTCAGTTTTGAAAAAAAATATACTAGAAACCTCAATATCATTTTTGAAGACCTATCCAAAGATAGGACACGTACGGGTTTGATGAAAATAGAAAATTTTGAGTTTCAGTTGGGAAACCGCCAAAATTCTTTTTTACTATTTTTGTGTGAAAATCTTAATGCGGTTCACAAAATAATCTACTTTACATACCAAGTTTCAACAGCATAGTTCTTATAGTCTCGGAAAAAAGTGGCTGTGACATACGGACGGACGGACGGACAGACAGACAGACATGACGAACCCATAAGGGTTCCGTTTTTGCCATTTGGCTACGGAACCTTAAAAAGTCCTTAAGTATCCTTTAGAAGCATAAGGAACAGGATATAAAGTTCCTTATCCCTGGTTGAAAAGGTACAATCCTCCAACCAGACGGGTATTTTGTCTGGTGTGATACTATACTGCCTGACGACGGTTGTAGTCCAGTTGTTGTAGAATACTCTTACATCGCGTTTAACTCTAGCGCGATGCAGGTTTTTATTTCTAGATGTTGCTAGCGCTCCCTTAGTCAATTTGATTATGTTAGCTAAAACTGAAATAACCACTTAGTTTGACTTTTAAATACTGTAATCTGGGGGACTAAAATGGTCGCTTTAGCAGAATCGTAAATGAATCACGTTAAAAAAATTAAATTCTTAAAATGATCTTTGTTACTATTAACAAAAAACCATTTTAATAATTTTTAATTATCGTGATTAATTTTATTGAACAAAATTTAAAATTCATAAAATGGACTTTATGTGCATGGTTACAAATACAATTTTAAGAATTTTTTTTTTAACGTGATTCATTTACGATTCTGCTAAAGCGGCCATTTTAGACGCCCAGATCGTGCCAGTAGCGGCCATTGATCTACTACGCCTTCATTACCTGGCATTTTATTTTCAAAAACGATAATCAAGTTTCTTTAGCTTCATGAATCAATCAATATGTTAGTGATCGTTAACATCCATAAATTATGAAAAAACGGTACAAATTATGTAGACAGTTTATTTTCTAAATCTATCCAGCCCCTAGGGCGTTAAAGGCGAGATATATGTTACATATAGATTACAACTTATCTAATACTGACTCCATGGTACATAGTGCCCCACCGCGCGAAGGCGCCAACATCCACGGACTGTACATGGAGGGCGCGCGCTGGGACACCAACGTTGGCGGCATCGTGGAGTCGTACATGATGGAGCTGTTCCCTATGATGCCCGTCATCTACATCCGCGCCGTCACACAGGACAAGCAGGACACTAGGAACGTTTACGAGTGTCCCGTCTATAAGATTCGGTGAGCAGTGTTATACAGGGTGTAAACCACCTCATCACACAGCCGTTAACCAGGCATTCTATCCATCAAACTAAGTAACTTTACGCAAAAATTATTGCTGGGAAACAACTTTTTTTTTTTAGGTTATAAATCATGTTTTGTTTAAGAACTCAATGTAACGCACTTAAAACATTGTGCTGAGTGATGGATTGAATAGTGCGGGGTTCGTGGAGGTGTTAAAAGTTCACAAAAGTAACTTGTATTTAAAAAAAAAACTTGTCAAAAAGTTGTAACTTTGACCCTCCATATCTCCGTAACTAGAAGGTCTATACCTGGGAAGGTATAGTGTAGAACAAAAAAAATGATCGCAGTGATGGTGAGAACACGTGCCTTTCGGCTTCGTGAAGAGGTGTTTTACACCCTTTATGATTTAAAAAGGCGGAGTAAGGCTGGAAACAGTCCTTGACCGACGAACAGCGCTGACCGCAGCGCAATCCAAATCACGCGCGTACCGTCAGCGTAGCTGTGTGCGCATTCATAGACTTGCATAAATATAGCTACGCCGAGTGACGACGGTCAGCGCTTACCGTCGGTCGAGCATTTTTTCCAGCCTTAGGATTAGAAGCCTTTTCCACAGAAGCTCATAGAGGTAGCAGCTTGAAACGAGCTGTTTGTTTTGACAGAGGTCTCGCCGGCGGGATGAACAACGGGCCCAAATTGGCAGCTTTAGAAGAATCATAATTTGAATCATCTTAAAAAAAAAACATCGGTAAAGTGGACTTTATAATCGTAACCATTAAGTCCATTTTAAGATTATTATATTTTAACGTGATTCAAATTATGACTCTGTTAAAGTGGCCTTTTTATACACCCAGTCAGCAATCAACTTATCATCTGTCTGCCCTTGTACCATCTTACTTGGGATTTTCTCTCCTGTTATTTTCCGCTGTCAGTTGTCAAGCAATCATTTACACCTTTTTCTTTCATATTACCTTACACAATCCATCCATCGTTTCTTTGGTCTTCCTCTCTATCTCCATCCATCCACATTTGTATTCATCTCTTTTAGTCACATGCGATTTGTCCCTCCTCATCACATATCCATACCGTATGAGATCTTTCATAATATATTATTCCATCATGGAAGGAAATAGAGGGGGGGGGCAACTACGTATGACGTGGTGTGTGTGGCGTACCTAAGAGCCAACAATAAGGCGAGCAGACTGTTCAGAAACCATAAAATCATGAAGAGTAGTACCGCCACACCTTGAAGTCATTGGTCCATGGTATGATTGGATAAGCCAATAGGGTAGACGACAAAAAAATAATAAACATTTCATTCGCCAACTGGCGACTGTGAAACTTGCGGGTGCTCGCGAGTTGGCACCTTTCATTTTTTTTATTTGTTGTCGTCAACTCGCGCAACCTTGTAAATCTGACGTATAATACGTCAGATGTACAGTCAGCAAAGTAAACTTATTATAAAATATATACAGTAAAACGAGGCTATTTTAGTTTTTGGGGGCTATTTGGTACCATTGAAGCCAAAAATATTATTGGGTTTTTTCATCAAGAATTTCTCAGTAACAGCCAATCAAAGTGTTGCTACAGTTTGTAAAATACTTCTACCACACACCGGCCGTCAATCATCGCTATTTTTGTTCGATTTCTGGGCCTTCCCAAATAGCCCCCAAAACCCAAATAGCCCCGGTTTACGGTAGCTGTAATATGATATATATAATGTGTATGTAACTTCTTATAAAACCATGATTGTTATTCCACAGTATGCGCGGTCCTACTTTCGTCTGGACGTTTAATCTAAAGACCAGAGACAAGCCCACTCGCTGGACCCTCGCCGGCGTCGCCTTGTTGCTGGGAGTCTAAAGTATACTTTCTTCCTTTCTTTTAGAATAACGGCTTTTCAGTGTTGTGTACGTCATAATTATGTTTTTATTTTATTTGTTATGCTGTATCTCTTATTTTACTAGGTTTAATAAAGAATGATTTTCATCCAAATGTGTGTGTATGTGTGTGTGTGTGTATGTGTGTTCCAAATGTGTTGTGTGTTTATGCTTTTACCTTAGGTACTGACATTTTTACGATCCGGTGACTAAAATCTTCTGAACATGATACGTCACCAATTACGTCGATAATTTTCATGGATATCGATGACGCTCCAATCGAATATATCGTCGCTCGCATGACTAAAAGTCCTATCTCATTTTTTAGCTGATTTGAGTTAGTACAACTACATTTTTGTATTCGTGACTCTTTACATTTTGCACTAACCGTCGTTTCTCTATGTTATTTGGATATTAAAATATAAACATTTTGTAAGTCAACGTATCTCATATTAACTCAAAAAAAAATATTATAACCGCAATACGCTTTTCACAACACAAATGACAATACTGAGATAGGACAGTTAGTCATGCGAGCGACGATATATGGGCCAAAATCAAAATGGCTGCGGATATTATTAGTGAATTTTCAATACCTACACTTCCTCGAAAACTGGTTTTTTTCGCACTACGATTAGGTTCAAAATCCAGCATATTTCAAACACGTGCATTTTTCATGTTTTTTCTACACATGTGCAGAAAAAACATGAAAAATGCACTATACTTATTCGTAATAGGTAGGTCTTTCTTTATAACATTTTTTGAATTTTCAAATAATGTTTATAAATTCAATATCGTAGAAGAAAAAAAAGCAATTATATTAGACTGTATAACGGCTTCATACCTTTGCCTCTCCTTCAACCTGACGAAAGCAAAGCGCGGTAAAAAATTAAATTTAAATCATAGTCTCGTGTCACAAATATTTACATTATTTTATTTCATTTCTTCAAAAGTGTATTGAAAAAAGTCGTTTGATACACGTGGACATCTGTTATTGCAGTTCTCGACTCAAAAAGACCCTCGCCTTGCGGCTCGTGTGTTAATACCGCCTTCAACTACAATAACAAACTTTCTCCACTTGTATCAAAATGTACTATTTCCGTCATGCTGACTTTTTTATGGTTCGAAAAATTAAAATCAAAGATGCCTGCGAAAATTGTAAAAAATCCCGTCATGGTGTTGTTTTAGAGGTTTTCAGGTTCGTTGGTTCATCATCTGATCAGCCCACAACAGTTCGCTGCTAGACATAGGCCTCTTCGATCGCAACTACGACAACGATTCTCGGCAACTCTCATTCAGTTGCTGACAACCACCCTGTAAAGATCGTCGCTCCACCTAGTCATTTTAGTCATTCAAGTCTTTTAGACATGGATAAACGGCTCCTGATCCAAACACGCGAATTATTCGCGTATGCTAAATGCGAACGCGTATACTGTTTTTTTACGAACAACAACGTAGAGAGAGCAAGCGTCTTATTTCTGACTAGCTGACCCACGCAACTTCGTCTGCGTCACATAAGAGAGAAAAACGAAAGTAAAAAAAGTCCCCGTTTTTGCAACATTTTTCATTCCTGCTCCGCTCCTTATGATTGAACCGTGATGTTATATAGCCTAAAGCCTTCCTCGATAAATGGACTATCCAACACAAAAATAATTTTTCAATTCGAGCTGGTAGTTCCTGAGATTAGCGCGTTCAACCAAACAAACAAACTCTTCTGCTTGATAATATGAGTATAGATTATTTGAGTAGGGCAGGCTGTCAAAGGGGAGCTCCTCGCCTACGTGATTGGTTTTTGCAGTTTATTTTCTAGTTTTGCACACGCAGACTTCAGCAACATTTAGTATACCAGCTATAATAGATGGGGTATTCAAAATGTCTATTACAATATTTCTCACTAATTTAATACTCTTGAGTATCATGACAACATGTTTTGTGCAGACAACAATCGGCGTTTAATTACGAGTTTTATCATTTTATCATCTGTGCAATACAACGCTTTAACAGGAAGACTACACAACATTTAGTTATACTTATATTAAAAGAAATTATTTTAATAGAGACTCTGCCGGCTATACATTATCATTTATAATAATAATACTTCTCTTTAAATTTATAAAAATAAATATGCCCTTTTGTTTGTCGTAATGGACGGCTTCATTCAGTCTAATCACCTGAATCATTATTTAGAAGGTTATTTAAATTACCTTTGAAAACTGGCAGTGATTAGTACGAGTGTGTCTTTTAATCGTAAACTAATATCACAATCATCCTGTTCTTACGCCCTTGCTGTTCAGCGTCGCGCTTGGAGAAGAATTGTCATTATCTGACGTCGGTTCGGAACCTTTAACGGTGAATGTGACGTAATATCGTTTATTCTTATCCAGTTTCTCTGCTGGTAATGCGATGAGCTGCTTCTCAGTTCCGTGGGAGACTTCTAGCGTGACGTGCGCTTTGGCAATACCTGCTGGTGATTTGGAGTTGATCTTCGGGAGGAACCCTTTTGATTTGGAGCTTTGGCCTGCTGTTGCGGGCTTTGGCATTGTGTGATGGTTCCACCTGTACGGAACTGCAACGATAATCAAAGTATTAATGGTATGTTATACCGTAGCACCATAAAATTATAATAATAATAAGAACGAGTAGAAATCTACTCGCCTCCTAGTCTAAACACGATGATACTTACTGTAAGCCGAGCACGGTATCCCAGTATATGCATGCACTGCATGGAAACATCTATGGGTCTTACTAGTACAAAGGCAAGGGTTGTCAGGAATGGCGCTCATTTTGTACAGCTCGCTTTCTCCGTAATCAAAGTCAAAAGGCTTCTCTGGCAGCTTATCCAAGTGCTTCTTTCCACTCTTCTGTAATTTCCTCAAACTCTCATAAAGGAATTTCTCAAAACTACTGAAGGAGAAGTCTGGAGTATTGTATGGACCTAATCCCACGTTAGCTAAACTCGATTTATTGTATTCATCAATGGCTCGTTTCACTAGGACTGCTTCATTTGCTTTGCTTGTTCTTATTTGAAGCCGTTTTAACTCCAATAAATGATGAAAAATCTTCCTCTCACAATAATATCTGCAACAATGATTTAAAAAAAATAGTTATTCCTCGGTGTAAAATCATAAATATCTATGATCGAATCCTAATATTATAAACTGTTGCTTACTGTGGCTGTTTGTTACTCTTCACGCAAAAAAGACTGAACGGATTTAAATGAAATTTAACACCCAGATAGCTTATAACCTGGATTAACACATAGGATATTTTATCCTGGTAGTATTATCCCGTGGGACGATTAATTGTCGAACTCCACGCGGGCGAAGCCGTGAACATATTGTTAAACTAGTATTAGATACATGATTGTACACCAGTGTGGATATCTGAATCTGAAATCAACCTACCTTCTCATATTTGTCTGGATTCTCTGAGTCACGGACTTCATATCTACAGCATTTTTATCTCCCGGCTTTCTGACTGGGATCCGACTATCGGATTTTCCTGAATATCTGCCAGTAACATTTCTTTGTTGGTAATAAGCAGCAAGCCGAGGACTTACAATTCTACGTTGAATAGCTCTCGGACTTGGTTCGAAACCAGAGTCCATTAAACCACTGGATTCGTAGCCCCTCTCGGAATTTTCGCTCTTAGATCTAATAGTAATACGACTTTTTGACCTTCCTTTCTTGCGAAAACGTTTCCTTCTGCCATTTATCTCGCTGTGACTGTACAGTTCATTATCACTGACGCTGGGTACTCTACCTAAGTGGCCATCTTTAGATAGTCTTTCTTCCTCAAATACTTCTCCATCTTCTAACGAGCCCTCATCTAGTTTAACAGATGTTTTTTTGAGAATCCCAGTTGTTATATCTGGCGCACTGGCAATATCTGATAATACCTTATAACTCTCTGTTTCGTAAATACTACTCTTTCGGCTGCTGCCTTGGCTTTCTTTTGAAGGTTTTCTTATCCTATCTTTAGGTGATGATTGCGGCAAATCCACATCAAATTCTTCCGACATATTTTCCAAGATAACTTGTTGAACTGCACGATCGCTCGTAGGGATACTATCGTCGAATATGGAGACGAGACCCTTATCATTGCTTTGAGCATTTTCAGTACTGCTTCCAGTAGTAGACGCAAAGTCCTTCCTTCTGTCTTCTGAACTCATCACGTTGCTTTCTCTGCTATCTTTCTGTAGAATACTATCTTGAACTTGTTTATCAGTTTCAGGATCCAAACTGTGGTCCACTGACTCTCCCATTAAATGATCAGCTTTGCTTTTAGTTTCGCTGGGATCAATAATTACATCCTTGTTTGAAAACGATACCGCTGGGGATCCACTCTTTTCTTGAGTTTCTGTTTGTTCAATACTGGGTATATCACAACTTGTTTTTAATTCTCCTGATGCGTCTTTAGTTGGTGATAATGTTGTTTCATCTGGGCCTGATAATATTTGAAATGACTTTCTTCGCGTTAATTCTAAAGAACTTGGAGTATTTCTAGGTTCATCATCTGCTGGTTGACTGAGATCTTGGCTGGTTTGCTGTGGTGGCTTTAAATTGTCTGAACTTTCTGCTTGCTTTGCTTCAGATTTTAGAGTTTCACTTTGAGATTTTACAATTTGTTCTTCACTTGGAGATTTGCTACTTACTTTAGTTTGTTCATCTGTTACTTTGTTATGATCGCTTTTTTCTTCGGTTAACGTTTTACTTTGCGTTTGATCGCCTTCATTCAACGTATCATGTTTGTCTACGGTCGACTCATCAGCTTTTGATAATTCTTTTTGAGATTCATTACTGGGAATTTCTGCAACCTCCGCTTTAGATGCTTCTTTATCATCAGTCTCCAACTCCACTCTTCCACTCTCTGGCTTCGTCTCCTCTGTCAAGTCTTTGTGTGTTACAGACAAATTAGTGGTCTCAATAGACACATTGTTTGAAGAATTAACCGTTACATTTAATTCTGAGTTCCCTAGTTGACTCGATTGTCGCTCCATGTGAATTTGAGCTTCGGTTATAATCATATTGGTTTTAACTGATAAGGTATCTGTTTCAGTCTCACTGTGTGTCTTTACCAACTTATTCTCATCTTTTTCACGATCAGATTTATTGTCTTCAGCTTTAGTTTCGGTATCAGTAGCTAAATTTTCATTTTTATCTTTACCCTGTAAACTATCTGCAGTTTTGTACTTAACTATATTCACACTCTGTTTTTCATCATCATGTTCTATGTGAATTGAAGTTTTTTTTCCTTTACGTTTAGTGCTGCGCCTTTCGCTTGATTCTGAACTACTACTTTCCGAGAGTGAACTGGAATTTTTTTTGCTACGTCTGTGGCGTCTGCTCTTCCTTTTTTCTGAATAACTCTCAGATTCTGAAGAACTATCTGAAGATCGAGATCTATACCGATGGTGATGTCTTGCACTACGTCTATGTCGCCTAGAAGGTTCACTCTTTGATCTATTTTTTTTTGAACTCTTATGTTTACGGTCGCGTGAATCCTCTCTTTCGTATCCTTCATATTCACTATCATATCCATCACTAAAGCTCTTTTGTGTGTGCATTAATCTTTTTCGGCGCTCTTTGTGGTTATTATTTTTATATTTATGAGGTTCTGCTTTTTTTCTCGTCGCTCTTTTTCTAATATCGGCAGAGGATTCATTAGATGTATCACTGCTATTTTTATCTTTGATCCTCCGCCTGTCTTGGACAGGGCTAGAGAGCTCAACCACTTCTCTTTTTTCTATTCTTATCCTATCATGAACATCTATTTTTGTACTTGTGACCCTTCTTGTGGGTAATGCAGTTATTGGAGCTCCATCTATTACGATTTCTGTATTAGCTAATTTAGAGGCAGGCATACCGCCATGCATTTGCAAATATTTTGCCGTAGATCGATGCCCACGAGTAGTTGCACAATCTAAAGGTGTCAGAGGTTCATTTTTTGATGATCTGGCTACTAGGTTAGCCTCAGCCCCTCGGTCTAATAACAAGCGGCAAAGATCAGCGTTATCTGTAGCTGCTGCTATATGTAATGGCGTCCGGCCTTCGTGATTAGTAGCATTAACTTGGGATGGCCGACCGTCCAAAAGCCACTTCACTAGTTCTCGTCTTCCAGATGCAACTGCTTCATGTAAAGGTAGGTCACCTTTGGAATTACGCAACCAAAGATTTGCTCCTCTTGCACCTGAAATAACCAGATGACAAAATTATAGGCTGTTTCCATACTTTAACTAAATGTATACATATACCTATATAGTGTACTGACCGAGTATCCGTACAGTTTCTATTTGTCCTTTAGCTGCGGCTGTATGCGCTGGACTCCGGCCCCGTCTATCTTGTCGATGAGAATCTGCTCCATGCTGCAACAGAGCCGATGTTGCGTCTGCGTGCCCTAATGCAGCTGCGTAGTGCAGTGGAGTGCAACCATGGGAGTCGGCCACGTCCACTCGGGCGCCACATAAGCCTACTAGCGTTTCTAAAGCCTCTGTATGTCCTCTGGCTGCAGCGCAGTGTAAAGCTGTCAACCCGTCTCTGGAATGTATGAATTAAAATTATTATTTTAGTGGTGCGTACAGAGGAGGTCGTGGCTTAGGTTAAGCCGTGCTTGCCTAGGTTGGTCTGTGGATGTATAAACACCCATTACATAGCGAGTCGAAATCAAAATCAAAGCATTTATTTCAAGTAAGCTAATAACAGGCACTTTTGAATTGTCGAAACAAAGATGAAAGTTAAATGTGGCTACAGTCCCAGTCACAAGACATAAAAACTGTGAAGGTACTGTAGTTGAGTTTGCAAATCAAAATCAAAGCATTTATTTCAAGTAGGCCAATAACAGGCACTTTTGAATTGTCGATTAAATGTAGCTACAGTCCCAGTCACAAGACAAAAACTGTGAAAGTACTGAGTTGAGTTTCCTCCGTTCCTCTGTAAGCACGCTATGCAGTTGGTCCCGGTTGTCATTTGTAGATCTTTGACAGTCGTTACAGGTAGTCAGTGGCCCAGAAAGTCTGATAACTAGTCTTACCAAGGGGTATCGTATTCCCCAGTACTAAGCTGGGTTGTGGAAGTCTGATAGGCAGTCACTCCTTATAAAATACTGGTATTCAGCTGCATCTGGTTAGACTGGAAGCCGAACCCAACATAGTTGGGGAAAGGCTGTATAGGCAGTGGTGCGTACAGCTTTAAGAAATAGCACATATCGAATTTAGGAAAAAAGTACAACATTGTAGAGCACTATCGTGTCACCCATAATTATGTGGCAGTTTCTTCTCAGAGCTGGATATGTCACATCAACGCTCTGGTAAAGTTCATACGTCACTGACGAGAAGCTCCTATAGTATAAGATCATTCTCACCGGTCAGCATCGTCAACCTTAGAGCCGGCCTGGTGTAACGCCAGCACTGCTGCCGCGGAGCCTGCCGAAGCTGCCCACAGCAGAGGCGTCCGTCCGTCAGCATCCCTCACGTCGACACTGGCCCCGCCCTCCTTTACTAGCGCTCGTAAAACTTCCAATGCTGCACTTCTGCTCTGTGAAGATAGTAAAAGAAGTTTGAGACGATAAATCGGAACAGTCCCACGCTTACTCTTAGTTCTTTGTATGAATCCGTGCAAAGAAGAGCCATTTCTTTCAAGACGTGGCCGATTTCTAAGATGTCTTGAAGCTAAGTTGAAGCTCGAACATCAGTAGATCACTGTTGAATCAATGCTTACCCATACTTCAGTTTGGTACCGTAAACTCGGGCCAATCTTAATCATTAGATAATTGAATAAGAAAAAGATTGGAAAGAAAAGCGGCCAAGTGTGAGTCGGACTCGCCTGTGATGGGTTCCGTATTAGCAAGTAATATATAATATAAAAGTCCGACGTAAAAAAAACTACTTACTAGATCTCGAGCAATTTTCGGTGGAAGGTTAGGTTCCGTTTTTTGCCATTTGGCTACGGAACCCTAAAAAAGGAGCAGAAAGCATTTTGCTGTGAGAAACAGTTTTAAAAAGATTTAAATAAAACGAAAGTATACTTGATGGTCGGTAGCAGCCGGAGCCCCGCACATTTGCGCGGCGTAGTGGAGAGGATACCCGCCGTGCTGGTCCGGGGTGGCGGCGTCTGCGCCTGACGCTAGCACCGCCCGCAGCGCCCCTACCTCACCACACACTGCAAATAATTTGATGTCAAACAGCTGGTTCCGTAGTTATGTAAGCCTTAAATGAACGTAAGAATCCTTTCGGGAAAATTTCCGAGCGTCTCCAATGCCCGTTTCATTGATTCGGAACTGAAGATCAAAAAAGTTAGCAGCCGAATTAGAAGTTCACAAACGTGATCTAACACGCGTTGATATATTTAATTAAAATAACAACAGTAAATACACAAATTAATGACGTATTATTATCAGAACGAGCGATATCGGGCGCCTAACCTCGGCCTCACACGTCAACTTGACCTGCATAAAACATTACTCGTCAATCAGTCAGACACGACCTTTCAGCGCACAAAGTTTCTGAAAATCCTAGTCCTAGATATACTGCGGTCCGCGAGGGTTCAAGGGCCTGACCTTGTTGGCCGCTCAATAACATCGGACCGGACAGCCCACTTCCCCCTAAAATATAGACTGCCCACACCACCACCGTCCCCGTCATACATTCACTATGATAACTTATAACAATGCGGCATTCGAATAACGCTTTACTTTGACGGCGCGACACGCCGTTATACAGTCTGGGAATGAGGTCTGCGTATCCTTAATGTTAGCTTTACGACTCTTGAATATTTAACTGCCACCATGTTTATAAGACGTGGAAATCGATCGTAGGTATGTTAACCTGTAATGTTCCTTTGCTACATACATGCATAAATTAAATCTTTTTCTCTTAGAGGTAAGTAGAAAATAGAAACTACAGGCAGCGACGTACAACAACTGTCCTGACATTCCTTTTTTGTTTCGTCTGCGTTCATACATCTATTAATACAAGTTTGTTTTCTTTTTCTCCTTATTTCTCTGTATATGAAGAAACAGCAGAGACTATCGGGCATCCGTTTGGTTCGTCACACAACTCACAAAGAGCGGAAGACGGAGTGGCCTCGCATGTCGTCGTGATCTCCGACTTGCAGTGCAGTATACACAACGGCCGTCTGATGTTATGCAACCTTGCGCTGGTGTACCTACTATTTATAACATCCCGTGTTCTTCACTCATACTTTCACCTTGCATATAAGCAAATTCTTAGTCTGTGATATTAGAATATCTTGATTTTTCATGACTACTTCCTGCGTAAGTTTTTGACTCCCTTCCGGTATCTTTTTCGGAATTAGGTGTACCTAATTTAAACATGCATGTTTAAACGTTTGTGGTTTCTCTTGCCAGAAGATAATAACCCACAGGCAAGTAAGGTATGTAAGAAATTCAAGTTAGAACGATTCGAAATAAACAGCAAAATCCTTGAAATCATGTGAAAAGAAACTAACAGTAACTGTGATAAAGATCTTGAGACGCTTATAAGTGGTGGAACTACCTATGCTTACAAGGACATCTGGGGTTGGAGCCGGCCGACCAGCTCAATAAAATGTAAATTAAGTTCATGGTGACCACACTGAGCCATTTATCACGAGCTTGGAGGTCACGCATTATATACTGGTGAGTTAATCTGCTACTGCATTTCTGCAATTTACTTGGTATTATAAGTAACCACTAAGCCTCTATTGCCGACTTTCTTTGCCGCTGCTTATCAAGAAACATCATCATCACTAGGAGAGCCTAAAGGAAAATACAACTATCCGCTTTTTAAAACCACTTTACAAAAGTCATAATTGAAAAGTTTTGTGAACCTGAACAGTGTCCTGATAGTGAGAAACAGTAACAAATAACTTCGTGGCAGGCATATGATTGACACAAGTGCGGTGGGTAACTAATTGGCTCGCGTGCCAGTGTCGGGTTCGCCTGATGATAACCACGACGGCAACGCTGCTGCGCCGCGAGTGACACCCCTTAGATAACTCACTCCCATCCATCTGTTTCAGTGACGGGGGCAACAGTCTGCTGAACTAAATGATTCTTCGTTGGATAGTTTATCTTTGCCTTTTATCTTACAAAGGAATCGTAATGGTGCATTGTCGTATCGCATCGTTTCGTTGGTGCATATCTATTTGCCAAGGTTTCTCTATTGTTTAAGAAATTGATCCAAACCAATGAGTGAGAATTTAAACGTTCAGTAAGAATGTATTTTTTCGGCCAGTGATCACAATTCTTTCATATTTCGAAACCTTTTCATGAGAACCCCGAAAATATACCAGTCATGGCTAGAAATTACTCACCAGTAGCCCAGTGAACAACAGTATGATGCTCATCGTCTCTTGCGTTCACATCAGCGCCGGCGGCGAGCAGCGTCTGCACCAGCGGAACATTGCCATGCACAACGGCAAGGTGCAGTGGTGTCAGGCCGTCAGCGTCCCTCGCGTCGGCCAGGGCCGGTGAGGCCATCAGCACACGGTCTGCGCACGCCGCACGCGCAGCCTGCGACGCGCCCGCGCCGCTTGACGCGCAATAGTGCAGGGCGCACCGCAGGCCACGGTCACGAACGCGAACTGATGCTGGCTGTAACATCTAGTACTAAGGCTCTGTGCTAATCTTCTTCTTTTGATGAAGATGAACGGTACATCTACAATAGCTCCTGTAGGCCCAGTAGGCCCAGGTGTCTTTATTACGGCGTCACAGACGTCTTTGAGATCGTCAAGGGTGCTGGTGAACAGACATTTGGTATATACTCTAGCAGATGGCGCGTGGTTTGATGAGTACTTTACTAAAATAACGTTTATGTTTAGTTTACACGGAAAATACTTTTCAGCCTTCAAATGATTTTTCCATAGCATCAATCATGATTTGTCCTGCGGAGTTCAATAGAACTTGGAACTACCGATGGGTACGAGCCGGTACCCTATTAAGGGATATTCGGGGATAACTGGGAGAATTCTACACGCTTAAGAAATACTAGAACGGAAGAAAATGATCGGGCCCTACGCTCTCCTAAAATGTTGCCACCATGTTACAGTCGCCTACGATTTTAGGACGTTAGGCAGTTTATTCTGGGTTTGCGGCTATATCCGTCTTGGCCATATCTACAAGACAAATTGTAAAGCAATTATTTCCAAACATCTAAATTAAAGAACCAACTAATTCATAGCAATTTAGACATTTAATAAATATCAAATTCTGGTTTGACCAGTGAATGTTTGAAACTTGTTTCTTTTATAATAGCATTGTTAAACGGAAATTACTACATCGTCATTATGTGCATTCAACATCAGCAAGACGTACTCGTATGAAGTATGTTTATCAATAACAAGTTAAGAACTTGTGTTTTCACATACGTGACTTTTGTTATTACCCAAAATACTGGTATTGTCGTGTAATAAAGTACGCGTGTATGTTTTCACTAAAAGAAAAACTATGATTTCCTAGCGAATGTTAGTTTGATAACTGTCCCATGCGGTCTCACTGCCGGGGAAAAGTATCCTATTTAAAAGAAAATTAATCCAGGTTATAGAGACTATCTGTGCACAAACATATACACATGGACACCAACAAACTTTCGCCTTTATTATTAGAATGATGATTAAAGACGTGGAGTTTCGAAGAATTGGCGTCTATTCAGTGAACAACGTCGGTTTTTCGACATGAGTCGTTAGCGGGGTGAGGGTTGCGCCACGTGTCGTGTTACTAGACAACCGACTGTAATCGTCACCCCTGCCGTGCATGTGAGAGCTCCTTCTATTGTGCGAGTCAATTCTGAACCTATTGATTGACTGCCCCCCTGCGCCCCTCACCCCTGGCTCACCCTCTCACCGTCTCACCGCGTGCCAGTGCATTTCCTTCAAAACATTCTGATTCTATACAATTGTCACATTTACGAAATTGATGTAATTTTTGTTTCGACCCCAATATATTTGGGAAAAGGGTAGGCAGATGATGATGTAATTATTGTTTGTAGTTATTTTTGTTACCCGTCAATTAAAACAAATCGTCTATTATATGTATTATTATTAACTTCATGTGGCTACAAATAGCATCATGTTCTACATAATGGGTTTGTAATGACACGGTGTCTTGACAACTAATTGTTGTACAACACGGGGGAAGCATTGAACAGCGCAGTGGGCAAGCAAGGGTTGTTTACTGACAGGAGTGAAGCGATCGAGGACGAGGAACATCGCGTGCTCTGCTCATGAAACATTAAAAATACGCTTTTCCATTTCATGTGCGATAAACTCCTACTGACCAAGAATTTATGACTTTTATGTACTTAGTTTATGACTTCATACTAACTAAAAGACTGTGACATGAGACATCTATAATGCACCATGCGTTACATTCAGCTAATATCTTGGTGTCAATGATGTGAATCATTCCAAGCTGAATGCAATGTCGTCCCTAAGAGACTGCAGCCGATGAACTCACGTCCTTGTTGAGTATATCGACGACCGCCTTGTAGTCAGCCTGCTGGCAGGCGTACATGAGCGGAGAGCACCCCTGCTGCAGCGGCGCGCTCACATCCCCGCCTTTCTTGGAGCCCTCCACCTTCTCCCGCTTGATCTTAGTGCTCTTGTCCACGAGGTCTCCTTTGTGGCGGCCCTTAGGCTTCTTGAGGATGCTCGGGATGGGCTCGCCCCGGCCGCTGGTGGCGCGCTTGTCCATAACAGAGGTGTCAGCGAGGCGCCATGTGTGAGTGGCGCGGTGTGGGTCGCGGCTCGCGAGCGGGCGCGGAGGGTGCGGGCCTCAGACTGGCCCTCGCGCGCGCTGCCCGCTCGGACAGAGGAGGCGCTGGGCGGTGGGCGCCACGCAACTCCCGCCGCCCGCCCAACACCTAATCTATTAACGTGCTCAAAGCAGGTCACCGTTTTCCGACTGTTACAGTCTTAGACGATTTGTAACTTGGGGTGTAGCTTTATAACCATCACACGTTTTCAAATGCTATTGACACATTGACATCGTTTGTAGCAATAAATATTTCAAGTTTCCGGCAAAGAGTAGGTCAACCCTATTCTTCGTATGGTTGCCGTGGCTCATAGAATTTTATTACAGTAGGAGTTAGGTAACAACAAAGCATTCGAGAAGTTGATTTCGCCAGTAATTATGGCAAATAATCCCATCATACGTTCAAAGAGTTGGTGGTCACCTACTCGATTGCAGTATAAACTTACTATTTATTAGAAGTACAATAATGGAGTTTTTATTCGCTAGGCTTATCTAAAATCTTATTTATTTGCTTTGACTTCTTTGCCTAACAAACTGCGACAAAGTCAAAAAACCCATAATTATTAACAACAGCTATATTTCTTGAGATCAACCTTCAAATAAACTAATATGGTGCTAGATCTAAATCACTGTGCCCTTAAACTACAGGGTGTACTAATATTGCGTGTCCCTAAAATCATTAGTAAGCTAGCATTATGCTCACGTATAATGTCAAAAGTTAAGACAATCACGGCAGCAGTAAATATTGTTCACACTAGTAATATAAGAACTTCGATGGTATAAGTTATGACATTTATGAAGAAAGTTTTATCCAGAGCATCCTCACAATTTACGTGCTTTAGTGCCTATTTATCTAACTTTTCTGACTGGAAAAACTTTTTAATAATGAGTAGGGAAATTTTTATATGATGTCGTCTCAAAATACAGAAGACAGAGTCCTCGTTGTTAATAAGGCCATTGCATGGTGGAAATCCTTACTTATGTATACTCAATTTTCCTGCGGCGAAGGATTGTTTATATCGTAGTTGCTAATTGTTGATCGAAGTCTCGCAGTTTTATGGACGGAATTTAAGGTTCGCGGTGACCAACCTTGAACAGACAAAATGGCAGACGATGCTTCGGTATCCGGACTCTGACAAATAATTATACCTATTTATGTTTATCAATTTATGTTAACAAAAAGGTAACGTATTTTTTATACTCTATCATAATGCTATCATTTGACCAAAAGATTGACTGGTATAGAATACCTTGAGGCATTAAGTTCATCATGTAAATAAGCTATATGTCTATACAGGGTTATTTTTTGTTTATACTAAACCCGAAAAGGGGTCATTGTACTCATTATTTTGAACAACTTTTTCTATGGGACGAACCCTGAAATCGCGAAAAAAAAATCAGCTGTTCCCTACATTTATGTTCGCATAACTCGTCAAAATGTAGGTAACAGCAGATTTTTTTTTCGCGATTTCAGGGTTCGTCCCATAGAAAAAGTTGTTCAAAATGATGAGTACAATGACCCCTTTTCGGGTTTAGTATAAACAAAAAATAAGGTTGTATATATGAACCATCTGTGCCGGTAATTACCGGTATGGAAATTGACAGATAGTCGGTCTCGTGTCGGCGTTGCTGGCAAATTCCCGCTCTCTCAAAACAATTGGTCTTATTGGATACTTAGCTTGTATACCATTGTTCATTATTCTGGTAGAAACAGCGGCATTACTTGTAAGACGAGGGGGTAAGTAGCTGAGGTGTTGGAGAGTGATGCGTGACGTAAGCTTGGCACGCCATGACGCCGCCCGCCCCCGCTCACCGCCCGCCCTCCGCTGATTCTAATCATGCTAACATAATTTACGTTGCGAGTTTCAGATGATTTTGCGCGTGATTCACTCTTGATAAAAGTTTTCAAGGAACTTTGTTTGATCAATAGCGTTATTGGAATATTCATTAGTGAACACTGTTTTAAAACCATCACGGTTCACAACTAAACTAAACATGTCACATAAGGCATATCTTCCGAATTGTTATTTATATTGAGGTCCCGATATGTCGACGCTGTTGCAAGTGCCATGATCGCGGGTTGACCACCCGCATTCTCCAGTTAACCCGCGATCATGGCGCTTGCAACAGCGTCGACATATCGGGACCTCAATATAAATAAATTGACCTCAAATGACATCAATATGTATAAATAATAATCATGGAAGATATCCCGTGACTGACATTTTAAGTTTTATTAATTAGCGACTCATGTTTGAGATGAGTTGTCGACTACAGGGTTCCTTACCCGAAGGGTGAACTAACGGAACCCCTTTACTAAGCTTCCGCTATCCTTGTGTCTGTCCGTCCGTATGTATGGCAGCGAGCTGTATCTCATGGTCCGTAATAGGTAGACAGTTGAAATTTTCACAGAATGTTTATTTCTGTCGCTAAACAACAACTAATACAAATAAATTAAAAGTTAAAGTGGTCACTACTAAGATGACGCGAACACTTTTTTTTTTAGGATGGGAAATCATCAAATGACTCCTCCCACTCTGGGTGGAGCGGGAGGGAGTGTCAGACTTTTACGGACTAAAACCCATCAATGTTCCTTCCTGCGGGCCCCCTTCAATGTGCTGAAATCTCTTGCACGGCGCGCGTGGAGCACTCAGGCGCCGTCGACACGGCCTGTCGTCATGATGGACGGACGGCGAGTTAGCCCATAGCTCACCACAGTCCACAGGCCCGCGGTTCGACTCACTGACTTGACTCACCGGTTTTTTGGTATTGTTTTGGTAATCTTGTGATGAGTAAAGTAAAACCAATCAAACCATAAACTATTTAATGATGACAGGTTTAACCGTCGCTTTTATAATTTTATTGATCACGCTTGTCTGTGTAAAACAATCAATTCTTCGTGTTACTTTAATTAACAACCATTTATTTAATAACTGTTAATTGTATTATTACTATAATTAACATGGGCAACTAATGTCCGTTTAATCATTCATTGTGTAGGTATAGATTCTACGACTTTAATTATTTTGTTATCTGTTAATAGATTTGTTAGACTGGTTGTGTTCTATGCTTAATTGCTTGGTCAAACGCAACCAAATAAATAACAATAACACACTTCTTTTGGATTTGTCGTTAATCGGGTAAAAACCTAGCCAGAGACAATCTAACAGTACATGTACCCAAAACATACAATTAAAGGGCTGCGAACAGACAAGACATTACCTACAGTTTATATTGTTATGTTGTTTGGTATACCTACGTGTATAGTTATAGTTTCATAAGGTTTAAATTATATATTTGATGTTGTTGTTATATGTTATTTTGTGTATTTTGTCTATGCATGGGCCTTAGTTGCCTGATAATAAAATGATTATTATTATTTCCTTTATTCAATTCAACACAAACTTTTTACATTTTTAAATGTTAATGTATAAATATAAATAAAAACATTTAAAAATATAAAAAATTGTAGCCCACTGGTATCGGGAACAGAGTCCAAGCTACCGGCGGTCAGGGCTCCAGAGAGAGGAACTTCCTAACAATACGGGCCGTGTCCAGGAGTACCACTTTCTGAATCAAGCCCTTGATCCAGCTGCCAAGCGAGAGCCTCCTTAGATGTTGGTCGAGGCTCTTGGCTATTAAGCCATTGGCTGACACGACTATCGGCAAAATGAATGCTGTACTCACGTCCCACATGTCGAAAACCTCGCGAGCCAGATCTAGATAATTGTTTTTTTTATCTTGCTCTCCTTTCACGAGGTTCTCGTCATGCGGGACCGTTATATCAACAATCATTGTGCGACGCTCCAATCGATCTATCACCACAATGTCAGGCCTATTGGCAACAACAGTCCTGTCGGTGGTGATAGGTCGATCCCAATACAACGTGATATTACCATTATAGAGAACTGGGTCCGGCGCATACTTATATAGTATGGCACTTCTGACTCCACAAGGTTGTACTTCAAAGCAAGTTGCAAGTACTCTCCGTTAGCCAGACTAGAACACCCAGAAATAATGTGTTGGATCGACTCTCCCGGACGGTGGCATGCCCGACATAATTATGTCAACCGTGCCGTCCTTCACAATGTATTTGCGGTAATTATTCGTCATCATAACTTTGTCCATTATTGCACAAACAAAACCTTCGGTTTCCCCAAAGAGGTTACCAAACCGTATCGTGCATCAGGACCATGTAGGATCCGGTAAAAGCGTCCGTGAAGCTCCTTGCTTTGCCATTCTTCCCTGCGATCATTACTGACTTATTATTATTACCTATTAATACGACTACTAAGCCCTTTTTTTTCTTCGGATGGGAAATCATCAAATGACTTCTCCCACTCTGGTCGGAGCTAGGGAGTGTCAGACTTTTACTGACTAAAACCCATACATGTTTCTTCCTCTCCTCTCCTCCCTTTATGTTCCGGGGCCACGGTATCTCTTTCGAACAGTCCCGCAGCCCCGGCAGGCTTCGGCCCTTGCACTTAGCTGACATCTCCTATAGGCGCGCGTGGAGCACGAACGCGCCGTCGACACGGCCTGTCGTCATTAGACGGACGGACGGCTAGCTGACTTCTGAGCCCTGGGTTCGATTTCCAGGTCGGGCAAAGTGTAATCCTCTGCCTAACCCCTCAGGGATGGCAGTCATGGTGTTATACTAGGATAAGTAAAGGTACCGGTACTAAACGTACCTATAACGTATCATGCGTAAGAACTCTTTTAGGTGGACTATTTCATGAAAAAAACGTTCAATACTGTTACATGGACATAGAGGGTTGTATTTATGATTTTAATGATTATAATTCTGTTACATTACGTGTCACAAGGTCACCGACGTAGCCCGAAGAATTTCCAAACTTAAGTGGCAGTGAGCAGGAGCAACATTGCTTACAGAACGGATTGGTCGATGGGGCCGAAAAGTTCTGGAGTGGCGACCGCGAACCGGAAGACGATGCGTTGGATGATCCCCCACTAGGTGGACCGATGACCTGGTGAAGGTTGCGGGAATCCGTTGGATGCTAGTCGCACGGGACCGGTCAATGTGGCGACACTTGGGGGAGGCCTATGTCCAGCAACGGACGTCTTTCGGCTGAAATGATGATGATGATTATGATGATACGTGTTATAGCCGCGAATCAACATGCAACCTGACACTACCCTGCAAATTGCAAAAAACGTAAGAAAAATTTAAATTCCCGGGTTACCACCTTAAAGTCCTCCTAAACTCACTAACTATGACGAATCCCAGTAGACCGGCGCGACGTCTACACATTGACATAGCAACTATGTCAGTCGTCCCATGGTAGGTAACACAGGTGACACTGAACACAGTATTCAAGTTCTGCATTTTAGGCCTTGAATACGTGAGCAGGCAATTCCGACATGTCGTTTCAACCACAATGCTAAACTACCGCCTGTGTCATTACTGTAACAACTGTACCATATCGACTACTAGCTGCAACACCTAAATAAAGGGTGTAACAAATTAAATTAATAATTTGAAAAAACCCCTGATGCATAATAATGTACTAAAAGTTAAATGAAAGAGAACTCGTTTGGTCCTATAAGGTACCAGCCATCAGTCCACTTTCCTCATCTCATTTCGTTAGTTAGTATTCCTCATTCCCTTCCATAGTGTACATTATTCCACTAGTCAAGCCCTTTCTTTTGATATTCATATTGAGGGAGTTATGAAAAAATATGTAATCCGCCATTTTGTGGCGGCCATCTTGGACCGATTTTCCGATTTTCATCAAACATAGCTATGAACACTCCCGACTCACTCACCTTTCAAACAAAAACAAAATCGGTTCTTCCGCTTGGGCGCTTGCGATGCCACAGACATACACACACACACACACAAACACACACACAGACACGTCAAACTCCTCGTTTTTGCGTCGGGGGTTAAAAATACTCTTTTCACTTCTCCTATGCTCTAAAAGTACGCCATTATAGCCCTACGAAGCGGGATTAAAGTGATCGTTTATTCCCTAGGGAGTAAAAAGTAATTTAAAAATGGAACGATCTTTTACTCTGAAACATGGTCACAAAAGAGTAACTTGTCAAAGGTTTTATTTAAATTTCGAATTGGCTTGCAAATAGAAAGTGGTTTATTGAAAAAAAAAACAAACGAACTCTTCAACGCGGGAAAATTTATGGTTGTTTGTGTGCATCGTTGATTTTGAAAAACGTATGTGGAATGCCTCTGTTGCTAGCCGCTGCAGTAATGTAGGTACTATAACTATCTGTGGAGTGTGGATCATCTTCATTGCGAGAATGTTGAGAGTTTGTGTTGTGTTTTAAATTGTTAATCTGTGACTGACCTGATAGAAGAAAATCTGACTGCTCAGTTCAGAATTTTAGTCGATTGTAAATTTGTTCGGTTTTAAATGACTATTTTTCTTGCACTCGAAGTGAAAAGTACAGTTTGCACCTCGAGACTAAACGCCAATTTAATATACCCTCGCTTTCAAACCACCTCGGGTATATAATGGCTTCGTTTAGTCCTCATTATAAAATATACTATAACGAAGCCGAAAGGTACTTGTTTTCCCCGTCATCACGATATTTTTTTTGTTCTAGACCATACCTGGAAACCTAGTTACCGAGATACTCTCAAGTTTGGTTTAAACGCAACCCCCGCATTTATGCAATCCATCCATCAGCACAATGTTTTGAGTGCGTTACATTTAGTCCTACCGTGAAACATGATTTTGTCCCCCAAAAAAAAGTGGTTTCCCTTATTATATAGTGGTTTCTCAGCAATATTTTCTGCGTAAAGTTACTTAGTTTGATGTATAGAACCCTTGGTTGACGGCGTCGTGAAGAGTCTGTTTACACCCTGTATATTGCACCGTTTGAAATCCAACTCTTGAGGCTGAAAATAAAGTTGGAAATCAAACAGGTCATAAACCACTAATTGTGTTGTCACTTTTTCATACATATGGTATAAAATCAGTGAAGTTGATAATCGACCGCAACTTCTAAGGATTGATTGAAATTGGAAGTTGTCCAAGGAAGTACATTAGAATCTCCATTATCATCATCATTTGGCTAGTCTTTTCTCAACTATATTGGGATCTTCTTCCAGTCTAACCGAATGCAGCTGAGCAGTATTTTAGATTAGATGGAGCGACTGCCTATCTGACCTGGTTACTAGTCAATACCTCTCTCGAGAAATTCACATCTTCGGGCTTCTAACCACTCATATCACCAATGTCAAAGAATAAACTCGTATTACATAGGGACAGGTAGAATTATGTTTCCTCAAAACTAGCTTGTTTCTACAAATCGCCACAATGAGTCAGCACTACAACACCAATATTTAGGTACTTTGTGGTCAGTACCTATGCAAGTTAATTTTAACTCACCAATTAGACGGTAAATAATAAATTAAATTGGTTATATCGCTCCTCAGCCCATTAGTCGGACAAAAACAGGAAACATTATCAAACCGCAAACATCGCACTAACCCTTATCAGCTTCAACTAATTGTTTTCGTACTTATTTGTATACTTAGGGAATTATTATAATTATTTCGGTATTTTACCCTGGAGAGAACATCAAGAAACATCATAACTAAATATAACACACTAATTACCTGTAAACATATTTACAAACAGCATAAATGTACTTCTATTTGACCTGCCGCATGCCTGCCTCACGCCCAAATTACACGCAAAATTACTTGGTTGAGGTGCTCGCTACTCTCTCACGCAACCCTCAAGGACGCATTTAAAATCATTCTCGTGCTTTTCCGTACTTTCCTTAAATCTGAAGTAGAGTTGACCCACTGCCCTCGATTATAACAGAAAAGGGCCGAGCATGTTGTAAAAATTTCGAGCTCGTAGCTTATAATTAAGCAATGCCAACAATTTTATTTTAAGCACGGCCTAGACTTGGCTATGAACCTATTTACGTAGAATACGTAGTGACGTGCCAGCCAGCAATGAATGATATCATTGCAAAGAGATAACTCATGCTATGAAGGTTTTTACAGTCATTACATCAAACTTAGACAAATATAGAAGCGACGAGGAAATTGTACTTTAATTTAACAGGAAACATCTACGATGGAGAACTAAATAAGTATATAAATAATAAATCAGCCAATTCTAAGTATCCCTACGTAGAAAATATATATGTCACCGTAAAATTGTCAAACACGTTAGATTTTAAAATAACTAGAGAGATTGTAAATTGTCAAATATTGTCAAACGACATACTGCTTACAATAAAATGCATTATTTTTCGTGAAATGCATGCAATGGTAGTACTCACGCGGTGTGGAGAGAAGGAGGGGTCCCCCTTGCTTAATGGTACCACTCTCATGAAAAGATAATGTATCATTCCTGAGTATTACCGATTAATATAACCTAACCTTAAAACACTTTATATTCCCCTAAAAAGCGTATTCGACGGACGATATTTCCGAGTGCAGGGTTTAAAGGAACCTAACTAACCTAACGTGGCGGTGCCCCAAGTCCTGAGTATGGGGGCAGAGATACTTCCGTATGTTCAGTTGACCATATTATACTCGTCATCTCTTTGGTATTCCTCTACTCTTACTCATTCACATTCGGACTCAAAATTTTCCTCACGACATTTTCTTCATTCCTTTCACATACCACGACAACCGATAACCACACAACTTTTCAGTCATGGGCGCCGGAGCCACTTTCAGACTTCATCCATCATCAATCCATTCGCGTAACACCACACATCCCCCTTTTTTTAAGGATGGGAAATCATCAAATGACCCCCCCCCCACTCTGGGCGGAGCGGGAGGGAGTGTCAGACTCTTACTGACTAAAAACCATCCATGTTCCTTCCTCGCCTTTTACGTTCCGGGGCCGCGGTATCTCTTTCGAACAGGCCCGCAACCCCGGCAGGCTTTGGCCCTTGCGGGCCCCTCTCCTTTTGCTGACATCTCTTTGAGGCGCGCGTGGAACACGAACGCGCCGTCGACACGGCCTGTCGTCGTCGTTAGACGGCCGGACGGCTAGCTAGCCCATAGCCAGCCGTCCACAGGCCCGCATCTACGGTGGCCCCCGACGCCCGTTGCGTCTCCCGCGGCAGCCGGGAAGAGAGGATCTCTCCCTCTCTCGTTCCGCCACCTCCTTCGCTAGCATGACTGCTTCGCAGAAGGAGGCGACGACCACACATCCCCCTTAGCCTTCAATTATTGCTATATATTCTTTTCTATATCAGTTCTTCCAATATGTATTAAACGGGGTGAAATATATAGCGAAGTAGGCCGTGTGTCGACCTGGTTTATCCTCACGATATTTACTTTACCCTTAGTGTGCGAAGTGTCAAGCTCTTGACGCATGTCAGTAGAAAGTGCGGGTACTCCAGTATTACAGCTGCAGTGAGTAAGTAGCCTAGCTAATTCATCATACATTCGTAATTTAATATGTACTCCAAAGAATATGATTTGTATGGAGTAACCACGCTGTTATTAAGGAGAAAGTGCTGTGGCTTAAATTTACTTTCGAAAAAATCAGATAAATCAATAAGTAGACATTCTCTCTCATGCAATTTGCATAAAGTAAACCTCTTTGGAAAGTATTACTTTAAAAAAAGTGAAACTTTCCTGTTTATGCAGGACAACTGGCGCAGAAACCCAATGTAAGCCCGACAAAATGACTGATGATTCTTTTATATACGGTTCACCACCACTTTAAAGTTTTCAGTGGTAACATAATGTTAAAAAATAGCATTCAAATACATAACCATCCATGAACCCATTAAACTAGGTTTACGTACGGTAATAAAAAGCTCTGAACAATTTTGCAAATCCTAGCCGTCATAGACGTATAAGTAATAGGAAAATGCATAATTCGGCATTTAAAAGCTAAGTTTAAAACGATTAATTATGTTAATTATGAAACATAGGCTGTTTTGTATGATGTAGGTACACTCGTGGCTATCGAGGTGGTAACCTAGTCACCCACGTTCGTTAACACCACAAGAACATCGTGTTAAACTAAACATTTCTTTCTCACGATACATGGTAATGTACCACTCAAGTAGCAATTCTTCTACGAAGCGTTTTTTTTAAATATTCACAAAATCTAAATTCAAGTGGCTCTACAAAATAATGTTATGTTCTGAAATAAACCATGCCACGGTTTATTTAACCAATATTTCCTATGGCCATTTCCCTCGACTGTAATAAACTAGGTAACCTGCCAAAATGTAGATTGAGAGAGGAAATACCATTCCGGTCGGCTCCCATAACAGAAATCGGTGAAGGTCGTAAACGTCAGGTAAGTCTGTTAATCAGTGTTAGTGGAATGTTGTGGTGGTCAGTGGCCACTGTGCCACAACTGCCAACCAGGAATATGGGTCAGCGATCAATCGCGATAGGAGCAAGCTCGACTCGACTCGCGATTATATGGAAATTAAACGATCAGCCGTCGCACTGCCCACTGAACATACACTTACCAACCAGCTTTATTGCTTTAACTTTGAATCGTAAAGAAATAAACAGTAAAAAATCTAAAAGCTTTCTAATACAAACGACATAATTCATACATGAACTTTTGTTTTTGCAAGTACATTAATTTTATTAACTAGGTCATTATAAAACTTACCACATTTTAGCTGCATGTTCTTACGAGGTATATTTCCTTGAAAGGTGCACTTTTCACTTGGGAAATGTTTCAAACTTTCCACCGAGCCGTCAATCAACCTTAACCTTCCGAACACTTACTGCTACGACCAACTCGTGTAAGTAATGAAACACAATGTCATTAGGAGGTGGAGAGATATTTGGGGACCGATCGTATCATGAGGGTTGTCGATAATCGTGCGTGCAGACGGCCACGTCGATGTCCATTGTGGTAATTGGTAAATAAACGCCGATGACAGGGACATGGTGTGGCACAATGACGGTGGAGTCGCCATGGCTACACGAGGGACGCCAGTCGCGCCGGTTGCCATAGCCGACGGCACGGCGCGCGGCGGTGGGTTCGTGCCATACCGTGCAAGGTTGGGCGGATATTACCATGTCGCTACAATTTTTGGGGGATTTGTTACTTAATTAGCAAAGCTATTGATTTCATTGTTTTAAATATCTACTAGCATGTTACTTACAGACTTCATAGTACCTAGGCTGCATGCTAGGAATTAAACCGAGTTTTTGCAGCGTGACAAGCGTGCGAATTTTTACATGCTTATGAAAATTCTTGTTTTAAATTTGTTACTTGTAATTGTTTTAATAAAAATACACGTTATAGTTAAAGGTATTTATGGTCATGAAACTATAGAGTTTAACTTATAAATATTTAATTATCCCGAAACAGGAAGACATTTGCCGTTAATACTTCGTTTGCATCCGGGTGGACATGTGACAGGGGTTTGGAGTTTGGGGGTCTCTTCGCCGAACCTGGATTCGAGGTTGAGTCTCTCGCAGGTGACAGCCAAAGTGCTGGCGTTCACTGCCAGGGCAGCAGGGATAGGCCACATGTGCCGGCAGGGGGCAATCGTGGCCAGTTGCTCACACCTTCCATTGTAGTACACGTAGCTGTCGATGCTACACGGATTCTTCTCGCACACAGGGATCGCTGACTCTGGTTTTAGAAGTAAGTACTCTCCGTCCTGGCAAGGTCCTTTTCTGTAGGCTGGCCAGCACGAGTCTGATTTTGGGTGATACAGGAATGCTGAAAATAAACAATAAATTCGGTTACTACATCCGAAGTTAGAGGATTTCCTCTTTTTATTTCTGCGAACAGTGATTTTTTTTTCTGCGAGCGCTTACCTGGTCTGCAGTCGCATATCCAGTCATCCTTCTGGTCTCCGGGGTAGTACAGTTCGCTCTCCGGACACATCGATGGAATGTAGACAGGTTGACGGTTCTGCAATGAAAAAATATATTTGTTAATATAGTCGAAGTGAAATCGAGAAGATCAGGAAGTTAAGGCTTACAAGTAGATTTTAGGGGCCATCTTATAATAACGTGACGTTTTTCAGACCACAATATAGCCTCCTCTTTCCTTTGGTGATATTTTAACGTGAGGTTTTAGGTTTCCCCACATCCCCCTTCCCAGTATCACGTGTATTTTTTATTACTAAAAAGAATCAGAAAACTTTGACAACAAAAATGCCATGAATTCGCTATCTAGTGCAATGTTGGGTTTGTCGCATTATAATTGGTAAAAAATATTTTACGCGTCACTGATTAAAATAAATAAAAGAGATGAACAAACAGGTTGCGGGAATCGGGTGGATGCGAGTCGCAAGGGACCGGTCAATGTGGCGACACTTGGGGGAGGCCTATGTCCAGCAGTGGACGTCTTTCGGCTGAGATGATGATGATGAACAAAACAAATGTTATGTCCCCATTATGTCCCACAAAAAAAATACAAGTGAATGTCGCACTTCTGATAAAAGGTCGTCCTTTATTCACGTGGAATAAGTGACCATCAGAAAAACAGACATGGAAAGTATATTTATTTGAAGTTTGAAGTAATTATTTAGGTATTACTCGTATGATTCGGGATTAAACTAAAACCTAACTAATTTGCATTTTTAATAATAACACCTTTCAGACTTTTATCAAAAACTTTTGTTCGACGAATGATTCTAAGCAGACGGTATAGAACTGTTGCGGTTTCGAACTTAACAGGTTTTCGGAATAACAACGAAGCGTGATACCCCGTTCATTGCACTTGGAAAAACCTAATAAGCTTATAAATTTAAATAAATGCTGTAGGCTCACCTTAATTGAACCAATAATTAAAAATTTATATGACGTCTATCGTAATGATGGCTTTATAGTACCTAATGATGATAGGTAGATAATATTCATTGACGGCAAAAAGCAGCCTTCCCGAAGATCTAAATAGAAAAACTAACTCGTGGAATAATTTCATACACTACTGGGTACGTTATTCTGGTATATAGGAGGAGGGACATAGCTCTTGCTACCTATATTTTTAAGTTATTGCGTGGCAAGACTTCAAACTCAGGTATAAACCTGAGTGTGGCCGACAATTATATAGATATTACGAAGGCGACGGCCACGTCTATTGGCGGTTCCCAGTAGTAGGACTAATCTACTGAGTAAAGCCCCTATAACGCGTACCTTGCGTATACTTAATGACGTAGCAGACAGCATTGATCTTTTTACCTTGAGGTCACAAAAGCCACTATATGTACAGATATGTTATGATAAATAATAAAAATGTAATTATAGCCACACTATTGAATTAGGACAATCCTATAATGATAGTGATGATGAGTGAATAAATAAATAAATATATTTAACAAACCTAATTAGGTAGGTACCTAATTATGTAGCTATCTTGTTTTTAGGGTACCGTAGCCCTGATAAGGAACCCTTATAATTTCGTCATGGCCGTCTGTCCGTCCGAGGATTTGCTAAGAGACCGTTGGTACTAGAAAGCAGTAATTTTGTAGACATGTATATCAATTATGCCGACAAAATGGTTTTTTTTTTAAATATTTTTAGGGGGCTTCAAGTGATGGTTTTTTTTCGTCGTCTACCCTATCGTGTGGGGGGTTGATAGTACTAAATTCCTATTTTACCCTTCGTATAGAACGTAGATCTACACAAGACACAATGGTTTTTTAATTGTGTCTATAATTACGGCATACAAGCGGTTAATGCTCCATTTACGAAAATTTAAAGTGCTTTGTTCCAGTAGCCCCCCCCCCTTTCCTTTTCTTGGGTGTTGGATAATTTTGTACCAAATACAAAATCCTTAAAATAAATACTTTGTGAAGTGACTAAGATGAAGTCGGTAAAGACTTGCATTGAAATTCAACAAAAAAAACTGAAAAAAATCACTAAATCTATACTAATAAGCCTTATAATCTATATCTACTAATATTATAAAGCAGAAGAGTTTGTTTGTTTGGTTGAACGCGCTAATCTCGGGAACTACCGGCTCGAATTGAAAAAATATTTTTGCGTTGGATAGTCCATTTATCGAGGAAGCCATATAACATCACGCTATGACCAATAGGAGCGGAGCAGCAATACGAAATGCTGCAAGTAGGAAATTCTCTAGTAATTATCATAAGTTTAAGAACAACAGAATCGTTCTATATTGTGATAACGGGCTTGTACGGAACCCTACACCCCGCGTGGCCGGTTTCTTTTTTATCCGGTTCCGATTATCCCGGAACAGTTAACTTCATATGACCCATAAGGCTAGCTTATCAGACCTGTCATAAACGCGGCTATCGAGTGCAGAGCCTTGGGTTTAATTCCCAGGCGTATCGAAAGCATAGTATGCATTTGTCTGATAATATGGCAAGTACTTACTCGGAATTGCACCCGTATGAATAGCAGAGCCTTGTCAAATAGTTTCAAGTCAAAGTGACATATGAGGCACCACAATGATCGAATAGACTGTAGACTTCGTCTGCGTCAGAAAAACGAAAGGAAAAAAAAACCCCATTTTTCAACATTTTTCATTTCTGCTCCGCTCCTAATGGTCGTAGCGTGATGTTATATAGCCTAAAGCCTTCCTCGATAAATGGACTATCCAGCACAAAAATATTTTTTCAATTCGACCCAGTAGTTCCTGAGATTAGCGCGTTCAACCAAACAAACAAACTCTTCTGCTTTATAATATTAGTATAGAAGTGCAATATTTCAAAACGCCACTTTTTTGCCGTTATGTTTAGCCTAGAATTTTTCAATTCGAGTCGATAGTTCCTGAGATTAGCGCGTTCAACCACACAAACAAACAACCTCTTCTGCTTTATAATATTAGTATGGATAGTATAGAAGTATAGATTTAAAATTTTAAATATGGAACACACCGCGTCACTGCCGCGGGCGGAGCCCTGTGGAGCCGCGTAGTATTTGTTTTTAATTCACACTGGCTGCCATCTAGCCAGTATGAATTGCACACTTTTGTGTTTACACAGGTTTACACACTCACAAGACCGCAGCATTTTTTAAATTATGATAGATTTTTTGCAACCGATTGCCTGACTAAATTTAGTTCCATTTTCCCACCCTAGAGAGGGAAGCAATTAATATGAGTCTTTCCCACCCAAAGGTGGGAAGTAGCACTTTCCACCCGCTACTCGGATCAAACAAACACTAGGTACTTTCCGAATATATGAGAAATTAAAAAGTATTGTACCTACAGAGTGTAAACAGACGCTCCACGAAACCGTCAAGTAGCCATTATTATGTACCCAACTACCGAGTCCTACATCAAACTAAGTATTCCTATGCAAAAAGTATTGCTGGGGCCCGACTTTTTGCTTAGGAGGAAATCTCTGTAATTCTATGTTCCACTACAATTAAGCGCCTTTTGGCTTTACACCTTTATGTATTGGATTCACGTGATCAGGGTCATACACTGGGGTGTTTTGGGGATTAACCCAACACAGAATCTTAGTCGGAATGCCTAAAACATTGATAATAATTTAGTTTTTCAAAAGTCATTTTTAATTATTAAGAGGATCATCTCAATTTTTCTTGTATTTGAGTGTTCTAACGTTCTATACAAGAAAAGTGGTGACATTTATTTAGAACACTCCCGAGAGAAATAATCAAGCTTTCTCGGGCATATTTTTTTTCTAATTTTGTGGCCATACCTAAACCATAATCACACATCTAAATTATTTTTGTTTTGATACACAAGTAACGCGATGTAGTTTTTGAAAGTACCCACCTCTAATGTTTTAATATTTGGTTATTCTGAACTCCGAAGTAGGTACTCTAAATGTTTATGGCCAAAGTGCAATATTTCAAAACGCCACTTTTTTGCCGTTATTTTTAGCCTACCCACCAGTTTTTTTGCAGTTATTTTTATGTACCATCATCGCTTATTTCATTGAAGATGTGAATTAAATCGAGAGTGGTTAAAAATATAATTTTGATGTGAGCGACTATAATGTATGTAGGTGTAGTAAATCGTGAGTGTGAATAATAAACGTGATTGTTGAGATCAGAGATCCATGACCTACGAGTGGTCACGAGTGGAAGGTCATTTGCAATATTAACTACTTTGATACAATATGACACGTCTAGTATATCTTACTTATATAAAAAAAAACCTAGACTATTTCTAATATCACGTAAAGTATCTATTAGTACATATTTCCACATTAAATACTTAGCTTCCTTTTGTGGTTTCAAACAATTTTAAATTCCAATTATAGCAGGTAAAGAACTAGCTATATTTTTTATAAAAAAAAACATCTACAACTTAAAGCAAAAAAGCGACTTGCCCTCTCAGTAGGTAACTATTGTTAGAGGATAAAACTATTAGAAAAACTTGTTTGACATACGGAAAATCATAAGTATTTCTGTCTATGTCTACGCTTTAAACTTAAATCGGTTATGTACTTACGTCTTTATTTACTACATTAGGATCTTCTTCAATCTCAGGAAAACCTATGGATTCTTGTGTAGAATTAGCCGCAAAAGTAACACTAAACAACAGGCTTACTACCACAAAACTGTTAAAGGAACACATTTTGAACAAAATTATTTTTTATCAACAATCCACTGTGACACTACAAACAGAGTTACATTAATGCTATTGACTAGACGTAGTAGGTAACTAACAAAACGTAAAATTAAGTAATATTACGTACGAGCTCTTAAATACAGTGCTCGAGAGCGACTAGCTTCCTCCGAGACAATGTTCGGAGCTATATACAAATAATCGAACGTGATGCAAACAAATTATAAAACGGGTTTTCGATGATAAAAAGTGTGTTAACTTAAACGTAAAATCCGCGCTACGGATCTGCTGATATGACAAGAAATAAAGACGCAAAAACCAGAGATAACTAACTGACGAGAATTTGCATTTTGGCATCAAAATTGCGTTATTTCCTATCATAATATGTGGGTAACTAGGAAATTCATTACAGCCAAGAACTCGCGGATGCTTGTGCAAGTTTAAAATCCTACCTAAATCATAAAATATCGTGTCTAAAATTATAAAACTTGTATGAATCAAGATCGTGGTTAAGCAAATCCTAATTATGTAAAAATAATAAATATTCATAACTATCCAATAGTCATTGGCCCAAAAATTTTACGATAGGCAGTCGCTCCATGTAAAATACTGGTATTCAGCTGCATGCGGTAAGACTGGAAGCCGACCCCAACATAGATGGGTAAAGAATAGGCAGATGAATAAAAAAATATATGTATAAAAAAAAAAAAAAAAACAAAAAATAAAAAATAAAATATATGTATAAATATATATATATGGAATAGTATCCAACCCGTAGGTCGTAAAATAACAGGTTTCCTTTATGCTTTCATTAGTTTTTCCAAAATGTGTAAAAATACCGAAACATAATTATTTCGAAAGCTTTTTAAATAACCGGCGAATATCAAAATGTCTATCTCCGAAGGGTGAGGCAGAGAGGTGTATGTACCTAATAATTACTAGGTACCTACACCTACATTTCGCAAGTCATGTGTAAGTCCCATGTAATAGGGGGAGAGCTTATTGCCGTCAATCGGGCACAAATTCAGACTCTCGAGGCTGCTACTGAGAAATTCCTGATGGAAAAACCGAAAAAAAAAACTTGTCCCGTTTTTTTTTTTTTTTTTTTGTCGCCAATGCTAAAGGTGTTGTCGTGGCCGACTGGACGAAACTTCGACCTTCGAAAAAGACGAACATTGATCAGCCTGGGTGGTCTACTGCTACTGTTGTGCATGAGGTCTGGGTTAGATACCAAGATTGAGAATGTGCTATAAAGGCTCGCCCCTATTAGGTACAGTCAGCAAAACAGTCAGGTTTATATCTTCTTACCACTATTATGAATGGAAAAGGGTTATATATAATCAATCAGTTTGTAATTTCATCCAAATCCTTTCAGTAGGAACTGCGTGAAAGAATAACAACAATCGATCTACACAGACTTTTACATTATAATAGTCGTAAGAAGATTGCTAGCCTGCATACCTAACTGTTTTGCTGACTGCACATGGGGCGGCTTGCACATATATGGCAAAATGTGAGTGTCTCGTGTCTTCCTTACTCTTCGGGTCTTTTAGGCGTGATGACTGAGTAATATAATGGAAGGTTAGGATGATCAAGCAAGAGGCAAGTTGCAATCAAGCAGGTAACGTAAGTAGACAGCTCTGCAAAACATCAGCAGTACAGGACCTACCACAGGCTTAGCAAGCGTAGAATCTAAACATGATTTTTCAGCCGTTTGAATTTCCCTTCAAACAAAAATGACCTCAAACCGACCCTGATTAAAAAAAAAATACATCTCGTCGGGGATTACCTCAATACCAGTAAATGACGTTACGTGTTATCAGTAATTATTGATTTGAATATTTTGTTATGTCTATTGGTTCCTGGGAGTTCCCTTCCTAAATCCCGAAATGGTAATTATTCTTCTAATGCTCAAAAGGTATCTTTCTGTTTACAAAATGTTACTCAAAGATTATATTATTATCTAGTGAAATTACATAATAATTGTCCCTACCGAATAAAATCTAATGAAACGAAGTACCTACTTTTAACAAATGTTTGTCTAAATAAATCCATGGTTACGATTAACGAACTCGACAGGGGTTGTCGAATGTCTGTCATTGGTTAAAACAGTTGTTTTTACGAAGTCATGGACTATTAAGAATTCAAACTCGAATTGGGGTAGGTATATGTGCAGCAGGACTAATTTGAGCCAATCTCATGGAAATACCCTACGAAAATCCCATATTTTAGATTGAACTCTAAAGGTGGACGCACACTTATCCGCGCCGAAGGAATCGACCGCGCCGAACGCATCGAATTTTAGAATTACTTGTATGAAATCCTATGAAACCTCGCACACCTATCCGCGTCGAATCGTCCGAATCGAGCAGAACCCCAGAAATCCGAGACAAATTCGGATGACGTCATCAGATTCGGCGCGGCTGATGCGCGCGATTCGATCGATGCGGTCGCATTCTACCAGTTGCGTACGACAGCGCAACGTCAGACTATTAGAGTTTGGCCAACGAAAGCTGTCCACGAATTATTTTCAGAAGTTTTAAAAAGTATGGCAATAATTTTAGACTGCCAAAATTGACACGTTTTGCCGTGTATCACATTTACATTGGTTTTGTTTAAAATAATGCCAAAAACAATCAGAAGTTCGACGAGAAAGTTTCTATTTACTATAATTGACAAATAAAGACATAAAAAGTGATTTGAATCAGAATAAGTATGAAATGTACGATGTACACAATGTTTACTACTTATTTTGCCTTATATTGCCTAAAGTACTGGACCGATTGACATGATTCTTGCGTAGAAAATGGTTTTAAGCCAAGTCCAGCGTTTTGACACTAATTTATACTTACGTTATATCTCAATAAATAAAAAATCATCATTTCGAGTTAAGTACGGTCGAACAAGCTATTTGGTTTACAGTTTAACCAAAAATTATATTGAAAAGTGTAAACAAAATAGCTTGTTCGACCGTACGTAATTATATGACACAAAAACTATAATCTACGTTTTTCCTTCTTATTGGATTTTAATACAATCTTGTTGGTTTTATGTTAACTTGGCATCATCTGAGATTGTAATTATAAAAAAAATCACTTAATTACATATCTAAGATAATATCACAAGTTTTCAAAATACTAATTCAACTGATCGGCTCACGCTAAACTCTATTGTATAGTGACGACTCGAATGGCGCAGGCAATAGTGAAGCTGCCTTACATTCTTTGGGCCCCGGGTTCAAATCCCGGTAAGAGCAAATGTTTGAGATGTTTTGATGAGCATGGACATTTGTTTCCGAGTCATGGATGTTACTATGTATAATAAGTATGTATTTACAAACAAAAAAAAAGTATCTATGTAGTATACCAACTATCTGGTGTCCACGACACAAGCTTCGTTGCTTAGTGTGGCACTAGATGGCGCTTGTGTATAATGTGTATAATGTTCAGCGATATTTAACCCTGGTGTAGAGAGTTTGATAAGGTCTCGTCGCCGACAATAATACACTCGAAAATTACGGCTCACAAAACGTGTAATTTTCGAGTTTTTTTTTTATGAAAAATATAACTTCCTGTGTAATAAATAGTATTAACACCGTTTAAGCAGTGTCCCGCCTTTTTTCTTGGACAGCTTTCGTTGGCCAAACTCTACTTCTTCATTGTTTTAAAAAAATTAATGATTCCAATCTTTCGGCGCGATCGATTCCTTCGGCGCGTTCGGCTCGGATACGTGTGCGAGGCCTCCTTGACTTAGATTCGTTTGGCGCGGATAGGTGTGCGTCCACCTTAAATTGGTTTTGTTTTTGCCAAGTCGTACCTATATCCACACACAAGCACGTATTTCAAGAACTTATGATTAATGAAAAATGTACCTATCCAAGTAGCTGTAGGCGCTGTAGCGCCTGTAACTGTAGGCAGCCTACAGTAGGACAAGTATCTATGAAACTTACTACAAACCACTTTAATAATTCCGAGTGTTTTAAAGTGTTGGGGATTTTCCCAATGATTCTCTAAAGCTCATAAGTGGCTTTAATCCGACTAGCAAGATAAGCAGCAAGTGGCTTAGTTGAAGCTCGCGTGAAGCTCTACTTGGAACGACGGTACGCCGAGTTTGATTAATTTTTCCTCAAACTGGGTTTATCCAAATTGAAACCACGAGACATCTCCCACAAAACAAATAACCTTATTCTTCTTTTGGTCGGTGAAAAAACCACTTGTTGACCTTGTTGTTACATAAAAGCGTGTTTCGGAAAAGAAACCACCCCTTCTATGTTGGTCAGTGTCGCAAAAGGAGACAAAGATAATTGAGGGCGCAAGGAATGGGTAGACTGCTGCTCACACCTTTTCTCCTTCCTGCGTTTTCACTGCCAACATGTCAAAGGAACGTTAAAAATTCAACGGTCTCAGTTAGGCATTAATTTAGGTGTCATCTTGCGTCCCAGGCTGGAACGGACCGGGGCTGCCTTCAGGCGGCTCCTGCCCAACCTTGGGGGGCCAAACGCTTCCTGCCGCAGGCTCTATGCGGGGTCGTGCGGTCCATGGCCCTTTACGGGGCCCCAGTGTGGGCGCGTTCCTTGAGGCGGCGAGCCGCCCATTACCTGAACGCGCCCCAGAAAGTGGTGGCCGTAAAAATGGTCCGTGGGTACCGCACGATCTCCCGCGAGGCGGCCGGCCTGCTTGCCGGATTGCCGCCATGGGATCTGGAGGCGATAGTCCTCGCGCGCCTGCTTGAGTGGCGCGCGGAGATACTACGCCGGGGGAAACTCCGCTGCCGCGGCAAATTGCCGCTCAGCGGACGGAACTCCGGCGCGATCTCATGGCGACATGGAGAGAGCGACTGTCGCAGCCCCGTGCAGGGCACGCCACGATAGTGGCGGTAAGTCCCCTCTTTGAGGAGTGGCTGGAGAGGCGCCACGGCGTCCTCACCTTCCGCCTGACGCAAGTCCTCACCGGACACGGATGTTTCGGGAGGAACCTGTACCGAATCGGGCGGGAGGAAACGCCCGGGTGTCTCCACTGCGAGGATCGACCGGAGGACACGGTGGAGCACACGGTGGAAGTCTGCCCTGCGTGGGCGGAGCACCGCCGTGTCCTCGTAGCGGCGATCGGCTGCGGCGACCTCTAGCGTCCGGCCCTGGTTCAATCCATGGTCCGGAGCGAGACGGAATGGGAAGCCGTCACCTCCTTCTGCGAAGCAGTCATGCTAGCGAAGGAGGTGGCGGAACGAGAGAGAGAGAGATCCTCTCTTCCCGGCCGCCGCGGGAGACGCACCGGGCGTCGGGGGCCACGTGGTGGCTACCGGCCACCGTAGATGCGGGCCTATGGACGGTTGGCTATGGGCTAGCTAGCCGTCCGTCCGTCTAACGACGACGACAGGCCGTGTCAACGGCGCGTTCGTGTTCCACGCGCGCCTCAAAGAGATGTCAGCATAAGGGGAGGGGCGAAAGAGATAGTGCGGCCCCGGAACATAAAGGGCGTGGAAGGAACATGGATGGGTTTTAGTCAGTAAGAGTCTGACACTCCCTCCCGCTCCGCCCAGAGTGGGAGAAGTCATTTGATGATTTCCCACCCCAAAAAAAAGAAATAAAAAGGTGTCATCTTGCGTAAGGTATCCCATCATTGAATCGTTACGGGTTTGTGTCGATTTCTTCTAGCACCGTTCACCGTTCATAGAAACTATGGTTTCAACGTCCATAATTGTGGTCCATACTATAGACACTTGCGGGGTGCAGGTATGAGAACTATCGGCAAAAACTGAAGATATAGGTCGAATCTGTCATAGAAACCAAGCATATGCATAATCGTACCTACCCTTTAACAAACAAATCGTTGACGAGAATCAAAATGGAGGCTGCCCAATGTGTTAAGAAAAAACCCATATACTTACCGGCAATCAAACACTTCAACTTAATAAGTAGTCCTCTGTGTCAACGCACGTTACAGGAATAGTCACGGAATAGTCGTTACTATTGGTGGTTGAATCAGGTGTCCGGGTAGTAAATAGTAGGTACGGTACCTTTTTATTTTTTTACACGAGTCCAGTGCCTGTAGTAAATAGATAAGTACATCTCGAACAGTGGATCTGGATAACGTTGCTCTATAAAACGTACCAATGGGTTTACTGTTAACTAGTTATATTTTTCTTCAGCTTCGTGTGCTATAGAAATTTTAGGAATTAGTTGCATTGCATTCATTTGATCGTAATAATTCGCCAAGGCAGTATAATAACTGTCCATTGACACAGAACTTGAAAAAAATAGATCGCATTCCATTTAACGTACGATTTGTCAATACTCCCGTACACAAATTTAAATCAAATGGCACCATGCAATTTTTATATAAATCTCGATGATGATGAAACCTTATTTTTATTTTCTCTTTAATTAATTTAAAAAAAAAAACTTTATTTTAATCGTTTGACATTTGCAATCAATTTTGATAAAACGGTACTTTATTTTTTTCAACGTGAAACGAATACACCTTTACTGTTTACGTCAACCGAGATTTTTATGTAAGTGAAATGTCAAAATGGGAGTGAAAACTTAAAGAAAACAATGTGAAATTACTGTATTTTTTATTCTGAAAATGAAAAGAATCTACGTAATGACGCTATAAAATCACATCCGAAATGTTTACCAAGAAATCTCACCAGGATGTTAAGAAATCGACAGTTAAAATACAAGACTCGAAAAAGGATTCAGCAACCCGACTGAAACACTTAAAAATCGTTTTAGGTAAGAAATTGATGGGTTTATTGTTATTTCTAGGGTGGATAGAGAGTGTTAGAAGATGATGAGATGAACTGTTAGGTTTTTGTAGCATCGGCAGCTATCGCATTCCGTACATGCTAATTAGTCGCGAATAACTGTATTTGATGCGCCTCAACATACAAACTGTTTATTGTATCGAGGAAGTAGTATTTAAAGTTTCACTTCAACTTTATTGTGATTTTGTAAAGGCTGATAATGCTGAATTGACATCTAATTGGTACACAACATCTATTGTTTAAAATTATATTGTGTATGTGTACAATGTTCTCCATATGAGATCACTATTCATTTCTAGGTTAATGTCTTTCTTGTTTTGTGGATTTTGAATATGAGGACATACTAAATGAAACTGTTCTTATACAAAATGCCTCTTAGTGCTGCGGTATATTAAAAATAACATCACAATAATTCTATATATCCAGAATAAATTACTATACAAACATTTCTGGATACTAAAAATACAAATAACAATACAAATGAAATAACGTTTTTGTTAAATTCTCTATCAATAACCACATCTCATTTATATTCTGTGTCAAAGCCATTGAACTTTACATTGACTGCATTCTTATAATGACTGAATTGGCATCAAGGCACATTATTTATTTAACAATGGTAGTCATGATGACAAATATTTGCACTTATGTGTGTATGTTACATTGATACTAAGTATGGGTAATTTTGATATTTGAACTTTTGACTGAAACACTAATACTGTTGTTGAAACTCATAGTTAGCTGACTGGGAGCTGACCCAAACATAGCTGATAAAAGTTAGGCAGAAAATGATGACCCTATTTGAAGTCCATAGTAGCTGTATAATGTCTCTCTTTTATTCCAAACTCTTGGCCAAATAATGACGGCTTTTATTTAGCCATCTGTAACAGCTTGACTGAAAGCCTCGGTGAAAAAAGGGAGGACTGGAAGAAGATGGAGGAGGCTTTCACCCTAAAGGGATCTGTAACAAGGGCAGAAACCACATAAATACCCAACTGTATTTACTATGTATATTACTTTGTAACTAGAATTAAACAAGCTTAAAAAAAAATAAACAGCTTGACTAAACGATCAAAAAATATTTGCATATTCGCCGTAATCTTCATGAAAGAAGAATTTGATTATTGATTTATTACCCCAGATTGGAATAGATAGATTATTCACCTTAACTTTAATGAAGTAAGTAACACATGGATAATACCACCCTCAAATTCAACAGCTATATTTCGAAACTTAAAAATCATTCCAGGATTTCATAGGAAACTGGTAAGTATCCACATTACTTACTTCCTTCAAGTTTAGGCAAATAAACTCTACCTATTCTGATTTCTGGTTATCACTGAAAAACGCTACTAGCAATAGCAACTCAACATGAACAATGCAAATACAACCCTTATCTATGTGAAACTAAACTGTAATAATTTTAACATTTTACACCCACTCTTATTGCTAATCTATAATAATACAATAACACTGAAGAGTCTGTTTTAACATGCTAATCTCTGAATTTGAAAAGATCAATTTTTCATCTGATGCCACTATTCTTATACAAGTTTTTCGGTTATTTAACAACACGGTACAACAGTTAAGAGCCCAGCAAAAAGAGTAATGACGGGGCACAGCTAGTATATTAAAATTTGTTCTTTTAATCATCAAATGTATTGTTTTAGAACATTTTGACACCGATGAAGCCAAGAACTACTTTGAAGGCAACTTCAGCCATGTCTACTTTATATTGTATGATAACTTCATCCAAGCTGAAAACAACCTGCGACAACGAGGTAATTATTACATTCAATATTATTATGAAACTGTTGTAAATAAATCTCATAAATTATTCAAATTCCTAACTCTCATGCTGTGAAGAAAGAGTGATTGAGTGTGATATGATATGTCCGTCCCGCATACCTGTGAAAATTGTGCAACCATACAATCATTTCAAAAAAAATTTGTTAGATAAATCACAGAATCAAATGTTTTAAACAAGATATATAGAAATATAGATTATTTATTGCTGTTATATAATTTTTTGACATAGATACATAATTCCAATGTACACACATATTTACTTATTATTTTTCTGTTTTTGCGGTACAGAACTTCCATTTCATCTCGGTGAGTTTTGGGTGTTTTGATCATCAGACAGTCACTCATGTTCCATAAATCAACCTTTTTGCTAAATTCTATAAACTGGTTGGATAATGTTTAAAGTTATTATAACACAATTTGTTATAGAAAATTATGTATATTTTTTTAATGTTACCTCACCATGCTTTTGATCTCACAAAGGACCAATTTAATCTAATATCTATGTTTTATTTTTAATTAAAATCTTTTCTTATGTTTTTTGTAATTTAATCATGTAATATTGTCCTGGAGACAAACTTCTTTCTTTTCTATAATTTATTAGAATAATATAATTTATATAGAGTTTATTTGCCTAAAGTCAAGGAAGGAACCTGTAAATAATACCTCCCTATAAAATCCAGCTATGATTTATAAGTTCAGTAATAAAGCGGTTAAATTAGAGGAAATCATAATCCTATTCCGATCTCCTATAAATACAAATCGAGAAACTCCAATCATCACATCAATATTTTTCCTATTGTATTACTAAATAAGGCATTTTTTGTGATAGCAAAACTTTAAACATTATTTAACTATTCTATGTTAGAAATCATTTTCATGTGTGCATTGAATTTGGCTTGACATTGATCCTGGTAGATGTCATTATCTTATCTCACTAGATTACCCATCAGCTTATCAAACACGCTGGATTTGTCAGCACTTGCCTTGGGATGATAAGCATGTTCTGTCATAGAATTATTGACCAGCCACTTCCTCTATAACATTATTAAGTAAGCTAAGTAATAACTTACATATTGACCAGAGGTTTTAACATTCACAGCCTGTGTTTACACGAGGATAAATTTCCATTGCCAACCATAACAAAAGTCTGAGTCACGCCTAACAGATATGTCGCTAATGGGTTGGACAATAAACACACAATAGTTTGTTAATGACCATATTAAAACAACATTGTTTCCAGCCTCATGTAACACTCATGGTAACCTCGCACTATCTCATTTGCTTGAATATTAAGTTGTGTCTTATGTGTTCTAGTACACAAAGCAGGCAGAGAAGAGCTAGAAGGGGCTTTGTCCCTCCTAGACAAAGTATTATGCCTGCTGCCAGAGCTGATCGGGAAAAGATGGCAGTTACACTCATTGACGAGAATATTTTCGAAACTCCTCCATAGTGGGAACTCACAGAAATTAAGAGCAGAGGCGATAAGGTACCAGTAATAACAGACATGAATATATCAAATAAAAATCGTAAAACAATACATGAATCACATATTCTATTTCGTTTTAGATACTTCCTGCTGTGGTACCAAGCTCTTGGTGACAATGCTCCGAATGAAGTACATAAAATGTTCGCCACCCTCGTGCCTGGTATGCCCGAACCCATCATCGTGCCGGTTGGATCTCCTCTCAAGCCGAACATCACAGCGAACGAGACGCACGGCTCTGGCGACTTCAGTTTAGAAGACATTATGCATCATCCGAACTTTAACTCAGCTGTAGATAATGCAAAGAAAGTTGTTGTGGAACAAACACCGACTGGTATCATGGGGAAGCTTGCTACCGTTTCAGCTTCCATATTCCATGATACGAATGCTCTAAACCCAGTCCAAAGTGTAGAGATCCAACCGCTTCTACCACCGACTGCTAACGAAAAGGCTGTTGACAATGAGACCAAATATTTCTTTGAAATACTTCTCGACGGGATGGCCACGTCTGTTACGAAGATCCAATGGAGAGATAGGTGTCATACGAAGGCAATGAGATGTTTCGCATTTCTACTGGAGAAATTCAAGATTTATTATTTGCCTGTGATCTGTCCGCAGTTTAATGTCAAGAATTCGCTGTATAAACCTAATTTAGGTAAGTTGTTTGATCTTGTAAAACCAAAGCAACAGATAAATCTAGTTGCATAGAATGAAAGAGAATAGCTAGCTTGTGCTTTAAAATTAAATTCATTTAAAATTCATCAACCTCGAACAACAGGCTCGACTCATTTTTTTTTAGTTCAACTTTGGTTTGAACTCGAAATAATTTCTTTTGGGTTTGTGCGTGATCAATGAATACCTTGAAATTCTTTGTTGTTATGGAAAAAAAGGATGTTGAGAAAAGCACTTTTAAATGTCTTCGTTGTGTATTAGCTGCTAATGCATATTACTCTGCAGAATAAATCTAATAACGTACTATCTCCATCTCTTCTACAGAACTGCCAGTCCAGCACAACATCCTAGAAGACGACTATGTACTATGCCGGGTAACCCTCATCAAATGGGTGGCCAGCTACGCGCACTTTATGAAGAAACAAGGCAGTGACGGCGGCCAGCCTTCTTCTATGACGAGTACTGGTTCTCACCTGCCTCACTCGAACACACCCACACCGGCCCAGTCGTTGCATCATGAGGAAGAGACTTCGTTCACTGTGGGACATCCATCAGACTCGAGTAGAGCGTCGTCGCATGATTCCGCTTCTAATACTCCGCATCCAAGCTTAGAGTCAGGTTCGTGAATTTTTACTGGTTTGGTAATGTTCCTTCTTTCTAAGTAAAACAGTGGTGAAATAAAAAACAGGCGTACTTTTTTTTATGGGATTGGAACTCCTTAGTAAGACAGTCGTACTGTAAAATGATCGCTGAATAATTGTCTAGGGTCAGAGCGCGAGATTTCCTGTCCCTATAAACAACAAATCATACAAACGTGGCCCCCTACAACTCAAACAGTTTATTTATAGTATAGATGTAACAATAAGACGACATATAGTATTACAAGACCTGCTCAAGTCATTTTTATCTTCATAAATACTTCTTGCTTGCTTGAGTCCCCGTGAGGTTCTCTATCAAAAGTCATCAATAGTTTCAACTTCACACATAACACATTCTTCTCTCATTTCATCCAGGTTCAGGAGTATTCGAGGAACTAAGCTCCGAGCTAGTGGTGCGCGATGTGCTGTGTTGTTCGTCGCGCGAGCACGTGGACTTCACGATAGAGGTGCTCCGGCAGGCGTTCCTGCTGCCCTTCTCCCATGCTGCGGCAGTGAGGCGCGTCATAGCGCTGTACAAGGACTGGATACAGATGAATGTGAGTTACCAGTACCATAAAATACTAACTCGTAAAAGCAAATCTGTCACTAAATATTTTTCAATCGTACAACTGTCCCACAGTTTCTATGCTTTTAATAAGTCAGGATTGTACTGCGTTCCCTGGAGAAGAGTGGTCAGGATAAAATCGTAACTTTTTTAGCATATATGGCCCACATATTCTATATCGCGCTAACACGTGGAAGAACTCTTTCTTTTTCTATGCCACTTCTAAGATTCTCTTTTTAAAAACCGGCTGTTTAATACTTTTAAAGTCTCTCAGGTCCATGTTCACCGAAAAGATAACGGTCTGTTTATCTAAAAACAGCTGTCACTGTGACATGTTCCCCTTATAAAATATGTTTTAGACAGCTGTTTTTAGATAATCAGACCGTCATCTTATTGGTGAACATGGACCTCAATAGTACTAAATATCATGTCATGCCCATGACTTAAAAACTGTACATAATTTTCCCCTAAAAGTTTATCTTCACTCCTCTAATATTAGCCTCGTTCTGATGGCATATCATAGTTTTCGCACACTTGGCTGCTTCTGCCCTGATTGCTCGTGAAGCGAGTCGACAGAGTCCAATGTGTTAGATATGCATAACTGATTATATGTTGTACTGCAAGAATAAGCAATGCAAATACTACATCGATTAAGTTGAGGTAGCCAGTAGCCGCAGTACCGTTTTCAAACCAGATTTCTGTTTTCGTAGTTCATTGATCCAAAACATCTTACTACTGTTATAAATGCGGGAGTTTGTACGGATGTTAAAGTTTGAAACTCAATCACGCCGGAACGGCTGATCGGATCTGGATGCAATTTGGTTGAGATAGATTATAGTCTGGAATAGCACACAGGCTACTTGTCATTCCGGAAGTACGGTCCCATAGGCAGTAGGTATGACGACAGTATCAAACAATTGTAAATCTATTTAGTCCGTCAGTTAGAGTATTGGAAAATAATGGACACGTATTTTTTGTTTTTTAAATGAATGAATATTATACCAAGGCGTGACGTATTGAGAATTTTAAAAGCGTCGTATCTTTGTCAATTTTTGTTTACGTAACGAAAGAAAAAATATGGTAATGGGTATGGTTATGGTAAGTATTTTGATAATCTAAACGAAGCCCTCCTAAGCTAGTTATTATAAAGGGTGTAAAACACTTCACGAAGCCGAATGGCATTTGTTCTCCCCATCATTGCGATCATTTTTTTGTTCTACACCATACCTGGGAACCTTCTAGTTACGGAGATATGGGGGGTCAAAGTTACAACTTTTTGACAAGTTTTTTTTTAAATACTTACAGGTTTTTTGTTTGTATGGTTTCAATTTTTAACACCTCGTCGACCCCCATACTATTCAATCCATCCATCGGCACAATATTTTAAGTGCGTTACATTGAGTTATACCACAAAACGGGATTTATAACCTCAAAAAAAAGTTGTTTCCCAGCAATTTTTTTTGCGTAAAGTTACTTAGTTTGATGTACAGAATGCTTGGTTAACGGCTTTGTGATGAGGTGATTTACACCCTGTATTTAATCACATAAACATTCACCATTAAACACAATATTTCAACCTACAGGTAGCAGAAATTCCCCCGTTCCTAATGGAGAACACATTCGAGCAGCAAGGAGCCGGGGAGCCGGCGGCCCCGCCGCGGCGCCTGCGCAACGACTCGTACCTCGGCGCCGTCGGACGCGATAACGTTATGGTACGCGCTGGGTTGCAGGTAACGCATGCTATATTGTGTCCTAACTTCTTACAGACATACTGATTCCTTGTTTTGATTTCAAGTGTGTGAAACTGTGTGTATTTCGAATGAATTTCGTGGGTTGGCTCCGTTCGCGAGTTTATTCAGTTGATGTTTGTTTGACTGGGCCTCTAGTCACGAATATATTTTGATGAAATTTCAACTAGTTGACGAGCAAGCACCGCAATGTCTTAGCCAATAATCGCTTAAACAGACTGCGGGATGATTAATGTAATCCATCTAAAGAGATGGCAAATCCTGAAGTAGTAAGAATTACCAGTAGAATTAAATTCTGGAGAAGCAATTTGAAGTTAATTTAGTGCTGAACTACGGTATGTACGTAATTACAATAAATCTCACATGCAGATCTCATCTGATTATGGTTAGAAATCCGATCGCAGATAAAAGGAGAACACAAAAAAAAACGAGTAAGATTTCCTAATGACTATCCCATTAGAATCTATTTCTTCCTTTCTTCTTAATCCTTATAATGATGCATGTTTTGATGTTAGATTAAAATTCCATAACTCGAATAAATGTTTGTTCTGTGTCTAAGTCTTAACTAAAACACCTTGTACTGAATGCTGTGTGATGACGTCTTTTTAAATAAACTGCATATCAGCGGTACTAATTTGAAAGTGCCTCTATGTCGTTGCAGCAAGGGTGATTTTCGTAGTGTGTTTCGTCTGCCGTCCGGTTGATTGTGCATGCATAGGAAAAGAACAAAGGGGAATATTGCGCACTTTAAAAATAATGTTTCACACTTTAAAATATTTAGCTTTAAAAATTAAGTAATCCATATATATAAAAATCAATTGCTGTTCGTTAGTCTCGCTAAAACTCGAGAACGGCTAGACGGATTTGGCTCATTTTGGTTTTGAATTATTTGTGGAAGTCCAGGGAAGGTGTAAAAGGTGAGAAATAGGTAGGTAGGTAGTTGTAGGTAGGTAAAAAATGCATTGCAACGCATGCTGGGGTACAGCTAGGGAACTATAATGGTTTTCACTATAAACTTTCCTAGACTACGCTTTTTAGGCGACTATTAAGTGTTTTGAAGTACATTTTGTGAATTATTTTTGTAGTTCATAAATTAATTTTAAAGCTAAACATTTTAAAGTGTGAAACATTACTTAAGTACCATTAAATAAATCCCAAAAACAAATGTGTCTTGACCCTATTCAAGAGAAAAAAAAACATTGTTACAGAACGTCCTACAAATATTCATGACGCAAGCTGCAAATGTGTTCCTAGCGTCCGCATCGCCGGTGGCGCCGCCTGGTGCGCTTAGCCAACAACAGTTGTTAGAAGAGCAGACCGACACGTGCAAACGAGTACTCAATATCTACAGATACATGGTCATGCATGTGGCTATGGATGCTAATACTTGGTAAGCAGACCTATTGGAATTATTGTAATATTGTGTAAAAGTCCAGTGAAGCGATGGATGAACGGTGTGAAGGCAAAAGTGTAGGTGTCTGACAAGATGACAAGTAATAGAGAAGAATGGAAGAAGAAGAAGACATTGGCGGGAAAATGACGATGTACTTTCAGTTTTTTTTTTATATAAAACTAGCTTTTGCCAGCGGCTTCGCCCGCGTGAAGTTTGATAATTGTCCCATGGGATTTTACTACCGGGATAAAAAGTATCCTATGTGTTAATCTAGGTTATAAACTGTCTGTGTGCAAAATTTCATCCAAATCCGTTCAGTAGTTTTTGCGTGAAAGAGTAACAAAGTTTGTGAGGATGGATGTATGTTACATCCATCCTCACAAACTTTCGCATTTATAATATTAGTAGGATAGTAGGATTAGTAGGATAGGATGTAAACCACCTCATCACGAAGCCGTCAACCAAGCATTCTGTACATCAAACTAATTAACTTTACGCAACAAATATTGCTGGGAAACGACTTTTCTTTTTATATTTATGTTTGCTGGCAGAACTCAATGTAACGCACTTAAAACATTGTGCTGATGGATGTATTGAATAGTACGGGGGTCGTGCAGGTCAAAAACGTTGGAACTTTGACCCCCAATATCTCCGTAATTAGAAGGTTAGCAGGTATGGTGTAAATAAAAAAAATGATCGCAATGACGAGGAGAACAAGTGGTTGTCATATTCGTTAAGAGTTGTTTTAAACACTTTCTAAAATCATGATTTTAGTATTAATTGACGAGTAAATAATATTTATTTACGGTTTTCATTATCAACAACCAACACTGTTGTATTATGCTAAAAAAATACGTTTTATGTTTTTGTTTAAACCTTATTTTCGCTTCACAGGGAGCAGTTACTACTAGTACTACTTCAAATAACATCGTTAGTACTGACAAAAGTACCTCCAAAACGAAAACAGGAATCTCTAGGTAAGCGAAACCTCCACAGACACCCATGAGATAGAGATTATCGACTCCATCTTGGTTATTTTTTAATATGACAGTCACGAGCACCAATAAGTAAATACTAAACCAACTTTTAAAAGCTTTTTCAATACACTTCCTCGAGAACTGGTTCTTTTCGCACTACGGTTAGGTTCAAAAAGCAGTGTATTTCACACACGTGATTTTTCATGATTTTCCACACGTGTGCAGAAAGTAAAATTGCCACAGATAACTATACCTATACTTAGTCCAAACTGGTCAATGCATAATTTAAAAAAAACATTCACACTTGACTATAGAGTCAGAGGTGAATGTTTTTTTTTAAATTTCGGATAAGCGATCTACGTCTTTACGGTGGCGTAATCATTTTTTGTATATTCAAATTTGGTTTATGTATTCAATATCAGAGATAAACATGATTCTTTAAAACTAATATTTTCTTTTTTATAAACAAATTAACATTTATTTGTGTTCTAAATTCAAAAATATATAAAAAAAACTATTTTTTATATTAGACTGTATAATAGCTTCATACCTTTGCTTCTCCTTCAACCTGGCGAAAGAATAGCGCGGAAACGTACGTTACGTAATCGTGCTCGTGACTGTACAAGTGGTTCTGATATCCTATTTGCAGAATAAGTATTTTCATTAATTTCATAAACCTGGCCTTTTATGATCTAAATGATCAGCCTACTTTTTAGGAGGTTTCCTGGCGCCAGCACTGTTCCAAACCCTGATAGTAACGTGGATCAAGGCGAACTTAAACGTGGCTGTGAAACCTGAACTGTGGCAGAACTTTATGGAACTACTCACTAGGTTGACGCATTGGGAAGATCTGATTAAAGAGTGGGCGGTAAGTTTTGAAATGATAAATGTCCAACTTTAATGATGATTAAAGTTTAATCGGCAGGCCACGAAGGAGATGGCGCGGGCGGGACGAACTAGACAAGTTCCGTCCCAAGTGGAAGTAGGACGCGCGGGTTCGCGAGAGGTGGAATTAGTGAAGAGAGGCCTTTGCCCAGGAATGGGACAAAGCAGGCTAGGAAAAAATAGAAAAAAATATTACGTGAAAAAGTCGTTCAATAGGATTATATATGAATATAGAGGGCTGTATTGATGATTTTCATGATTGTAATTCTGTTAAGCCGTTGTCTGTTTTAATCAACATACAAGATTTGAGTTTCGCCTTTACTCTGACGCTTTTGTTTTATGGCTATGTGATACTATTTAAAGGTTGACTGGTAGAAAATGCCTATGGCATTAAGTCCGCCTCTGTACTTTTGTGCTTGAAGTATTAATAAATAAGTAAATAAATAAATACTACATCAATAAGATCCTGTGCCATCCAACGGCAGTTGGCGCAAAGTGGTCGACTACCAGTCGTACTGGGTTTGCTTTGTATATTACAATCCTCTTCGTCTTTAAAAGATTTAATCTGTAACAAACTTTCTTGTCAGATTATGCAATATGCAAAATACATTCCCTTTTATCTGAAAATTATCTGTTTTAAACCCCTTATACTCGTACTGTATGCGGAATGGTATAAAACTCACACTTACATAAGAATAAGATTGATTTTATGCCTGTTAATTTTATTATAGAAAACCATGGAAACATTAACCCGCGTGCTAGCCCGCCACGTGTACTCCTTGGACCTGTCGGAGAGCATGAGCGGGGACAGGGGGCGGGGAGGCCGCCGAGTGGCCGCTGCGCCCGCGCCGCTGCCCCGCCCCGCACCGCTGCACGCTGCCGCAGCGCTCACGCAGCACAGCACTAGGACTCCTGGTATGTGTGTATGCTCTGTAAACTCAAAACACTGTACAACCTACCTTTCATCATCTTACACCCTAAAGGTGCCCAGTTACGCGACTCCACCCTCCGGGAAAAAGAATGTAATTCAAATAAGAGCTTTAAATATTTCGCTTTAGATATACTTTACATTGGCATTGACGACGGTAAGCCCGCTGACAGCGAACTGCTAATTTATGTTGCCAATGTAAAGTATATCTAAAGAGCAATACATAAAGCCTATATTGGTGAGAGCGGAGTCGTTGATGAAGGCTAATACCTTTAAGCGACCAGCGAAGCGGTATGGAGACGTGCAAGATTCAACTTTAATTTGATTTATTGATTGAGCATGTCTTCTCTACTCTCGGCTCTGGTGACATCTGGGTCTAATCTAAGAGACTAACGCACACAAAAACATTATTATTCACAGACTATCGAATGATTTTATTTGCTGTTGTTATTTCAGTTAGCTTATCATAGCAGTAAACCAAGTTTGACAGTTTTTCAACAAGTTTTGTCGTGATTTAAAATGCATTGTTCAACGAACATTTTAGAGTTGTTATTCATAACTTTCACCATCTCAAATAATTCAAGGTCAATTTTTAAACGTTACTCCACACGAAGAATTTTTGCTGTTTCGTGGGTGCGCAAGCATTTAAACTCATATAGGAAGACCGACATCCAGATCCGGAATAATTCATAATCATAATCATAATCTTTATTTGCCAAAAGAATAACAACCTTACAATAAAAATTCACACTAGTACTTATTCTATTTAAAGCTAAAAGATTAGATACCCAATTAGTAACTTAGTACGTACATATTAATATATTCTGGTTGTAACGAAACCGATTCACACTGACCCCCGTACTAGTTATAAACTGTATTACGGTGGGCCAGGTTTCCTCGTTCTCAGTTAACAATATAATATCAAGCCGATTTGGAAGAAAATAATTAGATAATCTACTCTTTAAACATCAAAACAAAATCGAAACTGTGGGTAAAATGAATCGAACATTCAAATTGTTGTTCACTAAGCTTTTCGATTTGGAGGTAGTAGCGTAAACTCACATAGTATATGCAACATTTTTAGATGTTAAGTTTGTTTACAATAAATTGAGTTCTCTTCTTGCTATTTTACATAAGACAAAAAAGACTGATTCAAAGAAATATAAAATGAAACAATTGTAACGCTAAGATAAACAAAAATAAAATAAAAAATTAAAATTAGATAAAAAAAAAAAACTTTTTCTTTTGACTTTAACATGCCATGAGTTTCTACATTCGCGACAGTTTAGATCTCTTATTTTAATTTTTTTGCTTATTTTATTATATAGACTGGGGCCAAGATAATTTGAGAAGTTTTGAGCAAACTTAGTCTTACATCTGGGAGTATTATAAACTACATCTAACCTCCGCCTAAACCCGGAGTCAGGTTTAAATTTGTGTTGTGCAGTAATTAAAAGCCGGATAAATAGTTTCCTCACAGAAAGTACATTGGTTTCCTTATATAATAGATCAGTAGGATACCTGTAGTTTTTAAAACACATTACCTTGAGAAGCGCACGTTGAGCTCTTTCTACCACCAATAAAGTAGTTTTTGATGTCCCACCCCAGACAGTTAGACAGTAGCTTACAATAGACTGACAAAGTGAGTAATACACAGTAGTTCGTAATTGCATTGTACAAGCACTTCTAAGGATTTTAAAGATGTATATTAATTTTCGTATATGGGCACTTAGTTTTTTGGCCTGTTCTTTCCAGTTCAGATACTGATCAACAGCAACACCGAGATATTTAATGGAGGTCGTATTGTTAATACCATAACAGTCACATGTTAGTACGTTCTGACATTTATGTACTTTTATATCCATAGTGTTTGATGGAGGCTGGGTTTTAATAGAAGTGCTGAAGGAGACGTACATGGTTTTTTGAGTATTCAATGTTAGCAAGTTGTTATCAAGCCATGTTGCCACTGAGCGCATTCCTTGATTTGCTATGCTATTTATATCCTCCCATGTTTTTGCTCTAAATAATAAAACCGTGTCATCGGCAAATGTGACAATTTGGCCCTTGTTTATGAAAAGGTTACACAGATCATTGATATAGACCAAAAAAAGTGTTGGGCCTAACACGCTTCCCTGTGGGACTCCGTATACTATTTCGACCTCTTGACTATACTCATCTTTGATTTTAACACTTTGCTTGCGGTTACTTAAATAATCCCTAAATAAAGCCAACGGCATGCCTCGTATTCCCATGCATTCGAGCTTAGCAAGGAGAATAGGAACGGAGACCGTGTCGAAGGCCTTCACGAGATCCAAAAAAATACCCAAGACTCTGTCTCCACCATCCAACCCATCAACAATATAGGAAGTCAACTTATGCAGAGCATCACTGGTAGATCTGCCTTCCCTAAATCCAAATTGATTGCATGAGAAAAGTCCATTTGATTCTAGGTACTTCTTTAGTCTAGAGTTGATTAATTTTTCTAAGATTTTCGATAAACCAGGCAGCAAGGAAATAGGTCTATAGTTCGAGACATCATTTCTGTCTCCAGACTTAAAAATTGGAACTGTAACAGACCTTTTTAGAGCTAGTGGAAAGGTCCCTGAGGTAAAACAGGTGTTACAAATACTAGTAACTGGTTGTATAATGGCGTTCACAGCTTTTTTCAAAAACTGTGTTGTTACACCATCCCACCCCGACGAACCAGTATTTTTAAGATTGGAGATAATGCATTTAACTTCGCTCTCATCTGTTGGGAAGAGCATAAACGAGTGCAGGGGTTGCTTATTAATATTCAATTTTTTGCTAAGATCCATTTCGTTTGTTTTAGTTCTAGAAAGTATATCATTAGCCAGATTGGCACCAACTGCAGCAAAATAGTTATTTATGTGATTCAGTGAGCTCTGACTGTCTTGCTCCATATTAAAAAGGTCCACCGCTGACGTATCTGTTTTATTCAAATTGCACATATCTTTTATTAATCCCCACTTTTTTTTAATGTTATTTTCACTATTTTCTAATTCAGTTTTATAATAATTATTTTTTAATTTTTTCAATAAATTGTTGCAAGAGTTGCGATAACGTTTATACGTAATTTTTAGCACCTCATTATCTGAATTCAATCGAAGTTTTTGGTGAAGTCTATCACGGTTTCTCATACAGCGACACAAACCTGATGTTATCCAGGGTTTGATATTTGCTTTACGTGTGGATAATTTATAGGTATAAGTATGTCTTTTTAAGGTGTCTCTTATAATATCAAGAAATTGATTCGTCATTTCATTTGGATCTAATAGAGATAAAATGTTTTTCCAATCTAGCTGCTCTAAATCTGCAACAGCGCCATCATAGTCACAATTACTTGTACGTCACACAATTATTTTTTCCGTGCGGGATTCGAAACCACGACACGCAGCGCAGCGACCAATCGCTCAGCCACTGCGACAACTGTGCCGTCAATTAATCAGGACTACGAACGAAATTAGTCGCAATCAACCATTTCCGCACTAAACCGACAAAACTTCAGTACTGCCATCCATGCCCGCGCTTGAATTATGGAAACTGAACTAACTAATGTTCTCTTTACAGGAAAATCACCAAAAACAGGTCACGAAGCACATCCCCGCAAAGAAACTGGCAGCACACGACGACAGCTAACGAGATGTCGCAGCGACCCTCATTTGGGAAAACATGCGCAAGCAATAACGGGTATGTTCAATACACGACACTTGATATATTACACTCGAAATATTCAAACATTTTGTACGGCTTACGTACTTCTTATTTCTTATTTCAGTGCACTCTGTAATATTGCCAAATTAAGTAAAACAGGGAAATATTTGGTTGCTATTTGCGACGTTGCTAACTTTTTGGATACGCACTTTTAAAGTATAAACCAAATAGCTTGGTCGACCTTACGTACATATCGTCAGGCAGCAAACACAGCAACCTACTTTTCTCTTTCATTTAAAACAATTTTAATATAATTTTAAATTAGTTGTCAAATTACATACGCGAATACTCTTGATTTGTTGTGATCGGTACTCTAAAATAAACTTTTAGACGGCGTTCCCACTATCTCGTGACGATAAATTTATCGTTGTTTTAGTTGGCAAAAGTCGTGGACGACAGTTATCGCGTCGTTCTGTATGAGAACACCTCCATTTAAATACACAAGCCGCGACAGTTAAAACTACACGATTATCTGTTGTCACGACAAAGTGGGTGCGCGGTCTTAGTGTTATCAAATCTGTGTGTGTTTACATCAACACACCTAACTCCAAGTACGTAATAATTGCCACTTCTTACTTAAATTGCAAGGGTAAGGTGACGACTACTACGGGACCTTACATATGTTGAAAACTCAATCTCTCTCTCTCTCTCTCTCTCTTCTACAATATGCGTGTTAACCGAATGAAAAAAGAAGAAGATTCTATGACAACGCACAGTAATACCATCACCACTACACTTGAAGTATTAAATTAATATTCCCGTTATTATTTTTGCTATCACAAAATCAATTTTATTTGGAACAGATATACTGTGTATTTTCAACCGACTTCTAAAAAGAGGAGGTTATCAATTCGTCTGTATATTTTTTTTTTTTTTTTTTTTTTTGTTTTGTTACCTTTCGACTGGGTGCTGGGATGCTGATCTTCCGAGATACACAATGGAACTCTTCAAAAATAGACGGCAGTAATTGCTGCAATCGCTTGTAGGTTCATTGTTCATACTACATCATGACGTTACATCACGCCTGTATGCTCTGAGGGGGTACGCACATGTGCAAAATACACCCAGATTTCTAAAATGTTTGTTACCTCAGAACTTTCGACTGGGTGAACCGATTTTGATGGTTCTTTTTTTATTTGAAAGCTGGTGCTTGTCGTTTGGTCCCATTTTAATTTGCTGAAGATCTGATGCTGATCTTCCGAGATACACAATGGAACTCTTCAAAAATAGACGGCAGTAATTGCTGCAATCGCTTGTAGGTTCATTGTTCATACTACATCATGACGTTACATCACGCCTGTATGCTCTGAGGGGGTACGCACATGTGCAAAATACACCCAGATTTCGAAAATGTTTGTTACCTCAGAACTTTCGACTGGGTGAACCGATTTTGATGGTTCTTTTTTTATTTGAAAGCTGGTGCTTGTCGTTTGGTCCCATTTTAATTTGCTGAAGATCTGATGCTGATCTTCCGAGATACACAATGGAACTCTTCAAAAATAGACGGCAGTAATTGCTGCAATCGCTTGTAGGTTCATTGTTCATACTACATCATGACGTTACATCACGCCTGTATGCTCTGAGGGGGTACGCACATGTGCAAAATACACCCAGATTTCGAAAATGTTTGTTACCTCAGAACTTTCGACTGGGTGAACCGATTTTGATGGTTCTTTTTTTATTTGAAAGCTGGTGCTTTCTGTGTGGTCTCATAATCATCAAATCAGTATCTGATGATGGGATTCTGGAGAAATAGAGAGAACTCTTCACATTTTATAGGCACACTAGAAGGGATTTAAGTAGTTGTAGGAAGTGTACTTTCTCGAAGTGATCCCATTTCAATTTGATGAAGATCTGATGAAGAACTTCGGAGATATGCAACGGAACTCCTAAATAAATGATAGCAAATGTACTGTGATTGCCGAAATCTCATATCTGTCTATTGTTTACATCAGTTCCTAACTTAAAATCACGCCGGTACGCTTTGAAGGGGTAAGCACATGTGAACCACTAAAAAGCCAAAAATAAAAACTTTTTTACAAAAAATAAAACCGACTTCAGAGAAAACAAAAAAGTGAAAAATAACTTCAGAAAAAACGCTTCAGAAGTCGGTGACAAAAATACTAAATCAATGAAACAAAGGTCACCGACTTCTGAAGCGTTTTTTCTGAAGTTATTTTTCACTTTTTTGTTTTCTCTGAAGTCGGTTTTATTTTTTGTAAAAAAGTTTTTTGATGTGAGTGATAATCAATGCCTTTCATTCTGCTACAACATTCATTACGTCATTTACGTTTTTGTGCTGACAAGTTTTTCAAACACGCAAAGTAATGTCATAATTATGGGAATATCCTTCGGGTTTTGAAATAAGGTCTGTTACGCAATAGCGGATGCTCCTGATAAAAAAAAAAACTATGATTCCATGTAGTCCGTCAGTTAGATTATCTAAAAATATTGGATACGTATCTTTTGTTTTATCATATCAATAACAATAGACGAAAATAAAACGCATCAAAGATTATAAGTGGGGGCTCGTGACGGAACTTGTGGGTAAAAGCTAGTATAAAGTGTACCTACTTGTGACGTCACACTTTCGACGCCCTGTATCATCTTCAATTTTTGTTTACGAAAATAAAAGAAAAAATATACGTGTCCAATATTTTTTGAAAATATATCTGACGTACTAGGTAAAACAGCTGTCAATGTGACATGTTCCCATACAAAAATGAGTTTAAACTGCTGTTTGTAGATAATCAGAATGTTATCTTTTTGGTGAACATGGACCTAACTAGTTTTTTTAGAACTATCCCCTGTTGATGTGACTAGAATTTTGATAATTCCGTCAACTTATCAAACGTAACAAGTTTTACAGCTTATTTACCAATCAGTATAGTACGACCAAGGTTTTAGAAAGTGCTCTTAACGTAAGAAAATAGATTTCAATGACAGTCACGAATTCCGTCAAGTGCTTCAAATATTTACCTTGTCAACTTGTAAAGATGCAGGTCTCTAATCTGTTCTGTTATTTTTGTTTAGATACCAAAGAACAATCCAACGATAAGCCAAGAAGATGGTATTCTTTAGACTCTTTACGAAACTCGACTACGAATGAAGAGAGGGACTCTGCTAGCGGTAAGTTAATCTATCTATTTCTTTAACTAGCTCGTGGCTAAATAACATCAGCCGCTCGGGGTCGATCTTTAGGTTAAGCCGTGCTTGCCTAGGTTGGTCTGTGGATGGGTGACCACCCTTACATACCGAGTTTCCTCCGTGCCTCGGAAAGTACGTTAAGCTGTTGGTCCCGACTGTCATTTATCCATCTTTGACAGTCGTTACAGGTAGTCAGTGGCCCAAAATGTGTGACACCAGTCTTACCAAGTGGTATAGTAATTTCCTAGTATTAACTAGGTTGTGGAGATCAGATAGGCAGTCGCTCTATGTAAAATACTGGCATTCAGCTGCATCCGGTTAGACTGGAAGCCCACCCCAACATAGTTGGAAAAAGGGTAGGCAAATGATGATCTTTAACTAGCAAAAGTCATGCAGTTTCACCCGTGTAGTTCCCGTTCTTGTGGGTGTACGGGGATAAAATATAGCATATGTTACTTGCTCATAATGTAGCTATCCCTTACTGAAAGGTTTTTTTTTCAAATCGGCCCCACAGTTTTTATATTTATTCGTTACAAACAAAAATACAAACACACAAATCTTGCCTCTTTAAATTATTCTAATAGAAGAGGAAATATGTTTTTATTTGAACTGAATAAGCACGGAAACTGCGAACTAGAATGCTACATTATCAGGAAGTAACATAAGCCATGAATAATATTTTTATTAGCCGACCTATCACAATTTTAGCGGACGAAGTCGCGGGTGTAGTGCTAGTTTTCTATACATTTTATTATTCACTAGCTTTTATTGGCTATACAGGGTGTAAACCACCTCATCACAAAGCCGTTAACCAAGCATTCTGTACATCAAACTAAGTAACTTTACGCAAAACTGATTGCTGGGAAACAACGTTTTTTATTGAGGTTATAAATCATGTTTTGTGGTACATTGGACATTACACATTATTTTGTTCTACACCATACCTGGGAACCTTCTAGTTACGGAAAAATTGGGGGCATATCTCCGTAACGTAAAAAATGATTGCAGTAATGGGGAGAATAATTAGTGCCTTTCGGCTTCGTTAAGAGGTGTTTTACACCCTTTATAACGGAAGCAACCGTTATATACATTAGCACACGGGAACGTTTTAAATGTAGCCTAGTGCACTTGGAGAAACACACCGTTAGTGAATGAATAGCTGTCACGGAGTCTGGATTCGTGCCCGATTGATGGCGTTAGGCTAGCCCCCTATTACATGGGACTTAAACATAAACAGACTGGCGAAATGTCGGTGTACTATTAGGTACACCTCTGCTATATATATAAAATCTATATGTGTATATATAAATATCGCTGGACACCAACACACAGCGCCGCCTAGTGCCACACTAAACAAAGCTTGTGTCGTGGAGACTAGATAGTTGATGTACTACATATATACTTTTTTGTTTGTAAATACATACTTAAGTTATTATACATATAAACATCCATGACTCGGAAACAAATTTTAATGTCCGTGCTCATCACATAAACATTTGCTCCTACCGAGATTCGAACCCAGGACCCTAAGAACGTAAGGCAGCGTCACTACCACTACGCCGATCGGGTCGGCAAATTCTAATAAATAAAAATACCACATTATGTTTTAAAAATATCTTCATTTTTAGGTTCCCGTTCGCCGTCCCCTGCACCTTCGAGTGGTGTAGAAAGTAGTTCCATCAAAGATTCACCTTTACAGATTGATTTGGCTTCTGATGGCGGAAATGTCGGTATGTATACGAAACTCTTTAGATTTTCATTTGTTTTTGTCCTTCATTATTTCTTCATTATCAATGAGATTTAAAAAAAGAATAAGTTGACTCGACATATCCTAAAGGTGAACGCACACTTATCACAGCCGAAAGAATTGAATTTTATCATTTTTATGAAATCCTATGAAACCTCGGCACTTTCCGCTTCGAATCGGACGATTCGGTAATGTTACACGGATGAGAAAATGTTTCTTTCGGCGCGGATAAGTGTACGTTCACTAATAATTGTCAAAAGAAGTTCGATGCTTATTGAAGCATCTAAGTAAAACTAACAACAATTTATTAATGTGTTTGAGATTAGATGGTTCCGCAACATTTCACACTTGCGCTACAGTTTACAATGAATGTTTGCGATAACAAACTAACTAAAGAAAACAAATAAAAAACATTCTAAAAGTAGTGTAGAAAAGGAATACAAAAAGTTGTAGTTGCAAGTTTAAGTTGGAATCATCTGATTTTATTTAAAACAATATAAGCTTCACTAACAAAACAAGCTAAAAATACAATAATATCGTGCACTTCATTACATGTTTAGATATACATTAATCAAGTTAAAGTAGGTTCATTGGATATCGGTATAGCAGAATGGACGGAGAACGAGTCTGGCGAGTCGCTGGGCGTGGGAGGGGCGGGAGGGGTGGGCGGGGCGGGTGTGGGGGTGGTGATGGGCGGGCGGGCGCGGGGCTGGCTGCCCGACGTGGCGGCCGCGCTGTGGCGCCGCATGCTGGCCGCGCTCGGCGACCCCAACCTGCTGCGCGACCCGCACAGCCACGCCAACCTCTACAACTATCTCATACATCTCAACTCCACGCTGCTCAAGGTGAGAACGACTGAATTATTTGCTCTACCTGTTAATACTGTAGCCACATAAATAAATTAACAAAAACAACTTGTGGCGACATCTATGACGCAAGATAATAGCTAGTAATCCTGCATCGCACAAACAAAAGACATCACTTTTGTCATGTGCAAACATTGCGTTGATGGGTGCATTGAATAAACGGGTCATAGAGGTAGTTAAAACTATAACTAAGTGCTTAAAAACTAGTACCTATTTTTTATGTATTGAAAACGACGGAACTTTGATCTCCAATATGTCCGTAAATATATGTAAAGTCTCCTTAACCAGATAAAAAAATGCCAATCACTAAGAGAACAAATGTATTCTTATGCATGAAAATATTATCTATGGAATGTTGTATACATTGTAATTTTCTTAAAAGATCAGAACTAAACATGTTAAGATTAGTGTTGCAACAGAACTCTGCTTCCGCTTCCGCTTCTGCAGAAGTTACGCAAACTTTTTCACTTCCGTTTCCGTTTCTGCTTCCGCAAAAATTATAACGGAACTCTAAACGGAAGCGTATAACGAGGAGCGCGGAGTGCGTGGATGACTAGGATCTTTTTGGAGGCGCGTGGTGGGGGCGGTGGCGGTACATAAACGTGTCGCAACGAGTTTGTTAAAATTTTTAGTTCATTCTGCGCATAAAGGTACTGTGTATGTGCATCACATGCGTGTCCGGGGAGGACCTGCGTCAGGTGGGAGTTGTGGACGCCCTAACGCCTCTCAAGCCACTCCTCAAAGAGGGAACTTATCGCCAAAATCGTGGCGTGCCCTGCTAGGGGTTGCGACAGTCGCTCTCTCCATACCGCCATCAGATCGCGCCGGAGGTCTGTCCGCTGAGATGCGATTTGCCGCGGCACCGGAGACTATCGCCTCCAGATCCCATGGCAGCAATCCGGCAAGATAAAGCTGGTCTAATATTGTAGAACACGAAACAGGCAGCAAGGTGTAAAAGCGGCTTTTTTTTGTAGGGCATCTCGCAGTTCAGTCTTAGAAGACTGGCTTCTGCTTAACCGGGCAAGTCCTGTGGATGCCTTGAATTTAAGGCCTCCAGCCAGGGCAAAAATTACCATGAACTAAGCGACAGCGCTCTAAGGGCACGCCCTGTGGGGTACGGACCTCGGCTTTGGGCGTCGCTGGGGGCAGCAAGGGGACAGGCTGGATCTAATTGTCATTATTTAGGGACTGTTTTATTACTAAAGGCTCAGCATCGCGGGCTGGCTCGAGCAAGGGTCGGGGAGGGATTGAACGGGGGTTACGCGCCGGACCTCTAGGCCGCGAGATCGGAATGTCTTCGGTTTGTATTTAATTTTGTACATTCTACGAACTGTACTGGTATCTTTCCTACTCTCTTGCAAGATAGTGATCGGATCGTCGGGGGTGGCTAGAGTGTGACATGGACGTCGGACTGAACTAATACGCTATGGGTCGTACCGGGCGGCCGATGCGATTAGGGATGTAAAAGCGGCGAAATTACTTTTTATAAAATATAATTTACATTTAATTTCGAGAACCTTAAGTACAAATAATAATACTAATAATCAAGTACTTAAACAAATTAAAAATATAAAATTATGATTTTCCTTCTTAGAAATAACACTTCCGTTTCCGCTTCTGTTTCCGCTTCCGCTTCCGCTAAAATTTACTTTTGACTTCTGTTTCCGTTTCCGCTTCCGTTATTGATATAATAAAGAAGGAGATATGGCGTGGAGTTCAAAATGTATAGAAAACCGATGAAGCCACAGTTGCCCCTCCATAACGCTAATATTGCACACAGAGCTCTGTCAAAACAATACTACGAACAAGTGTACACACGCGCCATCGATAACTCTGTCATTTAAATACAAACCTTATTTGTTAAACTACAGCGTACTTTTTCCGTATAATTTACTCACACTAAAACAATTATCATTGTGTGTTGTCGGGACACGGGGGCGGATACGACACAGTGCTTGACTAAATCGAAGAGTTATCGATAAATATATCGATTATTTTTATAAAGGATTTGGAAATAAAGTAAATAAAAATAATATGAAACCTACAAACATTATTCAATGAATAAAAATACTTTTAAATCAATTAAAAATCAAATGACACAGTTACACGTAGTTCAAAATCAAAATCAAAGCATTTATTTCAATTAGGCCAGTTACAGGCTCTTTTAAATTGCCAAAGAGAAAAAGAAAATTAAGCATAGAACCACATCGGCCTTCCAACCGGATTACAAGAGTTAACAAATTGAAAAAAAATGTGAAATAGTAATATAACAATTCGCAGTCCACTTTCTTGTCGACAGACTTTGTCAAACCTCCACGAGCACATCACTAGCTCGCGCTCAAATACGGCGGACCGAAGCAGCGGACGCAACATGCGACAAGACGGCTTAATGATGTTTCGTTATGTCAGGTGTACATTGCTCGTTCAGTCACTCAGTGACAGACTAAGGTGGTTGTAAAAGAGCAATGTATTTAATGCAAACATAATACAGTCGGAGTAATACAAGAAAACATAAATCAAGTAGTACAAGTCAATAGCTGAGCGACGCGGCCAGCTCCACGTGGTCACCGACACGCCCCCTTGCCACTTCTCCTGTTTTTAATATTTCTGTGGTTAAGACACTTCCGTTGCATCACTAGTTAAGATCCTATGGTGTACTCTATCCATAACTTGCACGATTATGATGACCTACAAAGTATTTCAAATGATTGACAGATTGATAACATGAGTTCCGCCACAGATTCCAATGACTTCTTTATCAGTATTTATGCGACATTACATTTTATCTTAGAAAAAAGAATAAATGATTCATCACTAAACAATTGGCGCACAATGTTTTCTATATCAGATTAAACTTTGTTATTTTCTTTCTCATTTTACTACTTTAAAATATCAAGCTGTAAGTGTCCTATAAACTAACTTACACAATGCGAGCAAGAGCGTAGCTAGGATTTTGTTAAGGGGGGGCAGGCATAGACAAACAGAATATTCTAAGGTAAATGCCGCATGGGCAATGGGACAGATTACGTTAAAACTTTTATGCAAAAATAAAACCGACTTAAAAAAAGAATAAAAAGTGAAAAATAACTTTAGCTTCTGAAGTCGGTGACCTTTGTTTGATTGATTTAATTTTTTTGTCACCGGCGCTCGGTTTTATTTTTTGCAAAAACGTTTTTATTTTTCAATTTTTAGTGGTTTACATGTGCTTGGTACACATGGAAAGTGCATACCGTTACAATTACAACAAGCCCAAACACGACTAAGATACATTGTCTCATTATTGAGTTCCGTGACTCTTGGCTTCATCATCAGATGTGATGGTTTCTACCATCACATCTGATGATGATTATCAAACGCAAATCATCTTCCATCATAATCCATCTTGCAATCGTTCAAACAATATACGTTTCGTTTAAACAAAATCAAATAATTTTACCTCCCCCAAACATTTTATGCCCACGTGGTGGTGGGAAATAGCCACCAGGATCTTAAAACCTAGATAAAAATATCCTATTGCCTAATCCAAGGCATGGTCTGACTGTATACCAAGTTTTTAAACCCCGATGCAAAAACGACGGGGTGTTATAAGTTTGACGTGTCTGTGTGTGTGTTTGTCTGTGGCATCGTAGCTCCCGAACGGCTGAACCAATTTTGATTTTGTTTTTTTTTTTGTTTGAAAGGTCAATTAGTCAGGATTGTTCTTAGTTATGTTTGATGTAAATAAGTCTAAGATGGCCGCCCCAAAAAATTGTGGATTACACATTTATTCAACAACTCCATTTCAAATAAAAGGGCTTAACTAGTAGAATAATGTACACTATAATGAAGAAATTGTGTCTCTATGTGTCGGGGGTTTTTGATTTTTTTTTATTTAATGTGGTTAAGTCGAAATCCTATTAGCCGTTCAGGGGTGAAAGTAGGAAACAAACAAACTTAGATTTACATTATTATAATATCCTTCTTCGTTGCGTGTCTTCTTCTTTATCGTGTCGTTAGTCCCTAAACTGGTCAGAGATGCCGCCCATGAGTTTCTGACTTGGCTATACAGATGGACCCAAATAGAGTAGGATGCTAGGACGGAGGGGCTGCGGGACTTGCGAAAGAGATACCGTGGCGCCGGAACATAAAGGGCGAGGAAGGAACATGGATGAGTTTTGGTCAGTAAAATTCTGACACTCCCTCCAGCTCTGCCCAGAGTGGGACGGGTCATTGAAAAAAAAAGGATGGGCAAGAAAGGAGGTGGGGCATATCTTGTAGAGACTGATAAAATTGAGATTGGTCGATGATACCCCATTTGGTCAGATTATTTCTTTAGGATTTAATTCATCAATTAGGCAACAGAAAATTTCCTAAAAAAGCCTTTAAGGAATTCCCTAAACGGCCGTTTAGTCATCGACCGCTTTTATCAGAATCCTACAAACCCACAATAGGTATTGTTAGTTTTGATTTGGTATTTATTCTATCCTGTTGGTATAAATATTATGCTAATTTGTCCTGATTACATAGAATATTTATACGCAAAATTCAGTCATGTATTCGGATGCTATCTGCGAGGATTGTCAAACGGTTCGTGTTTTTATAATTTTAGTTTATTTATTTACTAGCTGTGCCCCGGGGTTTCACCAACTGCTTGATTCCTAAGAGAAGTAGCGAGATGGCAATGGCGTGTCGTAGATGTGTGGTCGGGCCGCAACTGTGCCACTTAATTGTCCTTAGCCTATGCTCAGACCAAATAAATACGTTAAGACGGAACTCTGCGAACAGAGAAGTGAGGCCGGTTTCGTTTACATGTTTGGTTTATTAAGGCGTAGTTTAATTGTAATTTGATGTAAATGTGTGCATGTGAGTGTGTATGAACAAAGCGAGAATTAGTTGGCCGCTGACGCCACTGGCCTTAATTTATCGTTCGGAGCGCTATGTCTTGGTTTTTTAATTGGTTTGAGGGCCCATGATTGTAGCCGAACGAAATTACTTTATACCTTGAGTGAAATACAAAGATGTCAATGTCACCATCTGTATGATATGTGACACACACACACACACAGAGATAATAAGAACAGCGTCATATCATGTAACAAAGTATGAGAAGGTACTAAGTACAAAAAAATGGTAAATCAAGTTCGTTTACCTAACTGCCACCCACGTCGTAAGCAAACAATGTTTACTTGGAATTGTTCGCATTTAGAACGTTCAAATTGAACCGGTATCGTGAATAAACACTTATGTAATGAAATCATTCCAAACCGAAGCCATCTGTTAATGTTTATCACAAATAATGGCATGCTGGAGTAACTTATCAGTCGATATCTGTCAATGTTTGGCAGATGGTGCTACAGAAAAATCATTCACAATCATCTCGACGCTTGTAACATTTGTTATTGTTTGCACAAATAGGTTTTATTGTTCCAACTACATGTTTTATAATCGGTCGCGAGGACTTGTGTTCCGTGAATGGTTTTACTGAGTTTGTGCGACCTGTTGTCCAAATCGAAAGTATTCAAGAACTGCCAATGCGAAAGAAGAGCAGGAAAAAGACGACTCCTGAGGAGGCTCAGGAAGAAAGAGGTTGTTGTTTACAAATATATCGATCGCGATCATTTTATAAATTGCAGTGAGGGTATTTTGATAATAAATGTTCACATGTCAACGATTGTTTTGACATTGAAGAAATGTGAAGTCGATTTGTGTCATATTATTCGTTAAACAGACAATATTTTAAAATGAAATTTAAAAATGAAGATAACAATAATGATCCACTTCAGAAGTCTTTCGAGGATGATCAAGATTCAGAGGCACTTATTCGTTTGTTTAATCTAATTAGCGATGTTTTTAAAGAATATGCAGTTGTGGTTCGGTGTTGACGTGTGGTATTTGTTGCAGATAAGTGCGAACCAGACGCTCAATGGGAACACGGAGATACATGTGCCGTTTAACCTGGTCGCTGGATGGTGCCTCGAGGCGGAGGCACTGCCGCCCTCGCACAGGTCAGTACATCATAGCATTCCCATTTCTAGGACGCAAGCCTTCTCTTCATACAAACTACAAACCAAATGAGAGTTGGTGGATGCCCAGGTCCCTAATTTTGTTTATAAAGACGTTATTGTTCTGCAGCTATTGTTCTTATACGATGACTCAGCATAAGTACACACATCCGAGTTGCCTAATTCACATTGCAAAATCCAAATGAAGGAAGCACTCAATGTATTGTTGACTTACGTTCGTAACTAATATTTTAACGTTTATAGGCTTCCGATTTGGGGATTTAATTAGAAATAAGTAGGTAAAAGAGTTTGTAAGCGAAACCGGGGCTAACGCGAGTGTAGTCTGTGCGTTTAGAGAATGCGGAATAGATTGAGGAAAGATGATACAGAAGCACTTGACTCCGTTCGTAATCATATTTACTACCTACCTGTTTAGAGTTTTTTTTTTTAATATTCCCAAGTTGTTGCCGTAAAATATGCTGAAATTTTGATGTGACGGTACCATTAATTGTCATTGTCGTATTACCCAGTACTGACTGGGTTGTGGAGGTCAGATAGGTAGCTTAGCTCCATGTAAAATACTGGTATTCAGCTGCACCAGTTAGACTCGAAGCTGACCCCAACATAATTGAGAAAAGGCTAGGTAAATGTGGTCCCATTGTCAATGTGGTTTAATACGACCAATTGGTGATGATTATTACAGTATCTACTGTTATTCCCCAAAATAGGGGTTAAAGTCGTGTCATTGTTGAAACAAACCATTTCAAGTATGCGTTTATTTATTCACGTAATATTTTACTTAATTTACAGCATACATTTATTGACTTTCATAATATTTACTCCTATCCAGGGCGGGCAAGTTACTTGCATTGCGTCTGCTGTGCGAGTCGACGCAAGCGCAGGGCCCCGGCGCGCCATCTTCCTGCAACAACCGCTTGCATCTGGCACATTTGAATCTATACCAGCGTGCTCTTCATCATGGTAAGTAGCTAGCTGATTTGGGGTCATGCGGTCAACGGGTAGACTAAAGCCGAAAGCCAGACAACCAGGCTTGCCAAGGGATGTCACCCATTAAATGGGTTGTGGAAATCAGATATAGGCAATCGCTCCATATAATATACAGGTATTCAGCTGGATCTGGTTAGGTAGGAAATTGACATCATTGTGAAAAACTGAGGACATGATGAGATCATGTCCTGGAGTACATCATAGGATCCCGACTTTTATACATACATGAAGTATAATGAGGCTATAAAGCAGAGGTTCTCAAACATTTTTTCCTGGTAGACCACTTTGAATTTGTTTTGGTGTCGGTGGACCCCCTGTAGCATTTTCTTTCAAGCCCGTGAACTAAAAAAGAAAAGCAAGACAATATTTTTTTCGCACTATCTGTTAGGATTGCATGAGGATCGTTGTTCCCAAGATATTTTTTTGGCAAAAATCCGAAAATTTTAATCTATTGGCTTCGAAATGTGTTTTTTTATGACTTAACACGACCTTTTTCACCGAAATACAACCTGTCATCACCGGAACATTTGATCTTTATTACTCTTTCTAGTACCTAGCTTAATATCTGGCTACATTGATCAAGCTAAGCCAACATTTTTGTTCTTTGGCATCGAACCCAGGTAAAATTTCGTGGACCTCCACTTACAGCTTGTGAACCCCCCCATTTTCTTCAAGCTAATGTAGACCCCCGATGGGTCTCCCGTAGACCCCTGGGGGTCCACCTGGACCACTTTGGGAATCACTGCTATAAAGGGTGTAAAACACCTCTTAACGGATCCGAAAGGCACTTGTTCTCCCCGTTATTGCGATCATTTTTTTGTTCTACACCTTATCTGGGAACCTGCTAGTTACGGAGATATTGGGGGTCAAAGATACAACTTTATGACAAGTTTTTATTGTAATATTTTTACTTTAAACACCTCTACGACCCCCGTACTATTCAATCCATTCATCAGCCAGTGTTTTAAGTGCGTTACATTGAGTTTTACTACAAAACATGATTTTTCCCCTAAAAAAAAGTTGTTGCCCAGCAATAATTTTTGCGTAAAGTTATTTAGTTTGATGTACAAAATGCTTGGTTGACGGCTTCGTGATGAGGTGGTTTACACCCTGTATTTCCGAGGATAAAAATTGAACCACCTGTGACAGCTAATGTACAACAATTGGAATATTAAATAAGTGAAACGTAGGGAATGAGCTGTACGCCAAAATAATCACTTTCTGAAGCCCTGACACAGCAAAAAGAGGTCGCGGCAGACCTCGTAAAGATGGCGGGACGAGCTAGAGAAAAAAAACCACCAGTGGTCCACTTATACAACATTATTAAAAAAAAAAAAAACAGCTGTTCCCAACATTTATGTTCGCATAACTCGTCAAAATGTAGGGAACAGCTGATTATTTTTTTCGCGATTTCAAGCTTCGTTCCATAGCAAAAGTTTTTCAAAATTATGAGTACAATGACCCCTTTTCGGGTTTAGTGTAAACAAAAAATAATGTTGTATAGCCCTGGATCGAAACAATGGAAGTCATTAGGGCAAAAGCCTTTTTGCCCAGCAATGGGATGATGCAGTATATCAGTATCAGGAAACGTAATTGACACAATCATTTGATATTGGAAGGAGGTATGTATTGACATATCTGAGCTTTTACAAGGGTCTAGTCACCAAACCTTACCATAAAGTTCCATCTTCAAAATCACTACTTCCTTTATCAGGTCTGACCGGAGAAGATCGTTCAGTAGTAGACGTGCTGGTCGAGCACGCAGCGCCGCGGTACCTGTCGCTGGCACTCGACGGGTACTCGCTGCTACTGCTCGACTTCGTACACGCCTCCACTGTGGTGCTCAACTCTTCGGATATGGGGCCCTCGGTGAGTTAACATCACTACATACCTATCATAAAACAAAGTCTCCGGCCACGTCTGTCTGTCCCTATGTATGCTTAGATCTTTAAAACTCCGCAACGGATTTTGATGCGAGTTTTTTAAATAGATAGAGTGATTCAAGAGTTTTTGTACATAATTTTACGCGGGCGAAGCCGCGGGCCTGACATTTAATAAAAGATATATCAAAATACTTGATATTGTGTACCACAGTTTAACGTAGTAATCTATTTATGTAAAGCCATATTCCAACATATCTTTCCTCCAATATCCAGTATATTATAAGTCTTTATATTGTTGCAGTGCCCACGCACAGCCGCAGTGACTTTCTTAGGCTCACTGTTATCGCTGCCCGACGGGCTGATGAACGCGCCTATGCTGCAGCCCTATCCACATCAGTACAACACGGTCTCTTGTCCTGATCTCAAGGTAACGTACTCACCGAGGCTGTGGAACAGTCCGGGGCACTGTTCGAAAGAGATACCATGGCCCCGGAAGACACACTAAGAAGGAACCTGGTTGGGTTTTAGTCAGTAAAAGTCTGACACTCTGATCAAATGATCCTCTGCCTAGAGCGGAAAGGATCATTTGATGATCCGAATTTACCATCCGAAAAACAAAGGAACGTACTCAAAGGAGTAACATGTCTCGAATTTACTCTGTGCTGGCTGTTGACTAGCTGCTTTCGTCACTTTACTCAATTTTGAAAACGAAATCGTTGTTTTATTTTTCATGATGATGTGATGTTTGTTACTTACATCATATTGACGCCTACGAATTTAGTTGATTCCTTGTTTGCAGTCATAATCCTTTGCCTCGATAAAAAAAAAATCCTGCCTTTTATAAGATCACTGCTATGAAACTTGAAACCTAATAATGGTTAAATTATTTATTGCTTAAAAAAATAACACTTCGCTATCTAGTGCCAGACGTGGACACGAGATACTTTTTTTTTGTATTTAACCCCAAGTTGACGAAACAGTGGTTCCGTTATAACCCTTTCCCAGATTTCAGTTTCATTTATTCCATGTACAGGAGCACGTCCTCAACATAGTAGTCCGAGTGTGTCGCCGGGAGGGAGGCGCGGCCGCCAGGTGTGCGGGCGCGTGCGCTCTGACCGCGCACGTGTGCCACCTGCTGGCCACGCGCACACCATGCGCACGTCTGCCGTCATACGTCACGTGCCTGCTGCAGATGCTCATGGTACGTCAATCCAGGATGTAAACAACCTCAACACGAAGCCGTCAACCAAGCATTCTGTACATTAAACTAAGTAACTTTATGGAAAAATTGTCGCTGAGAAAAGATGTGCGGTGAAAAATCATGTTTTGTGGTAGAACTCAATGTAACGCACTCAAAACATTGTGCTGATGCATGTATTGAACAGTACAGCTGTCGTGGAGGTGTAAAAATCTTTCAATAAAAATTTGTCATAACGTTGGAACTTTGACCCCCCAATATCTCCGTAACTAGTAGGTTCTCAGGTTTGGTGTAGAACAAAAAAATGTTCGCAATGACGAGGAGAACAAGCGCCTTTCGGCTTCGTTAAGAGGTTAAGAGGAGGAACAGATAATTTACCTATGACTATTTAACGTTGATTTTTGTCTTGATTAAGTAGTAAAAGGTGTGGTTTATTTATTTGTCACTGTTGGGAATTTAATGTATGTGTCATTATTGAGTTTACATATTTCGACATATAGTCAACTAATACAAGGTTACATTGATCGTTTATCTACGGTGTAAAAATGCGAGAACATCTGGTCAATCGTGTCAATTTACATACAGTCATAAATGTACGCAGCACGCACTACTATTCTAAAAACTGACTCATAATGAAACATCCATAAAGCCCATTTTAGGAATTTAAAATTTTAACGTGATTCATATTATGTTCTGCTATAGCTTCCATTTTGGGCCCGCAAACATCTTTCGTCCGTACATAAACTGACTCATATTGGAACATCCGATAGTGCTAGTGAAAAGCGTTTCAATATCCCTGTCAATCAATTAGCGTCTACATCATACATGAACACCTCAACTACGCAATATTTTTCTTGAAGGCGTTTTGCAATATTCCTACGCAGTTAGCGCCTAATACGACTCGATGGTGTGACGTCAGAGATATGATGCAATGGCATGACAAAAATATATTGGTGTTTAGGTCAGGATTTTTGTGATGATGATGAAGCTATGTTGATATTATTTTTCTTCAGTAGACTTTGTGGTTGTTGGGACACCAAAATAATTTGTGAAGATGGTTCGAAATTGTTCCCATTGAGATTGTTGCTACTTTGATAACAAGATTTTGATGTTGCGGGCAATAATACATGCTTCGCATTCTCTAGCAGATGACAAATTCTTGTATTTGATGTTTCGAAATTAGGATATTACTCAAATTACTATTAGACGACAAAAAAAAATCGAATTAGTCCATCAGATAGAGTGTTAAAAAATATTTGCCCCGTGTTTTTCTTTTGTTACGTAAATCAAAATGGGTATGATTTAAGCTGTCACCAATTTAATTCATTTTGTGTTTCTTAAATAATAGGGTTTGCCCTCAAAATAGTAGATTTGTCACCAAAATGTAGTCACCAAACAATATAAAATCAATTCCACAATAAATTACCGAAAATCATGGAGATATGGGGTCAAGTACCAAATAAATGGTTTTGTATGTATTAGAATAGGTTTGTCCTAATAGTATTTAAGCAAACTAATTTAAAGAGATCACCAATAAATCATATATTATATCACTAGAAAATTTCATGAAGGTCTAAAAATGTAGGGTGGTCGTCATCATCCTTTCAACCAAAAGAGTCTACTACTTAACTGGCCATGTGCCTCCCCCAAGGGTCTTAATTTCCACAGGCAGTATAAATATATTTAAATTAAATTTCTAGCTGAATAGTAAATAAAACACTTAATTAAAGTCAAAATAATCAATATTTATTGTTAAAAATAACAATCACTGAATAATCAGCGCTGGTTTGGATTTTGAAGGGCGCCCCCTTTTTCTTTTCTGGCCGATAAGTAAATTTTTTGCTTCTGGTGGGGGGTTAGCCAGCTTTAAGCGTATGGCTAATCCGATAATATGCTTGCACTTATAATTTTTGTAAAACGCAGGGCAGTTGCATTTTCCATGTATCCAATCAATATTGTGCGGTAGATCCACTCTCCATTTGCTGAACCATTGAACTTTGTAGTCATCAAAATCAGTCCATGCATTTTCAAAGTTTTGTATTTTGTCTGCCTTCCCAGCAGGTACTTCGTAGTGTTTAAAAGTATCGTCACTATTCGTCAGTATTACTTCTTTAGGCAACTTCGCCCATTGGTAGGCTTCTGTCCAGTCTTTCAGAGTCATAGTTGGTAATGTCGCAAATACTTCATCGACAGCTGATGACCATCCATTTACAAACTCTGAGGCAACTGTCAAGAAACGAGACAGTGGCAAACGTTCACGGAGCGTGTATTCATCTTTGATTACTCGGTTATGTGATTCTAATGCATTGTTAGTCGCTGGTGAACCCATGTGAGCACCCAAGTACCAGTTCCGGTTTTGTATGAGCCATTGCTCCTTAAAATAATGGACAAAAGTTGTCTCATTCTCCCATTTCTTCAAGAATGCTTTTGAAGCTAACTCGAACGTTTCTGAATCAGTTACTGCTTGCAGAGAATTCACATCTGACAATAAATCTTTGTGAAAATTTTTTCGCGTATCTTTCTCTACATGAGCTTGAATTTTTTTTTTTAGCATGTTCCCAACACATACAAATTGTGACATCTTTACCAAATACCTCTATAAATGCATTTTGTATTGCTTTCGCTGCATCACAGACTAGAACTTCAGGTTTCAAGTCTTGCGAGTACAACTTAAAGATATTAATCTTGATGGCATCAAACAACAACTTAAAGTCTTCTTTTTCCTCATTAGTTGCAACCCCAAGCCCGAATGGATGAAATCTTTTGTTTTTGTCTGTACTTCCAACGACGAGAACGGGAAATCCTTGCCATACCAACTTGTATGTAGCATCAGCATGAAAAACTTTTACGTCACGTGCTTTTTGCAGCAAATATTTTGTTGATAGTACAAATCTAAAGCGCGATGAACTAGTATCTTCAATCACTTCATACCCAATAACATAAACTTCATGTTTGTTGTCAGGAATCGGCGAATGAGACCTTAGCCAAGCTTCCAATTCGCCTAGGCTGATCGTGGGCTGTCCATATTTACTACGGCGTCTGTCAATTAAATAAGTCCTTAGTTGGGACATTTTTGGCACTTTAATACCATCAATTTTAGCTAAATTTGCAAGTATGGCTGTTGGTTTGAGATGTAAGTCGTATAACTTGTTTATTTCTTCCTTTACTCTGTCACTAAGCCCATAACAAGCGAGCGTTTTCGAATCGTGGTCATGATCAGAATCTGTCCGAAACAACAACACTTCATCCGAGAATGAATACATGAGTAAATACAACTGAGCTGAACATTGTGGTCCCTTCCGCACCACTTTATTGCATCTAAAGTACTTTTTTCTCCCTTCCTCTATATCATGCGTTCGTAGAAAAGACCAAGTTTTTTCAGCCTTTACATACTCCTCAGCACTGTGTTTGTTTTCAATTTTTTTTACGAAAATCCAAACCTTGTTTTGCGACCGTTTCTTCTTTGGTATGGTGCCTTCATCAGTGTCTGTATTTTCCTCACCAGACTCCAATATCGGCACTTTCTCCACAAATGATTGCTCGACGAACGACGATAAACTTTTTGAATGAATTGCATTACCTTCACCACTACTTGATGCCATTATCCAAAATAAACAGTTAAGAAATTAACTAAAACAACAAATTATCCACAACGATAATAAAATGCACCCACAACAATGAACGTAATCGTCGCGAATGAAGTAAACTTGCATCTCGCTGCCCGCGCCGCGCATCGTATGATCGTACCTACAACCAACCTACAACCCATTCGTTGAGGCCCGAAAGCGCGCCAATTTGTCTCCCTTCCCTTCCTTTTCCCTTTGAACATATTTTCATTAAAATTATAAACTGATGTATTAAATTGGTAACGAATACATTATTTTAATAACTGAACGAAATAAAATGTAACTAATGTATTGGTGACAAAATAACAAATAAAAAGGAGTCGCAGTCAGGGATCGATTAATCGATTTATTTGGTGACAGATCTACCATTCTGAGCACCAAGCTATTATTTAAGTCAGGGCTGTCCAAACTATATACCTTCGCGGGCTAATTAAATTTCATACAAAAGCTGGAGGGCCAGAAAAATATTTTCAGTTGTCAAGTAAATAAAATACAGGGTAATTTTGACTTTCTATGTTTATTGATTTTTCGTTAATTTATCTTTAACAATAGTATCGATATCCACGTCAACATTCGTTGTTGCCAGGCGCATTGCATGAAGAAGCGATTTATCTGACAATGAAGATCTATACTTGGATTTTATAAAATTCATTGTTGAATATGCACTTTCACATAAATAAGTGCTGCCCATCATTGATCCCATTTTCAAGCCAATTTTTTTTAGCTTGGGGAAACGGTCGCCGAGCATCTTAAAAAAATCCATTCCTGTCTCTTTTCTACCCTTGAAAAAGGGACATGTGTGTCGCGGGCCGCATGAAAACAAGCCGCGGGCCGCATGCGGCCCGCGGGCCTTGGTTTGGACAGCCCTGATTTAAGTAATAAAACTATTATTATAAGAACGAAGTTTATATTCATGTAATGCACTACAATTTTATTGGTAATCCATCTCATATTTTACGCATTATATAAACAATAATTTGGTAATTCATACCTGGGAACACTCTTTGTTTATCTGAGAACGAAAATATTTCGTGGCGATAGATCTATTTATTAGGTGATACAACTTGATGACAAATATAAATTTTGGTGACAAAAAATATAGTTCCCAATCAAAATTGACGAAGATACGACGCTTTTAAAATTTCCAATACGTCACGCCTAGGTATAATTTTTAGAATAATATAATTCTGACGTCACGAGCCCCCACTCCCGAGTTTTGATGCGTTTTATCTTTGTCAATATTCATTGATTTACAAAAACAAAAAATACGTGTCCATTATTTTCCAATAATCGAACAGACTGACTAAATAGATTTGTATTTTTTTGATACTGTCGTCTATTTATTATATTATCCCAGACCTACAAGGTCACTTACGAGATATCTTCTGTCATTATCAATTATTCTGAGCTCCTGATAGGTCGACGCTGTTGCAATCGCCATGATCGCGGGTTGACTATAACGATAAGTGACAGTGTTAGTTTAGTTTTAAACCGTAAAAGCTTCAAACAATATATCCCTGGTCGCGATTGAGAGATACCATATCTTGCCTAGATAGCTAGGTGCCTAGTGTATCTGCAACAGAACCAAGGTCACCGACGTAGCTCGAAGAATTGCCAAGCTTAAGTGGCAGTGGGCAGGGCACATTGCTCGCAGAACGGATGGCCGATGGGGCTGAAAAGTTCTGGAGTGGCGACCGAGAACCGGAAGACGATGCGTTGGAAGACCTCCCACTCAGTGGACCGTTGACCTGGTGAAGGTTGCGGGAATCCGTTGGATGCGAATCGCATGGGTCCGGTCAATGTGGCAACACTTGGGGGAGGCCTATGTCCAGCAGTGGACGTCTTTCGGCTGAAATGATGATGATGATATTATCGTGCCTATACTTGGCATAGAGGAGCTCGTGGCTAAATAATATCAGCCGCTCGGGTCGATCTTTAGGTTAAGCCATGCTTGCCTAGGTTGGTCTGTGGATGGGTGACCACCCTTACATACCGAGTTTCCTCCGTGCCTCGGAAAGCACGTTAAGCCGTTGGTCCCGGCTGTTATTTATCCATCTTTGACAGTCGTTACAGGTAGTCAGTGGCCCCAAAAGTCTGACACCAGTCTTACCAAGTGGTATCGTTTTTCCCAGTATTAACTGGGTTGTGGAGGTCAGATAGGCAGTCGCTCCATGTAAAATACTGGTATTCAGCTGCATCCGGTTAGACTGGAAGCCAACCCCAACATAGTTGGGAAAAGGCTAAGCAGATGATGATGACTTGGCATAGTATTTCAATACTGAAAAACCCCTTGTTACCCCCTACCCCTTGACCCTTGCTGTAACTTGATAGTAATGTTACTTTTACAGATGAAGAACAAGAACATAGCCAAGGTGGTGAGCGACTGCGTGCTAGTGCTCGCTGACTATACGGACCGAATCGTTGAGCTGTATCCTGGTCTTGCCGGTGAGGAACCAAAGCGTTTATGATATTGTTCACTGTCCTTAATGTGTATCTTCTTAATCGAGGCTTTAGAGCTAATAAAAGTGGGCTATGTTTGTTTTCCACTACCTTTTTCCCACCAACCTACGACTCTTAAGACTGACAATAAAAATCACCATTCCAAAACCCGTTCTTATTCAATTTTCTGTCTTATTCAGGGTAGAAAGGACACTGACGCTAAAACGATTACCACACTAAGGACAGCATTTTGAAAAAAAACTGTTACATACATTCTGATCGTGTCGAGTCGTCGTTCTGATTGCAGTTTTGGAGGAAACAGCTGTTTTTTTTTAATAACCGACGAAAAATTTCGATTTATCGGGCTTCACTATGAAGTAACCATTTTAGCGTCACTGTCTCTTTCACCTTGTATCCACGTATTATCATTAACAAGATCTGAGAGTCTTTAATTAATAAAATCTCTTTTTTTTTTTGTAGCAGATTTCAATGCTTAAGGGGCGGAGTATGCTTCGTTCATACAAACGTAATACCAAAATAATTTGTAAATTAAACACACTCGTATACAGAACATCGATTTTCCCAAATATATACATTTTGAAAGGACAATGATATAAAGACGAGATATGAAGAATTTAAATTTCTATAATAAACTTATTTCTCTATAACTCTTGTTTTCATTAGTGTCCATTAAACATATATATTTGGGAACCTAGATATTTAGTAATTCAATCGAAATAAATACACACTACCTACCTTAAGAATGTGTTTGATTTACAAATTATTTTGGTATTACGTTTTTTGTATGAAATATGCAGCCCCCGTAGGCCTCTTAATGTATCATTTTCCCTTAAAATGTGAATTAAATAACTCTTGAACACAAAACTTTACTATTTTTATCTCCCTAGGTAAAATAATCAAGTGGATCTGCGCCTGCCTTGCTCAAATCTCGCCTAGCAGTACCCGCGACTCCGTCAAGCCGCTAGCGGGCTCGCTCCTACTATGTCTCGCGGAGTTCGCAGTTCGGTGCGGCCCTAACTACCTGATGATGGAGAAGGATGGAGACCAGACGCTGTTGCTTATGATATTTAAGGTGAGTTTATAAAATGGGCTGAAAGAATCACCGAATTGGTCCCATTTAACGCTAGATTACATCGCGGTGACGGTGAACGAGTTTGTCTTCGAACCGAAAGGATTGGCCGGTACTAGCAATCGACAAACTTCACCATTTCTACTAAGTATGTTTGCTATCTGCAAATGTAACCAAGGGGTTCTACTTTTATTAACTAAGGATTTAATATGTTTTGCTTTTGAAACGGAAGTCTTTACACAGATCATAAAAAATGGACAAACAGGATGGAAATAAAATTCTTCCAAATTCAATTATCAATAAAAAAAATATATTACTGCAATATATTCATACAAAAGACTTACGAAAAATGTAGAAACGATGAAAATACAAAATAGTGAACAGTCAGCGCGTGTAGTAAAACCTACACAACACATGGTAACAATACACATGTTTGATCAAACATTGGCCGCACAAATGTTGGTACATTTTATAGTGGCTTTTGATCAAACGTTGGTGCTTATTGCTGTTGCTCAAGGTGTTCTTGGGGCTGGAAACCGTGCTCGTTAGCGATGAAGGTGACGGCGTATGTCTGTCCGTCGGTATTGACGTACTTGTAGCTGCCGGTCACTTCCAAAGCCTGGTGGTCTTCGCTGAGCTGCTTCAGGGTACCCTTCTCCTGGCGAGATGTTCCGTCGCTGGTCTCGAAGCTGGGGTACGGAAAAGTAGACTTTAGTTTCTAGAGCGGAAGGATTTAATTCGATTGTACCGTTGGCATTGGCTACCATAGTTGTTTGTATTAAAAAAAAGCGGTTGCGTAATATTTTTGGAACAAATTTTTTTTTTGGTTGGAAAGCTGGTGGCTCTACCCTATTTATGAAGTATTTTAAAAGACTAGTTGACGACAAGATAATGAAGAGGTCATACTTTAAAAAATACATCGCAGTTCATGTATTTCTGGACAAGTTCACATCAAACGATGGTATTTTCAACTTAGAAACTGGCACTTACTCGAAGGAGTATCCATCGGGGCTGACATCAGAGTCCTGCTTCAGGATGTACACGGGGTGAGCTTCAGGGGCTTGACCTTGAGGGGCGGCCGCAGCCACGGCGAATAGGGCAAGGGCGACGAGTACCTGACAATAAGAAAGTTAAATTGTAATTTTTTCACCAGCCTTCTGAGGATTATACCTCCATTGATTCGAGGATTTAATCAGACCAATAAAACCAGTATAGATGGAAAAGTAGACATCCAACAGTGGACATCTTTGCTGATTATGAAACTATTGAGCTGACAAGTTTAGAAGTAAAGCCTCTTTTTAGGGTGATAGTATGCTATGACTAGTGGCGGTACTTTCACTCAATCTTTAAGTCTTGGTTTGCCCTTCTAACTTAATCCTTCCCAGAATGTAAGCTAGGGTTTCTGATCATTTTGCTTGCCGTATTGTTGGCCCTTAAGTACGCGACTGGCTATGGCTTTACAGGGCAAGTGCCTGGCTCTTACTAATCCAGGGTTATATCACATAATTATAACAGAATATACGAAAGTCACTGAAAACCAAGTTAAAGTACTCACGATCTTCTGCATGTTGAATATGTTTGGGTTGTTTGAAGGTAGGTGACTACGGCTGATGCAGCTGTTGACTGTGCCTGCACCTCCGCGCCCCGCCGTTTTAAACTAAAACTTGAAACCGATGACAACACTCTCTCGCACTCGTAATAGGGTGCTAATAAATAATATAGCGGCGTCCCACACGAAATTGGAAGCTAACGGTGTTATTACATAAACATTTATTTGTTCTTGCAAAATGTACCCTGTGAATCTTGTTAGCTATTTTGTATGAAGATAGATATTTGGAGAAGGTCAGGTGGTAGCTGTGAAAGATTCTGATTTTAACAAAACTCAACATTCTTGCAAAAAATCATACAGCCCCGGATGGTCCTGCAGGGCCAACCAGTGACCTATATTTTTAAAACTCGCGGGAATCACCAGACCTGCCCCCGTATTCACAACGCTTCGATTCGCTTCCGATTCGGGAAGTCGTATGTCTATCTCGGTCGTTTTCGTAATGTCAGAAGAAGACAGATATAAGAGTTGTCGAATCGGAAACTAGTCGAACGTTTGTGAATACAGGGTCTGGACACTGGCAGTGCAGATTCGTTTTTGGCCGTACTATTATAGACACAATTAAACAGCCGTTGTGACTCGCGTAGATCTACGTTGACGTCGTTAAGCCTGTAACATTGTTACGGATAATGGTACTCCTCAAATTATTCAGAAACGAGTTCAAACCCTCACGTCAGCGTTTCTTGGGCCTGTTTCGGTCACGACGACCGTTTTCAGGCACCCACTGTGTGCTGATTCTGACCCATCTGTTCTGATCGATCCTAGAAATGTGGCCCACCCATTTCATTTTAGCCTCGTTTACTTATCGTCAACATCGACGATGCCTGTCTTGGAGCGTATTGGATATTCGATCGGATTAAATATTGTTACGAGCTGGGTATGAGATAAATTAATTACTACCGATGAAACAACACAATAACTTTATTAATCACAAAACAATTTAAACTTAATCACAAGTACACTAGAATACACTACTATTCACTATTCGCTTAGATATCGCACTTTAAGTTCACCTTGATTCGCTTCGTTGTGTAGCTAAAACAAGACTGACTGTTGCGGCCCTGAGCGCTCTATTTATACTCGCCAACAGACACACCAGAACAACCACGAACATTCGAGAGGGTCATAAAAAAACACAATAGAGGTACCTACGCAGGTAATAAAAATAGTAGGTATAACCTACTTGTACAAAACAAACAAATATGAACCTTATGCCCTAGGCGTACGGTCGAAATTCTAATGTCTTTGTATAAATAGGTCGCGCGTTTGTACCTACCTAACTTTAAAACTAATAATATAGAATTCTCTCGAACTTCTAACGTACACACACTGTAATCACTGGCTTTCTGGAATGTTCTAGTAGGTCCGATGTAACACTGCCCCCTCCTTAGACATGCTCGTCCCGAGCATCATTAGTCCCGTAGTATCGCGCCAACCGGTCTACATGCACAATCTTAGGCGCACCTCGTGGACCCTTCTGTATTCGGTAGGTGACATCGTTGATCCTAGTCACGACTCGGTATGGCCCATCCCATTTTGCTTGTAACTTCGGAGACTTCCCCTTGCTCCGCACTGGGTTATGCAACCACACCAGTGAACCCTCGTCGAAACCCCTACCGTTTGCCTTCCGATCATAACGGGTCTTCATCTTCTCAGACATCTGTTGGCTGGATTGTCGGATATGCTCATAAACATCGTTCAACTTATTACGCAAGTCATTCGCGTAATCTGTTACGCTACATGGAGCATCAGGGGGAGTTCCAGTGATTAAATCAGCAGGTAACCGTAATTCCCTTCCAAAGTTCGCGAAGGCTGGTGTCACAGTCGTACTTTCGTGGACTGCACTTCGATAAGACAGCAGAAACGGCTGTATGTGCTTGTCCCAATCCCTTTGCCGGCTTTCCACAACTTTCGCCAGATATCTCTCCAACGTTTGGTTGAATCGTTCTACCATTCCATCAGATTGTGGGTGGTAAGAGGTGGTTCTGGTTTTATGGGTACCCATTAACCTACAAGTCTCTTGAAATACTTGCGATTCAAAATTTCTTCCTTGATCGCTGTGTATTTCTAAGGGTACCCCAAAACGACAGAAGACTTCCTGAACCAATTTATCTGCGACAGTTGTAGCTTCTTGGTTAGGAATGGCGAAGACTTCTGGCCACTTTGTGAAGTAATCCATGACCACCAGGAAGTACCTGTTTCCGTTCTCGCTTACTGGAAATGGTCCCGCGACGTCTAGTGCTATCCGTTCCCAAGGGGCTCCAACGTTGTACACTTTTAATGCACCTCTGCTGCGTGTCTGGGGTCCTTTCACGGCCGCACAACTGGTACATTTGCGGCACCAGTCCTCCACATCATCACGACAATGGATCCAGTAAAAGCGTTCTCGAATTTTTAGTAGAGTCCTTTTTACTCCCATATGTCCTCCAGAACATCCATCATGGTAGAGCCGTAGAACATCCGGTACCTTAGCTTTAGGAACAACCATTTGTAGATGACAGCTGTCCCCTCTAGCGTTTTCCCATTTACGGCACAAGACTCCATCTTGGATCACCAAGCTGTTCCATTGCGCCCAATAACTCTTCGTGATGGAACTCATCGCAGCCACATCACTCCACTTGGGTTTAGGAACACCAGCTTTGATCCACTCGAAGATCGGTTTGATATCCGAGTCATTGTGCTGAGCCTGCTGTAGGGTCTCCTTCCATTCATCGCTGAGATCCGTTCTAAGCATCCTCACGGGCACTACTTCCTTAGTCTCTTGCCTGGCACAGTGCTTACAGTCTTCAGGACAAGGTCTTCTTGATAAGGCGTCTGCGTTACCGTGAGTTCTCCCACTGCGATGTTCAGTTACGAAATCAAACTCTTGGAGTAGTTCTATCCATCTCGCCACTTGTCCCTCTGGATTCTTGAACTGTAATAGCCACTTCAGTGCAGCATGGTCAGTTCGTAGTTGGAATTTACGTCCCAGCAAATATTTACTGAAGTGCTGCACTGTCTTTACTACAGCGAGGAGCTCCCGTCTTGTAACGCAGTAATTTCTTTCTGGCTTAGATAAAGACTTGCTGAAGTAAGCTATTACAACCTCCCGGTCTCCTTTCCGTTGAGACAGCACGCCCCCAATTCCAGTATTACTGGCATCTGTGTCAACTATGAAGTCATTTTCAGTGTCAGGATATCCCAAAATAGGTGTGTTGCACAGACGTTTCTTTAATTCCTGAAATGCGACGTCGCAGTCATCGTCCCAACAGAATTGCCTCTTTTCCTCAGTGAGTTTGTGCAGAGGTTTTGCAATGTCGGCAAAATTCTTGACAAACCTTCGATAGTAGGAGCACAAACCCAGGAATGCTCTGACCTGTGTCTTGTCTTTCGGAACTGGCCAATCCTTGACGGCGACTACTTTTTCTGGGTCTGTTTGAACACCTTCCCCCGAAACTATGTGTCCTAAGAAGTTCACTTGCTGTCTGAAAAACGAACACTTTTTCGGACTTAACTTGAGATTTGCTGTTTGGATTTTCGACAGCACTCGGTTGAGGTTTCTAAGGTGATCTTCAAATGTACGGCCCACGATGATTATGTCGTCTAGATAGACAAGACATGCGTCTCCAATCAATCCGGCGAGTACTTGCTCCATCAGCCTTTCAAACGTCGCAGGAGCGTTGCACAAACCGAATGGCATAACTTTAAACTGCCATAGCCCTTTTCCTGTTGAGAATGCAGTTTTCTCCTTGTCCTTGGGGTCTATTTCTACTTGCCAGTAGCCACTCTTCAGATCAAGTGTGGTAAACCACTTCATACCAGTCAGCGTGTCCAGTGTGTCATCGATCCTAGGCAGCGGGTAGCTGTCCTTTTTCGTGACGTCGTTCAGTCGTCGATAGTCCACACAGAAGCGCATACTGCCGTCCTTTTTCTTTACCAGGACCACAGGAGAACACCATGGACTCGATGAAGGCTCTATAACACCGTCCTTCACCATTCCCTCAATCATGGTTTCTACCTCTTTTTCTCGTGCAACTGGCAGTCTTCTTGGTCGCTGACGGATAGGTAACTCGTTACCTGTATTAATCTGGTGCTGAACAAGTCCAGTTCTCCCTATGTCAGCATCATTCGAAGAGAAAATGTTGGCGTACTGAAGTAACATCTTCTTAGCCTTGTCCATTTCTCCTTTAGTTAAATCGCAGTTTTCCAAAAGCGTTGACACGTCAAATTTTGAACTACGAATTTCATTTCCGGTAACATCTTGCAATTGACGCATCCAAGCTACTTCCTCGCAAGTGCCGATCAAGGTGCCCTTCTTAATCACTTGCTCCTGGTCACTTGGATTCAGTATGCGTACTGCTGAGATGTTGGTGGCCTTGACCAGAGTTCGTGCCATCTTCCATGGGAAGTCATTGTTCACCCTTTCTATCAGAACACTTCGACCTTTGTTTCCAGAATTCCGTGGCAAACAAATTGGCACAACCGTTTCTGATCTGCGAGGAAGAACAATCTTCTTCAGGCAGTACACTTTCCCTGACGGTGCGCCTTCCATGAAGACTTCCTCTGAACCACATTTCAGTACTCCTTGATCAACGTCGATCTCACAACGATATTTCCGCATGAAGTCCAAGCCCAATATGCAATCGTCCACTATGTCGGCCACGATGACATTCTGCTTGTAAAATCTGTCACCCAATTTTAACTCCACCTGCTTCTTGCCTCGGACGGTAATGTGCTGACCGGTAGCTGTTAGTAACTGTATACGGTCGTGCTTATTGAAGTAGTCCCCAAGAAACCGACTTGCTAGTTTAGAATTGACGACCGTGTGAGAAGCTCCAGTATCCAACGTCAGTTTGCATGGTGTTCCATTGACTTCGCCTTTGATGGTCAGGCTGTTCCCGTCATGTGCTTGCGAGATCAAGATTCTCGGGGCTCTTTCAATACCAGCCAGCACCCGCCCCCCAGTCCTGGCATTTACTCGTTTCCCTGCTGTGGCTGGGCAGTCACTTCAGCCACTCTTCCGTGCTGATCTTCTCTCGGGGTGCTGCGCTTAGGACAGCTGGACCGAAGATGACCCCTTTCTCCACATGTGTAGCACCTAGGACTATACCCTTGTTTGCGGTCGCGTACAGGTGATGCAACAACCTCCCTGACACGGTGCGTTCGGTGGTCTTGCCTCACTGCCTCTACTTCTAAGGCATGGGCCAAGGCGTCCTTCAAGGTCTCATGATGCCCCAGTCTCACGGCAGCTCTAACTTCTAAGTCACGTATTCCATCAACGAAGGCTTGTACCAGATTTCCATCAATCAGTGCAGGGGCAGACTGGTAGGCTTTCCGAACGAGTTTTTCAACTTCCAGGGCCCACTGCTGTAGGTTCTCGGCACTTCGTTGAAAACGGTCCTTCAACTTGGCACGGAATACGTGCTCCAGGTGCGCGTCGCCGTATCTGGACTCCAACGCCTCCAGCAGCTGCTCGTAGGTAACGTCCTTGCCGAGTGCCTCGAGAATAGTTAAAGCCTGGTCTCGGAGGCCCAAAGTGAGCGCGGTCATGGCTTGTGGTTTGGTCCATCCATTCGCCTTCATGACGGCCTCAAACTGGATTTTGTAAGCCGACCACGAAGATGTGCCGTCGAATGGAGGCACTTTAAAACCACGCGAAGATGGTGCAGCAATCACCGAAGCTACAGTCCCGCCTTCAGTCTTCAGTTCGCCCAAAGCCTTCTTTACCCCAGCAATCTGAACTTCGGCCTCCGAGATGCGATTCTCATGCTGGTGGACCTGTTCTTTCATCAACTTGATGTCCTTGCCAAAACTTGCATGCAGATCCTTTATGAGGAGCATCTGCTCGTCCTGGCGGCGGACCTGCTCCTCTTTGTCTCGCTGCAACTGCTCTTCCAACCGACGAGCCTGCTCCTCTTGACGGCGAGCCTGCTCCTCCTTGTCTCGCTGCAGTTGCTCTTCCAATCGGCGAGCCTGCTCCTCTTGACGGCGAGCCTGCTCCTCCTTGTCTCGCTGCAGTTGCTCTTCCAATCGGCGAGCCTGCTCCTCTTGACGGCGAGCTTGCTCCTCTTGACGGCGAGCTTGCTCCTCTTGACGGCGAGCTTGATCCTGCAGCAGCGCCATTAAAGCTGACAAGTCTGGCGCCCCTGATGCTGGAGAAACTCCGGATGGGCCAGCGACTGGCTGTGACGTAGGCTGGACACCACCCGGTGTCTGTGTCGGAGAATCCCCAAACCGCCTTTGGTCCATATCCTGCTGTCGCTGACTTCTGGTACGGATACCGTCCGTGTCGTCCTTTGGTAGGATTGGCATAATTTATCTCTCACTTCTGACACCAATTTGTTACGAGCTGGGTATGAGATAAATTAATTACTACCGATGAAACAACACAATAACTTTATTAATCACAAAACAATTTAAACTTAATCACAAGTACACTAGAATACACTACTATTCACTATTCGCTTAGATATCGCACTTTAAGTTCACCTTGATTCGCTTCGTTGTGTAGCTAAAACAAGACTGACTGTTGCGGCCCTGAGCGCTCTATTTATACTCGCCAACAGACACACCAGAACAACCACGAACATTCGAGAGGGTCATAAAAAAACACAATAGAGGTACCTACGCAGGTAATAAAAATAGTAGGTATAACCTACTTGTACAAAACAAACAAATATGAACCTTATGCCCTAGGCGTACGGTCGAAATTCTAATGTCTTTGTATAAATAGGTCGCGCGTTTGTACCTACCTAACTTTAAAACTAATAATATAGAATTCTCTCGAACTTCTAACGTACACACACTGTAATCACTGGCTTTCTGGAATGTTCTAGTAGGTCCGATGTAACAATATATTTTTGTCAACTTTCGACGCAGAACCGAAATTGGAAATCTGTTTGTAATGTAAACAACAGCGTTCTTAGGGCTAATAAAACCAGACATAAATCAATTCATATAAATCGTATTGCAGGTTCTCTACTCTGTAATGAAAGGCACAAACGGATCTGACATCGAAGGCCTATCGCTGCCCGTAGACGAAGATTTCGACCCTAACATACAACTGGACAACTTAGGACCAAAGACCTCGCCTGCTTCTACTATAGACGTCAAACTATGGGCGCAAACGGTATGTTGTTTATTTAATCTATTAACGTGTTTGTGGTGTGTATTTAGAAAGTTTTAATGATATAGGTAAATATTTGGTTTAAAATGTTGTTAAAAATAAGATGATCATTAATTTTGACGTTTTGCCTATAAATCCTGAGTATACGGGATACTATACTATACAATTCATACCCAGAAAGTTATTTTTTTACTTTAATATAAAAGTAAAACGCCCTAAAAGCTGCATCAAATCGGTGGTTTATTACTACTAACCGCCATGCACATCTGTATGTGTGTTAAGATGTTGCAAGTTATTTGTTTCTCGATATATTTTTTTAACTAATTTTAATTTTCTAGTTTGCTGAGACGAATAATGCATTTCTATATTTAATTCACGCCGTGAAATATTTCTTTCGTTGTCTTTTTTTGACCGCAGACTTTTCATTATTCTAACACTATAAGCGGTCACGGTTTATATAAACTTACTTTGCCTCTTCAATATCTTTTGTCCGGAGTTGCGGGACTGTTCGAAAGAGATACCGCGGCCCCGGAACTTAAAGGACGAGGAAGTAAAACTCTGACACTCCCTCCCGCTCCTCCCAAAGTGGGAGAAGTCATTTGATGACTGTGATTATCAATTATTTTGAGCTCCCAAACTCGTTTTTTTTTTTCATTACGAAATTTGATTTTCAATGTCTTTGAATCATTTATGATATTCCTAATCTGTCGAGACTTAGCGAAGTGTCTATGTGACCTCTAGCTAGACAATGTATGTCACTAAATATTGTATAACAAAGCCCTCCGCCGCGACTATCCGTTCGCGATAAACTCAAAAACTACTGCACCGATTTTCATACTGTTTTCACCAAAAGATAAAATGGTTCTCGAGGAAGGTTTTAGTATATAGTTTATACGCGGGCGAAACCGCGGGCATCAGCTAATCCATACTAATATTATAAAGCAGAAGAGTTTGTTTGTTTGATTGTTTGTTTGTTTGGTTGAACGCGCTAATCTCAGAAACTACCGGCTCGAATTGAAAAATTATTTTTGTGTTGGATAGCCCATTTATTGAGAAAGGCTGTAGGCTATATAACATCACGCTACGATTATTAGGAGCGGAGCAGGAATGAAAAATGTTGCAAAAACGGGGTTTTTCTTTTTCCTTTCGTTTTTCTCTCTTATGTGACGCAGACGAAGTTGCGTGGGTCTGCTAGTCTATAATAATTGTTTCCACGTAATTGTTGTTGGTCAGATATGCACGCAACTGGTACTGTTCCTGGGGCACTGGCCGCTGTGGCACGGCTGGCAGGTGTCGTCGTCAGTGTGCGAGCAGCACGACAGCCCGGCGCTGGGCGGCGAGCTGGGCCCGGCCGTGCTCAGCGCGCCGCACGTGCAGCTACTGCGTCTTAGTGACGTCACGCTCGCCTCGCTCATCGAGCTGCCGGCGCTCGACATGCCGGCTGCCACCACGCCAGGTCTGATCAAACACTACTATATTAGCTGCCAGTTCAAATGAAAATTGCGGTCATTGACCCACCTACATTTATTGAAGTTCTTAACTTTGAAAACAGAAAATAAGCCTGTTCAATCATCATCATTATCTATCGTAATCTTCAACATTTTTTCTAATGTTTTAACGATACGTGGTTCTTTTGTTTTGGGTCGTACGAATAGATATTAGGGAAAAGTCAATGACCGCTATTCTCATCTTAACTGGCACCAACTCTACTAATCTTTTCTATTAAAGCTCGCAATAAAGTCCACATTCGTACAGGTGATGTTTTATGGAGAAATGAATTTACTCGCTTAGTAATGAAAGTTGGAAAATCCAACAGTGAGCTTTTGGAATTCCTTCGAATGGGTTCAATGTCCAGCTCAATAACAAGAACTGAAAACCCAGTGCGCGATAAAACATCGTCACATAAAAGCATGGTGTCTGTCCGTGGCATCTTAACGCCCGAAGGGATGAACCGATTTTGTTTTTATTGTTTGAAAGATGAATTCAATAAAAATTTCTGATAAAAATCAGTCCAAGATGGCCTCCGCCGTCGTCGTAGTCGATTTACATATTTATTCAACAACTTCCTCAATTCATTATGATAAATTTAAAATCCAAGATGGCCGCCACCACAAAATGGCGAATTTACGAATTATTTTCTATTTAAATTTTAGTAAACCGTGCCGGGGGTTTTTTTAATTTAAATTTACTTGTTTTATTCAAGTTCCCTTGAACTATTCAATGCATCCACCAGCACAATGTTTTGAGCGCGCAACATTAAGTCCTACCGTAAACCAAAAACTCGTTTCTCAGCAATATTCTCTGCGTAAAGTTACTTAGTTTGATGTACAGAATGCTTGGTTAACGGCTTCGAGAAGGGTTCGTTTACATCTCGTACAAGTCGTAGAAAAGGTTTTTAACACTCGATTTAGTTCAGATAGGAACAGACAAGGAGAATAACAAATGTTCCTATCGGATCAACTAAATGGTTGATGACAACGTTCGGGGGAACAAAAAATAGTTGATCCGTTTCTGTTGATCGGAGAGGAAAACGAGATTTTAAAATATAACAAATTATTCTGTTCCCCAGGTCTAATGACGTCAGACAAGCAAGTGCGTGTGCTACTTCGCGACATCGCCGGCAAGGCGTGTTGGGACGCGTCGGCACTCTACTACGACCCCTCGGTAGCGTCCCCTGAAACTGTGGAGCCGCTCGAATTGCCTGATACGTAAGTTTATTGAAACAGTTTCAATTCTGAAAATATATTAACTGTTTTTTCACACTTTTTATGCATTAGTAATATAATATATTCAAGCTGTAGCGGCACTTCAAAGTGTACTTCAGCAACATCCATCGTTTGATTAGTTAGAGGATCCTCCCTTTTTTATGGGGAATGAAGATGTTTACACTATGTTCTTCATACGGTTCTTCGTTGGTCTAGTGAATGCAAGCGCGGCTGCTCAGCATGAAACCCTGGAATCGATTCTCTGGTCGGGCAAAGTGCCTGCCGGGGCTGCGGGACTGTTCGAAAGAGATACCGCGGCCCCGGAAGATAAAGGGCGAGGAAGGAACATGGATGGGTTTTAGTCAGAAAGTCTCCGCCCAGAGTGAGAGAAGTCATTTGACGATTTCCCATACTAAAAAGAAAAAAAAAGGGGTGGAATTTATCAAAATCCTTTCTTAGGGGATGCCTACGTCATAGTAGCTTTATGCATGCAAAGTCACAGCCCGATCGGTTTAAAATTGACAAAGTTTCATACAAACTTTCATCCCTTATTTTATCCCCTTAGGGGTGGAATTTATCAAAATCCTTTCTTAAAAGATGCCTACGTCATAGTAGCTTTGTGCATGCAAAGTCTCAGCCCAATGGGTTTAAAATTGACAAAGTTTCAAACAATCTTTCATCCCTTATTGTATCCCCTTAGGGGTGGAATTGATCAAAATCCTTTCTTAACGGATGCCTACGTCATAACATCTACCTGCATGCCAAATTTCAGCCCGATCCGTCCAGTGGTTCGGGCTGTGCGTTGATAGATCACTATGTCAGTCAGTCAGTCAGTCAGTCACCTTTGAGTTTGTATATATTTAGATGGTTACAATGAGATGTTTAATTCCAGTGCGGAATGTCCTCGAGACAACACATTATCTTCCCTCCCACCGCCGCTGCCTCCGGATCTGTTACCGGATCACAAGAACTGTCCACCGGATAAACATCAATTAGATCATGTATGTATGCACATCTTATTCGTTACAAGACAAACTTGAGCTTTCCAAGTGTACAAGCAGTGAGTAGAAAGACAACGCAGTCAACTCAAATCATCCTGTATATGTTCATGTTAGATTCTGATTCTGTCTCTGTAAACTTCCAAACGTTCGACAGAATCCGAATCATATTTAATATAAAATGCACTTAGTGATTATTGTTATCGATCCTCAGCCATTTCCATAAATGATTACACCAGCTTAATTATCATTTCTTTTATTTCAAATAACTCCTCAGTCCTCAAACAATTATTAAGACTGCTTAAATTCCGCTTTTGATCACACAAACACCTATTCGACAGGTACTAGCATACATCGGCCACACGTCACCCGAGGTGGTGTGTGGACGGAGGTTGGACGAGGCTGGCCCATCGCCGCTACCACCTGGAGCCGAAGATGAATTAGTAGCTACTCTAGTTGCTCATCGAAACAATGAACGACACTATCTGGCGAATAGAGATAGGTGAGCACAGTGTGTCATATGAAAGAAAGAAAGAAAAAGCATTTTTATCCCGCACAGGACAAAACACAATAAAATTAACGGTATAACGAATAAAACATAAATATATGTAGATAAAAAAAAATAATAAAAAGAAACGAAACTAGTCCTGTACGAGGCCAAAAGGCCCCTATCTCAGCATGGCATTATAAGTCACATATCTAGTTGAAAGCCCAATTAGTTTCCATCATGTTTATATGCTTTGAAATTAATAAATAGTTGAGTCATTGAGTTAACAAAATAGTGACGTTACAGGTCACATTGCTGTAAAAAAATCTCGATCAATTTGATATCTACTGAACTCCACATAAGAGAAGCCTAAGTGCATATACACGTAGAACGCTGGCTACCGGCGCCGATAAGCGCCGAACGTCGCTGACAAGTTCTACGTGTATATACCGTATATAAACCCTTCGCCCACAGCATGTCATGCAGCTACGAAGAGGAAGAAGCGCCGACGTTAGTGGTGAAATCGACGGCGCGACCGTTCGGCGTGTGTCGTGCGCTCGCGGCGCAGCTCGGCACACTCGCGCCGGCCCGACGGAACCACGCGCATCTACTGAGGAGAACCGACCGGCTGCTTAGAGAACTCAGGAATCTTGACGCACAGAGGTATGTACATGTCATTCAAGTGAAAGTGAAAACTTCTTTAGGCGCGTTGATCACTTTTTAAGTGAACAAAAATCATGGGACTCGCGTTATCGTCGCGTACGCTTTTCGTAGCACTCGTAGCCGATCGCTACGAGCTCTCACTTCTATCAGCAGTACCCAAGGACTGCCTTGCATATTTCTTTTGACGTGGTAACGTCTTATAATTCGATAGAGCCGGCTGCACGCACGAAATAACATGACTCATGCGGCGTTACCTCGGCGTTACCTCTGAGGCGTTCCATGTAAGGCTTGAAGTGCAAGCGAGAGCGCGGAACGAGTGACGAAGAAGCACAATCGGCCTTTGCGTTCGGCAGCGTTCGACATCCGTCTCTCTCCTACTTGAGTGAGCGATGCGTCTGCGTGGACAGCTGCTATACTATAGTACATTTACATGTTTTGATCGAGTATCAAGTGCAGTGGAAAGTGAATATGGTGTCAAAAAATGCTACCATTCCATCAGTATTTTCTTAAGACGTTCAACTATCGTCAGTAAACCGACTTTACAGACAACCATTTTTTAACAACGAACCACACACGTCTTGTTCGTTCGTGTAACTACAGATCTGTTTATGCCCATTTGCACGAACAAAGCAAGAATTCCATACTTTTTAGCCTCTGATATTGTAGCAGATATACTATAATCGTGTTTTATTTATATTTTAGCTGAAACACTGTATTCAAATTTCAATTACTCATCTATAGTCCCCGCCACGCGAAGCTATAATTTTTGTATACAAAGATTTCTACCAAAATACGTAGCAACAATTAAATTAACAGGAAATACTTCCAAATTCTATCTACAAATTATCATACGTGTAATACGAAAGTAACGAGCAATTTCACTTGATCGGGTTATATTTTGGCGATATAAAGCGCAAAACTGTCGCCTAAAAGATAAGACGACAGTCTAATGTTTTGTGGTACTGGAACACATCTGACGTCATGGAACGTAAACATTTGGGCCACCGTTTTGAAGTAAGATCACGCTGAGGCTATCATTTTTTAATTTAATCCAAAGGTTGCGAACTAATACCTACATTTTAAGGCAAAAAAACTAGTTTTAGTAGTCCTCATTTCGTTATCTAGATAATATGTCCTTATTTCAGGTGTCGTGAAACGCACAAAGTGGCAGTGATATACGTTGGCAAAGGTCAGGAGACCCGGAATGAAATCCTGTCCAATAGATGTGGTAGTCCTGCTTATGAAGCGTTCCTTGCTGCACTGGCGTGGGAGGTAAGACCATTTCGAGCTTCTGTACCTGTATTTTAGTTTTGGTCCCATAGAAAAAGTTGATTAATTAGATGGTCTGTACCACAGAACAGATAATAGAGTTTAGAAAGGAAATAGTTCCTGATTTGTGTTAGAACGCGTGTCGCCGCTTATGTCTCCCACTCTTTAACTCCACTAGACGCAAGGAGACCTACCATCATCATGATCCACAGTCCAAACTCACCCACTGCTGGGTGTAGGCCTCTCTTTTCTTGTGCCAATCTCCACGGTCCTTTTTTTAAACAGTGAAAAATGTCTAACGCATACTGCACCGTCCGGGGAGACGGTTAGGTTATGTGGGGTTTGCACCCCCTAAAAAACACCGCCGTCTGCCTACTGTCCCCTATGTGACAGCGCAGCCCGCTTCCGGGCACCAAATTCTTATGGCGATGTCTGGACTCACCTGAGACATCGCTACAACTCATGAGGGTTGTGCAATGCGACGATGATAGACTCCCCGAAGTATCGCCCCCGGCAAATCCTAGGGTCGATTTGGCGCCTACTCCACCGCCTTGTCCTCCTGCGACGAATCACGTCAGCGAAGGAATCCTGTCCTCCCAGAAGAATGAGACTACCTCCCATGCTTCCCTGCTGTCGACAATCTTCTTGGCCACGGCTGGAGGAAGCAGTCTGCCCCAATTATAGCTGCAAGAGCACGGCGCTGCACCACCCAGGCTGGACAATGCTCAAGGGTCGTGTCTTTGCTGCAGCCGCACTGGTGACATAAATCTGATTCGGGTATCGATTACGCCAAAACCAGGATTCTCTTTTTAGACCACTTCTCTGAAACACGCTGTATACCCACTATTTGTTCTTCCAGATAATGATAACAATACTGTATGTTACTCTGTTGTCTCATTAAGTACACATCACACTGAATTGTCGTATAGGTGGAGTTGGAGAGTCACGTGGGCTTCACAGGCGGACTGCGCGGCGGGGGCGGGGGCGGGGTGAGTGCTCCCTACCTGGCGTCCCTCACTCTGGAGGCGCTGTTCCACGTGGCCACGCGCATGCCGGCCGACTCACCTGATGCTATACTTAATAAGGTATGTTTAGTATTGATATGAATCTCTCATTAAAAAGTAACTGTTTTAGCACACTAAACTGTACCTAAAATTCCCTGATTTAAGAATTTTCTGCTAGCAACTTATCTGAACTTACCTATACTACCATACCATCTACAGAGTTCTTTGAAAATATGTTTTTTTTTTTATTAAAAAAAAACCTCATTGATTTGCACAATGAGAGATTTTTTTTAGTTAAAAAACATAGTTTCCAAGAACTCCGTAGATGGCGTTGAACTGACTACGTTAATAGGTGCCAAAGCCAAAACGCTTGGGAAAAAAACACTACGTCACGTCACATACGCTCGTTAACTGATACTTTCGTTTGCCCAAGCTTTCGAATATAACCATTACATCCAAGTGAAATGTGACGTTCCGTTCCTTGCAGTGACCGCCATCTATCCAGCGACTAGGGAAGAGTTTAAAAAGAGAATTCCTCATTGATTGAAGCGCCTGCAATCTTTTGTTTAATCCAAACTGTTTCGTTTCTCTTCCAGACTCGCCACCTCGGTAACGACGAAGTCCACGTAGTGTGGAGCGAGCACTGGCGGCCATACAAACGGGACACGCTGCCCACACAGTTCTGCGACGTCCTCATAGTGCTGTACCCGCTGCCTGGCGGCCTGCTCAGGTGTACCGTGTCGAGGAAACCGGATGTGAGTACCAAAATTGGCACTGAACTGTACTTGTGAATACAATGGCGGCCATATAATCAAGATACGTAGAAAACGTAACTTGGTGCGATTTTTTTGTTTTGAATTAGTATTTATTGTGAAAGTCGGTTGCAGAAATTCTTTGAGCAAAATGTTGGTTAATCGCATCTTATAATACTTATTTATATTCTGTAATCGCCCTGACCGCCCACTTCATAGAATATCTCTGATCTAAATACCTACGATTCTTGTTCAATTTACGTATGTACTCCATAGGTGTGCGTATTCGGCCCAATATGGGAAGAGTGCATAATCCGCGTGAGTTGCTGCGCGGCGCTGGTGCGGTGCGGCGCGTTCAGCGGCGGGCGCGCTGTCCGCGCCACCATGCCGCTGTACCAGCACGCCTACAGCGAGCGCGCGCGCTCCCTGCACGCGCTCGTGACGTCACACACGCTGCCCAGCACCTTCGAGAGCTTCGTGGAGCGCATGCGCGACCCCGCCCCGCCCGCCGCCCCCGCCCCGCACGGTAACACTGACCCCGCCCCCGTCCGCCCCACGCGCCGCCTCCGCACTAAACATGACATGGAAGCGTTAACCTAGGTGGTTCATTTTTTTTTCTTTTTGTGTGGGGACATTCTGTTTTTTTTTTTTTATCGAGGTCTACGTAAGCTTTAATATGCTACCGATCATCATGAACTATAGCTTTATTAAACCGAGCCAATAAAATAATTTGGGCTGGGCTATTTGTAACGCTTACATTGTTTTCATAATTATCATTCGCCTTCCATTGTAACTATACGCAATCTAACATGACATTTTACATGAGTAACTGCCACATAACTCGCTTCAACTGTAATATAAAACAAGCTAACATAGATGTAGAAATAATGCTTCGTATCGAAACAAGATGTAGAAATAATGCTTCGGACCGAAATGGGACGTAACGTACGCCCGAAGCTGTACGTTTGGAAGCTCATTCTACTTGTATGCGAAGCAATGTTTCTCTGTTTATGGTTCCCGGAAGATATTCTCGATACTTATGGATATTATGTTGACTCTGTCAGATCAAGGCTCAGGCCGTCTAGCTGCGGCCTTACTGGACCACGGCGCGAGTGGTTGGGGCGGCAGTGGCGACACCCACGGTGTGTCCCCGCGACCCTCCAAGCGCCTCGGTCCCTTCAAGCGCCCCCCGCCCTCCGCGCACCCCGCGCCGCACACCGCCCCGCCGCTCACCGCGCCGCCCCCCCTCACCGCGTCCGGCCCCGCAGTGCGACGCAACCGGTGAGCAGGACTAGGCCTCTTCGTGTCGACAGCTTCCTAGGACTCCGGTTTCCAGCTAAGGCTCAGCTTCGTTTGACCAACATACGCATACATTTCAAAAACCAATAATGCCAATCGCCAATTTTACACAAAACCGTAAACCGTCGTCGACCCCCACCCACGGCCCTATGTTAGTAAGTACGCTGCGAAGCGTCGGTTCTAGAGCGTCGCGGGTGGCGACAAACACTATCTGGTCGCTAAGCTAACATGGTGCATAAAATGACGTAGTTGGCAATGCTACGATTGATCTGTTTTTACCTGACCTTAAACTATGATTTTATTCTGACAGAAAATAAACGGACAAAAATAAGATAATTCAGTAAACGTGATACATATTGAATGTCCTGATCAAAGGGTCGGTCTCCTGCCATATTGAATGCTATATGAACCTGACGGCCGACCGCAGTCGAAATGTTCTGTGAACGTCTCCGCTCTGTATCTTAAGTTAATTCGTCCATCGAGAGATTATAGCACTACTTAACGGACTTAAAGGAATTTTCATGTACTTAATATTTTATAAGCTTTTAATATCTGTAGAGTCTTGCATTTAAAATGTAATGTACATGCTTGCTGTGGCTTGAAGAGTGCAACCGTAGAGTTAAAATGTTCAAAACGTTTTAACAAGTATTTTTTTGTAAATGTCTTCAAATATACAAACTGTAATCAGCAATCATTGGACATTACATTGGTGTTTTCTGTACATATGTAAACTAGATGTAGAGCTTTAACTGTTGTAGGTTTGTTTATACAAAATACTATTTATTTGCATAATTGAGGTTTAAATCAAGTCCCATTTGTTGTTATTATTTATTTTTGTTTAGTGAGGATGTATGTATATCAGTCTAAAATGTACTCGAAAGTAACCAGGTAAATTTTTATAAGTAAAAAATTTGTAGTCTCCGGTCATTATTCCACAATATATCCTACAAAATGTTCTAGAATGGTGTTTCTGGAGATATTTAAGATGAGCTTTGATCTCCCGTCCGTTTTGTAAATTGGTATTATTTTAATTTTACACCTACTGAGATTTCTTTTGATAAAATATCCAACATTCCATTCTAATGTTATTAAAAAGTAATTTTATTATTATTTTTCTACAAATGAATTGAGAGAACGTGGTGATAATATTGTGTAACAATCGACTTGCATTTATAGTTTACCTGTGGTACTCACATCTACTTATCTGATGCATTCCATTCAAAATATTTTTTGAAGAATCTGTATTGTTTCTCAGTATCTCTTAGTTTTATTATTCATTATAATAGTAATTATTATTTATTAATCTGAATGATTATTTCCACATTTTAATTTTAACAGTATTTTTATAGTTGTTAAGACTGACACAAGATTATGTATTGCAAACACTAAGTATTAAAATGTTATATTTTATTAAAACAATGTGGTGGTATTACTTATAACTTATTACAGCTAATTTATTATTGCTAGTATTTGTTGATTAAAATAGCTTCCAGAATTGTCACTTATAATAAGTAATCCAGATATTAACCCACAGACATTATCTAATGTAACCAAATTTTTATATTTAAAATGAAATAAAAATAAAGTTTTGTTAAACTTTTCAATTTCTTTTTCTGTACACAGACCCTGATAAAGATCCTAAAACTCACATGAAGATGTTTGGTGTGAACAAATAACCAGATTTGATAGCACATAATTATTTATTCAATAATATATTATATTGATCCTTATGTCTTAGGCAACTTGTACATGCCTCCTTGGTAAACAAGTTGGTGGGTTCGCACTTTGGTATCCAAGAACTGCCTGAGCTCTTGAAGACTGCATTCTGTCCCTGGAGCCTGTGATGCAAACATCTTCAACATCTGATGAATGCGGTCCAGTGGAAGAGAATCTAAATTGGTCAACATTCCAACGATGTAAGACCAGAAAACTTGTAGTTCCCCTTCTCTCTGGTCATGGGCAGATGCCATTACACTTTCTGTCTCATCATCCTCACAAATCATCTCCTGTACCTGGTTGGTTGCTACATTTCCCTTGTTTCCATCAGAACCATCTACCAGAACAAAGTGGTCTAATGTCTTCTCAGTGATGAGACCCATAGATTGCCAATATGTTATTTTTCGCCTCAAAATGGTGACAGGCACTTTCATGACCTGATGCAGTTCATCTATTGACCACTCTGGCTTATCCTGAAAGTGCATTATCAGTGTGGCATTGAATGGCGACACTGTCAAGTCTAATTTCTTATCTCCTATTTCTATCTCAATATTAACATTCCCAAGATGTGGTTTCCAATTCAAGGTCCTGTTTCCTTTTAAAGCTTCAAATGATTTTGTATATGCCTCTAAATGTTTTTTTATTTGCTCTGGTAACTCCAAACTCTCATCTTTAAAAGGAGGCCAAAACTGAGCAGAGAGTATCATACCATTTGAAGTAAACTTTTTACTCAAAATTTCTATTTCGTTGTCTTGTTGTATGAGTGCATTGATTCTTTTGGAATCTGATATATCTTTGAGCATTACTTCACAGAAGTGTAGTTGTGATTCCCCAAACCTTAATTTCAGTAATTCCAGATATCTGATTTCTTTCTCTGTGTTTATAGCACTCTGTGCCAACAATCTGTCTGCTAAGAGTGTCCTGTATTCATTCACAAATAGTTCCTTACTACCATATACATTGACAAGCATAGAAATAATATCATTAGCTCTTCTGTCACTGGAGTCAACAGTGGGGTCAGCATCAACTGGGTCAGGGTTCCACTCATCCCAAGCTTCATCTTTGTCACTGTCACCATCTGCTTCTGCTGCAAACTTGACCAACTCTTCAGCAAGCTCACTACCTGCCCCTTCTTCAGTCAGGCTACTTACCACACTGCGCACTGTGTCATCTCTATTTCTCAGGTAATTTCGAACAGGCTTGGTAACTGTTTCAAGTATAACCCCTGATGGATCAAGATGTCTCAAAGCCCTGATAGTAGTAACATAAGCAGTTAATATATCAGGAGTGTTCACACCTGGGTGGAGCAGTCTAGTTTCAAGGGCATTTTGTAAGCTGGTACACAAAGTAGACCTCAGGTCTGTCTTTTCCAAACATATTTTTATATCATCAACAGCAGGCTGCGAGTCTGGGTATTCTATTATTATGTTAAAAAGTTGGTCTATTCTTAATTTTGTATAGCTGTGGTATAAAAAGTAACTTAGTTTTTGCTTGAACTTTGATATAGCATTTAAAATATTTTTATCATCAGGGGATGGTTTTGATGATCCCCCGCAGTAAATTCTAGTTAACCACGACATGACGGCTGTATCAAGCCAGGATTCCAAGAATTCTATATGTGACACATCAAATGTTCCGGTACAAAGTTTTTGAATGTGAGATTCTATTTTCAATTGTATAAAGTTTGTCAGCACTTGACCTGTCAGCCTCTCAAGTAGTTGTAATTCCATCAGTTTTCTGTTGATGTCATGAAATACCTTCACAATATACATACAGTTACAGTCTGAGCACTCATTCAAGCATCCGGAGCATGTGACATCTCCACCCGTCATGTCATTAACTTCATATTCATTATCAAAAACATTAAAAGACACTCTGTAGAAATTATTTATGATGAGTTGAAAGTCCAGAGGCAACTGAGATAGCAGTGTTGCTCTGACGAGTTGTTTGAATCCTGAAATAATGTCTTTTTCACCATAGATGGGTTTACTGTCATTACAACTGTTGTTCAGCGTGGTTAGTCTTTGTAACATTCCTGAGAAGTTGGACACAGCGTCGTAAAGATCGTTAACAGCAGATTTGAACAGTTGAAACCCCTTCTCATCCTCTTCCACTTTGACAAACTTTGACCAGAACGAAGGGGCAACATGTTGACGCAGATATTTCTCGATGTGGAGGAGAACAATATCTCGTATTTTGATCTGAATGCCGAGGCCGACAATTATTTGTTGAATTTCATCGTACTCCACGTTACTGCAGTCGCTGAAGACAGTGTCATTGAGGATTGGAAAGGCGTAGTTTATCTTACTCCAATAGAGCTTTAAGTCCTCTTTTTTATAGGACATGTTTCAGTGTGAGTTTCCCTTCTTACTAGTTGAAATTATCAATAAAACAAAAAACAATAATACGAGCACTTCCTTTGACAATTTGACTGGCCTCTTTTGACATTGACAATAATTGACAATGACAAATAGGCAGTGTTGCCAATATGATTTCCAAAAAACGTACGGCCGGCTTTCTGAAAAGGTACGGTTTTAACTTCAAGGTACGGTTGGGGCGGGATACTTCTGCAAGAACTAGATGTCGTTTTTTTTCTGCGACCATAGGTTGGAAAAAAAGCTATAAGGAATCGAATATTCAAAATGGAACATTTTTTAAGATTGCCAATATCGAAAAAATTCATTTGTAAATCAATTAGAAAATGAAGTACAGTCACTAAATTCGTTAATGTTTTTTTTTATGTGATGAGGAAGTTAAGATATGAAGCGATATTATTGTTTATAAAGGGTGTAAAACACCTCTTCACAAAGCCGAAAGTCACTTGTTCTCCCCATCATTGCGATCATTTTTTTGTTCTACACCATACCTACCTAGGAACCTAGTTACGGAGATATGGGGGGGTCAAAGTTACAACTTTTTGAAAAGTTTTTTTTTGTCAAATTTTGACTTTTAACACCTCCACGACCCATTGCATCTATCAGCACAGTGTTTTAAGTGCGTTACATTGAGTTCTACCACAATAAATAATTTATAACCACAAAAAAAAAGAGCAATAATTTTTGCATAGTTACTTAGTTTGATGTACAGAATGCTTGGTTAACGGCTTTGTGATGAGGTGGTTTACACCCTGTATTTAAAGGAACAAAAAGTATTGTTTTATTTTATTGTTTTTAAACAAGTGTGCAAAATTCTGTTGTTTACATACCTGTCAGAAACTTGAAACGAAATAAGAATAATTTTGTTTAATTGAATTATAATACCAGTAAAAAAAATTTAGATGTAATTTGATATTTTTATGTCTAAAAAGACTTTATAAATCGAAGTTGGAATCAATCGCAACTCGAAGAAAAAAATTGATCTAGTTCTTGCAGAAGTATTCCGACCCTTACGGTTTTGCTAGAATTTTGAAAATTATACATGCTATAGTCTACTCATATTCTACAGCGAAAACAAGTTGTTTGTTAGGAACTGAGAAAATTCCATTTCAGTAATTTGTGTCCAATTATTTTAGTGTCAAATGTGACAGAAAGGTGAAGAAAGTATGAGTCTCATTATTTTCTATTACTTTCTCGATAGACTGTAATCGTAAAATAATAATTTGAGTTAAACACGAGTTTATAAATATTTTACGAGTTTGTATATATTTTTTTTACCCTTTGTAGTGAAAAATAAATCACTAGTATAGAAAAGGTACGAAAAAGGTACGCTCTACACTGAGGTACGGTTGTGGTACGATTGTGTGATGAATAGTACGGAAAACCGTACTTTTTGGTACGGTCTGGCAACGCTGCAAATAGGAACACTGCCATGGACTGAGTGGATCTATACCCTGCGTTCCGAATTGCGATAAAAGTGATAATATCGCGAATCCGACCAACGCGCAATGTCACAATTATTATTCAGTAGCCTCATATTTTGTGACTACTAAATTCGGTCGGATTCGCGACATTATCACTTTTATCGCAATTCGGAACATAGGGATAGTTTCCAACTTCGATTCCATGGAAGTAATATGTACTACGACTAACGATTTTTCATAACATCACGTTAGCGTTTCTAAAATATAATCTTAATACATAGAACTTGAACGTATTAACATAATGAAATACTAAATAACAATATACCAACAATTTATCCTACAGACGCGAGCACATCAAGCTACCCAAAACTGTGAAATTAATGTTAACCCTTTACCGCATGGATTTTTTGATTGAGCTCATATTAATTTACATGGGTAAATATATTTTTTAGATCATAGGAAAAATAAGAAAAAAAATTAAAACTCTGGGAAAACCGAGAAAAGTCCCAATAATATCAATGTACCATATTTGGTACAACATGCAGTAACGTAGCCCTAGGCTGAATGGTCAAAAATGGTACAATATGCATTAGGGGTCATACAGGAGTGTATATTTATGTATATGTTTCGAATAAACATGTATGTATGTCTTTTGTATTAACTTTCACTGTTTTAACAAAGTATTGGTTAGAAATAATAGGAAGATAATATTTTTACAAAAATCAACTTTAATAAAAGATCTTTAAATATAAACTTTTAAAGTATTTCAAAATGCCGTATTTTACGTATTATTGAGGTTAATATGAGCAAACTTAAGCAAAATTGCCTAAAAATTTGAGCTGTATGAAAACAGTTTCTATCTTTATTGAAACATAAGTGTAGTCGCCCACGAGTCTTCATGTTGTCTAGCTACCACTACATGTGGTGATTATGACTTCAAAACTTATCAACTTTTAAAATAGGATCGCCTAGTTTTAACAGATTTTTTTGAACACCGAAAATGTGTAGTCTACCTTACTGCACATTGTTCCAAATTTGACCAAACACAAAAAACTACCTTACTGCATACTGTACCAAATATGCCAAGGAAAAATTACCATAAGTGCATGGTGTCCCAAATTTGGAACAATGTTTGGATGGATAAAAAACTGTCTTTTAGTTGAGTATACTTACATTTTTTGTTGGTTATATGTAAAATGAACGTTCTTCTTCAAAATTTATAAAAAATCGGATTTTTTACTCCATTAATTTCACTGAAATGATTTTTCTTCCGATCCGAAATCTCAAAAACGCACTTTATCCTGCATTTTCAACTTAGGATTGAATAATAAGCAATGTGAGGGTAAGATTGGAAAAACTTTTGTGATCATGACTTCGGATACACTATATTCTATACAAATAATTAATATCTGGCATGAAAGGTGGAGTGGATCTGAATATTTCAAACAGTAAGTGAGTTGTACCAAATATGGGTCTGTATGCGGTAAAGGGTTAATATGAAGGGTACACCTAGTACCCACAGTACCATTGGTTACGCCTCTGCCTAACCCTTTGGTGAAAGCGTCAGGGTGGCCCATCTAATCTGTGGGGTGGCCTGCGAAATTCAAATTTTCTTGCGTTTTTTGCAATTTTCAGGGCAGTGCTCAGTTTTATATTGATAAACATATGGGTCGCGACTGTAAGACTTATTAAGTTACAGAATTATAGTCATGAAAATCATCAATACAACCCTCCAAGTTCATAAGAGTCGAAGAACGACTTTGACCGAATTTCGCGGGCTACCTAGGAGCACCCCCCAAATCTACATTCACTGAAATTCGACAACACGCTTGCCACACTCGGGCATCGAACTCGGGATGGATCGACTAAAGAACGAAAAAAATAACATTCTGTATCTTTTTGACATCAATCGATATGGTCAATCTTATGTAGCTAGCTACTAATTATCTAATCTGTGTTGAGTCTGTGTTATGGATCAAAAATCTCTGTAATTAACAGAATACAGAATGAAGAAAACTGCTATATCTTACTGAATTTATAACTGTTCTTTACATATCGTGGTTTTCTTTTTAATTTATCATGTTTGTTAGAGAGATTTGGACGTAGTTACACGAAAAGGATCCAATCCACACAAAGTCACTTTGGAGATATTGAAGTTTGAAGTTTGGAAGATATTTCTTCATTGGTATTCATTTTAAAATTAATTTAAAGTATGATGTTGTGTGTGGAATAATAACACTTTTTTATTGTTAATAGTATAGTCAAGTTTAGTTTCGTTTTGTATTTTGCAAGTTATATGTAAATTTATACGGCTGGATCCTTTTCGTTAAATTACAGTTTCCACAGCGCATGCTCTAGTCTCAATTCCGTTAAAATGCCCCAAGTAATAAATTTTGTATAAAAACCTATTCCATGAAATAACATACGTTTATTTTGTTTGAATTATTTTGATTAAACCTTAACCTTAAGCATGGCAACACAAACATCTCAAAATCGAGAAAAAATAAAACTCAAAATCAACATAACAACTTTTCAAAAGTTGCCTTATATTTTTGGAGATATTGACGTTTGAAGTTTGGAAGATACACACATCAAAAGTGTCTAGGGATCAACATATATTTTTGCAATAACTTTTCTCCTGATTGATATTAATTAAAATTTTCTTTAAGGATTCATCAAATAAAGTGTTTTCGTTTGTCACAGTAACGATAAACCAAGTCACCTTTGCATTAATAAAGAAATTTGCCATTTTCCTAATAAAGGGATTTTTGACATTTGAACCACTAACACAAAAGTTCGAAAAAAAGACTGAAATAACAGTTTTCTTTAAAATTTTATTGGGTAACTTAAACAATTAATAATCCGTGTTTCTACCGCGAACACTAACAACACAAGAACATCGGTTTGGCATACTCAAAATGAGTTCATCCAAATCACGCTGTGGAATGGCCGCCCATGTTCGTTGCAACAACAAAAAAAGGTCTTCTTGCGACTGGATACCCTCCATATTCGGCAGAGCTCTTCTCTGTAGCATATCCCATGCATGCTCAATCGGATTCAAGTCTGGCGACTGAGCAGGCCAGGGCAGGACATTGATGTTAGCTGCGGCGAGAGTCTGTCTTACAACTCTTGCGGTGTGCGGTCGTGCATTATCATGCATTAACTGAAATAAGGGACCGATTTGCACTTGTAGAGGAACGATGACGTCTGATACAATCGTCTCAGCATAAATTTGAGCGTTGAGGTTGCCTCTGATCCAAATCAACTCAGTTCTTCCGCCGATCCAAATACCCGCCCATACCATGATGGTTCCACCACTATAAGGATGGACTTCCTGGCAGGATTTTAATCGCTGTTGGCGTCCAGGGGTTCTCCAGTGTCGTATACGTCTTGTATCCGGTCTCATACCAAAACGAGACTCATCAGAAAAGCACACGAAACGCCATTGTTCTTCTGCCCAATTTCTGTGTTCAAGAGCCCATTGATATCGAATCCTACGATTGTGCATTACTATAGGTGGTACCCGTAGCGGTCTTCGGGAATGAAGGTTCACTTCATGCAAGCGGTTTCTAACTGTTTGGTCGCTAATTAAGTTCCCTGAAGAGTGATGAAGCCTCACGGCTAACATCATGGCGGTTATTGTTGGAGCTCTTCGAGTTAAGATTTGAATGTATCGGTCTTGTCTCCGTGTGGTGCAGCGATACCGTCCTCCATGGCGCTCAGCCACGGTACCAGTGCTTCGGTAACGTGTCCAAAGTCGACTGATAACACTCTGACTTGTATTCAGAGCTAAAGCCACAGTACGTTGCCGGGAACCAGCTTCTATCATTCCCACGGCTCTGAGCATTTCTTCCCTGCTTAAATGACGTCGCCGCTCCATAATAACGTTAGTTTTAATCAGTAGTAGGGAAACAGTAGCACTAATAATGTCTTCAATGCGTTGTATGTTTTTATAGGGAAAATATTGACAGCTGATTTTCATCTTTTACTCGAATTTGATTCACAGTTCCTGATTCAAATTATGAAATGCACCAAAAAGGATCCATATAAATTTATAAAATCATAAATTTATTACAAAGCCACATCTCAATCTCAAGAAATCCGCATAAAAATGCTTGATCCCTAGACACTTTTGATGTGTGTATTTCTTCATTGTTTTCGTTTTAAAAATAATTGAAAGCATGATTTTGTGTGTGGAAAAATAACACTTTTTTATTGTTAATAGTATAGTCAAGTTTAGTATTGTATTTTGCAAGTTATACGTAAATTTATACGGCTGGATTGTTTTCGTTAAATTACAGTTTCCACAGCGCATGCTATAGTCTCAATTCCGTTAAAATGCCCCAAGTAATAAATTGTGTCATCATCATCAGCCTATAATTTTCCCACTGCTGGGACACGGCCTCCTCTCAATGAGAGGGAATGGGCTATAATCTACCGCGCCGGCCCAGTGCGGATTGGTAGATGTCACATGTCTTCGAATTTTTTGGTTCTAGGACATGTCGGTTTCCTCAAGATGTTTTCCTTCACCGTTTTTGAGAGCAGTGGTGATGAAATAAATAACACAAAGTAATGCGCCTGTCTGGGTTTGAACCCACGACTTACTGTTCGTAAGTCGGGGCCGCCACCACTGGGCCACCGCTGCTCTCCATATGAATAAATGGTGTATAAAAACCTATTCCATGAAATAACATACGTTTATTTTATTATTTATTATTATTTATTTATTATTTATTTATTTCTCCACCTTACAACTATCTTAACAGGGTTACCTAATGCGATAGTGTACACAATAACAATATTAATTTCCATAACTAATTACAAATAAAGCATTTTTTGTGAACTCACTCAGAGAACAATTAAATAAATCAACATCAACCAGGTTGAGAGTGCGGAGCGCACGCGTCATTGGCGCCTCCCCTAACAGATTGGTTGGTGGTTTGTTTGAATTATTTTGATTAAACCTTAATCTTAAGCATGGCAACACAAACATCTCAAAATCGAAAAAAAATAAAACTCAAAATCAACATAACAACTTTTCAAAAGTTGCCTTATATTTTTGGAGATATTGACGTTTGAAGTTTGGAAGATATTTCTTCATTGTTTTCGTTTTAAAAATAATTGAAAGCATGATGTTGTGTGTGGAATAATAAAACTTTTTTATTGTTATAGTACAATCAAGCGTAGTATTGTATTTTCCGAGTTATATGTAAATTGATATGGTTGGATCCTGTTCGTTAAATTACATTTTCCATTGCGTATGCTCTACCTAGTCTTAATTTCATTAAAACGCCACAAGTAATAAGTTGTGTATAAAAACCACAAGAATCAGCCTTTTAGTCTTCAGTCTCCTCGGGGACAAAATCTAGTTCTCCATCATAGCCATCTATGTCTTCTAGAATGGTTTTATTCCCCTATAATGATTTCTAAAAATCCTGACAATCTCTTGGAATAAGATCTAACATTGACATCAAATCATCAACCTCAGCTTGAGGGATTTCTTTGCCGTTAGGCCACAATAAAATGAGATCATTCTGACATATATCAATAAGTTTACCTTTACTTTTTTTGCAATATTTAAGTTGGTTAAAATATTCTTTATCAATCGTTTTCATAAAAATATCAAACTTATTTTCTTTATTTATTAAAATTTGTTTTGTTTTTAACCAGTTTACTTTTTCTTTTGTTATAAAAAGTTTTCGATTAGTTGTATTTTTTTCTAGTATTTTTGTGCTCATAAAGTCATTTTTTTTCATCCAGTAGACTTGCAACGGTTTTTCCTTTTGCATTTTTTATAATATTAATTGGTGTTTTACTTAGGAATAAAATATGAATTGAAGTATACATAATCAGTGAGACTGCCCAAATAGGCCTGGATCATTTTCGCAGAATGGTCAATAAACAATCACCAAACAGTCTGGATCATTTTCATTGACAGATTTATTGGAATAATAAACGAAAATCAATTAATCGAAAAGGATCCATACATTCTGGATTGTTTTATTTAGGTGTAAGTGTATTCAGAAAAAAGTTCCAGGCATACTGGATCGTTTTAGTGTTTTTATTAAAGTATAGTTGATGAACAAATTGTAATTACGCAAAAATAATCTAGACTCCTTGATTCGTTTTACTTAATCGGTTGGTAATACTGGTCATGAACCACGAAGGTTGGATTGTTCAAGGTGATTTTTTTTTTGACGTGCCATACATGTGGGTTGGTTCTGGGGTTGATAAAATGTGTTAAACAGATGTTTTTGCTTGGATCTTTGTTACTGACCGATAGTTATGATATTTAGCATCAGTTTGGTATATTTAACTCATTTTTGACCATGTTGTGGATTGGATCCTTTTCGTGTAACTACGTCCATTTGATCCTTATGATTGACGCTATCGAATGGATCGAATGATGTAAAAAATTACAAGATGTTAACATCCTTTTTCGAACTTTAGTCGGTTTGATTCTCGAGTGTGGCAAAAGAATTGGAGAAAACCTGTGAATGTAGATTTTTTTCTTTTCAAAAATAAAGGAATATTTCCTTCGAGTAAAATTTGCTTGGTATCGTATCTCCACTTCTCCAGTATTACGAGTACCTTCCCTCCAGGAGGCAATGAAAAATTTCACCCTGTATATTAATACACTATTTTTGATTTACTTGCATTTTAAATAAAAATTCAGTATCATAAATATTTTCTTTTATTCATTCTCAGCTTTTCCATTGTCCGATTTGTTAAGTCTATTAGGAAAGGACAGATTGATCTAATGCAAGTATCCTTGGGATTAAACCACAGGAGACAACTCAAAGGTTGATTGCTTCAGTGCACTGTGAGCTATTGAACAGGCGAACCTGCTTCAATAAAACTGGTAGTTTGCACTGCAAAAACTTTCACTTTTCCAACATATTAAAATCTGTGTATTAAAACCTATTTTACAAGAGGAAACGCACAGTTACCACCATATGCAACAACTACTTATGTTTGTTCAGTTTACATTCCTAATTATGATGCCTTGCCATATGATGCCTATGCTTGGTAATAAATAAAGTCACAAAAATAATGTATAACTTATAATTAAAACTTATTACAATAACATCATAATGGAAGAAGAAGACATCCTAAAGTACAGGTTCAGGTTGCTGTGTGAGGAGCAGGCCAAACCTCTTTTTGATTGTTATTCTCTGCCTGGAGTACTTGTCTTCAGGGGAAAAGCGAGCTGAAAATTGAAAACAATTATTAGGTAAAATCCTACTTCATCTTGGATAAGGTTGATGCTTTAACTGATTGTGGGCATGTAGGGCTGGTTAGTACAGGAGCGTTGAAGATCGGCACAAACGAAGAGAGGCCTCAACAGTGGATGAAGTCACGCTGAAGATTATTTGTAATGCACCAAAATCAACTTGTTATTAAACTAGCCTATGCCTGCTACATCATCTGAGTATATTTATGAGTTTATCAGGGTAGAAAGTATGCTGTGTTATGTCCAGGTTATCTATCAGTGTGCATGATTATTTGTTTCATCTAAATCTGTCCTACCATTTTTGCTTAGTTGACTAACAAACATTTAAACTTTCACTGACTATAGTAAGGATTACCAGCAAATGGGCCAATTGCCAGGGAGCAGTGACAACTAGTATTGGTCACTGGTACCTCATAAAAAACTTCATAAAATACTATAAATCTGGTAATATGGGTCATCTAAAAGAAATGGATACTGTATAATTACCTGGATGTGCGGATATTGTGGGTTTGCCATAAGGATCAATGGTCTGCAAATAATAAAATGTTTTTCATTAAGTAACTTCAATAACCTGGCAAATTCTAGAAATTGGATGGTGTCCGTGTGACACTAAATTGATTATCATTACAAGAAGGGTTAAGGGGTCGTCTTTCTATAAATAAATATGATTCGAAAGTCAAGGGTCGCACTATAACCCAAAATTACTTGTAGAAACTTCTATTAAAAATAATATTTGTAAACAAACACGTGAGTTTTAGGTTATGAAATTTTGCAATGAGAATTTACCGATAAAGTGTACTGCCTTTCATTCTTTTCGTTCATATAGTACCGGAGATACATTTTGATAGAGCTGCAATATCAGTATTTGTAAGTAATTCGATAATTTCACCGCACAGCACAGGGTCAACCCAACTCGAAAATATTGAATTATTGATTTTTACCAGAGAGTACTACAGAGTATATAATCACTATGTTTGTTCTATCTATCATCTGTGCATTCCGAGATAGGATATAATCACTCACAGCGCTCACAGCAATATATTGCGTTCTGTTTTAGTTTTCACGATCATGACAGCTCAGATCTGTCATTGGGTTATTTGACAGCGCTCACGGTGATATTTTCTTTGGGGCATGATCGGTGTAATCGCAAGATGGCACGTCAATGATGCCATCTATGACGACTCAAGGAACAATGATATCGCGCTTGTGATCGCGCTCACGGTATCTTGGAACGGGTTTACAGACACTCATAGCGTTTACAGCATATCTCGGAACGCACTGCATAGCTGTATGTGCTCTGTGAACTTCTGTGCCGGATGACAGCTTGAATGACATATTTTCTGACAAGCGACGGCAAATGAGTTTGACAGTTAGTTTGTTTGATTGATGGGAATTTCACTTTTCATGGATTGTTTTTATGCAGCGAGTTTGGTATAATTTACGCAGTCATTTTGTGAAAATGGCTAATCTTCCCCCTCGAAAAGTATCCTCTTCGAGTAAAGCAAAACAAGATGCTTCTCCACTCCAAATACTATTACAGATGGGTTTTCCAAGGCACCGGGCGTAAGTTAAATTTTTCTCATTTACATATTTTTATTCATCCAAATTAATCAATGTATTGAGTCCATCCATACATCTGCAAATAGATGACTGACCAGTTGAAATCCTGACTTGTTTACCAATAAAATTGAAAGGGCGACTCTTTAGCCTCAGTCCTTGAAATCTTGCAGTCTATTAAATTGAATTTAGCTGAACTTTGCCCTTTAAATTCCATGCTGCTTTCGTATTGACCTTGAAGAAATTATCGTCATTCTCCTCCGCATCTTAATTTAATCGTGTTTCCTGAAAAATTATAATTTAGACTTCTTCTTTCAGACTAAAGGCACTTTCAGCAACTGGGAATCGCAGTGTCCAATTGGCATCTGATTGGCTGCTGACTCATGTGAACGATGCCTTCATTGACTCAGATGAGCCGAGAGAATACATCTTCTATGCCAGCCCTACAGGACCCCTGCTCAATCAGCTGCTGGAGTTCTGGGACAAATCTAAAGAAATCTCTGGTTGGAATGGAGCACATAATTTTCCTCCTCATATTACTCTTGTTTCGTTTTTCAAGGTAAATACCCCTTTTATGACTAAGAAAATGTCTTGATTTTAGACTGACAACAAAATGAGGGATTGTGTTTGACAGCTCTGCTGATCTTGATAAGCAGTATAGAAAACAACAATAACTCAACTGACATGATCAACAATATACGGATGTAATTCTGAAATAAAATATTTAAAGTTTAATTAGAATTTGAAAAAACATTCCAGCTGGGGGTGCGCATGATTGTACTTGTATCTCCTAGGCCCCGACTCATTAAGAAGCCTGCGGAACATGCGTTGTTCATACAAACGTAATACCAAAATAATTTGTGAATAAAACATACTCTTAAGGTAGTAGTGTCTATTTATTTCTATTGGATCACAGAATATCTTGATATTCCCAAATATACATTTTGAATGGACACTGATTTAAACAAGAGTTATGAGAAAAATAAGTTTTCTGTAGAAATTTTAAATTTCTCATATCTCACTTTATATCATTGTCCTTTCAAAATATGTCTATGTATTTGAGAACATAGATATTCTGTAATCCAATCGAAATAAATAGACACATCCCTCAAAAAACCAACCAACTTGAACAAACTAGTTTTAGTTGAGAATAAAAAGGAAAAAGAAATTGGTACTATAATTTGATGGTTAAACAGACCCATATGCCATCAGTTATGTTTCAGTCAATAATTTAAATAAAAAAAATTGGTGCAGGCTCCGGACGAAACATCACTGCAACTAGGAAAAGCAGTGAAGCATGTGGTTGAAAAAGTAGGAGACCCTCCAAACTGCCCCCTGAAGTTAGAGCCCTATGTGTCTCACAATTTCATGGCCTTGTTTGTTTCCGAGGAACATGCGGACTATCTTAAAAGAATTGCAGTGCAGTATGTTAAACAGGTGTCTTCCGTTTGTGAGTATCAATAATTATATTAAATTTAATATTTAAATAAAAAAACAAAAAAGGTGGTTTTTTAAATTATACAGGGTGTTTTTAAGCACATCAATTGAGTCAAATCAATCATTTAAAAGTTCTTCGGATGTTTATTTGCCAAATGGAAAATACCTTCACTTATTAGCACACTGTATGAATGAAACGTAAACAATTTCCTGTACATATCCGCCGTAGAGACTAGAACCTGTATATTATTATATAGTATAACATTTCCCCTAACATTATTTTATAGTGGGTGTAATGGTGGATACATATGAACATCTGGATGCGTTGGGAACATGTTTTCCATGGTGTACTGTGCCTCAAGAGAAACCTATCAAATGTAAGAGTGTCCTAAGTGACTTGCTTTTGCAACAATGTCTGGCATATTAGTGTTTATGTATGCTTTTTTTTTTCATTTTCCGTTTTTATTGTTTCTTGTTGCGCCTTATCTGTGATACAAATTTTTTGAAATTTTTTCATTTTCCGTTTTTTCAGTCCATGCTTATAGTCTGCGCATTTCAAGTGTAAAAAGATTTGACACGTATGCTGTTTCTCTCTGATAAAAAGAAACAATAAAATGTTTTATAGTTTAAAAAAAAATCTCTTCTTGATGGTTTAAATTATTCATTCTTCTCCAGCTTATATGCTTCTTTGGTATTTTCTTATTTTCCCATCATTTAACCATATTTTAATGTATTATTTTATTTATCAGCTATTTCATAGGCTAGAGAAGTAGAAGACTCCTTGAGCATGTCCAACGCGCTTATAAGGTAAATATTGTTTTAGTTTTTTTGCTATTACTTTGCCAAGTATTTATAAAATTCTCGTTTTTTTTTATTATTTTTGTACTTTTTATTATTGTTGCATGGTTCTTTAAGTAAGTATTTTTTGCGGTGGTTGCAGGTAGAATTTATTAGATTATTTTTAACATGTTTTAATTAATTCAGAATATACAGGCCAATTTGTTCAGGTGACTGCTAACTGATCATTTTCTCAGATAATTATCAAAACTCCAGGCTAGTTAATAGGTTGAGCCTTTTTTGAAACCACTAACGTGCATGCAGAGGTGTAGGCGTGCAGTCTAAGCTGAACCACTGAACGCATTAACGTAAAACTTGTGTGGGTTTATACAAGGTTATGTAGAGACTAATCTGCACTTTCTAAGGGTTCTATTGGCATAGATTTAACGTGTGTAAACAAAGACTTAGCAAATCTCGCAATGGTAGATTTATACTTTTATTTTCGGAAATCGGTTACTGAATGTAATTACGGATTGTGGTCTATCAGCTTAAAATCGTTAAGTTCGTGTTTGAGTTCGGGATAGTCCACTATTTAAAATACATAATATGTATTTTAAATAGTGTGTGTATATAAAAATACTTAATATTATTAAGTATTTTTATGGTAAATTCGATTCAGATATGTTGGGTGTTACAATAGTTCCAGAAGCTAATAAATGCGTTGCAACGCCCGCCGTCGTCGTCGTGTCGTGGAAAACTACGACGTGCATAATGAAAAATCACGGCTCGTTCGTACAGACCTTTGCTCTGTTTGTACGCAAAGCCGCTCACCTTACAAATCTAATAACAAGCCGTCAAGTGCTATTCGGATTGATTTGGTCTTATCATTCTCTTATTTTAGAAGTTACAGGGGGGGGGGGACACATTTTACCACTTAGGAAGTGTCTCTCGCGCAAACTATTCAGTTTAGAAAAAAATGAGATTAGAAACCTCAATATCATTTTTAAAGACCTATCGATAAATACCCCACACGTATGGGTTTGATGAAAAAAAGTTTTTGAGTTTCAGTTCTAAGCGGGGACCCAAAGTTATTGCTTTTTACCTATTTTATGTGAAAATCTTAATGCGGTTCACAGAATACATCTACTTACCAAGTTTCAACAGCATAGTTCTTATAGTTTCGGAAAAAAGTGGCTGTGACATACGGACGGACAGACAGACAGACAGACCGACAGACAGAGAGACATGACGAATCTATAAGGGTTCCGTTTTTGCCATTTGCCTACGGAACCCTAAAAATTCATAAATTGCCATAGGTATTTATTCGTACATAAATCAAAAACCAAAAGTCATTCCTTCAAATTGGGCTGATAATCAGCACTTTTTATCCGACTTCATTGAACTTTACAAGAGACAGTCCCCCAAAACGCCCTCCCTTCGCTATTTCTTAGTGTTTTAGCTGAAAAGAACAAAGAAGACCACAGACCACACGGAAAGTCTTCCATTTATAATGTTACATGTTGATATGACGGCATGATTGAGACTATTGCGTGCACGACACGTGTAGCGATGCCCTGCAATATACAATAGGATTAGTTATTCTCTTGAGTTCTAAAATATTATGTTTTCGCATAGCTTTAATATGTTTTTCTAATTTATGATCGTAATAAATTATAAAATAGAGGAGACGAAAGGAATTTGTAAGGATCGAAGCTGGTGGCGTTTTTCGTTGTTGAGGCATTGAGTTTATGCAAGTATTTATTACTAGCTGACCCACGCAACTTCGTCTGCGTCACATAAGAGGGAAAAAGCTACCTACTACTAAATTTTTTTTCATAAGAACCTTCTCTTGACAATAACAAACACAACAAAAAAAGAATCAGCCAAATCGGTCAAGCCGTTTTCATGCTATGTCGTGACAACGGAAAACGGGTTTCATTTTTATAATATTTATTATTATTATAAGTATTCAAAACTTGGAACAATCGTAATAAAACACTAAAAACACCAAGCAACTCTGCCTTCTATTTAGAAAGTCCTAAGAGGTCCGTGTGCAGTTTTATTTAGGTGTAGCCTAGCGAAATTTGAAAAGGGAACTCCAACATAATTATTTACCTTTACCTGCGTTACCACTAGCTATCATGCAGCCATGCTGCGCCGAACCCAAATGAACAGGGATATTAAATGCAAAATTAATGACTGTGCGTTACCAAAGCGAAACATTCAAATAAAACCATGTTGAAATCTCTATTTGTCCTTCTCTCTCTCCTCTTAGTTGAAATCTTTTATCTCATCAGACAACATGTTTTTGGGTGAATGTTGCACCAGTAGGATCCTTAACCTGTACTTTCTCCATCCAGCGATAAACTTGGAGGCACACGTGAAGTCACTCCATATAACTCTGGCGTACCATTTCGATGTCGCTGCTTACGAAGAGCTGAAGAACTTGGTGGATGACATGCAACCTTCGGATCATTCTAGCTGGGAACTGAGGCTTTATTCCAGAGATCCACGATTTGCAAACCATCAGGTAAATATTTGTTTGGATGATGATGGTGGACCAATGACCTGGTGAAGGTTGCGGGAATCCGCTGGATGCGAGTCGCACGGGACCGGTCATGTTGCACTTGGTGGAGGTCTATGTCCAGCAGTGGCCGTCTTCCCGCTGAAATGATGATGATGGAAAAACAGTGGCCAATCTGGAAACCTCTTAACCATTTGCGGGCTCAGGTTGGCCTCTGTAAAAAATCTGGCCAAATGGTTGACCCTTCCTAAATACAATGCCAGTGTGAAGCCCCTCCGCAGGATATTTCCCACCTCATTTCTTGCCCATGCTACACAGCCACTTGCACCTTCCAGGATTTACATGAAGTCAACGAAAGAGCTGTGCTGGTGGCTATATACTGGTCGAGTATTATTTGAGTCCATCGATACACAAACAAGAAGTTGAGATCTTTTTCTATATTATCGCGTTCATTGTGATAAAACTGAAAAGACTCGTATCTTTATTAACTGCACTTAACACAGATCGTGGGAACTATGTCACCCTACTGCGTAATTGCTCCGATTTTAACGAAAGGAGTCTAGTATAATTTTATAATCAATCTCAAGACTGATAAGGAGATGAGATAATGCATACTTGTAAGTCATTCATTAGATAAATATTAAGTAGAATACAATGCGCGGTTGTATAATGGTTGTTATTGTTGACAGGTACACAAAGTGACTCAAGGTTACACGCCGAAAGCTAGTGACGAACTTGAACTTGTTCTCGGCGACTATATTTATATCGAGGAGAAGGAATTTGCCAGCTCACCCGACGGATGGGTGCATGGGACTTCTTGGCTTACAGGTCGGTATGGAAATGTAAACATAATGTTCCCACAAATGGACAACAGACCTCATAGAAAGGAGGTCAATGAATGGAGGTGAATCGTGAAGAATTATTGCCCAATTTTTCACTACGTAAGAGAAATTAGGCCTTAATTTTCCACGCGAGGTTAGTCATTGTTCACGACAAATAAACGCTATTTTAATTTTATCATACAGGATACAGTACTGACCTCTATTTGCATTCGTGAAAAGATTTGAACTAAAGATTCGATGCTATCTTTTGCTTGCAAATATTAGCATGTTTGTAACTGTGTCGCCTAGTTATAGCTACACGTAGCGGCGAGGTACGCATTCGGTTATCAATAGCTGACGCGTATTACATCACGAAAATAGCACTCTAATTGAAATTGCGTGTAGGCGACGTTATATCAAGCCTAAAAGTTATTATGAACCGCTTGTTTATCTCGATTACAGGACTAACAATTACTTCTTTGTGCAATCCCCCTAAAATATGCTGAAATAGAGTTAGCTTGATAGCAGGAGCCAATCAGGGCTTAGTCGGATATCTGTCAGCTGTTTTCATACACGGTTGTGATAATTTCGTGCGGTGACTGTGAGAATTTGGACTTTAATTCATGATTCGTTGGTGATACTCGCATATCGAGCTCGACTTTTCTTAATCTAAGTATCATAGTGACTTGCGGTTTCATTTAGATCACGTGACGTTAACGATGACGAGGATAATCAAGACTTTTAGATTGTTGAACTTGAAAATTGGAGGTTAGTGTTATGTTGTGTAACATTGAATTGGAAAATAAACCTTGTGTGTTGTTAGTGAAAGTTTGTTTTGTATTGTACTGTTACTGAGTTATAGGATTTGTTGGTTAATTCTCATTAATTCAAACTTGTTAGTAGGTTTGTAATCAAGTAAATACCTGAAATTACCTGCATTTGTGATACGTTTCTTGTACTTATCTCTTTTTAATCACTTGTGTGTGGAATGAATAATGTTTGCATCATACAACTATATGTAATAGGTAAAATATCTTATCTTATAAGAAAGATATCTTTATAAATCTGTTTTAATGAATAAAATAAAAGGACCAGCTATCTAAAATTCACTTACTTGTCAGACATCAACTTAAAAGATTGTTTGTAATCAAAAAACAAAATAAGATCAACTGTAAGTAAGTAATCATTTTTTACGTTTGTTTTCCTTAAATTATCAGCCCATTGACTTTTAATACCTATTAAAAGTATTTTTTTACTCAAAATAAGTCTTATTTATATGTTGGTAAATTGTAAATTTAGTTGTGAACAATAAAATCAATAATACTTAACATAACGCCGTTAAACCTCGAAGGGTTAAGCAGACTTTATAGCACATCCACATTTCGCGAGTATAGGTCCCATGTAGGTAACAGATAACGTGCCTATCGCCATGAACCGGTCACAACCAATCAATAATACCAAATAAAATAGGTAGGTCATAAATTATCAATCATAGATACTTACCTAATACAATAGACTTGGTATTGAGGAGAAAAACGTTTTTTGTTTAGAACTCTAGTAATGTGAAAAAAACTGATCTATGTCTGTGTACGTGAGAGAAGTGACGTCATCTCCTAACCCGTGTGTTGCTTTACTTTGTTGAAGGAGTCAGTGGATATTTGCCGGCTGTTTTCACGCGTCGCACCGCGGAATCTGACGCTTGGACGCTACACCGCGCTATTTCACTTGGCAACAACAACAGTGAGTAAACTTTAACGTTTCTTCTTTCTAATTATAATATGTTTATCTAAACACAACAAATTATACAAATATTTGTGACGTGTTATCTATTTTATACACCAAAGTTTATAAAAGTCGATAAGCTATTCGTTTCTCTGTGTTTTCTTCCTTGTAAATTGCTTGATGAATTTTGATGAGGTTTGCTCTATTGTTTAGAGAATTTTTTGAGGTTGGAAATAGTGATGTTTAGCCACGTAGACTGCCAAAAACTTGGTTCGACATGGTATTATTATTTGTAGTTCATATACGTGTATTGTTGGCATATTTTATTAAATATTGCGTCGTTTAGACACCTATGTATTAATTGCCAAGTGATGTTATTTATATCGTGAAAGTGACAGTGTTTACACTGTGTGATAATAACAATATTATATACTTAATCCATCGATATTGACGCTACTTCCGAGCGGGTGATGAAATTTGGGCTCTGTGCTGTGTGGAATAGAGCTCATATGGGTGAAAATGTTGAAATTCGGCCCCAAGTTTAATGCACCCCAGTTTTTGCGTCTAGGATTTTTTGTGAACGTGTTTTGCTGGTTCTTTGTTAGAATAGAATTGGAACTTTGGAGGCTCGACGTGCTTACTAAGATAAATTGAATTTGTGAGTGTTTTAGTGCATTTTCTTACCAGTTATTTATTTTAAACGTCCAAAAGTGTGTTCTTTAATTGATTATTATTTAATCGTATAAGTAGTAGGTATAGTGCTTAAGTAAGTCTGTCTTCTACCTTCTACAACGTAACGGCTGAACGGATTTGAATGCAAGGCGCTTGAGTGACTTATTTGGACTGCCGAACTTCCGCCATTTTGATTTATTTTCAAAACAGCAACAGCACAACAGCTGCTATCAATACAAAATAACAAACAAGATTGGTACCAAATATTCCAAAGCGTTACTTTTCCAAGATGAAAGCTATCAATACAGGTTTTATGTGTGGTAGTATTTTGAAAATAAAATAAAAAAGGCAGAAGTAATCGGATCAGGCTTCATCATTATAATTGGTCAACCCCTTTGGCCCGGATAGACCATGTTTCCTTTTTTTTGTGAATGGCATCTCAAAATAAAAAATCAAAGCATTTATTTCAAGTAGGCCAGTTACAGGCGCTTTTGAATTGTCGAAACAAAGATGAAAATGAAATGTAGCTACAGTCCCAGTCACAAGACATAAAAACTGTGAAAGTACTGTAGTTGCCCATTCCCTAGCGTAGATCTCTATGGAGAAGAACGGGCAAGAAACTCCATGGACACTCTTTTAAATCATATAGTTGTTACAAAATCTTGGTTACATCATTCCTGTTGAGATGGTACATTATGTGAGAACAATGTAGCAAGATGTGCACGATAAAAGTGTCCATAGTTAAAACTAACAAAAACAATTCAAAAATAAAATTATTAATTAAAAAATAAAAACAAAAGCCCTGGCAACCAAGAGCTGAACAGTCCCAACCGACAGCGCCCGTTCACGAACATGACGTATGTATCAGCACCATTCAATCTCGCAGGTCAACCAATTAGGTGAAGTCTGCTTGACAGGACTATCCTCTGGGTGCCTTGAGAGTTTTTTGCCATACCTATTATTGGAATCAAATACCTATAATAGCTCACAGCTAACGTAAGACCCATTAATGTCAATATTTATCCGTGGTGCTAGGCAACTGAGCATATCCCCGTTGTAAACGTCCCTTTGTGCCTACTGGCCGTGCCTATTTTTCTGCTAACTTCTAGAATGTCTTAAGTTACACAGTTCGACTTAAGCTATTGTCTTACTATTGTGTCTCTAATTAAGACATTCAAAAGGTTAATTTTGTTGCGTGATCCAAGACAGTTAAATTCATTCTCTGAGATTTCGTCGAGCTTCATTGTCTCGTCGCTTTTCTGGTGGTCGCCACTGTTGATTCTGGCTTTCAGGAGTCACAAGCTTGCCTTGAGTGTAAGGACTTCGGCCAGGGTTATCCCTGACCTTTGTTAGGAACTTAGGACCTTTGTTTGATTGGTTTAGTTTTTTTGTCACCGACTTCTGAAGCTAACGTTATTTTTAACTTTTTTGTGTTTTTTGAAGTCGGTTTTATTTATTTCTCACTTTTTTGTGGTTCACATGCGCTTACCCCTTCACAGCCTACTGGCGTGATGTTTTGTTACGAACTTGTGTAAACAATAGACAGACATGAGACTTCGTAAAAAAAAACCGGATCCATGCGGGCAACGTCATGGGATATCAACTAGTGTTATATACTAAAACCTTCCCCAGGATGTATCAAACTTTTTTCTGAAAACCGCATCAGAATCGGTTCAGCCAAACGCGAGATAATCGCGGACAAACATACATACATACATACGGGTCTTCGAACTGAGAACTTACTTTTTTTTTTTATTCGGTTAAAAATGTAGACCCTGTTGCCCGGTTGTTCGTTGCCTTGGGAAAAGTCCGACCTTCACGCGAGTGACACCGAAAGCTAAAGATATTGTTCACATTCTTTGCATTAAAATAAACAATGCATTTCCTGACTTATCATTGTTACCTACTAAACCAATAAACTGCATAAAGGAAACTGATTCATGCATGCTTCGATAATAATATGTGTAATTCAATATTATTGGTACATTATTTGTACTTTTGTAGTTATGTAGGTACTCAACACAATTGTAATCATGGAAATCTCAATACACTTTTTTACTGGTCTTGTAGTGACAATAGGCTGGTCTCTCAGGACATGGGATTTAGAAAGAAACGTAACTGGTGAAATGGCGTATAAGAGTTGAACCTCGTCTTTTTATTAACATCTTTTTTCAAATTGTAAATTTTTCTACGCTAAAGGTGAGTATGAGAAGTTTTTTGCAATTTCTGACTTGGGTAGCACTATATGGTAGTCCAATATGTTTTGGAAGTGAGTTAAGGTGAACAAAAATCACGTAATTCGTGTGACCGTCACCTAACGCTTCATAGCACTCGTAGCCGATCCGCTACGGCGTAGCACCAGTTAAGCTTGCGCGGTGTACACGACCCGTAGCAGATATAGATTACTTAGTTTTCACTTCGGTCGGCAGTCTAGTAAAAAATGTAAAAAAATCTGCCTTGGAAACAAGATCGATAGGCAACAATAAAAAAATGTGTAAAATGGCCATTTTCTTAAGGTGAACAAAATCATGTAACTCGTGTGACTGTCACCTAACGCTTCATAGCACTCGTAGCCGATCCGCTACGGGGTTGCACCAGTTAAGCTTGCGCGGGGTACAACGGGGTACTTAGGTTTCACTTCGGTCGGCAGTTGAAAAAAGAAATGAAAAAAAAATCTGTAAGTATTGGAAACAAGATCGATAGGCAACAATAAAAAATAATGTGTAAAATGCCCATTTTCTTACTAACTAAATTCAAAATTATGAATGGGGATTTAAATTTCACAAGTAGGCTTGTCAATTGAAAAAAACTAATTAGTCCATCAGTTAGTATTTCTTCCCGTATTTTTTCTTTTGTTAGGTAAACCAAAATTGACGAAGATACAACGCTTTAAAAAATCTCAAAACGTCACGCCCGTGATATAATTTTTAGTGCGTTCTGACGTCACGAGCCCCACCCACTCAGCTCGATGCGTTTTATTTATGTCAATATTCATTGATTTACAAAATTAAAAATAAGAGTCAATTATTTTCCAATACTCTAATTGACAATTACTGGTAATTTATTGATGTTGGAAAATGGTATACCTACGTTACGTGCAAAAAAATAAAAAAAACCCCCAAATTGTTAACAAAATCCGATTCAAAAAGGAAAGTAATAATTTACAATGATTTCACGCAGACGAAGGACGCTGGCTGTAGCTAGTGTAGAATATAATATAAGCTCCGCGAACCAGACCACCGTCGATAATTAAAAAAAAAAATTATGAAACCCATTGGAAAAGATAATTTATCAATAATGAAAGGAAAAAACATTTATTTACGGGCGATCTGAGGTCGGGAAGTGAGAAAGGGGGGCGCGGGCGGGGAATTAAAGGGTAAAAACGGTTTATCTCAATTTCCGGCAAAACTACAAATGCCATGAAAAAAGTTAAAAAGATCTACTTACAATACAGAAAATTTATTGTTGACTCAATATAGTTCCCGTTAAACTACCCTATGCTCATAGACATGCACACTCACATACACACACACACATACACACACATGCACACACACACGTACACACTCACACACACCACACTACACTTCTCTGCTCATACCATTTATATTACTATTGTTTTCATTTTATTTCTTTTCTAAATAGTTTATTTGCCCGTTTACTTATGCTGAATAATGGACTAGTCATATATTTTTGTAAAATGTCATGTATGTAACTAATTACAATTAAGAAACTTCCACTAAAGGGTCGGGCCCAGCATCTTTAACACAAGTTGTCTTGACAACTTAACAAGGGTGTTGGTGTCGCTACACTATTGTTTAATTTTCCTTAAATTGTATGTATTAACATGTATCTAATGTAAAACTTAAAAAAAATTAAACTAAAACATTAAAAACATCAATTTGGTCAGAATTGAAGCGTTCCGTTACTTTGTCATGGATCCCATAATCAGAACCTAACCAAACTCTCATCAAACTACCTTTGAATAACATCCTTTCCAATAAAAAACAATACATGTCATGGTTATAGGCTTATCCGGCAATCAGGGACTTAAATATAAAGGTTACAGAATTATAAGTGTTACACGTTGAATTGGTAACAGAATCAAACTTCACTTATAAATGTGTTAACGTTACGGTTACACTTTTGTAAGTGTTTTGGACACTTACAAAAGTGTAACCGTAACATATCTGTAACAGATATAAAAGGTTTAACAGTGTTAATAAGTTTATTAGTAAGTTTAACAGGTAAACTCAGCGTTGCCATAACAGACTGCAGACAGTCTGTTGTAAAACGGATTATTTCAGTTACACATATTAACATATACAAAAGGTTACAGTTTGATTCGGTAACATTATTGTATCTGTTACATCTAAAAGTGTTTTTCGGTTGAAACTATTTTAAAAACAGTGTTAAAAACACATTATTACGGTTACAGTTTGAGTCCCTGCCGGCAATAATATATGTAACTTATCATACCTAACTGTCGAAATCTGGGTGTATTTTACACATCTGCGTACCCCCTCAGAGCATACAGGCGTGATGTTACGTCATGATGTTGTTTAAAAATAAACCTACAAGCGATTGCAGCAATCACTGCAAAATTGCCGTCTATTTTTGAAGAGTTCCATTGTATATCTCCCAAGATAAGCATCAGATCTTCAGGAATTAGATGGAAGGAAATTAAAATGAGACAACACGGAAAACGCCAGCTTTCAAATAAAAAAGAATCATCAAAATCGGTTCACCCAGTTGAAATTTCTGAGGTACTTAACTGACGAAATCTGGGTGTATTGTACACATCTGCGTACCCCCTCAGAGCATACAGGCGTAATGTTACGTCATGATGTTGTATAAACAAAAAACCTACAAGCGATTGCAGCAATCACTGCACATTACCCGTCTATTTTTGAAGAGTTCTATTGTATATCTCCGAAGACCAGCATCAGATCTTCAGCAAAAAATGGGACCACACGAGAAGTACCACTTTCAAATAAAAAAAATAATTATCAAAATAAGATGATTAATTTTTCCTTTATTTTTTGTTACATTCTCTTCCTTATCCAATGGGTTTCAACCTGTTATTTTATTTTCACTATAAGAGTAGAAGAAGTCTAAAGAAACGATAGATGAACTTTAAGAATCCATACTAGAGAAGTATGAAAGCAGAAAACATTTGCGTTGTCCCCAATTAAATTGGGGTAAGGGCAGTCGTATGATACAGGCACCTCATTCTATAATAGGTTTTTGGTATGGTACAGATATCATCTTGACAACAAAGAATACAATAAGAACTGACATGAAAGCAAACATTGACGCACATTGACCCTCTAAACCAGTGGTTCCCAACCTTTCTTCGACCAGGGACCACTTTCATGTCTTTATTGTTAGCAGGGACCGTAAGGCTCTAGATAAACATGGACGACTTTTCTTCTTGAATCTTTAGCTCACAGTGCATGGAATTAAATCTCATAAAATTAAGATAGTGGATACAGAAGCAATCGAAGTGAACTCTAAAAATTTAGCAATCAATCATACGGAAATAGGAATAAGTAGATACTCAAAAAAAAAGAAGGTTGGGAACCACTGCTCTAAACAGTCTCACACACTCACACCCAAGTTATCACTGGTTCTAGGTACCTACGCCCATGATAAAATATTAGTTCATTGTCTCCTACAGATAATATAGAAATAATTTAATCAACGTGGTATTTATTTACAAGCTTTCTTGTTATAGTATTAGTACATCACGCAGCGCAATGAGAGGAAGAACGAAACACTACTTTGTATCAGTTTTCTTACTGATTTCCTATATTACAGGTATAGACACCAAATCGGAATCGGATTCGAATACAGACGGAGAAATGACTTCGAATTACCCCCATGAAGATGCGGCGCAGCTCGCTCACGAGAAATCTGAAGAGACGTACAAGGAATGGAGCAACTACTGGACTCACGTGCAGTTGGACAAGAGTGACGGCATCATGAATGTTACCCACGGTGAGTTTATTTCTTAAATTATTTTAAAGTTTAAGGCCAGTAGGAGTAATAATGGTTGTGTTTCTCAGATCGTTGGAATAACAGGCACGCAACAGTAGCACCCAAGCCAACACCCACGCTTAGAGCTTTTAAGAGCTGGTTAAAATGAAATCGTGCTACTCGTAGAACTTGGAATAGAGAAAATAGTAAAAAATGGTGTAAAGGATGTTTACGTATGTCTTACCTAAGCATCTTCCCTTGCTTTTTACTTCAATTTTCACTACAAGTAGAGAACTGCAAGATAGAGACAGATTATGATATGAATTTCGAGTCTTTTCTACACTGTGCACTGGAAGCCGACAACGTCTAAACAAAAAGTCATTATACGATTAAAGCTTGCGTGTCGGGTCTGAGCCGAGTGATGTCAACCGTGCAATTTTGTATGGACACACTCACGTTTTCGAGCTACTACCGAGCAACGCGCAATGGATTGTGCTTCGGCAGACACTTGGCTTGGAGCCGGCACGGTCTAGCGTACGTCATCCTTAAGGCTGAGGCCATCATCATCATCGGCCTAGCCTTTTCCCAACTATGTTGGGGTCGGCTTTCAGTCTAACCGGATGCAGCTGCATGACAGTTTTTTACATAGAGCGACTGCCTATCTTGACCTCCACAACCCAGTTAATACTAGGTAATACCCCTTGGAACACTGGTTGTCAGACGACAATACGCGACTGACGATTCACAAAATTACGCTCATAATATACCTAATGTGACCTTATATTTTCAGGTACGTCAATTGACTGGAAATCTAATGGAAATAAGCTAGAGAGTGAAGCCGATGTGAGTAAACATTCCTTTATCTTTGTCTCTCTCTCGATCTCTGTAATTTCTTTAATAGATTTTCAACTTTATTGCTAAGGCATTTTGTTCAAGGTTGTTTGAGAAAGTTTGACAGTTTAGGGTAGTTTGATGTGCTAGCATCTGTACTAACGATACGGTACGATAACGATACGAAACATAGTAATTAATTACTCAGTAACGCCTGTGGAGGTCATATAGGCAGTCGCTCCTTGTAAAGAACTGGTATACGGCTTCGTCCGATTTTGCTGGTAACAGACTCCCACCGTAGTTAGGAAATGCTAGGCAAGTAAAGTCCAATAATAGTAGATTAGTTGCCAAGGGCTGTAAGGCATCAATAATTGCAGCCCGAGATATTTAGGCGCACGAGCGCAGCGAGGGCGCCTAAATATCTCGGATTGTGACATAAGTAGAAAAAATCCGGTAGTAAAACATTTTAGAACTTTCAGGCAAAATATTGTTAATTGCTGCTTCAGCTTCCATTTTCATTGAATTGGGAATGCAGCTTATATCTTCATCACTTGCAGAACTCATGTTTTTTCCTAATTAGCACGTAATTAAAAAAAAACCCTAAAACAAACAATATTTAAAGTAAAAGTTTTCTGTCCCCGCTATTTTTCATCATTAATTTTTTTTTCAAGAACGGTATTGAGCTTTACTATTATACTCATACGAAGACAAGGCTGAATAGCGAAGCGACCTCTTTTGCCATTGGGCTGAATGCATGATGTCTATTGCCAGTATGATGGTTAGATGTATGTACGTGAACTTTTTGAAAGAGTGAAGTGTTTTTCGTAAAATTACTTACCGCCCTAGGGCTTTTCTAGCTACATTATTACCCTAGAGCGCTAATTGGTCACCTACAAGGCCCATTTGGGGGTATTAAGGACCTATACTTACCGTATATGAGAGATGTAAAAATTAATAATGCTCATTATGAGCATTATTAATTTTTATATATATTTTTTTTTGTATAACAATAATTTTCGTGCGTTTTTGTCATACCTTTTATTGGTGCTCACAACTTAGGACCCATTAATTTTAATATTTATCCGTGGTGCTAGGCAACTGGGCCTATCCCAGTTGTAAACGTCCCTTTGTGCCTATTAGCCTTGTTTCGTTCTGTCTCCTGCTGATACGGAGGGAAGTGGAAATTACGAAATTACTCCTCCGCTATACTTTCTGATTAATTTCGTTGCGGGATCCAAGACACTTTCATTCATTCTATGGGTCTTCGTCGAGCTTCATTGTCTCGGCGCTTTTCTGATGATCGCCACTGTTGATTCTAGCTTTCAGAAGTTATAGTGGTGTGGGAATAGTGTGGCGGGCTTGTCCCAACGAAAGATAAAGCTTATTTATATTCTATTGTTAAAAATCGCGAATAAAATGGCCTTCATTGACACCGGCATCTCGTTTCGACGAGCTCTTGGTAAAGAGTATTACATCTGTCACCCCTTTAAATATTTGCTATCTGTCTGGCGGTCATCTTATCTCGCCCCTCGGGCCTCGCTAATCTGGTACATGCCTGCAAATAACACAGATTACATTGTTTAGTTGAGCTTTGTATGGACAGCCTTTGTAGAACCTCTCCCTAACTAAATAGGGGTCAAGTTTATACTCACTGTGGATGAAGACTAACAAAGAGGGATCATGAATGTGGCTTTTGTGTCACCCGGGCCAGGCCTACCCTTTTTTATGTTAAGGTTGGTCTTTCCCTCTAACCACACGAAGTTAAAACCAGTATTTTATATGGAGCGTCTGGTTATCTTACCTGCAAAAACTTCGTTTCTGGGTAATACATGAGATGACTGGTTGACATGCAACGTGGAAAAAAAACATACCCTATGATAGGAGTGGTTATCAGACCTTTTGGACTTCTGTCTACCTGTAAGGACAGTCAAAGATATTCACCTGACAGCAGTGACCATTAGCTTGACGCGTTTTAGAAGACCCGGAAAGGTCTCAGGTTGTATTGGATGACCACCCATCCACTAAACAACCTTCGCAAGCATTCCTTAATCAAAAAGATAACCCATGACGCTGTTATTCTCTAGCCACAAGCACTCCATAACCTAACCTAACCTAACACAGAAATCGTTAAATTTAAAACTAAATTTAATATTTGTCGCAACAAATTGGAAGATGCCTGCCCAACCGTCGACTATGATAATCTAAATTGATTGAGATATCATTGATAAAATTTGTATTGTATGAGTCAACTGTAGTAAGTAGGTAATTAGTTTGATCTTGAAAGTTCAACATCGTTTAGTTCAATGTCCTGTGTGTTATAAGAACTCTTCTCGATAGAAATGATTTCATAAAAAATAATAAATATAATTGTTTGTGTCGTTCGCATTAACGAGGTTCGCTGTTCGAGTGGGCGCTTTTGGCCGCCTGTCACCGTTTTTAACCCCCAACGCAATAAAAAGGGTGTTATACGTATAACGTGTGTATCAGTGGGTCTGTTTGTGGCATCGTAGCTCCTAAACGGATGAAACGATTTTGTAGTTTAGTTGTTTTTGTTTGAAAGTTAACTTGATCGACAGTGCCTTCAGTTGTGTGATGATCCTCATTCAGTTGTGTGGCTGTTCATTACAGAAGGGCAAGGCGACGCGCGACGTTGTGTTTGCAATCTCCTTCGGGCCACACTTTCAGTATTCCGTTTTAACAATTTCGACACGGAATGCCAAAAAGGCGTAGCTGAATTTTTTTAAGCTGCATCATGCAAAATCATCAAAAAATTTACAGACGGGTTATAGACACCTGCCAAGTGTCGAGGTAATCAATCGATCAGGCATTACGGTGACGACCTGATAGCACAGAGTGGGTATGTCGTGGATAGATAGTGATTTATTTGGGGTATTTAAAATGGGGGATGGTGTAACAGCTGAAAGTCACGCAATGCATCGTGCGCATGATTTGACTATTATTTTAATACTATCTGTTGCCCGCGACCGTGAAATTATTAAAAAAACAAGACTTCCCTATTTGAATCAGATTTTATTAATATTAACAGTCAGTTTTCAGTTTTTTGGACGGAACCCTTATTTATTAAAATAAAAGTAGCCTAAGTTACTCCTTAAAGTCCTTATATGTATAGACCAACCGTTTCGGAGATTAGCAGTACTAGACACACATTCAAATTCATAAACCAAAGCACATAATTATGACACTTCCTAAATTACCTTAGGCCGATAAAATCTTAGTTTTCCTAATCATGTTACTATTACTTTAAAGAAGTGCCTATTATATTATGTGTCTATTAAGATCGGTTTTCCCATTATCGTTGTTGAGCAGACATCATTATCTTCTGCCTAGCCTTTTCCCGACTGGGTATACGATAACACTTGGTAAGACTGGTTGTCAATCTTTTTTGGGCCACTGACTACCTGTAACGACTGTCAAAGATCTACGAATGACAGCCGGGACCAACAGCTTAACGTACTTTCCGAGGGACGGAGGAAACTCGGTATGTAAGGAGGCCACCCTTACATACCGAGTTTCCGAGAACCTAGGCAATAACCTTAAGATACCGAGAAGAACCCGAGAGGTCGTTTAGCAGACAAATTGCTAAAATTATCTTTTATTCAAAATACTTTGGAGAGTACTGTATTACACTTCGTCGAAATTTTGTGGAAGTCTATTATCTCGAGAAGTGCTGCTTTGGTTTCATATTATCATATCGTATCTATCTATTGTATAAATCCTGAAGTGGGAAGTAGCTACCACAGTACAGTGGCGAGTTGCCAGCATCTAGAATTATGTTTTATGTGTGAATGTTTGTTTCAGACCAAATCGGCTGACGAAAAACCTCGTCGTTGGATATTCGCGATGCGTCACGGCGAGAGGGTAGACCTTACGTACGGAGCGTGGGTCCCCTTCTGTTTCGACGAAAATGGTACCTACGTCAGAAAAGATCTGAATCTGCCTCTGAAGTTGGGAGAGCGGTGCGTATTTTAAAGATGGCGTGTATTTGTTCGGGTCAGCATATGCTTGGGGGCTACACTCTAAAGGTCTTAGCCCAGTTACACGACTCCGCTCCCACCCGGCAAAAATAATATAATAAAAAAATGGGTTTTAAGGACTCATCTTTAAGTTATAATTTACATTGGCCACATAAATTAGCAGACAGCTCGCTGTCAGCGGGCTTACCACCGTCAATGCTAACGTAAAGTATATCTAAAGAGGAATACATAAAACCCTTAATTTAATTTAATTATTTTTGTTCTGTGGGAGCAGAGCTTTTTAAAGTAAAAATCTTACAATAAAAAAAAATTTCAAAAAGTTGGATTTTTGACCCCTAATATATTCGTAACTAGAAAAGTCCCTGGTATGGCCTTTCGGATTCATTAAGAGTTTTTACAGCCTTTATTCATTCTCTTTGGTCGGCTGAGCCCATTAATGCCAGCATTAATGTCCGATCAAGTAGTAGCATACGTTATGGTAATTTTGATGGCCACACGTGTAAGTAGTATGTTGACGTCAAAATAGTCGATTAATGTCATTCGTGCAACTCGTTGTATCGTGTCTGAAGATGCCAATGATTGATTCACGTCGTGATTTTAAGTAAGTAAGTCTCATCATGAGTTGTCGTATTCATTATCTATATTATTACACATACCTTTGGGTAGGTGCAGTATCTTTTTACTGTGGTTCAGTGATAGTTTTGATTCTAATTACTCATGGTTATGAGTCACGAGACGGGTAATCTGAGTCGTAACATTAGAAACAGTAACATTCATGATATTAAACACCAAACAATGCACAATCGGGAGAACTGTTTCTGCGAATGTCAAATTATGTGGTATAATTTTTGCGTTGCCATGCCTTTTCCGTTATGTTTAAACCCTGACAAAAAGTACTATAAGTCTAACGTGTCTATGTGTGCTGTGCATCATTGCACCCACACGAATTAACCGATTTATATTCGGTTCTAATCTTGAAATTGTCTCATCACCTGTGAAAATGCCCATCATAGTTAGGGATGTGATTACACTAACGGAGCAGAATTTTATTGGCTTGAATCAGTCGGAAAGAGCTGTCCATGCAATAATAACAAAAATATATTGCAAACCGACACAAACACCGCTCTAACTAAATTGTCTCATCACCTGTGAAAATGCCCATCATAGTTAGGGATGTGATTACAATATCGGAGCAGAATTTTATTGGCTTGAATCAGTCGGAAAGAGCTGTCCATGCAATAATAACAAAAATATATTGCAAACCGACACAAACACCGCTCTAACTAAATTGTCTCATCACCTGTGAAAATGCCCATCATAGTTAGGGATGTGATTACACTAACGGAGCAGAATTTTATTGGCTTCAAGCCAATCAGTCAGTCGGAAAGAGATGTCCATGCAATAATAACAAAAATATACAGGGTGTAAGGAGAACGCTTCCGAAGCCAGAACGTAGATTATATACAACCTAAATGCAAACGAATACCAATAACCTTTCGCTTTAAATTGATTATTTTCAAAACTTCATATTTCGTAAACACGCAATGGAAACGAAAGTACAAAAGTGAGGTCACTGACACGCAAGGCAACGTCGCGCCACCGCGCGCCCGCGCTTATCAGTCGCCGAGCGCCCGCGCTCGCGGCCGCCGAGCGCTCCGGCCGAGTCGCGGGATTTAATACGGAATTTACAAACATCACTTTCAAAATACCTAGGCCGCCGCCCCCTACAACCCTTCATAAAATTATGAATTTTAATCGCAATTGTAGTCCATTGTAAAAAGCTGACAGAGGCATTTTACGTACCTGTCTAAATCCTTTGCGACCTTATGAGGTTTGGCTCGAACTGGGCTCCATCCATTTCAATACAAAGCCGGGCCCGTTGCTGTGTCGACCCGTGAACACGAGGCATTAGTGTTGGATCCTCAACACATTCTTCTCGTAGTTTATTAAAAACGCTCACTATTCTGCCCGGCATTTCATCAGCACTGTCACATTCCCGATCAAACACTCTTTCTTTCACATACCCCCACAAAAAGAAGTCCAGTGGCGTTAAGTCGGGTGAACGAGCCGGCCAGGCGTGCGGCCCCAGCCTTTCGATCCAGCGGTCATTAAAAAGTTCAGTGAGACGCTCGCGGACGGGACGCGGAACCATGCTCGACGAAATTCAGCCAGCGACACATTGTCTAGCATATCATCTAAACGTTCATTTATAAAATTAAGATATGCTGATCCATTGAGGCGCTGCGGTAGAAACACTGGTCCTAAAATTTGTCCATTAAAAACACCAGCCCATACGTTGACGGACCATCTGGTCTGATGGCCGGTTTCTTGAGTGGCGTACGGGTTCACGTCTACACATATACATGGGCATTCCTCCTGTTCCACATCCCGTTTCTCGTGAATGTGGACTCGTCCGTCCAGATTATGTGCTCAATGAAGCCAGGCGCACGCTGTTGTTGATCTAGCAGCCAACGACAGTACGCACGACGACGAATGCGATCATTGGGCAGCAAAGCTTGTACTTTGTGTATTTTGTAGGGCCGCATTCTGTTCCGGCGCAAGACTTTATGAACTGTCCACTGAGAAACTGTCGGTAAACCCCGTCGCCGCAATAATTTCGCCGCACTTCGTGTGCCTAGGCGTGGATTTTGGCGAATCACATTTAAAATACGCTCCTCAGTCTGAACATTCACTTGTTGTCCACCACCTGCCGCCATCGGAGCAATCGGTCGATTTTCTAAGACTCGCTGAAAAGCTGCCGTTATCATGCGAGAATCAGACGGATGCCGGACGTTTGGAAATCGGTTTCGATAAATTCTCAACGCTAGAGATGCATTCCCAAGGGCTTCTCCTAAACACATCAACATGTTGCCGTATTCACGAGCACTGTACACGTATGCCTGAGGCATTGTTTAAAACAACAAAAAATAATAACTAAAAAGAATAAAACAGCACTAAAAACGTAACAATAATAACTAAACACAAATTTAAAACTAACAAAACAATAATTAAATACGATTCAATATCGATCGGATAAACGTAACGTACGTTAGCTCACGAACCGAGTCGGAAAGGAACTGACTAGATTACTATTATTTACTAAAGAAGTACTATGAAGATCAAACGACGAGCCGCAGTCGTTTGATCTACCGACAAACGTTACCGCCGCACGTGCCGCGTTGCGATGTGCAAAGACCAACAATTTACAGAGGCGAAAATGTTAAAATATTCATTTTAATTGTTAGGAAATTGTACTTATGCTATTACAAACTGTTTTCATTTTCTAACTTTTAAATAAGATTTAACCGGTTTCTTAGATTCAACTAATTAAATTATTCACTTTAAATTGGTTTACTTACTAAATGAAGGATCCAGTTCTTGCAATAAACAAACGCGCATCGTGTGACTTTAATTACATTGACATAAAATTCAAATTCAATTGATTCACGCGCGCTGGTTGCTTTAAACTGTACATGCGATGAAAATTTTTTAGTCAATCACAGCTGATGTCGACGATCTTTTAATTTATTTCATTTACTATCGATTATCGACATAATACAAAACTGTTATTAAATGCACGACATAGTGCATCAATTTAAAACTGTTGACGCCTCTGTAATGTTTCTTTTTATTTATTTTGGCGGCGCTTACATAGGATACTTTGTAAAGCGCCGCCAAGGCGCCGCCGCCGCCGCGCCGCGCAGCAGTAGCAGCGTAGGTAGTCGACGCAACGCATCTCTCTCAAACTTGGTGGCCCGGGTTCAAACTTCGACCTATACCAATGAGTTTTGTCTTATTAGTCGTGCAGAGTGCAGACAGCTACAACACGGTCACAATATCTCTGTACCTCACTGGAATACGATACCCATCTCGCTTCCATCCATTCGTCGCGTCAGTACGGTGAGCCTCTTCGTTGCTTAAACGCAACTCGTTATTTTTACCGACTTCACAAAAAGGAGGGGGTACCATGTTCGGCTGATTGTTTTTTTTTGTATTTTTGTTCATCGAATACTCAGCCGATTGTCAACAGATTTTCAAAATTCTTTTTTTGTTAGAAAGTAGATAGTTCTGAGGTGGTCCCACTGTCACCAAGTTAGGATCTGATGATGGAATCTTAGAGAAATTGAGGGCAACCCTCAAATTTTATAAGCTCACTTATTGTTGTTCGCATATTTTATGAAGTATCTTGTGTATTCGCGTATGGTTGTCACCATCTCAGGTGGCGTGGCTGATGATGGAAGGTACAACTCCTTGACAGTAAGAAGTTACTCGAATAGGCAAGGACTGTTTATTTAGTAAATTGTTTTGATGTTCGATAGGGTATTTGCCATATTTGGTCTCATGATCATCAAGTCATAACCTGATGCTGCAGTCAGGATAGTCTGCAGAGTACCTAACTCCTCGACAACTAACAGCAGAAATATCGTGTTTAGGCTCATTGAAAAGGGTTCGATGTGTGGATAAACGTACTGTTAATGAGGAAGTTAGTTTTTAAGGTGTTTTTTTTTAAATTGAAGTCGGTTGTATTTTTTTGCAAAAAGTTTTTGTTTCGATATTTATTGTTAAGTTTGCCGATATGAAGTCATCGACGCCAGGTCTAGAGATAATGTCGGGATGTAGGTTGGTAAACATTTTAGTTTTGTTGCTATGCAAAATTTTAGTGACGGAATTAACAGTTTCTTGTAAACTTAATGTCCGTAAACGTTTCTTTCCCAATCACAGTAGTGAGTAGGTAGCTAAGTACCTTCGTTATGGGCCTCAAGGTTAAGCAAAGTAAACTGGATTTTTCTGACATGTAAATTTGCGAATATTCAGATCAAAATAAAATTGTAACCCTGTTCAAGGGGAAAATCATTACGATCCTTGCACGAATGGAACCCGAAAGCAGATATGCCACTACTAGGTAGAAGTGAACTGAAAAGACATTTGCTTCAAGCGATCGAGTAAAGGTTAGTAGGTAGTTTAGGAGCGCACTACATAGTCAGCTGTCGCGTCGCACGTCGCGTCGCGTCGGCTGTGCGGCTGTCGGCGACCGCGAGCGGTCTTTGAACCCGAGGTCATGCGCGAGCGTCAGATGATATTTATTTACGAATACCTTGCTTGTTAGAGTTTTTAAGAAAAAAAATTGTTTAATCGCAAGTAATGGTTTCATTTAACTGTTCCCACAGCATAGTGTATGAAAAATGATAAAAAAAAATAGGTAAAATTGTAAATAAAAAAAACTGATTTTCTGATGGCATCGTATCGAGAATCACTAGCCTTATCACCTGTCTTCGTTTTCGGAAGCGTTTCCCTTACACCCTGTATTGCTAACCGACACCAATACCGCTCTAACTAAATAACGCGACAAATGTGATCAGCTCAAGCCGATTGCATCATTCATAGAATATGCTAGTCACTGGAGATCACATGAAATAGTGTTATCGAAGAGCCAGATGTCGGATAAATGGAATCATTCCCATGGTCATCAATAAGTAGAGACATGTAATAGGGTAGACAACGAAAACCACATAATTAGTCCGTCACTTGGATTTTCAAAATATATTTGACCCGTGTTTTTGCTTTTCTTACGTAAACCAAAATTGACTAAGATACAACGCCTTTAAAATTCTCAATAGGTCACGCTTTGGTATATTTTTAGTGCGTACTGACGTCAGGAGCCCCCACTCCCGAGTTTTGATGCGTTTTATCTTTGTCAATATTGATTTATTTACATAAACAAAAATATATGTGTCCATTATGACGACTCGAATGGCGTAGCGGTAGTGAGGCTGCCTTACGTTCTTAGGGTCCTGTGTTCGAATCCCGGTAGGAGCAAATGTTCGTGTGATGAGCATGGACTTTTGTGTTCGAGTCATGGATGTTTATTTATGTATAATAAGTATGTATTTACAAACATATGTAGTATAATCAACTATCCAGTGTAAACGACACAAGCCTTGCTTAGTGTGGCACTAGATGGCGTTGTGTGTAATGTTCAGCGATATTATTATTATTATCCAATACTCTAACGGACGAACTAAACAGATTTGCAGTTTTTTTTTACACGGTCCTCATGCCTATTGCTTTCAAGAAAGGATTACATTTTTACGCTCCTTTCGGTTTGTCCTGACACCAAAGCGTAGTTCGAGTTGTTAGTTATAAATCTATTCATTCCAGGGCTGGTGGCAAGGAGTCTTACATAAAAGACACGCCCCTGACGAGGGTAGGTCGCCTGCAAGCGCAGTTGGTAGGAGAAGGTCTGCGATTGGCCGGAATTAAAATATCGCATGTGTACGCGTCAGCAGCTCTGCGGTGCGTCGAGACGGCTCATGCTTTCCTTGAAGGTAAGGAGACGATTTTGTTTATGACATTGACTTACGGTTCACATTCAAAATCAAAATCAAAGCATTTATTTCAAGTAGGCCAATAACAGGCACTTTTGAATTGTCGAAACAAAGATGAAAATTAAATGTAGCTACAGTCCCAGTCACAAGACATAAAAACTGTGAAAGTACTGTAGTTGCCCATTCCCTAACGTAGATCTCTATGGAGAAGAACGGGCAAGAAACTCCATGGACACTCCTTTAAATCAAATTATTGTTACAAAATCTTGGTTACATCATTCATGTTGAGATGGTAAATTATGTGTGAACAATGTAGCAAGATGTGCACGATAAAAGTGTCCATAGTAAAAACAAAAATAATTCTTTCAAATAAGCCATGGCAACTAAGAGATGACCAGTTACAACTGACAGCGCCAGTTCACGAACATGACGCATGGATCAGCACCATTCAGCTCAACCATTTTGAAGGGAGCTAAATGGTCCGACACACGCGCCATCATCAGCGAGACATTTGAGTGAGCATGACATACTTTCAACCGCCAGGGCACATTCAAGTCAAAAACTAAAGTAGCATTAGCTTCGTGGCTCCTTTGAAAATACAACAGTCCGACCAATGCCTTTACGACTATTCGAATTTTCAGCCACAAAGCAAGGCAGGTATTTTTTATCTGATCTAAAGGGTAGAGAATGCTCTACCCTTTAGGTCAGATAGAGGACAATATTGTATTGTTTTAAATAAAAAATGCAAAAATCCCGATCAATAATGCACCTATGTCGGAGTGTTTTGGTTTCCTATCTTGCCGCGAGATGTCGCTACTGGTCGTTGATAAAGGCAAATGAAGAGTTTTCACAACTTGAATTACGTTTCCAGGGTTGCAGGCAGACCCTTCAGTGAAGATAAAAGTGGATCAGGGTCTGTTCGAGTATAAGATGTGGCACATTGGGAAGGGGATGGCGCCTTTCATGACACCTGTCGAACTATACAAGGCTGGATTGAATGTTGATCTGAAGTAAGTGTCCAAAGCACCATTGGTAATGGTACGGTCGAACAAGCTATTTGGTTTACAGTTTAACGAACAAATTACATTATAAAATGTATACCAATTAGCTTGTTCGACCGTACTTTATATGCACGATGCAGTGGCGAAGGTTCCGTGCAACTCGATTCCTACTGGATTCCCGTTGAAAAATGCCACAGTCAGGATTCTTTAGATAGACAAATAATAAGGGTGTGAAAAACCTCTTAACGAAGCCGAGAGGCACTTGTTCTCCCCGTCATTGCAATAATTTTTTGTTCTACACTGTACCTCAAAGTTACAACTTTTTGTTAGTTACAAGTTTTTATTGTATGATTTTTTCAACATTTCCTCAACCTCAGTACTATTCAATCCATCGTTACATTGAGTGCTACCACAAAACATGATAATTCACCCCAAAAAAAGGTCCTTTTCCAACAATATTTTTTGCGTGATGTTACTTAGTTTGATGTAGTCACCGTAAAATTGTCAAACACGTTATATTGTAATACGAGTATAACGTGTTTTTTCTCGCGATATTGTAATGTCTCGAATTATTGTCAACTGAACATACGGAAGTATCTCTGCCCCCATAATCGGGACTTGGGGCACCCCCCCCGTTAGGTTAGTTAGGTTCCTTTAAACCCTGCACTCGGAAATAGGGGCCCCGCGAAGCGGAGCTCCGTCGACTACGCTTTTTAGGTGGAATATAAAGTGTTTTAAGGTTATGTTATATTAATCGGTATTTCTCAGGAATGGTGCATTATCTTTTCATGAGAGTTGTGCCACTGGGCAAGGGGGACCCCTCCTTCCCTCCACACCGCGTAAGTTGACTACCATCGCATGCATTTCACGAAAAATAATGCGTTTCGTTGTAAGCAGTATGTTCATTTGACAATAATTCGAGACTTTACAATATCGCTAGAGATATTACAATATAACGGATTTGACAATTTTACGGTGACATATACAGGGTGAATTTTAATTAATGCGACAAAATGAAATTGGAGTTTCAGTAACAGTAACATAGTAATTATAAACTGTTTTTTCTACAATCTAAATCGTTAAAAAAAATTACGCGATTATCGTTTTCAAAAAGTCCATTGATGTTATTATCTTTATTTAAGTACGAATTATCGGTATTCCAGTAATATGCAAAATGAATAAGAAATATTAAGGCAAAATTAGGTAAATGACCGCTATATTGAAATGCTGCGATGAGTCGGCAAGATTTTGATACTTTTATTATTTTAACGGTTTTCGTAACACTGATCAATTATTTTTTAATTTTATATTTTATACATTTTCTTGACAACACGTATTATTGTATAATAAATTTGTCGCATCTATTCAATTTCACCCTGTATAATGCTTGGTTGACGGCTTCGTAATGAGGTTGTTTACATCCTGTATAAGATATGTACTTCGGCTTACCTCTTACAAATATTAACCCTTCGCTACTTGCAAGATGAGCCTATATATCTTTCCCAATGAAGGGACGCAAATATTTCTCACTACCAGAGGGAGATGGCAGTAATCCATCACTAGTTTTTAGTAGTACCTAGTTCAATTACAAATGACGTCTCTTAGCTAACCATGCATTGTCACCGAAACTTAACGGGTTTTGCTAAACTTTAGCTCATTCGTTTTGGGATAACGTTTAAGTTTTAATGTTCACTTGCAATATTTGACCTATTTAAGAAAGTTAAATAATAGCTAAAAAATCACTGTGGTTTGACAGTAATGGTTAAGCCGGAGGTAAAATAGCTGTGACAGGACAGTACTGGTCATTCTCATTTAAAAAAGTTAGACATTCTAATTTTAAAAGTTATACATTCTCATTTTAAAAGTTAGACATACTAATGTTAACATTCCAATTTTAAAAAGAAATATTTTTTTTAATCACAGTTACAAGCCGTCCGTCGAAGTGGAGGTCAACACGCCTGAGACAATAGAAGACTATTACAACCGAGGAGAGAAAGTCTTCCATTCCGCTGTTAAGGATACTGAGAAGGACGGTAAGTTGAACTTTAACATAATGGAGCCTACGCACCAAAGGTGCCGAATATGTCGGCTACTTTCGTACTCGTTTAGTTGAAATGCCCTCTAATCTCTATTCTAACGGGCTGGTACCCGCCACGTCCAAAGCGCATATTTAGCGTGCGGACATGGCCCTCTAATAATTATACCTTTACGTAGCAAGAGAATTTAATATACTATTAGGGCAGGGTAAGATGGAATCAATAGCACAAGCTTGCATTCATAGAAGCTTTGCAGACTGGCTGGCTACAGAAATTACGGGTAAAAAAAGTACAAAAACAAAACTGGTTCCAATAGTTCTTCTGAGTAGCCCTCATAGGAATGAGACACACCAACACTTAAAAATAATGCTATTAAAGTTCTCGAGCAAATATAAATGGTTTTTGTTTCATCGAAATTGGGCCAGGATTTCCAAAGTTACAGCGTTGTGTAAAGTTTCACCGCTTTTTTAACTTTGCGTTCCTTCGCAAGCTTCTGCGATGACGTTATGCCGTGGTGTCATGTCCGATTGCGGGTGATGCGGAGTGATTGTGAGATAGATCAGCAGGACCAGACTAGCTGATTCTATTTCGGATGTAGATCTTATCAAAACTTGCTCAATCCGGTTGAATATCCAATTGATTGTTATTTCGTATTTCGTCCGCAGGAGGCAACATTATATTCGTCGGGCATGCGGCAACCTTAGACATGATGACGTTCGCTATTAAGCGCCTGGGCCAGAAGAAGGAAGAGCTTACTCCGTACCAGATACACAACAACCTGCTCCGGGTACCGTACTGCGCCCTCGGGGCAATGCGGGACAATCCCTGGCAGGTCGTGTGCCCCCCCTGCCCTCCCTCCATCAACTCCAGCTCGGGAAGGTTCGACTGGAAGATGCTACAAGATGTATAAGAATTTTATTTAAATATTTCTGATATACTTACAATCAATGCTATCTTTGTTCAGAAATTGCATTTTTTTTATTTGGTCGGAGATTGCGTTTGCTCTGACGTTTCTTTTAGTTATTTGAGTAAGTAAATTACGCTCGGAGGATAACCGTCAGATCTGTCGTAGTTGGTTCCCAGAGCCAACGAGTAAATTACAATACAAATATTTTGGTCGCTTTTTTACACTCAGCGGCACAGAATGTGACCCAACCATAATCAAATTTGCTTTCGAGTCAGTTAATCTCGTCTCTGTCTTTTTTCTTAATGAATCATTCGTAATTAATAGAGCTTTCGCATTTTTTCTTGTATTAGTGTTAAACACTCAAATACAAAAACAATGTGATAGGGCTAAGAATCGAATAAAAAAATTGTTTTACAAAAAAAAAAAAAAACTTTTTTATGTTTCGTAAGTTGGCAACATGGCAAATAGCTGTGAAATATTTGCCTATTTTAATAAATTTGGCAATATGACTGTATGTAACTAAGAAATATGGCTAATTAGTGAACTGAAATATTGATTATGAAATGCAATCATTGCTACCGTAACACCAAAGACGTTTACCCACTTTTTGTACCCCTCTTAATCTTAAACCATATGAATGACGCGTTTGGGCCACAGTCTATGCCGCTGAGTGTATTTGTGCTGATTTTAGGCATATTTTAAAATATCAATAGATAATCAAGATTTTCGTTTTTTTTTTTTTAGAAGAACAATATTTTTTTATAATATTTTTACTTTTATCATTCCTTGCGACAAAATATCACCTATGTAATGTTAAAAGTGTAATTTTAAGATAATAATTATAAGTGAACGTGATTCCTCTTATTATTTTAATATAACTATTGAAATTCATAATTGAATCAATAGCATGTGTTTATTTTTTTGTGTCTATAACTTGGTGTAGCATATTTAATGTAATGAAAATAATTTAAAACTGTTACACTCTGATAGTGTAGTTTGTGAAAACATATTTCTTAGGTAACATTATTGCTTTTTACCACCGCAAAATTTAGTTATTTTATATTTCCGAGGGTCTTGACAGTGCAGTATTCTTAACAAGTTGACTGCAGGAGAAATGGCTTCGTAGAACTGCACGAGCGCAGAAATACAACTCAGTAAGAACGACTTCTTACTGTTAGTTGTACATTTCTGCGCTCGCAATTTCTCGGTACAGTTGTACAAGAATGTGTTGGAAATTGAATGAAGAAGCTGTTGGTAGACTTTGTGAAAATTTGAACTAACACTCTTCCCTTCAAATGCTTTGATAAAACAAGATGACGAAGTTCGTTCTAGTTTATACCACGCGCTTGAAGATCCTTGTGCAACTATACAGGGTTTAATAGAATAAGCGCAATACCTCTTAACCGCAATAAGGGTTGAACAGAACTATATACCTCTTGGGTAACGATACAGACCGACAGAAATATCCCATCAGCTGTCGCAATTAGTATGAAAAGTTATTTTTTTTTACTCTTGTTCCTTAGTGAAAGTTGTTGTGTGTTGTTTGAAGGTCTGAATTACTACCAAAGAGGTTTATAGTGACGATTCGGAAGTTAGCTGCCAGTGACGGTCAGCCCAGGTATAGCGGTTCAAACTTTCTTGCTGCTCGAAACATCAAACGTAAAGCTGACCAGAACATAATTCTAGTTATCAGCGGCGCGCAAAGAACGCTTCTTCTTAACTTTATAATGCGCAGATCGTCACTCGCAGCTAACTTCCGAGCCGTCATAAAATTTGAGCAGAACTGGAATGCGAATATTCTGTTACATTTTGTGGTGAACATAAAAACGTCTATATAAGTGCTAGTATTTTTTTGCATATTTTGTTCTAGTCTCTCACACACTGCTAAAAAATGAATGCCGATGGCATATCACGCTTCCTGTATCTAATCAAATTATAAGCTAAAGGCATATCTAGTGTTATGTAAGAATACGGGTTGACCAGTTTATACCGTAGCCTACGCTAGCTATTGTACATACATTTTAGGGTTGTAACGGATGTCTTATGACGGTACGAAGTTGTGCGGAAACAATATCATTTTTAAAGAGGATCCGAGTGCATGCGGTTCTGATTTTGTCTGTCAGGGGTACTTATCTTGAGCTACGGGACTGTTGGAAAGAGATACCGCGGCCCTGGAACACAAAGGGCTAAGAAGGAACATGTATGGGATTTAGTCAGTACAAGTGTGACCCTCCCTTCCACTCCACCCAGAGCGGGAGGGGCGATGTGATCATTTCTCATCCGAAAAAAAAGTGGTGCTGATCTTTATAGCTATCAGAAATAACGTACAATTTACTAGTTTGAGTTACGGAAGTTCGTTACAACGCTACATTTTCTAAGCTGTGTACTTAAGTACTTCGTCGGTACCTGTGTATTTTAGTGAACTGTTTACTTTGTATGCCTTATTAGACTGATTAGATATATGTTCATTACACTTGTATGTATTAATGTTGATTATATGTACCTATGTAAAACTGGGTAAATAAAACCTCTTTATAAAATCACATGGGTATTTTTATTAACAAATCTTGTTTATGGTCTCACACAAAATGAAAGACAGCATGTGTTAAGACATAAATATTTACAAAACAAATAAATATTACGATATGATCACTTCCTTATAGTGAGTTATGTTTGAAGAGCAAGTTTGATTTAAAAATCATTTATTTTGTATGGTCGTACTCGTACTGTCTCCATACAAATTAGCACAATGCTTCGATATGTAATTCATATGAATAAATCCTTAAATGACTAGAAAACATTGGGGGCAACAATCGTGACAAAAAGTTATAAAATGCGTAACATCTTAAGCCAAAACAAAATGCAATTCATCACCCACTTATAACAATAATGTATTTCAAGGCACAATACTTATAGCACCGAAAACATACTATGTAATTGGCACTCCTTGTGTACACTACTATGTACCTAGCTATTAATAGAGCACATGGAGTTTTAGATAAAGTTCGAGTGTGACTGACACTGGTTTGGCCACCATCAGGGATTTTAATTTTGATAACACAAAAAAATGGTCGCTAATTAGTCGAAATTTGTCGGTCACTGGTTCAAAAGATATAAGGGTTTATAGGTGGCCGATCTGGAGAGTCTCCCCAGCTTGGCGAAGTAGTAGCTTAGTAAGGTATAGTCCAAGAGCTAGATTGTCGTGATATAAGGGTTTATAGGTGGCCGATCTGGAGAAAGTCTCCCCAGCTTGGCGAAGTAGTAGCTTAGTAAGAGCTAGATTGTCGTGAAGTCTATGATCTAGCTCTTTGACCATACCTTACTAATTGAACTCATTATATCTTCTAAACTAAGACCCGACTAAATCTGTGACTCGGCAACAAAATATTGGAGAAAACAGATCTTCGCTAGGTGCCCTAGTTTTTAAGATATAAATGTGGCCAAGCTGGGTAGACTTATATCTTTGGTGGCTAAAACAGTGTCAATCACACGGCTAAGTACATTGTTGTCTGCCACTCAGGTCTTCCTCTCTCTAAAGCTCTATGTATCATGTTACCGCTCGGTTACCGTTACTATTCACTCCATACAATGGTATACATAGGCTGATACATAATATGCCAAATACTCAATACCAATGTTGCAAGGATCGCAATTTCCTTGCCAATTGAACTGGTCTATTAACAGCTGTGGTGTCTATTCAAAACTATATCGAGATCAAATTCGAACAAAACAGGGCCAGTAAAATACATTTCTACACACTCACTTATTAATATTATTATTATCAGAATTTGAATAATTCAATTTCTCAGCTAAAACCTCTTCAACGATTTTCTGTATCATGAGCCGATCTTCAGGTTTCATGTCTTCGGGTTTCGTCTTATCGTCGTAAATTTTTCTATCTATTAACCTAACTATAACCTCTTCTACAATAGTATCTATATTTTCATTTGTTTTGTTTGCGTCTACTACAGCTTTGTCTATTCTCTCTTCAATAATTTCTGCATCTCCTCGTTGTTTGTTTTCAGTTTCATCTACAACACCAGCCTCAGAATCAGCAGCTTCTGCTGGAACTTCAGGGTACATTTCCTCTTCGGGTGTATCTCCTCTGCCATCTTTCGCTTCTAGTTCAACAGTTATGTCTGTTATGATACTTTCAGAAAGCTCATCAGCGATATGTTTATGGCGTTTCATAATTTCTTTAAGTTTCTCTTTAGCTGATGCCACAACCTCTTTACGAGTTTCTGATTTAATTTTCTCGATTGCTTTTTTCTTTCTTTCTTGTCTCAATATTTTTAAGTCATCGAAAGCTTTCTTTGCTTTTTGTATTTTTGAACTTTTCTCTTCTTCTATTGGAACAACTTCTTCAACTACAGGTTCTTTAATTTCTTCAACAACTTCGATATTAGATGTCTCGAACTTATTCTCTAAGTTATCCTCTATAATTGGTACAGTAATGTCTACTGTGCTTTCAATTTCCGGTGGTGTGTCGATGTTAATGACCTGTTCCTCTAAATTTGTTTCGCCGTCAGATTCTTTCGCTTCAATTTCATCAATGGCCTCGTAATTTACGACACCAATAACCGTTTCATCGCTTTGTTCTGCTTTATCTGATATAGGTAAATTATCAAAGGACCTAACATGTCCTAAAGGAAATTCTCGGAAGTCTTTCCGCTCGAGTATGAACAGCGCTGGTTTAGTCTTGATTTTCACTGGAGGCATTAGTTTATAATGCATGGACACTTGAGAAAATGATTCTATGCTATCTAAGATGCTGTGCGTTTGAGCGAAAGACTTCAGATTGGACGAATACTTGCTTTTAGCTTCGATTAGAAGATGGGTGTAGTCTTGTAGTAGTTCAACGGGCAAAGATTCGTTTTTGCTGTACATCCAACCGTCATTAGTTTGCGTGTATCTTGTCACACCAGTTTGAGCTGCTAAGTTACAGATATGTACATGTACGAATGGTTCATTCTTCATCAGTTTGTGGAATCTGGGAAAAAAATAGAAGCATATGAGTAACTTCAATTGTTTGTGTACATGAATCACTTTGTTTTAACCATAGATGTAAGATGTGCCCTCTAACTTGAGTCGTGCGAAAATTTTCTACACTGGGCCGATGTGCACTGTGAGTAAGCGAGATTATACTTTTGAAATCTCATCGGGATTATAATAGAAACGTGAACATTTTTTGGCCCGTTACGTCGAAAGTATGATTTATATCTATAGTATTACAAAATATTCTAGTCAGTTAATACAAACCTAGTGATCGCGACTCCACCTGGATAGTTCGTCATGGCCACCAAGACAAATGCCAATGTTATAATAATATTACCCAGTATAACAAGAACTGTTCCCCATAAGAGTAACTCAAAAATGGGTGCCTTCGATCTTCTCACGTATCTGAAAAAAGAAAATAAAACGATAATTATTTGTACAATAGCTGCATTGCTTTATAGAAAATTGTCTCATTGTATCATGAATGGTTCATAAAGGGGGTAATAAAACCTCTTAAAGAATCCGAAAGGCGCTTGTTTTCCCCATCATGGCGATATTTTTTTTGTTCTACACCGTACCTGGGAACCTTCCAGTTACGGAGATATTGGGGGTTCAAAGTTCCAACTTTTTGACCAGTTTCTTTTTAAGGCGATTACATGAGCTAAACGCTAGTTTTATAATTACTAAGAGTATATGATTCACTGCTATAAACAAGACCAGAAAAATATATGATATTCTTCAGGATATATGCTAGCATGATACTGTTTTGAAAACATCATACAATTAATTTGGCTCGATAAAAAGAAATCACGAACTTATCTCTAAAAATATCTTTCAAACAATAAAAAACATACTAATATGCATGCGATCATTCTGATTTTTTGGCAAATAATTCAACCTACAAGCAATATATTAGCATGATACTGTTTCAGTTTTTTAATCCAATCAATAGTTTTTCTGTAAATCGATCGAAACCACTCATTTCGTGCTATTTGGCCCGCAGACGGCTGACGTAACAACTACTTTGTAGTGCAAGCTGATTAGAACTTTATTCCAACAGCATTTCAAACGAAGTTTGAACCACCACAAATAGAGTTGCTAATTTAGCTCGTCTAAGCGCCTTAAATACAAGTTTTATTGTAAGATCTTTAAACACCTCCACGACCTCCGTACTATTCAATCCATTCATCAGCACAATGTTTTAAGTGCGTTACTTTGTGTTTTACCATAAAACGTGATTTCATACCCCAAAAATAAAGTCGTTTCCCAGCGATAAATTTTGCGTAAAGTTACTTAGTTTGATGTACAGAATGCTTGGTTGACGGATTCGTGATGAGGTCGTTTAAACCCTGTATATTATTAGTCCATACTTACATATAGGAACAAGCGGCCGCAGACGCCATATTGAGCAAAGGGAAGACATAGATAATGAACCGCAGTTCCTTGTGCGGCAGGAAGGAGAACAGCAGTATGTAAGTAATGGCCGGCGCCGCGTACTGCAGCAGTCGACGGTCTAGGTACAGTCCTACTGGTATGAGCACCAGGCTGGGGCCCAGACCTCGCGGTAGGGCAGAGTAGAAGTACCAGAGGAATGGAGACGTCTGTGTTCATGTTAAGGACCTTTTAAGTTGTGTCTGATTGGAACTTTCTTAAAAAGTTATTGTTGGTATTTCGGTGGCTAATTAAGCCATGACAGATAAACTGATATTAGATAATTTATTGATTAGAATAGTTGTAGAAATACACGAAAAAAGATTAGTGGCAGCGTTCTGATTCGTGGACGCATTTGGTTTCTTTCTCGTTTCTTTACAAATCAATAACATTTTTAAATATTACTTACAAAAACAATATGTATAAAACATTTAAAAATATTAAAAAAAATGTAGCCCACCGGTATCGGGAACAGGGTCTAAGCTACCAGTGGACGCATTATTATTGAGCATCGTCATTATCATCATATTATTAAAATTTGAGCCCTAGACAAACAGAAGCAAACCGATATTCACTTTAGAGTGACCAGTGCTTATAAGTTCAATATTAAAATATAATACAAAAAAAAAACAACTTATGAAAAAGGATACACCCCAATCAGAACTCTTGTTCATGATGGTATTGAACCAGAAGACTTCTGCTTCGGGCCACAACAGTCGGCCCCAGAAAATTGAGTCTATGATTACAGTCCCGGCCACTAGACATGCTCCTGCGGGTACCACAATCTTGAATAAACTGAAAAACAAAAAAATAATTTTATTAATATTTTTCCCCTGCGTTTACATATTGTGGGATATTAAACTACTGTTAAAGCCTATTTATAGTTCTTAGGTTTTACCATTTTAAATCATAGGATTTAACAACATGAGTTGGTAAATGTAATGATTTTATAATAAAAGATAAGATTTTTCGGGCTTTTACCATTAGAGTTTGGGAAATGCTAGGTTTTAATTTTTTTTCTTATTTATTTGCAAACATGCGATCGGTTCCTGAACCATAAGCAGTTGTTTTTGAAGAGTATTTGACATGTTAGGCGTGCCCTCCCATTGTTGGGCTGCCTTTGGATATTACTTTACTCAAGTATATTATCCCAAGTGTGCAGTCTTTTAAGACGTCTTGTTGCCAGCGATTCACTTAGAGCCTGAGCGAGTCTGTTTTCGTGATTTAATATCCTCTCTCTGTAAGCTTTTGTCGTAATTCTGATTTCCTCTTTGATTGTGTGAATTTTTAGATATTCATGGATTTCATCCATTCTTGTGTACCATGGGGCATTCACTATAGCTTTAAGCACGCCGTTTTGAAATCGCTGGAGTATTTCCGTGTTAGAGGTTTTTGCTGATCCCCACAGCTGTATGCCGTAAGTCCAGACTGGTTTTATGACTGCTTTGTAAATCAAAACTTTATTGTTGACAGAGAGTCGAGATTTCCTTCCCAATAACCACTCCAGTGTTCTCCATCTGTGATTAAGTTCATTGCGCTTTGTTTGGATGTGAGTCTTCCACGTTTGTTTACGATCAAGATAGAATCCAAGGTACTTTACTACAGTGTTGTGTGGTAGCTGCTCATTACCCAGTTTTACAGCAGGGCAGTCTCCTTGTTTAAGGGTAAATGTGATGTGGTTGGATTTAGCTGCACTAGCCTTGATGCGCCAGCTCTTCATCCAGGTATAGACCTTATCCAAGTGCGACTGTAGCTTACCGGACGCTACTTCTGGGTTGGCGTCAGATGTCAGCACTGCAGTATCATCGGCAAAAGTTGCTGTCATTACATTTTCCGATTCAGGAACATCTGCTGTGTATACCAGGTACAGGAGGGGTCCTAGGACAGAGCCTTGTGGGACTCCAGCTCTTATGTCGTAAAATTCTGAGGCGGCATCATTTATTTTTACAAAGAAGATACGGTTTTCCAGGTAAGATTTTAATATCAGGAACAGGTTGTATGGTAATGCTCTTTTCAGTTTATACAGCAGCCCAGGGTGCCAAACCTTATCAAAAGCTTGCTGTACGTCGAGGAACACTCCTGAGCAGTATTTTTTACTTTCGAGAGTATTTCTAATATGTTCACACACTCTATGGACTTGTTCTATGGTCGCATGTTTTCTTCGAAATCCGAACTGGTGCTCTGGGATAGTAGCGTTTTCGTAAAGGTGTTTACTAAGCCGTGTAGAGATTATTTTTTCAAAGACCTTCGACAGTACAGGGAGCAGGCTTATTGGTCTGTATGAAGATGTAAGGTGCGGTGGCTTTCCTGGTTTGGGGATCATAGTTATTTGAGAAACTTTCCAGATGTTGGGGTAGTACGAAGTTCTCAGAATAGCGTTAAATAGCGAGGTGATGAACATTATTCCTTTTTTCGGCAAGTTTTGCAATATTTCCGCTGTCACAAGGTCAAATCCTGGAGCTTTTTTGAGTTCCAGATCAAGGATAGTGCGACGTACTTCTGCAGGCGTGCAGCATTGGAGAGGGGGGCTCAATTGAAGGTCACTCTCAAGATATGAGCTCACTTCACGGTTAGAATTTTCAGTTCCGAGGTCCTCATTTGGGGTGAAGACGCTGCTAAGAAACTCTCCGTATGCTTCTGCTCTCTCTTCATCTGTTTTAGCCCATTCACCATTTTCTTTTATGAGCGGGTGCTGTGCTAATTGCGGTTTTCTTTTTGATTTTATAGTTTTCCACAGTGAGTACTCATTTTTAGCAGGAGCTGATGGCGTTAAGTTTTCGAGATGTAGTTGCATTGTTTCATTCTCCATTTCAACTAGAGTCTTTTTTAAATCAGCTGCTGCTTTGTTGAACGCTCTTTTGTCAGCAGGGTGTCGGCTACAGTGCCAGACCCTTCTAAGTCGTCTTTTTTCTAGAACTTGGCGTTTTACTATCTGCGGCAAGTTGCGATGAGTTTTAGTTTCGTTAGTTTTTTTGTCGGATGGAGTACAAGTCCATGCCGCTTTCTGTATTGATTTAGTGATATAGGAAGTAGCACTTTCAATGTCTTCGTCGGTTTTAAGAGGAATCTTCAGGTCTAGGTTATCATTGAGATATTTCTGAAAGGCTTCCCAGTCAGTATGGTTGTTATATAAATATTGATTTCTTGACCGATTTATTACAGATGTGCTCATTGTAGCAATTACTGGCGAATGGTCTGAAGAGCTGTTGTGAAAGCTAGAAACGTCTAAGAAGTAGGATGGTACCCCTTTGTAGACGAAGAAGTCTATAAGGTCGGGCAATCTATTTGGGTCTGCGGGCCAATAATGTTGGTTGACACGTTGTGAGGATATTTATACGGTGTTTATCGATGCTATTCTTAAGGTTACGGCCTCTAGTCAATGTAAGCCTTGATCCCCATTGAGAATTTTTAGCGTTCCAGTCTCCACCTACAATAAATCTGTTGCCTAGAGTTATGAAAAAATCGTTGAAATCCCCTCACTGGTTTCGTGTCCTCTTCTCTTTTTTGGCGGGCAATAAATCGATGATATTAACCACTATGCACGACAAGATTTTGACACATGACACATCAGCTGAATCGGCGGGGTGATGCGAATTTGTCAAAAATTTACAGAATTTTCGTGAACTTTTAGCATTCGATTTTTTTATGAAAAATATGTCTAGGAAGCTGTTTCATACCATACTTTTGTGGTAAATATCTCCAGTAACGTGTTTAGGTCGGTAAAACGGCGTCAGTGTATTGCCAAATATTTATAAAACACATATTACTGCACCCTTCCAAAAACTAGGTAACGTAGATGCGCTGGAAATAATGTACATAGGCAAGCTTCTCGTTCACTAAACAAACTGGAAAAAGCTTAATAAAAACAGTAACCTTCTATCTGCGTTCTTATTTTTGCCATTATTCATACATCATTTCATAAAAAAATACGATCAAAGTCTTGACCATGGTCAAATAAATAAAACAAGGTCTGGCATTCCGGGAGCGTCTCGTATCTACGTCATTATTCAGTTGCCACTTTATTGCAACAAAGCACAAAATCATGGAAACATTTTCAGTCACCATTCTGTTAAAAAAATATAAACTGCATTTAAATTGTTGTTTTCGTTTGCTTGACCAAACAAAATAATTCAATTTAGTCATAAACCAATGTTATTGTTAATTAAAACTTCAATGTTTGATCGGATTCGCACAGGAATTATAGGTGGTTAGGGAGTTATTCTTTCACACTACTGGTAACACTGAAACGGGTTGTCTCATTGACATTCTGACAATTCGTCGTGTATCGCTATTCTTTTCTAACATATGTGCCGGTCTCGCTCAGTGCCACTAAAACAGTGATTCCCAATATTATTTTGTGGACTTCCAACAAATTTGTTTTTAACCGATTTCAAAAACGAGAAGGTTAGGTATTCAATTCGATCTTATTTTTTTTTGTCCTATGAGTGTTCGTTGTTTATGAACCGATTTTGATGATTCTTTTTTTTGGAAAGGAGATTTGAACCAAGGGTGGTCCATCAGAAGATAAGCATCTCAGAGAAATCGAGGGAAACCTTCGAAAATTGCAGTGGCGACTAGTGCGTTCGTTAATATTTTCAGTAGTTTAAAGCACTACTAGTTTAATGAAGGTCTGGAGTGGATCTAATGATGGAGCCGAAAGACAGTCGAGTTAACTCCGCGACGATGTACAGCAATTACCTGGTGTTTGGACAAATATACCTGTAAATTGCCCTCCCTCCGCCAAAAAGTAACCTATTTTTTGGCGTCGTCCATCACGTCCAGTTTCTGTTGCAGGAACGCCAGCAGCTCGTTTGCCACAAGTGTGTCACTCATGGCAACAAAAGTTTCGAGCGACGGCTTGCGCCGCGCTATACTATAATAATTATATTATTACGTATCACCAACGTCCGCCTAAGAGCGCGGAACACACACGAATGAATTATATCATTGTTTTACTAGATTGAATTTCCCCAGATTATAAAGTTTGAGAACTATTGATAGCGCTTATGACGTAGATACGATACACCCACGTGACTTCTGTCTCTCGGAATGCTATACCTGGCGAAGTATATTATTGTACCATGGTTGCAACCAACTTATCACATGACATATCACTTCGTAGTGCTGACCGTAAACCCGAGTTTCATCATTACGATTAAAATGTTGCATTCAGCCTAATCGATACTCGCAATCAAATTAAGTTTGGAAAAAAGTTTTGAGACACAATGAAAACTCCTTGGTATCATTTCAAAGAATTATATTTAAATTCTGAAATGAATCCTTTTATACTACTTTTTTAATAATATCATGTAGAATAGTAATTATTCGTTGCTTTTGGTTGACTTATCAATAGGTTAATAAATACAGAACTCTCTAAACTCTAAACAAATAACGAAATTCTTGCTTCAAGTCAATTTTGATGATAATCTTTCCTTTAAAAACTTATGGATTGCAGAATTTGGAGAAACGCCGTTGCCGAACTAGCACCGTGTGGCAAAATATGAGGTTTCACAGTTTAAGCAAAGACAAAATCTGAAAATGAATTATTAATATTTTCAACCGTACGAACGGCCAACCTCTTGCTAAATTCGCGTCGATTTTTAAATTCAAAATTTAAATTAGGAATGTAATTGTGACTACACACATACATTCTGGTTTATAAAGTATTTTTATTTACCTTAATCATTTATTGTGAATTTTGTTTTGTTATGTCTGAAGGTTGGATATAGTGCGCCAAGGATCGGAAAAATTGAATGATAAATAAATATTATGGATGCTAAAACCGTTGTTACTAAACCAAGCTTATCTAAGTAGGTATTCAAAATCAAATGAAAATTCATAATCTGCCTTGCCTTTTCCCATCTATTATGGGGTCGACTTCCAGTCTAACAGAAAACCAGTATTTTACGTGGAGCGACTGCCTATCTGACCTCCACAACCCAGTTGGTACTAGGTGATGATACTACCTGTAACGACTTTCAAAGAACTACAAATGACAGCCGTGACCAACTGCTTAACGTGCTTTCAGAGGCACGGAGGAAACTCGGTATGTAATGGATCACCCATCCACAGACCAACCTAGGCAAGCAAGGCGTCCTAAACGTCGACCCGAGCGGCCGTTATTATTTAACAACGAGGTCCTCCCCTCGGCCTCTCTTTCAAAATTAAATGAAAATTGACGATTAAAATAGTGTTCGGAAAAGGCGAGAAATAAATAAAATTAGAAAGTCATAGGAAGGCCTTTGCCCACCAATGCGATAGAAAAGGGTGTTAAAAAAAAACATTTGAAAATAAAATGGTGTATCCCAATAACTAATCCAACCGAACACAGTAAAATAATCATACTATTCCCCATTTTGTTTACTAAATACAATTATCATGGTAGGAACCAAACCAATTTTCACCACACCTAAAAAAACAGTGCTAAGATCAGTGCCATAGAGTATATTATAACCTTTCATCCCTGGCGCACTGACAACCAACGAAAAAAAAATCACAATAAATTACCTACATTGAAGTCTTGTACAATGTAATTTTGAACAGCGAGTGCATTCTTAATTTAAATTTTGGTAAGGAAAAAAATCGGCGCGAATTTAGTCTGGTCAATCTGTGCTGTTTATTGTTGGGTTGGTACAATGAACGAAAAACTATTAAGATTTCCTAACTAAAGCTTTTTAACAATGTTATAATAAATATAAACAAAATTGTTTTACTTTTCATCTATTTGTTTAATTCCGTAAATAAATTACTCGTGTTAATCGAATTTTACAAAAAAAGAATCGATTTGAATAATCGCTTTCACACATCACAAATATTAAAAAAAAAGAAGAAAAAAAATGGTCGTCTATTTTCGAATACAAAATTAAGTAGTGGTAATGAATATTACGTGTTATTGGTCCTATATTAGTAAATTACGCTAAGATCTGGATATTCTCATGTTGTTTATAATATTTGAAATGATATTTGTCATATCTGTTGTCGAATCTAAACGTGTCTGTGTGTTAAAATGTGCAAAATAAAATGTAAACAAACAAGATTGGCGCGAAACTTTGACTTAGGATATAAAAATATATCATTACCGCTGCTTATTAAAATTGAACTATGGATGAATTCGTCACATAATTAAATGACGAGTTATTATTTCTCAACATAATGGAGCTTGGATGCCCGAAAACCCCAATTTTTATGATTTTTAGCGTCGGCTAGCACTGCCGTCAAAATGGCGATGAACGTATTTACGCATTTGGATTTTATTAGGGTAAATTAAGAATGTTGCTGTGTTGTCCGGGTTATTTGTAACGTATGTACAGTAACCGTCTAGGTTGAATGTTTTTCCATCTGTAAGGTGTGTTTCGGATATAAGTACTATATCAAGGTTCTGCTGAGGGTTCTGCACTGTAAAAAGTATTTTCAGTTCTTGTTTTCTGTCCATCAGACCATTTATGTTCCAGCTTGCTATTCTTAAAGCCATTTTAACGAACAAGTTTATTGACGATTGTTGTCAAGAGGGACATAAGTGTACCCATTTGGTCATTTAGACGGTCTAGCTTTTCCGCTTGCTTTGAAATGATTTTTTCTAGGTTGGTCGAGTCTCCTGTTATGGCTTGTGCGTATGTTTTGGCTGATTCAGTGTTGGTAGATGGTTTTTCTGGCAGGGTTGGCCTGTTTCCGATAGTTGGAAAGTCTTTTTCTTCCACTTGTATCCACGGTCTCGTTTGCACTCTAGAATTAGACTTCCTTTTCTGGATTTCTTGAAATACTTTGCATCCCTTGTAACTGGCCGCATGCTCCCCAAGGCATAATGCACATTTTGCTGGTTCGTCTTTGGTCTTAGGGCATTCTAGCGTGTTATGGTTTTCTGCGCACTTAACGCATCTATATGGACGCATGCAATAATTTTTCGTATGCCCATACTGCTGACACCTCTTGCATTGGGGGATGGTTTTCTTACGTTTGGGGTCTTCAATGTTGACACATGTGTGGTAGATGTATTTAAGGTTTTTTATTTCACTGTTGTTGGGGCCTGGTTCAGGTTTAGGCTAGGTTTTAATAATAATGGTATGTGTTGGTTTTATAAATAAAATAATTACTATTTCTTAAATATCTAGCAACTGCTGATGACATACAGTAATACTAAACCGAGGGACCAAATGTATTAGCGTTTTGAATGATGATCACAGAGTAGTTCGGGCTTTTATCATTCAGAGTTGATTAATCTTAGGATTTCCCGTAGTTTGGGCTTTTATAGTAACATATACATACAATTTCTATAGTCTTTTTTTGCATCCTTCATAATTTATTGTATAAGTAATTATAAGTATCATGATACAAGATAACAATGTTTTATTCAGCATCATCATCATCAGCTTATTTATGTTCCCACTGTCTTCCACACAGCTACTACATTCTGCTGAAATCCTATCTCACGGACAGTCTTCCAAGTGAAAGAATCTGAATCAACCTCCAAATTCTATACCATAAGGGCAGGCGAGCCTCAGGGATCAGTGTTGGGACCAATTCTGTATACTTTGTACACTTCTGACCTACCACAGGTCGACGGAGTAATGACTGCTACATATGCCGACGACACAGCCATTATGGCAAGTAACAAGTAGCCAGAACTGGCCTCAGAGCAGCTACAACAAGGCCTCGATGCTATTACAAAGTGGCTCCAAACATGGAGGATCAAAGCTAGTGCAACAAAGTCAGTGCAGGTAACATTCACACTTCGGAGAAAAAACTGCACTCCTGTATGCCTTTATAACTCCACATTACCACACAAAGACAGTGTAAGGTACCTGGGCATGCACCTAGATCTCCGTTTGACCTGGAACCAGCATATCAAAAACAAGAGGGAAGAACTCAACATACGGCACAGAAACCTGTACTGGATGCTGGGTCGCAATAGCAAGTTATCGATAGATAACAAACTCCTCATTTACAAGTCGATATTAAAACCAACTTAGACATATGGCATTCAGCTCTGGGGCAGTGCAAGTAATTCTAACATCGCAATATCGCAAAGAACCAACTCTGAAATTCAAGAAAACGCAAATATGACCACTGTAAAAGAAGAAATACAGGCCTCTACAGGAAAATACCAAAAGCGCCTGGAAAATCACCAAAACGTACTTGCGGCGAGTCTAATGAAGCGCAGCTATCAAAAACGTCTTAAGAGAAAAGACATACTGTAGTGGAACACCCCTGCATAAATACTATGAGTAGCTCTCCCCACTGGGGGAAGTACTTTACCTGTCAAAACCTCACAAAGTATCTGCTTATAGTATACTACTGATTGCAGATAAGCAGAGAAGAAAAAAATAGATAAAATGCTCCCACTGCTTGGACACAGGCCTCTTCTCTGTGAGAGAGAATCTATACTAATATTATAAAGCAGAAGAGTTTGTTTGTTTGTTTGGTTGAACGCGCTAATCTCAGGAACTACTGGTTCAAATTGAAAAAATCTTTTTGTGTTGGATAGTCCATTTATCGAGGAAGGCTATAGGCCATAAAACATCACGCTACGACCATTAGGAGAGGAGCAGGAATGAAAAATGTTGCAAAAACGGGGATATTTTTTCCTTTCGTTTTTCTCTCTTATGTGACGCAGACGAAGTTGCGTGGGTCAGCTAGTGGGCTATAATCCACCAGGCAGGCCCAGTACGGATTGACATGTACATGTCACACATCTTCGAACTTTTGGTTCTAGGACATGCCGGTTTCCTCACAATGTTTTCTTTCACCGTTTTGAAAGCAGTGGTGATGAAATATATATTACACAAAGTAACGTGCCTGTCTGGGTTCGAAACCCAAGACTTATTGTTGATCATAAGTCTGGCTGCCAGCACTTTGCCACCGCTGCTCTCTATTATTAGCTACGAGTAGCTCTATTTTATTGAGCTAGTAATACCTAATTGTATGTCTCACTATTAAAATTTCATAATAAAATGACGACCCGAATGGCGCAGCGGCAGTGAGGCTGCCTTACGTTCTTATGGTCCCGGGTTCGAATCCCGGTAGGAGCAAATGTTTGTGTGATGAGCATGGACATTTGTTTCCGAGTCATGGATGTTTATATTAAGTATGTATTTACAGACGGAAAGTATATAATGTAGTATATCAACTATCAGGTGTCCACGACACAAGCCTTGCTTAGTGTGGCACTAGATGGCGCTGTGTGTAATGTCCAGCAATATTTATTATTATTAAAAAAACTTACCTATTAAAGTCAATCTTCTTGAAATACAAGTCTATGATGAGGAACAGTCCAAACAGCATGGCCAGCTCTGCTCTGAAGATGACAATGGAAGCACCGGCAGTCACAAGGAATAGCCTATGCTTGCCTGACACCCAGCCTTCAAATGCTAGGAGTACTGAAACAATATGTTGGATCTTATTTAATTTAACATTATAGATTCTGTAACTCTTCATTTTTACCTTAGGAGATTAACACTATTATTACTCTAGCGTAAAATGCATCCTGTTGTTTTTTATAATCTAAGCGTCATCATGAGTTTATCAGGTTATTTACTTTTTAAGTACTTACCTACAATAATACATCCTGTTGAACAACAGGACATATTAGATTATTAACTAAATACAGGTAGTTTAACAGGATGTTCTTTTTGTATTTCAAAGTAAATAATGTACCGGTCTACATGATAAGATAAATATTGTAAAAGATAAATATTTCAATAGAGCAGCTCATCATTTTCCTGGTCATGGCCCATTTTACTTGGGTTCATACAAAACATTGGAGTCTGGAATTTCTTGCTGGCTCTCCATAGAAAAACTGTCTACATTAACATCTAGCTTCTGATGTTTGTTAAGTACACTCTATTATTTGAAATTAAGTAATCAGAATACTGATCAAGAGCAGACTGATATTTCAAAAACTGTATATCACCAACAGAAAAGAAACCAACATTACAACATCAAGTAACAGTAGCAGTAGTGTCAGTATCAGTTAAATTATAACTTACATAGTGCAGTAGACATTCTTACTTACTTTCACTCACAGAACACCAGACATATAAGTATTACTTTACCCCATTCATTCACAAACACATCACATTCAGGGCTGGCAGTCAGAAGGGTGTTCTCTGGCAACAGTTTTGGAAAACGGTGGCCCTAACAGATTTTGGTCACGGTGTCTGATGTCTTTATATACTGTGACAGTGTCTGATGTGTTTGTCAGGCACAAATACTGCTTACCAAGGGGTAACACCAAGATGTTAGGTAATGGTCGGCTCATATAAAACATGAAGTGGTACTGAGTGACGGTGATGAGAGTGTACCACCATGCAAACGTGCCACCAAACTGCTTCAGCAGTGCTTTCCTTAATCGACTCCATGCTGCTATCACCGAAATCGCCAGCGCCAGACGCACTGCAAATAAATATAACAATCGTACTTCAGTCACACAATAATAGATTCAAGATTAATAATGTGTACTACTTATATTTCATATAGATGACGTAAAAGCTGTTAGATAAAACAAAAACATACACATTGTTAGTATCAGATCTATATTTAATATTTCCCACTAACCTACATATTGCATCCAAAATTTGTTGATTCCAATAAGATGAAACAGAGACACCACTGGCGCTGAAACAGCTGATAATACCAGTGGGCCAATGAATGACCGCGGCACAACTCCCGGGAACTCATTATGATCGTACTGGAAGAAAATAGTAATCAATGTATGTCTATAAGAAGCGACTTATGAATCCAAAATTAGATTTACTAGACACCTGCGATAGGTTATGCCGATGATACAAAATGTCGTGTGTGGCTTGAATGTTGAAACTTTCTTCTACTTTTGTAAACGGACATAGCAACACATGTAAGCTGGCGACAATATAAAGTAATTGAACCATTTTATTGATAAAATCAACAACAACAACCAGTCAACCCATAGCTCGTTCTTCAACTACCGAAAAATGTCAAAGTCAAAACAAATGTCAAATCAACATTGAATGTCAGACAGATCACCTAAAAAAACTCTTAGTAGATTTTATTTATACGTATTTGATAATAACCTGATATCACTGAACATATTGTTATTGTTTACAATAATCTCATTTATGCCTAAAGAATAATTAAGTAGATGGTAATTCTACTTCCTGCAATTTCTGTAGCTGAATAAATTAACTATAAATTTTCATTATATTTATTAACGAATTGACAACAAAACGTAGTTTTGACAACAATCGTCAACAATGGTGGAACGGATACCGTGACATTTTATGGCAGTATTCGTTTTCTGATACGAAAAATATCAATAATGATCAATAATTCACTTGAAATAACCTTTGCGATTATATTGCAATAATATTTCGCTTTATCTTGACATAAAACATTAAGAATGTGTGATGTTTGTTCGGAGTTTTCACAGCTTTTATTAAATTGTAAGTTACATTGTTTCGAAATTTAGAAGTCCATTTGTCCGTTCTATTTAGCCACTTTATTCGAAATTGTTTTAAATTCGCTGGCGTCTAGTGTAGTTAAATAAAATCTTACTTATTGTGAGCTGCTTTGATATTATCCGACTGTGGTTTTAGGTGAATCCAGACTTACCGACGATGTGTCCCAGTATCCAACAATAAGCCAATCTGAGCTGGAGATAGTGCTAAACTATATTCTCTCATGGCCACAAAGGTAAGATATTTACTATACTTCTAAACACAACCAGATTTTGACTCCTACAGCTGTTACAATGTGATAACCAATGTAGGTGACTGCTGTGCTTTGTTAGACTCATTTGATGCTTTTGTTTAGTCATTATAAGTTACTACAATTGGATATTATATGGAGTTACTAGTACAAAGTGTAGTTTATTATAGTAAACAGCCATTCTATTGTGACTAAGTGAAAACACAAAAAGTAACCTTTCAATTTCAATAGACTAAGTCATTGTATTGGTAAATATAGAAAAATAATATGTTCTCTAATTTGTTTTAGGCAATGTATGTGTTGCTACCGGGATGTAAAGAATTTTGAAAGATTCTATCTTGTAGTGCAGAGTATACTGTGCTTGTCTGTATGTCAACTGAAGCAGCTCAAAGATGAACTAGTAGAAGCAGCTAAAACCGCCCCAGCACCCGCACCACCGCCACCACCTGACAATGCACAAGAAAAGCAAAAACCTGAGGAGGAAAGTACACCTACTGCTGAGGAGAAGAGCAAAGAAGAAAAGGAATCTCCAGCTGAACCAGACGAATCTGCCCCAGCAGCTGTCACTGCAGAAGAGCCCAAAAATGCTGAGACACCTCCTTCTTCAACTGAGGACACTGAACAATGGTCTATGCAGCAAAAGGAAAAGCTCATGCACATTGTGTCCAAAGTGTTCCTCCTCAACTTCCCTCTGTACCTAGCCTGCAAGCACTCGGCACTAAGCCGCTTAGATGACCTATCTGCTCAAGAAATATCTAATCTAAGTTTATATTGTGACCTACATGATACTGAGATTCCTGCTTACTTGCTGAGGAATGTGAGCTTGTTCTGCAAGCTGGGTGGAGTTTGTGCTATGACTTCAGTGTTTGAACATGCTACACAAAGCACTCTCCCTCTATCTATGGCTCATGCCATTGTGGCAGCAGTAGGCAACCTGAAGCTATGGCTGAACTTTAGAGCTGTCTCCCAACTCTTCATGCCATTGAGAGCCAAGATATTAATGTACATGTGCACTTTGGAAGACAAGGATCTAAGGGTGCCTGCAGTGAAGTCTATGGCTGGTAAGTCAAGAATCTATATTAGCATATTATTCAGTTTTATTCTGACAGTCTCACGACAAAATATTGTATGATCCAGTTAGATAGATAGCTCAGCAGTTGACTTGCCTTACTTTGTGTACCTCTGTTTGTTCTAATTAGAAATAAATGATTTATCCATTAGTGTTTGCATTACAGCTGTTGACTTGGTTGCAGCTGAGTGGAAACCAACTAGTAATCAACAGCAATATGAAATTTATTGATATGAATGTTTACTATCAGTCTACTGACTTGTGGCTGCACTAAGCTTGATCATTTTATTTTCGACAGTTCAAAAGCACTTGTACTTTTGAGTTGAAATAAATGCTATAAGTTTGATTCAATAGTTAACATTATGTGTTGATATTAACGTATATATAAGTTAGGGAAGTCTATCAATTGCCTATTATATAGCCCTAACACTATATAATAGGCAATTGATAGACTTCCCTATTATGTAGATCAAATCTTGTAACAATACACAACCATCGCGTCTTCCAACAGATTTCATGTGGGGAGCAGCCAAGGAGCCTTTGGACGTACCCCTAACGTTTGATGGGGATGGACTAGCACTAGCTTTCAAGTACTTTAACAGCAGTACACTGACGATGCGCCTGGCAGGCGTGGCGCAGATCAACGCGCACATCGCGTCACACAACGAGCTCTGTAATGGAGAGTCGGCGACGGATGTCGAAGTGGCTGGACAAAGGCTGGCTACGTGGCTCACATTTAATAATATCATCGAGCATCTATTTGGACCTAACTTGCATGTGGAGGTTAGTGTGCTGGAATTTGTTAAATATTGATGTGTTAGTAGATGGCCTGCAACAGTTCAACAGTAAGCCTTCTGCCTTTTATGGCACAAACTCATACTTCTTGATGTGCCAGCTCCAAATAAATTGGAAGTTCAGGGGAATTAACAAATTGGGATAAGGGCAGAGGAATTAATAAATTGAGATAAGGCAGGGGAATGAATATTTGGGATAAAGGCAGTGGAATGAATAAATTGGGATAAGGGCAGAGGAATGAATAAATTCAGATAAAGCAGGGGAATGAGTAAACTGGGATAGGGCAGAAGAATAAATAAATTGGGATAAGGGTAGGGGAATGAATAAATTGGGATAAGGGCAGGGGAAATAATAAATTGGGATAAGTGCAGATGAATGAATAAATTGGGATAAGGGCAGGAGAATGATGCATTATACTTACTGTAACTTCAAAGTAAAGTATTTGTGATTCAGCTTGATTCTTCATCTTGTTCCTTGGTAGATCAAGAGATGGCCCAAGACTTCTATAATGATTCAAATGTGGGTCAATCAATCTGTTTATGTTACATGTTGGCTCTATAACCAGGTAACTGTACGGTAGTACTTAGTGCCATGCAATCTTAACATAATGTTTCTCTACAGGTGATAAAGCAATCTCATATGATCCTGAAGTTCCTGGCAGTCGAAGGTCGCGTGACTCCTGAGCACGTGGAACTGGTATGGGCAGCCGCGCAACTGAAGCACTGCGGTCGACAGGTGTATGACCTGCTGCCGGGGTTCATCAGAGCATTGGCACCAAAGCCTTGTGCTCATCTATACAGCCTGCTTTGCTCGTTGCCGCCTAAGGAGCATACAGAACAGGTGATTTAATTGTTTTATATGATAAGGTAAGCCACACCGCCACACGGCCACACTGGCATGAGCCTTGCTCTCATTTGTTTATGCATAGGCTTGTGTACTGAAAAAAAACCAATGAGGCCCTGTTCCCACTATTTTGTGACGGTTAATTTATCGTTGGTTTTTAGTTGGCAAAAGTCATGGACGATAGTTATCGAGTCGTCCTATATGTGAACACCTCCATTTAAATACACAAGCCACGACACTAAAAACTACACGATTTTCTGTCGTCACGACATTGTGGGAACTGGAACGGAGCCTTAGTCTGTCGGTTATAGATTATCAAAAAATATTTGACTCGTATTTTTTTTTTGATTACTTTAGTCAAAATTGACGCTTTTAACATTCTCAATACGTCACGCCGGGGTATCATTCTAGTGCGTTCTGACGTCACGAGCCCCCAATCCCTAGTTTTGATGCGTTTTATGTTTATTCATTATCCCTATTTTGAGTATAAAAGACAGAAAGGAGGAATTTGAATACGCTTTTTGTAAAGGATCTGTTTTCCTTATTTCTTAACCATATTATCTGTATTTGGGATTCTACTTTTGACACAGTCAGGGTTGTAGTAGGTACAATCTGACTGATTTCAATCAGTTTTGTATCATCATCATTGTTGTTTTCATTTCTGTATCCTCCTCCATATAAGGCTCGTAAGAAATGTTCACTTGTAAACTTTGATACGAATTACGCGTTTCTAGTGCGACTTCAGCAAAAACCTTTTTTTTTCTCGTACCAGAGCCTGTACCTAGCGTCCGCACTACAGCGCGCGCTGTGGTCGCGCGGCGCGTCGGGTACTCTGGGCGGGTCGCCGTCGGCGCTGGGTGACGAGCCCCCCCTGCGCCCCCCGCAGCCCTCCTGCAAGCCGCACCACAACTCCTCATCAGAAGCCAGCGTCAGCATGGATCAGACTAACTCTGATGATGATCCCGTGAGTATATTGTATCTGCTTTTACCTAAACTTTTAGTTTTAACGGTCAAGTCAGTCAAAGTTAACTACATATCTTCTTTCTTTCATAGTCGTAAAAGCACCCTTTATTGCCCTATGAAACTATTTGGACCTTCTCGATTAAGGTTTAGGATGCTGATAATGAAAGGAAGGAAGAGATAATTTAGTACTTTTTTATTTGAATAGGATTCTGTTGTTGTTAAAACGAATAATTTGTTTAGCTTTTTCTTTCCATTTCCCATTTATTCAGTAATATAATTAAGCACATCTAGAATGCGAGTAAAAAAGCGATAACAACGAATTTAAATGTTGTTACCGTAACCGCATACAAGTAATACATAAACCAAAAGCACCTAAAGTGCCAACTATATAACTTTACGCACAGAACAGATAAAAGAAGTAAGTAAGGTAAAAGCTCCTGATTTGTATTATATAGAACGCGTGTCGCCGCTTGTCTCACACTCTTTAACTCCACTACAAACAAGAGACCCATACATACGTGCATTACGCACACAAATAAACTACTCTCACTTAGATCGCGAGCTTGCAATTGATTGTCACACTGACGCAAAAATTGTGCTTGACTTGCACTCACATTTACGCTTCGTACGTTGTCAGAATAAGAGCGCGAATGTTGGTTTATTGACATTATTATGAGCGTTCACTCATATGAGCGGCGCGCCTGACACCCACAAGGCTGTTCTTACCTTTTTTAACTGTTCTGTGACTTTACGTAGATTCCCAGATGCTGTTTAACTTTTGTTAAATATTTATCTTGTTTAACATTTTGTGTATAGTAAGCAACGACCTATTGTCGGGCCTTTGCTGTCCCCCCATGCTAAAGTACTAATTATTGTAATAACAAATGATTTGAAAAGAGTAACCATGGAGTTTCTTGTCGGTTCTTCTCCATGGAATCGACCAACGCGAACAGTGCACCTTTTCGACGTTTTATAACTGCCCATCTAGGCCTATGTGAAATTAAATATTTAGATTTTTTTGACGTATAATAAAATAATACAATGTTCTCTTTACCTACAGTGTGAGGAGCTAAGCACATCGGGCGAGGAGGCGGGACCGACGCCGCGCAAACAAAGTAAACATCAGCGTGACCTGACTGGTAAACATATACCCACAATTTAATGCCGTGGCTCAACTAGCTGCTGTATACACTCTCACTCTTGTCTTACAGCCGAGCAGGACTGGCTGAGGGAAGGGGAGGAGCTCACCAAGAAGGAATGTCCGACGCTTAAATCTTGCCAGAAGTGAGTACATAAATTTCTTTTTTGCCATAAAAACGAGTTACAGAAAAAAGCGTGACCTTGGCTCCAGAACTAGGTTAGAGAGTTAGAGACCTGTATTTCAGGAGCTAGTGACTTCTTCCATTTAGTTTACAATTGGGCAAGTTTTATGCAGCAAAAGGTTCTGTTGTGGGAGTGTTGTATTATGTTTACTGTGGCTGTATACAGGATTGGATTTTTGAAAAACCATCTTACCGTCTTACTTCCAAGGTTCAAGGTTACCAACGAAAAGCCCCTACCGGTTGAAAATTCGTTCACAGTAATGACTTTGTTTTGCCAGAAATCAGTCAATTATAAATGTCTTGAATAATGTACAAAAGGTTTTCAAACACAATTTTGCACCACTATCACTATCACTACATAATAATTATTATAAAAACAAGTCTCCCGCCGCGTCTGTCTGTCCCTATGTATGCTTAGATCTTTAAAACTACGCAACGGATTTTGATGCGGGTTTTTTGAATAGATAGAGTGATTCAAGAGGAAGGTTTTAGTATACAATTTTACGCGGTCGAAGCCGCGGGCATCGGCTAGTTCATTGATAAACCTAAAAAAAGAAATGTAGTTTGTCTGTCTACTAGATTGTATTATATTACGTTTATTTTTGTTTTACTATCTTTCTTTGATCTTCTTTATTATTTATGACGGGTTAGTGCCTAACCTGGTGTCGAGAGTTTTTATACCGCCCATGGATTTCTGACTTGGTTTTATATGACGCCGAGAAATATTTGTCTGTTTTCGTTCACCAATGCAAGTGATAATTAATACAATACGCACATGAATCCGGAAAATCAGTGTTGCGTGTCTTGGGTCCGACAAATATCTTTTGACTATTTTTGTGCTCTAACCGTTAGTTCACACCGAGCTTCGCGTCGCGTCGCGTATCGGTGTGAATTGACCCTAACGTTCCACTTTACGTTAAAGCTACCAACCGATATCTGTTTCAATGATACACTGGTCCAAATATTCGTACTCTGTGCAGACGTAACAAGCGCGCCGGCAGCAGTGGCAGCGCTAGTAGTGGCGCTGAAGAGTTACTGCGACCTCGCAAGAAGAAGTTCTACAAGAAGCGCCACAAGCCTGGCAAACCCAAGCATTTCCGTGAGTGGATGGTCCATACATCACATACTATCACTTTTATATGTGTCTCTTTGTATTCAATGATTTGGTAATTAGTTTGTCTTTTGTGTGACATTGTAGCTTTACATCCTTTTGAAATGATGGATGAAGCTTACCGGATGTAGCTTTTAAGTGTAGAAACAATGTTAACTCACTTATATAAACACTAGCTGACCCACGCAATGTCGTCACGTAAGAGAGAAAAACGAAAAGAAAATAAAAACAACCTGTTTTTGCAACATTTTTCATTCCTGCTCCGCTCCTAATGGTCATAGCGTGATGTTATATAGCCTATAGCCTTCCTCGATAAATGGACTATCCAACGCAAAAATAATTTTTCAATTCGACCCTGTAGTTTAGCGCGTTCAACCAAACAAACAAACAAACTCTTCTGCTTTATAATATTAGTATAGATGTTTAGAAAGGGTAAAGGGCTGTGCTCACCAATGATTAATCAATGTTTATGGACAGTCGGTTGATAACATGTTGGTGAACATGCATAAAATAAACAAAGTTACCCTTTCTAAAATGAACAACTAGAAGGGCTTAGAATTTGTATAGCTGATTTTTAAGCTAGTTTATGGAAGACAGAAGCTTAATTGCATGTGTGGTGGAAAAAAAATGCTATTTTTAAACCAAAACATCTTGTAATAGTGTACAAATCTAAGAGTTCAATTTTCCAGCAGCAACGCAGCTAAAGACCGCTGATCTAGCTGAATCTGTGTCTGAAGTGGAGGAGGAATCGTCAGGCAGTGATACCGCACACTGTCAGCTGATCTGTGACAATGTTGATGCAAGGTGAGTCTTGTGCTATAGACATTATGACCCTTTTTTGCTCGCATAATTTGGACGTAAGTTGTGTCTTTTTCCTTGTTACTGCTGGACAAATACCATCTAGAAACTAGAACAGTTGTTCAGTTTTTGTTCTGAAACATACCCGAGAAACTTTTAGTTACTTGGGAGTCACACATCCAATTTTTTTAAATACAACTTTGTAATGTTATAATTGTATATCCCCCCCCCCCACCTTCGCACTATTCAATAAATCCATCAGCACAATGACCTTTAACCCCCAAAGAAAGACATTTCCCAATCATTGTTGCGTAGAGTTAGGTACTTAGTTTGATGGACATCATAAATAAATAAAAATCGCTGGACATTACACACAGCGCCATCTAGTGCCACACTAAGCAGCGAGGCTTGTGTCGTGGACACTAGATAGTTGATATACTACATAGATACTTTTGTTTTTTTAAATACATACTTATTAAACATATAAACATCCATGACTCGGAAATAAAAATGTCCATGCTCATCACGCAAACATTTGCTCCTACCAAGATTCGAACCCAAGGCCCTAAGAACGTAAGGCAGCCTCACTGCCACTGCGCCATTACGTTACACCACACCGTGTACACCTTGTATTCTCGCGCCATCTCTAACTACTATAAATTTTCAAAGAAAAAAATTATTCAACCTCCCGCCATGGCAAGAAACTAAAGCATTAATTACTTCATACTTTGCACCTCTGCTTGGGCCTTCATACTTTGCACCTCTGCTTGGGCCTTCATACTTTGCACCTCAGCTTGGGCTTGCCATTGTTGTGATGAACCGTGTTATGTTACTGTTATAGGCGTCTGATGGAACTCCGTCTAATGGAGACCTACAAGCGTCGCGGTGCGGCCGGAGAGGAAGAGGAAGGCAGTGCGTCATCAGCGCTGTCTCCTCATTCACACCCTCACCTCGCTGACTTAGATGAGGATGATTCAGCTTGTGAGGAAGAACTGGCTAGGCTTGCTGTACAGGTAAGAAATATGACTAAATTTGTTCTTGAATAACCCTGTTTGCAGACTTTTAAGAACCTTGACGTGTTTCTGTCTTTCTGTATACAACTTGATATAATTTGTTAGAAATTTATGAATCACTTTAAGCACTCAAATGTGAAAAGACAGATGAATAATAATTGTATCGTATTTTAACAACGGGCTGGTGTCCACAATTCCACGTCAAAGCGCGTATTTTGCGTACGGGCTAATAATCTTAATATATATAAATCTCGTGTCACAATGTTTGTCCTCAATGGACTCCTAAACCACTTAACCGATTATAATAAAATTCGCACACCATGTGCAGTTCGATCCAACTTGAGAGATAGGATAGCTTACATCTCAATTTATGAGACGCAGACGAAGTTGCGCGGGGCAGCTAGTTATAATATATGAATGATAATAATATAATAGTGTAAATGTCACCGTAAAATTGTCAAACACGATAGATTGTAATCTCTCTAGCGATATTGTATATTCGAAATATTCTCAACAGAACATTCGGTATCTCTGCCCCCATAATCGGGACTTGGGGCACCCCCCGGTTAGGTTAGTTAGGTTCCTTTAAACCCTGCACTCGGGGCCCCGTCGACTATGCTCTTTGGGGGAATGTAAAGTGTTTTAAGGTTAGGTTATATTAATCGGTATTTCTCAGGAATGGTACATTATCTTTTCATGAGAGTGGTACCATTGGGCAAGGGGGACCCCTCCTCCCCTCCACACCGCGTGAGTTGACTACCATCGCATGCATTTGACGAAAAATAATGCGTTTTATTGTAAGCAGTATGTTCGTTTGACAATATTTCGAGAGTTTACAATCTCTCTAGTTATTTTACAATGTAACGTGTTTGACAATTTTACGGTGACATATACAATATCGTAAAATGATTTGATTTTATTTAATAAGGCAAATAATTGAAATCGCAATGGGATAGGATAGGTCTGTCCAGCCCTTCCTTATGTTCACGATGTGTGTGCAGGCGCAGTGCCTGGAGTACCAGCAGGGCGCGGCGGCCGCCATAGCTGCGGGCAAGCGGCCGCGCGGGTCCCCGCCCGCGCCCGCGTGTGACGTGGACGACGTGTGCCGGCCCGGCAACACGCTGCTGTGGGACCTGCTGCAGGACGGCACCATTGTGAGTTGTATGACCGCACAATCTACACGGGACATCTACTTTTATTCTTTCTCTCTTTACATACATACCTTATCCACTCTTCTTAACATGTGGCTGGCAAACATAATAGGGCATAATCCTAAATAAATCTCATTAGTCCGTCAGATAGATTTCCAAAAAATATTGGACACGTATTTTCATATTACGTTTGTATGGCTTTTCAATAGCCTCTTCCTTTTTTAAAAGTAAAAAAAAAATGGTCTTTAATACTTTGTTTTTCTCTTATAGGAACAATTGGGCGAGGGTTTAGCACTGGAAGCGGAGAAGGCTCTCTGCGCGTTACTATGCTTCAGTACAGACAAGTTTATACGGATAAAGTTCATTGAGGGATGTCTTGACAATCTTGCCAACCACAGGTACGGCATTACTCAAGATTTTTATCTCAAATCGTAAATTGTTGGTATAGAATATGTAAAGATAATAGTAGATTATTGCATCGAGCACAAAGTCATTTATTATTGCACCGAGTGCCTGATTTAGAGCCTGAGCGTTAGCGAGGGCTCTAATCTAATAGGCACGAGGGCATCCTACGATAGAAACGAATAATACGTACGTAAAAAAAAAGTATTGATATCGGCTGGCTGAATAGAGCTAATCCATTGAGATTGGCACCTTTTTTGCGATTGAAAAATAAACTGTGCAATAATGAAATTTCATACATTTTTATAGCTCTAGAGCATTAAAGACTCGCTTTGTACTGAGTTTTTAGTGTGATTATGATGAAATTAAAGCATGGTTGGAAGAAAAATGTGTTTTTGTCTCAGATCTGTTGCGGTCTCACTCCGACTACTACCGAAGTTGTTCTCATCATTTCAACAGCTGCGAGGCATGGATATGCATCAGGTAAGCTAGTCGTTTTATCTGATATTTGTTAGTATTGTTTTATAATTATTGCAACTTAGATAACGATATAATAAATATGTTTGCTTACTTGTAGTCCTAGAGCCAATTATCGCATTGCGGTTACTATGAAAAACAATATGAGAAAAAAATCGAAAGAGAGTATACTTGACATAAACCAGGTCCAGACCGACCGAACTGCCTTGCGTGGCCTCCGCATAACGTCAGCGTTTGTGTCGACACACAGCGTGTGAGACTCGTGGTAATTCTTTATTTATAAACGCGTTAGTTTCGCAAGGCGTTTCGGTACCTCTGGAGCTGGCTATGTAGGGTGTGCGTGCCACCATGTTGTCAGGTGGTGATGTGGGCGGAGCGCGAGCGCGGCATGATGCGTCTGTTCGTGGAGGACCTGCGGCACTACATGTCGCAGCCGCGCCCGCCCAGCGACGCGCCGCACTACGCGCACATCACGGAGCTCACCGTGCGCCTGCACTTCCTCACCGCCATCTTCTCGCCCGTCGGCTCCCCGCAGCACTTCAGGTAATACGGAAAACACATCGATCAAATAATCATATAAGACCTACAAAAAACAGAAGAGAAAAAGAAAGCATGGCCAATTTTTTTTTTTTACTTCGTACTGGATTTACTACTTTTGACTTTAATGACCACATCCAATAGTACCCTTTTTCAAAATACAAAGCTCATGCCCGGTTCAATCGAATCGGTATTTATTGTCGGAAAAGGAATCCGCCGAACAAGTGCATATCGAAGAAGGGTTCTGTCGAAGTAGTGTTTTTCGAAGGTGTGTGTTGTCGAAGCAATGGGTAGTCGAACTATTGTTATTCGAAATTCAGACCGTGTCGAAAAAAATAACTGTCGAAGTTCAGGATGACACCGCTTACAACGGCACCTTTATGTGTCCTTTACCAGACTCCCGTAATTTCACTGAAAAATTATAAACGCTCATCCTCCACTCCCTTACAATTAATGAATTCATAACTGAATACATAAACACCATTCACCATTTCATACTTTGAATACATAACCCAGGCGTTCTAAGAACGGTTGGGTTGTGTGTACCTGATAGGTACGTGGGCCGCTCCTGTGGGTGCCGCCCGCTCGCACCAACTTGCTGCAGCGCGTGCACTCAATATGGTGTCACAACAGATTGATTGCTTCAATTGTACACTGTGCGAATTCACACGGCTCGCATTTTGCGCAATTACTTTAGCTTGTCAAATTAATTAAATTATTCAAAACATAAATAATTTAACTTGAAATAACTGCTCTATTGTATTAGGTACCTAAACCTGTAATAATAGTTGTATGTGTTGTTAAAATAAATAATAAATAAAAAAATTCTCCCATTTGTCAACCAGGTTAACAGTGGAACAAGTAGAAGAACTATGGCAGTGCCTTGTGGTACGCGGTAGCAGTGAATGTGCGGACTGCCTCTACTCATGGCTACTCTCCCATACAAAGTCGCCAGAGCAACACGCTTTGGGACTCGACGCGCTACGCTTTCTGTATGTTGAGAAGATGCCTACCTTGGACCCAGAGGTAAGTGGATGAAGAATTACTGCTACTGGCAGTTACATTAGTCAATCTTTTTAAATATTCGTGGCTTGGCCTTTATTTTTAAATACTCTTGCTGCTCTAAACGGCCTTTTTATTATCATGAATATCTTGTTCTCCGCGAAGATTCAAAAATAAATATCGCTGGATATTACACAGCGCCATCTAGTGCCACACTAAGCAACTAAACTTATGTTGTGGACATCAGATAGTTAATATACTAAATAGATATTTTTCGATAAAAGTGATGACATGTGATTACTGTTTACAAGCTACATAATGTGGCAGGGTACTTGCAAAAAAATGTGTAACTATGATATTTCTTATCTGCCCAAAGTTTGCTATGTAAAGTTAGTAAAGTAGTTGAAAGCTTTAAATATGAAAACTCAAAATGAGTAGGATTTTTGAACTACTTCAAAAAATCAATCGGACCAGCCTTTTCTCAACTAACGACTGACCATCTGACCTCTACAATCCAGTTGGTACTGGGTAATGTGATTTTAAACTACTGCAATCCTACTTTGTCAAACTCGTAGTTTATCTACATTAAAGTCTTACAACTCTCATTCACAGACGATAAGCATAATGGGCCTAAGTCTATACCAGCAACTGTGCAACTTAGCGCGCATGGCGCTAGGCACGGGAGACTCGCGAGACGCCGCACATCCGCACACGCTCGCTATGGACCATCTGTGGAAGATCGCGCTTAGAGCTAACAGTACGGGTAAGTTAGTTATTCACAGGATTTTGAACCTTACCAACAATAGTGTAGTATTTTGTGTGTATGAGATGATAATTAAAAATTCCATGATAAGTCTAGTAAGCGTCCCTCTTTATAGATGTGTATTCCTGATAAAAGCCACGTTAAATTGCATAATATAGGGTGTTTTTATTTAAAATTTTGTTGCTAGTTTCGTGGTGGCTAAACCGGCAGTGTTTTAATAAAAATAAGTTTATTTTGTTATTCTTCAATATCCAAATAATGGATGTGATAAATATCTCAGTCGGTCTACATTGAGAATTTCCGGTTTTCTCCACGCAGTCTCATTTTTATACGGCTGCCTATGAACGTAATCGTTTTTGCCGATACCTATTCAAATGCCATCCATCTCTTTCAGACGTATCAATGGGCGCGATCCAATACCTGAACAGCTACTACATGGGCCAGCAATTGCAACAAGAAGACGACTTCGTAGCCAAATGCATGTTCCACCTCTCTTCGGCGGCCGAAAGACTGATCATTAAGAAACAGACCGCTGATGGAGAAGGCACTTCGACCTCACAGATGTGCGAACAAGAACCTAAAGAAGAGAAGATTGTGGATAAGCTGAACATCTATGAGCATATGACTGAGGAAGCTGCGTTGCAGTGCATACAGAGGGCGCTGCTGTTGCTGAAGACGCATCTTGATACTTTTAAGAGGAGGTTTGTGACTTCTTTTGACTTTGGGTTTATGAATGTATAATTATTAAAGTATCTTAACAACCGTAACGCATAACTAAAATACCCAACTACTAAAAAATTACGCTCTAATTAAAATCGTAAAATTGAGTTCTGCTATTGTTGAAGTTGGTTAAAATTAGGGATGCCTTGATACGCCTTTTTGCCGATACGATAGGTACCGATACCGATACGGTTATTGAATTCAAAAAGGAAGGTAGAATAAATAAAACACAATTAATTAATAGTTTGAGTAATCAAAATTAACATTTATAAGATTTTTATTTAAAAAACAAAGTATTCTTAAGTTTTGCGGGCAAAGGCAATTGCGCAAGTCTGTTTGAATAAGACCTGCGGTGGATAATAGTCTCTCAGATGCGACAGAACTCATTTGGAAATTAAAGTACTTCTGCGCCATTTTTTTCCAGTTTGGGTATAAGACGTCATTTTTAAAGCGTGAAATTTGAAAAGTATAGTTGAATCTGCCATAAAAATATCGCCGATACCGATATATCGGCAACCCTGAAGTATCGCCGATATATCGGTATCGGATGCATCCCTAGTTAGAATGTGGCCCATGTCACACGGTCCATAATACAAATCGATAGACACTTTCATCAAAATCGGATGAATATAAAAGTTAAGGCGCTACGGTGGAATATACGCAAATACAAACATACATACCATACATAGGCCGCATTCCGAATTAAGCTGTAAACGATTTAAGCGTCCATAAACCCGTTCCGAATTACCGTCAGCGCGATATCGATGTCCCTTGAATCGTCATAGATGACGACATGACATGCGCCATCTCGCGATTACACCGACCATGCCCCAAATAAAAATCACCGTGAGCGCTGTCAAATGACCTGGTGGCAGCTCTTAGCAGTCATAATCATGAAAGCTAAATCGGAACGCAAAATATTGATGTGATCGATTTTCTAATACGGAATGCAGCCATTGACTGCTAAAATCATAACCCTGGTAAAAAGGGATTTAAACCCAAACGCACCAAATAATATTATGTTCTCAATCATTTACAAATTCAGCAAAAAACTTTAGCATAATGAGAGTTCTATTTACAATCATAAGAATTTGCAAAATATGGAATCGGTATTCTCACCAAAATTTTGGATGACACTGGCCAACTCTCTTTGACCGGGTTTCATATGAGGCAACCCCTTTTCAAGTCGACATGAAAACGTTACAGCTAAAAAAAGTCGAGCTACACGATAACTGACAACTAACTGGACAGGTAACTCAAATCTCTGTGGTTCTTTCTTCAAAAGACTATCTTCGACAATAATCTGCATAGTCCTCATGTGAATTTAACAAGATTGTCTGGACTTCAAAACAGGCTATGACTTCCGAGTTTCTTTCGACTGTTTCTTCTCAGAGTAGTCAGGTACGAAACACCGGCCGGGCAGCCCCATCTAGTTTAAAAAAAATTACATGTATAAGTAAGTGTTTGTGAAAACCTAATTGCTGAATAAATATTATAATTTATCATTAACACACGTTGCGTCGTCAACCCAAATATTATCATTTATCGTTTACACGTAGCCAATCGTCGTTGGCTCGGCCGATATGGAGCCGAACTATTCACTTGCCCGCCTTCCTGTCTTTCGCGTATCTCCCATTTACAGACGTAACGTTTTTGTGGTCCTTAGATACGCGTACCACCTCCGTCGCTGGGCCCTAGCAGAGTCAGGTGCATGGGAAGGCACGTGTGGAGGCGGTGGCACAGTGCGCGTGACGCTACAGCCGGCCGGCGCGGGCCCGCGAGCCTCCCTCGCGCTTCACCAGGCCGACCTCGTGGCGCACCTGCGCGCTCATGTGCACGTGTGGTGGGAGACACAGGTAAGAAAGAAATAATAGCATGTATGGGCTAATATATGCTACTTTTAATAGTGTTGAATGCTAATACGTGTCAGGACAAAACATACCAAAATAAAAAAATGTGATTATAACTAATAAAAGATAAACATAGTAAAAGATATAATAAAATCTTAAAAAAAGAAAACAAAATATAAACAGAATTAGTCCTGTACGAGACCAAAAAGCTCCTATCTCAGCTTGGTGCTGTAACAAAAAAAAAATAAGTCACAGCGCTGATATTCTGATAGGGCCCAAAGCCAGATACGAAAAAAATAAATAAAGTGTTAACGAGCAAATATAAATAACTGGTAACATCAAATAAATACACTAGCGCCATTAACTAACTCATTGCAGCTCTATGTTCTATATTCTATAGTCTGTGTTTTGTATGTCTTTTGATTTTATTGGTAATAAACCATTCATTTTGCTACACCGAATTATATCGTTTTATTAGTATTTATATTTGCTCGTTAACACTTTATTTATTTTTTTCAGTCATGGCACAGATTAACGAACAGTATGGTTACGTGAGGTGTTCATGTAATTATAATTTTTCTTTTTTTAAATTTATTATACTTCACATAAAAAGTCACAGCGCTGATATTCTGATAGGGCCCAAAGCCAGATACGAAAAAAAAAAAAAAAAAAAAATTACATGAACACCTCACGTAACCATACTGTTCGTTAATCTGTGCCATGACTTTCACTGGCAACACAGACGAACAGTGACGCACGTAAACATAGGCAATATTTAACGTCACCGTGTGTCATTTTTATGACGCCTGAGAGTGCGGAAAGGGTTAAAACGGGACTCTATAACTAAGACTTGACTATCCGTCTGTCTGTCTGTCTCTAGGCATGCATCTTATGAACCTTGACACCTAGACAGTTTAAATTCACAGATTTAGTATTTCTGTCGCCGCTATGACAACAAATATTAAAAAATAAATAAAGTGGGCTTTTTAATATTATTAACTAGGTACTAGCTGACCCGTGCAACTTCGTCTGCGTCACATAAGAGAAAAAAACGAAAGGAAAAAAAAACCCGTTTTTTGCAACATTTTTCATTTCTGCTCCGCTCCTAATAATCGTAGCGTGATGTTATATAACTTAAAGCCTTCCTCGATAAATGGACTATCCAACACAAAAAGATTTCTTCAATTCGAACCAGTAGTTCTTGAGATTAGCGCGTTCAACCAAACAAACAAACAGACTCTTCTGCTTTATAATATTAGTATAGATTAACTACGATGGTAAGGAATCCTGCATGCGTGAGTCCGACTCGCACTTGGTCGGTTTTTGTTGGAATTGATGAATGAAGCAGACGTTCTGTCCTTTATCTATCGACAATCTAACTACTTGGTGGTCCAAGTTCAGTAGCGAGTGCTGAGTCGCCTAGTCAAGTGCTCAAACCAGTAAATTATTCTTATTCTTTATTGCACACAAAAAAAACAACAAATATACATATAACTTGCAATAATATAGCTTATGTACAAAAGCGAGCTTAACCCAGAGTTGGAAACCTGAGGTTTTCTCGGCATTTTCAATTTTATTTCTTCATCCTTAGAATTCTTATTTGTCCCCCACATTCATCCATGAAAACCTTATAACGATGTAATATGTTGAACAGATTCAGGGCGAGGAGGGCGTCACCGCGCTATCGACGGATGGACCACTGCGCATGATCACCCAGGGACAAGAGTTGACGATAGACTATGATGAGAGGACACTTTATGACATGGGGTTCAAAGATAACCAGGTAAGGCTATCAATTTCGCCTTTTCGGGCACCTTTTTCGACGTTTTAAAAGTGCCTAGCCTAGCCTATCTAGGCCTATGTGAAATATTTTTTTTTTTTTTTTTTATTGAATTAATTCGTTCTCACTATGTTTTGAATGTGGTCTCTGTTTAGACTTAGTAGAGTTTTTAAAGGGAAAACTTATAGGTATAGGCGCGTTGAGCACTTTTTGGGTGAACAAAAATCATGGAATTCGCGTGATCGTCATCTAGCGCTTCGTAGCACTCGTAGCCGAGTCGCTACGGCGGCGTTGCACCACTTAGGCGTGCGCGGGGCACAACCCGTAGCAGACATAGATTACTTAGTTTTCACTTCTATCAGCAGTCTCCACAGACTGCACCGCAAGTTTTTTTTTTAATACTGTTTTCATAGCATTTTTATACAACTATGGAAACACCGTAAATCTCTCTGCCTACAACAATAATGTTTTAGTCGAATAACAAAGTGAGTGTCGCGACAATCCGCGGTAGTAGAGTCTTACGAGCGGATCAACTGCGCTACGAGCGGATTGTGGCGCCACGCCAAATACATTTTTATCAAAGGAGATTATCCGATAGTACTCTTGATCTTATTTATATCCTAGGATAAAAAAAATCATAGAATATGGTTAGACGCTGTATGAATATAACATTACACACAAATGTATACGGGCCGACTTAATGCCATAAGCATTTTCTATCAGTCGACCTATATCTTTTTCTCGTTCACGAACCTCATTATTCTAAAACGTACTTGTTCCATCGCAGTTGGTGTTCGTATCAGTGGGTGTGGGCGGACGGAGCGCGTGGGCGGAGTGGCCGTCTGCACAGCCCGCTCCGTCACGGACGCGACTGCCCACCATGCTACTACTGGACCCCACGTACTTCCATCATCTGTTCACGTTGATGCAAGCCTTGGGGCAGATGAAGGAGCCTGGTGCTAATGGGGTATGTATACTGTTCCATAGCTTTCTATAAAGCATCATGGTCCTCTTGGCGAGTACCATAGTCTGAACTGACGCTGCCATCTTGCGATCGCCTGATGCGCGGCTTGTCACGGGTTTGATTCCCGCACAGATCAAATATTTCAATGTCTTACTAGTTGTTCCGGGCCTGGCAGCTTGTGTATGTGAGTTTAAGTTTTCGTTAACAAACCCACGATAAGCTGGATAAACAATAAAAAAATGCACCTTGCACTCTTCTCGTGGAAACAAGTTCGTTTGATTTTCATCTGAGATAATTTAAAATATAATTAGTGATTAAACGAACTCAGTGAAGTTCTATCATAATTATATGAGTACTTCGTCTGAGATTAGTAACCTGAAAGAGAATCAATTAGCATTTACATTGTAGTTACGCCTACGTGACACCGCTCACGTACACTATATTGAGAGTTTTTTTTTTTTTTTTTTTTTTTTTTTTTTTTTTGTGGGTATCTCTGTTTTCCCGTCGCCTGCGCTCGGCCGGTCGCGTCATTAGTTCAGAGCCAGAGCTCTTATTTCCTGAACCTACGCTAAGGGCCGGGCGGGTGGGGTTACTAATCTCAGACGAAGTACTCATATAATTATGATAGAACTTCACTGAGTTCGTTTAATCACTAATTATATTTCGTACTTCGTCTTTCGATTAGTAACCTGAAAGAGAATCAATTAGCATTTACATTGTAGACTTTGAGAGTTTGTAGGTTTAGGAAATAATAATGTAAACACATTGAATGTTAACAAAAAAAAATATATATTATATTTTCAAGTAGAGAATGGAGAGTACAACAAATCACTACAGCACATTACAAATCAAATAAATGGTTTAAATGTTTTGGTAATGGATATACTACTTTTAATATTCTACAATTTACGTAACAATAATCATATCATTTTTGCCATTCATGAATCAAAGGTACATTGGGAAATAAAGTACTTAATATTGATTTTCTTTTACATAATCATTTATGAAAACTTAGCATTATTAGCACTTAAGTTTAGTCTGGATTAATAATCGCAGCAGCTAGCGTGGCTTCGTCCGAGCTCAGAATAGTTCTGTTATAGAATTGCGCAAATGTGTTGGAATTAGAAGTCCAACCGGCGGTTTTCCGTATTTGGTCGATGTTGACTCCGTGCGCGAGAGCTCGAGACGTTGCCGCGTGTCGCGTGCTGTGCGCACTGAACAACGACACATCAATCCCGCTGTCTTGCAGCGTACACTTTATCCAACGGCTTAAAGTTTGGGAAGTGACTGCCTTGTATGGCTGTCTAGTACTTACAAACAACGTATCGCTTTTTCGTACCGATGCCGTTTTATCGATGTAGCAAGTTAATGCCTGAGCAGGGCACACCTGAGGTTTTTCATTGAAAAAAGGTATTTGTAGTAAGGGTTGATTTTTTCCAACCTGTGATGTTTTTATAAGATCAGGGATCTTGATCATGATTTTATTCGGAAGAATGTTAATGTTTACCATTCTGATTTTTGACAAAGTTTGGACCCTGTGTGCCGTGATCAGAGCCAGTAACGTTGCACATGTTTTGGAAAGGAGTTCTAACGATAATCGTTCATTAGGGTACAATACTTCTAACCATTCCAGTACGCAGCTGGGATCCCACGTCATGTCATATTTGGGTGTCGGGGGTCTCATACGAAAAACCCCTCGGAAGAATCGTTGAATGATTGAATTTTCAACAATGTTAGGTTCTAAAATAAGAGCAAGCGCTGCTCTGCAGCTGTTAAGAGACCCATACTGACTGCCACTTGTAAACATTTGTGTTAGAAAAGTCATTATCAAACCAACTGAGCTTGAATACATATCGGTTTTATTTTCCTTACAAAAGTTGTACCATTTTTTAATGTAGACGCTATATTGCTTAAATGAGTTTGGTGATAGAGAAGCTATCATTATGTCTATGGATGCTTCGGGCACTGCTCGACGCAGTAGCGCTGTCCGGATAATATCGCGGCAGCTAGGGTCAGGTTGGAGTGGATGCTCCGATTGCTGGAATGGAAAATAATCGGTTGGTCAGCTGGTTCGAATGTTATCATGTCTGATACAATAAGTTTTTGAAAAATTGGGAACCAAGGTTGCGTGGCCCACAATGGAACAATCACAATGCCAGTTGCTCTATCCGTTATGATTTTTCGCAGAGTTTTGAGTATTATAGCGAAAGGCGGAAATGCGTAAAAATAAATATTTGACCAGCTAATCGTGAATGCGTCAATCGCATATGCATTTGGGTCTCTAAACCATGAAACAAACTCATCGCATTTATTGTTAATTCGACTTGCGAATAAATCGATCACTGGAACACCAAATTTACTAGTTATTATATCAAAGGCGGAATCGGAGAGCTCCCATTCTATGTCGGGATGACATTTTCGAGATTCAGCATCAGCAATTGCGTTGTCTTTTGACTTTATGTAAGAAGCATACACGAATATTCTTTTCGATTCACACCATTGCCATAGCTTTTTGGCGACATGTGATAGGTGTGGAAACTGAATCCCCCCCATCCTATTAACGTAAGAAACTGCAGTGCAGTTATCGAGACGTAATAAGATTTGGCAATTATTTAGCTCTTTTGTAAAGATTTTGATGGCGAAGTAAGCTGCAAGCAATTCAAGCTGGTTTATGTGAAGTATGCGCTCGCCTACGGACCAGGGCCCACTCGCAGTCTCCGCGCCGCACGCGGCGCCCCACCCCGTAGTTGAGGCGTCAGAAAATATTTCTACAGCGTATATATTATCCATAATCCTGTGGATAGGGTTTTTGATGGCATGAAGCCACCATTGAAAATCATTATATAAGCTGGGTGAAAGAATCATGAATTTGTCGAAATCGTTTTCATCTCTAAGTTGCAGGTATTTAAGTCTTTCAAATTCTTTGGTATATAAAAGACCATATTCGACAGCAGGGCAAGCAGAAATTAATAATCCTATAAATTGTGCAAATTTCCTAATTTGGCAGCGTGATTTTTTGGAAAACAACTTAATTTCTTTGAGTATATGAAGTTGTTTTTTGGTTGGCAAGCCTATTTGCATGGTGTTGCTGTTGATTATGAATCCCAAATATGTACAAGTAGTAGAGGGAGCCAAATTGCTCTTTTCAGAATTTATTATAAAACCCAATGCTCTGAGTAGTTTCAGTGTAGTATTTACATTGTCTAAACATTCCTCATACGAACGTCCAATTAATAAAATATCATCTAAGTATATTGTTGATAGATATCCGGCTGATCTTAACAATTTGACAACCGGTTTCATTAGCTTAGTAAAGACATACGGCGATGTGTTTAGGCCGAATGGAAGGACATTAAATTGATATAATTTCGTATTACACGTAAATCTTAGGTATTTTCTAGATTCTTCATTAACATTGACTAAGAGATACGCGTCTTTTATGTCAATAGTAGCTAAATAACAATCTTTAGATATAAGTTTAACAGCCGTCCGTAAATCCTCTAACTTAAAATGATTAGTCGGAATGAACTTGTTTAACTTTTTCAAGTTTAAAATAAAGCGCATTTTCCCGTTGGGTTTAGGTCTTAAAAACACTGGAGAGATGAATTGTTTGCTGTCGGGTAAACACTCCGAAATTGCTCCAATTTGGAGAAGGTTAGACAAAGATTCATTGAAGTAAGCATTTTCAACTTTTGAATGTTGTACCGAGGAAGGCAAGCTATCTTGCAACACCGGTTGTGAAAATGTCAATTTATAGCCAACGATCCATTCAAGAATTAACGACTCTGTGGTAATTAGAGACCATTGGTGGCGGAAGAGAGACAGCTGGCCGGCGTAACTTACTGGGTCTACCGGCGGCGGGTCGGCCGCGGCGGCGGCGACGACCGTCTCGATGAGGGCGCGTGCTGAGTGCGCAGGTAGGTAGGCTCGCGGCGCTTCGGCGGCGGGCCCGGCTGCCTGCGTGCCTGACCCACCGGCTTCCAGTTTTTTGAAGCTGGTGGAGCTTTGGAATTTTGTGGTACAAATGCTTTCTTGAAAGTCTTCTGTTGGATTTTTAGGTCTGTCCCGGATTTGTTAACCGCCTTTGCTGATTTCAATGTATCGGACAAGTTCTCTCCAAACAGATGTTTGTCTATTTTTGTGCTTGATAAGTGTTCCTTCATGTCTTTCTTGACGGAAAACATGGCGAAATTTCGCCTCGATTTAGAATCGATAGATTGAATATCGCATAGAAGACGGCCTGTGTCCATCAGCTTTTTGAGGAGATCGTGATTGATTTTAGCAGATGAGAGTTCATCGGTAACCGCTGACGCTAAGCACGAGATGGCGGCTGTCATCTGCGTTTGTCGAAGTTCAAAGCTCTTGTCTCGTTTTACCATGTGCTCGGGAAGTGCAGCTTTTATTTCTGCGTTGAGTATCGGCGCCGCGATAAGAGTGCAGTTAGTAGGAATTTTATATTTTCCTAGTAGCTCTTTTCTTTTAGCCGGATCCAGCCCATGAGTAGCGATGTGTTCGAAGCGACTCGCTACATCCTTGTGAACGTCAGGGCCGTATTCAATGGTTGCGGAGGGGTCGTCACCCAGGATGTCCAACACGACTGTGTCGAGCGCGTCCTCCGGCGGCGCGGCATCCTGCGCAGCTGGAACGTCTGGTGCAACCGGTACATCCGTAGACAGCAACGAGCTGATGGCGTCTTGGCCCTCCGGCAAGTCCTCCGTCGAGGGGACACTTCGGATATCTCCGTCTGAAAAGACGTCGATATACGCATAGGTTATTTGAGGGTATCAGAAAAACCATTTAATACGGGTAGTACGATTAGTAAGACATAATTCCCACAGAATTACGCGCAAACTAGTCGTATGTACTTTTTGAATCGATAAGATATAACTCCCACAGAGATATACGCAAACGATTTTAGTGTGTGATAGTGAGACTGTCTCACAGACAGCTCGGATCACATGTCTAGATTCAACAAGATATAACTCCCACAGAGTTACACGCAAGTGAATTTTTTAGACTAAGTAGGTACCCGGCGCACATCCCGACATATTTAATTTGTCTAGATTCAACAAGATATAACTCCCACAGAGTTACACGCAAGTGAATTTTTTAGACTAAGTAGGTACCCGGCGTACATCCCGACATATTTAATTTGTCTAGATTCAACAAGATATAACTCCCACAGAGTTACACGCAAGTGAATTTTTTAGACTAAGTAGGTACCCGGCGTACATCCCGACATATTTAATTTGTCTAGATTCAACAAGATATAACTCCCACAGAGTTACACGCAAGTGAATTTTTTAGACTAAGTAGGTACCCGGCGTATTTCGAATATTGTTTCACTTCTTGTTAATTTTTATTTCACTTAATACTTAGATACACATACCTGATAGGTCTTGACGAGAAGGCGAGGGTTCCCTCGACGATAACGGCGATGAAGAGGACGAGGAAGACTCGATAACGCGACTTCTCCTTTTGCGAGACTCTTTGAGTTCGCACTCAAGCTTCTTTAGTTTTTTCCTAAAGTATTCGAAGTTATCGTCGTGAACGAGCCTTCTTTTCGGCATTTTTCGCGAGGAAAACGTGTAAAGTTTTTCGGAAATTATTCACTCACTGAATTTATTTATACTAGTGTTGAGCGGCGAAACACTAAAAGACGAATGACGCGACCGGCCGAGCGCAGGCGACGGGAAAACAGAGATACCCACAAAAAAAAAAAAAAAAAAAAAAAAAAAAAAAAAACTCTCAATATAGTGTACGTGAGCGGTGTCACGTAGGCGTAACTACAATGTAAATGCTAATTGATTCTCTTTCAGGTTACTAATCGAAAGACGAAGTACGAAATATAATATACAATATAATAATTACATACACAAGTGAAGGTTTTATGTAGCCAGTCAGCCCAACTTCCACCTGCCAGTATTAGGCTATTGCTTCTACCGCGGCATGAACTAACACAATTTTTTGTTTTGCAGGAACCCGTAACCCACACAAAAGCTCAACTGTTATCTCGTCGCGTATGGGACATATTACAAGCCGTACCAATGAACCCAACTCTACTCGAAGCCTTCCAAAACCCCACAGAGGGCAAGCTACCAGAATTGCTAGACCCGACGAGCCCACAGAAACTCATGTATTCCCTACATATCATTGATAAGCTGAGCTCAAGTCTTACTGGTACGCCTAATGTTAAGGAGCATACTGTCAGCACACTCAGTCCGTTGGTCAGTAATGAAAAGAGCGAGGAAGAAAAAGCTGCCGTGGAAAACTGGAATGAATTGTTTATTAAGAAGGGAGGTCTAAGACTGCTGTATGATATTATGATGTCGGGTGAGTTAATATTTTGCATTTTACCTAATGTTTAAAAAAATCCAAACCCTTATCATCGTAACTTCAAAATCGTGTCTGGTATCCGGCTCGAAGGACCATATATTTGGGTGTTAGGGTTGTCATTACTTTGATATTGATAATAAAATAAGTGTGGTCTGTGCAAAGCTGTATTTGAGACAGACTATTCATTATGGAAACAACGAGTAACATAAATATATAAAGTTTAGTCGAAATAGTTTTGTATTAAACCAAATGTACTTCATCTCTACTTTTAAGACCAGTAAACATAAATCTCAATTCTTTCTCTTACAGTCAATAAGTCTCGAGTATGAGTAGAGAGGGTGACTATGTTATGTTTATAATCCCTTCCATAAGAGACGTATTGCGTTAGATCCAGAGACTAAAGCCCGGTTTGTACAGTTGCCAGCACATCAAGTTACCACAAATTGTCACATTTCTCCACATGATTTGAAATCACAAAATGTTGATGGTTAAGTTGAAAATCGAACGAGAAAATTTGAGCGTGTTAACTTGGTGCGTTGGCGACTGCATAAAAGCTACATCGCATCTCTCGTCTCCTGTGATTGGTTGAATCTTAGTGTCCTTTCCGTTGCATTCTGTTGAAAACCAAGTCTAACCGTGTTGGAACTACAATTCTCTTTCGAATTTCTAATCGAGTAATCAGTTAACGATAGTTTAACCAAGTCTTCTTCATAATCTTTCTGCCCTTGCCCCATTCTATCTGGGGTCGGTGCAACACGATTTCTTCTTCTATTCGCCCCTATACTACTTATGACTTAATATCAAACCTGATTGATGACCTGGTGGAAATCGCCTAAGCAATCTGTACATCAAACTAGTAACTACTCAAGAATTATTGCTGGGAAACGACTTTGAGATGAAAATCCACGATATATGGTAACAAAGTAAGGCAAAGTTACGCACTAAAACGGAGTCACAGCATCATTTACTGCTTTCTCACATTAACTGAGTCTTCATATTATGGGATTGTAATACTATTGATGTTTCGATTGTAGGTGTTTTACAAAGGAATGATGACTTTGAATGGCGACAGGACTGCCTCGCGCTATTATTGCAGCTATTATGTAGGATTGGCACGTTGCCCTCGACTGACCCGGCGCAGACGCCGAAACTACACCCGGTAAGTCATGTTTTTTTTTTCTGGACAAAACCATATTGTTGTTTGTTGAAATATGAAGTAAGCTAAGAAGGGCCATTTTAGGATAGCTTCTGAAATTCCAGGTCAAGTGCCCATGTAGGTTTACTTATGTGAATTTTAATATTTTGTATTTCAATTGTTCCGTTGCGGAAAAAGAAGTCGTTGTTCATTCCGGATAGCTGATAATAGATAATATAGATTTCGTGTTGTTTTGTGAAAGTATGTCATTTTTTCAATTCGGGTTTTAATCCCGGATTTGTAGCTCAGATATTACAGGCTCTTTGATAATTTTATTTTTGTTCACAGTCATTGCTATCTTTGATGAGTGTAGAGGAGACCACAGATCGATTAATATCGATTCTGTGCGAAGCAGCTACGCTAAAGGAACCCACCACTTATAAGACTGGATTCTGGGGTAGAGCACAGGTATGTAACTGTAAGGTTATATCTAAACATAAAAACTTATTTATCAAGTCAATATTTTACGTCGCAATTTCTTTATATATGCAGTCCTCTACTTCAACTGAATAAATGTAGAAGAGAGTTTTATTCACTGTTATCGATAAATAAAATGCCCTTTTTCGAGTGGCAATGGTAAAAAGTAGGGTACACAAATCGTGAAAAAAATCCGTCTCGGTTCTTGTCGTTCCGCTCAAGGGATTCTACTCTAGAATCCTTTGCTGCGCTCGGGAATCTACTCTAGAATCCTTCGCTGCTCTCGGGACGCAACTTAGTCCTTCGAATTAAATTCCCCATTTTTCACTTGTTGTATCTATTGTAAAATTTCTGTAATCGTGGTTGTGAAACTGAAAAGTTTATGATCGTGCGTAATAGCAATATTAACCTGATGTCAATGGCATCAGAACCAAATGAGCTTTCGAGACTTGGAACAACATTTGTTGCCAATCAAAACTGAAATACTGTGGCGGTGATAATAAAGATTGTTGTAATTATGGTTGTATGTCCCGACGTGTTATTCTAATAATTGAAGTGTTATGTGAACGTGACAATGGTTGTGTCCCCCCCCAGGTGGTGCAGCACGCCATGCGCATGTGCGTGTGGTGGGCGCGCGGCGGCGGGGACGCCGTGGCGCTGGCCTGGTCGCTGCGCCGCGCCGCGCCCAGGCTGCTGCTGGACGATGCTGATCCTGCGGTAAATTGATCAACCTACGATTACGACATACATAGGCAGCTTGAAGCAGTTGTGACCCATGCTTCGAGTTTCGACTACATAGCGAACTAATTTTTTTCAAGCAAATATACCAGACCGCTTGAGAAGTCCCGACCGATAGCAATTAAGCGGTCCGAGTTATTCAATGACGGCGGCCTTATACTGGAAGCTTGAGCATATGACTCAATCTACCAATGTATGGCCGCCCCCTAAGCCTCGTATTTATAAAAAAATACTAATTGACGTTTGACGTCGTCCAACCTGACGACAGGTAATCAGAGTTTCGCCTGAGCTGTGCTTCAAATTCTTCCTCAGTCTTACAATTTTCAAAGTATCATAGTTATGTAAAAATACTTCATCTTTGTGTAGGTGCGTCGCGAAGCCGGCAGCGCCCTCTACCGGTTATGCGCAGGCGGCGAAGTAGCGGTACTTGCGCCGCTCTTGCAGCTCCTGTTGGAACACTTACCCAGGGCCGCAGACATGCGACCACATCACCACCACCATCACCATCATCACCACGACGTTAGTATACCCTCTCAGTTACTGTATCTGTTTTTCTAAACCTACAGGAAAGCTGTTATGAACTCATTATGCATTAATAGGCTTGAGTCCTGAGAAAATCTAATTAGTCCGTCACTTAGATTTTCAAAAATAAATTGACATGTGCTTTTTTTTCTTTTTGAAAAATAATGGGCGTTTTTGACGTAGACCAAAATTGACGAAGAAACGATGCTTTTAAAATTCTCAATTTTTCACGCATTGGTATAATTTTTAGTGCGTTGTGACGTCACGAGCCCCCACTCCCGAGCGTTTGATGCGTACTAACTTTGTCAATATTCATTGATTTACAAAAACAAAAAATACGTGTCCATTATTTTCCAATACTCTAACTGACGGACTAAATAGATTTGCAATTTATTGATTGTGGAAACTAGCCTATTGTAGATAATAGACTTTTTGATGTTAGAAACCCTCTTGTTTTGCTGCTGTAGCAGGTAAACTATAATTTATCTGGAAATTGATTCCCATCCTTCGACCTCAAAGACACATAAATTCAACTTATTATATCCATCCCTTAGGTTGTCCATCATCACGCAGAGGAAGGCAAGGAGCCTTATGGACCAGCCTGTAGAGATTATTTCTGGCTCGTTTGTAGGCTCATAGACGGACTGCCTGAAGACTTTTTCAAAGGTAACCCATATTAATAATCGTCACAGTTCCGTTATTAAAACTAGACTTACGACTATCTAGAATGTATGATATTCCTGACTATTCCATAAAGAAGTTATAATAGTTAACGTCTTTTATTATTAGGTACTAGTTTTTGCTTGCGGTTTTGCTGCCGTTATGTACGGCACCTACGAGAAAGTTTTAAATGTATATGACATTTGGGGATAATATAGCTTTCCGTCAGAAAGAATTTTCAGAATGCATCAGCAGTCCCAAAGATTATCCCCTACATATAAACTAACGAACAAGTTTTACCATATTAGTATAGATGTAGGCATCTGAATTATGGATTTGCATACCCTTTCAGCATTTTGCATACACTTTTTTCTTTTAGTCTTTCATGTTCTCAAAAGATATGCACAGGTTTTTTGAACAAATTCTAAACATTTTCAGCGTTTTTTTAAGATTCCACGAGAAAAATTCACAAGACTAACCATTTCACATCTCCTCAGAAGGAGCAACATCAGAAGACAGCGGCGCCCCCGACCTGAACGAACTTTGCGAACAAATCCACACCTCATTAGAAAAACGAGAGATCATAGAGCGAAGAACAGAGCCCTGTTCTCCGGACGACGGGCTCTATGGTCAGCTGAGCTTGCTCACACATCTGCTCAAACACCCGCTACGGTTCAAGATGTCGGATCAGGGGACTAGGACTTTGGAGATGGTAAGTTTATTATTGGAGATAGAATATTTTGGCAGTTCTTTTTTGTACTTACTTCGTTGTCTTTATTAATGTTTGAGACTTGCAGTCAGATTCACCAAGAGTTTCCTATTAAGAAGTTCTAGAGCAGGGGCATGTGAATTCAGGAACAATCATAGACAATCTTGTAGAAATATTTTGATTTAAAAGAGTGGCCATAGTTTTTTGCTCATTCTTTTCCATAGAGACAGGCAACTACAGTATTTCCCAAGTTATTATGAGTATGCCAGTGTCTGTGACTGAAGCTCCGCCTTCTTCGTGTTTCTGACATTCAAATGTGCCTGTTATGGTCTAATTAAAATTAATTCTTTGAGTTTGAGTGTATTATGACCTTGATGAAAATATGATTTGCGACTGTAAGACGTATGTAGTTACAGTTCATAAAGGAATGACTTTAACCTTGAAAAAGTCTTTCCTAGATCTTTTCCTACCTGCTAGCCTGGAGCGTTAGCCTTAACGGTCTGACTGGAAAATCGTGCCAACTGTTACATTAAAACTTGTATTTACTCCCCCAGGTATTCGGCTTCCTGTTCGACGTGCCGAACCCAGAGAACCGCAACCTGCCGAAGTGCAAGTCACAGAAGTCGCGCGCGGCGGCGTACGACCTGCTGGTCGAGCTGGTGAGGGGCGCGCCTGACAACTACATGGTACTGCACAACAAGCTCATGGAACATCATAAGCCTGGTGAGTTACAACCTTAACTGGAAGGGATAGGGACCATAATTAACACTACTATAAAGTTGATACTTGGAGGAATGAAAGACATTTGCATGTGGCTAAGATGAGCGGGGCCGGATTTCCCTAAAGGCCAAGTAGGCCCGGGCCTAGGGCGGCAAAATTTGGCCCCAAAACTTAGAAATGTGTCCATATAAGCATCCCGTAAAAAAAATACACGTATGGCGATTACGGTTATTAGAAATGTTGCTCATCCAACTGAATCTTTGCTTACTAGTTTATTACAAGGTTGATTTAATTTCCATAGTTTATTTAATTGCTTTACAGCACTTAAGGGGGCAGCAATATTTCGTAGTACATATTTACAAAAACCTATTTGAAATTATTACAAGACGTTTGTTGTCCTCGGATTTATGAATATTTTAATTAAAATTAATGTATTATAATTATATAGTATTGTCAGATTTTGGCTCCGTGCTGGCCCCTCCCTTTATGCTGAATTAAATCCGCCCCTGGAGATGAGAATACTAAGGGGGATGTGTGTGTTACGCGAATGAATAAAATAAGAAGTGAGTACGTACAGAAAACTGAAAGTGGCGCCGGTGACTGAAAAGTTGTGTCGTAATAGGTTGTGATATGGATGATGCGGAGGAATTAGAAAAATGTCGTGAGGACAGTTTTGAGTATGAATGTGGATGGGTATAAGAGTAGAGGAAGACCAAATAAACGATGGATGGACTGTGTGAAGAATGATATGGCACGAAAGCAGGTGTCTGGTCATATGACGGGTTATATAGAAAGAAGTATGGAAAAAGAAGACATGCTCCGCCGACTCAAATGAATTGGGACAAGGGCAAAAATCATGACACCGAATACTAGTGACGAATGGTAAAGTCTTAGACATTCGACGTTCTTCAGTATTTGAGTTGCGTCGCTTGGAGTTGCTCCTTGAGCATGGATTGATTATAAAACATTGATTTGTCATAAAATCAGCCTTTGCGTCTTCAGGAATCTCTAATTAGGCGATATTTAGACTGTGTAACAAAATAAACGCTACAACTAACATTCTCCTTTTCAAAGGTTACCGTTTCGAACCAGGTCCCCAGACCTCGTATCCCTGGGACTACTGGCCGGCCGAGGAGTCTCGTAATGAGTGTGGGTACGTGGGGCTGACGAACCTGGGTGCCACGTGCTACATGGCGTCGTGCATGCAGCACCTGTACATGATGCCTCAGGCCAGGGCGGCGTTGCTGCAAGCTGATCCGGCTGCCAGCAGACATTCCGCCACGCTGCATGAGATGCAGAGGATGTTTGCTTATCTTATGGTGAGTTTTAAGCAATGATATATAAAACTATAGATACGTTGTCCGCGCTCTGTAGTGGCAACATAAATGCAAAGTAATTGCCGGACTTCCATCATTTAGTCGCGTACCAACCAGTGCCGCGGCAGTACGTGACATTAAAATAAGTTTTGTGTATAACTTCCTCAAACAACGAAAAAAAATGCCGTCCTGTGTGTTTAGGACATGTAAAAACTATACTGTAACTGTGAAAAAGATAGAAAAGTATCATTTCATGCGTTAGTATCTAGAAAAATGTATTTTATTTTATTGTTTTCAATTCCTTCTAATGGCGGCTGGCGCCTTTTGTTCGCGCTCGGCCAATGAGCATGCACCACAGAATGACAACGGAATTAAAGAAATATATTTATCTCTCTCTTACAACAAACATTCCGTAGATGACGTTTAATTTTCTTTCCCTTTCTTCGTGCGTCTAAGTATTTATCTAGCTACCGACAGTATTTACGCTGTTTTCGACTGCCGTGATGTTCATGCATGACGCGTCTATTTATAATACGTCATTGGTTTTAAGGCTATTTGCGTTTCTTCGTCCTGCAATATTGCGACCCTATTCCTGACACAGGCGCGTTAGAATCGCGCGTTATTCTACTTATATCGCAGGACGCAAAAACTCAAGCCTCCCGGCGTTACTATCGCGGCAGTGTTTGGGATCGCATGCGTACCAATGCCAAATGTTCTGGGGGTCTAAAATGGCCGCTTTATCAGAACACTAGCTTTTGCCAGCGGCTTCGCCCGCGTGAAGTTTGATAATTGTCCCATGGGATTTTACTACCGGGATAAAAAGTATCCTATGTGTTAATCTAGGTTATAAACTGTCTGTGTGCAAAATTTCATCCAAATACGTTTAGTAGTTTTTGCGTGAAAGAGTAACAAACATACATCCATCCTCACAAACTTTCGCATTTATAATATTAGTAGGATAGGATAGGATAAATGAATCACGTGAAGCATTCTGAAAAAATCTTCTGTTCTGCGGACGTGTGTGTGAGGTGCGGTGTTTTAGTGGAATTGATACTTCGGTCCGACTTGCGTCTTTAGGCAAAAACCAATATTTAAATCATGGGGTCTCATTGCGAAGAAAGAAAAAATAGTTCAAAAAAATCTCAATAGATGGCGTTATATGTATCGATTTGTTTTTGAAGCTTGTTTATTTGTTTAAATTTGTCTGTGGAAAAAGCATTTACTTGTTTTAAAAAATCTCCTTAACACAAAAAAAGGAATAATGGGCTCCTAGTTCCCAATTCCATGATTTTACTAAATAAAATTATTGTGCTGCCTCTGGTGGATAGAATTTGTACTACGTGGTCGATGCTCACTCATGTTATGTTTATTATAGATGGCGCTGTTTTCATTTTCTGAGTTTTACTACACAGCTCAATATCTATACTTAACACATTACCGTTTATCTAGGAATATTTATGAAATGCAAATATATCATATAAAAAATTATATTTAGACGTGTAAAAAATATCTGCCATGCTGCGCTCCCAAATTACAATTTTGGACCTTGAAGCCATTCCAGAAACATTACTTACATAAAAAGAAAATCTTTAAAAACTTTTTTGCAAAAAATATAACCGACTTCACACAAAAAAGTGAAAAATAACTTTAGCTTCAGAAGTCGGTGACAAAAAAAACTAAATCAATCAAACAAAGGTCACCGTCTTCTGAAGCTAAAGTTATTTTTCACTTTTTTGTGTGAAGTCGGTTATATTTTTTGCAAAAAAGTTTTTATTTTTCACTTTTTAGTGGTTCATAATGTGCTTACCCTTTCACAGCGTAACGGCGTGATTTTTTGTTATGAACTGGTGTAAACAATAGAGAGACATGAGATTTCAGCGATCCCAATACATTTGCTATCATTTATTGAGGAGTTCCCGTCGCCTATCTTCCGAAGTTCAGATCTTTAAATTGAAATGGGATCACTCCAAGAACGCACTCTTCCTAAAACTACCCAAATCGCTTCTGGTGTGCCTATAAAATTTAAGGAATTCCCTCTATTTCTCCAGGATCCCATTAAATGGAACTTATAACACATCTAACTGTTGAAATCTGGGTGTATTGTACACTTCTGCGTACTCCCTCAGAGCATACAGGATGTTACGTCACTATGTTACATAAACAATAAACAACCAAGCGATTGCAGCAAATACTGCAGCTTTGACATGTATTTTTGAAGAGTTCCATTTATATCTCCGAAGATCAGCGTCAGATCTTAACCAAATTGAAATGGGACCACACGGAAAGCACCAGCTTTCAAATAAAAAGAATCATTAAAATCGGTTTACCCAGTCGAAAGTTCAGAGGCAACAAACATTGTCGAAATCTGGGAATATTGTACACATCTGCGTACCCCCTCAGAGCATACAGGCGTGATGTTACGTCATGATGTAGTATGAACAATGAACCTACAAACGATTGCAGCAATTACTGCAGATTTGCCGTCTATTTTTGAAGAGTTCCATTGTATATCTCGGAAGATCAGCATCAGATCGTCAGAAAATGGGACCAAACGAGAAGCACCAGCTTTCAAATAAAAAAGAATTATCAAAATCGGTTCACCCAGTCAAAAGTTCTGAGGTAACAGCACAAAAAAAAAAAACATACAGACGAATTGAAAACCTCCTCTTTTTGGAAGTCGGTTGAAAATGAAATCAACGATAAAATCTTTTCACATCGCTTGATGAAACTGGAATCCCGAGTCGATATAGTCGTTTATAGTGACCTGAGTTGACGTGAGTCGACTACCATCTTATGCATTTTACGAAAAATAATGCGTTTTATAGCACGTATGTTCCTTTGACAACATTTCGAGAGTTTACAATCTCTCTAGTTATTTTACAATCTAACGTGTTTGACAATTCAACGGTGACATATTCATTGCAAGCCGCGCACACGCGTGTAATGTACTCGTCCAAAAAATCCGATTTCTATTATATTCATTATATATTTTAATAATTATTATTAATAATCGGCACGCAAATCTTCGATTCAGTTTATTGTATGTATTTACACAATCACGACTGAACCGACTCTGAGGTGAGGTGGTCAATTTTGTATTAAGGACTATTGTCATCGGATTATTGCTCATAATAAAAAAAAAACTGGTTCCATGGTTTAAGCTTGGACTAAGTTAGGGTGCATTCCGATATACGAAATAATCACTCACAGCGCTCACATTAATATTTTGCGTTCCGATTTAGTTTTCACGATTATGACAGCTAAGATCTATCATTAGGTCATTTGACAGCGCTCATGGTGATATTTATTTGGCGCAGGGTCGGTGTAATCGCATGCATGGTGGCGCATGTCATGACGTCACCTATGACGATTCAAGGAACATATCGCGATATCGCGCTCACGGTAATACGGAACTGGTTTATGGACGCTCAAATCCATTACAGCCTATCTCGGAACACGGCCTTAGATGCTTCTTCTTGTAGCACAAAACGCAATTCAAATGAAACTGATAAAAGTAGGTAAATTAAGCGACTCGAAACTTAGGTAGGTACCTACTTACTCATAAAATAGTTGTTGTCTCTAAGTGGTTGGATAATAGGAGAATGGAAAGACTTTAGGTACTTACCTATCAATCGGCACGGATCTTGAGCGCTTGCTTACGTCCACATGCGCAGAAGATAAATTTTTGGATCTCGTAAGTGTTTTTCTATGAGCGCGAGCGTACAGACGCCAGCAAGTAAACGTAATCAATACTGTAAAGTTGATTTAATCGATTTTCAACTTTATAACAAAAGAAGAAGGTTCATTTTCGATTAGAAAAATTTGACAGATTGGGGTAAGTTGATGTACTGGCGTCTGTGCAATGCGGAAGGTCATCCCCACTCGGTCGTCTAGCGCTCAAGATCCGAGCCGGTAAGTATACTTACTAGAGAATGCAAAATCTCTTGTTTATGAATAACAATACCGCGAGATCTCGCGGTATTGTTATTTGTAGATTTGTTGTAGATTGGCAGTTTTGTGTGTGTTTTTTGCAAATAATCACAATGTTTGAATAAATAAAAAAAAAAAAAACATCATAAGTATTATAAGATAAGACAATCCTACTAAATAATATAAAAGTGAAAGTTAGTTTGGATGGATGTTTATTACTCTGTCACTCAAAAACTACTGGACGTATTTAGATGAAATTTGGTACACAGATAGAGTATAACTTGGATTAACACATAGGATAGTTTTATCCCGATTTTATGTTCCTTTCCAATTTTCGAGTTCTAGCGGGAGAAACCGCTGGCAACAGCTAGTAGACATAATATATGCATCAAGCTTTGTTTCACGTCTCTATCTATATTTTTTTAACAAACTTCTAAGGTCCATGTTCACCAAAAAGATGACGCTCTGATTATCTAAAAATATCTAATGTTCAACAGACATTTTAGTATGGGAACATGTCACAGTGACAGCTGTTTTTAGATAATCAGACCGTTATCTTTTCGGTGAACGTGGACCTAAGTAGTAAACTTTGACGTACGTATCTATCAAAATAACAAATGAAAGAAACAACCAGTCTTCTACTAAACCGACAGATCGCAACTCCGTCCGTGTCAGTCCGCGCTTCAAATAAGACGTAAGCTCGAGTGCAATCTCGTTAAACTCGCGAGATTGCATTCCCTAATACTTACCTACTTATGTAGGTACCAACACAACATACAAATATTGCTACTTAGTTATGTAATAACAGCTTGTAATTAAAATAAAATGTTTTCTACACACTCGAAACTGACGCTGTTAAAAAATAACTCTCCCTTTAAGTCATCTAATTTAAAAAAAAAAAACATACAAATAAAAAAAAACAAATAATCATTTCAAGAGCTACGTATTTCGATATTATGAATGATTCTAATTGACTGAACGACTTGTTATTTATAATATTTTGCGTTGACGTTTGACGCCGAACATAACAAATAGGTAACTAAGGCGGCCGAAAAACATGTACCTAGCTGTACCATTACCATGCACAAGAAATCATGCGCTATCGCAAAGTAGGCATGAAAGAACGTGAATTTATTATTGTCGATTGCCGAGTGACTAACGACGTAAGCTTCAAGGTCACGGGGCTACCTTAAAACTAAGGTAGCCCTAACGTAGTACAAAATTAGAGTATGGTTTTAACGCCATCTATTGTAAATTTGTGTAAAATAAACTGGTCGCGGCCCACAAGCTGGCGATTCAACGCTGGTAGCTCCATCTAGCGCCGGGGTGAGTGAAACAAGCCGGGCTCGGCCACTTTAGACAATTGCCCGAATAGCCCGTCGAAATGACGTAGTTACGGCGGTCACGTTTCTTTGTATGGGATGGGGTATCTGTACGCTAGTATTATATTATCTGTGATTTAAATGGATAAATGTAAGAACACTGTACTTAGGCCGTGTAGAAAAGTTTTTGCACTAAAATAAATGAATTACACTGAGAAATACTATTCCAATGCATTTGCAAACGAAACAAAAACAATATTTTTTTGATGAGGCAGAACAAGGTAACGTCTTATCTTTTAGGTAAAAACTAAACGATCAAAACTCTTTCAAACTTAAAATGTCACTTGCGGGATATCTTCCGTGATTATTGTTTATTTTGAGCTCCCGATGTTTCGACGCAAGCTCAAGTGCCGTGATATGAAGATATCCCGTGACATTTTAAGTTATGAACCGTGATAATTTAAAACAGTGCTTATCTTTTATCTCTAAGGTCCATGTTCACCGAAAAGATAACAGCCTGATTTTCGCTAAAAAACAGCTGTCACTGTGACATGTTCTCATACAAAAATGTGTTTTAAACAGCTGTTTTAGATAATCAGACTGTCATCTTTTTGGTGAACATGGACCTTACATGCTCTTTAATTCCATGACTAAGGTCCATGTTCACCGAAAAGATAACAGTCTGATTATCTAAAAACAGCTGTCAATGTGACATGTTCCCATACAAAAATGTGTTTCAAACAGCTATTTTTAGGTAATCAGACCGTCATCTTTTTGGTGGACATGGACCTTAATCTTATCCTACAACATTTCCTCACCAGGAAAGTGAGCGCAAAGCCTACAACCCCCGCAGCTTCTGCAAGGTCTACCAGATGGACCACCAGCCCCTCAACACCGGGGAACAGAAGGACATGGCGGAGTTCTTCATCGACCTGGTCTCTAAGCTTGAGGAGATGACTCCCGAGTTGAAGAAACTCGTGAAGACGCTGTTCTGTGGAGTACTGAGCAATAATGTGGTGTCGCTGGTGAGTTATCATTGGCGGTATAATTTAGTTTTAAACTACTAACTAACTACGGTAATAAGACGGAGTTTCGTTTTAATTTGAGCCTTATGTAATCGACTCTAGTAGACAGTCTTGCAAATTGTAGAATTGCAAAAGTAAAGTGTGTGTTTAGCAGTCTTTGAATTTTAGTCTATTTCGTAATAAATACCAGCTTCGAAACATTCTATGGTATAGTGGCTGCAGGCAGCTTAGTCAGTGGGAAAGAACAACTTGGGTTCCATTTAACCACTATGCACGACAAGATTTTGACACATGACACATCAGCTGAATCGGCGGGGTGATGCGAATTTGTCAAAAATTTACAGAATTTTCGTGAACTTTTAGCATTCGATTTTTTATGAAAAATATGTCTACGAAGCTGTTTCATACCATACTTTTGTGGTAAATATCTCCAGTAACGTGTTAAGGTCGGTAAAACGGCGTCAGTGTATTGCCAAATATTTATAAAACACATATTACTGCACCCTTCCAAAAACTAGGTAACGTAGATGCGCTGGAAATAATGTACATAGGCAAGCTTCACGTTCGCTAAACAAACTGGAAAAAGCTAAATAAAAACAGTAAGCTTCTATCTGCGTTCTTATTTTTGCCATTATTCATACATCATTTCATAAAAAATTACGATCAAAGTCTTGACAAAAATTACTAAAAAAAACAATGTTGCAACCAACTTATCACATGACATATCACTTCGTAGTGCTGACAGTAAACCCGAGTTTCATCATTACGATTAAAATTTTGCATTCAGCCTAATCGATACTCGCAATCAAAATAAGTTTGGAAAAACGTTTTGAGACACAATGAAAACTCCTTGGTATCATTTCAAAGAATTATATTTAAATTCTGAAATGAATCCTTTTATACTACTTTTTTAATAATATCATGTAGAATAGTAATTATTCGTTGCTTTTGGTTGACTTTTTAATAGTTAATAAACACAGAACTCTCTAAACTATAGTTTAGAGAGTTCTGTGTTTAATTTTAATAACGAAATTCTTGCTTCAAGTCAACATTTTGATGATAATCTTTCCTTTAAAAACTTATGGATTGCAGAATTTGGAGAAACGCCGTTGCCGAACTAGCACTGTGTGGCAAAATATGAGGTTTCACAGTTTAAGCAAAGACAAAATCTGAAAATTAATTATTAATATTTTCAACCGTACGAACGGCCAACCTCTTGCTAAATTCGCGTCGATTTTTAAATTCAAAATTTAAATTAGGAACGTAATTGTGACCATACACATACATTCAGATTAATAAAGCATTTTTATTTACTTTAATCATTTATTGTGAATTTTGTTTTGTTATGTCTGAAGGTTGGATATAATGCGCCAAGGATCGGAAAAATTTAATAATAAATAAATATTATGGATGCTAAACCGTTGTTACTAAACCAAGCTTATCTAAGTATTCAAAATCAAATGAAAATTCATAATCTGCCTTGCCTTTCCCATCTATTATGGGGTCGACTTCCAGTCTAACTGAAAACCAGTATTTTACATGGAGCGACTGCCTATCTGACCTCCACAACCCAGTTGGTACTAGGTGATGATACTACCTGTAACGACTTTCAAAGAACTACAAATGAGAGCCGTGACCAACTGCTTAACGTGCTTTCAGAGGCACGGAGGAAACTCGGTATGTAATGAGTCACCCATCCACAGACCAACCTAGGCAAGCAAGGCGTCCTTAACGTCGACCCGAGCGGCCGTTATTATTTAACAACGAGCTCCTCCCCTCGGCCTCTCGTTCAAAATTAAATGAAAATTGACGATTAAAAATAGTGTTCGGAAAAGGCGAGATATAAATAAAATTAGAAAGTCATGGGAAGGCCTTTGCCCACCAATGCGATAGAAAAGGGTGTTAAAAAAAGTATTTGAAAATAAAATGGTGTATCCCAATAACTAATCCAACCGAACACAGTAAAATAATCATACTATTCCCCATTTTGTTTACTAATTACAATTATCATGGTAGGAACCAAACCAATTTTCACCACACCTAAAAAATCAGTGCCAAGATCAGTGCCATAGAGTATATTATAACCTTTCATCCCTGGCGCACTGACAACCAACGAAAATAAATCACAATAAATTACCTACATTGAAGTACAATGTAATTTTGAACAGCGAGTGCATTCTCAATTTAAATTTCGGCAAGGAAAAAAAATTGGCGCGAATTTAGTCTGGTCAATCTGTGCTGTTTATTGTTGGGTTGGTACAATGTACGAAAAACTATTAAGATTTCCTAACTAAAGCTTTTTAACAATGTTATAATAAATATAAACAAAATTGTTTTACTTTCCATCTATCGATTTGCTTAATTCCGTAAATAAATTACTCGTGTTAATCGAATTTTACAAAAAAAGAATCGATTTGAATAATCGCTTTCACACATCACAAATATAAAAAAAAAGAAAAAAAAAATGGTCGTCTATTTTCGAATACAAAATTAAGTAGTGGTAATGAATATTACGTGTTGTTGGTACTATTTTAGTAAATTACGCTAAGATCTGGGTATTCTTATGTTGTTTATAATATTTTAAATGATATTTGTCATATCTGTTGTCGAATCTAAACGTGTCTTTGTGTTAAAATGTGAAAAATAAAATGTAAACAAACAAGATTGGCGCGAAACTTTGACTTTGGATCTAAAAATATATCATTACCACTGCTTATTAAAATTGAAGTATGGATGAATTCGTCACATAATTAAATGATGACTTATTATTTCTCAACATAATGGAGCTTGGATGCCCGAAAACCCCAATTTTTATGATTTTTAGCGTCGGCTAGCACTGCCGTCAAAATGGCGATGAACGTATTTTACGCATTTGGATTTTATTAGGGTAAATTAAGAATGTTGCGCGCTAAATACAGAACTTTGAATGGCTCTAACATATGATATTTTTCTCCAACTCTCTTAATTAACGCACACTCATAGTCTTACATAATCAGAACAACGAATATTTACATAAAAAAATAAGGATGGCGTATGACTTAACCGCCGGCCCCATTCGGGGCCAGTACCGAGCCAGCGTAGGTTTCAGTGCCCGGCCCCGAATGGGGCCCGTACCGAACTTTATGGTTAAACTACAAAAAATGTATTTTGCGTGCTACGTTATGGGTAGCCGGCGAAATTCAACTTTTGTTACGTTTTTTGCAATTTGCAGGTCAATCGACATACAACTTAGCACAGCGTGTCTGAAACGGCCGCTTTGACAAGACCATAAAATGAATAATTAAAATTCTTAAAATGGACTTTATGTTTATGGCTATAAAGTCCATTTTTTTTATTGAGATTAATTTTATGATTCTGCTAAAGCGGCCATTTAAGTCCCGCTGTGCTAAGTTGTATGTTGATTAAAATATTGTTCGCGACTGTAAGACGTACGTAGAATTATAATTCTGTCACCCTGACGCCTCCTAAGTCCCGGCGCTTCACTCTAATACTCATCGCTTATTAACTACGTTACTTCTGTCCCGCAGGACTGTCCCCATGTATCCCGAACGCTAGAAGAGTTCTACACAGTCCGTTGTCAAGTAGCGGATATGAGAAACTTGCATCAAAGTCTAGACGAAGTCACCGTGAAAGATACGCTAGAGGGAGACAACTGCTACACCTGCTCGCAGTGCGCGAACAAAGTGCGCGCAGAGAAACGGTAATTAACACCTTACTTTCTTTTTTTTAAGAGCTATTTTCATACAAACCCAAAAGCCCAGCTTAGTCTAATAGGAACAAATCGTTCGTCTCGTCAAGTATTCCCGGCCTTACCGATTATACAAGGCAGAAGGGAGATAGAGGGACACCGACGCTAAAACGATTACCACATGTTCTGAACACACATAGAAATTTTACGGCGATAATTAAAAAAGAAAAACTGCAATACCTACACTTATACCTACGTGTTCAAAATATACTGAACAGCAGATTTTTTAAAATACCGATTAAAATTTCTAACAGAATGTTTCACTGAAATTACGTGGTAACCGTTTTAACGTCTGTTTCCATCCACCCTGTGTTAAATTCAAAAAGCATATAGACAAAACAGCACAAAGGTACCGCATATTTCACCAAGAAATCTTTTCAAGTAGACCTGCGTATTGTCATTTCAGCATTTTTCTTATGCACTATCGTCAAATTATACGATATTTTGATGGGTAATGGAAACCGTGCTTTCTGGGCTTGTATAAAAGACCTACTAAAACATAGTTGGGAAAGCCGTTTATCTCTGAAAAAACAATCGTGACATATCCTTGTATTTCCAGGGCGTGCTTCAAGAAACTCCCGCGCATTCTCTGCTTCAACACGATGCGGTACACCTTCAACATGTTGACCATGCTCAAAGAGAAAGTCAACACTCACTTCTCCTTCCCCATGAGGCTGGACATGTCTGGATATGTGGAGAAACATCTCATGCCCGCACAGTATCAAGGTATTGTCACTGTATGAGGTGTAAACGGACCTTTACACGAAGCCGGATAACCACGCATTCTGTATATCAAACTTAATAACTCTGGGTAAAATGATTGCTGGCAACTTAATTTTTGGGGTGAAAAAATCACGTTTTCCGATAGTACTTAATGTTACGCACTCAAAACATTTAAAATTTGAAATTTGACCTCCAATATCTCCGTAACTAGAAGATTTCCAGGTATGGTCTAGAACAAAAAAAAATGGCTTTGGCGAGGAAAACAACTGCCTTTCGGCGTCGTTAAGGGTATTTTTAAACACAGTATTTTAGAATTAGAACCACTTGAACTCTATGTATAAGTACTTACGGTAGAAATTCACTGTGATTTTTGTTTTCTTTTAGAAAATAGAAGTAGACCAAAATGATTTTCTTTTTTCAGAAGAGAAGAATAAATTATTAGCCGAAAAGAAAGATGGTGAAGCTAGTCCGACTGCAGCAGAGGTTGAAGATAACTCAGAATTTGAGGAGCATTTTGAGTATGTCCTTGTATTCTTTGTTTTTTCTTCAAAATCTGTATAACCATAATATGCATAATATTTGGCATGTGTAATATTATAACACATAAAATATTTCTTTAAATATATTCATTTATGCGTTGTATTTATGTTATTTATATAATTATGCTATATTATTAACGTTATTTGTCTTTTTTGTAGTGTTTTCTAACAAACACAATTTGTAAAAAATACTCGTACTCAGTACTCCCTGTTTACCTTTGGATGGACTGTATATGAACATAAAAATGTTCATACAGTTCTTCCAAAGTTTATTTGGAATATATCGTTATCAGCGGTAAGCCCGCCATCATCATCATCATTTCAGCCGAAAGACGTCCACTGCTGGACATAGGCCTCTCCCCAGTTTCGCCACATGGACCTTGCGACTCACAAGCCCGCCATTGTAATCATATAATTAGCAATATTGTATAGCAGTACTATAGAAAGTAACATAGGACTAAAAGTACTACAGCGACATCTACGTCACGGGTCGTTTCCCATAATAATTTGATTGCTTATATTGAATCGTGGCGACATCTATTATTCTGTACCAACAACACTACGCACTACTAGGGTTCTTATCCGTATTTTGTTTAGCAGCAACGTTATGGTAGGAATGTATCATAATGTGTACCTATATTATTTCGGCTTGACGATTAACTTTTTACTTTTAGATTTTTTTGCCTTTTCTTTAGGCGGTCTTGTACAGTCACGTCTAATAATATGTATACACTTTCCTTAATATTATCGCTATTTTCGCGAGAAATAACGATTGTAACTAGGAAATTCGATCTTTTTCATAAAAATATGAGTTCCAGAATACTATGTACAGTCACGTCTAATAATATGTAAACCCTTAAGAATTTTTTAAATTGTGTTTCTCGTAATGAACTGATTAAAATTTAATGTTGTTACGTACATAGTATTCTGGAACTCGTATTTTTTTATGAAAAAGATCCAATCTTCTAGTTACAATCGTTATTTCTCGCGAAAATAACTTTAATATTAAGGAGAGTGTATACATATTATTAGACGTGACTGTACGTATTAACATTAAATTTTAATTAGTACATTTGGAGAAACAATTAAAAAAATTCTTAAGTGTTTACATATTATTAGACGTGACTGGACGTCTGCCATCTAGTGAGTTTTGCTAAGACTTTAAGCTATATAATTTTTGGTACAGGTTTCAAGATGTCACAACCTTTTCACAATAATTGCTTACAACTAAGCGTGATCTACTAGCGTGCATAAAACCTGTCGGGTCTTAGGATTCTCTCTTTTCTATGGGGGAAGAAGAACTACCCTGAAACTGTAAAACAGTTCTGTTACAATGTAGTATTCTATTCTATGCGAAAATTCCAACAATTTACTCAAACTTACAAAAACCTCATGAATGATGAACAACCTATTAGCAGTTTGGCATCACTTACAGTTGACGCAACCCATAACTTCTAATGAAAGGCAGTCAGTTTAAACCCATTTTATGTTTCTTCCTCGAACAGGTACGAGCTAATAGGCGTGACAGTCCACACGGGCACCGCTGACGGAGGTCACTACTATTCGTTCATTCGCGACCGACAACATGAACATCACGACCGATGGCTGCTGTTCAATGACGCTGAAGTCAAAACTTTTGATCCTGCGCAACTTGCGGCCGAGTGTTTCGGTGGCGAGATGACGGTTAGTATACAGTTACAGTTCATTCGCGAGTGAACGGGAACATCACGACCGATGGCTGTTGTTCAATGACGCTGAAGTCAAAACGTTCCATCCTAGGCAACTCGCGGCCGGGTGCTTCGGTGGGGAAATGACGGTTAGTATGCAGTTATATAGTCCCCGCCACCAGAAGCTATACATTTTAGTTATAGTTCATTCGCGAGTGAACGTGAACATCACGACCGATTGGTGCTGTTCAATGACACCGAAGTAAAAACGTTCGATCTAGCGCAACTTGCACCCGAGTGTATCGGTGGGGAGATGACGGCTAGTATGCCGTTATAGTTAGACTGGTAGACGTTCATTCGGGAGTGAACGTGAACATCACGACCGATGGCTGCTGTTCAATGACGCTGAAGTTAAAACATTCGGTCCTGCGCTACTCGCGGCCGAGTGTCTCAGTGGAGAGATGATGGTTAAAAATCACGACTGATGGCTGCTGTTAAACGTCGCTGAAGTCAAAACGTTCGATCGGTCGGAGAGACTCCATTTAGTATGCAGTTATAGTTCATTCGCGATTGAACTTGAACATTACGACCTGTGCTTACGCAAGTTTCTGTAGTACAAGTTTTACTATAATATATACGAGCGTGGTACACCTCATTGTTTAAATATTTCCAAAACAAACATATTTTTTCATGTTGTCAACATTTATTTGATACACCTATCTCCTTCCTTCCTACTACGTCGCATGTGACAGAAAGAGAAAGGTGCTCGTCAACTTCCGCCGCGGTTTTTGACAAGAGAACGCCATGGTGGAATCTCTCTATTCCGTTTGAATCGTTCACCGCACCGCACACATATTTCTAAACTAACAGCTGCGCTAACAGCTGAACCACCGCAAAGACTCTAAACTTTACAAACGTGTTGGCCAACACAACGTGGGACAATTAATACCAGTGAAGTGCTGAAGAAATCTCCGGAACCCGTGCTGGATCTCAACCCGGCGCACTCCAGTCGCATCTGTCATCGGTCCAGGCGATCATCCTCACCTTCAAGTAAGTCCCTCTTTCCCGTTACTCTCTTATAAGTGTTGGCAACATACATTTCTCATAATCTGTTTTCCCGCGCAAAAATTATAAACCCGCATATTGGTCCTTCGAGAAACTCCCGCTATATCCTGACTTAACCATAAGTTTTTTGGTCCATTCGAGTCGGATTCAAAGAATCAGCATTTTTAGGTCTCATACCTAGGATTTTGGTCAAATACCAAAGTCCATAAAACCGCCATATTGAACGCGTACTAACGTTCGTACATCTCGCTAGGTACTTATTCATTGAGAACTACGTACCAACTTAATATTGCGCCTGCTGCATTAAAATAGCACAGGTCAATATAAAAACCGCTAATTATCGTAAGTTAGTTCGGCACATTTGCCTATAACTTATATTCAACCGCATTCTTTCAATATACCCCACTTACAATAAAATAATTATTGTAAGTCTACCCGCTATAACCAATATCATTATTCGCTGTATTTTCTAAGTAACGATTTCAACATGGAAGATCTTAAAATGAAAGTTAAATTACTTCAAGCTAAAAATCAAGCAATCTTTGAACGTTTATCGTCACTATATGAAACTTCAAAGAAAATAAATACGACTAGTATTGAACTTCGGTCGGTAGAAACGTTCATGGCAGACACCGAAATTCTCTCAATAAATCGTCAGGAATTTAGTACCAACCTAGATAAAATAAATACATATTTCTTACAAATAGATCCTGATCATAAAATCGACTATAACAGTCAAATATCCTTTGACGGCGTTTATACCCGTGTCGAGAGAATTCGTTCACTTATCGCTGCAAAATCTTCAAGGTCATTAGATGACGCAATGTCACAGGACAACGCGAAACATTCTAGAAGTTCGATCAAACTACCTCCAATTCAGATTCCTTTCTTTGATGGTAGGATTGAAAACTGGCCTGTGTTCTACGAGTCATTTAAATCAAATATTCATAATAATATAAACCTTACTGACTCTCAACGTGTGCAGTATTTAATTGGTAACTTGAAAGGAGACGCATTGCAAATTACGGCCGGAATTATTCCGTCCGGGGAAAATTACGCTTCGATTTGGAACAGTTTGGTTCAAAAGTACCAAGATAAACGAGCACTAGGTTCACACTACATGTGTAACTTATTAAATATTAAACCCGCAACTAATAATTCCGCCTCTCTAAATAGTTTTATTGAAAGTTTTCACGCGTCTGTTTCTGCCTTAGAACAATTACAAATTAACGACTTAAAAGATTTCATTCTATTAAATTTAGCTTTGAAAAAATTAGACCCCGCTACCGTGCATTTATTCGAGATGCATATGAGAGATGAGGAGATACCCACTTATACGGATTTCGTTAACTTCATAAAATCGCAAGTTAAAATATTAGATAGAACTGTTTCTTCTCGGACCTCTTCCGTTAATCATAATAAAAATAATTCTTATCGTAATCAGTCACGTGATGTTCATACTTTTGTTTCTTGTGACAATAATCAAAATTGTTTATATTGTACTAAAAATGATCACTGGAAGCTTTACACCTGTCCAGCCTTTCAGGTACTATCAGCCAACGCGCGTTTGGATTTTATTAAAAACAAACGTGGATGTGTAAACTGTCTTAGTGCAACGCACACTGTTTCACAGTGTAAATCTACACATACTTGTAAGACTTGTCACAAAAAACATCATTCACTGTTACATCTCGACCAAGGTGCACAGCCTGCGAGATCGATATCGACTGACGCTGTACCTAGTTCCGAGCATTCGCCACAGGTGGCGCTGTGTGCATGTTCTCGCGTAGGCTCAAACATTCCGCGTACCACCGTGCTTTTGTCAACAGCACAAGTCTATGTTGATAACAAATATAACAAGTACGTTTCTGTTAGATGCTTAATAGACAACGCTTCGCAAAATAATATAATTACTTCAGCTTGTTGTAAAAAACTACGATTAGACATTATACCGCTTTCAAATTCATTTATAAAGGGCGTAGGAACGTCTTCGCGACCTATTACAGGATACGTTGAGATAACAGTAACTGCTAAAAATAAAACTAATTCTTTTAAAATAACCGCTCTTGTAGTCGATTGTATCACGGATAAATTACCATCTCACTTTGTTGACACTTCCACAGTGCAACATTTGCTTGAATTACCGCTAGCCGATCCACTGTGGCACATTCCCGGTGAGGTTGAACTATTACTAGGGGCTAAACTTTTCCCATATTTATTACTGCATGATAAAATTATCTCACCTACCGCGCCTTCCGCAATTGAAACCGTGTTTGGTTATATTCTTATGGGTGAGGTACCCGCTAGTTTATCTAACAATGATAAAAGTTCCGTTCATTTAAATACCGCTTCATATTTTTCTACCGCGTTAAATACAGATAATTCTCATTGTTTTCTTTCGTTAGACGAATCGTTACATAAATTTTGGAACATTGAAGAAATACCGTCAAAAGCTTTTATGAGCCCTGCTGAACTCGAGTGTGAACAGCTGTTCGCTTCTAGTGTGTCACGTGACTCTAGTGGTAGGTATTGTACTGCATTACCATTCTGTAAAAATCCAGACTCACTCGGAAATTCTTATGCTGTCGCTTATCGACGTTTAATTAATTTGGAAAAAACTAAGCTTCGCGACCCTACTTTGCGCGCGAGTTATAACGAAATAATCCAAGAATATCTTGATCAAAATTATTTAACTGAAACTACACCTAGTTCTGTTGACCAGACTATAGGTTATTATATACCGCATCACCCTGTTATTAGGAATGATAAGCAGACTACTAAAGTTCGTATTGTCCTTGACGCGAGCGCCAAATCTCATAATGGCGTGTCATTGAACGATTTGTTACACACAGGGCCGAATTTACAGGCTGACATATTTTTATTACTTCTAAATTTCCGTTTATTCCCTATTGCAGTTACAGCTGACATAAAACAGATGTATCTTCGAATTGCTGTTATTGATGAGCATCGAAAATACCAGAAAATATTGTTTCGATTTAATACGGTTGAACCTGTTCGCGAATTTCAATTTAACCGAGTTGCATTTGGTCTCAAGCCCAGTCCCTTCCTAGCCATGCGCACTGTGCGCCAGCTGTCAGAGGATGAAAAACATCGCTTCCCGCGCGCATCCGTTGTCGCTTCTCATGAGCTATACATGGATGACTTGGCTAACTCGACCGCTACTTTAGAGGAAGCCAAGATTCTCTCCGCAGAACTTATCGCCTTATTTAAGGCGGGGGGCTTTGATCTTAATAAGTGGGCAAGTAATTCCTCTGAACTACTAGAGACTATTCCACACTCCAACCGTTCTTCTATTAACTTCTCTGACGGGGATAATTTAAAAATTCTTGGACTCAAATGGATTCCTTCCGAGGATTGTTTCACCTTTACCACATCTATTTTGGATAAAAGTTGTACTAAACGCTCCATACTTTCCACTGTTGCCCGCTTGTGGGATATTCTCGGTCTAGTTGCTCCCGTAGTTTTATTCGCGAAATTACTCATAAAAGAATTATGGAAATTAAACACAGATTGGGATGAAACTCCGCCCGAGTCTATTGTAAATCTTTTTCAAAAATTTAAAGAGCAACTGCCTCTACTTTCTTCTTTAAAATTGCCTCGTCATGTAGCCGTTACTATGGGTTGCGTGACAAATATAGTAGGTTTTGCTGACGCCAGCTTGAATGCGTATGGCTGCGTCATATACTTACACGTCACTGACACATATGGTAACATACACGTAACTTTGGTGTGTGCTAAATCCAAAGTTGCACCTGTTAAGGTCGTATCTCTGGCTCGTCTAGAGCTTTGCGCCGCTGTTCTTTTGTCGAACTTAATTAAATTAGTTTATGACACTTACCGCTCTCGAACAGCTATTAATGAAATATTTGCCTTTTCCGATTCTACAATTACACTTTCATGGATTCATTCCTCACCGCACAGATGGAACATTTTTGTTAGTAACCGCGTCGCTAAATGTCAAGAAAATCTTGATCCTAAACACTTTTACCATATTAACGGAAAGGAAAATCCTAGTGACTGTCTATCTCGAGGTCTTCTACCTGAACAGTTGCTAAATCACGGTTTATGGTGGCATGGCCCTGAGTGGCTTCTGCGCCCAACTACTGAGTGGCCTATCACTCCGTTTGTTTCTTCATGCAGCGAGGAATTACCTGAATTTAATAATAAATCACTAACCTTAGTATCTACCGTATCAGAGCTTAATTTAGTATATAGCCTTTCTCTAAAATTTTCATCTTTAAATAAAATATTGCGTATAATTGTATACATTCTAAGATTTTTACGTATTATTCCTTACGACAAGTCACTTAAGACAATTACTGTCCGTGAATTAGCTACCGCTGAAATTTATTTAATCCATTGTATTCAACAATTTCATTTCTTAGATATTTATGACGAAATTAAAAGTAAAAAGCTTCGCTCACAGTTTAAAAAACTCGATCTCTTTATAGACGAGCACAACATAATTAGAATCGGGGGCAGGTTGTCTAATGCAAACCTTCCTTATGAAGCTCAGCATCCCGCTCTCTTACCGAAACATGATAATTTTACACATGTTCTAATAGATTATTATCACCGCGTTTATTGTCATGCCGGTGTAAGCCTTCTAAGCTCTCTGTTACGCCAAAAATATTGGATCCTCTCTTCTAGAGGTGTCATCAGACAAAGAGTACACGCTTGTAACTTTTGCTTCAAAATTTCTCCTTCTCACCCTAGCCCAAAGATGGCTGATTTACCCGCTTGCCGCGTGCAGGAGACTAAGGCTTTTGTGCATACGGGTGTGGATTACGCTGGTCCCATTAAAGTAACTTTGTGTAGACGCAGAGGTCAAAGAAGTCAGAAGGCTTACATTTGTTTATTCATTTGTTTCGTTACCAAAGCAGTTCATATTGAATTAGTTACCGACGTGTCATCGGACACTTTTATTTCCGCTTTTAAAAGATTCATCTCCCGCAGAGGACCGGTTTCTTACCTATACTCCGATAACGGGACAAATTTTGTTGGAGCCAAAGCTCAATTGCAAGAACTACTTGCTAACCGCTACCGCATAGAGTGGAAAATGATTCCACCCCGCGCTCCCCACTTTGGAGGGCTGTGGGAATCTAATATTAAATCTATTAAATCGCATCTATACCGTGTTATCGGTTCTCAACTTCTCACATATGAGGAGCTTTCTACTGTTCTCACTGAAATTGAGGCAGTTCTAAATTCCAGACCGCTCTGTGTCCTGACTGAGGACCCGTACCCAGAGCCGCTTACTCCCGCGCATTTTATAATGGCTTCTCCGTTGACTTCGTTGCCTGTCGTGAACGTTCCCGAAACAACGAGGCCTCTAACTTGCCGCAAAAGGTTGCTTGACCAAATGGTTTGCAGCTTTTGGAGAAGATGGCGAATAGAATACCTACATAACTTACAAGTTAGGCAAAAATGGTTGAATGCCGCAGACAGCATTAAGATTGGTACGGTGGTTCTCATGCATCAGGACGATGTCCCTCCTTTACGTTGGCCAATGGGCATAATCACAGAAGTTTTCCCTGGTAAGGATGGGACAATCCGCGTTGCTATGGTGAAGACATGCAGCGGTTCTTTCAAGAGGCCCGTTGTCAAGCTATGTCCTTTACCTTCTCAGTAATATCACCACGCAATTAAATTTTAGCTGTAATAATTTATTAACATATTCATTTATTTTTCTCTCTCTTAGTCCGCTTTAACATATATTTTTCCTCTTTTTGAGAATACTACATATCCTCAAAGCCGGGCAGGATGCTTACGCAAGTTTCTGTAGTACAAGTTTTACTATAATATATACGAGCGTGGTACACCTCATTGTTTAAATATTTCCAAAACAAACATATTTTTTCATGTTGTCAACATTTATTTGATACACCTATCTCCTTCCTTCCTACTACGTCGCATGTGACAGAAAGAGAAAGGTGCTCGTCAACTTCCGCCGCGGTTTTTGACAAGAGAACGCCATGGTGGAATCTCTCTATTCCGTTTGAATCGTTCACCGCACCGCACACATATTTCTAAACTAACAGCTGCGCTAACAGCTGAACCACCGCAAAGACTCTAAACTTTACAAACGTGTTGGCCAACACAACGTGGGACAATTAATACCAGTGAAGTGCTGAAGAAATCTCCGGAACCCGTGCTGGATCTCAACCCGGCGCACTCCAGTCGCATCTGTCATCGGTCCAGGCGATCATCCTCACCTTCAAGTAAGTCCCTCTTTCCCGTTACTCTCTTATAAGTGTTGGCAACATACATTTCTCATAATCTGTTTTCCCGCGCAAAAATTATAAACCCGCATATTGGTCCTTCGAGAAACTCCCGCTATATCCTGACTTAACCAACCTGTTCAATAACACTGAAGTTAAAACGTTTGATTCTGCGCACGTTGCGAGCGAGTGCTTCGGTGTGGAAATGACGGTTAGAATGCAGTTATAGTTCATTCCGGAATGACCATGAATCAAGGAACTTATATTCAACCTGGAATGTGCATTGCCAATTTGACACCAATATGAAAATAAACCTTATGTTTAAGAAGCTAAGTTCTATTATAGACAATCACTTGGTCAGAGAGAAATCCGGTCAGAGGGAGAAAGCGTTGCGAGAGCCCTGTGTCTCTTTCTAAAGTGTTGCCAGGAGGATTATTCCCGAATTTAGTAGGAATGGTAGGAAAAAATTATATTTTCATGTCTTAGTAAAAAAACATTAATTTTTGTTCTGATATATGAGTATTTCTCAAAATAAATGTACGTAACGAAATGGTAGTAACGAAATATTGTTACGAAATAGTCCTTAGATGTAACTAAATAGTAACCATAAGGCTGGTTACACATTGGCGAAATATTGTGAATGCTCTTCATTTATTCAATACGAAATATTTGTAAGTATGTACCCAAATACTTAAGGGGTTAGAAATAAAATAAGGGAGTAATCATTCATACTATTTTAATCAAATTATTTTTTTTTCCCAATCTTTTAAAAATGAAAACCTGACGTTATTTTAAACATAAAAAAACTTAATTAGAATCACTATCCATTAGCGCAAAAAAAAGCTATTTTTAAAATATCGAAATATTTGATAATAAGTATGATTATAGCTATAATTCTTCGTTATCTTAAAGATTAATATTCATCCTACAAAATTGAGTGTGTGTTTTTTTTGTGTGATGATTTATAAATATAAAACTTTTGAACTGTTTCAAAGCACACTTTTTTTTTCAAAGATGTACATGTATTTTGAGAAATACTCATATTTCTAATATTTATCAATTATCTGTTAGAATGAGAACATTTTTTTAGCAATAATTTGGACACTGTATTGAAATGTAATTAAAAAAGAAGAGATTATTAGTAGAATTTAAATAAGTTAGACTGGCAGCCCGTCAGCCATATTAATTTGTTGTTATTGGTTGGTCACCCTAATGAAAGGGACAGAGGGCTCTCGCGAAGCTATCTCGCTCGGACCGCGTTTCGGCAGCCTGTGCACATTCCAGGTTGAATATAAGTTCCTTGCCATGAATATTACGAGTGATAACTACTGTTCAGTGACACCGAAGTCTATCGTTCGATCCCGCACACCACAGACGGATACTTATACCTCAGTAAAAAATAACTATACAAGACTCCCGAGACCGCAATAATCGGATTGCTAATATTGAATGGTGGCGACATCTATTATTTTGCACCAACAATACTACGTACTACTATGGTCCCCATGTATTATAATGTAGCTACATATATATTTTTGTTTCGAGTAGAGAGGTACTTGAAACACTAAATAAATAAAATAAAACAATTTTAAATAAGTACACTGTTATATATTTAACTATTGTTGTGTTTATGTTAATTACAATATACTTTTTTCGTTTCGTCATTGCCATCATAAAACATCTTACCGGAAAAAAGATTGTCGATACATGCAAAGAACTATAAATGCCAACTTTTTAATAAAATATTAATAGATTTTTGTAAAACTTAAGAAGACGGGTATTTATCGCGATTTTTTCTAAAATATTATTTTTCCGACATCAGACAAGATGTTTGACTTTGGCGTTTTTTTCGTTCAGAATTGTATTTTAATTGTTGGATTTAACAAAAGATATTGAATTAAAATATTACTATAATATATGTTGTGGTTATTAGCCTATAGCAAAATACGCGCTTTGACGTGGAGTCGCGGACACCAGCCCGTTATATATACAAACATACATATATGCTCAAACTGATCGGTTACATAAAACGAAATACGAGTGTCTCACCTATTTAGGCTTTTTGTATATTAGAAGCTATGTGGATTAGAAAATGATTCGTATTCTACGTTAGCATCAGCAAACAGTTTGCAAGTTTATCTTGTAGTAAAGTAATTCTAATCCAAATATATATTTTCTTTACTCTTCCAGAGCAAAACCTACGACTCAGTGACGGACAAATTCATGGACTTTTCGTTCGAGAAGACGAATAGCGCGTACATGTTATTCTACGAGTGGAGTCCGCCGCGCAGTCAGCGCGGCTCCGAGTGTGGGCAACAGGAAGAACCACAGGTAGAGAGCTTTTATTTTGAAAGGAGATACGTCTAAAAAAATATTTAAAACTAGCTGTACCCGGCATGCGTTGCAATGCATTTTTTCCTACCTACCTACTACCTACCTGTCTACTTCTCACCGTTTAAACCTTCCCTGGACTACGACAAACATTTTAAAACCAAAATCAGCTCAATCGGCCCAGCCGTTCTCGAGTTTTAATCAGACTAACGAATAACAATTCATTTTTATTTATTACTAGCTGTACCCGGCATGCGTTGCAATGCATTTTTTCCTACCTACCTACTACCTACCTACCTACCTGTCTACTTCTCACCGTTTAAACCTTCCCTGGACTACGACAAACATTTTAAAACCAAAATCAGCTCAATCGGCCCAGCCGTTCTCGAGTTTTAATCAGACTAACGAACAACAATTCATTTTTATTTATATAGACTAGCTGTACCCGGCATGCGTTGCAATGCATTTTTTCCTACCTACCTACTACCTACCTACCTACCTGTCTACTTCTCACCGTTTAAACCTTCCCTGGACTACGACAAACATTTTAAAACCAAAATCAGCTCAATCGGCCCAGCCGTTCTCGAGTTTTAATCAGACTAACGAACAACAATTCATTTTTATTTATATAGATAGATATAGATATAGATGACGGTCAGTGCCACAGCGTACCTGCAAAGAACCAAATCACTGTAAAAATATCTTTAAAAGAATCTTTCAAGTCAACGTGCACTCATCTATGGTGATCCTTCGTGAATAACCAATGGGAAAAGAAAATTCTTCACCGAAATTTGAAACTTCTAATCACACTAGAAGTTTTCTTCAATTATCATTGATCACACTTTTATAGCTTTCATGAAGAGCTAAAGCAATGGGAAAGGCTGGTTAAAGCTGATTGTAGATGGTGCGTCCATACTTAGTCTCAATCTGATCAATGAGGTCAAACTATTTGGAAATATAAATTGACATTGCCAGATTTTCAACTTATGACAATGTTTAGTACAAGCTATGCTAGCGCCATTAGTTCAGTTGCCTAAAATTTGTGTATATTGCCCCAAAAAATCCGACTACTAAATAATATGTACAGACGCCAGCACATCAAGTTACCACAACCTGTCAAATTTCTGCAAAAGATTTTCAACTCTATCACAAAGTCGGAAGTTTCACGTTCAATTGGCAAAATTTGACAGATTCGGGTAGGTTGACCTGCTGGCGTCTGTACAGTCACGTCTAATAATATGTAAACACTTACGAATTTTTTAAATTGTGTTTCTTCTAATGTACTAATTAAAATTTAATGTTATTACGTACCTTCATAGTGTTCTGTAACTCATATTTTTATGAAAAAGGTCCAATTTCCTAGTTAGTATCGTTATTTCTCGCGAAAATAGCTATAATTTTAAGGAAAGTGTATACATATTATTAGACGTGACGGTACATGTTACCCGGGCCATAATAAAAAATCGATTGACACCTTAGTCATCAAAATCGAATGAATAGTTTAGGCGCTACGGTAGAACATGACAAACGCAAAAACAAACATACTGCTAAAATCATAACCCTTCCTTTTAGCTTCGCTGTAGTCGGGTAACAACACGGCCCACTGAATAATAGAAACAGCCATATTTTATTCGGCCTTTCCTAATTCCCTTGTATTACAGCCATCAACAGCGGAAGGTGCTAGTCCAAGCTCATCAGTGGAACGACGCAGCAGCGACGCGTCACCTTGCATCAAGCTGCCTCCTGACTTACTCAAGTGGATATGGGACGATAACATGCAGTTCTTACACGACAAGAATATATTCCAGCATGCATATTTTACGTGAGTATAGAGAGGCTAGCCCGGTTCAATAGAGTTACCTTCCGACTTTGCCAATTCGATTATGATAGAAAACCAGAAATATAATAGCAGATGAATGAAACTCTACTGGGAGAACAAGGGCTACCATTGATTTTTCAACAGTTTTCTTATTGTGTCTTCAGCAACAAGTATCATCATCATCATCATCATCTCAGCCGAAAGACGTCCACTGCTGGACATAGGCCTCCCCCAAGTGTCGCCACATTGACCGGTCCCTTGCTACTCGCATCCACCTGATTCCCGCAACCTTCACCAGGTCATCGGTCCACCTAGTGGGAGGTCTTCCAACGCACCGGTTCGAGGTCGCCACTCTAGAACTTTTCAGCCCCATCGGCCATCCGTTCTGCGAGCAATGTGCCCTGCCCACTGCCACTTAAGTTTAGCAATTCTTCGGGCTACGTCGGTGACCTTGGTTCTCTTGCGGATGCCTTCATTTCTGATTGCGATTCATACAGTGTATATTTTTGTCGCGCTGTGATGGATTCTTTAGGGGCCGACGGAGCAAGCGTAGTTCATACAAACGTAATACCAAAATTATTTGTAAATGAAATATATTCTTATGGTAGTGTTTATCCACGTTCACGGAATATCCATGTTCCCAAATATATATATTTTGAAAGGACAATGATTTAATGATTAGATATAACGAAATTAAAATTTCTATAGAAAACTTATAGACAGGAGGCCGATACACATTATAGAGTTGGAACAAGGCTACTCACGATGAGGGATTTTTCTGCCATAACTTTGATATACTCTGTCGTAGTTTCCTCATCGTTTCATTTTGTTGCAGGTTCATGGGTCAGATGTGCAGCTCAGTGCCGCAGTCTCTGATGACTTTGAAGCCCGAGGTCACAGAGATCGCCGCTCGGCTGTCTACGTCGTTCTTCATTGAGACTTTCATTCACGCTAAGGAAAAGGTAAGACCGTTAATTTTTTGTCTTATGAATTTGTCAGATATAATATTTTCCCTCACGTTTACATTCAGGTATCACACATGTTTAAAGACTAGTTTTCACAAAACTTATTGAAAACACAACAGAATGTTGACAATTTCTGACATGTATTATGTCAGAAATATCGCCAAATTTCGAATTTATTTATTTATTTTGTAAACAAAGGGTAAAAAATACAGATTTATGTGAATAAATGTTGGTCCACACTGTCCAACATGTCTTGTTATGACACATTTATACTTATCAAGTATCACAACGCCATAAGGGTGTAAAACGAGAGGTAGTACAGTCACGTCTAATAATATGTATACACTTTCCTTAATATTATAGTTATTTTCGCAAGAAATAACGTTTGTAACTAGGAGATTGGATCTTTTTCATAAAAATATGAGTTCCAGAATACTATGTACGTAATAAAATTAAAATTTAATCAGTATAGATTAGGAGATACACAATATAAAAAACTCATAAGTGTTTACAAATATTATTAGACGTGACTGTACTTCCATGATTGAATCTTGTATCGGTCGGCAAATTTCAATTACTAACTCATCGCTTTCAGAAATTGGGAGTTTCACACAGAAAAAATCTCTTTGTTTGTTTTTCATAGCCAACGATGGTATCATGGGTAGAGTTGGTGACAAAGCAGTTCAACGCATCTGCTGCAGCTTCAGAGTGGTTCCTAGGGCATATGGCCGACGACACGTGGTGGCCGATGCAAGTGAGTGCACTCTCTTTTGACTTTTATTAACTGGGTATATAAGGTTTGAATTGGTATAACATAAGAGACTGTATATGACTGAATTTTTGTTTGGTGTATTGTAAGTAAATGTTTGTTTTGTTGCAGGTGTTAATTAAATGTCCGAATCAGATGGTTCGGCAAATGTTTCAAAGGCTTTGTATGCATGTTATACAAAGGCTCAGGTAAGATAAACGTGAATTTCTGTGCATGAAATTTGATACACAATTTGTTGCTCCAGATTAGGCATGACCACAATATCAAAAAATTGTAAATCTATTTAGTCCGTCAGTTAAAGTATTGGAAAATAATAGACATGTATTTTGTTGTTTTTTGTAAATAAATGAATATTGACAAAAACAAAACGCATCAAAACTCGGGAGTAGAGGCCCGTGACGTCAGAACGCACAAAAAATGTTACCACGGCGTGACGTATTGAGAATTTTAAAAGCGTCGTATCTTCGGCAATTTTGGTTTATGTAACTAAAGAAAAAATACGGGTCAAATATTTGTTGAAAGTCAAATTGACGGACTAATCATTATTATTTTTTGTTGTCTACCTTATTCTCAAAATCTTTAGTACCATTTCAGTAGTAGACAAAAATGTTTCTGACTCCACCATTTTAAATCTTGGCAACACTCGTAAAAATAATCGGTTTATTCATAAAACTGTTGTGTTGTTTCAGATCTAGTCATTGTGCCTTATACCTGCAAGGTATGGAGGAAGGCGAGGATAATAGCAAGTTGGGCGAAGCGAGTTGTGTTACTAGGTTTATAAGGATGTTGTTAGCATTGGTGAGTACGCATTTATTGTACAATTTACATAGAAAAGACTAAGGTTCGTGGAGTGAATGTCTACTTGCACCACAGAATTCTTCTGTTTCCCGATCATTAGATCTCTTCAAAATTCGATTGAATCGTTTTTTTCTAGGCAAGCGTGCTCCGCCACAAGTGAATGGGGATGCACTATGTGGAACTAATGGCGCTAGCATAGCTGGTTCCAAGCATCGTCATTGGTTGAAAATCAAGGAATGTCATTTCATATTTCAAAATACCTTGACCTCATTGGTCAGATGAGACCAGTTATGGTGGAGCCATCTACAATTAGCTTTAACGGTCTTCCCTATTGCGGCCAAACGCACCACAACACAACACAACTTTGATTTGATGATGATGGCAGCTATCGATTGATGCACGCGTTGTATGCGTATCTGATCAAATCAAAGTTGTGCTAAAGTTGCTATCAGTGATTGGATTCTAACTTTGATAGCTCATATCGGAAATGTGACACTAGAACGTTTTGTTTCGTACAAAACTTGTTTGTATTGATGCCATCTATCGATTAATGCACGTTTTATGCCTGCCAGTTCAAATTAAAGTTGTGATGATGATTCCATCAGTGACTGGACTTTAACTTTGAAAGCTCATATCTTGGAAACGTGAAACAGAACATTTGGCTCAATACAAAACTTGTTTGTATTGATACCAGCTATCGAATGTCGATCGTTTTATCGCATGGCCGCTACTAAAAAAAAAAACAAGATGGCGGAAAAAATCCGGCAAAAAGGTCAAACCCCTTTATTTGCGTATAAAATTTTGTCTTGTGCAAATCATTGGGTTCCTTCATCAAACATTGCCACTAATATTCAAAGCCAGACTTTTAGGCCTGTGACTATTTGTAACGACTGTCAATGATATAAAAATAACAATTTTTGAAATGGGCACGGTAGTTTTTGAGTTTATTCATTACAACCAAACAAACAAAGTAGTCCTCTTTATAATATTAGTATTATATATATATAAAATATAAAGGGTGAAAACAGGCTTTTCACGAAGCCGTGAAACAAGCATTCTGTTCATCAAACTGAGTAACCCTATGCAAAAAAAAATCTGTGAATTGTCTTTTTTTGGGGTGAAAAATCACGTTTCACGGTAAATCTCAATGTAACACACTCAAAACATTGTGCTGATTGAACAGTGTGGAGGCCGTGGAGATTTTGAAAGTAAAGTTATTAAATTAAAAACATGTATTTAAAAAAAAATGTAATTTTGACCTCCAATAGGTAGTCTACAACAAAAAAAAATATCGCAATGTTTGGGAGATCAAGTGCCTTTTGGCTTCGTTGAGAGTCTTTTAACATCCTGTATATTAAAGTAATAACGACATTGGGTGTGCTGCTGTTGCACATTCAACTTTAGACAATGACCCGAAAGTAACAAATCCAACACGCACATTTTAAATTTAAATTTCCACCGTGGAATTACGTCCTAAAGTATTCCATATTTTCTTACAGATGGAGAACGGCGCAAGGTCTCACTTGCGCCACCTGACGGAGTATTTCAGCTTACTGTACGAGTTCAGTAAGATGGGCGAGGAAGAGGGCAAGTTCATGTTGCGCATCAACGCCATATCCAGCATGGTCAACTTTTATCTCGGACAGAATGCTACTGTGGTGAGTGTTTCACATCATTCACATAGAATTACTACCAAGACACGTAGCGACAATTAGGGATTGCAATCCAGCGGCATATTCAATCCAGCTGGATTCTTGCTGGATTGACGTGAATCCAGCTGGATCCAGCGCGGATCCAGCAAAATGTGGAACGAAAATAAAATGACATTTTTAAAACTTTTTTTATTAAGTAATTTGTATAATAACTTCTAACTATAAACTATGAAATCTTTCACTAATTTTCTTTGGTTTCTTAACCATTTGAGATCAAAAGAATCAACCAAGAATCTCATTGTCATCTTTTGTTTAGTTTTTTATTTATTTGTGTGAAATTTGAAGCGTACCCATACCTGCTAAAAAAATGTGTCTTCTTCGTGGATAACTGACATTATATACCGACAATTTATCAATATGTAATGGAAGAAATACGAAATGAAATCAAAGAAATTAAATCAACGAAATGAAATCATTTGAATTTCAGCTGACGAAACTACAGACAATCTTACCACTGAAAATATGGAAAAAAACTTGATCGTTTAAGTTTACAAAAATTTTAAATACCTAATTTTAATGTCATGTAATATTACTGTATCTACTTATTATCTCCTATCAAATATTAATTTATTATACAAGAGTGCAAAGTTGTTTTTTAACCGCCTACTCAATTTTGATGACCGAGCGAGCGAAAGATTCTAAAATTAAAATTCTTAGAATCTTGAGCGTTAGCGAGGGAATCAAAAGAGCACGAGGTGAAACATCTTTGCACTCGAGTGCAACACGTAACTTTTCATCCCACCTCAGCGGGAAAATGAATAAACGCAAAAAATAAATTGCGCATTATTAACAAATTCAGTTTCAAATAAATTTCCTCGTCGCTAGATAATGAGTGGTCATTTTAGGTTTTTCACTTTATTTCAAGTTCCTTGTCTTTAACTTAAAATGTTAACAATATGACGTGAAAAGAAAATGGTGCACGCAAAACATATTAAAAAAGTACACCAAGAAGGTTCCGAGTCTGAGTACTTTACAAATAAAAAAAAAATTGTATGATAAATTCGGCACCATAGAGGTAGAAGTAAATATGTTTAATTTGATTTGAATTCACATACTTAGTGCACACGATATTCTAAATTCACAAGCAAAAATACTCTTTCCGAGATGGAGGGGTGAAAAAATGATTTACTCATCGTATATGATTCTGAAATAGAAAAATGAAAGCTTACTTTTGTCTTTTTTTATTTTGGGTATTCCTAAAATCCATCATTTAATTTCGCATATTCTGCCAATTTTCGTGCATATTTCAAGCATTTTTCATGCATATTTGCATGCATATAACAAGCTCTTTATTTTGCATATAATCCTTTCTCTACTTATTACATTTATGTTTAATGATAGGACGGCTAATCAGTAGCAATCAGTCTTACAAATTCTTTTAAAATTAACTAAAAAAGGATCGTAGGTCTATTTTTTGTATCGAAAGAAGTTCCGAATCTGAAATAATCTTCTCCGCACTCGTATGTTAATATGTTATGAAAATCGAAAGCTGATAATTAGGTAGTTTAAAACTGAAGACAGGAGAATTACTTTATTTTTTTTGTTTGCGGATCCGCATCGCTGGATCCAGCACTGTTTGCTGGATCCAGCATAATTAAAAAGGCGCTGGATCCAGCTGGATTGCTGTATGCTGGATCCAGCAATTGCAATCCCTAGCGACAATATAATCACCAAGAAATAATACCAAATTCAATCAACTCAAATTGTCATGCTTGTAATACGAAACTAACGAGCAAATACACTTGGTTGGGTTATATTTTGGCGATGTAAAGCGTTGTCGTCTATTGTATAGGCGCGACGATAGTATCAAAAAATTACAAATCTATTTAGTCCGTCAGTTAGAGTATTGAAAAATAATGGACCCGTATTTTTTGTTTTTGTAAATCAATGATGACTAAGATTAAACGCATAAAATTCGAGATGGGGGCTCGTAATGTCAGAACTAGCTAAAAATTATACCTAGGCGTGACGAATTGAGAATTTCAAAAGCGTCATAGCTTCGTCAATTTTGATTGACGTAAGAAAAGAAAAAAATATGGGTCAAATATTGTTTAATAATCTACCTGACGGACTTTGTCGTCTACCCTATTGTGGTACTGGAACGCATCTGACATCATGGAGCGTAAACATTTGGGCCGCCATTTGGAAGTAAGATCACGCTGACGCTGTCATTTTTTAATGTGATCCAAAGGTTGCAAACCCGAATGTGTGTTTACAAAATGTATAGCTTCTCGTGGCGGGGACTATAGCTGCTAAAACGTATGAGGCAGCAATATCAACACTTAATTAAACAAAAAAAAAAAAATTAAGACATTGCGGTTTTGGTAAACCGTAAGAATCTTTCCGTTTTCGTTCATTTCTTCACCTGTTACTGTCATCATGACGGAGTGTATCATAAGATCAGTTCATGTTGTAGTATACAGGGTGTAAACCACCTCATCACAAAGCCGTTAACCAAGCATTTTGTACATCAAACTAATTAACTTTACGCAAAAATTATTGCTGGGAAATAACTTTCCTTTGAGGTCATAAATCATGTTTTGTGGTAGAATTCAATGTAACGGATTTAAAACATTGTGATGGATGGATTGAATAGTACGCGGGTCGTGGAGGTATTAAAAGTCAATCTTGCAAAAAAAAACTTGTCAAAATGTTGTAACTTTGACCCCCCATATCTCCGTAACTAGAAGGTTCCCAGGTATGGTGTAGAACAAAAAAATGATCGCAATGATGGGGAGAACAAATGCCTTTCGGCTTCGTGAAGACGTGTTTTACACCCTTTAGTAGTGACGTTATTACGATATTAACTTGCACCCTTTTTTCAGGCGGAGTCGCCGACCGAGGAAGCGGGGGGCAGCGGTAGCGGGAGCACTAACGCTGAAACCGGTGGGGACAAGTTACGTCCCGGAGCCCTAGACAAGATGGTAGCACTCGTGGCCGGGCTAGTGGAGCGCTCGCGAGACGCGGCGGGGCATCTCGCGCTGTTGGAACCTGATGCTAGAGCGTTATTACATGCGAAGGTAATTATAACTTGAAATTTCATCATCTGCCTAGCCTTTTCCCAACTATGTTGGGGTCGGCTTCCAGTCTAACCGGATGCAGCTGAATACCAGTATTTTACATTGAGCGACTGCCTATCTGACCTCCACAACCCAGTTAATACTGGGAAATACGATACCACTTGGTAAGACTGGTGACTGGTGTGACTTTTGGGGCCACTGACTACCTGTGACTGTTAAAGATGGAAAAATGACAGCCGGGGCCAACGGTTTAACGTACTTTCCGAGGCACGGAGGACACTCGGTATGTAAGGGTGGTCACCCATCCACAGACCAACCTAGGCAAGCATGGCTTAACCTAAAGCTCGAGCCGAGCGGCTGGTATTATTTAGCCACGAGCTCCTCGAAAACAACTCACGTACGTCATGTCTCTCGTTATAACTTGAGATTTATTTAAACTAATTGTTTGTCTTTAAAGACATCTTTCATTGTCATCATTCTCTTGCCCTTATCCCAATTCATTTGATGTAGGCGCAGCATTTCTTGTTTTTCCATACTTCTCTATTTTCCGTCATCGCCATATCATTTTTACCACAGTCCATCCATCGTTTCTTTGGTCTTTCTGGTTCTACTCATACAGGGTGAAATTGTATAGATGCGACAAATTTAAATATACAATAATACGTGTTGTCAAGAAAATGTGTAACATATCAAATGTAAAATTAAAAAATAATTGATCAGTGTTACGAAAACCGTTAAAATAATAATAGTATCAAAAAATCTCGTCCGACTCATCGCAGTGCTCAATATAGCGGTCATTTACCTAATTTTGCCTATATAAGTACGAATTATCGGTATTCCAGTAGAGTACCGATAATTCGTACTTAAATAAAGATAATAACATCAATGGACCTTTTGAAAACGATAATCGCGTATTTTTTTAACGATTTAGATTGTAGAAAAAACAGTTTATAATTACTATGTTACTGTAACTGAAGCTCCAATTTCATTTTGTCGCATTAATTAAAATTCATCCTGTATAACATTCATACTCAAAACTTTGCTTACGACATTTTCCAAATTCCGCCGCATCACATGCCAGAGAATGTCATGTCAAAGAACCTTATTGTGGCGTAAATAAAGATCACTATGATTTTGACACTTGTACAAAATGGTATCAACTTTGAAAAGACTAGAATGACACATGTGCGAAAAAGGTAGTCGAATGGAATGGTTCGGCGATTTTTGGATCTTTCGGGTTGGAATTCTTGTAGGTCGTGAGCCTGTGTGTCTCTTTTTGAAGCTTGTCCTAAAATGAACAGTTGACGTTCAGCTCTGGACGTCTGAGGAATAATACCGACGGTGAAAATTTTATAAGCCGTAAGCTATTTGAGCGCGGCGTTGGAATTGCAACGTTCGGCTTACCACTGAAAGTTGAAAATCCAGCAACACCCGTAATTAATATTATTTATTTTAATTCGGACACAAAAAGATCCATAGAGTGTTAGTAACATAATATAAAATAACTTATTATCTAGTGTTAGTGCCAATTACTCTCTGCACAAGAAATCCTACAATTGGAGAGCTGTAGCTCTCCGCTACAGTTCTCAGGATACTGTTGCGACCATCTCTCACACTCCTGAGTATCGAGGCACTTTTTTTGCGAACTATCGCGTGGAAGCCGTCGGTACGAGCTAGCGCAAACATCCCCGACGCACTGCAGAAGCGAGGTAGTCTCAACAACATCCTGAAGGCATTATTATACTGGACGCGCGTGAATTACGCCAAAAGGTCGCTAGATGCCCTCATCTAGCGACCTTTTGGCGTAATTGACCCATGGTTTACCCGTGTACAGACTCTGGCAGTAAGCCTTGAAGAGAGTGATTTCAACTAGGTCCGTACACCGAGCAAAACTACGGATCAAAATGATGCACCGGACAGCTAGTGCCCTGCGTTCCCTTTCTATATCTACATCGTCTTTATGTCCGTCGTAATGTCCGTTACCAATATTTAACTGTCAAACTTTGATATCCACAGGGGTTTCCTTTCATCTACCAGCAAACGCGCGACTGTCTCAACTTGCAGCAGACGCGCTCGCTTATCTTCGCGCTCTGCCGCTGGAACGAGCCGCTCGCTCAGAAGATAGTTAACATGATCTTTCAGGCGATCGCTAAACATTCTGAGGTAAGTGATTTAATTCATCAAAACGTAATTTGGATTTGGTTATGATTATCCATAATCAGCGCTATTTAACGCATTTCTGAATCGGCGGCGGCGGTAGAGGGCTAAAAGTAGGTTCAATTTTTTTTTCGTCTTTTGTGACCAAATACAACTTTCCGGAACTATTCAGAATCTAAAAAAATGTTTCTCTACCCTTACACAGGTCCTTGTAATTGTCACACATCGGCCCCCGTATTCACAACGCTTCGATTCGCTTCCGATTCGGGAAGTCGTATGTCTATCTCGGTCGTTTTCGTAATGCCAGAAGAAGACAGAAGAGTGGTCGAATCGGAAACGAGTCGAACGTTTGTGAATACGGGGTCAGAAAGAGTCTGTTCGAGTTTAAATAGAACACTAAGCGAAAATGCATAATTGCATTGAACACAAGTATGTACGTTCGCTCGTCCACCAAAATGTGGGCCAGTTCGTGGTCAGATCTCATTAAAGACACCGCGTACTCAAAAACCATTACCACATTGTCTTGTAGTTAAGTGTTGATGTGATTTAATATATAGCTATCTCTCTTACAATTCGAGACTTTAATTTTTACTATAAACCATACACTATTAACACTAGAAAGGAGTGTTTAGGTCACCATAGCGCCAAGCACTACCTTTTTACAGTGTCACAGATAAATTAAATTAAAAAAGGACCAATAATTCACAACTTTTAATAAATAAAATGCTTTTTATTCTGACTTTTAAGTCCATTTGGTTAGTACAACACACAACTTAAAAACTAGGTGTTAGTACTTATATCTACCCGAAGAACAAACGACACGAACGAACGAATTTTAATGATAAAACAACTAAATTATTTCAATTTAAAATTATAACATTAAAAGAACGCTTAGTATTATTGAGATAAGATTATGGGTTGGTGGTCCCGAAGGGAATTTGGTAGGAATCGAGTTGCAGGTAGGTTCCGTTACTGATTGTTTATTAGTTCCTTACGTGAGCGTGTAAACTCCAACCGGATTCAAAATATGTAGATATTTTGAAACAGGTAGGCGAATTTTAGGATTGGATTTGGAACATTATAATAGTAAACTTTTATTAATTTCCAGAGCTGCGGTCCATTTTTTAAGCTACTAACGTTGCTGGTGGAAGGCAGCGGCGGCGGCGCCGGCGCTACAGGCGGCCTGCCGTGCTTCACGCAGCTCGTGTTAGCGAGGTTGTGGGACGTGGCTGACGTGTGCCCACATGCTGCGCTAGAGTGGCTCGCTCTACAGGTGGGTACACATTAGTGTAAACCATACGTATGTACGCGCATTAGTATGGTTAAAAAATTGACAGCAAACAGAACTGAAGTTCAGGATAATCGGACGTACCTACCGTTGCTGGAATATCCATGTGATCGAAGTACCTACAGTTTTATAAAGGGTGTAAGAACGAAGCTGAAAAGAACTTGTTCTCCCCGTCATTGCGATATTTTTTTTGTTCTACACCATACCTGGGAACCTTTTAGTTACGAAGATATTGGTTAAAGTTCCAACTTTTTGACAAGTTTTTGTTTTAAATACCAGATGTAAACACTTAAACACCTTTACGACCTGACGTTTTAACTGCGTTACATTGAGTTCTATCGACCACAAAACATGTGTTTTCACACCAAAAAAAATATTTTTTGTAAAGTTACTTAGTTTGATGTACAGAATGCTTGGTTGACGGCTCCATGATGAGGTTTTTTACACCCTGTATTTCGTTCCCAGGTCCCCCGCAACAAAGCCGCGCACGCGTGGGCGCTCCGCACGGCCGAGCGCTGGGTGGAGGCGCAGCTGCTGGGCGCGGGCGCGGCGCGGGTGCGGGCGGGCGCGGCGCTGCTGCTGGTGGCGCTGGTGCCGTCGCAGCACTTCCGCGCGGGGTACTCGCGCGCGCGCCCGGCCGCGCCCGCACCGCCGCACCCGCACCACCCGCACCACCCGCACCACCCGCACGCCGCGCACGCCAACCACTCCAAGCTGCCGGACACGGCACATCATACGCTGCATCAGGTAACATCATTATTAACACCCTTGCTCGTAAAGCTGATGCAATTCCACCGGTTTTAAATATGTAAAGCGGGTCATAAAAAACGCGTCTGTTACCAAAGCAAATAGTTAGTTATAGTCCATACAAATTCCATAACAGTATTATTTGCCATTTCAAATATGGAACTGATCGCCGCCGCACGACTCCAGCTAGTGAGCGCGCTGTTGCTATTCAAATTTCGAACTAATCGCCGCGCGGCGCCAGTCAGTAGGCAGCGCTAGCGCGCTGTTAAAATGGCTGGAAAGCAACAGTGTGCATGAAATTCACAGATTGAGTTTATATAAAAAAAACAATGTAATAAAGCTCTTATAGACGCATAAGTACAGTATCTCAGTTACTTTAAGGGCTTGATCTCTTGAACGATGACGTCACATTGACCGAAGTTTTGAATGATTTCGTTGTCACTGTTCAGAAATAAACGGCAAATCTGTCGTGATTGGTGCAATCGCTTGGATGTTTATTGTTTATCCCATCAACTATCTAGTGTCCACGACACAAGCTTTGCTTAGTGTGGCACTAGGTGGCGCTGTGTGTTAATGTCCAGCGATATTTTATTTATTTGAATATCGAATGCGTCAATAAATTTGAACGTCGAAAGATTTTCGGGGCGTTAAATTCATAATTATTCACTCATGCTTCATTCCCAGGTGTACACGATGCTGCTGGGCAAGCTGAAGGCGGCGCGCAAGTACACGGATATAGCGGTGCACGGCACTATGAAGTTGACGGCCTACTTCGGAGTCATGTCCTACTGTGTCGTTAGCAGAGTTGAGAAACTCATGGTAAGTACTACTGAGCTAATCAGCTGTTTTGTCAGCTTATACTTCTATAAGGGTTAATTCCAATATAGAAATCTTTTATTCATGACTAGCTGACCCACGCAACTTCGTCTGCGTCACATAAGAGAGAAAAATGAAAGAAAAAAAACCCCGTTTTTGCAACATTTTTCATTCCTGCTCCGCTCCTAATGGTCGTAGCGTGATGTTATATTAGCCTAAAGCCTTCCTTGATAAATGGGCTATCCAACACAAAAACAGTAGTTATTAAGATTAGCGCGTTCAACCAAACAAACAAACAAACAAACTCTTCTGCTTTATAATATTAGTTTATATATGAAGATAGTCTGACAGTTTTCGTTCGGAAAAAGTTGCCCAAAATTCTAAAAATTCTATCTGTGTCAATTGTTGTCTAATAGCTATGAATATAACACAGCTTTTTACAAATTATACGATCAATATTTATTACCATTATAGTTACTCAACTGCTGAGCTTGTTTTAGCTATACAGGGTGTAAACCACCTCATCACGAAGCCGTCAACCAAGCATTCTGTACATCTAACTACGTAACTTTACGCAAAAATTATTGCTGGGAAACTACTTTTTTTTTGGGGTCAAAAATTACGTTTTGGTGTATAACTCAATGTAACGCACTCAAAACATTGTGCTGATGGATCGAATAGTACGGGGGCGGTGGAGGTGTTAAAAGTCAAAAGCTTACAAAAAAAACTTGTGTTTAAAAAAAAACTTGCCAAAACGTTGTAACTTTAACCCCCCATATCTCGGTAACTAGAAGGTTCCCAGGTATGGTGCAGAACAAAAAAATTATCGCTATGATAAGGAGAACAAGTGCCTTTCGGCTTCGTGAAGAGGTGTTTTACACCCTTTATATTTTACACAGTTTAAAGTAGATCATCATTCTCTTACACAAATCCGAAAATTGAAATACCGTGATGACAAAAGAAAACTAATTTGTCCGTCAGTTAGATTATCAAAAAATATTTGAACTTTCCTCCTTATCTTTTCTTACGTAAACCAAAATTGACGACGGATACGAAAGCGTTCTATAATCTATATAAATAAAAATGAATTGTTGTTCGTTAGTCTGATTAAAACTCGAGAACGGCTGGGCCGATTGAGCTGATTTTGGTTTTAAAATGTTTGTCGTAGTCCAGGGAAGGTTTAAACGGTGAGAAGTAGACAGGTAGGTAGGTAGGTAGGTAGTAGGTAGGTAGGAAAAAATGCATTGCAACGCATGCCGGGTACAGCTAGTAATATAATAATAATCATTTATTTCAGGTCATGATCCATAGTTTGTTAGTAATACACTTATGTCTATGTTAGTAAAATTAATATAATTTAATCAACACAATCCAAACAATAAAATACCTAAATAAATTACAAATAATCAATTCATATATCTATTTCCTGTAGCACTGGAGCCGCCGCTGTGCAAGCGGGTCCAGTACCCCAGGAAAGGGCAGTCTAAGTTATCCGCAATAACCCTTAGGATACCGTTTGCGCTCCCCCGCATCCTGCTCATCAGGGATGCTGTTCTCTTCCGCATTATTGCTTGAAAACTATCAAGATTCTGATTCGACCACGAATGCGTTTATCGTTGTCAATAGTCATTGATTTACAAAAACAAAAAATACGTGTCCATTTTTTTCCAATATTGTGATGGACTAAGGTCTAGGTTCACCAAAAACATGACGGACGATTATCTAAAAACAGCTGTTTAAAGCACATTTTTGTATTGGAACATGTCACATTGACAGCTGTTTTTAGATAATCAGACTGTTATCTTCTCGGTGAACATGGACCTAAGGTTTCGCCAGAAAGATGACGGTCTGATTATCTAAAAACAGCTGTTTAAAACACATTTTTGTAGGGGAACGTGTCCCTTAAACAGATGTTTTAGATAATGAGACCGTTATCTTTTCGGTGAACATGAACCTAAATAGATTTGCAATTTATTGATCGTGGAAACTAGCCTATTGTAACGTTTGTCTAACTTGAAACCATTTACCTTCCGCAGTTCGGTCAATACTTCAACGATCTCTGGGAGCTATACCACCCGGCGATCTCGGAGCCTTCTGTGGCGGTACATCCCAACAAGCAAGCCCTGCTCACGTTCTGGCACGCCGTGTCCGTCGACTGTCCTGAGAACGTGCAGCTAGCAGTCGCCAACCAGCGGCTCACTAAACATATCGCTTTTAACTATATACTGTAAGTACTATTTAGTTAATTATCCTACTTCCTACTAATATTATAAATGCGAAAGTTTGTGAGGATGGATGTATGTTTGTTACTCTTTCACGAAAAAACTACTGAACGGATTTGGATGAAATTTTGCACACAGATGGTTTATAACCTGGATTAACACATAGGATACTTTTTATCCCGGTAGTAAGATCCCATGGGACAATTTTGAAACTTCACGTGGGCGAAGCCGCTGGCAGAAGCTAGTGTATTATGAACTAGCTCTTGCACGCGACATATGTCCGGGGGAAATTTACGTCCCTATTTGAATGTTATTTTGTTAAGAATTTCAAAATCATTTTTTTTTGCACGGATCCCTTATCCTTTTGTTACTCCTCATAACATATATCTGCTCATCATCATCATCATCATCAGCTATCTGCCAGTAAAAGTCTCGTCTATATCGGTTTAGCCGTTTCGGAGACTAGCCGGGACTAACAGACATACAGACCGACCAACAGACAGACAAAAATATAACCAGATATTATACTTTTTTCATATACATTTAGTGATAAGCTGTTATTTTGAAATAACAAACAGTCGTCTCAATTTTTATTTTTTTGTATAGATGTATAGATTTGGTAAACGATTGGGCTGTACCCAAATCGGTCAGAAGGAAAAAATACATTGTTTTTATTCATAGAAATTCCTTATAGATTGTTATTTATTCTTGAAGTGTCGATTATCCAAACTTGTTTTAAGCTGTCAGATACGCCGACACGCCATATGAAGTACTATAAAGCTTCATTTGACTAGATTGCAAGCTCCAACATCTTGTGAAAAGTCTAAACAGAAGATAAGTAATTTGTATGACAGAAATCGCACAGTACACACTACGACACTACTAAAGACAGAAATGTTGAAAATAAAAAAAAAACCTTATTTATTTTCTCTAGATTCATTTGACCCTCATTATAAACGACAATGTTAATAAAAAGGAAGTCACGTTCTGAAGCTGTAACGGCATAATAACATTGCATCATAATTTTGTATATTACTAAAATGTTAAATCGTCAAGTTTAAAATATCACAAACATCAATATTCGCGTAGGTGCAAAAATATTTTGAGAGTGAGTCATTCATTTGCGAACTGACAAATGGAGCACAAACAGGTTTTAACTTATTACTAATCGGAATGTAATCAGTGATTTCGTAATAGTTTACTGCTGATAAATGCATTATTTATTTTAATGCATAAGTATATGACACACATGAACAGTTGCGTTATTTCGTCAAATTATTCATCGGGGATATAGCTCAGTGGTAGAGCATTCGACTGCAGATCGAGAGGTCCCCGGTTCAAACCCGGGTGTCCCCTGACAATTTCTCTTTTTGTTTTTTTATATTAGTAATCTGTATCAATTTTCTTTAGTTTTTTAATCTTTTTGCGTGGTTATTTGCCAAAATAACATGATTAACTTTTGTTTAGTAAAATATGTTGTGTTTATTTTAGTAACCAAAGGTCGGATCGCTTTGAAGCTCGAACTTCTAGCCACTGTGACTTCTTTAATAGATAATTAGAAATGTGTGAGACTCTTCACTTGTATTCAATCCAACAGTTATAAGTTAAAACTAGGACTTTTGTTAATTAAACTTAGAACAAGTACAGTCAAGAAGCGAACATGTAGAACCAATTTACAAACACGTTCCTTTCCGACCGAATTATGCCTTTTCAAATGTCAGTTTCATTCAAATTTTTGGAAATCTATTAAACTGCGAGTTAACTTATTCATAAATCTGTTAAAGTTCAATAAATCGATGCTTAAAATTTGAATCTCTTGACCTTGCCTACCCAGCCGAGTGCAATTTGACAAAAAATACTCAAAATGTGGAACAAAGTTTATAATGCTCAGATTTTCATGGGACATTTTTTATTGAGTTCCTAGAAGAGTGGAGCAAACAGGTGAAAAATAAATCCCCGGTCGCGACTTAATCTTCTTTAACCACTATGCACGACAAGATTTTGACACATGACACATCAGCTGAATCGGCGGGGTGATGCGAATTTGTCAAAAATTTACAGAATTTTCGTGAACTTTTAGCATTCGATTTTTTTGATGAAAAATACGCCTAGGAAGCTGTTTCATACCATACTTTTGTGGTAAATATCTCCAGTAACGTGTTTAGGTCGATAAAACGGCGTCAGTATATTGCCAAATATTTATAAAACACATATTACTGCACCCTTCCAAAAACTAGGTAACGTAGATGCGCTGGAAATAATGTACAGAGGCAAGTTTCTCGTTCGCTAAACAAACCGGAAAGAGCTAAATAAAAACAGTAACCTTCTATCTGCGTTCTTATTTTTGCCATTATTCATACATCATTTCATAAAAAATTACGATCAAAGTCTTGACAAATATTACTAAAAAAAACAATGTTACAACCAACTTATCACATGACATATCACTTCGTAGTGCTGACCGTAAACCCGAGTTTCATCATTACGATTAAAATGTTGCATTCAGCCTAATCGATACTCGTAATCGTAATTAAGTTTGGAAAAAAGTTTTGAGACACAATGAAAACTCCTTGGTATAATTACAAAGAATTATGTTTAAATTCTGAAATGAATCCTTTTATACTACTTTTTTAATAATATCATGTAGATTAGTAATTATTCGTTGCTTTAGGTTGACTTATTAATAGTTAATAAACACTCTAAACTCTAAACAAATAACGAAATTCTTGCTTCAAGTCAACATTTTGATGATAATCTTTCCTTTAAAAACTTATGGATTGGAGAATTTGGAGAAATGCCGTTGCCGAACTAGCACCGTGTGGCAAAATATGAGGTTTTACAGTTTAAGCAAAGACAAAATCTGTAAATGAATTATTAATATTTTCAACCGTACGAACGGCCAACCTCTTGCTAAACTCGCGTCGATTTTTAAATTCAAAATTTAAATTAGGAATGTAATTGTGACTATACACATACATTCAGATTTATAAAGTATTTTTATTTACTTTTTGTTTTGTTATGTCTGAAGGTTGGATATAGTGAGCCAAGGATCAGAAAAATTGAATGATAAATAAATATTATGGATGCTAAAACCGTTGTTACTAAACCAAGCTTCTCAAGTACCTACCTATTCAAAATCTAATGAAAATTCATAATCTGCCTTGCCTTTTCCCATCTATTATGGGGTCGACTTCTAGTCTTACTGAAAACCAGTATTTTACATGGAGCGACTGCCTATCTGACCTCCACAACCCAGTTGGTACTAAGTGATGATACTACCTGTAACGACTTTCAAAGAACTACAAATGACAGCCGTGACCAACTGCTTAACGTGCTTTCAGAGGCACGGAGGAAACTCGGTATGTAATGTGTCACCCATCCCACAGACCAACCTAGGCAAGCAAGGCGTCCTAAACGTCGACCCGAGCGGCCGTTATTATTTAAGTTGTAAAATAATAACGGCCGCTTGGGTCGACGTTTAGGACGCATCCCCTCGGCCTCTCTTTCAAAATTAAATGAAAATTGAAGATTAAAAATAGTGTTCGGAAAAGGCGAGAAATAAATAAAATTAGAAAGTCATGGGAAGGCCTTTGCCCACCAATGCGATAGAAAAGGGTGTTAGAAAATAAAATGGTGTATCCCAATAAATAATCCAACCGAACACAGTACAATAATCATACTATTCCCCATTTTGTTTACTAAATACAATTATCATGGTAGGAACCAATCCAATTTTTACCACACCTAAAAAATCAGTGCCAAGATCAGTGCCATAGAGTATATTATAACCTTTCATCCCTGGCGCATGGCGCACTGACAACCAACGAAAAATAAATCACAATAAATTACCTACACATTGAAGTACAATGTAATTTTGAACAGCGAGTGCATTCTTAATTTAAATTTTGGTAGGGAAAAAAAATCGGCGCGAATTTAGTCTGGTCAATCTGTGCTGTTTATTGTTGGGTTGGTACAATGTACGAAAAACTATTAAGATTTCCTAACTAAAGCTTTTTAACAATGTTATAATAAATATAAACCAAATTGTTTTACTTTCCATCTATCGATTTGCTTAATTCCGTAAATAAATTACTCGTGTTAATCGAATTTTACAAAAAAAGAATCGATTTGAATAATCGCTTTCACACATCACAAATATAAAAAAAAAGAAAAAAAAATATGGTCGTCTATTTTCGAATACAAAATTAAGTAGTGGTAATGAATATTACGTGTTATTGGTCCTATATTAGTAAATTACGCTAAGATCTGGGTATTCTCATGTTGTTTATAATATTTGAAATGATATTTGTCATATCTGTTGTCGAATCTAAACGTGTCTGTGTGTTAAAATGTGAAAAATAAAATGTAAACAAACAAGATTGTCGCGAAACTTTGACTTTGGATATAAAAATATATCATTACCACTGCTTATTAAAATTGAACTATGGATGAATTCGTCACATAATCAAATGACGAGTTATTATTTCTCAACATAATGGAGCTTGGATGCCCGAAAACCCCATTTTTTATTATTTTTAGCGTCGGCTAGCACTGCCGTCAAAATGGCGATGAACGTATTTACGCATTTGGATTTTATTAGGGTAAATTAAGAATGTTGCGCGCTAAATACAGAACTTAGAATGGCTCTAACATATGACATTTTTCTCCAACTCTCTTAATTAACGCACACCCATAGTCTTCCATAATCAGAACATCAAATATTTACATAAAAATAAGGATGTCGTATGACTTAACCGCCGGCCCCATTCGGGGCCAGTACCGAGCCAGCTTTTTAGAAATCTATTTGACGGACTAATTCCATTCTTTTTTGTCATGCTCCAAGTAATCCAAGTAATCCATGTATCTGTTTGGTCAGCGCGGACCACGAGGACGGCGAGGTGGTGGCGTACAACCGCGCGATGCTGCCGCCGTACTACGCACTGCTGCGCCTGTGCTGCCGCCGCTCCAGCGCCTTCGCGCGCTCGCTGGCGCAGCACCAGAACATACACTGGGCCTTCCGGAACATCGCGCCGCACGCGCATCTCTACCCCGGCGCCGCTGACGAGCTGCTGAGGTCAGTTTATTATGGATATACTATTTCAAATTGTATATGCTATAATGAGGAGATATCCCACCCCAAAAATAAGGGTATAACGATCGCAAATCTCAAATTGTTTGAATAAATGCTCGCTCTACCATCGGACGTAAAGGCACAGTATTATAATTATGAAATACTTCTTTATCAGGTTTCCAAAAACATTTATGTCGTGACGATTAATTTATCGTTGGTTTGTAGTTGGCAAAAGTCGTGGACGATAGTTATCGTGTCGCGGCCTATAAGTGAACACCTCCATTTAAACACACAAGACACGACACTTAAAACTACACGATTATCTGTCGTCACGACATTGTGGGAAAGATCTTAGAAACACTTTTGATAAATGCCTTCTTATTGGTAGCCACCACTGTCACTTTAAGTCGCCTTTAACATTTTAATGACCCTTATAAACGCGCCTTCGTACTTTTATAAATTCTTCGTCAAGTCCGCAAAGACTGCGCGTGTTAGATAATCAACGTGTGTTTGTTTGATAATCTCGGTAACTTGATGATACTATGACCTCTGAGTTTGTTTCGGCTGTTTCTTCTCAGAGTAGTCAGGTACGAAACACCGGCCCCATCTAGTTTAAAACATAATGAAAACCAATTTGCAAAATAAATAGGTATCACTTATCAATAACTTGGTGGTAAAGAAAATTTTAATTATTAATGTATTATAAAAAACATTATCTTTCCAGACTCGCCCGCATCCTTGCAGCTCGCGGCGGCAACAACGGCAACGGTAACAACGGCAGCACGAGCAGCGGGAACGGCAGCGGCAACGGCGCGAGCTCCGGCAGCGAGTCAGCTGACGGCAGAGAAGCTGCCGCCTTCAGAAGAAGCACGCTCTCCGCCTACTTACAGGGTGAGCACATAGGTATCATACACTTCTAACACTAATAGAATGTAGCTTGTAGACTTGAAATACTGTTTAAGGTATTATTTAAACAGCTTCAGACTTTTTGTTAACCCGAAACCTCGTAGGGTGATCCCCCATATGAAGAATTTGCCTGCTACGTAACATTTCAGGGGGTCTAAAATGATCACTTTAGCAGAATCTTAATAGGATACTAATATGAATTACGTTACAATTCGTAAAAAATGGTCTTAAAAGACAATTCATAATATTAACTGTACAGCATTTTAAAAATTGTAACTATTAGCCTATTATGATTCGGCTAAAGCAGCCTTTTTAGACCCCTAGATTCTTACATTACATCAGTGAGGCGATTCGAGCATTTCAGTTCATAACCTGTAACGACATCATTTGTAACAATCACTTGGTTCCGTTAAAAATTGAATCTTGGACAAGTGAATGCTCCGATGAGGGAGCACCTTTATATAAATTCAGCCTTTTTGTTTTCCTAAACGTCATAAAGAGTCTTTGTAGTCATTTTGAATCACTTTTGTCTAATACGGGTTTAGTTCTGAAATCACTAAACAACTTAATTTTATTTCTTACATTTTGTCGTTAATGTGAACATAAGTGTATAGGTTAACTTTCTTTTTTGGTGGTTGGTACCGCAGCAAAAGTGGTTTATAATAATTAGCACAATGACTCCGTAAGACGTTTACGATAGACAAAAACTATGCTTGTAGAAACTCACGACCTCCATGACATTTGACTCTTACGTCAATAAGAATAAAGTTTAAAGTAAATTGAAATAATTGAAGCTCATTCGTCAAACGCAACACCTGTAGTTATAGAAGCAAGCCGAGCTAAACGCAGCTGTTTTTTTTTTTCTACTGTATACAACTTAATTCAAAAATTTAAAAAGCTGGTTTGAAGTTGACCCTATCGTTAGAAAATTTTGCTGAAAGTTTCTTTAAATCCTAGCTTTCAATGTTTTAGTACGCTAGTACAATATTTTATAGCAAAGTAGAAGCTACCTTTTATTTAATAGCTCCTTAAATCCCGCTCCGCACAGTAGCCAAGTTATTGCACGTAACGATTATATTAATGGCCTACATGTAATTTTATGTGCGATTTATGTTTATAAAAGTAGTACTAGAGTCGATGGGGATGGCCTGTCAAAGCTCATTGTAGATGGCGTTACCATAGCTATGTTCCAATCTGACCAAAGAGATCTGTTAGTGTTTGGGAGCATTGTATCAGAAAAGTTTAGCTATGATCTGGTATAGAGTAGAGTAGATCATCAAACTAAACAACTTTTTTTATGGGACCGACAAATAAACCGCATTCAATAAAACTTCATTACTCGTCGCAAATGAACGGAACAACTGAATATTTCTTCGCGATTACAATATTGGCGCCAGGAAGATAGTTGTTCAGTTGAATGGTCTATGTCGCATTCTAGACCTTTGGTATTCCGTTGAACACGGATACGCGAATTAAACTAAAGTTATATCAAAAAATAATTGCGTGTGGTCTTTTTGTCGTGGATACGCGTTCCGGCAGTAAAACCGGGACAGCGCTGATCCGCGTTTAAATACCTGAGGTTAAATAAGTAAGAACACGCATTTCTGATACGTGCTGTATAAATTAATACAGGGTGGAAGGGGGGACACGGATGCTAAAACGGTTACTACGTATTCAGTACATCATTCTGAACAACTATGAAATTTTTCAACGGTTGTTAACTAAAAAACTCTTTCCTACAAAACTGCAATATACAAGTATTGCAGTTTCAAGGTCAAAATGATATGGAAAACCAATATTTTTTGTTTTACGATGGGGGACAAAATTATTTACTGAATTCATGGGATCCGTGGGTTTTTGCGCCGGCATTAACCACAGAACAGATAAAAGAGGTTAGAGTGGCCTTGTGGGCGGGGCAGGTGCTCCGCTCATATAAGTGAACGCTCATAATTATGTCAATCGATTGCTCATTGGTCACGTAACAACGTGAACGTCAAGCACAGTTTTTGCATTAGTGTGACAATCAATAACCAAGCTCGCGATCTGAGTGTGAATAGTTTATTTGTGTACGTAATGCACGTACGTGAAGAGTGTCAGACAAGCGGGGACACGCGTTATAAAACAAATCAGGAACTATTTCCTTTCTAACTTCTTATTTGTTCTGTGGCATAAACAGATTATCAACCAATGACGTCCCTTTGAACTAGCCACGCTAACGCCATAAGTTTCACAGTAGCCATCTCCATTGCATTCAACATTCATATAACAAACTAACCCAATTACTCATGGTACAGTAGGTCGCACATCAGTGGGTAACAACTTGAGCTGGCCTAGCGTAGTGCGGAGCTTCAATACGATGAAAGGTCAGCTTAAACCTTCGTGGAGTTATAATCCTTAAACACAGTTTTCCTACATTTGTGTAATGTTTCAGGACTGAATGGAAGGACTTGTTGGTCGACATTAATTTCTGCGTTCTGCACGCTGGTCGAGAATGAGGACGACAGGCTCTATGTTGTGTATAATGGAGGATTGCAGATGACTTTTGAAGTAAGTGGAGATTGGTTTTAGTTACAAGCTGATGCGATTAAAGGTGGAGGGGATCTACTTGACTGTCTACGTCTAAGAGGTAAGGCAAGGATAGGGCCGTTCGAATGATCTTATGTTAATTGCAGCACGACAAAAAAGGTTAGATGGTGGCGAAACGGGGAACTACGTATTTACTACCTGGCAATACCGCGTTTTCTGTCAAACTCGGCAATGTCATTGTTTTGTCACTGCTCAGGGCTGTCAGAAAGTCGATAACAACGCCGTCATTTTTTCCATGGTCTATTTTGCCAAACTGCACTTCGAGAAAATCTAGGCCGTTATCTCAGGCCTAGTCGTCCCTGTATTTTGTTGAACCTAACCTTGGCTGTGCCCAATAGGCTCAGTTTCCTATTTTCTTTCTTTTGACGCAATGATGATCTTCTTGCGGTAACAGAAATATACCAATATATTTATACGTCATGTACTTGACTTGGGGTCGCAAATTCTGATAGAATACCAGATCTTAACACTTGGTCTTGGTTTTCCATAAGCTTTAATTTACCTCTCCTTGATAGTTTGTTATGTTTTGTCTACAAAACCGTCACGTAGTTATCTTTTATATACGTTTTATTACCTTATATTCTGCCACTAGGACAAAATCAGTTGTAAAGCATAGTTTATTTTCTCCGTAGGCACTACACAGTCTCCACGCGGTGTACGTAGACGGCGGTGGGGCGGGTGGGTCCGCGGGGGCCGTGCGAGCTGAACTGACGGCCGCCTTACGATGGGCGAGAGCCCTGTGTCGCACACTACGGACCAGGCGGGACTGCAAGGAGGCGAGGGCGCTGCTACTGGCCTGCAAGGACTGGCCTGAGTGCGCGAGGCGACTGCTGACCATGCTCAATTTACATCACAGGCATAATCATTTGAGAGACGCTGCGTTAGGTAAGTATTGTGCTTCATGCAAGTTCTGCCCTAAGGTTATTAATATTAATAATATATGTTTATTTTCTCATCACAAACGTTACATTGAACATGAATTATATAATCTAAGAACACAGGGTAAACATTTGTGAGAGACTGGTGCCCGAAATAGGTATACAATACCTGTGTTACGGGTCACCAGGCCCCCAAGACTTAAAGGTATAAAACCAATTTAGATTAATAACCTAACAACTAATGTGTGATGATTTAACTTAAATACGGAACTTGGTACAGAACATTAAAAAAATAAAATAAAAGTAAGACAAATAATAATTACTCTAGTAGGACATACTGTATGTGTGATTTATGTGTGTGAAATAGTGTGTGTTTATGTTGTATATATGTTTAGCGGATTGGACCAATAGACTTTCAGTTGTCTGATAGTCTAGATTTTTTAACCACTCACTGATAGCCAACTTACAGACTGTTCTTCGTAGCGGGTAAATTGAAAGTGTAGTGTTGATTTTGTTATACAAATATCCTCCAAGAAAACAGTAAAATCTTTGGGAGAGAAAAGTGCGATAAAAGCTTGTAGGACAGACATTACCTTTCTTACGCTTGTCTTTGTTAAGATTCGGGTCATACACTAATTGCTTATGTTTTTTGGAGACTATGGAAAGTATGAAACTCTGCCTGACTGTTAGAACATCCCAACGTTTATAAAGGTCGGCTGTTGGGTAACGAAAAGGAAGTCCAGCTCCTACCTTGAGAATAGCTCTCTGTGCTCTTTCAACCTCGAGAAGGTGAACTTTGCTTGCTCCTCCCCAAGAGGTAATGCAATAATTCACTATTGACTGGCAGAGTGCTGAGTAGACCGTTTTAGTAGTCCTACGATCAGCAACATGTCTCAATGTCCTAAAAATGTAGATCAGCTTACGAATCCTGGTAACGAGTATGTCGATGTGAGGCTTAAATGTTAGTGTTTGGTCGATGTAGGCTCCGAGATATCTAATGACCTCCGTATTTTGAAGAGGTGAACAAAGGCATGAGGTACTGGACAAAGAACAAGTGTGAGCCTTGATACAAAGAGTTGGAGGTGGAAGAAGATTTCTCCTGAGCGCAAAAGCAACGTATTTGGTTTTTGATAGATTTAGTGTCAAAACATTATGTTTAAGCCATTGACAAACCTCATTGAAACCACGTTGAGCACTTTGAAAAACTTCCTCCCAATTGTTACCACTAAAAAATAGCGCAGTATCATCGGCAAAGGATATTAGTTGTCCGTTTTTAAGGTGGAGCTGAAGCAAGTCATTAATATAGACAAGGAAGAGGCTAGGACCCAAGACACTGCCCTGTGGCACGCCATAATGAACAGGAAGTTCATCACTTAACCAGTTGTCTATTTTCACTCGCTGCTTCCTACTACTTAAAAAATCTCTGAGCAGTTGTAATGGCAGGCCTCTAACTCCTATTCTCTCGAGTTTTTGCAATAGCAATGAAATAGGAACCGTGTCAAAGGCCTTGGCTAGGTCTAGAAATACTGTTACACACTTTCTCTTACTATCAAGGTTAGTAACAATATGGTTAGTGAGCTCATGCACAGCGTCATCAGTCGACTTACCTGATCGAAACCCAAATTGCTCAGGTGCTAGGAGGGTATTTGTCTCCAGAAAGTTCATGAGGCGTTTATTAATAAGGCGTTCCAGGACTTTGGACATCGTAGGCAGGATCGAGATAGGCCTGTAATTTGATATGCAGTCTTTGTCTCCTTCTTTATGGATAGGTTTAACAAGGGCTATCTTCAAAGCTAGTGGAAAGGTACCAGTAGTAAAGGCCAAGTTGCAGATGTGAGTTAGTGGAACTGCAAGCTGTTTTACGTAGCGTTTTAGGATTTTGCCCGAAATCTGATCCACTCCAACTGCCGCTCCTTCCCTCAAGTCCATTATGAGATTTTCAATCTCATTTTCATCAGTAGGGAGTAGGACAAGAGAGTTAGATGATATAGGAGCAGAAATTTGGTAGCTATTGGACAGATGAGCATTACTAATAATTTCTTCCGCCAGCCTCTGTCCGACACCTGTAAAATATTTATTAGCAGCATCAACACTGCTTTTCGGATTATGCGTATTGATCAGGGCCGGAGAATGGTCAGATTTTTTGGAAGTATTACAGATACTTTTGATAACATCCCACAGCTTTTTACTATTATTTTTGGAGTTTTCGATTTCCTGTCTCTCATAAATTCTCTTCTGCTTCTTAATGAGAGTGTTGCAAAAGTTTCGGTATCTTTTGTACGTTAAATTAAGTTCTTCATCATGGGGATTCTTTTTCAGTTTTTTGTGCAGATTATCTCTATTACGCATGCATCGTAATAAACCAGTAGTAATCCATGGTTTATTTATTCTTTTCCTATTAGCCAATTTCACCACATGCGAGTTGTCTTGAATGGCCTTGTCTAGTTGGAAAATAAGTAAGTCAGTAGCATCATTGGCATCACTGCAGTCAAGTATAGGTTTAAAATTTATTTCCTTAATAGTTTTGTCTAATTCAGCAAAATTGATACATCGAAGCGTAGAAGAAGGATGGCTGAGTTTTGTATGTAGGTTGATAGCAATGCCAACACTTTCGTGATCCGTGACTGAAGATTCAACAACAAAGCAGGTGGCTTCTAATTTCGTTTTAATCATAATATGATCTAGACAAGTGAGGCCATGAGTAGGTGTTGTATGAGCGGGAAGTATAGAGTGACTAGCCAAGATGTTGAGGTATTCAAAGGAGCGCTTATCCGTAGTGTTAGGAGTAATGTCAATATTGATGTCACCACAAATGATGATGTTTTTATAGTTGGATAAATTTCTAAGCATCGCTTCCAATGAATCACAGAAGGCACTTGTGTTACGCTGACCAGGAGGGCGGTAGATGCCGATAACACATACATCAGGGTTCAATTTTATTATAAGGCAATTAGCATCAGTCAAATTCGGTTCCTCTACTGAAGCCTTATAACTGTTTTTATGATAGATGACAACACCTTCATTTTGTGTTTTATTGGCCGTCGTAGAAGTACAAATATAACCCTCTAGGTCAGGGACGAATTGGGTAGATTTAACCCTCTGCAACTGACGTGGCTCAATTTTAACAATTTTACTGACGTGGTAGTACACGAGACACCATTTCAACTGCAAATATTTTCATAGAATAACATTGTGTAGCTATTTTATTTATATTTATTAGATGGTTATAGCCTATTTTTATGTTAAATGAACTTTAAATATAAAAACAATTAGTATTTTCAAAATTAAACGGTGTTTATTGACTTCGCACAAATCACTCCATGAATCTCTACTTAAATATTAATGACCTAGAAAAAATTACAAAATCAACTTTTTAAATTTTACATTATACATAATAAAAATTAATAATTACAATAATCAGTCTAGAAAATATGATAAACATTCATTGGTTGACCTCAAAATTAGACGGTTTCAAAATCACAGTTTTTTTTTTGACAATTATTACATAATGGCTTGGAGTGCTGAAGGTAAATTGGCTTCGAACAATCACAGCAACGGACAAATGGACTTATAGACCAGTTTTCTGCTACTTGGTGGAACAGACCAAACTGCTGGTGGTGGAGGAGGGGAAATACTTACCTGAAACCCTAGTGAGTCATGCGTAGTTTCCATGGCAAACTTTCATTGTATGTCTTGTGACTAGTCTGAAGATTTTTGGCGTTCAACCACTGTGGCAGTCTTATAGCACTTCTACTTTTAGCTCTGGACCTTGTTCACGTGAAATTACATCTTCTTCAAGGTGTAGGATATCTGGCTCGAAAGTTGGGTCTTCATTTTCACCATCAGAATCGCTAAACGCATGTTCAATTGCCTGTTTCAGTCACTGTATTATTTGATCTTCATGGCCTAGAAAATTCCAGCCGACATTCTCATACAAGCAGAAAACGTACCTGGCCTGGGGTGAAGTGGTGTATTTACGTCAGCCATCTAAAAAAACAAGTTTAAAAAATACAAAGATATCTCATCTCCTTTACAATATTAGTATGAAAGGATAGATACTCGTATGTATTAATTATGTAAATAAAATCAAATTCTAAAATAACACGAAATAATACAAAAAATACCTTATTGTAAGATAAACTAAACTTAATTACTGATGTGGTTGTTTAAGAAACACTATGAAATCAAGATCATTTTACTGAGGTGGTAGTCTAGTAGACACTTACCTTAACACTGATGTGGTAGTCTCGTGGACACCTTCCTCCCGCTACGCTTACGTGCGCTTGCTACGACCGCCCTCCGTACACAGACTGACGCGCAATCTTACTATAGTAAGGTACTAAGAGCGGCGGCGCTCACATTTAAAAATTAACAGTAACAAACCAAATTTTATTTTTCACGGTGTCTGTTGGACTACCACGTCAGCCGCAGAAGGTTAAGCCAGCACTCCGTCAAAATGAGTAAATCCCACTCAGTGTCTGCTCGAGTCAATAATGTATTAAAACTAGGCATATTACATTTTATGCTCCTCATGTTTTGTGTAAGAATTTTTAGTGAGCTGTTTGGAGCAGGAATTATGGATTTAATATCTTCTACCGCGCACGTCAAAGAATTGGCCACTACTAAGGAATCGAGACTCTGATGAATGGATTCAATACCAATGTTATCGAATTTTAAAAAAGATTGTCTTAATAGTAAACTTTAAGGACATGAGATGTACAAAAGATACATCGAGCTGAATACAAAAGATAAGTGTAAAACGGTTCCAGCGCTTGTAAATGGTATATTTATATGTATTTAGTAATAGAGTAATAATTATTGGTAAGCATTCGTGTTTGATGAGAGTATGTCCATGAGTAATTAAAATAAATATTAGAAAAAACATGCAAAAAATAATTTTGTTTGAGGATAATATTCCCGAGAGTGTAACTATGTATTCCTTGGTTCTTATCCCCACTAAGTCAACATAATCACACAATTTACGAGCAAGTACGGCTATAACTATTATATGTGAAAGCTGTGTATAGTTACTGCGTGAGGTATTGGAAATACAATGTACTATAATTATTGAGAATTCGATGACTTGAAAGAACATCGTTAATACATGACTAATGGGTATAATGCACATAAAACATAAAAATAATAATGATAATATAAACAAATGATGGTTTAAAGCTAGTCACATTACAATTTTGAGAATGTCACTTTCTTCTTGTATACGTATAGGGGGCTGACCCTCCTCTTTCTTCACGTATACCTTGCCGTAGGACGTCCACGTAGCTGAGAGTTTTTTGGTTTTGACATATCCCCTTGTCATGTAGTATAGACGTTGAGCTTTAGTGGTAAGGCACTCGGATATGAACATTGGTTTGGTTGGTCCAGGTAATTTTATAAGGGATGTATTTAGTTGGGGCTTCTTTGCTTCGCGCTGCGATTTATTAAACTTTTTCGATGTGAACACCATTGCTTCTTTCCTTGTTACGGAAGTGAAATCAACAATAATTGCCTCAGACTTAGTTCGGTAAATATCTCTGATTTCCAGGTCCTGGATAGAAGTTTCCAATCCAACAACCAAGCCGATATCTTTGATAATGTTGGTCAAATCCTTTTTGTGTTCGTTATTTTGTTTTGGTATATTTCTTATCTCAACGTTAGTGGAACGGGCATTATTCTCAAAATACTCTAATTTATTTTCCAAGGTCTTAATGCGGGTTTTGTAATCAGTGTTTTCTTGAACTAGACAATCGATTTTAGATAGTAATTCGTCATATTTGCCCGACATAAATTGAACTGATTTGTGCATTTCATCATTCTGTTGTGTTATAGTAATCACAGAAGCTGTCAACGATTCGAATTTGAGATCTATTTGCTCTTTGAGCTCAGAGAACATCGATTTTATGCCATCATCAGGTGTATTAGTTTGGACACAAAACTCATTGAAGTTACGCTTATATCGCTTTGTAACGTTCTCCAAGGTATCATCGTTTACAATTTTATTGATGGCAGAGTCTGATCCATAATGTGTAGTTGGCGACTTTATTGGTAAAGTCGATTTACTCGGCGAACGTTGAACCATCGCCATAGCGATAAGAAATAAAATTCTAAAATCCTAAAAGTAGTTTTGCCGTGGAGCGGATTCGAACTCGAGTCTCGCTGCGCTGCAGTCGGCGTCGCACCTTCACACGCTACTTCGGTAGTTGAGTAGAGGTCGAATTGATCGTGTAGTATGTAGAGTACACGGTATTTTGTCAAAGGAAGATTGGAGACAAAATTTATTTGAAGGTAGATGACTGTCACTCACAAATATTTTCACTTTAACACATATATTTTGGTTTTTGATATGCAATATAATGCTCACTTGCACTGATTGTTTAAGCGTGATTTTGATAACTTCCAATCAAGCTTCGGTTTAGTTCACTGTACACACCGGGACTTACAGCTTAATACGGCCGTTACTCCAAGTGCGTACGATGTGACTACGTTTGAGACAATTGAGCCAGGATCAGTGCCTACAGCCCAAGTAATGCCAAACCTAGCCCTACAGTAACTACCTAGTATCCTAGTTATCCTAGCCCTATAGTAATTACCTACCTAGCACCCTAATAAAAGTTATCCTAACGCCCTAGCCTACCATACAAACCACACCAAACGTAGGTTACGTTGGTTATGCGAGAGGGAAGTCTGTCACAAGGAGACCTACGGTAACAGACGGAGTTTGGGTAGGAAGAGGGTTTTGTGTACGTCGTGCAATGTACACAGGAAATGGTTTTCTCACTGCCGATCCCACAGACTCATAGGATCGATGATGGCTAAAGGTGTCTTGGCCACAGTAAGAGGAAGTAAGGAGATGAATCACACTCGACTCCAGCTTGATGACTAATTTATTACAATAATTAACTTAATTATATACAATTTTTATGGTAAATACACATTGATGCCTATTTGCATGTGTGTCGTGTGTGTATCGAGCCGATGAAGCAAAGATCTCAGTAGGCCACCTCTGAGTGCTGACGGTGTGCTGGTGTTGCCGGCGCGTGGACCGTATGTATGTCGCTCTTAATGCTGACGCTGTGATGCTGTTGTTGGCCCGTGTATCGATAGTATGTTCATGGTTGAACATTCACTTTGAAACAAAATTCGTGAGGTAAACTTTAATAAAACCACTTTTTTATAATTAATTTTGTGGAGCTACCGAAAACACGACCGTTCGCTACTGAGTCAGCGGGGGGGGGGGGCATTGTGTTGTATTGTGCTTCATGCAAGTTCTGCCCTAAGGTTGCCTCAACATGGCAAAGTATTACGGTAACCCAGGTAGTCTCCGCGAGATCGTCAGCAATATCAAAGAGTTGCTGGCCTTTCTCGGGGAACTGGGGTGGGTTCTATTTGTCACCGTAAAATTGTCAGACACGTAATATTGTAATCTCTGTAGCGATATTGTAAACTCTCGAATTATTGTCAAATGAACATACTGCTTACAATAAAACGCATTATTTTTCGTGAAATGCATGCGATGGTAGTCAACTCACGCGGTGTGGGTGGAGGGAAGGAGGGGTCCCCCTTGCCCAGTGGTACCACTCTCATGAAAAGATACTGTACCATTCCTGAGAAATATCGAATAATATAACCTAACCTTAAAACACTTTATATTCCCCTTAAAAGCGTAGTCGACGGAGCCCCGATTCGCGGGGCCCCTATTTCCGAGTTTAAAGTTTAAAGGAACTTATCTAACCTAACGGGGGGGGGGGGGGTGCCCCAAGTCCCGATTGTGGCGGCAGAGATACTTCCGTATGTTCAGTTGATAATATTAATTCGAGAGAGAGAAACACGTTGTATTGTAATAAAAATAAAAATAAAAAATCATGGCGGAGTTCGTTGGTGGTAGCACAGAGGTTACTTTCGTAGTATTAATTTATTAGCTAATTAGTTGTAAAATGTGATGTTTGTTTGGTATCCAGGTGTCCTGCGTGAAGTGGTGATGATAGGCGGCGGCGCGGCGCTGGGCGCGCTGGTCCCGCTGGCGGCCGGCACGCACTGCGCCGCGCGGCCCCGCCTGCCGCCGCACGACAAGCGAGACAAGCACGACAAGCCCGACAAGCACGACGCGCATGACAAGCACAACGCGCATCGCCTCGCCACCTCCTATAGGCCTTACCATAAGTTTATAGGTCACTATATTTACCATATTAAGCACTTAAGCACTTTTTGGGTGAACAAAAATCATGGAACTCGCGTGACCTTCACCGAACGGAACACTCGTAGCCGATACGCTAGGACGTAGCACCACATAAGCGTACGCGGGTCACAACCCGTAGCACATATAGATTACTTATTCCCGAAGGGAACCGGCAGGAATCGGTTTTTTATATGCTTTCGGGCCTGATACATGTTGTCTAATTATAATTCATGACAACAATAGTCAATAATACTTCCAATCCTTTATATATGCAATGCAATTTTCTCTCGCTTTGACTCCCTGACTATACAAAAACAACGATTATATCTACAGAAACTTGTTCAATATTTTTATACGAGTTCGGCAAATGAAACTTAATATTTCAGACACGTGCTGTCGCGTGGCTCGCAGTCAGCGCTGCATGTCAGAACAACTGGTACTTCTGTCTGCGTTATGTGCGCTTGAAGCAGTTCCGCTGCGGTTCAACTACTTCGCAGCATTCTGGAAAGATGTAGCCTCTTCACCCGTAAGTAAAGATATTAATAAAATCCGCAGAATTGGTAAAGCGGGATTCAGATCAAGAAGCACTGTAAAAATGGATTTCTCTCGTTGTCGAAAAATAATTTAAGTACTGCCATTTTGCCAGACTGAAACGGGTAAAGATTTCATTTTTGTACGATTTTATATTGGCTGTAAAAACCATATTAAGCTTTGCGAAGTCTACATCTATGCTCTCCTAGATTTGGAGAAGTTACAAAAAACTACTAGCATTTATTGCTTACGACCTATGTTTAATTAAATACCTTTTTTCAGGCTGACTCCAAGTTAGAGGAGATGCTTCTAGAATGCAGCGTCGCCACGGAGTATGTCGACGCAATATTGTTGGATGAACGCGAGTCGTTAGAGGACCCTGTCATATACCAGTTCATGCAGCATTATTATCCTAAGGTATGTTATACTTTATGTATGATGTAGGCTCTACCTTAGAGTGAAATGTAGTAATTTTTGTTTCGATATAAGATGTATTCACATTGTGAAGTGGTTTCAGCGTAGTGACGTACATGTAATGCAGACGCGATGTCGGTCGGATTGTCCGCTCTGGGCCACAATATTCTTAGGCTTTATTAACACAAGCTCTATTAAATTTAAAAAAAGAACCCGTGACCCCAAGAATGCTGTGTGTTTGTGTAGTAATATAATATTCCTCATTCCCTTTCAATTCAGAGTTCAACTAGTCAAGCCCTTTCATTTAATACTTATATTGAGGGAGTTGTGAAAAGAAAATATAATTCATCATTTTGTGGTGGCGGCCATCTTGGATTTGATTTTTTTATAGCGTATTGTATTCTACTAGTCAAGTCCTTTCATTTGATACCAATATTGAGAGAGTTGTTGAATAAATATGTAATCCGCCATCTTGGACCTGATTTTATCAAGTGTAGCTAAGAACACTCCCGACTAATTCAGCCTACAAACAAAAAAAAACAAAATTAAAACCGGTTTATCCGTTCGGTAGCATCGATGCCACAGACACACACACACACAATCACACACACACTCACACACACACACGCACACTCACACACACACACACACGCACACACACACACACTCTCACACACACACACTCACTCACTCACACACACACACACAAACTTATAACACCCCGTCGTTTTTGCGTCGGGGGTTAAGAACTGAACGCGATTATTTCTCTGAACCGTGTTTAAAAGTTGTCTTGTTTATAATGTTACAATAAAACAAATAAAATAAAATGTTTTATTGTTTCTCATACAATTATAATAATAATAATGTACGACTGTTCTACAGCACAAAATTGAGGCAGCCCCGTTAAGTTATAAGGATACTTGTGATGAGGTTACCTCGCAACTTCCCATGGGTTACAATTTACAATGTTGAGGCAGAATTAAAAAAGAAAAGATTTTATTTTTAGGTTTAATGATGTTACAAATTATTCTATCAAGTTCAGGTGTAGTGTTTGTGGGTGTGTGTGGTGTGAGTGTGCGTAGGTATGTGTGTGGAAGGTGGATGTGCGAGGTGTGTGGATGTGAGTAGGTGTGTGTGTGTTAATGATTGATCAGTTGATGTATGTTAAGATTTGTTACAGGCTCTACTAAATTCTAGTTAGTAAAAGTTCAATTTCATCACACGTTTCAGCTGGCTACGGTTGCCTCAATGCTGGTCCTGCTTCACAATCATAGGCAAACTAGTTGATTCCCATGTTAAATTATTGTAGAAGCTGCAGAAGATTGTAAAATATCCTTCCATTGTGAAAATTCCATCTCGTAGTATTATATAATTGCATAGCACATTTGTGTGAGTTCTATGTACTGTAAAACCACTATTTACATTTAGTTATCTTTTTTTTTACATGAATATGCCTTGGCGGCTGAGAGAATATCATGCTGTAGTGTGCAGCTCGCCTAACCTTATATATGTAACTGCACACCAATTATTGTCATTATTATACGAATCGTCGAACTAAATGGTTCTCTTTAATTTCGACAACATCACTATAATACATGGCGACCCTTAGCCAGCAATTAAAATTTTAAAATCTATGCGATGAGCGTCCGTAGTCAATCATCATCATTAGTCAAATAAATTATGAAGGTTATAATGATAGAAGTTTTTGAAGACGGAAAATTAGAAGAAAGAACACGAAAAAGATTTTTAAAATTTATAGAAGAATCAGAATCCCAATAGAAGAATTTCGTTGAAGAGCGAAATCATTAAAATAAGAAGACAGAAAAGGCATTCCTAAGCTACTTGTTATTAAAGATGTGACAAGAGTTTCTGACAAAGACATGAAAACAGTGATCTTGAATGACTTCCACTTATTACCCACCAGTGGCCACGCGGGAGTAAACAGAATGTGAAATAATATTAGGAAGTACTATTATTGGCCAGGAATGACTAATGATCACAAAAACAAACTCAAACTGTACTCACTCAAATGTCTCGCTGATGGTGGTGTGTGTGTCGGGTCATTTAGTTCCCTTCAATAAAATAAATACTTTTAACTTGAGTCAGGGGTACTATTCCATAAACATTATAACGTTTAGACTAATTGCACTCGGTTTAGATGTACTAAAAGCCTATTTTAGCTTAATTGAGAAAATATATTCCTTGTAGCTGGGCGGCGCCGGATCTAATAGCTCAGACAACGCCGACGGCACTGACAGCAGCTCAGGAGCCGGGTCAGGCGCGGCGGAAGCGTTGCTAGAGGAGCTCATGTCTGCGGCGGCGCGCGCCCCGCTGCGCACACTGCTGGCGCCCCTCCGCGCCCTCACCCTCCTGCACCCGCGTGCACCCGCCCTGCAGCGCCTCACACGACCGCTCCGGGCCAGGCTGCAGCACGCTACAGGTATACTCACACAACTGCTGCACCCGCGTGCACCCGCCCTGCAGCGCCTCACACGACCGCTCCGGGCCAGGCTGCAGCACGCTACAGGTATACTCACACAACTGCTGCACCCGCGTGCACCCGCCCTGCAGCGCCTCACACGACCGCTCCGGGCCAGGCTGCAGCACGCTACAGGTATACTCACACAACTGCTGCACCCGCGTGCACCCGCCCTGCAGCGCCTCACACGACCGCTCCGGGCCAGGCTGCAGCACGCTACAGGTATACTCACACAACTGCTGCACCCGCGTGCACCCGCCCTGCAGCGCCTCACACGACCGCTCCGGGCCAGGCTGCAGCACGCTACAGGTATACTCACACAACTGCTGCACCCGCGTGCACCCGCCCTGCAGCGCCTCACACGACCGCTCCGGGCCAGGCTGCAGCACGCTACAGGTATACTCACACAACTGATGCACGTCTGACGCGCATAACACTGTTCCCTGACTAAAGCCCGGTTTTCACCTCGAAAGAGTAGTGAGCAGAAAATGGCTAAGCGAACCGGACTTCATTTTCATGAAATAGGTTTAGGCATCTGATTTTCACCGCAAGAGAAAAACAAGAATGAGCAGAGCAAGCTCATTTTTACTCCTTTTCCCGCTACGTCGTTTTCGCTTGATTCTTTGTTGGTAGAAACACATTTAGCAGCAGTAGTAGTTTTCTTATGCGAGGTACAAGAAGTCATTAATGGATCCGCTCCGTTTACAATGGAAACTAGGCTTAAGTTTTAGACCTTGAGTCCTATCCAAATTCATTTCATCAAACTTACTCGTTTACAGAAGAAGAAAACTCCGAACCGGAAAGCGGATGTGCAGGCGGGCCGAGCAACACGGCGACCCGGGGCGGGTCCGGGTCCGGCAGCTCGGGGGACGACGGCGCGTCCGAGCCGGCCGAGCCCGACAGCGAGCCCGACGAGGCGGCGCCGCGCGGCCCGGGCGCGCTGGTGCACGTGGCGCAGGCGCTGGACGCGCTGGAGGCGCTGGCTAACGCGGCCCCAGCCCCGCCTCCAGCCCCACCGCAGCCCCCGCAACCGCCCCCGGAGCCCTAGCCGACTGCAGCCGCCCCGAGTGGCGGCAGTCCCACACTACGTACGACTTCGCGATCCTAGCTCTCGGTTCGTTAATATGGTATTTGATTTTTTTATATAAACTGCCAAATGTATCGCGAAGTGTTGTATTCTACATGCCGAACATCACGCCTGTAATTCCCGAAAGGGTAGGGAAAGGTGTACACCCACATTTTTGTGTTAAGTTTTATGTGAAAGAATTGGGTAATGTAACTATTTATTACTGCGCTTGAAAATAAGTAATATATCGCGGGCACAGAGTCGTGAAAGATAATGGAGCGAGATTTAAAAACACATTTTTAATGTTTGCACAGAAAAATAAACTCAACTGAAAAAATCTACAGCGTTTGACGCACCATTCTAATTTGTATTCTCACAAAATGTTAAATTATGAAAAGGGATCTCCATTAACGTAAAGGTGCAGCCAGACTGCGATCGATCGATGTCATTGTGACATATTTTGTGACATTAATTTTTTTGAGGTGACATTTCGAAATGACAGGCGAAATTGATCATTCTCATTCAGGTTGCACCCTAATTAATACTCTTTGCTCGCGATATGTACAAGATCTCGACACAATTTTTCAAGAAATTATAACCCCTCAATTAAGATCTCTATATCCCATAGACATGAGATATCAAAATTATAAAAAAGAATAATAGCAATTGACGGCTTTATGCCATTGCTAATAAAGTTGAAAATCGTCTACCGCGACTGACCGCGGTTGCACATTTTCATAACGTATACATATGTATTTCCGTAAATACGTTGCATAGACTGTCCTATAAATAATTAAAGATTAATTTAAAATTGACATCTCATTTGAAAGTGCAAATGATGTAAGAAAAAAAATTTTTTTGGTTGTTTCTAATATGTGTAAGTTAAATGTATATACATAGATTTGTGATCGTTGCGTTTCAGTAAGTATATGATATAATTATTGTTTAGTTAGGAATTGGAAACATTACAATGACTTTGTCTACTAATATTTGGTTCGCGTAGAAAGTAGGAGACTTTGTATAAAACATCGATGTTTAGAATACATTCCAGACGTATCATCACAAAAGTTAGGCTTATATACGCAGCGTGACAAATCTCCCGTTTGAAACGAGATAGTTACTAACTAAAATTTTATCTCGTTTCATATCGACAAGAAAATTTTGCCGCGCTGCGAATTTTTCCTGGACTCGTACTCTTAGTATATGAAGTAAAACATGACGACGTCTTTTCTGTGTCAGTCTCTGAAACAGACTGATATAGACCAGACTAAAAACATCTGCACTCGCTTAAAAGACTGTTAAGTACTTAAATAGAGTTCACAATCGTATGCATGATACACTGTCAGTAAAGTCCGTTTTCCAGTCAGTCCTATGTGCAAGTGACATTCAACATTAGATTGGTAAAACAATTACAAGGCTAACGATATCGTATTTAGTCACCATCGTTTGTGTTATAACTTATTTTAGAATCAATTGTTTTATATAAGGTGTTTTAGATGAAACGGAACGCAATCTCAAAAAGCCTCGTCCTCGATAACGCCGGTAGTATCGTAAAAGTCTAGGTGTCAAAAAACACTTTCATTCGCAAATGCAAAAAAAATATGGAAAAATGTCAATATAGTATAAAAATGTATGTATCTACTTTGGTTATGGAAAGTTGGGTTCAATAACTAGTAAATGACCTCGTTTATATTCGAACTTACTATGGCGGACACAATTACCCTGTATAAAAGCCATTTTTGTTACGTAAGCGAGTCATATTTTAATCAACACATAACCGGACACTGAATTGCTAATTGCAAAAAAAAACAAAGAAAATTTATAATTTCATTTTGCAGACTACTCTAGCACTTCCCTTAACTATGCACTTAGTATTCAAGTAAAATTCAACCCTATTTTATACAATGATCTTTCTTTTGCGCGAGTGCAGCACTTACTAGAATGCAGTCTAAAACAAGGTGCCACAAAACACTTATAGGTGTCTGCTACTGGAGGGACAAGATAATAGATCACATTAGATACTTCATCAAAATACAACAGTACCCTTGTGTCGGCTGGAATAAAATATTATTGATTTTTTCAAAGTTTGAACTGCACAATTGCTTAACATTCTTCAATTACGATTACATATTTATTGTAATAATGACAAAAAAGGTAACCTTTACTTAGAACTGATAGTTATCAAAAGTGATCTATTAAATTGGCCCTACTATACTTTCATGATTATTGAAAATGAGAATAGCTTCGAGGTGACTTAGTTGTTCGACATTAACGGCCGAATCTGAATGAGGTGACTGAATAAGTGTTTGGGCTAAGGCCTAGCTATTTCGTTCAGAGCGAAACTGGGGCCGGTTGCGTGGGCGGGTCGCACGTCCATACTGGGCGAAAGGGATTGTTCCACAAAAAGATACTACGTGGTCAGTACGTCATTTTGAATGTAACAGAATCTGCTGTTTCCTACGAAAGGTCAATTACTTTCACGGTCGAAAAGTATGGAACAGCTGATACGTCGATGAAAAATTTATATGTGGGGCGTTAGAAATGTTGTACTGAACATGTGGTAATCTTTTGATCGTGCACTGTTCAACGTGCGCCGGTCGTTCAAATCGCAACTCTATCGCACAAGTCTACAAAGTCGAAACTCGCGTAGAAAAGCCTAACTCTTCTTCAATAATCCTGGAAAAAAATGACATTTTAGACGAAGATTTATGGCATAAATCTAATCTGGAGGATGTGTGTACTATAATAATTTGTATTGAAACTAAACATGACTGCATCATCTCTTTAGATTAAAAACTCATTAGTACTCCTCTGAAACATAGTGTTAGCAATGTTTCATAGAACTACTAATATTTATGTGCTTTTATTTATTTAATTTGTAAGCTTAAAGTAGCTGTAGCTGGCGGCTATTAGGGTAGACTGTAGTATTCCTATTTTTCAAAATTGGAAAATATTTCTATAAACACAAACAAAATTAGGAATCTTACGGTCAATTTTTCTATGTATTTTGTATAATTGCGGTCTCATTCGACCTATGTTAGAAGTCGATACAATATCGCTAGGTGGTATTTTTAAAATTGCTGCTTCATACTATTAAGAACTTTCTTTGATAGAGATAAGTCGTATATTTTAATTTTTATTTCATTCTGTTTTCATAATAATTCTTTCATGTTACAATTACCCTCATATCGTGTGAAGTAAATGTAATATCATCATTGTACGTTTTATGTCTTCTGTTATGAAACTCGTAGACTTCTTATAAATAGCTATAGCTTTCGAATGATGTGCATTTCTAACTTAGTGTCTGTAATTAAATTGTACTTGTGTGTGTATGGCTGTCGCAAAATTGATATTGTATGTCAAAATTATAATTATGTACATTTAGGCTGTGAGCATTTTGTTAATTTATCTTAAATATTGTAATCTAATTAGTCAAAAGATACCCCACCCCGCTTATAGTGTCTATGTATGAAAACGCTAATTGGTATTGAACAAAAATATTCACCCGTCCAGGCACGTACTTTTATTTGATTGGCAGATCTTTGAACATTAGGCAAGTATGTTGTGATAGTTGACTCTACAACCTCTTTCTAATACTATATCTGTAAAAACATTCTTACCTTATATTTATATAATATCTTAAACACTGAAGAAAATGTCGTGAGGAAACCAGCATGCCTGAAAGATATTTTAAAGCCAAGTCAGAGGCCCACGGGCGCTATGAACAGGTTAGGCACTTACCTCACGATATAGATAGATAGATCTAAAACTCTTCTTAACATATTAAATCTTAACTGCTATCATAGATGTTCCTTTAATATTACATTGGATAATAGTCGCATAGGTGGCAACACAGAATCACATACACTGCCCAGTTCAATAAGATTTTAAATAATTAGTAATGGTATATCATATAATCTCACGTAGAAAGTATGGTTCATATTAATTGTATATAACGGCTATTTACCGGAAGACGTTGAGAAAGAACCTGTCCATTTTATATCTTTATAGTGAACACTAGCATGATCTATTTACGCTATAGTTCATCACAAATCTACTTGTCGTTTAGAATGTTTTAACGTGAAAATAAATGTTGTACGTAATTCACCATGTATTTGTATTTAATGGTAATCTCTCGAATATCATATTTGTACACGCGTATGTACCACCTTTGTAGCTACAAATAGTTGCATGTGGAACTCGCTATCGAAAGTAAGCAATAAATTCGAATTAATACGAATTATTAACAAAATAATGTTTCATTTCTTTTTCATATGAATTATTTTATTTTATTCGTGTACGTATATTGTTACGACGATCGTATTTATAGCATGCGGAGGGCAGTCACGGGACAGTTCAAGGGGGTATGGAAGTAATGTGGTGCTATCTATCTTGGAGTGACTGGAACATAAGACATAACGTGTATTTAAGTTTGTCCTGTTTTTAGAGCTTATTAATATATACAACTTAATATAACTATGCTGTAATTATCTTTATTAATTTTAAGGCTATAATTTGTTTGTAACGAGATGTGGCATAAGATGATCGCAAACGTTTTGTGGTACCTATTGTGGTCACATTGTACCCCATTTTGTTTTATGGCTTTGAATTTGTGTATTATATTAAAATGTGTTACTGGAACTAGAGTTTCGGTCGAATATAACTGTGTTATTGAATACAATTTGTGAAAATTAATGAAAATACTGTAAATCGGACTGGAAAGCCAAAGTAAACAGTATTTTATACAAGCGTATTTTATTTTGTGGGTCCCCAACACTCCTCAGTCGACGAAACAATTTGAAAATATAAGCTACTTACTGAAAAAACATGAAATATTTTAAATAGTAGGTACTGAAGTTATTAGATGCTTAATTTACTAGCCATAGGCAACAACCTCTTCTTGTTGATCATGGACACTTTGACATCGGACATCTAAGAAGAGGCACCCTGCTGCATGCTGTTTGCCGACGACATTGTTTTTGTCGGTGAAGATAGCATTGCATTGATTGCATGTTGTGGAGAGACGCAAAACCATAGTACCTACCTAGTTCAGTTTCTATTTCACACAAACATCTCCCAGTCAAATAGATTTATGGACCCCTTCCTACTACTACACGCAATCCTATTGATATTATAAATGCGAAAGTTTGTGAGGATGTGTTTGTTACTCCTTCACGCAAAAACTACTGACTGGATTTTGATGAAATTTGGCACACAGATAGTTTATAACCTCGATTAACACTTTTTATTCCGCGGAAGTCGATCCCGTGGAATAATAACCGAACTCCATGCGGGCGAAGCCGCGATCTTAGGCTAGTGTCAGGTATGTTTATTGAATTTGAACTATGTAGCAATATTTAGTGTCGATTTATTTTGTCTATCGAACAGTTACCAAGGGTTATCGTAAAACCCATTACTAACTGGGTTGCAGAGGTCAGATAGGCCGTCGCTTCATGTAAAATACTGGTATTCAGCTGTATTCGGTTAGACAAGAAGGCAACCCCAAAATAGTTGGGAAAAAGCTAGTCAGGTGACGATTTCTTATGTAAATGGAAACTATCATTCCCACAAACGGCCTACTAACACCGAAATTCCGGATTTTAGTTCTACCCACAGGTTTGTAGTAAGTAAATGAAACAAAAAATATGGAAAAATTACTTTTTCTTTAATTGAACTAATTTACTTTTTATTTCAACAGGAAATGTTTCTATTATTTTTTTAGCACATTCTAAACAATACATTTTTTTATAAAATAAACTACACTCTTTGTTGATACACACATTTTGATCACAAATAGAACAATCAGATCCCAGGACCAGAATTTCTCCCTTCCCTGGTGGACTAAAGGGGTCTTTCATCACATAACTTGGGTATTTGAGCACAATATTTCGAGAAAACGGTGGTTTTGTGCCTTTGTAGTGAGGTTTCTCATCTATTCCACATGCAGTGCACTTAAAATCATAGACAACAGGCACTGGCTCATCTTTTGGTGTTGTAGCTTCCATAATGTTACTGTAAGAAAGGAATTTCACATTAATGATAATAATAACCATTGTCTTTGCTATAGTCGAGTAAAAAACAATTAACACAATCAAACAACATTTTTTTGTGTTATTACACAAACTGAACCACTGCAGCAGATTGTTTGGGCTCTTCTAACTTGTCATAGATATTTTTCTCTAAAATTCAGATAATGTGGTCCAATAATAGACTAAAACAGACAATTTTAGCTTAGTTATTAGCTCAATACTGGTTGATTGGACTCCAGCTAATAATTTTACTGGCTAGTGACTATAATAAATTAAAAGAAAATGAGAATAGGGCTTGTTTTTTTTTTAAATTGTGTCCATTTAAATTAGTTAGAGGATATTTGCAAATATCTGAGCACCAAAAGGAAGATAACCTTATTATGTGCTGTTTGGTTAATAGACTAGCTACAATTCCATACTAGAATGAATTAGTCAACAAATACTGTGTTACAAATGTATTACCTATTTTTTTTTATTGTATACTAGATGTCATCATTGGGCTGGCTGGCTTAGCCCAATGGAGTTGGTGTTGTTTCACTTTCAGTTTTAAGTACATTCAACTTTTCTTTGGGAGCTTCAACGGGCCACCAATGCGGCTTTACAACTTCAATTAGGTTCACCCCAAGATTCAAAGTAGTTGCTTCTAGTGCCTCTTTTATCCTAACTAAACCTAAGCCAAAAGAACCAGTGTGAGCTTTTAACTTTCCCAAATTTGTTCTACCAGTCTCATTTTCAGTCCAAATTGTGGCATCTCTATGAAGATCTTCCTCGTTTTTTATGTCCAAGAGTTGAATGGGCATTATTCTTTTTCTTACTACACCAGTGTGGTGAACGCGAGCTGTTAATTCTTGACCAACATAACAGCCTTTATGAAAACTGACTCCATGGAGGTAATCACAATTAGCCTCTAGAGGAAAACAAGTACCAGGGAACAAATCATCAGCTCCTTCGCTCACACCTAATCTATATCTCAGAGCTTGATACTCCTTTTCATCATTTTTAATAACAATATCCTTTCCAATAGCTTGATGTATATCAACATGACTCATGTTTGGTGTAGTAATGAGTCTATGACCAAGTTCTGCCAGCCGTGGATCCTTGTATACGCTAAGATTGTGTTCCATAACTGCTTCACAACAGTCCTTATCAAAGTCTGGAGGTGTTATAAATGCCCATAACCTGAACATCTCATTTACATCTTCAATATTAATGTGTCTTCTCAACTTATAAACCTTTAGATGTTGTTGCAATAAATTTTGAATACTTTTGTCGCATTCAAGCATGAATGTATTTTCATTTTCAGGTCCCCATTTGTGTATTAAAGTATCATATAAAACTCTGCCCTTGTTACTCAAAAACATAGCATACAAAGATAGTGCGCCAGTTTCAAAATGATTCATATCGTTCGTAATAAGACCCTGAAGGAATGGTGCAGCTTCAACACCACTTACTTTAACAAGACCCCGGTTTTTTAAAGGGTATAACACTTTCATTGGATATTCGGGTGACTTAAAGAAACTAGTCAGTTTATTTAAGAGTATTCTATTTACCTGACTCCCAAATGGAATCATTTTTGGAATTCTTTATATAACTTCTACACGCACGAAATATTTTGTAATCAACATAGGAACTTATAATATTTTTTACATTTTTTCCAGTTTTCCTGCGGAGAGCCGGAGAATCTGTCAATGTCACTGTCAAGTGTGTGAAGTCGTGAAATTGACATGACCAAGACCATAGTGAAAAGAAGTCTGACATGTCACTGGCAAGGAATCATGGCATTATTAGGTACTATATTTTAATTTTGAGATAGAGTCTAGCCAACGGAAACAGTCCAAGAAAAAAGGCGGAAATTAAAAAAAATCAAAAGCTGTTATCCTGTACACTGCTTATACTATTTATTATTCAGCAAGTAAAATCTATTTATGTGTTTTTCGAGCTGTAATTTTCGAGTGTATTATGAAGAATAGAGTACTTTTAGTTATGTCTTTTTATTATTTTCAAATAGTGCATAGTTTTATGTTCACGTTTTCCTAAGGGTTTCACGGCATCCCATAAATTCAATTGCTTCCTTCAGCTCATTATGCAGGCATCTGTGTTGGGACTTGTTTTTTTTTTAATTCGCTTATTTTGTTCTAAATCTGAAATTATCCAAATTCTTCCACAATTTTAAGTTTTGTCTCCTCGTTGTGAATACTTACTACGAAGTAGATACACCACCATGAAAGATATTGCGATTTGTTATTATCAACTTGTTTCATTAGAAATTCAATTATCTAACATAAAAGTGAATCGATTGAATCCATTCGTAGTATTTTCTCTGCAGATTTCGGATTCCAATGACTTTTTATGTCTCTATTTGTCAATCATAGTAAATAGAAGCTTCCTCGTCAAACTTTTGATTGTTTTTGGCATTATTTTATACAAAACCAATGTAAATAATCATGATATATGTAAACACAAGATCAAGAAGACTCAACACTACGAAATGTGTTAATTTTTTCAGTATTAAATTATTGCCAGAATAAAACTTTTGAAAATAGTTCGTGGGCAGCTTTCGTTGACCTGCCTTTATTATGATCTGTAAAAGTCTGGTCATCTAGCTAGTGTATGCAGTCCGGTCCACTCTCCAGTCCACTCGGTTTGAGCGCATCTTTGCTGGTATTTTACCAGTATAACTGGTATATTTAAGCCGCGTCATATTGGGTTGACTTGTGACGATCCAATCATTGAAGGACTGAATGATTGCTGATAATTCATTCTAATTCTAATAATTATTATGCAGTGTTACACTGGATGAAACTGGCCACCAGATATTAATACCATATTTGCACGCGATCCAGGGCTTCCGTGTTATCAAGTTATACCGATTTTAAATCAAAACATTGTCACCACTTGAAATATAGCTGTTTAGCTAAATCGTGCATTTGTAACAAAAACGGCCGTTTATGTTTTGAATGCACGATTTAGCTATACAGCTATATTTCAAGTGTTGATAAGGTGTTATACAATTACGTTATTACCTTTTCCACAGTAATAATAGAACATATTTTGTATTTTTGATTCTATTTACGAGTTATGACATTTTTTCGATTGGCGGCGCTAGTGGACTGTAAGAGGGCTCTTAACTTTAACTACTAATGAGTAAAACAACAGTACCTACTTAAAGAATTAAATTCATTCATTTAATGAACTCCGAGGGTAATTTTGATGAACTCTTAGAGTATAAATGAAATCCGCCCCTAAGACGACCCACTGACCCCACACTAAGCAAGGCTTGCGTCGTGGACACCAGATAGTTGATATACTACATATACAGGGTTATTTTTTGTTTATACTAAACCCGAAAAGGAGTCATTGTACTCATCATTTTGAACAACTTTTTCTATGGGACGAACCCTGAAATCGCGACAAAAAAAACAACTGTTCCCTACATTTTGACGAGTTATGCGAACATAAATGTAGGGAACAGCTGATTTTTTTTAAGCGAGTATACAACCTTATTTTTTGTTTATACTAAACCCGAAAAGGGGTCATTGTACCCCCTTTTCGGGTTTAGTATAAACAAAAAATAAGGTTGTATACTTTTTTGTTTGTAAATACATACTTGTTATACATATAAACATCCATGACTCGGAAACAAATGTCCGTGCTCATCACACAAACATTTGCTCCTACCGGGAGTCGAACCCAGGACCCTAAGAACGTAAGGCAGCCTCACCCACCACTACGCCATTCGGGTCGTCAAATATAATGTATACTCTAAGATTTAACCCCACCATTGACTAACTTTTTCATCAAATAGTTATTGAATGGGGGTTACATAAGTGAATCATGTTTTTATCAACACCTGCAAATCAAACTGGTGCTTCCCCCCTTAGATCACAGGGAAACTGAATGTTTTCAGGCTTTGGATACGTTTACGAAAACGTAGCCGTAGCTCTGTGCTAAATTACATTTAAAAAGTCGTGGCATGGGTAAATTCATATAAAGTAAAATACGTAAGATTTGCTAATATTCGGCTTTAAATAGTTACATACCTACTGTTTTTTTTTGTAATATTTTTTGTTAAGAAATAAATGACTTATGACTTTAATCTAATAATTTACATTGCAAGAGATGACAATGATATCATTCGCCGAGGCCGGACTTTTCTTTAGATAATTGTTCAGGCCACCAATGTGGCTTAGTGACTTCAACAGGGTTTGATCCAACATGTAAAGTTCTCGCTTCTAGTGCCTCTATTGTATTCAGTAAACCTAACCCAAAACTACCGACACGATTTATGAGCGATCCTACATGATTTCTTCCACAATTCAGATTAGCCCAAACTTTAGCGTGCAGAAGATCTTCCTCATTTTCTATTTCCGAACCCAAGAAATGAATGGGCATTATTCTTTTTCTTACTCCACCTCGATGAATACAATCAGTTACATCTTGACCGACATAAGAGGCGCCTTTTTTAAAACTTAATCCAGCGAGGTAGTCACAATTAGCTTCAAGTGGAAAATAAGTACCAGGGAACAAATCTTCAGCTCCTTCGCTCACACCTAAACTATATCTCAGTGCTTGATACTCCTTGTCATCCCCTGGGATAAAAGTATCGTGTCCAACAGCTTGACGTAAGGTAACATGACCCACGTCTCGCGTAGTTAATAGTCTATGACCAAGATCTCCCAGCCGTGGATCCTTGTATACAAAAATACTTGTATTATCTTGCAATCGCAAACATATTTCGAAAAGATCATTGTTATAGTCTGGAGGAGTTATCAATGCCCATAATTTGTACATATCGGATACATCTTCAATTTGAATGACTCTTTTCAACTCATTATCATGTAGATGTTTTTGTAATAAATACTGAACACTATTGTCGCATTCAAGCATGAATGTGTTATCAGCTTTAGCTCCCCATTTGTGTATTAGAGTATCATATAATACTTTTCCCCTGTTACACAAAAACATTGCATACAAAGATTGTGCCTCTTCACCAAAATGATTCATATCATTTGTTATAAGACCTTGAAGAAATGGCGCTGCTTTAGGGCCACTAACTTGAACGAGGCTTCGATTTATCAAAGGGTGTAACACTTTCGTTGCATAATGGTGAAACTTATGATGCGATTTACAGGGATTAAAGTTTTTGATTCGGAGTAATAGTTTATTTACCTGGCTCATAAATGGAATTATTGTTAGAATTTCCATGATAATAACTGTGTATTTTGCTATGCCACAAGTTTTAAGTAGGTACAAATAGAATTTTTCTCAATTTTGTTTTTCCCTCATTTTTTTTGACACGGATGACAGATTCACAGTGAAAGTGACATTGAGTCTTATGATCATAGAGTATAATGAGTATTTAAGTATTTAAGGAAATGCTCTGTGGAAATAATCACATGTTACAGTGAAAGTGACATTGAGTCTTATGATCATAGAGTATAATGAGTATTTAAGGAAATGCTCTGTGGAAATAATCACATGTTATTGTTGGCAAATTAAAGTAGAGACTGAAAAAGCGCGGAAAATCTCAACCCCAAGTAGGAAGTACCGGGAATAACCTGACTTGATACTTTACAGTTATTTGTTTTTTGTGTAAAAGAATTTTTGTACACTTTTCCTTGACAGCATGTGGACATGTCCAAAAATGAGAACCTACGGCACTTGTCTTGTTATACGTTTGTGTATAGTCGGTTTTTTTATCATAAAGCAAAAAATGATAAAGCAAACTGAAGTTTCGAGATGTAAAACTATGTCTAGCATTATAATCCGAACCATAGAGACGTGTGACAATTCGAAAATCAGCTTTGCAAAGCAATCAGCAAATGAAATATCTGATGGGATTAAAACTACATAAATTTATTTGTAACATGAATGGCATAAAAAATCATAAAAATATATTAATTACCTAATTAATAAAATTGTACACTTAAGTATATATTATAGTGCCGGTTACGTACTTTGTTGGACGATTCTTATTTCGATAAAATTTTAATGATCGTTAGAATAGGCGTAGGTACGTTACATTACAAATGGCTTGTATTGTAATAAAATCTATAATATCGATTCGGCACAAAAAAAGGCTAATTAAACAAGCCAAAATTGCGCTAAAAAGCGGGTAAAGAGGTACACGAATCAGAACGCCATCGCGCCACCATGTTTGTTTACTTGCTTGTGTCAATGTCATTCAAGCGCAAAAACATCCTTATGGCACTGTTCGTAGTTCCATGAATCTATTAAAGTTCATGTAGATCATTTCTGCGTTCTTGCATTTCAATATCGTCAGTCCTCCGCGGCGAGGTGACCGGCGTCACCGTTTGGGAAGTTGGGGCGGTTTCCTGTCCCTGCTCCACGGATGCTGTCACCAGCTCTGTGGTGACTGTAGGCTCTGATCGCATCGACGCGTTATCACGTTTGCTGGGCGAGCTTTGGTTCGACCTTTTATGGTATTTTTGAGACTTCAACAGGTGTGGGATGACTTTCTGGAAAGAATTTCGAAAGACAACATTAGCTTCATATCCCAAAGGTGCTGTTCTGACTGGGGTTTCCTAAATTTACTATAATCCATTTCTCCAGTTATGTTTAAGTTCCTAGTAATAAAGGCCAGTCTATTGCCATCAATTGGGCATAAGGCTACTGGAATTTTCCAGCTGAAAACCCTAATAATATTTTCCTCGACTTGGGAATCGAACCCAGTATGTTCGACTCCGCTCCACTGTAGCGCTTGCCCACTAAACAAGCGAGGAAAACCCTGTTTGTCTAGTTCTAAAGATACGTACCATATTAAGAACCTCTACCATCCGATCAACTACGATCCCTAAATTAGTGGGTTGACAAGTGAATCGTCATTCTACACAATGTCAATAAAATAATTGAAAAAAATGAAGATAGAAGCGAAAACTCATGAGATCGGCTACGAGTGCTACGAAGCGTTAGGTGTCGGTCACGGGAATTCCATTATTTTTCTTCACTCAAAAAGTGCTCAACGCGCCTAAAGAAGTTATTACTTCAAAAACTAGGAAGGTCAAACAAGCTCACTTTTTATGTAGTCTAATGTATAAATACTTCATTAAGTTTGTTCGAAAATACGATGCCATCCAGCCGTTTGGATGTTTCAAGAGAATAAAGAATCCATCATACCAATACACACACACACACACACACATTCACATTCGCGTTACGACGCGACACACGTTACTTGGTGCTAAAACCACGGCACGGCTTTAGCCGTTGCCCAGTTTGCGTCGCTATGAGTTCTCAACCGCTCATAGCCAACGAGGTCTTGGCATTTATCAAACATGCCATCGACTACATGGACGAAGTCAGCATCTTGCAGATCTGCAAGTCCAGCTTCAAGGAGGAGGAGATCAGCGGTGCCAAGTTGCTTCTGTTCCAGTCGCTCGGCAAAGTCGAGCAGATGCAGTCCCGCCGGAGGGATGGTGGCCAGAAGTGTTTGCAGGACATCATCACGTTGATGAAGAGCACCGACCCGGACGACGTGCCCGCTTTTGTGGCGAAGGAGCTTCATAAGCTGCCCCCAGTCACGTTTGACCACGTCGACGTCACCAGGTTGCTGAAGGACATCACGACTCTCAAGGCAAGCCTGGTCGAGGTACATTCCAAGTTGGAGGCGTCGGATAACGTCATTGGTGATCTACGTGCCGAAGTGGAGTTGTTGCGCAACGCTATAAAGGTAAATAGGTCGCCTGATGCCTCCAACGTGAGCACACGTTGCGGAGCGAGAAACGCTAGCGTCGGCAGTTTTGAGTCAGCGAGCTCCGCTGCGTCACCAGCTGCTATCGCACGCGTTGCTACATGCGCCGTAGTTGCTGACTCGGTGCCGGTCGAGGCCGTGACTTGTGTAGGTACGTCGACCCCTAAACGTGCCTACGCTGCGATTGTCGCCACGCCTGTATCGCAGGTGAAGAAGGGGAAGAAAAATAAGAGCGGCTGTGAAACTTCCAACAAGGGTTCGAAACAGCAAGGCTCAGCAACGGCCTCGTGTGACAAGGATGGCTTTGTGATGGTGGAGAAAAAGAAGAGGAAGAAGCCACCTAGTCGGAACCAGTGCGGGACCGCGCTGGCAGGACCCAATATGCTGCTGCGTCCGGCGATACCGACGACGCAGCTCTATGTGTCCCGGCTACATCACACCACGAAGGTTGAGGAGATCGTGGAGTATGTCCGAGTGAAGACCAGCTGGACCTTGAGGGTTGAGAAATTGGAGTCGCGCCACAACACGAATTTTAAGTCGTTCGTGGTGCGAGTTCCGACTCATCATATTGAGACCTTCCTCAAGGAAGAGTTTTGGCCGAAGGGTGTCATATATCGGCGATTCCGCGGAAGGCTACGCGACACCACGCAGCGCAACATGACGCCGTCTCTTCGTGTGCAATAGTTTATTTATGTTTAGTGGTTTTTATTAATATGTATGTTAGTCTGTAAGGTATATGTGATATGGGTCTTTTGTTACCTGAATTAAATGATATATTATTATTATTATTATTAATACACGTGTCTTTGCTATCGCGCAGTCGGTTTAAAAAGAGCGCTTACCTGTTGTGGGTCCTTAGTGATGTAGACATCAGTGCGGCGGAGCACAAAGTCCGGGGCCACGAGACAGCGCGCCAGCAGCAGTGCGGCGGCGCACGCCCAGCTCGCGAGCACTCCGGCGCACGCGGCGCGGGTCGCCGCCACCCGCCCGCTGAAACTCCACGTCGCATTCCAACTCGGTTCCAAGAATGCGTTCACTGAAGAACACCTGGAAAAAGCGATAGGCATGATACAAAAACCTATTAGTGTACCAGTGGCGTAGGTTCCATACAACCCGATTCCTACCGGCTTCCCTTTGATAAATCGCACAGTCAGTAGTCTATAGACAAGTCATATAGACATTACTTGTCTATAGACTACTATAAATCAAAGATATGTTGTCCGGGTTACCTCTTACTAAAATGTACCCTTCGCTGCTGTAGTGTATAACCTACCCCCGTTTCGCAAGTTATGGCCGAGTCAAACCTAACAGGGGCGAGCCTAATGTCATCAACAGGACTCAAGGAAATTGCTGGTTGATAACCGACAAAAATTGTCTGATCCCGGAATCGAACCCAGGCACCTACTTGGCAGTAGCGTTTGCGACAATTTTTTTTAGATATACAACGTTATTTTTTAGTCGCTTTAATCCCTTTAAGGGCGGACAGTACACATGAAAATGAACAACTTTTACTATGGGACCAACTATGAAATCTCGAAAAAAAAATCAGCTGCTTCATACATTATTGGTCGCCTAACTCGGAAAAATGTAGGCAACAGCTGATATTTTTTTCGAGATTTCATAGTTGGTCCCATAGTAAAAGTTGTTCATTTTCATGAGTGCTATCCGCCTTTAAAGAGATTAAAACGACTAAAAAATAACGTTGTATAAGCGGCAGGCAGATGATAAAAATTTAATCAAAGCAAAACATTCTTAGACACCGTCTATCCTATCAGCTCTGAGTCATAACCACAAAAAAAAACAGTATCTACAGTCCATCCAGAGTTTGTCACCGTCTGTGTTCCTACTTCAAGGACGTCAACTCGTAGAACATCTTAAGTAGAACACTACTAAAGACATGCAGTAAAAACCACCATTGAATCTTACCTAACTCACAAGCATTATTGTTTTAAAAGACGGTAAATCCTATCGCCACGTTTCGTCGTCGTTAATCTCAGTACCAGAGGCCCTACTCACCAACGCTTCGTACGTTTATTTGGATCTATCCGTCTCTATCGCGCACGTCTGCAGATGAGTGAGAGTAAGAGAGACGGATGGATCCGAATATCCGGACAAAGCGTTAGAGAGTAGGGCCTGAGCTGCGGAGTCTGAATTTGTGCCCATTTGATTGTAAAACTACTAAAGACTTAAAAACTGATGATATGTGGTTGTCCTATTTGGGTACACCTTTACCTAATCATTCGGAGATTACTCGCATCATGTTGTTATAATGAACACCGTTCGTTTAGACCACTGGTTCCCAACCTGTGGTCCGCAGGGGCCTCGAATACGGTCCGCGAAAGATTAAAATATTATTCGTACTTTTTAACTTGCACAGAAGATACAAGCGCAAATTTCTAAATTGTTTTGAGAATCTCATACTAAATGATTGCTAAATTTTTCGAGATCAATTCGATCGCTTTTGTATATATAATCACTGTCTTAATTCTAAAGGTTGTCATCACATTATCCAATTTATGTATAGTGTGAGTTAAAGATTCACTCGGAATCCAGTCGGTGTCCATGTTTATCTAGGTATGGTCCCTGTTAACAATGCACATAGTGGTCCCTGGCCTAAGAAAGGTTGGGAACCACTGGAGACTGAGCTGATATTGCTGATACTTACGTGGTTGAATTAGACACCTCATAGAAGGCTGCACAGAAGGCATGCAGGCCTCCGTTGGTAAGAGTGAAGCTGTGGCCAGTGACCCCGACCATCACCAGCGCGAATACCAGCGCTGGAGGTAGGATACGCCATGGCTGCTGTAATCTGATAAAAAAAAAAACATGTTAGGGGTACATTTCAAAACTTTCACAAGTTTATTGAGGACAGAATACCATTTTGCGTAAATACAGGGTGTAAATAGAATCTTCACGAAGCCTGCCACCAAGGATTCTGTACATCAAACTAAGGAAACCTACGCAAAAATTATTGCTGAGAAATGACTTTTTTTGGAATAAAAAATCACGTTTTACGGTATAACTCAATGTAACACACTTAAAACATTGTGCCGGTGGATGGATTGAATACGTAGTGTGGGGGTCGTGATGGTGTTTAAAGTTCTTAAATTAAAAATATATTTTTATAAAGCTTTTATAAAAGTTGGAACTTTGACCCCCACTATCTCCGTAAAAGGGTTCCCAGGTATATGGTCTAGCTAGAGTCTAGAACAAAGAAATGATCGCAATGATGGGGAGAGAACAAAACTTCTTTAGGTGCGATGAGCAGGGTCAACAAAAATCATGGAACTCGCGTGACCGTCACCTAACGCACCGTAGCACTCGTAGCCGATCCGCTATGGCGTAGCACCACATAGTTTAGTTTTCACTTCTATCGGCAGTTCCCCAAGACTGCCCCGGATGTTTTTATTATTTAACCGTTGAACCGATTCTTCTTCTTCATAACGAGAATCTTTTATGTATGACTAGCTTCTGCCCGCGACTTCGTTCGCGTGAAGTTTTGATATATCGCAACGCATCGCCTGCTCAACGGAAGCTTTTTTCCCGTTTGCAACATTTCTTATTGCTGCTCCGCTCCATAGCGTGATGTTATATAGCCTATAGCCTTCCTCGATAAGTGGACTATCCAACGTACTCTTGAAAGTCCATTTCCAAGGAACTTGTATAGTTTTGATTGGAACTTGGCATTGCATTGAGGAAAGTAACCAATGGCGGTATAATGTGTGTAATTTGTAAAAATCAAGAAGTACCTAGTATTTGTAAACAAGTTTATTTTTTAACTAGCTTCTGCCCGCGACTTCGTTCGCGTGAATTTCCTGCTGGCAACATTTCTTATTGATATTCCTTTCCTATTGGCCATAGCGTGATATTATATAGCCTATAGCCTTCCTCGATAAATGGACTATCCAACGCAAGAATTTTTTTTTAATTCGAGCCGGTAGTTCCGGAGATTAGCGCGTTCAACCAAACAAACAAACAAACTCTTCTGCTTTATAATATTAGTATAGATTATCCGACATCGTTAATTAACAAGATTTGTCAAATCTTCCGTGTTGTGACCTCGTTGGAGTTCTGCCAACCATGGCAGGCTGTTCCAATTACGAATCGTGTCTTGTTTATAATTTGTGGCTGTCTGCAGAAATTAAAAATGTGTTGTGCGTATTTTGGCCTTTCTTAAAGGATTTCCTTGTGGTTGGCATGGGTCTTATATCAAAATAAGTAATGTAATTAAGTACCTATTTGGCCTGTTACATATGACCTGTAAAATAGCATGCAAATGTCCTGACTCATACAAAACTTGTTTGTATTATTGCCAGTGTGTAGACGCCATTTTGAAAACAAAATCTTCATAAAAAACCGTTCAACTTCTTGGTAACAAATCGATCAACTTAAGTTGTAACCTTATGTGACGTGCGGCGTGAACTACTTTCGTTACATTTTACTAACAGCAATATAGTTTCATTATATTTAGTTGTTTATCAGCGTAGAATATTTATCATAAACATCGATTTTCAAAAAGGATAACACCATATCAGTCATCAATGCGTAGGTATTCGTTAATCCCAATAATGTTGATTCATTTTCCGGTTTCCTTATTGAGTGAATGTTTTCCTTACTTATATTTCCTAAAATTAGCAAACAGTAAGTCACAAATATGTATAACTAGCTTCTGCCCGCGACTTCGTTCGCGTGAAGTTTTGATATCGCAACGCATCGCCTGCTCAACGGAAGCTTTTATTCCGCTTGCAACATTTCTTATTGCTGCTCCGCTCCTACCGGTCATAGCGTGATGTTATATAGCCTTCCTCGATAAATGGACTATCCAACGCAAATAATATTTTTCAATTCGAGCCGGTAGTTCCTGAGATTAGCGCGTTCAACCAAAACAAACAAACAAACAAACTCTTCTGCTTTATAATATTACTATAGGTATGTATATTAAAGATGTATTTTTCTCAGTAGCACCCTAAAGTGGCTGGAGTCAGTCTCGCAGCCTTGTTAAATGGAATTTTAAAATAACTAGCGAAATCACATTCAGTAAAACCTCTTACCCTTTTGGGAGTTATTGGCGTGAAGTTATTATTCCTGTAGAATAGTCAGCAACGTTCGGAATTCCCGCTGATGTCCAATATTTTAATCCCATTTTCGCCTTTTGATAACAAAACTAATACCAGCCCTGTTACTGTCCCACTGTTGAGCAAAGGCCTCTTCTCAACAGAGAAGGCACCAGCGTTGATAAACATGCACGCTTGCTCAAGACGGATCGGTGATTTCAAACTTATAGTAATTATAAGTCCAGGTTTCTTCACGATGTTTTCCTTCACCGATGTCTGTGATGTCAAAGAGAAACTTACCTAGTACCTACATATGAATTGAAAAAGTCACATTGGTACTTGCCCGGATTTGAACCCACAACCTCGTGTATGAGATGTGAGGCCTTAACCACTTGTCGCCTTTTACCTCCTTTATCTATACTTCAATACTAATATTATAAAGCAGAAGAATTTGTATGTTTGGTTGAACGCGCTAATCTCAGGAACTACTGGTTCAAATAGAAAAATACTGTGTTGGATAGTCCGTTTATCGAGGAAGGCTTTAGGCTATATAACATCACGCTACGACCATTAGGAGCGGAGCAGGGATGAAAAATGTTGCAAAAACGGGGTTTTTATTTCTTTCGTTTTTCTCTCATATATGACGCTGACGAAGTTGCGTGGGTCAGCTAGTTTCCTATATAACGATTACTAACCCGGATCTAGCGCGTCCACCCCGAGGACACATCGTGAACAGGGTGATCCATACTCCAGCGAAGATCGTGGACATTATGGGCATGTACTCGGCGAAATCACAGTCCGTGCTGAGGCTGAACAGCGTCCTTGATGAGTCCAACGCTAAGCGGTGCGTTTCGTTCGCTGAAATCAGTTTAGGAAGAAAAATAAGCAGGCTGATCATGAATGTAGTGAGTATATACAAATTCTGTGGTAGTTAAGTAGCTATTCTGATTATTTTACGGGTCTTCTAGGTACCTACATTCTATAACAAAACCGTGCAACTACATATGACCCTCCCTCAGCTATTCGGCTGTCCACGAACACGAGCTAAACTTCAGTTCGTGTTCGTAATAATACACTAACTAAGCGATCGACGCGCAAGTGCAAGTTTTCGATTTTCGAATTCATCATCATTTTGTTCTGACCAAATACCTACTGTGTTGCCCACGACTTCGTTCACAAAATTGACCAAGTTTCATACAAACTTTCAACCCTTATGGTATGAATCCAAAAATCCTTTGCTCCAAGGTAGCACGCGAAATTCAAATTTTCTTACGTTTTGCAATTTTCAGGGCCGTGCTAGGTTGTATGTTGATTAAAATATGGTTCGCGACTGTAAGACGTATGTACTTACAGAATTATAATCATCAAAATCGTAAATACAACCCTCTCAAGTTCAAAAAGGTCGAGGAACGACTTTGATCTTGAAACTGACCTTCATGCTTCTAGATTCAGCGGTTTCAACTGTGTGTTGATCGATCAGTCAGTGAATCAGTCAGCCAGTCAGTTTCTTAATTTATATTATGATGAATAAAAAAAAAAATCTTTTTAATTCGAGTATCAGAGACTCATATACAAATCACACAAATTGCGTGACGACGGCTTTATGTTAGAACACTGGGTGATGGTGGAATACACAATAAAATGCGACTAATTTAGAACACAATCAAACGCCATCAAAATCAAAAATCAAAATCAAAGCATTTATTTTAAGTAGGCCAGTTACAGGCGCTTTTGAATTGTCGAAACAAAGATGATAATTAAATGTAGCTACAGTCCCAGTCACAAGACATAAAAACTGTGAAAGTACTGTAGTTGCCCATTCCCTAGCGTAGATCTCTATGGAGAAGAACGGGCAAGAAACTCCATGGACACTCTTTTAAATCATAATGTTGTTACAAAATCTTGGTTACATCATTCCTGTTGAGATGGTGCATTATGTGAGAACAATGTAGCAAGATGTGCACGATAAAAGTGTCCATAGTTAAAACTAACAAAAACAATTCAAAAGTAAAATAATTAATTAAAAAATAAAACAAAAGCCGTGGCAACCAAGAGCTGACCAGTCCCAACCGACAGCGCCCGTTCACGAACATGACGCATGTATCAGCACCATTCAACTCAACCATTTTGAAGGGAACTAAATGACCCGACACACGCGCCACCATCAGCGGGACATTTGAGTGAGCATGACATACTCTTAACCGCCAGGGCACATCCAAGTCAAAAAATAAAAATAAAAACGTAGGTTTCCAGCGAATGATAGCATTCTAGTACATGGCACTCACACAATATGGGATATGAGGTTATATAATACTAAAGATATTGAATTTATACAATGCAAATATAGTTGTACAATCTTCAGCAGCTCCAACAATACTGTTACATCGGACCTACTAGAACATTCGAGAAAGCCAGTGATTACAGTGTGTGTACGTTAGAAGTTCGAGAAAATTCCATTATTATTAGTTTTAAAGTTAGGTAGGTACAAACTCGCGACCTATTTATACAAAGACATTAGAATTTCGACCGTACGCCTAGGGCATACGGTTCATATTTGTTTGTTTTGTACAAGTAGCTTATACCTACAACTTTTATAGGTAATACCTACCTTGTAGGTAGGTACTTACTATTTCTTTTGTTAGTGTTTTTTATGACCCTCTCGAATGTTCGTGGTTACTCTGGTGTGTCTGTTGGCGAGTATAAATAGAGCGCTCAGGGCCGCGACCGGCAGTCTTGTTTTAGCGACACAACGAAGCGAATCCAAGTGAACTACAAGTGCGATATCTAAGTGAATAGTAAACAGTAGTGTATTTGTGATTGAGTTTTGATTGTTTTGTGATTAATAAAGTTATTGTGTTGTTTAATCGGTAGTAATTAATTTATCTCATACCCAGCTCGTAACAAATTGGTGTCAGAAGTGAGAGATAAATTATGCCAATCCTACCAAAGGACGACACGGACGGTATCCGTACCAGAAGTCAGCGACAGCAGGATATGGACCAAAGGCGGTTTGGGGATTCTCCGACACAGACACCGGGTGGTGTCCAGCCTACGTCACAGCCAGTCGCTGGCCCATCCGGAGTTTCTCCAGCATCAGGGGCGCCAGACTTGTCAGCTTTAATGGCGCTGCTGCAGGATCAAGCTCGCCGTCAAGAGGAGCAAGCTCGCCGTCAAGAGGAGCAAGCTCGCCGTCAAGAGGAGCAAGCTCGCCGTCAAGAGGAGCAGGCTCGCCGATTGGAAGAGCAACTGCAGCGAGACAAGGAGGAGCAGGCTCGCCGTCAAGAGGAGCAGGCTCGTCGGTTGGAAGAACAGTTGCAGCGAGACAAAGAGGAGCAGGTCCGCCGCCAGGACGAGCAGATGCTCCTCATAAAGGATCTGCATGCAAGTTTTGGCAAGGACATCAAGTTGATGAAAGAACAGGTCCACCAGCATGAGAATCGCATCTCGGAGGCCGAAGTTCAGATTGCTGGGGTAAAGAAGGCTTTGGGCGAACTGAAGACTGAAGGCGGGACTATAGCTTCGGTGATTGCTGCACCATCTTCGCGTGGTTTTAAAGTGCCTCCATTCGACGGCACATCTTCGTGGTCGGCTTACAAAATCCAGTTTGAGGCCGTCATGAAGGCGAATGGATGGACCAAACCACAAGCCATGACCGCGCTCACTTTGGGCCTCCGAGACCAGGCTTTAACTATTCTCGAGGCACTCGGCAAGGATGTAACCTACGAGCAGCTGCTGGAGGCGTTGGAGTCCAGATACGGCGACGCGCACCTGGAGCACGTATTCCGTGCCAAGTTGAAGGACCGTGTTCAACGTAGTGCCGAGAACCTACAGCAGTGGGCCCTGGAAATTGAAAAACTCGTTCGGAAAGCCTACCAGTCTGCCCCTGCACTGATTGATGGAAATCTGGTACAGGCCTTCGTTGATGGAATACGTGACTTAGAAGTTAGAGCTGCTGTGAGACTGGGGCATCATGAGACCTTGAAGGACGCCTTAGCCCATGCCTTGGAAGTAGAGGCAGTGAGGCAAGACCACCGAACACACTACGTCAGGGAGGTAGTGGCTTCACCTGCACACGACCGTGCGCAAGGTTACAGACCTAGCTGCTACACAGCTAGAGAAAGGGATCATCTTCGGCCAAGTTGTCCAAAGCAAGTTGTGGCATCACCTGAACGCCAGCGTCCGCGACGATACAGCCCTAGGTGTTACACTTGTGGAGAAAGGGGTCACCTTCGGTCGAATTGTAAAAAGCGAAGCGCACCTAGAGTAGATCAATCTCAGCAGGGAAAAGCGGCTAAGAAGACTGGCCAGCAACAGTGGAGAAACCACAACAACACAGACGAACTGTCAAGAAGACCATTGCCTGAAGATTGTAAGCGTAGTTCCAGACAGGAGCCTAAGGAAGTGGTGCCTGTGAGGATGCTAAGAACGGATCTCAGCGATGAATGGAAGGAGACCCTACAGCAGACTCAGCAAAACGACTCGGATATCAAACCGATTTTCGAGTGGATCAAAGCTGGTGTTCCTAAACCCAAGTGGAGTGATGTGGCTGCGATGAGTTCCATCACGAAGAGTTATTGGGCCCAATGGAACAGCTTGGTGATCCAGGATGGAGTCTTGTGCCGTAAATGGGAAAACGCTAGAGGGGACAGTTGTCATCTACAAATGGTGGTCCCTAAAGCTAAGGTACCGGATGTTCTACGGCTCTACCATGATGGATGTTCTGGAGGACATATGGGGGTAAAAAGGACTCTCCTAAAAATTCGAGAACGCTTTTAGTGGATCCACTGTCGAGATGATGTGGAGGACTGGTGTCGCAAATGTTCCAGTTGTGCAGCCGTGAAAGGACCCCAGACACGCAGCAGAGGTGCATTAAAAGTGTACAACGTTGGAGCCCCTTGGGAACGGATAGCACTAGACGTTGCGGGACCATTTCCAGTAAGTGAGAGTGGAAACAGGTACTTCCTGGTGGTCATGGATTACTTTACAAAGTGGCCGGAAGTCTTCGCCATTCCTAACCAAGAAGCAACAACTGTCGCAGATAAATTAGTTCAAGAAGTCTTCTGTCGTTTTGGAGTACCCTTAGAAATACACAGCGATCAAGGAAGAAATTTTGAATCGCAAGTATTTCAAGAGACTTGTCGATTGATGGGTACCCATAAAACCAGAACCACCTCTTACCACCCACAATCCGATGGAATGGTAGAACGATTCAACCAAACGTTGGAGAGATATCTGGCGAAAGTTGTGGAAAGCCGGCAAAGGGATTGGGACAACCACATACAGCCGTTTCTTCTGTCTTACCGAAGTGCAGTCCACGAAAGTACGACTGTGACACCAGCCTTCGCGAACTTTGGAAGGGAATTACGGTTACCTGCTGATTTAATCACTGGAACTCCCCCTGATGCTCCATGTAGTGTAACAGATTACGCGAATGACTTGCGTAATAAGTTGAACGATGTTTATGAGCATATCCGACAATCCAGCCAACAGATGTCTGAGAAGATGAAGACCCGTTATGACCGGAAAGCAAACGGTAGGGGTTTCGACGAGGGTTCACTGGTGTGGTTGCATAACCCAGTGCGGAGCAAGGGGAAGTCTCCAAAGTTACAAGCAAAATGGGATGGACCATACCGAGTCGTGACTAGGATCAACGATGTCACCTACCGAATACAGAAGGGTCCACGAGGTGCGCCTAAAATTGTGCATGTAGACCGGTTGGCGCGATACTACGGGACTAATGATGCTCGGGACGAGCATGTCTAAGGAGGGGGCAGTGTTACATCGGACCTACTAGAACATTCGAGAAAGCCAGTGATTACAGTGTGTGTACGTTAGAAGTTCGAGAAAATTCCATTATTATTAGTTTTAAAGTTAGGTAGGTACAAACTCGCGACCTATTTATACAAAGACATTAGAATTTCGACCGTACGCCTAGGGCATACGGTTCATATTTGTTTGTTTTGTACAAGTAGCTTATACCTACAACTTTTATAGGTAATACCTACCTTGTAGGTAGGTACTTACTATTTCTTTTGTTAGTGTTTTTTATGACCCTCTCGAATGTTCGTGGTTACTCTGGTGTGTCTGTTGGCGAGTATAAATAGAGCGCTCAGGGCCGCGACCGGCAGTCTTGTTTTAGCGACACAACGAAGCGAATCCAAGTGAACTACAAGTGCGATATCTAAGTGAATAGTAAACAGTAGTGTATTTGTGATTGAGTTTTGATTGTTTTGTGATTAATAAAGTTATTGTGTTGTTTAATCGGTAGTAATTAATTTATCTCATACCCAGCTCGTAACAATACCATTTAATGCTATCCATTTATGCGCCCCTGTCCTTGTGGAGCAGGACCGGCATTGAGCCAAGCATTTTTATCAGCGATATAATCGTCCAATTTGTAATATGCTTGCTTACACAGTGTGCGTTTAATGCAAGTTTTAAATTTGGTTTCATTTAGTTCAAGAATGCTTTGTGGAATTTTATTATAGCATTTCAAACAGTACCCCATGAAAGACGAGTCTACTTTAGCGAGTCTGAAGCCAGGCTGAACTAACTGGTCTCTATTTCTAGTACTGTAATTGTGTCTGTCACCTCTTTTACCAAAAAGATGCAGATTTTTTCTGACATACATTATGTTTTCGTAGATGTATTGACAATATACAGTCATGATGTTAATTTCCTTAAACAGTTCCCTTAGAGAATCGCGCCTACGAAGATTGTATATGGCTCTGATGGCTCTTTTCTGCAGAATAAATATAGACTCAATATCAGCAGCCCGTCCCCACAGCAAAATGCCGTAAGACATTATGCTGTGGAAGTAACTAAAATAGACTAGCCTAGCGGTATCTACATCAGTGAATTGACGGATTTTTCTAATGGCATAAGCTGCTGAACTTAAGCGCCCCGCAAGAGATGTTAAATGAGAACCCCATTGAAGCCTTGAATCAAGCGTAAGCCCCAGGAAAACCGTTTTATCTACGAATTCGAGTTTTTCTTTATTCAATATTATCTCACAATCACAACTTTTAACATTCGGTAAAGCAAATCTTATGCATTTCGTTTTTTTTTCATTTATTACCAAGTTGTTTGCTGTGAACCAATTATGGACTTCAAGTAAGGCATTATTCACGTCATTTAGATTTTGGGCTCGTCTATTTATCTTAAAAATTAAGGAAGTGTCACCGGCAAATAATACCATATTTTGAGGTTGGTTTTTCAGTAAATAGGGTAGATCATTTATATATACTAAAAAGAGGAAAGGACCCAATATTGAGCCTTGCGGAACCCCCATTTTTACTTTCAAGCCCTGTGAATTAACACCATTTATTTGAACGTATTGCAGTCTATCACTTAAATAAGATTTTACCAAACTAAGTGCAAGTTTACCTAGTCCGTAATGCTCAAGTTTCAAAAGCAATGTGTCGTGATTTACACAATCAAATGCTTTGGAGAGGTCACAAAATATTCCTACTGCGTCTTGGGACTCTTCCCACGCCATGAATATGTGCTTTAATAAGGTTACACCGGCGTCAGTTGTACAACGTCCCTTGGTGAAGCCATACTGTTGATCGTGTAAGATTCTGTTGGTGTTGAAATGATTGAGCATTTGATTAAGCATTATCTTTTCGAACACCTTACTAAAAACTGGCAACACGGATACAGGTCTATAATTATTAGTATCTTTACTATCCCCGGATTTGAAAAGCGGTATGACTTTACTGTATTTCATTAAATCAGGGAAAACTCCTTGGTCTACGCACAAATTAAAAATTAAAGCTAAGTATGGAGCTATCGTCTCAAGTATGGAAGTACAAACTTTGATAGACATTCCCCATAGATCTTCGGTCAGTTTGATTTTTATTTGCCGGAAAGCTTTAATAACCGTCATCGGGTTTATATGTTTAAATTTAAATTCAGCCTGGCATCCAGATACATTCGCTTTTAATAAACCAATTGAGACTTCAGAAGAGGAATTTAGAGCCTCCGTAGTTTTTAACGGTATATTGGTGAAGAAATTTACAAATTCCTGAGCTACTTCCTGATTGGAGCTTTTAGGACCACATACTGTATCTAATGTATAGCTAGTATTACGTACTTTCTTCCTGTTAGTCTCGCTATTTATGACTTTCCAAACTGTCTTAATTTTATTTTCTGCTGTTTTAATCTTGTTGCTGATGTGCAGGGCTTTGGCAACCTTGCATGAATTTCTAAAATTTTTTGAATACTGAGCAACATAGTTGTTAAAAGTTTCAGTGTTTACATAAGGCTTAAGGCCATAAAGCTCAAATAGTGTTTCCCTACTTTTTCTGATACCTCTAGTTGCCCAATCACTAAATATAAATTTAGGGCAAATGCTTTTAGTCTTCTTTTCAAAATTTTTATTGAATTCAGTGTGAACAATTGAAAAGAAATGATCATAGAATTGATTTATATTAATATCGTCATGGCTCATAACACTTAACTTGTTCTGTAGGGAAATATTGTACCTATTTAATTTACTAGAAGTTATAGGTCTAAATTTAATATCAACTTTTTGCAATGGTGTATTACACCTGAAAGTTACAGTTTGTCCGCTATGGTCAGACGGCAGACTATTTACTACGGCTCTATCTAAGTATTCACAATCGCAGAAAACATTATCTATACAAGTAGCAGAAGAAGGCGTGACTCGAGTGGGTTCTATAAAAACGTTAGTCAAGTCAAAAGACTTAAAAAGATTTAATAACCGACTGCTATTTGAATTATCTTCTAAAATATTGATGTTGAAGTCACCACAAATAATTGTAGATTTATTACTGGTTGTAAGTTTTGCCAGGACATCTTCCATTATTGATTCAAATAAGGAAAAGTTTTGATAGTTTGGGGGTCTGTACACACACACAATTACATGCTTATCTAGCTCAACACAAGACAGTTCGACGCAATGTTCAACCGAAAGACCTACTATGTCAGCACGTTGCTTATATTTAACACCATTTTTCAGTAATATTAGGGAACCTCCACGCAGCATAGATTTACGGTTAAAGCAGCTACCCACCATATAATTCTCATAATTAATAAGCATTTGGTAATCTTTTAACCAATGTTCAGTAAAGCAAACAATGTCAAACATACTTTTCTCTAAATACAATTCAATTTCTAATAATTTGGAAGAAATGCCTTGGATATTTTGGTGGAATAATTTTAAAGAGTTCTGCTGAGGCCCTTTTTTACGACCTAATGGAGTGCAAGAAGATACCTTGCTGTTGGTAGGATTAACAATATTGTTAATGGTACCTTCTGTTGTCTCACTTCCTAGTTTAAATTAATATTAAGATCTGGAGAGAGCCCCGAGACTCCCGATCCATCGCCAGACAACATGATCCTATCATAACTAAGAGCTAATTGAGAAGTTTCCACGGTGACATATGGATTCTCCTCCGTACAAAGTTTGTAAACATCAATAGCACTAATGCTATATTTATTTAAGGTCACCCCCTGTTCATTAGTAATAGTACTAATAGTCGCAGTGTCAATAATAGAACAAAACTTAGACATACTACTTATGTCTGTGTGAATATTAAAAGCTAATAGCCGAGCTATTTTGTGTCTACAACTAATAGGTAGATACACTTTACCCCGCGTTGATCTAAGTTTATCAATAAAAGTGTTAATATCAAGAAATATAAATTTGTCACTATAGTGACCTACTAAAAAATGCATGTGTTTATTTAGCATGTGAATATAATTGTTTTTTCTGTTTCCAAAATTTTCAAAATATGGAAAAGCACACAAAATGACTTTTTTACAATCTAACTTTAACAACTCAGAAACATAGTTAGTGATGTCTTCCTTTTTAACCCTTGAACTATTACCAACACATATAGTAATGGTGGTACTAGGATCACAAACACTTTTTGTTACAGATGCCATAATCTGTTTGTAGGTTGACCCTGGCATACAATTGTTTTGGGTACAATAACTCAGGTTATTACTAATTAATTTACCTAGCCCCCTACCCATCCAAATTGTTAGTCAATTTTGCCTCACAGTTAGTCAAACTAAACTAACAAAATAAACCCACATGCTAGCTAGGACAATCTAAGAACATGAAGTGTTGTTACTTTTGGGTTTCCTTTTCACGTAGAGTGTTACAGAGAGATAAGAAATCCAAGGTTTAATGCCGACGGGACGGTTTTCTGACCCTTGACAAAAAAAAATGTATTTTAGAAAATAAGAAAAAACAAGAGACCCCCGTTTTACATGGGTCTCTCAGTTCGTGTAGTCTCTGTTAGGTTGCAAACAAAATCGAAATTTAGGTGTATCTTGTGTTAGCGTCAGTTTTAATTTCTATTGTTTGATATGATATCTTGACCAATTTTATTACCTTGATGTGAAATATGCTACGCAAAACTTCTTATAGTGTCGTAAATTATCATCTATGAATAACTAAAAAGGCGGTACTTATTTCTATAAGTCCGACCAAGCACGACAGACGACGATAATTTTGATGTGTTTTGTCCTGTGCGGGCTAATAAATGCTTTTTCTTTCTTTTCTTTTTTTTTTCTTTCTTTCTTTCACGTATCCAGACTTTTGGTTCGGGGGGGACAAACATTGACACGCACACAACCATGAGACACATGACACTGGCCACGGGCGTCAGCCCGATTTTTTCCAGGGAAACCTTCAATTCCATGAAAACAGCTCGAAACTTTTTGCACTCTTAATCGGATTATGTTAGATTCAAGGAGTAACTGGGCCGATCTATAAAGAAAAGCCCATAAATAAAAAAAGTTGGATTTGAAAAGCGAACGCAGCGAGCTTGAAAATTTTGCATTCACCTCGAATTTGATAGTCTTTTGTCCTTTATTAGCAAAACGCCATTCAGCTAAAAAATCGCTGTAATCACTCTACTATTATTTACGTACTTCGCAGTGGTTGTATTACGTTGTACCCCCTATATACGTGCTTGAGTCCGACTATCTTCTTATTTTCGGGAAGAATTGTAGTTAAAATAGGAGAAAATTTACCGGTAAAGAATGCCTCGCCTTCAAAAGGTAACTCGGTCCCATTCGCAATAGTTTCATTATCGCTTGTCTCTCTCTTCACTTTCCCATTCTCGTCTACATCAGGGACGGTTGCGTTAACTTGAGCATAGTCAGTTACATTCTTTAATTCATGTATTTCATTATCAGTTTCAATGTTGGTCTCCAAAATCTCCACTGAACGAAACTCTAGTTTTCGTGGGAACAAAACGCAATTTTCGCCAGCCATCGCCATTGTATTTTGTAGAAATACGTAGTTTGTGATGCCGAAAACGGCAGCACATACGAAAAGTATTAGATGACATGCTGAAAAGAAAGAAAATAGAATTAGAAACCACTTGGTTTTACAAATAATTTAGTTCTACCATTAAATTGTCACTCGAAAAAGGGCACTTTATTCATCGACAACAGTGAATAAAACGCTCTTTTACTCATTGTCACTTTGTCAGACTTTCGGGCGACTGGCTTCCTGTTAAGACTGTCAAAGTACTACAAATGACAGCCGGGCCAAGGGTTTTACGTACTTTCCGACGCATCGAGGATACTCGGTATGTAATGAATTAGTAGTCACCCATCCACAGACTGACCTTGGTAAGCGTAGCTTAACCTTGAAGATTGACCCGAGTATCTGTTATTTTTAACCTAAGAGAAATATAAATACTAACTATACTTCTTTATATTTTCTTGCAGTCAATGGTCAAAAGTAGAAAAAACATCTCGGTCCTTGAATCCCTCGCTCCGCTCAGGATTCTACTCTAGAATCCTTCGCTGGTCTTGGGATAGCTCAAGAAAATTACCATAACAGACGATCCTGCCCTGTCCAAACGTTTTCTGTTTGTAAATGTGATGAAATAAATAAGGCACGCAAAGTAATGCGCCTGCCTGAGTTTGAACCCATGACCTCCAACTCGTTAAGCAGTGCCATTACCATTCTGTCATCGCCGTTTTATAGTCTATCTCACGCCCACTGGTTGTTTGCATTATTTTAAACACCAATGCAATGTTATCATGGTGAAACGCAAAATAGCCAAACACCTTTGTTTAAAATTCAAGTGACCTAAAATCGGTGTGGTGATGGCAAAAGTGAGCTCATAATGACATAAGACCGATAAACGATGAGTACATGATACTCAACGTACTTGTTATCCGGTTGATTGAGTTTACGATTAGTCTATAAACTGCTAAATATCGTGATAAACTCGAGGAATTATTGGATTAATAAAAGACACGCTTCTATCTCCTAACCCAGAGAAGAATGAGTGAATGAAGGAGAGCGGCACTTGTACTCATATATTTTTATGACAAAGATCCCATCTCCAAGTTACAATCGTTATAATATAAATATTGTCGCGAAAATTGCTTTTAAATTCAGCAAGAGTAGGGTAAACTGGGTACGGTTGAAACAATTTAGCTTTTATCGTTTATAATTTTGTTATTTATAAACCGAGTGACGATTATGATACATCAAATTCAAAAGTGAAGTTTTGGCTACGATATGGTTGTATTATTATAGTTCCCGGGTTATTATTTTTAGAAATATATGAAATTTAAAAAAAAAAACGGATTTGTTGCAACCGTCCCCATGCCAGGGGCGGTTGAAACAGCGATTGGGGTCAGTTGAAACACATACAAATCATACAATAAATACTAAGGAAGCATGTATTATTTATCATTGAAACTAATTAAGGCACCACATAACAACATTAATCAGTCTTCAAGGTTTCATCAGGCTTTAACGAGTAGTAAACAATTAAAGAATTACACATTTACACATTTTGAATAAACTAAATAAAAACTTTTTTTTAATCAAATAAACATTCCAAATAAACTAAAGAAAACACTTCTTAAATCAAATAAACATAAATAAGAAAGAAATAACAAAGAAAACAGAGTTTAGAGATTAATCAGAGTATTCAGATTCGCAATTGTGGCAAACGTAGCTAAGATCACTACTTTACGTAGTGAATCTCCAGCTTTTACCTCCTCATATGCATTACTATAGCTCGACAAGTTAATTTCTCCTCTGGAAGTCTTCCTCACTCGAACTCTCGGCATCTACAAAAAATAAAAATTTTGTTTCAACCGTACCCACAAAAAATGTTTCAACCGTCCCCAACACCACTTTTGGTAGAATATACTTTATAGTTACGACAGTAATAATAACACAGTAAAAATAGTCACTATCCCTTATTCTACAAGCTTCATAATTATCACAAACACACACTCAATACATTCACTTACAGAGAACAGATAATATAAGCGTTAATGTCAGAAGAAAAATACTTACTTTTGGGTAATAAAAAACAATATGGCGTCCTGCACACAACAACAACGCGCGGGGAGCGGCGCGCTACTATATTCGCGTTCGGAACTGCCGTCCGCTTCGTTTTCCCTTTGCCGCCCTCACTCCCCGCGTAACCTTTTACGAGATATTTGCTCTGTTTCAACCGTCCTTTGTTTCAACCGTACCCAGTCTACCCTACCATACGCATCGGTGTTCGTGACTGTAACTAACACGTAAAAGTGCTGTTCTCACTCATATTTTTATCTTATAAGTGAATCTGCTATACGATTGCAAGTCAACGTACAAGCTTATTTTCAGGAATTACGACATATAGCTTCGTAACATGAAAGTTCCTGAGGTCGGTGCTGAACCGATGGTCTAATAACTGTGACTTTCGTAGTCCACAATGAATGGATTCTCAATTTTCAAACATATTTAATTAAGGTATGCTAAAAATAACGTTGAAACGTCTGTCTGTTATATTTTCCGAAAACATTTGTTTATTTCAGCGGTCTGTTTATTTGATAACTGGTCGTAACTGATGAACAATATTGTTTAAACACTGATCGTTCTTGAAAACACGTCATGCAAGTAAACCGCTACCTAATACCTAAACCTACCTTAAAATAATGTCTTATCATACGTCTGATAATAATAACCTGCTATTTCATTTGAAATATAGTTCATCGCTGCACATAGACTCACCTTTTATCGAGAATGTCTACCTATTTCAAAGATACCTTATCTTTGAAACGTTGGTACTACATAGAAGTCTTTCATGAATGACGGCACATCGGGGTTATCCATAGGTACTTATTCCATAACATTACTCTACTAGGTACTCGTTCGATAACCTGCTAGATACTAGATCAACGGTTCAATGACTGCAACAGTCTCATGGAACTCCACATTATTTGGTCAATTATTGTATTCAATGCCCAGCATTGAAACAATACGTAACGTATCACCTGTATTATCGTGCTTTATCTGTTTTTTTTTGTCATTTTTAGGAAACTCCACATCAACGATTGCAAAGAAGTTGTGTGGCTTGGTGAAAATATTTAGTCAACTAGCTGACCCGCGCAACTTCGTCTGCGTCACATAAGAAAAAGAGAGGGTTACAGAGAGTGGGTCGTAAGCACCTATAATACAATTTTCAAAGAGCACATCACACACATCCTTCCGCATAATGAATATGCGCGCCCGGTACATGATCATTATTTTGCTGCAGAGTTACTAGAAACGGTGTATCTCTTAAGATATGCATTGAAATCAATTTACGTGCAATACTAAACGCGTCCATCAATTCTGTTAATATTGTTGATTGCAAAATTTTAAGTAGATTGGACCACGGAATCACACTTTCCCAGACAAACTTTGCCCCACCCTTTTCTTTCCCTTAGGGATATAATTTTAGAAAATCCTTTCTTATCGTATGCCTACGTCATATAAAAAATTCAACCTCCAAGTTTCAGATTTCTACAATCTGCGGTTTAGGCTGTGCGTTGCTCCATCAGACAGTCCTTCAGGACAAAGCATTTTTTATTTGTAGATAGTAAGATTTGTACTCGTTTGTATTGTAATTTTTCCGGCTGTATGTCTGATGTACATTCGTATAGTCTACATTTTTTTCGTAGTATTATTTTACTTGTAAATACAGGGTGGAAACGATTAACGGGGCAGAAAGGGGAGCTTCCTTAACCGTTGGCATCAAAAAATGTTTTGTGTAAATATCAATTTTCTTGCTAACTTTACTTTTATTAAATCTGTTAATGGGGGGTCAAACTTTCACGAAAAATTACGGATGGTATCCTTGGACCATTTTCATGTAGCTGCGGTTAAGGTTTATCTATATTGGCATCAAAAAAAAAATTGTATGTAAAATGGCAATTTTCTGGCTAACTGCACTTTATTTTTTAATTAAATCTGTGAATGGGGATCAACATTTAGCGAAAAAATAGGGATTGTTTCTAAGACCATTTTCGTGCAGCTGCAGCTCCCCTTACTGCCCCGTTTACCGTTTCCAACCTGTATTGCCAACTATTTATTCCGAGGAAAGCCGATTTTCTTGAGGTCCGCTATTTTGGGCGTATTTACTTCAAAAATCAAATTTAAAGAAAATTGAGAATTATATTTATCTGTATTAGATTTGATGAAGTATTTACAGCAACTTTTAAAGGTTTACACTTCATTGGATTTTGTTCTATAAGTGTATGAAGATAATTAATTTTAAATAGAAAACCCTCTTTTTTACGTCTCTGGATGATTTTTTTTTAATGCTGAAACAGGTACTTTTTTATTTTTAATAATCAGTATTTACTTTTAGTTTCATGATTCTAGAACAATCTTAAAAATGTTTTTCATACAAACTTTACCCCCCCCCCCGTTTTCATCCCCTTTTTACAAAATTTGCCATAATTTCTATAGCCTAAATGTTATTCTAAGTTTATTCAAATAGATAAGTGAAGTTTTCATCAAAATCCGTCCAGCAGTTTTTACGTGATGCGCGGCCAAACAAACAAACAAACAAAAACTTTAAAAATGTTTAGTTAGTTATTTTAAGTCACCCTGGTAGATTTTTTTTAATCTTCAATGTACAGAATTTTTGGTCTCAACGATTTTATTATAGGTATAGATATAGATGATTCCCTTTCTAATAGGTACAAACATAGAAAGTAAGTAAGTATTCCTAATATTTATGTAAATAGGTAATAAGGTACCATTTTGTTTGGGGTATATTTTTGGGGGATAGGGTTTGGCATATGGATAAAAACCCCCTAAATACAAGAAGTCCCATCAAAGTGTCCAATCAAAGTAAATATTTGGGAACCTACATATTCTGTAATCCAATCGAAATAAATACATACTACCTCCTTATATGTTTGATTTACAAATTATTTTGGTATTACGTTTGTGTGAACTACGAATGCTCCGCAGGCCTCTTAAGAAGAACAAATCTGAATGATAACTCACCTTTCCACACGCTGAGCGTCTTGGAGGACCTCTCCTCCAGATCGAAGTAATCGTACAAAAGTATCGTCATGTTCACTTCACTCCATGGTCATGGCAGATCTGGAATAGACAGGGTAGTTCTAATATAGTGCGTTAGAACCTTTTCTGTTTAGGTAGGTGACAGAACTAGAAGTCCTTTGACTTTTTTGAACTAGTGGTACTCAGTGACAAGCTTTTAATAATTTGTTGCTATCAATATAATCAACAATTCAAATAAAGAAAAAAAAGGTTTAAAAAAATAACATATTCCTTATGGAGGTACTGATTAATTATGAGATTGAAAAGTATTATGAGATTTCATCTCGATTATATTGTTCGTTTACTGCGGGGGGCGTCATCATCAACTCATCATCGTATAGCTAGTATTTCAAATCGTCAAAAGCGCAGTGAACGAATATTTGGGACGCTCCACTCCAAATACCATCCCATACCCATACCTTCTTAAGTTTAACGTCTTTTCGATAATTGCGATCGTCGATTTTAGTAAGGATTTCTCTTCTACGACTACGGTCTATCTCTATATCATAATTTATTAACACCCGCTACACGTTTTCCCTTCCATTCTCCTTTGTCGACTATCACGTTATCATCTGCTCCTTTTTCTTCCTATTATTCGTCACACAATCTATAGGTAGATACATCATTTCCTCTACGGTCCGTAATAAAATAGTGATCAAGGGTACCACATCATCCTGCCGGGGTTGCGGGCCTGTTCGAAAGAGATACCGCGGCCCCGGAACGTAAAAGGCGAGGAAGGAACATGGATGGTTTTTAGTCAGTAAGAGTCTGACACTCCCTCCCGCTCCGCCCAGAGAGGGGGGGGATCATTTGATGATTTCCCATCCTTAAAAAAAAAAAAAAAAAAAGGGTACCACATCATGGGGCCCGCAAGGGCCGAAGCCTGTCGGGGTTGCGGGCCTGTTCGAAGGAGATACCGCGGCCCCGGAACATAAAGGGCGAGGCAGGAACATGGATGGGTTTTAGTCAGTAAAAGTCTGACACTCCCTCCCGCTCCGCCCAGAGTGGGAGAAGTCATTTGATGATTTCCCATGCCAAATAAAAAAAAAAAGGGTACCACATCATGATTAATGTCACTTCCACGTGTTTGACACGCTAATACTGCTAATTTATTAGTTAAAGTAGATCAGTCATTTGTTTCTACTTTTGTAGGTCAATTAGTGTATTGAATTAGGCCGTCCCCATAGAGATTAATTTACGATCAGAATTAATGTAGATATTCCTTATGGCCACGAAAGTTCGTGTTTTTACCGAAAGTAGGACAAATTCGTCGATTAATATCGGCGCTTCGTCGAATAGAATTGGCACCAATGGTGGTTTTAAATTAACTTTCGCACAATGGGTTATTTTTATCGCGTACTATTGGTACAGTAGCTGTATAATGTTGGTATAATAGCATAAGTTCACAAGGTTAAGTAGTCTCTTGGAGTCTACACAGCTGTTGGATTTTTCTATCTGAACCTACCTGGATGCATGGTGTTTAAAATGAATACTAAAACCACACTCTCAGACTCATATAGAGACCAAATGTACCTATCTATAGGGTGTAAAACACCTCTCTTCACGAAGCTGAAAGGCACTTGTTTTCCCCATCATTGAGATCATTTTTTTGTTGTACACCATACCTGGGAACCCTCTAGTTACGGAGATAGGGGGGTCAAAGTTACAACTTATTGACACGTTTTTTTTTAAATACCTACTTACAAGTTTTTTTGTAAGATTTTGACACTTCCACGACCCCCGTACTATTAAATCCATCCATCAGCACAATGTTTTAAGTACCTACCTACTTTACACGGCTCTATAATGAGGTGATTATTGGTATTATGGTGGTACACCCAGTATATTGGGTTTGAACAAAATCGTTTCTTTCGTAAACATCGATACAAAGACTCTCAATACAAATTAGACTTGAAAAATAGGTACCTACACAAACAAAAAATAAAATGCGCAGTTACAAAAGTCGAGCAGGATACTAAATTAAAACAAAATGGCTATATTGTTTTGTTGATAGCGAATACTCTAATATCAGGAAAACGATTTTTTCCGTTTGATATCGGAACTAAGAAGTTCAAAATAACGGTGATCAGGATAGCGAAACTGTATTTGGACAGAAACCAAATATTTGAAGGGCAATAAACAAATATATCGTCTAACAAGCCTAACTCATAACAATCATTTTAAGCTTCTTTTCTATAGTCTAACCAGATGCAAGGTCCATGGATGCAGCTATTCTACAAAGAGCGACTGGATATCTGACCTCCACAACAAGCTCAAGTTTTTAAAGGGTTGGCTTTGAACTTGGACTTTATAAGGTCGGTCTAGTATAACAAATGGAAATACAGGCGGCGAGTAGTTTAATCGAGAGAATAATTAATGTCGTTAGTTTCAATCTGCAACACTGAACGAGAGGTTTTAATTATAGCTAACCACATTGAGATCAAGATCGATCCACGATAAAGCTTGGTTAGAGTTTACAAACAAACTGTTACTGTTAGCCTGTGTAATACCTACTGGTGGGCAAATATGATATCCCCTATCATCATCTGCCTAGCCTTTTCCCAACTATGTTGGGGTCGGCTTCCAGTCTAACCCGATGCAGCTTAATACCAGTATTTTTCATGGAGCGACAACTATCTGACCTCCACAATCCAATTAATACTGGGTAATACGATACCTGCACTTTGTAATACTGGTTGTCAAACTTTTTGGGCCACTGACCACCTGTAACGACTTCCAAAGATAGACAAATGACAGCCAGGACCAACAGCTTAACGTGCTTCCCGAGGCACAGAGGAAACTCGGTGTGTAAGGGTAGTCACCTATCCACAGACCAACCTAGGAAAGCACGGCTTAACCTAAAGATCGGCCCGAGCGGCTGTGAATGATGTCCTCATGACCTCTACATCATTCGATCCTGGGTCGTGGTGGAAATCTGGTCGTTGGTTCTATCCAGCTCGTCACCCCATCTTCTGTGAGGTCTACCGCGTCGCCTTCTGGCTGTGTCAAGGCCCCACAACGTACAATTAAAACAATAAGAAAGAAGAATGTTCTTGAAATCTACTTTAGCACTTGCATACCTTTTCAATTTTGTTCTTGAAAAAAAAACTGAACAGCAACAATGTAGGTACATAAGACACTGTGTAAAACATTTTAATACCCACATATCAGCGCCGTCAGAAACATAATTTTATAGTAAGGGCCAAGGGCATAGGGATTACTCAATGTCGTCATGTGGGAAATTTAAACTTCAGAAATAGCAACAGGAAATACCTACAGACAGCATGCCAAACGGTCATAAGTTATTGGACTGAAAATAATTTGATACAATGTATTTTAGTACCACAGAACAGAACCACGTAGGTATACAGAAAGTTTATGAGTTTTTTTAATGTTTCATAGAAAAACCTGATTGGTGTTCAGTTTGTTTGCAATTTTTCACGAATACTGAACATTTACATTACATTAAGTGCTTGTAACAAGCAGGCATCGTTTTCCTGAAGGAGGAATAGTTTTATCCTAATAAATAATTGTATCTCCAGGCATGGAAGGATGCAGAAAACTGAAGACTATGGCAGCTCGTGCAGAGTCGTGCACTACGCGACCACGACTTGTCGTATGACCTCTCTTATAGTTACAGGTACTCTCCGATGATTCTTTGTTAATATTATATTATACATTACATATATAATAAAATATGGTTCTACTAATATATTACGATGTGTTGCTGGGGAGTTTGTTCCGCCACCGTTTCAAGTGCTGCTTCTTCCCCGCCAAAACATTAGGAAGTGGCTAAGGGCGGGCTTTTTGGAGGACTGTCTCTTGTGAACTTTGACATTCAAAAAGTGCTGATTATCAGCCTAATTTTAAATGACTTTTGTTTTAAATTGATTGGCCGCTGTCTTAAAAAAAACTGGTCGGAGCCCGGTTGTGCGGCCAAACTTTTTTCATGGTCGAAGCTTCTGCGGACCAAAAGTTGTAATCGTGGATGGTACCGTAGTAGTGACCAACTTCATTCCGGCCGTGGACTACGATTGGTTGACTCCATTGGCAACCAATGACCAGTAAAACAGTATGATGTACAAACAGGCAAAATAAAAAGAGGCTACAGCTTGAAATCCTGAAATCCTGCCAGGATTTAATTTTCTCATATTAAAACCATGCCGCGCAATGGCTTGGCTAAAGTTAGTGGACACAGACAAATGAATAAACACGTACTTATTTAAGATTGTAACGTGTTTCTTAGCAAATGTCACCGGCACTAAAATAAATCGTCTCATCGCATCAAAACACGAGCTAAACCGATTAGATGCGCGATGTCAATTGAATAAGTCACGACCTTTAATAAAAGTCTAGACAAGTACCTATTGTGTTTCAGAATTGATGTTCCGTGAAGCAACCAAAATTAATTTTGATTGTACTCAAATTGGTAAAATGAGATCAATAAATACACGCTATTCTGAAGCTGAACTTGATCGGATTTCCACGTCGCGCGTCGAGCAAAAATATATTTTGTTTTTTTTTTTGTCAGGCAAGGCAGTTGGTTTTTAGCAGTAGTGCTCTGCTACTGCTAAATACTACCTCAGAATCTGCGGTTGATGGCACAGGGATTACATTAGACGCAGATGTTTTAAGAATGGGAAAAGTGTTTTTAGAAGATATTCCGGTTTTTCTAATCCAATGGCGAGTCCATTCTTGTTGGTTTGTTTACTTACTACTACTAGTGAGATGTGGGTGTATCAATCATGCTTGAGGTACACCTCTTCCTAATCTTTCATGGATTTCAATACGGGATTATGGGAATTTGATCATTTCGATACACTAATTCATTGTAGTTAGGTACTAAATATACTACACGTAGGTAAATATTTTGAAGTTTATGTTTGTAAGTACAAAATATTGGCGTCTTGGTTCAATACTCGCTCGAGGTCACCCACTTTGGTTGTAGTGTATTTCGTTACTATGGTCACTGAACATGTTTATTGGACATCTATATTTAAGCATTACGTACAGACTTGTTAGTAGGTGACAACCTCTGGCAGCTTATGCTCAATTGCATCATATTTACTTTCGTCTTGCAAAACGCTCAGAAAATTGATTGAAGAGGCACTTGTAACTTATTGTTTGTAGTCCATTGCCAAACAATCTAAGCATGTAGCCTTGAAAAGGGTTGCTTTATATAGTTTGAAGTGAAAGCTTTTGAGTGAAAAAAAATAATAGAACTCGCCTGACCGTCACCTAACGCTTCGTAGCACTCGTAGCCGATCTCATGAGTTTTCACTTCTATTGGCAGTCCCAAAGTCCCCCATGCTTTTTTAACTAATTTCGTCTTACACTGAGTCGATTAGATAACTAATTAAACTATAACTTTCTTTTTTTACAAACACCTTTGTCAAACATTTTGTACAAATTCGGCTATGAAAAGCATTGATTTCTGCCAGAGAGCTTGAAGGTTGCTAATTTTGCGGTAAAGTTTAAATATGCTATCTGGTAGTGGTGATGAACATGATATTTCATCTTTCTATCACTCTTTTTATAGCGTTTGCTGTACATTGCTCGTTCTTTTTGGTACACAACTGTGATGTGAAATTAAACAAAGTGGTCCTTGGTGCATCTCCGGTAAAAATAACTTATTCAACGTAACATCCAAACAATCAAAAATATACCGTCGAGACTTAATCCTTTTAAATAATCCTGAAAGAAATCATTTTCTGTCATTCCCAGACAGTACATCATCAGCCTGTAATGTTCCCACTGCTAGGAGTCCTAGGAGTCCTAGAGGCCTGTGTCCTAGCCTAGGACACAGGCCTCTATTAGAAGGAGCTGTAGTAAAAAACGCGGGCCCAATGCGAGTTGGTAGATGTTGCATGTCTTCGAGTTTTTTAGGACATGCCGGTTTCCTTGCTGTTCTCTTTCACCAAAACAATTGAATCCATGAAAATTTTATTAAAGCCAAATGAACAAATAAAAGAACCCATGACTGGCATGATGAACACCTCTGTGCACCCCGTCAGGGAATACATAGGTACCTAAGCTGCTAACATTCAAATTAGGGTTGCCAACATTTCTTCAGCAAAATATAGTATTTTTCAAAATAACCTACAAAAATATAGTACACCCCAAAAAAAATAGTAAGTATTTCATGGAAAAAGCCAAGAATAGACAAAGACTCAGATTCAGAGAGCAGGATTGAAATTAATTATTTGCCAAGTTGTTTCGGTATTTTTTTTTAATATGTCGCCATTTTTGACATGATGTTTTGTCAGTTAACTCATTACAATCGGCAGATGTTTTGTTGATGAATGCATCAGTCAAAAGATTATGTTAAAATATTCTTTTGGACGTTTGTAATTATTTATTTTTAAGAAGTTGTTTATTAGATTTCAGTGTTGAAAATATAGTATTTTTGCGTACATATATTTCTTCAACAGTACTATAGTACGCAGAGCCGAAATATAGCACAATACTATACATATATTATAATACGGTTGGCAACCCTAATTCCAATATTCGTAACGATTAAAGACGCTGAGGACGTCAGTTACGATCAACATATTACTGGCTACTTGGACGCAATACTGTAAATATTGAATGATTTCCCTCGAGGTTTTACTCCAGTGAATTATTGGCGAGAATAAACACGCATTATATAAAACAAGGCCGTGTTTATAACCTTTGTTATTAATTTACCTATTACATAGTAGTTTCTGAACGGGTTGATATCTTCCCCAATATAATTCCATAGAACCCTAGGACACAATGCAGTACCGTTTTCGTATTCTACAATGTCCTCCTCGCTTTTCTAGCAACGCCTTATTTCCTTTAATAATTCTCTTTAAATTGCAACTCCATGCTGCCCTAGCTTAAACGAAGAGTACTATTGAGCATTTCTTTCTTTTCTTTTCCGTGCATAGGTTTTATGTCGCCGATGGGCCTCTAAAGCTTTTCTGTAAGTCTGTCTAGACAATTTGTAGGATAATTAGAATATAAGTGTCTTATTTTCTTTCACCGACTCCAGATTTTTTTATTTTTCTCACAGTCAACAAAAACAACGTTAGAAACAGTTGTGAGACACCTTCGGGTGCTAAATATTCATGATCCTATTCATAGCTGTCTACCTCGATGTGTGAATCATGACATCATTTATATTCTGGTTAATTTTAATTATCGACACTGTATGAATGTAGCTGTATTATTAGTGTACATGAAGACATTAACGACTCGACGCGTAATTAATTTGAATGTATGACTTTGTTGTACAAGTCATAAATTCAAAATAAGGTGATAATATACAAATGAGATTCTGTCTCCTATTTCAGGGTAGAGTTAGTTCCCATTCCATGGCACGAGAATACATGTTGCAAATAAGAGAACGACTTTAAAACTCAAGTAGGATAACTTAGCTTAGTTGTTGAAAAAAAAACAGCAAGACATTTGGATAATCGAAAGTGTTGAAAGACTAACAAGGAACTTTGGTAATGTAATAAATGGTCGGTTCCAAATATCTGATCAACGTTTATTTGAGATTTGGAATTCGTTCTTCTCTCCTCTCTATTTCAAGTTGCCTCCCTAGTTAACAAAATACAGGGACCAAACTGGATCAATCTTCAGAAACGGCCATGAAACAACTGACAGCCGAGCCAAACAATAAAAATTCTTTCAGATCCATCCGACCGCTGACGGTTTGCTGACGTCAACCTAAACAGGTGTACGACCTCAAATGAAGATCAGAAATACAATCCATTACCTTCACCTCGACAGCAAATGCACGGGATGTCAGCAGCTGGACATAAAATGCAATTTGCAAACGATACACAACACGGTCACGATTGATGACGATTGACGGCAGAATACAAATGGGAGGATTAGAAAGGAATAGAGCATTAGCTCTGTTGGCAATTTACCTCAATGTAGTTTCCCCCTAGGAAACTACAATAATGACTAAAACTCGAAAAATAAGAAATACAGGACAGTGATTAAGACGAGAAATATTTTCATTAACTTGCTAATTTCAAATTACAAAGAAACCATTTAAAGATGAAAGGATTGGTTAGTTAGTGACTATGTATTGGTCAAATATTGCAACTGAATTTCAAACCAGTACCAACCGAATGGGCTAAAATTTTCCACGCACCTTTGGTTCTGGTAACAATACATTTTTATGAGAGATATGACTTTACCCTGCAGCCAAGAACACCTTCTCACGAGAGAGCTCCTCAAGGGTAAATGGAACGGGCAGAAAACTTTATATACGCGTTTGAATGGTGGTCGACAACCCTAATTTACTACTTTACATTTTGGTTAAAAGGAAAGAATATTTGTTATGGCATAACTGTACTACTATGCGTTTATTACATATTTAAAAACCTAGTAGAGACAGAGATTTTTTTGAATTTTTGTTCCAGATGAAACGATATAAAGAATGCAGTATGTTGAGATATAGCTATAGTACCACACCATTGTATATATGTTGTCGTCTCATAATCTCATTTACGGGCATGACGCAATAGCCGCATTTAATATTCTGTTTTTATAGCCACGCTTCGGCGCAGGGGCACGATTTATGTGGTAGTTCATAGTTAAACAGTTTATATTTTTTATGTATAGCTGATTATATGGAGTTTGCAACTAAGTGGCCACGCTTTCGGCATCAGTGGGAATGATAAGATACCTAAAAAGTTTAACGAGGCTAGCGTCGTCGGTTGATAATAATATAAACAATACGGTAAATTGGTATACTAAAGTGCACTATCATATATTTTATTAGGTATACGTGCGTTTTATCGTAATATAAACTTAGTCCGAGTATTTCAGGAGTAACAGGAAAATATAACTAAATCGTCATCTAAAGTCGTAAATTAACAAAACATTCTGTACAAATAAATGATGCTGCTGTAGTGCAGTGCAGCTCAATTAATACTGATATATGGATCAAGGTGCCGCTAGTGTGTATAAATCCCCTTATTACAGTCAAATTAGCTTTGAATAAAAGTCTGCCAACTCGACAGCGTTGGTCGATTCTCAAAGTACAGGTGCAAACAAAACACATAGAGTAGGACAGGAGATTCTAGCAGATAGTTTAGATGTCTACTGCAATTAATTAAACACTAGCTATTCTACAAACCGCGGCAAGTAGAGCTCAAAGTTCCCCGTAAAAGGAAACTTCTTCCTATGTCGTGATTCATATACAACTAAAGGATTATGAAGGAATAACCATTCTCTTGAAAATCAAAAGACCTATTTTATTATGGAACCAAAGGATTTGCCCATCCACGTCTAAATCCTCTCAACAAGGAAACAAAGCAAGAAGAAAGAGAGATTTTCAAAAAAAGAGCTTCTAATCAATAATATGCTACACAGTCGCAAAGCTTAATTTTGATTACGTCAGGATCTGCCATCGTCTCGACGCCGCCACGTCGCCTTTGCAGGGGCCTCGAGGTTAATGAAGGTCAAGGATGAAAAGAAGGACGAACTTGAAGGACCACTTTGGATATCTTGGAGGTTATCAAGATACCCTTACAAGGGTAGGACTACGATTTTTGTAGACCCGTGTATGGATGGATCTTTATCAGGACCATGTTTACATTTTGTTAAAAGTTCATTATAAATTCATGACACAAAGTGAGTATTGTGATCTGCAGTTGACACTTGATCACTTAAGTACCTACTTTTATTTACTACTGGCTGTCCCAGGCATGCGTTGCAAAGAACTTTTTCCTACCTACCTATTTCTTCGTTTTAACGTTCCCTGAACTAGCACAAAAAAATGAAAACCAAAATTAGCCAAATCGGTCCAGCTGTTTTCGAGTTTTGAGATTTACAAACACATACTTAAGAAAAGATGCATAGAGAAGTTTTATATGAAGAAGAAGGTGTGTAATTCAAGTGTCATAGGAATTTATCCTTAATGTGTAAAGCTAGTTCATGCCCTTTAGGGATATTTCTATGATTCAGTTTTAGGGATTCGTTTCACCAACAACGGTCCAAATGTCGAAAGCAAGTCTTCTCACAGCGCAATCAATACCCAGCTTCCATATTATGTAGCAGCACGTCCTGTATCATATTTCTGTTTTTTTTTTTGTTTTCTCATTATTAACGATTTATCTCATTGTTCCGTCCTCTTAACGGTCCACATCATGTTTTCAGCATTCCTGTTTGATTTCTCAAAATGCAATTAAACCAAAATCATACCTTATCAAAAAAAGTATCCGAACGGGGACGACTAACACTGATAAGAACTTCACAAACTATTCACATTTTTATTGATAAAACTGTATTTTTTTAAACGTAGACTTCCTATGAATATTCGTTTCAGACCGACAATAACACAGCTGTCCTGCTACGCATGCCGCGTTGACTGACTCCAATAGAACAAATTCTATGAGATAAGCCGTTTTAGATTTGGAACTTGCGTCTGTGGCAAGTGCGCGGTCAGGAAAAGAGATGACAGGAAAACACAGAGAATAAAACCTACATCAGAAAGAGATAGCGGTATAGTTGTCGGCTCCAACTGTGTAACCTCCAAACTTTTGACAGCTTTGTTTACGTGACGTAACCACATGATGTCATGGCAACGCCGCCATTTGCTATTTTCTTAGTTTTGGCGGGAGTTTTGTTCAAGTACACACAGTCACTGTACTAAAATAGCATGCAGTTAACGAATTTACAATGGTCGTTTAGTTTCAGATTATGTTGTTGTCCTTTTAGTTTTTCATGAAAAAACCAGCAAAGAACGAGTAGGACTGGGACACGATAGGTTCCGTTTCGATCAAAAAAGGCATATATACGTTTCTTGTATGGGGATAGTAGGAAGTCCTGTCAAAATCACCAGTTTCGGAGATTAGCCGGGAACAAACAGACAAACGGTATTTTTTTTAAGTAGGTACCGAATTTTAATTAGCATTCAGTGAAAAGCTGTTATTTTGACATAACATACACATCAATTTTATTTATTTGTATACAGAAAAGATGAATTCTGTATAGATAGATTTTACGGAGACCAAAAAATATGTAGAACAACCTACAAGCATAATTTAGTAAAATTTAAATATCTACCAATTTTTCAGCAATTGTCGGCAGATATAAGACTATAAAAAGGCAGTAAAAACAATTATTAAGATAAATCCAATGTAAACAATCATAACTTTCTAATATTCTTGTCAACAGTTCCTATGCCAAGAGGGAAGTCAGGCTCTAGGTACAAAATGAAATACAGGACGGTTAAGAAGTGCCTTACCCACCGAAGTACCATGAATTTCAGCAAGTGAGATAGCATATTTATACTCATTTTGTGTCTCTTTCGTACGTTCCCACTTTCGTGAAAGGAGCAAGGATTCCGCGTATCCTACCGATAGTCGCAATGCGCCAAACAAGAGTGCCTATGAAACATAAGTGCCTATGTTTGTAGACCTAGCCTAGACCGTATGCAGACACTTATTTACTTCACATAAATAACACGTCCTTGCTGAGTGTTAACTCACGGTTATGGTCATCTGTGGTTATGGCACAAAGCTAAGCACATTATGTCATAATATCGTACCTACATACTACATAAGTAATACGACCCGATTGGCGTAGTGGTAGTGACGCTGCCTTACGTTCTTAGGGTCCTCGGTTCGAATCCCGGTAGGAGCAAATGTTTGTGTGATGAGCACGGAACTTTGTTTCTGAGTCATGGATGTTGTTCTTTACGGTAAAGTTTAGATTTGCTTAGCAGGAATTTGGTAAGTTAAAATGCGTGTTTGCTTCAAGAGGATTTTATTGCGACTAACTGTGGTGGGGACATACAGATGGCAAAAAGTAAGCGCTCACACAATACATATAGATATAGACACAACATACCGCCCACCAAAAGGACGTAGTTCTTTTAAAAATCCAAAATCTTAACTACTCTAACAATTTAATCAATCTTTAACATTTCACTCTATTTATCTTACACATAACATTTTATATTCTAATATTCAACTTAAACCTAACATTTTACTCCGTAGCAATGGGTAAAGGGCATAACTTTGAACAACATCTCTTCACTACATTGTTGCCACTTTTTATGCTGTAGACTCTGGTAATGCCATCTTCTCCAGGATGTTTGTCTACAACTCGACCCAGAGAAAATTTGCCAGGCGGCAATCCTTCGGTTTTTATTAAAACAATATCGCCAACCTTGAATTCCTCAGCTTTCTTCAACCAAATGGGACGTTGTTGCAATCGTGTGAGGTATTCTTGTTGCCAACGTCGCCAGAAATCGCCAAGCAATTTTTGTGTGTATTGCCACCGGGACAAGGAATTAATCTTTGTATCTTTGTAATCGGGTGACGGTACAACGATAGGAGCTTCACCGATTAAAAAGTGTCCAGGTGTTAATACTTCTATGCAGTCTGGGTCCTTGTCATCGATAGGACACAATGGCCTAGAATTGAGGCAAGCTTCAATTTGGCACAGCACCGTGGTCATTTCCTCAAATGTGAGATTAGTGGTGAGCACGTGCTTCAAATGGTGTTTCACCGATTTTACACCCGCCTCCCACAAGCCTCCAAAGTTCGGTGAGTATGCTGGTATGTAATGCCATTGTGTTCCTTCCAGTGCCAACGTGTTTGATATGCCACCTTCAAAGATCAGGTTTGCTTCTTTCCATGCGGCCATTAGTTCTTTGTTGGCACCAACAAAATTTCGGCCTTGGTCACTCCATATATCGCTACATTTTCCTCTTCTGGAAACAAACCGCTTGAATGCAGCGATAAAGGCTTCGGACGTTAAATCGCTAACCAGCTCAAGGTGCATAGCCTTGGTTGACATACATATGAACACACATATGTATGCCTTCTGAGTTCTGATACCTCTTCCTTTGGACATGCTGATTTGAAATGGGCCTGCAAAATCAACTCCGGTATGTATAAACGCTCGAGAAGGTGTTACTCTCGCTTTAGGCAGGTCACCCATTATCTGTATCCTTGATCGCGCTCTGAGTCTAGCACATACTAGACACTTGTGTATGCAGGCTTTTATAAGTGCCTTGCCTCGTATAACCCAATACTTTGAGCTTATGTAACTTAACATAAGTTGAACTCCGCCATGCAATGTGTGAGTATGTGCATCAGCGATAATCAGAGGCACCAAATCGTTTTTGTTTCCCAGTATAATAGGATGTTTGGTCTGTTCATCCAAGTTCGCGTTGCGAAGTCGACCGCCCACCCTGAGAATACCATCTCCATCAAGGTAAGGATTCAAGGTTTTAATTTTACTTTCTCCTTTTACAGATTTGTTTAATTTGAGTCTTTCTATATCTTCTTTAAATTCTACTTGTTGAACTAATTCTATGCATTTTATTAAGGATTTTTCTAATTCCTTTGTCGTAAAACCTTGTTCCGTGTTTCTTTTGAAATTTAAAAATCTTCGACAATAGGTTATCACTTTTATCAATTCTCTTAGATTGTCGAATTCTTTGAATTTTAACATTATACTTTCTTCATGTTCTATTTTTAAATTTGCTTGTATTTTATCCTCTTTCTTTTCTAATTCTGTAGATGTGTGTTCTGGTTTTAATTCTATTTCTTTTTCAGAGAGCCACGCTGGACCCCTCCACCACAAATTGGACTTTTTCAGATCAACTAGCAGCATGCCCCGGGACCCAATGTCTGCAGGATTATCTTCAGATGAGACATGAAACCACCGATTATTGTTGACATTCTCAGCGATCTCTACAACTCGGTTCGCTACAAATGTTTTCCATTTGTGGGGATCGCCAGATAACCATGCAAGGACAATTGTTGAATCTGTCCATGCATAGATGTTTGATGCAGGTATTCGCATGGCGTATTCTATCTGCTTAAGCAACTTCGACAGCAGCAGCGCTCCACACAGCTCTAACCGTGGTAAGGAAACAGTTCTTAGCGGTGCCACTCTAGTCTTTGCCGCTATCACTTTAGTTGACACCGAACCATCTCGCATCTTTATTCGGACATAAACCACTGATGCGTACGCTCGCGTGGAGGCGTCGCTGAAGCCATGAACTTCAATATTTTCTACATCCATACTCAATGTGCCAAGCCATCGATCAATGTATACTTCTTTTACTTCTTCAAAGTCTTCACGAAGGGTCAACCACTCGTCCACCAGGTGTTGGCTTATTTTGTCATCCCAGCCAACCTTTTCCAGCCATAGCTTTTGTATAAGCATTTTTGCCAAGATTAAACTCGGAGCGATCCATCCCAGAGGATCGAACAGTTTTTGCATGTCCGATAAGATTGTTCTTTTTGTGACATTACCTGGCATCACCGGTAAGTTTATTTTATATTGAAACTGATCTGTTCCTAGATTCCAGATCAATCCTAGGGCTTGGACAGTTCCATCTAATTTTAAATCTAAGTGTACTCGAGTTGTTCTCTTATTGGCATCTATGGATTGCATAAACTCAGTAGAATTGGAAGACCATTTTGATAATATGAAGCCACCCTTTTGTAATATATCAGAAACTTCTTGAGCCGTCTGTATGGCTTTCTCTGCAGTGTCATCACCAGATATCAAATCGTCCATATAGAAGTCAGCTTTGATAATGCGTACAGCCCTTGGGTGATTGTGCCCTTCATCTTCAGCCACTTGATGAAGAGTTATTACTGCTAGATGGGGTGCTGACGCTGTGCCAAACGTGACACGAAGCATTCGGTATTCTTTGATAGGATCTGATTCTTCTTCTCTCCACAAAAGGCGTTGATAGGTATCGGCGTCTTGTTTTTGTAATAAGACTTGCAGGTACATTTTTTGTATATCACCTGCATAGCAAACGCGATGTAATCTCGATCTCATAACAATATCTCGAAGGTCATCTTGCAGTTGAGGACCTACAAGCAGTTCATCGTTGAGAGAAATGTGATTCGAGCCCTTAGCTGAAGCATCAAACACGACGCGTGTCTTCGAGGTTTCTTTTTCGACGCGGACAACGGCGTGATGAGGTAAGTACACCGCTTTATTTTTCTTAGTTTCATTTTCAGGTATTTCTTCCATATAATTTGACTTCATATATTCTCGCATGGCCATTTTGTAGTCTTCTTTTAATGTAGTTGCTTTTCTAAATCTTCTTTCTAGCTGTAGTAATCTCTGTCTTGCTATTTCTTTTGTGTTTCCGTTAGGCGATAAGGGATTATCGGTTTTAAAAGGTAATTTTACTATGTATCTTCCTTCTTTGGTTCTTGCATGAGTGTTTTCATATATTGTTTCACATAGTTTTTCTTCTCTTGTTAACTTTCTTTTCTTTTCAGTGTCAATTTCCCAAAGGGATTTCAACAGATTTTCAACTTCTATTTGCTGATGAAGGACCAGAAAAGATTCCTCTTGTAAATTCGAGTTGATTTCTCCGAACAAGATCCATCCCAGGTTTGTTTCTTGGGCACATGGAGAACCGGGAGGACCCTTGATTAATTGTTGTTGCACGATTTGTGCATACTCTTTAACACCAAGAAGCAAGTCAATGGGACCTGGTTTGTGATAGTCCGGGTCAGCTAGGTTGAGTCCTTCTAGGTGTGGCCAGTGTGTGACAGTAACAGCTTTGGAGGGGATTCTCGTGGTCAACTGTTTGCTCATGACGTATGCTTGTATGTTAATCTCGAAGTTTGGATTCCATCGAGAGCCAATCCTTAGTTGCACCACGTGATCGACGTTAGTTCTTGTAGATCCCACCCCAATGATATTTCCTCTTGCTGTGTGCCTGGTTAGTTTGAGCAGTTGTGTCGCCTTCTCGCTGATGAACGAAGCCTGCGAACCTTGGTCCACTAGCGCACGGAGAACAACAGTGTGATTGTGCTCGTTTCTTGATAAAACTGTTGCCGTGGCCAGTAGTGCTATACTTGTGCTTTGTTTGGCACTGTGATGCGACGCGATCGTAGTGTTGACTATTTCCTCCTTCTCTTCTACACTGTGTTGTGACTCCTTCGGTTGTTTAGAGTCCTCATTTTGTACCGAAGAAGCGGATTCTTTATTTCGGTGTAGTAGAGTATGATGACGTCGCTTACATATGCGACAGGTCATTTGCAATTTACATTGATATGCGGAATGGCCTGGTACCAAACAATTAAAGCAAAGTTTGTTCGACTTGACATATTCAGATCTCTCCGCAGGTGGCAGTTTAGTGAAATCTTTGCAATGGCATAAAGTGTGTTTTTCTTTACATAACACGCATGTTCTATCTGCCGACGATGATGCTGTAGTTGCTGTAGCAGTAACAAGGTGTGAACGTTCTTTTATAGGTTTTTCACGGGTGCCTGATGATGACATTATAAGTTCTAAGGTACGGTATCTTGATTGCAGAAATTCCTTCAAATCATTCCAGGTAGGTAATACATCTTCTTCACTTGTGTAAGAAGCTTGTTCCCACTCTTTATGACACTCAGGGTCCATTTTCTGTATCACAAGAAAAGTTATTATAGGATCCCATGAGCTTGTACTTACATTTAAATTTTGTAAGTTGTTCAAACAATCCGTGGTGACGTCTAATAAATTCTTTATTTGATTTGCAGAATTAGCACTTATTTTCTTTTGATAAAATAATTTCTTTAGCACTGAATAAATAATCAATCTTTTATTTCCGTACCTTGTTTTAAGAACACTCCATGCTTGATTATAATTACTTTGTGTAATTTGAATAGGCTTCAATAATATTTCGGCTTCCCCGGTGACACTGCTCTTTAAATAGTGCAACTTCTGAACATCACTAATCGCCGTGTTTTCATGTACTAATGAAATAAATAAGTCCTTGAACGTAGGCCAATCTTCATAATTCCCACTAAAACTCGGTAATTGTATCCTCGGCAGCCTAACGAGTTGATCATTATTCGTACTTGTAAACGAGTTGTTTTTCGATGACGAGGAGGGCGCGGACGCTGCATTTACCGTTGACAAAAGGTCTTGTAAATCGGCTAATAACACAAGATATAAGTCTTCATATATAAAGAAATCTTCATTAACAAAGTAGCTTATAGTTTGTTTTTGTTCTTTCGGTGTTATCTTCACTAATTGTTGATGAGTTTCCCTGAACGTAGTCCAGTACTGTTCTATACATCTGATTCTTGTCTCAATGTAACCTTTTGTCAACCTGGTTTTAGAACATTTCTTCAAATTCACTTGAGATTTTTGTAATAATGCAGCTGTGTCTTCTAAAATGTTTATTAACTCGGCAGTAGTACTCATCGTAACTTTTTGCTAATATTCACTTTACTAATCACCTCTGGAATGCGGCTGTCTATTGTTCGCGCCGGCCGGCCGCCCGGTAGCTTATCTTCGATAACTTGTTTTTTCCACTAATTAGTCCGGCTCGATTTTGACCACTATGTTCTTTACGGTAAAGTTTAGATTTGCTTAGCAGGAATTTGGTAAGTTAAAATGCGTGTTTGCTTCAAGAGGATTTTATTGCGACTAACTGTGGTGGGGACATACAGATGGCAAAAAGTAAGCGCTCACACAATACATATAGATATAGACACAACAGATGTTTATATGTATAATAAGTATGTATTTACAAACAAAAAAGGTATATATGTAGTATATCAACTATCTAGTGTCCGCGACACAAGCTTGGCTTAGTGTGGCACTAGGTGGCGCTGTGTGTTAATGTCCAGCGTTATTTATTTATACTGCAAACTAAATAACTGCCTCGTTGATTGCGTGGTCGCAAGTGCTAATTGAGACTATTGAGCACACAGAAATATTAAAAATATCTATGATTGAGCATGAGGTCCTGAATTCGGTTCCCGGGCCGGGCAAAATGTTATTGGGTTTTTCCTTTCTGTTATCTGGATTTTCTCAGAAGCAGTCATGGAGTCCGGATTTGTGCCTCACATAGTTATTGCTATTATTTTCAATCCCTGCCACACGAGGCTGTCACTATCTGCTGTTAAAAGAAATAATAATATTATAATAGTAAGAGCTACGTGATTCCTTATTCTCTGACCGTCGAAAGCCGACAACCGTGAGGAAGCCGAACCTTCTGACCAGTGGAACTTTTATCATTGAATTTAATTTTTTATTAGTCTAAACTTATATTGTCACTTACGGGATATCTTCCGTGATTATTTATGGTTTACCATACTGTTTTAAACTGTGAAAGCCTAAAACGATTAGTTAGATATTGGTGTCGATTCTGATGTGCACAAACTAAACTTAATTTAAAATATTGCTATCTTTTACTAAAAGGCAGTGTGAGAAAAGGACGGCTATAGCTATGCACTAAGTTAGAGATGTCAAACTAGTTTATGCCTTGTGCTTCACCGTGTTTTTAGTCGACATGTTTTTACGTGCACCCTTCATTTGTATGGAAATATTAGTTCGAATTAAATTTGACAGCTCTAAATTACGTCCGTCTCTTTCTCGTTTTATTAGTGAGAAAAAGATAGTAATAGCCTAAATTAAGGTTAGTTTGCGCACAACAGAATCGACACCAATGTCTGTCAAAAATTGTTACCTGCAAACGGCTGGCTTTTGCCTTTTTCGTAGTTTTAAACCTGTTCATTAGAAATTGAGGATTATTACACATTTACTAGGAAAACGAGGCGTAAAGAAAACAAATTCAGTCATGTCATACCTAGGAGTTTAATTTATTGTACAAAACATCAATACAGACTTGGACCCAAAGAATGTGTTGGTTGCTACATAACATCTGGGTACATGAGACGGCTTTCGTAAACCTTCAGCATTACCATATCAACAATTATAGGACCCCTAATGCACTGCATCCCTGTAACTCCAGAGGCGCCTTAAGGGGCCGGCCAGCATGCGTTTTTCATACAAACGTAATACCAAAATAATATGAAAATCAAACATATTCTTAAGGTAGTGTGTATATAAATATTTCGATTGTATTATATAATATCTACGTTCCCAAATAAACATTTTGAAAGGACAATGATATTTAAAGACGAGATATGAGGAATTTAAAATTTCTATAGAAAATTTATTTCTCTTATAACTCTTGTTTAAATCAGTGTTCATTCAAAATAATAATATGTGTTTGGGAACCTATATATTCTGTTTATAATATGTTTGATTTACAAATTATTTTTGGTATTACGTTTGAATGAAATTCGCATGCTCCGCAGGCCTCTTAAATAGCCGCTTTAGCAGAATCAATTCATGATGAGAATTTTTAAATAGGCCATTTAAGCCTCCGATTCGCAGTTTGACTTTTCTCGTCATTACACTTTCTTTATACATTTACTAGTCTCCTTAGGTATTCTTGGAACCCGTAGAACAGTAAGCGAGCACATTAATACATAGATGAAGTAACGTAACAGAAAAGGACGTTTTCAATTGTGTAATTTCTAATAGAAAAGGTTTCTACTTGGAACAATCGACATGTAAAAAAAATAATAAGTCGAAGCTCCGAAATGACTAGATTACAAAGTATGGGTACTGTGATACTCACTCTAAATCAATGGATTAACCTCAGGAAGAGATGTGAAAGTTGTTTTCTTCATTTTTATTCTGTGCAAAATAAAATATTGAGACAACAATGAATATTCGCTTAAAGCCAAATAACTTGTAATTATTACGACATAAAATCGACCACAACAACGATCGAACCCATGGCATACGCCTACTTAGATACTAAACATCTTACTTTAAATATTATCACCATATTCGAATACCTTTTCAAATCCTCGATTTGGAAAAGGCGATGTTAAAAATTTCGTTTCAAGCAGTCTTATCCGAATATAATAAGCCGTTGGTCAACAAAACACGTAAGGCCTAACACATATGGGGCATCTGTCCGAAGTGGCAAGACATTTTCTTAAGCAGTCTGCGTGAAAGAAGTGGGCGCAGGGCGTGACACGAGCTGATTTCATTGTCCCCAAGCATACAGCACAGACGTCCTCAAGGGTCGACAGCTCATCTGGTGTCGCCCGCCTGAACCTCGCCAGGGAACCTCTCGCTTCGTTCAGCTTCAAAAGAGCTTCCCCAAGCCTATGCCTTCCGTGAACGAAGACACATACGTACAACAGTAGAGCTGCCAGTCTCCACCGTTCGTACCATATTAAAGCTGGCACTAAAGGCAAGGCTAGCAAGGTAGTGATGCCTCTCGCGAAAGCACCGAAGTACAGTAACTCCATGCCTTCTAAAGCCTCAACTTTCAAAGCAGAGATGCCTATTGGCCAGAGCTCCAAGAAGGTCCTCTCTGTAAGAAGGTAGTATGTGCCAGTTATGGCTGTGTATAACGCTGTAGGTTTATAATGTTCCAATCCTTGTTCCAGTCCCAAAGCAAGCAAGACGAAAGTTATGGTGACAATGAAAGTGACTGCCTTCGTCCATTCCAGGACAATCTTCGTGGCTGACATGGCGAGGTGCTTGACTTGAGAATGGCGGGTGACGTTGACGTAGGGTGACCAGTCCTCTTTGGTGCAGATTTCGCGGACGTAGCTGACGGAGTACGTGACCACGTTGTAGAACATTAAGGAGTAGAGACATGTTAATCTGCCTTGAGAGACTAGCAGTCGGTCGCAGGCTGTGAACATCAGCAACTGGAAGAAAGTAAGATATATCAGAATTAGAAAATCAAGAAATTCAGGTCCCTAATAATTTGTAGTTACTAAAGTAAACTAAGTTAGGCAACTCGCAATGGGCTCGTGTGATTTTATGGACTTATGGTTCTCTCCGTCCCTGCAGCACGCAGTTAGAATATTATAGGCTGCTTAAGCCAGATAAGTGACTATGCGAGTGGTTTGGAAGAAGGAATAGGCACTTTACCTGTCCAATCATAGTTGAAAGGTTGTTCATTTGCAGGAAGAGTTTCTCAGCGCGCTCCACCGGCGCGTACACAGCCTTCATCACGCCGAGCACTCGTGTCACAGGCGCTCGCAGCTTCCGAGCACATTCTGAAAATGGAGATTTAAGTTTACTTTCTTTGAATATAAAACTACGGATACTAAAATAAAAGTACACTGTTGAGGGGACTTAAATCGAAGATGGGACTTTATATCATTCTTTCATTCCCTTTTCCAATTTGTTATTTCGGAGTCTGCTTCCAATCTCAGCAGAAATAGCGGCCTCTAAGAAAAATTTTACATGGCGTGACTGCCTATCTGACCTCCACTACCCAGTTACTGAGTCTGTGTCCCCAGTAGGCAAACTGTTAGCAGCCGACTGCACTCAGTCGGCCGCAAATTTTTGGCCAACTGAAGTTTGAGTAAGCTGCAAACTCAGATCAATTTTCGTACATCGCAACTTCACAAGCTGGTTTTGCTGTGAGTCGGCCACTCACTGAGATAGTCGGCGCACGTAACGCTTCAAACTGCGTAAAGTGAGCGCAAAACTAGCAAACTGTGGACACACCATCTATACTAATATTATAAAGCAGAAGAGTTTGTTTGTTTGGTTGAACGCGCTAATCTCAGGAACTACCGGCTCGAATTGAAAAATTCTTTTTGCGTTGGATAGTCCATTTATCGAGGAAGGCTATAGGCTATATAACATCACGCTATGACCATTAGGAGCGGAGCAGGAATGAAAAATGTTGCAAAAATGGGGATTATTTTTTCCTTTCGTTTTTCTCTCTTATGTGACGCAGACGAAGTTGCATGGGTCAGCTAGTTTCAAATATATGGAAGGGCTACTAAACCGATACGCCGCAAACTCAGTCGGCCGCCAACAGTTTGCCTACTGGGAACGCAACCACACAAACTAAATAGTCTGGGAACGCAGCCTAATACGGTGAGTGCTATACATTATACCTCTCCCTAACTTTCCGGCGATAACAGGGTTGATTTTATGCTTATTTGACTTTTGATGCGATCTTGATTGTCGACTTTGCATCGTCTTCGCACTCTTACGACTAAAAGTCCACGACTCTTTTCACTGACCGTATGTGTACGGGACTTTAGAAATCTTCTAAGGAGAAGGATTCAGTTCACGTAACATAACATCACGCATGCAATACCCAAAGGTTCAGCAGAAGCGTATACCTACATGATAAAGGTTAACTCCTTATTATTAGGTACAATGGAAAACTCTTTGTGGTACCTAGGTTGCGAGAGAAGTGATAATCAATAATTTCAGTGAGTAATTAAATAAAATCGGTGTAGCAACAAATACAAGGTACTTTTTCATAAAATGTGCGTGGGCGGGTGTCCACAGCCTGTCACTTCGAGTTGTCCACAACAAGTTAACTCGCGACTGTTTCAAGAAATTTTCCCTTATTTGCATATTTTTTCTCAAAGGACACATTTTGGTCTTATTCTTAGGAAAAGAGGTACAAAATATGGACCGATAATTCAAGATGGTGCTATGAAACTAATTAAGTATTATTTTAAACTGATTCGAATTCTCATGCAAGCGAAAACGTATATATTATCTCATTCATAAAATGGCACACAATATTCATGTACTAGTTCATCCCAATTATGTATGGATACTCTCCGTCTGGGACGAGCGGAGGATCATGTGGGACTCTATTGTCTACACTAATATTTAAAAAGGAAAACTTTGTTTGTTTGTTTGTAACGAATAGGCTTAAAACCGTTTTAAAAAATTCTTTCACCATTCGAAAGCTACATTCACCCTGAGTAACATAGGCTACATTTTATCTCCGTACTCCCACGGGAACGGGAACTACGCGGGCGAAACCGTGTGACGTCCGCTAGTATTGTATAACAGGCTGGTGTCCGTCCACCAACACCACGTCAAAGCGCGTTTTTTATGTATGGGCTATAAATCTACTACGTGGGCCCAGTGTGATAGATGTCACGTCTTCCTTCACCGTTTTGTAGAGCAATGGTGATGAAATAAACTACACAAAGTAATGTCGGACTCTAAAAACACCAAATGTTCATACAACTACCATGTGCCGGGGGGCCTGGGAAATACAACTTTTACTGTACATTCCTTCAGTACTGACTTGAATGGCGTAAAACCATTGCGTTTTATAACTTCAACGACAGGTCTCATTAACATCGAGGAAAAAAGGATGAAATTATGACATGCGCTTCACAAATAAGGAATTACTGATGACGTGCAACGAAAAACCGGCAGAAACTAACTAAATACTTCATTGTTTATTAAAATTCATGGTTCTTTTACATTGAAATTGTTCGCAGTCACAGCAACAGTAGCTGTCCAGCAAAATGTTGAGTATAAAAGGACCCCCATGAAACAAGGATGGTCAGTTCAGAACAACGCTTCACCAGCAACATCCACCTTCCTACGGTACATCGAAAGGAATCTGGTAAGTTTACAACCATTGTAATTTTGACTCTATAGTTTTTATCTTTAGAATACAATTTTCTTCTTCAACGCATCTTGGTTGAACGTAGATCTTTTAAAACTTACCACAATTCTAGATGTGTGATGCCAATCAGATATTGAAAGACATGTTATAATGCACTCAAATCAATATGTGGATAGAATTATCATGATGCCAACAAATGCCGCTTTAACAGAATTATAAAAGGATAATAATATAATATGAATTACAATACAATTCGTAATATTTACCGCAACTGTGACCATTTTAAGAATTCAACGTGGTTCATTATAAACCCCTTGATCCCATTACAATTTATAAAACTTTGGAGACGTGCAAAGTCACTGCTTGATTTAATTCTACTAAATCAGCAAGTCAGCAAGTAGATTGATAAAAGAATCAAACTCCTCTAAAAATGCATACGCCTAGATCGTGCCTAAAATCACGTATGAAATTCATTTTAAATAATTATCTCAGACTTATCTGATCTAGTCTGAGATAAATGTGTTCTATTTACAAAAAATAGTAACCATTGGGTAATCTGGCCAGTCACATTATTTCGAATAATTAGACAACTTCGAATCGTACGATGTCATACCACACAGATTGGAATTTGGCAGATCTTCGTTTGTTTATCAGACAATACGTTTTACGTTTACATAAAAAAAAATAACATGTTCACTATTACTAATAGTTTGTCACAAATCTGCGCACCATCTGCATCTGCTGTACCCTTGTACCAAAACAAAAAGGTATTTTGAATTCGTAAATAATAAACAAGACGCTATTGATGTTGACATTCGTCAGGGACTGCGTTTTATTGTATTTCGCAGCTTTGAAATGTAATCCAGCACTAATGGAGTTAACAAAAAAATATTACTTCCAATACAGCTGACATTTTTATTGAAGCAATTAGTAATCAAATATGCATTAATTTCTGCAACAATGTGTAGCAAGAATGTTGACAGATGATTTATTAAGCCAGTAAAATCAACGTCAACATCTCAAGACGTAAAAGGTCGGCTGAAACTCAGACTTTCTTTGGTCCGAATCATCGAGGAGTGCACAAGACATGTGTTCTTGTTTAGACGCAGAAAATACAAGTAAACGGGGATGACGCACGCGCACTGGCCTTTCGCCAGCTTCCGTCGCCCCATTCAGCTTCTACTCGACAATGACCTGACTTTTCCACATAAATATACACTCATGACTACAACAAAAACAATACAACACTTTTAAAGAGTTCTTTAAAATATATAAAGATAAGAGACTGTACTAAAACGGAGTCCTCTGCTAGTTACCGTGATTAAAGCCTAAAGAAAACGGAAATGATAATCTTTGAAATTACGGCCCTATGACCTATTTAGTTAAAAGGGTTGTGATATCTATACTTCTATACTATATATTATTATTTTTAATATTATAAAGCAGAAGAGTTTGTTTGTTTGTTTGTTTGTTTGAACGCGCTAATCTCAGGAACTACTGGTTCGAATTGAAAAAATCTTTTTGTGTTGGATAGTCCATTTGTCGAGAAAGGCTATAGGCTATATAACATCACGCTGCGACCATTAGGAGCGGAGCAGGAATGAAAAATGTTGCAAAAACGGCGATTTTTTTTCCTTTCGGTTTTCTCTCTTATGTGACGCAGACGAAGTTGCGTGGGTCAGCTAGTTAAATATATAGAAAATCGGGCCTTGGTGTCTTGTGGTGAAATAATTCAAACAATTTAATGTGGCTCATAAATTGGATAATGTAATGCCCTTCTTTCAGGGGCTGTTGCAATACAAAGAACCCGATTTAAAGTGTTTTCATTTAATTTATGATTCATACTTGTTTATGCAGTTTTTTACAAGCATTTGTTCAGCCATCTACGACTAGTAATTTGTCAAATAACTAATGTGCGTTTTTTGTGAATCTCAACTATTCCTAGGCACTCGAAATTTATGATGAGATACACTGATAAATCATCTTTCAACATATGTATAAAACATTTCTCCAATCAATTTGCCCGTCCAAGACATCAGAGGTTAGATGGAGAGTCGTACAATTTCTAGAACATTTTCTGTCAAGAGTGTCAAGTACCTCGGCTATTGAGCTAAAAACAATTGCATACACACAATGTGGAATGTTACACCACGTTATGCAGTCCCGACGTCATCTGATCGTGGAATCTGGAGCCGTCTTCAGTCAATGACGATTGAAGAAAGACTTGAAGCGTGGGACGCATAGGTCGGGAGTTGGGAGATTGGCACACCCCACTGTTTATGCCAAGGCACTCGCGGCACAAACATTGTATTATCGTGTTTACTTTTCCTCGCTCTAGGCCTAAACAAAAGACGCTAATGATTTCGTGGGCGTCTGTTGTTTTCGACACGTTTGTATATTTTTCCTTCCTTTTTGATTTACTGCCAGATTTAATATCCGGCTGGACACAGTATCCGCAAGATTTTATCTTCAATTTGTGATATTGGTGAGCCATAATATGTGGCGTCTTTGTACAAAAGTGCTGAATTCCTTATTGGTCAATCAACTCAGTCTTGTCCTTCGTAAACTCACGTCTTTCTCGTTGAAGGTAGAAAGAAGCGATCCCTTCATTATCATTTTACTAGTGTAGCGTTAACAGTTTCCATACCGAGTTTTTCGTGAGAACAAAATGGGAATGACTGATTTTCAAATCTCGAATAGAACACAAGATGAAGAAATTCTGAGCATTGGATAACAGTAGCAGAGAAATGTAAATCCAAAAACTCCCTTTACCCGACTGCGCGACGCAAAGGAGGGTAATGTGTTTATCAGTCTATGTATGTATGTATGTTTTTGTCTATGTGTGAGGCCGATTTTGATAATTATTACGTCAATCGATCGGGGCCCATTCAAATTTTATCAATCAAATCTACCCAACGGGCCCCGACTGTGAGTTGTTCTGTTCTGCATTAGAATTTACGATTTGTTACAGAATTCTAAGCTACGGGGCTTGTTTCTTTCTTTTTAGTTTTTATTAAAGTTAATTTTTTTAAATTCGTTTTTAAGTATTTTTCTTCCTAAATAATTCTTATTGCATCTTACCTTGGGCGAGTTTCACCACAGCCGGGTACCACCTTGCTGGGTACTTGTAGTTCGCAGATATGAGCACTGGTACCACCAGACATGTGTATGCGGCCATCAGCCATGCACCACCAAGCGCAACCAGCAGCCCTCGAGGTGCCCAGTACGGTAGTAACAGGACCAGGGACAGCAGCCACACTGAAATGTAAAAAATGTGGAAATAAAACATTGTTAAGACGACTCGAATGGCGTAGTGGTAGTGACGCTGCCTTACGTTTTTAGGGTCCTCGGTTCGAATTCCGGTAGGAGCAAATGTTTGTGTGATGAGCATGGACATTTGTTTCCGAGTCATGGATGTTTATATGTATAATAAGTATGTATTTACAAACAAAAAAGTATATATGTAGTATATCAACTATCTAGTGACCACGACTCAAGCTTTGCTTAGTGTGGCGCTAGGTGTGGCGCTGTGTGTTAATGTCCAGCGATGTGTTTGTTTATTGTGCTGATTGATGGATTGAATAGTACGGGGTTCGTCTTACAATAAAAAATTGTATAATTTAACTTGTCACAAACTTGTAACTTTGACCACAAATATCTCCGTAACTAGAAGGTTCCCAGGTGCCTTTCAGATTCGTTAAGAGGTGTTTTACACCCTTTATATTTCTTTCGATGTGATGGTATTCTGGACTTTCTGCTTACTCCCATAGGGTGCAGGCATGAGTTTACACACGGCACACATGTCTTTCGAGTCAGTTATTATAAAGACTAGTATTACAGTCGAATAAATTGTCCTGTGGTTCATCGGGCTGTCGGATTAGCCAAATATACAAGAATGTTAGAAAGTGATTTATGACGCAATGTTAGAAAGTGATTTATGATAAGATACACGAATGTTTCTCTTGATTTTATAGTAGTTTCTAGACATTTTACGACACTTTCGTAAAAAAATGAGCTTCAACAAGAGGCGTAGTTTTGAAACAAAGTTTTCCTCAAATTCCCAAACATAATACTAAAACTGCCATTTTCTCGTAAAAAAAGACGTAAAGAAGAAATATAACGTGCCAGAGTCAGTGCACTGTAAACAATTATTAATAACTCTTTAAAAATAAACCTTTGACGCCACTAACGCAAAAAATAAAGCTATTCCAAATATTTGTGCTCGAAGAGTTTCCCTTCTGAAGTGAAGCACATTTTATGGTTTTGCGTCAGCATCGCTTACATGTGCTAAAAGCTTCCATTAATAATTAAGAACAATATTTCCTCTGTGCTGCGAGAATTGTTCCACGAAATACTTAGAGTTTGAGATGTCGAAGGTCGCTCAATAGTTTATAGAATGGATTAAGAATAGCTGACAGTTAGAAAAAAAAATCGACCTTCAAAAACTTCTAAACAGTTAAAGTAGAAGTTTACAATCTACTCGTAGAGTATGCTATGAATAACCTCCAATTAATGAGCCTATATTAATTACACACGCGTTATTTTCATGAGAGGATAGTAGTGGCTTTAACCTTTTGACAGCCATAGCATAAGCGCTCGCGCGTGCCCTCCACGCCAAGCCGCAATTTCATCTACTATTTTGTCACATATTCGTGTCGTAAATCCAACACGCGGGTTGGTAGACGCAAGATATACTAGGAATTTAGGTAGAAAACGAGTGAATGTTACGACTATCATATCGGGCGCTTAGGAGTTCTACTTTTGTACTGCACTGTTTTGAAGGAAAAACTAATAAAATATTTCCCTCGAGGCAGTAAGATGATTGTTACTCATTTTAATATTACTAGCTGACCCCGCAAACGTTGTTCTGGCATATACATTGTGGTATAAAAACAGTCTACGACCTATTCTCAGGCCTACCAATATACACAAAGAACGGTCAAGCCGTTTTGGAGGAGTTCGATAACAAACAGTGTGACACGAGATTTTTATATAGTATAAGAAGAAGATATCAAATTCACAAATATTAATCACTTGCTGAGTAATAAGTTAAGTTGGTGATTTTAACTAATAAAATCACCAATTTATTCAGACATGATTCAGACCAATTTTCAAGTGAAAATGTCCACATTAAATATTATTTACTCGTATTTGCCTGTGTTCGTCACCCAGTCACCTCGTTCCATTTCACGTTTTTATACTTTTCTCGATATTAGAGTCGTTAAACTGATATATTCAGCATTCACAGACTTATTTACTATTTAATAAAATAGTGAATAGAGTTATTTAAATGGTAGCCGTGAGAGCCATAAAACTTTAAGACTGTCTACGCGAAATGGTTTAGTTTAAAACTGGATTCTTTGAAAGATTACTGTTAGTGATAGTATTAGATGTAGTTTAATTTTGTTTACTATTAAAGAAAATTATATGCTGCCTTTAAACTTTAAACTTTCAGAGAATACAAAACCTACTTTTCAATAACTCCTGACCAACTGACAAGTAATGAAACCGCACGCAAACAGCTTAAATAAATCGGCACTAATTAAAAAATGATTGGTGCCGACATTAACCGAAAGGGCACAAAAGCTCCTGCTACGGCGTAGAGGCAGACATCGTAGCGCTACGCTTAAACGTAGTCCTGCTACGTCGTATACGCATCTGGGTCAATCGTAGCGCTCGTAGGTCGTAGTCTAGCGTTCAGCATGATTTAATCATAATATTTACTTTGAAACTGATTTTTGTATATATTTATCACTTGCTTGTGTGAAGAAGTGGTTTCATGCATGTCTGACAGATCATATTTTTTGACGGCGTGTAAAGCTAAGTCCCATAAAAACTCTGACACCAAATTAGCTACTCGAAACAGAATCTTGATAAAAGGTTTGGCCTATTTTTCATAAACCCGAGACTTTCTAGTTAGATAGTTATAGATAGTTTATCTTCACATTTCAGTTTGTTTTTCAATATATTATCTCTCAGTATATTCGGCCGCGAAGGTTTTAGATTCAGTAGGGAGAAATAAAAAAAATGTGTGTATGTGTGTTACCCCTTGTAAAATGTATAAAACTGTTGTATTTTAATTTTTATGGTGTACATAATAAAGAGTATTATATCTTCTATCTATCTATGTGTTGCTGGTATTCAGCTTCATGCGGTTGAACTATAACAAGGGAAACTGATAACGGTATCAGTGGATACAACTCGCCGTGATCAATGGCTAACGTGATCAGATACTGTGATCGGTGGAGACAAACCCCTGGAAACCGACCCCAGGGAAAATGCTAGGCAGATGGTGATGTGTTGCGCCGACCCCATGTAAAATAGGACAAGACCAGCTCTTTTGACTGTTCTAATCACACCCCCAGGATGACGATGATTATACCGCAAACATGAACCCTAGGGACTGTGGGAATGTCTGGGGCTGCGAGACTGTTCGAAAGAGATACCGTGGCCCCGGAACATTAAAAATAAAAACAAGTTATCACTGACAGTCATCTGTGCAGAGCGTGCATGAAGACGGAGAAAACCGTAGCGCATGTACTCCTCGAGTGGCGTTACCCAGATCCGCAAGGAAACTCTTGGAACACTACGATTCCTAGCCGATATCCTGAGTAGATCGGGAAGATAGATTTGCTTTTGGAAGGAGGTGGGCTGATTGGAATGATGGCCGCCATGGCTCACGTGCAATGATCCACTTTAAGGACTACCTAAGTGCGAAACCGAAACCCTAAGATAAACGTGAGGGACAGACGCACTTAAAATTGGTGGGCCTGTTAATGTTTCCACTTCACCCCATTAGCCACTTGAGAGCACATGAGAGAGCAGCGCACCAAAGCTCTCCACAATCAAATTAGAAAGCCATGCAATTAGAAAGCATGCAGTTGCTGTGGCCGAAATCTGGTAGATGGCATTATCATCGTCAATGTTCCCACTGCTGGGACACAGGCGTCTACTCTGAGCAAGTGAATGGGCATAATCCACCACGCGGACCCAGTGCGGATAGGTAGATGCCACATGTCTTCGATTTTTTCTGATAATTATGACGACACCACATATTTTGGTGTAGAAGTGATTTTCTGTCGAGAGAATAACATATACCCAGCTATAGCCACATATATCCATTCCTAATTCCATATTCATTCCCCACATCCATTCTTGGAACCAGTAATGACAGAGCAAGATATGCCAGACCAGCCCTCGTGAATTCGTGCCACATGTTCTGGCTCCACGTGCCAGTCACAATGGCAGGCGTGACTCAACAAAGTTAAGAAAATAATATGATAAACAATAACACGTCATTTCTTTTGATACGGAATAGATCTATAAACTTTCACTGTTGTACCTCCTAATCCATGCACCACAACGTATGCAGTCAATGTGTTAAATGATAAAGAAAGTTTCAGCAAGACAAGAGGCCTTTGCAACCTCTAGGGTTTCTGGCCGATGCCGCCTTTACTTCTGTTAATAAAATACTGAAAGAAAGGAGACTTTTCGCCCATTTTGATACAACTACGACGAAATTACTTTTACACAGGGCAACATTTTGCTACAACGTCCCCTACTGGACATAGGCCTCCTCCAAGTGTCGCCAAATTGACCGGTCCCGTGCGATTCGCATACAACGAAGTCCCGCAACCTTCACCAGGTCATCGGTCCACCTAGTGGGAGGTCTTCCAACGCATTGTCTTCCGGTTCGCGGTCGCCCCTCCAGAACTTTACAGCCCATCGGCCAACCGTTCTACGAGCAATGTGCCCTGCCCACTGCCACTTAATTTTGGCAATTCTTTGGGCTCGGTGACTTTGCTAAATGATACTTAAGTAACTTTTTCTGTGTTATTCGTTGTTGACAAAGTTGCTCCAGTTTTGATGCACCTTTAAGTTCCATGACGAAGTGCGCCTATTGTCAGTTACCGCGCACAACTTCTGACTCTTCGCTTGAAAATTTTAATAAAAAAAAAATATCTAAATTATTATATTGCTTGGAAATGTATTACTCTAATGACTTCAAAATAATTTAGGTCTTTTCGTCTTAATTATAATAACTACTTACTCGTACGTATTGATTTGTAAACATTTCTAATAGGTCTATCCAAAATAATGAGGAGCACCAATTAGAGATAATGATAACGATGAAATATCTAAGTACTTTGAAAATGAAAGCATTCATTTAATAACCACTTGTCATAACAAATTAATGACTGCAATAACATAATGTTTACATTTACAACAACTCCAAGGCCGAGTGATGAATATCTAATCGGATCCTCATATTCCTTTCCATGATTTCATAGAAGGATAAATTCACCCACATGACAACATCTAGCCTTTTCCCAACTACGTCAGTCTAGCCAAATGCAACTGAATACCAGTTTTTTCCTTAAAGCGACTGCCTATCTAAATTCCACAACCCAGTTACCATCACCTTCATTACAGATTTCGTATAAATAAATTAAAAAAACTACTTACCAATGTTGGCAAGTTTGTCCTTAGATTTGATCGTGTGAATTTTCGAGAAAGAATCACTCCTAATGCGTCCGCGCACACGCGAGATCATTCCCATTTTATATAAACTCAAATAACTAGCGAAATATTCAAATAAACACTGTTGTGTTAGAACACCACAATTTTTTTAGAAATTAAGTCTTTTATCGCTTATTTTGAACGAAAATTAGCGTTGTAGCCTCTGTATTCTTCGAAGTGTGTCACTCGAATGCGCATTTAGCGAACGGACGCTGGACGTTTGGGCGGGCGGCGCTCGCGCAGACAGATCTTCACTCAGAAATAAACCGATTGAAAAGCATCAAAACGTACCTATACATACATTGCTGCCTTCTCACACTTCAGAATCTTTCAGCACCGTACAAAACCACCAATAATATCAAAGAACAGCTTTGGAACGTTCGCTCTTTCAGCTGCGCCCACGTCACACTGCAATGACGTTTATTTTTAAATATAATTCTATGTCACTGACTCGTGAATCGGAAATTATTATGTTTTGATTTCTATATCTGCCATATTTTGATGGGAAAAATGAACACAAAGAAGAAATTACGCACGTCTGGTGTATGTTTTGACCCCTGAAGTGTGTGCAAGAAATCTACGTCATTGCTGCATGAAGGATAATGCCCCAAGGAGAAAGTTTTATCTACCGATACGGTTTTACGTGGCTTTATTTAAAAATGGAATGTCTGATCGTCCAAGGATAATATTACAGGCAACTTCAAAGGCTTCCTGGCAATTATAAGCAAGTTTATTTCAAAATTCGGTTTGGTTTAATGTCAGGCAACCTTCTTTCCAGAAATCGCGCCAGATTCATATTTCAAGCTCGTTCGAAGTCTCTTGTATCCTTCTTAGTTAGAAAGATCTGCTGCGAAAATTATCACATCTTTCATAAAGCAATTAGAGGTACTAGACCGTGTGATAAGAGTTGCCTAGATATAAATAGATTCGTCTGAATACGTGCGAGTTGCCACGACGTTTACATATAACGGAAACACATGACTCCCCCAATATTTAAAGCTTGATCACAATAATGTGGGTGGTACGGTATGTAGGCCGATGCATTTTATGCGAACAAAACGACACTTTTTTTAGGATTTTAAGCAGGTTATACACTGCCATGGGCTCTAAAGTGTAGGCACTACAGTCCAAAGAGGGAAAGCGAGCATGGCTGGTCAGTGATCACCATAATTACATGTTGATAGTTTCCAAGACGTAATTTGTTGTTATAATTGCTTTCTATCATGTAGGAGACTAAAGGGTGTAAAACACCTCTTAACGAATCCGAAAACCTCTTGTTCTCCCCGTCATTGCGATCATTTTTTTGTTCTACACCATACCTGGGAACCTTCTAGTTACGGAGATATGGGGGGTCAAAGTTACAACTTTATGACAAGTTTTTTTTTAATTACAAGTTTATTTTGTAAGATTTTGACTATTAACACTTCCAAGACCCCCGTACTATTCAATCCATCCATCAGCACAATGTTTTAAGTGCGTAACATTGAGTTCTACAACAAAACGTGATTTATAACCTCAAAAAAAAATGTTGTTTCCCAGCAATATTTTTTGCGTAAAGTTACTTAGTTTGATATACAGAATGCTTGGTTAACGGCTTTGTGATGAGGTGAAATACACCCTGTATATGCTAGAAAGCAATATTTTATATTTTTCTACAAGAATTTCATTGCGGGATCCAAGGAAATTGAATCGTTGCTCGTCGAGCTTCATTGCCTCTACGCTTCTGGTAGTCACTACAAAGATACGGGCTTGTCCCAAATGTATCTTCTAAAGACGCCTTTGCACCGCCCTTTTGGCAGAGTCTTCCTAAGACGAAAGTTTCACATGATAGCTATACAGTTTGGCTGGATTTTCCACTAGGTCAGACTCAGTACACGACCGTCTCCCACTTACTGCAATATGATCACAGACACCTATTATCTAGATATTTATTATGTCTACTACATTCCACTACAGACAAATGCGTCATACTCATTCATGCCCTCGTCGAGAATTGTAAAAATAACTACTTTAACTAATGATGTATCCTAAAGACCATGATTAATTTCTTAGTAAGTTAATATAAATGTTTTTGTTTACGCATCATATGCTCGATGTTGGTAGAATTTCATTAACTCATTTCTTATTTTTGGAATATTGGTCATTGAATATACTTATGATGAAGAGATTGAAGTGGAGTCACGAGAAATGGTTCGATTTCAGATCATATTTTATTTTTTTAAATGCACTATAATCTAACGTATATGTTAAACATTAGGACGGTGACACATTATCCACTGCACTTTTGTATGAAACAGTAGACATCTTTAATTAATTTCCAAGGAAAAATAGCTACTCTGGAAGGTTTAGAATAGGTACTCTAAAAGCACAGTGCTGAATTCGTAGTAGTTTACAGTTTGTGCGTTTATATCCCTTAAACCATGAATTTACGAGTATATACAAAACCATGCGGTCTGGCATATTATTACAAATGATACCCACTAATTACACTCTCATCTATTTTAAAACACTAATATACACTATTTAACTCTCCCAAAACCATTAACAACATTTAAAAACCAGCTCGACATACAACGCAATAGGACTTTGGACTTGTATAGATTCCCTTTCGACATATTATGTTATTCTCCCCCAGCCATAAGGTTCGTGATTAGAGGGTAGCTAGAGCACTGTATCACTGATGGAAAGGATCACTCTACGCCTTGACCGTATGATTTTACTTGACCTCTTTCCTTTCCAGAACTCTTCACCATGCATTCCCTGTTGTACCTGATGCTGGTAGCAGTCAGCTCCTGCCTAGCGCACTACAGAGGCTCCTACGACTCCCGGAACTTCATCACCAGAGAAGAACCTGCTCCTGTTGAAGGGTAAATTGTTATTTCATCACACTTATATTTACCGTTACGGTGTTATGATATGACAGCGAATGCGAAGAGAACAATTGAAAGAAGCTTGCTATGAGAGCTAGCACGCTATGAGTTTCCACAACACGATCTGGTGCTCACGTGAAGAAAATAGGTGACTTGAGATTGTCAACAAGGAGGTAGACTGCAGATTTGAATATTTTTCTAGAACATTTAATTGCAGTAGTTAGTTCAGTTACAACAGTCCAACGAACATTCATTTGAAATCAGATAGTTACAGAAGGAGCAGATACAGGTGAAATTTGATCGAAAATGTGTGACCTAAAGACTACACGTGTCAACTGTCGTGTCGTTATCGTAATTATAGATACCTACCTACTTAGATACTGACAATTCCACGAATTAAAGTCAAGGAAATTCCCGATTCAGATTAAGATATCTGTCTTGCCAGACCTAAAAAAATATTATGAAATTGATGACACGACATGATGACATGACACGCGTAGCTTGGTGTCAATCAATAACCGGAAATCATGTTTTTACAACTTTTTGGGCAATTTTTACAGCACATTGTCAAAGACTAGTAAAATGTGTGGCACTAAAAATATGGCGAGCAAACATACTGTTTGCACGGATTGCCGTTACGGCGGACGCTACGGCTTAGAATGGCGATCAATTTCTATATATTTTTTCTGAGGACACTTCAACCAACATATGTGCAGGCGGGAAAACACCGAACTAAAATTAATGTACCAAGTTTGACATTTCGATGCACATTTTCTTGTCAAGCAGCGCCATTTTGAACTACACGCTATAAACAGTGACACATTTGATTTGATCTGTTCCCATCTAATATTTTACAAGGAAAATCACTTGTATGTATTTTCTTTATAGGGTGCTTGTCGAATGTCCGGTGTGCGAGGAATCTGACCACTGGATGGCGAGCAACGAGGAGTGTCCTGTCAGGAAAGGCAACAAGACCTACAAGATCTGCAAATTCGGCACCTACACCAACGAAGTCTGCGGAAAACGACTTGACTGCTACAGGGTACGTCATTATCATATTCTAACCACTACTCATTCTCAAATCGATAAGATCAAGTCCAATCATTTTTGAAATACCTACAAAATAGTAAGTGCGCTTTGTAGCACAAAGCAAGAGTGGTCGAGGATAAAATTATAACCTATTATATAGTCCAGAGATGGACCGATATAGGCTGACAAAGATTTTAAGCACCATCTTTAAATCTTTGAAGCATTACTTTCTGCTTCTGACTACACATATGCCTTTTTTTATGAAATCTTTAATTTTTATCAAAATTTCTTCCACCAGGGCCCCCGTGAACAGTGCACTGAGAAGCGAGAATTCGACATGTACGGCAAAAAGTGCGCCCCCGGCTACTACTGCCACAAATGGGCGGGCGTCTGCACCGGCCCCGAGTACCGCCTGGACAGCAACTGGCAGTGGCAGCTCATCCCCTTCACCGGCCGCCGCAGCGAGCTCAAAGTACAGCCCGAAGATGCCAAGTTCTCCTTCGAAGCAATCCGCAACTAGACTCCAATTTACATGACCCTCGGTTGTTTCCTGATATTGTATTTGAATTATTATTATTATGATCTCACTTTCTAGTCATTTAAACACTTAATTGAAACATTCCTGATAATGATCTCAATTTTATTATTATTATTATATTTTTGTACGAATGAATCTGACTAAATAATTTATGTAAAAGCATCAATGACGTTTTATTATACTAACCTGTGACTGCATATGACATTTTTTGAGTCAATATTCAGACAGAGCCAAATGGCCATTGGATGTTGTTTCTGTTTTTAACCGACTTCCAAAAGGAGGAGGTTCTCAATTCGTCGGAACATTTTTTTTTTAACGTATGTTCCCCGATTACTCGAAGATGGCTGAACCGATTTGGATTATTTTTACTTTTTTTGAAAGGGATTCACAGATGGTCCCATAACCATCAAGTCAGGATCTAATGATGGAATTCTGGAGAAATAGAGAGAACTCACACACACTCTCACACTGAGAATAGGCAAACATGAACCGATTTGGGTAGTTGTCAGTAGAGTATTTTCTCGGAGTGGTCCCACTTCAATTTGGTGGAGATCCCATGAAGAACTTCGGAGATAGGCAACGGAACTCCTCACTAGATGATAGCTAATGGACCGGGCCGTTGCTGAAATCTTATGTCTGTCTATTCTTTACACCAGTACATCACATGACATCACGCCAGTACGTTGTGAAGGGGTAAACGCATGTGAACCACTAAAAAGTGAAAAATAAAAACTTTTTTTGCAAAAAATAAAACCGACTTCTAATAACACAAAAAAATGAAAAATAACTTTAGCTTCAGAAGTCTTTGACAAAAAAACTAAACCAATCAAACAAAGGTCACCGACTTCTGAAGCTAAAGTTATTTTTCATTTTTTTGTGTTTTTTGTATGAAAGTAAAGTAAGAAGTCCATTCACTCCTGACCTGTAGTAGAAAACCTATAGTGATTCGTATTATGTTCATTGTAGAGAATTTATTATTGTTCTGTTACTGTGCGACATAACATTAAGAAAGCTGCATTTATGATCTCCTTGTATGATTTCATTTAAAAAAATAAGAAATCTGGCAATGCAAAAAACTACGATTGAAAATCCCCGGCTAAAAATTAAATATCCTTGTCAGACTAAATAATATATCTTACCTAATTTGACATCTATTCTTTTGGCACGCCGTTCCGAAACGCGCCGCAAAACTCAAACTATTCGAAGAAATTAAATATGAAAAATGAAAAAGTGCTTTCACTAGTGTAGAACAACAACATTTTATCTTTTATTAAAATTATGCCTGATACATTTTATTTTACGAAAAACTATCAACGTATTTATTTTATTTGCACAATAAAGTATTCAGGCAAAATATTTATTTTTTCTGGTAACCCAGTCAGTCGCCGCCTCTCCATAATCGGCATAAAATCAAACTTTTGTTCGTTTCTCAATTATTTTGTTTTACACTTTTGGTTTCACCGTTTAACACCATGAGTGCACCGTAGCGCTTGGCTTTTGTCTTTAATTATTTTGTGATAAATGTGATCTTCAATCATTCAAACAGTTCGGAAATTTTGAAATTTTATAACTATCTAAATCATTCCAAGTGCCGAAAGGCGACTTTTCATCTACCTTTTAATAACATAATCATATAAAAATGAATGATTCCACTGATTGTCTTGTGTGTTCGGAACGAGATGTGCAGCAGGAGCATTTTAACACGGAAAGTCATAAGAGAAACGCTTCTCTAAAACAATTCGCGGAATCTAAGTAAGTCTTTGTTTGTTTTGCTTGCTAAGTTTGTATAATTTTTTATTTGCGGTGCGTCCTTTTTACCGCTCTGAGTTTCCCTGTTAATATTTAATTTTTGTTATTTAATGTATATTATGAATACTGTGTTGATAAAGTTACGTCTGACCTATGAAGTAATTTTAGAATATATTTTTAATATCTTTTTCTGCGATACCAGAAATCAATTTGTTGCAAATCGGAAAGGCGTCGCAGCGGTAATCTGCTCTGTTAAGACAAGTCTTGATTCAGAATTTGAAAACAGGAATGGAAAAGTTAAGATATCTGTAAGTACCACTTTAAAATTATAAAAAATTGTCAATTTTCAATGCAGCAATTTACAAATGCAGCTCAATCGTATTATGTACCTATCTATTGCCATTGACCATCTAAACTTTATGCTATGAAAGTAAGCCTGTGAAGGTCCGTTTTAGCAGAAACATTACATTTCAAATTCGTAAAATTGGCGCAAAGTGACAATTCATAATAGTAACTGTATTTAAGACCATTTTAGGAATTTAATGTGATATTATTGGTCTGCTAAAGCAGTCATTTTAGTACTAATTTTAATAAAAATCAACACACCGGGTAAACCCTACCCCTGTGCTATATGTACATTTTACCACAGTAATACTAGTTTAGATTAATGGTCTGTAATGATCACATCTGGATAATTAAGAGCTTTAGTTAGGCGGATAAGGTTGTGTCAAATTATCAAGTTACTTTAGTTTGACTTCTGCACAAACATGAAATACCTATAAGAAATTAAGTAAGCCTTAAACTTTGAGTGGTTTGGCCCGCCTGTGTCTCCTGTGGTAAACCCTATAGTACCTATCTCAGGCATTTCTATACCCGAGATACTAAAGGTTTTAACACCTATTTCAGCTGCAGATGCTTCTGTTTTGTTGGCACATCACTACTTATATTTAGACTTAGTATTGTGTAAAATGTAAAATGGATGTCAATAAAAATAAATAAATAGTATTCATGCTCTGAATATTCATGTACAGTAACAGGCAGAAAATGATGTCATAAATGGCAAGAATAAAATTATCTTTCAAAGACAGCAGAAACAATAATCATTGTCTAAAACTCAAATTTATGTTGGATTTATTTAAGCTTTTTTTTTATCCATACTAGTTACATACTTAATAATTTACATATGATTTATATATTATTCCATGGCCCCTGTAGGGTAAAAAGCCTGTGGGAGACTGTTAATTTAATACATAACAATTCTAACAAAACCAATTTCTTGAACAGGCAAAACCGAACGAAAAAGTGGAATTTAAATTCTCATTATCCAATGAGAGTGAAACAGATGATATCAACGTCACATACGTTCAGTTGGTTCACTCACATTTCAATTTTGTGTTGGAAACCAACCCTTTCAGCGGGGAACGTAAGAGCCGCCGTTTGGCACCGCGTAAGTCTGGTAAAGTATTACATTTCTTAAAAACTCTTAAACTAACCATGTGGGTTTATGGAGCAGCGGTTACTAACAAGGGTATGGTTGAGGAGTTCAGTCTATTCATTATTCAGGAATGCATGTTGTGAGTGTATTTTCTTTGTAATTATAATTAGGTATCACACGCACCTCTGATTTTTCGTATTTATTTAAGTACAATATGTATTGAATTATCACATACTTCGATGAAGGAATACATCGCTACGAAACCAGCATGCCCGAGAAGTATTTCTTGAAGGCATGTAAAGAAACTTCAGAGGCCTATGGCATAAAAACTCTGACACCAGATAGGCATTAAGCAGAGCAATAAAGAAGAAAATTACTAATCATTCATTTAAAAATATTCTATAAAATAATAATGCCAACAAAGCAAACATTAAATAAACCAGTGTTGGGTTTATTTATTATGTGGTTGATTTACTGTCACTCAATAAATCAACAGCATGTTAATATCAAAGGTAAATAAAATAAAAATAACATGGTAGACGCTATGGGGCAATATTGTTGTGTTGTAATGCTTATTGCATGCTATAATTTTTTCTACGAAATGTTTCGTTCTAAGAGCCTGGTATAGTATCATAGAATGCCAAGTCAGAGGCCCATGGGCAGCACAAAAGTTTGCCACCAGGTTATACTGATGCACTAACCACATAATAGAGAAGACGTATCATAGAATGCACTGAAGCCTCAACAAGTAGAAAAAGACAGTAATAATTTATATTTTGTGTTTAATTATTTTAATGAGTCGTTACCCGTGGTCCCGGTGGGTCGAGGTTCCATGGCACTAGGGATTGTTTTTAGTGGACTTCTGATTATATCGATACAAAATACATATCTATGATAACAGCAAAAAAAGAAAACAAACCCATAGTCAAATTATGCAATCACTCGTTACCAGTGGTCCCGGTGCACAGAGGGATATGATATGCTGTTACTTTGGATTTGTATTTTCTATCGATATATTCAGAAGTTCAGGAAACAATACCAAATGCCACGGAACGATGGGTAATTAAAATGACTCATGGACCCGGTAATGGGTCGACCAACCAGGACCACGGGTAACAACTCATTTTAATTACAAAGGGGGTTAAGAGACTCTTAAGAGGGCTATCACTAAACTGAGAATGTAGATGTGTGATTATGGTTTAGATATGGCCACAAAATATAAAAAAATGTTTGCCCTAGAACGTCTGTTTGTTTCTCAAAAAATATATATATCATTTTATCTTTTATTAGAGTGTAAAACACCCAAATACAAGAAAATGTGTTATTGCGGTAATTTTTTTGTTCAGGACTAAACTTAGAACCAACACACACATTTTTATTAAATGCGACATTGAAACATTATATATAATTAATAAATACCTCTAGCGCCCCTGCATGTTTCAATGCGTCCATCAGCCAGCACAATGTTTTAAGTGTGTTACATTTAGCCCTACTATTTATAAAGTGATTAGGTGCTTCCCAACAAAAATGTTTGCACAGTGTTGCTTAAATACTTAGTGTACAGAATGCTTGTTTGACGGTTTCATGAAGCGTCCCTTTAAACCCAGTATTAATAAATCAACAACAATGTATGGCAACAACGCTTAAGATCAAAGCGTCGGGGTAGCCCGGTAGTCGAAGAAGGACTTTGACCGTGAAAAATTCGTTCATCGACTCACTTCCTCGCCCTCCCACGCACCCGCGTCGCGTCATTGTACTCATCATTTTGAACAACTTTTTCTATGGGACGAACTTTGAAATCGCGATAAAAAAATCAGCTGTTCCCTACATTTATGTATGAACTTGGAGGGTTGTATTGATGATTTTGATGATTATAATTCTGTAACTTATTACGTCTTACAGTCGCGACCGATACGTTTATCAACGTACAACTTAGCACTGCCTTGAAATTGCAAAAAACTTAAGAAATTTTGTATTTCGCGGGGTACCTTGGAGCATCCCCCTTAAGGTCAAAACGTCAGGGTAGCCCGCGAAATACAAAATTTCTTAACGCGATTTAAATTTTCGACTCAAATAAATTCTGTAACTACGAGTACATACCTCTTACAGTCGCGAACGATATTTTCAGCTTCATACAACCTGCCACTGGCCTGCAAATTGCAAAAAACGTAAGAAAATTTGAATTTCGCTGGCTACCCTGACGCTTCCCCCTTAATGATACAATGTTAGATACTAGACCAGTCTATATGAGGGAAAGACCCGCTCTTTTTCACATCACTTTCAGTATTGCCAACCTTGTGGATTTTCCATTAAAACTGGTGGTTTCGACCGGGCTTTTAGTGGCGAAATATTGCTTTTAGCGGCTATTGGATTTTCCTAGTGGTTAAGTAGAATTTAGTTTCACTTTTCACAGCCACATTTTGGTATTTTTATTTGGATATTTTTACTTAGATTTGACGAATAAGCGACTTTTGCGATTACTCTCTTTATTATTACTGTCTCATTCCAATACCGATGTTGAGAGACTATTTTAGCAGTATGAATGTACGAGACAAAAATCAAGCAGAAAATAGAATGAAGTTAAATCTTTAATCTGCGATGTTAAGAATACGCTTTAGTTTGTGGTTGAAAGAAAATGCTGCAACGAATATGAATAATACTAAACGTTATACTTAGGTTAAACAAATCTGTACCATATAATCGTATCAATCTGAAACTGACGATAATGGCGCTGACAACAAAAAACGAATAAATTAAAATAAAAAGTAACTGTCAGTACATAATTTTTTGGGTATGTTCCTGATCTTGAGTTGTTGATTTACTATTTGTAAATTGATCTGTTGATTGTTAGTAATAATATTACGTCATAATAAAAGAAACCAAAGAGTTATTACAAAAGAAAACAATAATATTTCTTTCGTAATAACTTAAAAATTGTTTAGTGAAAAATTTAGCGACTATGAGAGTAGGGCCGTTTTCCGTTAGTGGTTCTCTGGTAGTTTTAGATTTTGAATATGGTGGAGAGTTAGTTTAACTGTTGGCTTGGCAACACTGTTCACTTTGATTCGAGACCTTGCAGGGCTAACATTGTTTTATAATTTAAAAAAAATATTTTTTTCTTTGTACTTTCAAGTGGTTGAAAATTAGAGTCAATAATTGGAAAAGCAATTAAGTGGGTTCAATTCAATTCTAAAGACCTAAAATTTCAATGGAATATTGTTTATTTATATAAAAAAATAATGAGAAGCATCTAAAATCAAGTTTATTAATTGAAAATAAAATATTATATTTAATATTATATTATATTTTAAATATTTTTATTAATTGATTTTACGTGTTGTAGGAAACCGACTGCTGGAAGATATCGTGGTCTCGTTCAGTTCACCGAACATCGGACAATATGAAACTCCAATAATATTCTACTTTCAAAAGCTTGATACGAACGATAGTATTATCATCATGAAGGAGATGGTAAGTGACCTGTTTTTTTTTTAATTATATTTGAATTAAGTTAGTATGTTGTTTGAGGATAGGTACAGTGAGTTATAATCGATAGAATTTTATTTTATTTCACTTTTTTTATTGTTTAATTAAAATAAAATAAAAAAACGTGGATTCATGTCTCAACCATTTATGCAAAGGTGGGTCAGCTAATTGCTATATCTCAGTGTACCAACATATTCTCAGTGAATCCAGCAACCAGTTTTTGATGCATTGAATAGATTAGGCCTATTTTGTATATGACATTTAAAAATAATATGAATTTTCTTAGCCAATTGGATAATGAAGTAGAACTTTGAATATTACATTGTAAAAGAAATTAATTTATATTCAGAATACCAAATCATCCCCATAAAATTAATATGAGTTGGTGTTTAGTTAGATTTATCACCAACTAATTGACCCACGCAACTTCGTCTGCGTCACATAAGAGAGAAAAACGAAAGGAAAAAAACGTCCCCGTTTTTGCAACATTTTTCGTTCCTGCTCCGTTCCTAATGTTGTAGCGTGATGTTATATAACCTAAAGCCTTCCTCGATCGAGAATTTTTCAATTCGAGCCGGCACTTCCTGAGATTAGTGCGTTCAACCAAACAAACAAACTCTTCTGCTTTATAATATTAGTATAGATAATATAAGTATAGATAATAATCAATATATGAATCCTGACTATTGATTTTAGATAGGACCATAGGAAATGCTTGTTTGTATCCTGAATTATCAGAATTGACTTGCAAAACAGCACACAAAAAATGCTTTATCTCTAGAATGTTCTAAGTCGGTATGTATATGGACAAGGACACCATTGTCTGTACTTAATCCCAATCGGCCCATTATGCTTGGTGGGTCCAAAAGCGTCCAAAGGGCTCCACAGTTTTCACAATTACACATATTATCATCAAAAAATATTTGACCCGTATTTTTTCTTTTGTTACGTAAACCAAAATTGAAGAAGATACGACGCTTTTAAAATTCTCCATATGTCACGCCTAGGTATATTTTTTAGCTAGTTCTGACATCATGAGCTCCACTCCCGAGTTTGATGTGTTTTATCTTTGTCAACATCCATTGATTTATAAAAACAAAAAATAGGTACGTGTCCGTGTATTTTCCAATAATCTAACTGTCTGTGTGATAATGTCGTCATGTCTATTAATGTATATTAGACCTAGAACTGATAACATTGACTTCAATCTTCTGGAGATTTAGTAACGGACGGGAGGCTGCGTTTGAGACTATTTTATGAATTTTATTGTGATTCATATTATCATCCTACTAGTAGCACGGCCCGTAACCATAAATGGTTACGGGTTGCCGCAAAATGGGGGGGGGGGGAATTGGGGTACATAAATTATGTACCCCAATTCCCCCCCCCCCTAATTTTTTTCGGGGGAAAATATACAATACAATACAATGTCTTTATTTTTTCTCTTCACAAGGGTTTACATTGTTTTCTTAAATAAGTTGTAACAATGACTTTTTGACAAAATGCATAATATTATGTTCCTTTGTGTGAGACTGGCGTCCATACTAGGATACCATACCCTGTGTGACAGATCTCCAGGCTCTCACCTCGAATTAAATGTAATTTACTTATAATATAATAGCTAATTTGAATACATAGATAAATGAATATAATGACCACCAAAAATAACTTCGTGACCACTAACATCCATCACCTAAAATATCAATTGATCACCAAATTTAGTAAATTAAGCACCAATTTCTGGTGGTCATTAACTAAAAATATGTTTTGGTTCTAATTTCACGATAAAATGGGGATTAACTTTGGTAATCATTAACCAATATTGTACGCCTATTTTTTCTAGTAAATGTAATGTTACTCAGAGATAATGTAGAATTCTAGAGGTAAAGGAATTTTAGAAATCGGTCTAGTCGTTTTTAAGCGTATTCGTTGCAGATATCTTTCCTCTTTATAATATTAGTGTACTTCTGTTCAAGCGGCCATTTTAGGCTCCCTGCTTCTTCTCAAATGATGTCCATATCTGACTTATCTTGAATTTGAGATCGAAACATGACCTGTTAAAACAAATGCCATAAATGTTCTCTTGTTTCGATGTTCAATTAAATGATGACATGATGACCAAACAAATAATCGTTCACTAAAATAAAAAAAATACAATACCTACATAATAATTTCATCGGCTAATATCAAGACAGCTGTGGCCTGTCGCTGGAAAATGATTCTTTTGTAAACTGCCCTATTCAATGTTCAAATTAAAAACGAAAGGGCATTAGAATGGGATCCTCCAATAAACTACGATTTCGTTTTAGGGTTCCGTGCCTAAAGGGTAAAAACGGGACCCTATTACTAAGCTTCATGTCCGTCTGACCGTCGGCACCAGGCAGCATCTCATGAACTGCGATATTGTATTGTAATAACCAGCTGGTGTCCGCAACTCCACGTCAAAGGCCGTATTTTGCGTATTATCCACCACGCGGGCCCAGTGCGGGTTGGTAGCTGTCTCGTCTTCGAATTTTTGGTTCTAGGACATGCCGGTTTTCTCACGATGTTTTCCTTCACCGTTTTTGAGATCAGTGGTGATGACATAAATTACACAAAGTAATGCGCCTCTCTGGGTTCGAACCCACGACTTACTCTTCGTAAGTCGGAGCCGCCACAACTGGGCCACCGCTGCTCTCTAATGGACCGTGATAGCTAAACAGTTGAAATTTTCACAGATATGTATTTCTGTTGCCGCTATAACAATAAATAATAAAAATGATTTTAACTAAATGGCTACGAAGGGGTATTTCGATGGTACGGAATCCTACATGCCAAGTCCAACTCGCACTTCAATTTACATCTGATTTAGCAGTAAAGTGACCTTTACAGTCGTTGTCATAAGGTTCATTTTAATCGGCAAAATAACTGTTGCAGAACAGCAGACGCTAGCGCAACAAGCTACCCGAAACTGTCAAATTTTCCCAATCAACTTAAAACCTAATTCTGTAGCGATAAACTTGAAAACCTGCTAAAGAGATTTGACAGATTGAAGTAATTTGATGTGCTGTCGTATGTACGTAATAGTGTCAGTAAAAAATACTATTGATTAAACAGGTTCCTGCCAGGGTTGTTCGAAAGAGATACCGCGGCCCCGGAACATAAAGGGCGAGGAAGGAACATGGATGGGTTTTAGTCAGTAAGAGTCTGACACTCCCGCTCCGCCCAGAGGGGGTCATTTGATGATTTCCCATCCTAAAAAAAAAAAAGGGTTAAACAGGTTTGCTCAATAATACAAAATTGCACACAATCCATTTCGAAGCTAACTCTTCACAAGGGTTCGAAAGAGAGAAAAAAAGGGCTTGGAAAACCCACTTTTAAACCTTGAGTTCAAAAAGCTAACTTTTGGTCTGGGTCATTCTTTAACGATTGTGATGTCATTTGGTCCATTCAATAATCACAAAAGAGTGCTACCATGTTACACTACGTTGTATAGCCAAAGTAATATGACTATTACCAACAAATCTTTAAAGCTCAAAATAATTAACCAATAAAAGTCCGTACTTGACAATTTCAATGCGGACTTTGTCCCTAGTATTCAAATTGCATCATGTAGGTAGCTGATGCTTCTTTTGTGAGGAGGACATTATATAAAGTGATATTGTGTTTGATACAAAAACATGAATGTATTCAATTTTATCCCTTTTCAAATCTCTAAAAGTTGGCAAAGCTGTCGATAAGCCATACAGATGTGACTACGCTACGACACTACTCAAAACTTATTGTAAGTAATTCGAATTGATGGTAAACACATTGTTGTTATAAAGGGTATAAAAATAACTTTTAACGAAGCCAAAAGGCTTTTGTTTTCCCCATCATTCCGATTTTTTTTTTGTTCTGGACCATACCTAGGAACCTTCTAGTTACGGAGATATTGTGGGGGTCAAAGTTCCAAATTTTCTCATTTTTTTTTAAATACATGTTTTATTGTAAGAACTTTACTTCAAACACCTCTACGACCCCCACAGTATTCAACCCATCCACCATCACAATGAGTATTACCGTAAAATGTGATTTTTCATCCTCAAGAAAAGTCATTTGTCAGCCATACTTTTTGCGTAGGGTTTTGATGTACTGAATGCTTGGTAAACGTCTTCATGAAGAGTCTGTTTACACGCTGTATGTGTTCAATGAGTAAGAGGAGCTCGTGGCTATATAATATCAGCCGCTCGGGCGGATCTTTAGGTTAAGCCGTGCTTACCTAGGTTGGTTTGTGGATGGGTGACCACCCTTACATACCGAGTTTCCTCCGTGCCTCGAAAAGCACGTTAAGCTGTTGGTCCCGACTGTAATTTGTCCACCTTGGGCAGTCGTTACAGCCCTTGATAAAACTGGTTGTCAGACTATTTGGGTCACTAGTCAGTGACCCAAATAGTCTGACAACCAGTTTTATCAAGGACTATCGTATTACCCAGTATTAACTGGATTGTGAAGGTCAGATAGGCAAATAAAATACAGGTATTCAGCTGCATCCGGTTAAACTGGAAGCCGACCCCAACATAGTCGGGAAAGGGCCCGGCAGATGATGATGTGTTCAATGAGAAAGGGCCAGTCCAGAAGTTGATCTTGCCAATCGCGGCATCCATGGCGTTATTAAGGCCCTGAGAAGAACAGGTGTTTGGTCACATTGGAGACTCAAACATTAGGGTCAGGATAGGTCAGGGAGACCGTATAGGGTAGCTGGCCAATGTCACATGCATCGAAGCGTTGAATAAGTAATAAGTATTGATTTCAGCCAGGCAGTTTTTACTAAGGTCTTTACACAAGTACGACATCCATACTGTTACTTCCCACGAATTAATACTTCTTCATTCTTACTTTCTTTAAAAAAATGTCATACGTATACACCATGAACTTGGTTAGGATATACTGGGTGGTTCAAATTGTGACGTCATTAAAAAAAAATATTCCTAATAAATAAAAAATAATAAGCCCGTTACACAATACAATACATAAAGTGTAGGAGCTGCCCTTAAATTATGAGTGACGTTTCAGTATTCAAGGGGAGTGGCCAAAGGGTATCGTATAAATCGGAAACCGGTCGGTACTAACCGAGTTGTGGAAGTCAGGTTCAGGGGGTTTTTGGTTCTGTGATACTTAAATAGAGAAAATCGTTTCTTCCGTACCATACGAGGTTACTTTTCTCAGTGTGAAGTTGTGAACACTTACGCAGTCTAAGTATAAGGCGCATCCGACGATTCAAACATGTTCTAGTGTCAAATTCTCAGCAAACACTGTGCTCAAGTGGTCTTACTAGAGTTTCTAGAACAATAACCACATACGCTTCCTTCGCAGTTCCCGGTATAATAAGCCGTACCACCAGTATTTCGTCGTTTCCCGGAAGCTGTTGCAAACAGTAGTGTATTGTATTTGTTATCCGTTCGATGAAACGGCTAGACCCATTTTTAACCGACTTCCAAAAGGAGGAGGTTATCAATTCGTCGGAACCTTTTTTTTTGTGTATGTTCCCCGATTACCCGAAGATGGCTGGACCGATTTGGATTATTTTTATTTTGTTTGAAAGGGACACTTCACAGGTGGTCCCATAATCATCAAGTCAGAATCTGATGATGGCATCCTGGAGAAATAGAGAGAACTCTTCAAATTTTATAGGCACGCATGAAGCGATTTTGGTAGTTTTCGGAAGAGTACTTTCTCGGAGTGGTCCTACTTCAATTTGGTGAAGATATGATGAAGCACTTCGGAGATAGGCCCCCAACTCAATAAATGATAGCAAATGGACTGGGATTGCTGAAATCTCATGTCTGTCTATTGTTAACACCAGTTTATAACATAACATCACGCCAGTACGCTTTGAAGGGGTAAGCGCATGTGAAACACTAAAAAGTGAAAAATAAAAACGGTTTTGCAAAAAATAAAACCGACTTCTAAAAACACAAAAAAGTGTAAATTAAGTTTAGCTTCAGAAGTCGGTGAAAAAAAAACTAATCCAATCAAACTAAGGTCACTTTTTTGTGTTTTTAGAAGTCGGTTTTATTTTTTGCAAAAAAGTTTTTAACGGGACTTTTACTGGCAGATAGCTGATGTTATGAGAGGTAACTTTTATTAAGAAAAAGGGTTAGTTAATATTGTTGTTGTTGCATGCTTGCTGCATGCGTGCTGCTTGCTAGGCAACTTTTAAGTGTTTTGAGGTTAGGTTAACAAAAAATGTTTTTTCTCGGAAACGGTGACAATGTCGGGATTTTAAATTTCGGGATTTTTAAATTTCGGGCAAATGGACTTTCGGGATTTTAAACTTCGGGTTTTTAAACTTTCGGGCAAATTAACTTTCGTGATTTCAGTTTTCGGGATTTCGTCCATCGGTATTTTAAAATTCGGAATTTTGATATGTAAGTACCCGGTTAAGACACAGAACCGATAAAAGAGGTTAAAACGGCCTTTTGAGCGGTCAAAAGCGTAGCGATCTAAGTGTTAGTAGTTTATTTGTATGCGAAATGCACGTTTACGTATCTCTTGCTTGTGGTGGAGTTAAAGAGTGGCCGACAAGCGGCAACACGCGTTCTAATACAAATAACGAACATTTTACCTTTGTAACCTCTTATCTGTTCTGCGGTTAAAGACAAGGTGTTATGGCATAGCTTGGGAGGGGCTCCTGGCGAGCAGTGGAATACGATAGGCAGAATAGGAATGTAATAAGAGTGTTTAAGCACCATCATCCTGCTTCTTGAAATTGACCGTCACGCTGTTATTAATGTTTATGTAATCTCGACCTATTGTTTACAAATTCTTCATTAGAAACCATCTATTACCGTTAACAATTCCTCAAACCTTGCTAGCTAAATGATTCATTCGTCGTCTTATCTTTTGAGTCATTCATTACAAATTACCAGTTACAATTGATACATAATATCCAGTTACAAGTGATACATAATCCGTCTGTAATGCGGAACGGTTCTTCAAATAAACAAAAAACCATTTACTTCATATAAAAAAGACATAAATATTTATACTTTGTTTTTTTTTCCGGATGAGAAATCATCAAATGACTTCTCCCACTCTAGGAGGAGCGGGAGGGTCAGACTTTTACTGACTAAAACCCATCCATGATCCTTCCTCGCCCTTTATGTTCCGGGGCCGCGGTATCTCTTTCGAACAGTCGCGCAGCCCCGGCAGGCTTTAATATTTATATATACCTATTTACATAATTATGTACTAACTAGCTTCTGCCCTCGACTTCGTTCGCGTTAAGGTTTGATATCGCAACGCATCGCCTACTCAACGTAAGCTTTTTTCCCACTTGCAATATTTCTTATTGCTGCTCCGCTCCTATTGGTCATAGCGCGATGTTATTTAGCCTATAGCCTTCCTCGATAAATGGACTATCCAACGCAAAAATATTTTTTCAAATCGAGCCGGTACTTAGTTCCTGAGATCAGCGCGTTCAACCAACCAAACAGCTTTATAATATGTATATATCCCCAATTTACCCAGTAGCGAAGTCCTATGTAATAGGGCCGATCCCATTGCCATCGAATGGCTAAAATTAACGTATGTATCGCTCAATAACGTTTCGATCCTTCGTTTCATAAAAAAGTCTCAATGCCGATTGCAATGAGGAGTTTAATAAATGATATGTATTGATTTCAGATTATCGTATGTAGTAGTGAAAGTAAGGGTTTACGGTTGATAGTTTGAAGGCTCTTAACGGAGTGCATTATTCTAACCAAGCTATAAATAACACATAGGCTATTAATGCGAAAGTAAAAGTATGTCTGTTAACTTTTCTCACCTAAACAGCTGGACCGGTATTCTATGACACTTGGCCCAAAGGTAAACCAACCTCAGTTAGGATATAGGAATAGGTTCCAGAGCTAAACGCATAGGGACAAAAGGTCAATGGGAGAATATGTCACCGTAAAATTGTCAAACACGTTATATTACAATATAACGTGTTTAAGTTAAGAAAATGTAGTCAGTGATATCAAAAGTGATTTCGTTCATAGGTCTATTTTAGAACTGTTGAATATTCATACCTACCAGATATTATATTTCACTATCATACTAATGTGACCTCGCGCACTACAGGGCCACGACTTGGCAGCAGAAGCGTATGGTAAAAAACCAGGTAGAAACTGATCAGGCATCCAATAAAAAATGGTCGCGTTAGCAGAATCGTGAACTTGTACCTACCTACATATTATTAATTAGAGTTGTAGTTTGTATATAGTGTAAATATATCTTTCTTTGAATATTAACAGTAGTTCCTTTTCCCCTGGGAATACGGAGCAATCAGTCAATCAGTTTATTTGTGAAATATAGGCGTTTACATAATTAGGTAGTGCGCTATGTTTTGTCATAATTAAGACAAACAAATGAGTGACCCATTACATTATGTCATAAATAATTTTAAATTAATTTATACATGAAAAGAAAAATAATAAAAGAAACATTAAATACAATAAAATTAATAAATAGTCATAGTACTTCATATGCATTTTTTTATTGTAATGATTGGTCGTTCAACGGAGATAAAATAGCCTTTGTTACTCGCTTATAATGTAGGTATCCATTGCTGAAATAATTTTTCAAATCGGTCCAGTATTTTATTAGTTTTACATACAGAAACAACAATCTTTCCATTTAAAATATTAATATAGATATCCAAATGGCTTCACGTTTAAATCCTTAATGATCGTAATAGACGCAGTAAATCCTATGAATAGCTTGTGACAATTTTACGAATTGTAACGTAATTCATAGTAAGTATTATTATATTATAATTTGTCTAAAGCGGCCGTTTTAGACCCCCAGTTTAGTTCAAGAATGCAGCTGGTCATGCGACAAGTCGTGGTCGTGGCCGTGTAATGCGTGATATAGAAATAGAATTGATCATGGACTTTTGTTGCTAGCTTACCTGTACGCAGCAGAGCAAACTGTTACTACTTTTAGTTATTTTTTACATTTTACTCGCAATACAGGTTTGAATTTCCTGAGTCAAGGTAAAAACAATTTGGTAAAATAACAGCTCTTTTAATGGGGATTCCCTCGTAATCAGCGATCTATTATATTATCATTCGTAACTGATTGTACAATGCACACAATACCTATTTTTCCTACTTAATACCAGTATAATGATAATCATAATGTTTAATGTTGGTCATAATGTTCGGGAGTGGCGACCGCGAACCGGAAGACGATGCGTTGGTAGATCTCCCACTAGGTGGACTGATGACCTGGTGAAGGTTGTGGAATCCGTTGAATGCGAGTCGCACGGGACCGGTCAATGTGGCGACACTTGGGGGAGGCCCATGTCCAGCAGTGGACGTCTTTCGGCTGAAATGATGATGATGATGAATACACATAAGTTCGAATCAGGCAGAGGTTGTACATAACAGTACGGTCGAACAAGCTATTTGGTTTACAGTTTAACGAACAAACTACATAGTGAAATGTATACCAATTAGCTTGTTCGTACCTTACATCCACATTTCGCCAATAGGGTAGAAGACAAAAAAAAATAGTAATACGTCCCTCAGTTAAATTATCAACAAATATTTGACCCGTATTTTTTCTTTTGTTACACAAACCAAAATTGACGAAGATACGACGCTTTTAAAATTCTCAATACGTCACGCCTTGGTTTATTTTTTAGCTAGTTTTGACGTCACGAGCTCCCACTCTCGAGTTTTTGATGTCTTTTATCTATGTCAATATTCATTGATTTACAAAAACAAAAAATACGTGTCCATTATTTTAACTGACGGACTAAATAGATTTGTAATGTTTTGATACTGTCGTCATGCCTATGATGTGTTTTAAAGCCATTAATAGAGGATGACCCTATTGCCATCAACCGGGCACAAATCCTGACTCCGCGGTTGCTACTGAGAAATTCCTTATGGAAAAAATCATTAACACTTAGCCCAATCCGGGAATCGAACCCTACCTCGTGCACAGCAGCCACACAAGACTTGCGAACACTAGACCGGTAACCTAACTAATACGTATAAAAAACAAGCACTTTTAAACAATAGGTAGTTAATCCTTGTATTTCTTGCTATGAAGGATGTCAAGATATTACTAATGTATGGATAAAGTAATTTCGTATTCCATACATATGGCCAGCGGCAGGTTAAATAACCCGTTTATGTTGAATTCCGATCATTCGTCGTATGTGGTCATATGAGTTTTAAGATAAGGTTTGAATTATAAGAATTTGATCTCCATTGTCGAATTTATTATACATGCTGGTTCTTAAAAAAACATTAATATGTCTTAACTAGCTTCTGCCAGCGGCTTCGCCCGCGTGATGTTTGGTTATTGTCCCATGGGATCTTACTATAGGGGATAAAAAGTATCCTATGTTTTAATCCAGGTTATAAACTATCTGTGTGCAAAATTTCATCCAAATCCGTTCAGTAGTTTTTTCGTGAAAGAGTAACAAACATACATCCATCCTCACAAACTTTCGCATTTATAATATTAGTAGGATTAGTAGGATAGTAGGATAGCTAAGCTATCGGGAGTTACACGTGTTATTGTGAGTCAACTATAAAAGATAGACATATGCTGTCTTGGGATATTTTTTATATAATTTTATGTGGAATATTTCCGTTATACATGATTTCTATGTAGCTTTAACCATTAAGGCTGCACACGCGACGGAAGCTAAAAAAACCAAGTAACTTCTCCCGTTTTCCCAACATTTCCTTTCACTGCTCTGCTCCTATTAATGGTAGCGTGATGAAAAGTATACTATTACCTGCTCAGGAGTATGTAGAATAATTGTACCAAGTTTCGTTAAAATCCGTCGAGTAGTTTTTTTTTCTATAAATAACATACAGACAGACAGACAGACAGACAGAAAGACAGACAGACAGACAAAAATTTTACTGATTGCATTTTTGGCATCAGTATCGATCACTAATCACCCCCCGATAGTTATTTTGTAAATATATTTCATGTACAGAATTGACCTCTCTACAGATTTATTATAAGTATAGAAAGTATAGATAGATTAATAAATGGTACACTAATTATACTTCAAATTAAGATAAAAAACGTGTACCTATTTTAAAGTTATTTTGGATCGAATTATTATAAACTTTTTAGTCGTAGTAGGCCTTAAAAACGCGACGTTCTACCAGCGGAGTAGTCAAAAATATATTGAATTTATTGGGCATTGTTGTAGAAATATGAAACCGATGCAGCGATGGTCGCTTTTATCGGCACCCAAACAATGTTATCATTTTTAGGGTTTCGTAGCCAACCCTGTGAGAGGTTCCCCTACCTGAATATATTTTAAACCGTATTAACATAAAGAGGCTAAAAAAAAATCACATCTCTGTGTGAATCATTATGGCAGGTATACCAACTAATAACAACAGAAAAGTTAAAATTCGTTTTTTTTGGGCGTTTGTAGAAGTAAATGTAAACATTCGTAGATGACTTTGCCTACCTGGCAGGTTTTTATTTACACTGTCAACTTCAAATGCCAAACTAAATCATTATCATCTGCCTAGCCTTTCCCAACTATGTTGGGGTCGGCTTCCAGTCTAACCGGATGCAGCTGAATACCAGTATTTTACATGGGGCGACTGCCTATCTGACCTGCACAAACCAGTAACTGGGTAATACGATACCCCTTTGGTAAGACTGGGTGTCAGACTTTTGGGCCACTGCCTACCCGTAACGACTGTCAAAGATCTAGAAATGATAGCCGAGAGACCCACAGATCATCTATAAAGGGTGTAAAACACTTCTTCACGAAACCGAAAGCCACTTGTTTTCCCCGTAATTGTGATCATTTTTTTGTTCTACACCATACCTGGGAACCTTCTAGTTACGGAGATATGGGGGGGGTCAAAGTCACAACTTTTTGAAAAGTTTTTTTGTAAGATTTTGACTTTTAACACCTCCACGACCCCCGTGCTATTCAATCCATCCATCAGCACAATGTTTTAAGTACATTGAGTTCTACAACAAAACATGATTTATAACCTCAAAAAAAAAAAGTTGTTTCCCAGCAATAATTTTTTCGTTAAGTTACTTAGTTTGGTGTACAGAATGCTTGGCTAACGGCTTTGTGATGAGGTGGTTTACACTCTGTATATACGGCCGAGACCAACTGCTAAACGTGATATTGGAGGCAGGGACGAAAATCTGTATGTAATGGGTGGTCACCAATCGATAGATAGGCAAGCACGGCTTAACCACTTACTTAGATATTATACAGGGTGTCTCATTCAAATCGGTCAGTATGGGAAAGTCTGAAACTGAACGCATTGTTTCCACATACTTTAATTTATTTTAGTAGGTGCTCAAAGTGACCACCGCCTTTTTCAATACAATATTCAACACGATATTAGATAATATTATCGCAGATAACAAAACTTCCGGAATGGTTTAATGCAATGCCAATGTCATATGTATGTAAAGCGGTGTATGTATCAAGTTGCAACATCAGCAAAGAGGTACAAACAACCATTGAGACAATTTTAAATACCTGAACTTGTTTAATACTGTAAACGTGGTCAGTTCAAGCACCTACTAAAATAAATTAAACTATGTGGAAACAATGCGTTTTATTCATTTCAGACATCATGTTTCATACAGACATTTACTGCTTAAAACCTACACAATCAATATCTAAATAGAAATAGTGTAGGTTTTTTTTTTTCTAAATAACCGTTTTCGATTCCCGAACGGAGTACAGATGTTTTTTAAAATGTATGAATGCAGTTTTTCTTGTTATTAAAATCGATGACATGGTTCCTCAGAACAGATCTTCGTATGTCTTATAGTTTCAGACTTTCCCATACTGACCGATTTGAATGAGACACCCTGTATAGCCACGAGTTCCTCCTTCGCTACTGCTAAATAGCACTATTAATTTCAGGTAGTGTTCGTCGAGGAGAACCAAACGGTGCATGATAACATTATCAGCCCCTACGCAAGAAAAGGAGTGTGGGCTAAAACACTTATCAAGTCGAATTCCGTTGAGTAAGTAATTACGCATTTATTGGGGTTAAGCAGATGGGTATAGTATGTTCATTGTATTTCACGACTAGCCCCGATTATCATTGAAATTAAGACCTTGTGCAAATGAAATGAGAGTCGCAAACTCATAATTGTAATAGGGGGCGATTTTATTACTATTTATGGAACACAAATAATAATATTGAGCCCATACTTTCGGTATTAAAAATGCCGAATTCATTCTGCCTGTGATATGCTACCTTTAATCTTAAAGACTCAAAAGATTTGGATGAAATTTTGTCCAAGACATTTTATCCCGGTAGTACGTATAGTCGCGGATATTTATAAAATATGATTTGATTGGATCTAAAACGGGACTTCGGAGATCATTTAAGTAGTCGTGTTATGTAAAATCCGGGACTGCGGAAACCATAATAGGTAGCCGCTTCATGTAAAATTCTAGTAGTCGCAAAGGATAGGCACATTATTTTTTTAGGATGGGAAATCATCAAATGACTTCTCCCACTCTGGGCGGAGCGGGAGGGAGTGTCAGACTCTTACTGACTAAAACCGATCCATGTTCCTTCCTCGCCCTTTATGTTCCGGGGCCGCGGTATCTCTTTCGAACAGGCCCACAACGTCTAGGCACATCCCACCCTTTCTTCTGTTAATCAATACTTCTTTGACTTATCTATTCCAGTCGAAGCGAAGACATCTTTTGTATTCCAAAAAACTGCAAACAAATCTTCGCCAACAGCATGAAAGTGGCCGAGACTGCAACACAGGCTGATAAAGAATTAGCAGCAGATCTCAGGTATGTACTCGATCGTAGCAAATGAACAATCTAATGTAGCAAAAAAATATTTATACATATATTAATTGTTATTTTTCTTTTCAGACACACATTTAGTATAGGTGTCACTAAGGAAAACTACATCAAATTCTTCCACAATATTCTGTGGTATGAAGAAACCATAATTCGAGTCAATATCAAGGTTTGTTTTTAGTCTGTTATTTTAGAGCTACAAATGTTTATAATGTTAACATTTAGAGCCTTAGCTGCGATAAATAAGGTTTAAGTTAGCTGGTACCTGGTGTACCGTAAACGGTACACCGGGATTCGATAGCGTTTTCGGCGCACTTGGGACTAAAACCTAAAAGCTTGAAAGTGTTTCAACATCCGGACAAACCTATTGAGGTTTTTGTGATGTTTCAGTTTATATAAGGGTGATTGGTAATTAGTGTACCCACGATACTTAAACACGTGATTTTACTCATGTTAACATGCAACTTTTACTATGGGACCAACCCGGAGATATCTAAAAACTCAGCTGTTCCGTACATTAGGCGCACTTAAAAGTACTGAACAGCCGATTTCAGGTTTACAGTACCACCACCAGTATAAATATATGTCGGAAGAAGAGGTAAACGAAGAGTTGATATAGATCATTGCGTACGAGCAATTGATAAGGTTGAATTTAAATTTAAAATAACTTGTTAAATCGTAATTTAATTCGATTTGATTTATCACATTTTAATATTGTATGAAATCTAACTAATTTCTTTTTATTGTAAAATATTGCCATTAAGAACTGTTTCTTAATGGTAATATAACACTTTGTTTTGTGCTCGCATTTCACCCAAATGACGCCCACTAAACCCCGTGAACACTGATGAAGATGCTGCTTCTCCGACATAAATTTATGTCACCGTAAAATTGTCAAATACGTTATATTGTAATATCTCTAGCGATATTGTAAAGTCTCGAATGATTGTCAAATGAACATACTGCTTACAACAAAACGCATTTTTTTTCGTGAAATGCATGCGATGGTAGTCAACTTACGCGGTGTGGAGGGAAGGAGGGGTCCCCCTTGCCCAGTGGCACAACTCTCATAAAAAGATAATGCACCATTCCTGAGAAATACCGATTAATATAACATAAACTTAAAACACTTTATATTCCCCCTAAAAAGTGTAGTCGACGGAGCCCCGCTTCGCGGGGCCCCTATTTCCGAGTGCAGGGTTTAAAGGAACCTAACTAACCTAACGGGGGGGTGCCCCAAGTCCCGATTATGGGGGCAGAGATACTTCCGTATGTTCAGTTGACAATAATTCGAGACATCACAATATCGCGACAAAAAACACGTTATATTGTAATATAACGTGTTTGACAATTTTACGGTGACATATAGATATGTATTTATTAATCATCATCATCATTCTCTTGCCCTTATCCCAATTGATTTGTGGTCGGCTCAGCATGTCTTCTTCTTCCATACTCCTCTATATTTCGTCTATATATATCTTAATATATATAAATCTCGTGTCACAATGTTTGTCCTCAATGGACTCCTAAACCACTTAACCGATTATAATAAAATTCGCACACCATGTGCAGTTCGATCCAACTTGAGAGATAGGATAGTTTAAATCTCAAATTATGAGACGCAGACGAAGTTGCGCGAGTCAGCTAGTATATATACAGGGTGTATTTCACCTCATCACAAAGCTGTTAACCAAGCATTCTGTATATCAAACTAAGTAACTTTACGCAAAAAATATTGCTGGGAAACAACTTTTTTTTTTGAGGTTATAAAACATGTTTTGTGGTATAACTCAATGTAACACACTCAAAACATTTTGCGGATGGATGGATTGAATATTACGGGGGTCGTAGAGATATTGAAAGTAAAAATCATGCGATAAAAAGTGGTATTTAAAAAAAAGCTTGACAAAATCTTGCAACTTTGGCCCCCAATATCTCCGTAACTAGAAGGTTCCCAGGTATAGTGTAGAACAAAAAAATGATCAGAATGACGAGTAGAACAAGTGCCTTTCGTATTCGTTAAGAGGTGTTTTACACCCTTTATATTTATTAATGTCAACATACGTCAAAGTAAGCGCGTGCCTTGTGCACCAAACGACATAAATAAGTGTGAAAATGGTAGGTAAAATTGTACTTTTGTCTGTTTGAACAGAAATACAACATGTCCGGAGTGACGGTCGTCATGCAGCATCACATGTCCGGCACCTGCTACGCGCTCGAAGTACCGGGCCTCGCCGAGAAGAGGCCTTCCTTGATGCTTGGTAATATATTATGCAGAGCCTCTTCACTACGGGCCTTCCGTCCACTTCTTATTTCTATCTACTGCTACCTGAGGATCATTCCTTTTAAATGGGTTCAGGAGTCATACAGGGTGTAATCAACCTCATCACGAAGCCGTCAACCAAGCATTCTGTACACCAAACAAAGTAACTTGACGCAAAAATTATTGCTGGGAAAGGATTATTTTGGGGCGAAAAAAACATTTTTTTGTGGTAGAACTCAATGTAACGTACTTAAAACATTGTGCTGGTGGATGATTGAATAGTACGGGGGTCGTAGAGATGTTTAAAGTAAAAATCTTGCTATAAAAACTTGTCAAAAAGTTGGAACTTTGAATCCCAATATCTCCGTAACTGGAAGGTTGCCAGGTATGGTCTACAACAAAAAAAATATCGCAATACGGGGAGAACAAATGCCTTTCGGCTTCGTTAAGAGGTGTTTTACACCCTTCATTATTGCGTACTAAAGCTTTAATAAAAAATAGTGTTGTATGGGAACATGCCACAGTGACAGCTGTTTTTCGATAATCAGATCGTTATCTTTTCGGTGAACATGGACATAAAGAGTTTTTTTTTATGATTGCAGGGGACCTCTTATTCATAAAGCCGTTTAATCAAAACGAAGTGATGTTCGAAGCTGCCGTGAAAGAGATCAACGAAAATGTAGCGCTTATTGGAGGCTTGAACCAACTGTAAGTAGTACATATCGAGAAGAATTAGCAAGAATTTTGTTGGTATTGATCATCGGCGCAGCATGACATTCCTCAAGACATTTTTCTCATTCGTCCACATCACATGTCCATACGAAGCCAACCGATTACCACAAAACTCTTCAGTCACTGGCACCGGTTTCAGACTTCCTCGAAAAAATAAGTAAAAATGTAAAACCCGTTGGATTTTAATCTATCTAGTGAGTAAACTCACGAAAGATGGTCAACCGAACATACTGCTTACTATGCAACGCATTATTTTTCGGTAGATTATAATCTATCGAAGTGAAACCGTAAAATTGTGAAATGTATGCAGCGGTGAAACTCACCTGGCCCTCTTGCCCCCTGATATTTCTCAAATGAAAAGGTTTTTTTCTGTTTTTCTGAGAAAAACATATGCATTTCACAATGTTACGGTTTAACTTCGATAGATATCTACCAAATAATAAAGCGTTAAATTGTAAGCAGTATGTTCGGTTAACAATCTTTCGAGAGTTTACAATCTCGCTAGGTAGATTAAAATCTAACGGGTTTTACAATTTAACGGTGACATAATCACTAGATTCCAAAAAGTGTTTGGTACAGTTATAAAACCAATAATATCGCTCCGATCTGTAACAGCGAGCGTTTGACTTGACTTGTCGTACAAAACCTACTGAAATTACAGGTTATCCTACTCCTCCGCTATACTTTTCTGATGAATTTCATTGCGGGATCCAAGACAGTTAAATTTTATGACAGGGACTTCGTCGAGCTTCATTGTCTTGCGGTTTTCTGGTCGTCGCCACTGTTGATTCTGGCTTTCAGGGGTTACAGTGGTTTGAACTTCTTTTCCCTTAAGCCTATTTAATGACAAGTATTGAGGCTGAGAGCGGTAGTGAGGCTGCCTTACGTTCTTAGGGTCCAGGCTCCGAATTGGACATTTGTTTCCGAGTCATTGATGTTTATTTGTAATAAGTATGTACATATTTACAAACAAAAAGTATCTATGTAGTATATCAACTATCTGGTGTCCAAGACAAAAACCTCATTACTAAGTGTGGCACCTGATGACGCTGTGTGCAACGTCCAGCGATATTTATTTATTTGTTTTATTCCCAGGTTCACAAACTACTACTCCCCAGGCGCTCTCTTCGACGTACGTTTCTTCATATCTCGTATTCCTCTGGAGCGCATGCACAATGCAGTCCACAACGTCAGGGTCCAGGGTCACGAGTCCAGGATCTTCCCGCAAGAGAACAAAAATATCAAGCCTGTGAAACCGATTGCTAAGTGAGTAGAATTGTTCGTACTTTTCTTTGTTTGATAGTTTTTTTTTTCTTCAGACCTAAAGCAGATTTTTTAAAGCAAAAGCATTTGGTCTTTTGGGGGACCGAGGGTACGCCTGTCATATTCTCCGCTGGGGAGGTGGGGTCTGTCCTAAAGGTTCTAAAGCCCCGCTTTAGATCCTTTAGGACATACTAAGTCTCCGGGACATGACGGCTTAAGTGTAGAATACCTACGATATGCAGGTACGCACTTGCCACAAGTCTTAGCTCTCTTGTTTAATTTGTATATGAGTCACTCGTATCTTCCAGAGTACCTCATGAAAACGATTGTATAATAAAGAACAAGACTGGAAATACGAGTGACAGGAGCAACTACAGGCCCATCTCCTTAGCAACCATTATTGCAAATGTATTGGACGGTCTGATTGACAGGCAGTTGGATAAATATATCACTTTACATGACGCCCAATTTGGGTTTAGGCCACATTTGTCGACTGAAACGGCGATCCTCTGTCTCAAGCATACTGTACATTACTATGCAGCTAGGAAAACACCTGCTTATGCGTGTTTTTTGAACCTCTCCAAGGCATTCGACGTAGTGTCCTCTGACTGCCTTTGGAGGAAACTCTCCCAAGTCGCTAACATTCCCTGATTGCTGTACTAAAGCAGTCCAACTATGTTAGATGGGCAGGTGCTATATCGGGTGCGTACATGTTGGCGTGCGACGTGAGGCAAGGTGGGCTTAGCTCCCCCAGGCTCTTTATTACCTGTATGTAAACCGGCTGATATGTGAGCTCAGCAACACCCAAGTCGGTTGCTCCATTGACGGACAATGCATAAATAATATTAGTTACGCGGACGATATGGTGTTGCTGAGCCCATCAATCAGTGTGTTAAGAAGGCTCCTCCGGATCTGTGAAGACTATGCGGTGACACTTATACGAATATTCGTATTCGTTGCATCACTAATAATAACGCGTTCCGGGTGTTGCTGGGGTTGCCGCGCTGTTCGCGGAGGCACGCGTTCTGGATGTCGGCTCGTTCTTGTGCCTGCGAATCGCATCACTGAGGCGTCGCGGGCGCGACAGCCCCAACAGCCACATGGCTATTGTAGCCGGCAGGATGGATGGCCATTCAGATATGTGAATGATATGTGGATGACGTGTGTGTGTGATGTGTGTGTGTTTGTTTTGTGCCTCACCCCCTACCATAGATATACTGTTTTTAATATTTCTGTGCCCCCTACCTAATCTCACGTGAGAATTTCCAAAATCCATTGTAACAGTGTAAACGCATTTACTGTTAACTACGAATTTAAGGTAGTCACTTTACCTTGTACTTGATTGTGTTGGATTTATTTAAAAAAACATCATTTTATCTTCAGTGAATATTTATTAACAAAATATTGTTGTCTAGCTATATTTTAGTTTACCAACATGTTTACCTAAATAATAACCTACTTTTCAAGCAATTTTTCATTCTTTTTTGCGAGACAAAAATTACGTGAAATTTTCCGAGTCTCCCGAGGAAGATTGGGTGAAATTCTTCTGGACGCCCCTGCCCTCAAACACCTCACGGACGGCCCGAATTACCTTTCTCCGTGTATACAAAGTTCTCTTTATCTCTACTTTACATACTCAACTCTTTTTTTCCTTCCCACCAGTTTCTTCAACCCGCTTGTAGAAGGCAACTTGGAACAGCGTTGTGCCGTGGAGCGCATCGTGACGGGAACTTCTGGCACCGCGCCCTACTTGTTGCACGGACCTCCTGGAACAGGCAAGACCGTCACCATCGTTGAAGCTGTGTTGCAGGTACTTCATTCACTATAATTTGCTAGTGCATAAACCCAGATCCACCTTTTGGAGGAGGCCGGTGTCTTCCGGTTCGCGATCGTCACTCTCAGAACTTTTCAGTCATCCCATCGGCCTTCCGTTCTGCGTTCTCCCACTATGTCGAACAATGACCGATGCGAGTCGCACGGGACCGGTCAATATGGCGACACTTGGGGGAGGGCTATGTCCAGCAGTGGATGTCTTTCGGCTGAAATGATGATGAAGCCCCAAGTCAATCTGCTTGATTCTTACATGATCTGACCAAGACATTCGAGACAGTCTAGCCTTTAATAGAGTCAGAGTTTATTTCGACGTATCTTCACAGAGTAGAGGATATAGGACACAAACCTGAACTATTCAAAGAAATACTTTGAACAAACTCACTTACATAAATAAATCTTTCCCATATCATAATGTTTCATAACTGACTTGGAACTGGCAAAAAGCATACTCAAATCTCTATTTCTCTCTCGATCGCTTAGTTCAAACATCTCTATCTCTTTCGTCGAACCCATAGTAAGCAAAATCATCTTTAATGCCAATATGACCAGAACAGATTTTGCTTGGGTAAAGTAAAACATCATGAGGAAACCAGCATGCCTGAGAGACATCTCGACGACATGTAAAGCCATAGATATGTCACCGTAAAATTGTCAAATACGTTATATTGTAATATCTCTAGCGATATTGTAAACTCTCGAATTATTGTCAAACGAACATACTGATTACAATAAAACGCATTATTTTTCGTGAAATGCACGATGGTAGTCAACTCACGCGGTGTGGAGGGGTCCCCCTTGCCCAGTGGTACCACTCTCATGAAAAGATACTGTACCATTTCTGAGATACCGATTAATATAACCTAACCTTAAAACACTATATTCCCCTAAAAAGCGTAGTGCAGGGTTTAAAGGAACCTAACTAACCTAACGGGGGGGTGCCCCAAGTCCCGATTATGGCGGCAGAGATACTTCCGTATGTTCACTTGACAATAATTCGAGAGTTTACAATAAAATTTCGCTAGAGAGAAACACGTTATATTGTAATATAACGTGTTTGACAATTTTACGGTGACAGATATAAGTATTATTATATCTATATGTAAAGCCAAGTCAGTGGCCCCATGCATGTGTGGTATAAAAACTCTGAAACCAAGTTAGGCACTAAACACACGATAAAGAAAGACAGATTTTAACACATTCAAAATAGTATTTATGTAGTATATCAACTATCTGGTGTCCACGACACAAGCCTCGTTGCTTTGTGTGGCATTTGATGACACTCTGTGTGTAATGTCCAGCGATATTTATTTATTTATTCATTATTTCGCAGTTGGTACAAAAAGACCCTAGGAACCGCATCATGGTGTGCACGGACTCCAACATGGCGGCCGACCACGTGGCCTCCATGCTCATCAAGTACTCGCACATGTTCCAATCCGAGAGCTGGCTGCTGCGGGCCAACTCCAAGTTCAGGACCTGGTGAGTGCATGAACGTTTAATGTTAGTCAGGTTGGAGAGATGGTGTAGTAAGGGCAGGTACATTGACCGTTACAGATACATGTACGGTCATAGGAGACTTCAACAGACAGACAGACAGACAGACACCTTTGAGAAACAACCAAACGAGAGTAATTTTTTGAGCTGGGTGTCGCGTAGAATGAGTCGCGGCATTTACTCTGCACTCGATATCATACTGTTTGTACCACACGGTGACGCAAAATGATTTGTCAGCTGACTCACGCGCGTTATTTCAATCGAATTGCGCCCTTGGTGAAGGAGGGGAGCGAGGCAAGCTTCAGTTAGTTGTAATTCATGGTGAATCACCAACTTGCCATGCATCAAAATTCCACCCTGTATAAGTCAGATTATTCCACTCTGTAAAGTTCCGACGTTATCACCAGTCACAGTCACAAAATGCGGGAGTGAGATGACGCGAGACTCACTCGGATAAAATATTGACTGTCCTACTCGAAAATCAATCCCACCCATGTGGGGTGGGTCCACCTACAGTAGATCACAGACAAGACTTGGTTGAGGCCTGTTTGCTACCATAAAGGCAGGCAAGACCTGGAAGGCGTCTGCTACCAGGGAGGCTTATTACAAAAGGCTGCCAAGAACAATAACTCATCATATGCATTTGTAAAAGCTAACATTCAGCCCGTGTGCCTTCAAAGCAAGATTGAACAGGCATCTTCTAGGCACACTCGTTCCATCATAGACCTTATACATCACTTTCCGTCAGGCGTGATCGAGGTCAAGAGCAGCGATTTCGTAATAAAAAAAAGCTGAACAATAAAACTAATCTGTTGTTTTCCAGGGAAACTCTCCCCGAGGTGTTGGCGAAGTACTCGAACGGCACGTCGCGCACCAACTTCTACAACGTGCAGGTGGAAGATTTCATGGCACACAGTATCGTCATCACCACGCTCTCACATGCCGCTAAGTTTGCTAGGTAATACACAATATGCAGCTGTTGGATTTCAAACTTTCGACGCTGACACCTAAGGCTGAAAATCCAACAACGCTCCGAAGATCACAAGGTTCCAACTGAGTTTGTGCTTATTCTTCCACCGCCAACGATTTTTCTTGCAAACTGAGTTCGTAACATATTTATAGTAAATCACACCAAAAGAAAAATGAAAATGTGTAACTCAAACATCGAAAAAGAAAGGCACTATCGTTATTCTTAAGCAAATAACTAAAATATCTTACTGCTGCTGAAAATATCAGCGTCAGAAATCATGAATGTGCGTAAAAATGTAAGAAGACTTTTCTTACAACTATGCTTTAATTTCATCATAATCACACTAAAACCATACATACCTACCATACATTTTTATTGCTCTAGAGTCTAGAGCAATATAAATGTATACTGTTTATTTTTTAATCCTACCAAATGGTGCCAATCTCAATGGATTAGCTCTATTCAGCCAGCCGATATCAATACTTTTTTTTTACGTACGTATTGTTCGTTTCTATCCTACTTGTTCCAAATTTAAAAAAAAGATCGCTGCTAACTCTGATTTAAAAATGAAAGAAATTTAAAAAAGTTATTTGGCGGGATTTTTGTTAATTTTGCTTGACAATAGTTTTGGAAACGATAAAGTGTGATACTATCTGATTTTGAGTGCTTCGGCTTCGAATTAAAGTGGAATCATCTAGCGACACATTAACTCCGGAAAACATTCTAAATGAAGCCGACAGTGTTATAGTAACTTCTATTTTAACTGTTTGATATGAATTTCTTTTATCTGTTATTCCTATAGGTAATAGTTGAAAGAAAAGCAGATTATGCACCTCGCCTTAAGTAATTTATATTGCCTGTTAGATTAGAGCCCTCGTTGGCGCTCGGGCTCTAAATCAGGCACTCGGTGCATTAATAAATTACTTTGTGCTCGATGCAATAATCTACTATTAAGTACTCATTTTGATGAGTGCTCATTTTGAGAGGTGCTACTTTGAGAAATGCACGTTTTCCGAAGTGCACATTTTGCGTCAAACTCACTGGACGCTATAATAAAATGAGTAAAAACCAGTGCTTCTTCAATTTTCTATATCTGGGGTGGGTAAACAATTGCGGCCAATTGATTAATAGTAGTTTATGCGACTGTGCATAATGAAGGGCATTACAACACAAGTGTGGGTTTAAGAAACGAGCCGAAGGCGAGTTTCTTAATAGCATCACACGAGTTAATTATGTATAGTTGCATACACTACTTTATCTACCCAAATATCATAAGGGCTCTATGATGGGTTCAGGAACCATAGGGAAATGACCAGCATTGTTACTTGGCCCTTGATTTTTGTGCCAACAGGTTATTAGTTGCATTCGTAGCTGCATTACGATATCTGGTGGAGTGTTCATGTCAATTTCTGAGTCACTATCACTCATTTTCGACAGAAATAAAGAACTTATCAGAAAATTTGTCTACTCGTAACTGGAAATAAGAAGCTAACGAACAAATGACAGCTCGAAATGGCGGCGTTTCGGATATCTGTCATTTTTTTTTAAATCATAGGCACACAAGCAAAGTCACTATTCTTGTGTCACGAGATCAAAATGTCGTGCGATTTATAATTAAAATCATACTGAATTGGGGTTTTCGTATCGATATCTGATTTAATGTAGATAGGTACTAGAATAGCACAGTCACTTAAATTTGACACCTGTTCCAAATTTAAACTCATAACCTACTGTTTTCAGTAGGTTATGAGTTCGTTACAGTTCCGTTTATTTCTGCTGGTTGGTAATGCTGGTCATTGCCTATGGTTTTTGAACGCATTAGAGAGGGTTTATGATATTTTGGTAGATAAAAGAAATACATACTAGCACTGCTTATACTTTAAAAATAAAACGTTTTGGTGCTTCTGCTGTTACCTGCTTTTCTAATCCTGCTTAAGTCTGATGCTCCAGGATAGCTCGCAAAGTTTCTTAGGTTTTTTTTCAATTTCTGGCCAGTGTTAAGTTGTATATTGATTAGAATGTTGTTGGCGACTGTATATAAGACGTATGTAGTTACAGAATTATAATTATTAAACTCATCAATACAAGGTCACTAATGTCGAAGAACAATTCTGACCTTGAAAAGGTCGGGCGCCGTAACGCGTTACGTAAGTAACGCGTTACGGCGCCGACCCGGTCCGGCCGGGTGGTTAGGTTCCGAGACACGTTTTTGAAGTGAAACTTTTTTCGTTACGCGTCACATTTTTCCGTTACGCGCCATCTTTTTCTTATAAAAAACAAAGTCGCTCTATGTCGTTTTTTTTTTTTAATTTGAAAAATAACGTCATAAAGAAGTTTCACTTCTTACGAGTGAACGCTAGTACACGCACACATTTTTTTTAAAGATTGGTGTCTTGAAATGATTGTTTTATGGTGTCATCTACCATATGGTTGTTATATTGAATAGTGAGTTCACCTCCCTCCCCAGACACATGCGCTCCCGTAACTTCACGAACCACATCACGCACTTGTTCATCGACGAGGCGGCGCAGGCCAGCGAGCCCGCCTGCCTCATCCCCGTGTGCGGGATGCTCAAGCTGAACGGCTCCCTCGTGCTGGCCGGGGACCCGCACCAGCTGGGGCCCGTCGTCATATCGGCCAACGCACACAGATTGGGACTTGGTATGTTTTACTATCTGCATCGGAATGGATAAATGCTTGAAAAAATCACATAATATGATTCACACCAAACCCCGTAGTATTTAATCGCTCATGCAAGACTTGAAAATGAAAAAATATTTATATTTTAACAAAATGCTTCAAAAACAATAGTTTGAAGCCTCCTTTTAGACAAAGAAAGCCCCATTCCATGTTAGGAGACTCCGCTCCTCCTTGGCTTAAATATATGTTACATATACAGGGTGATTGTGTCTGGACCGGCCATAGCAAATTCGACACGTGTACGCCACGGGGGTCTTTTACTAATTATTGAAAAAAAAAAAAAAAAATTTTTTTTTTTAAAGCTTGCTGTTTAGCTTTTTGACCCTAGTTTCAGGGAAGTTCAGAGTTATTTTATGTTATGACTACCTACAAATAATTTAAAAAAAATACAAAAATAAAGCAAAAAAAAAGTTATGAATACTTGAAGGTTAAAAAATGTTATTAACAAAAAAATGCATTTTTTTTTTGTCAATAACATTTTTTAAGAATCTCTCAATATGGGTATCAAACTCCTATCACATTCCAAACTAGCTAAACCGTCGTTTTGCGAGAACTGTTATCTATTTGACAAGTAGCGTACCGCAAAATATTCAGAAACCGCGACAATCCACATATGAGAGAAGTCTCATTGATTGATAGTGTTAATGATGAATGTTTGTGCAGGACAATCCCTGATGGAGCGTCTGAAGAAGACTAGTCCAATCTACAGCGACATTCGCAACGACCCCAACTACATCGTGATGCTGCGGGACAACTTCCGATCCAACCCGGATATCCTCGAGATACCTGACAAATTGTTCTATAAGGGACAACTCAGGGTAAGTCAATATTGTTACGAGCTGGGTATGAGATAAATTAATTACTACCGATTAAACAACACAATAACTTTATTAATCACAAAACAACTTAAACTGAATCACAAATACACCACTGATCACTATTCGCTTAGATATCGCACTTCAAGTTCTCTTCGATTCTCTTCGTTGTGTCGCTAAAACAAGACTGCCGGTCGCGGCCCTGAGCGCTCTATTTATACTCGCCAACAGATACACCAGAATAACCACGAACATTCGAGAGGGTCATAAAAAAACACTAACAAAAAATAGCAGGTACCTACTTACAAGGTTGGTATTACCTACTTGTACAAAACAAACAAATATGAACCTTATGCCCTAGGCGTACGGTCGAAATTCTAATGTCTTTGTATAAATAGGTCGCGAGTTTGTACCTACCTAACTTTAAAACTAATAATAATACAATGCTCTCGAACTTCTAACGTACACACACTGTCATCACTGGCTTTCTCGAATGTTCTAGTAGGTCCGATGTAACACTGCCCCCTCCTTAGACATGCTCGTCCCGAGCATCATTAGTCCCGTAGTATCGTGCCAACCGGTCTACATGCACAATCTTAGGCGCACCTCGTGGACCCTTCTGTATTCGGTAGGTGACATCGTTGATCCTAGTCACGACTCGGTATGGTCCATCCCATTTTGCTTGTAACTTCGGAGACTTCCCCTTGCTCCGCACTGGGTTATGCAACCACACCAGTGAACCCTCGTCGAAACCCCTACCGTTTGCTTTTCGGTCATAACGGGTCTTCATCTTCTCAGACATCTGTTGGCCGGACTGTCGGATATGCTCATAAACATCGTTCAACTTATTACGCAAGTCATTCGCGTAATCTGTTACGCTACATGGAGCATCAGGGGGAGTTCCAGTGATTAAATCAGCAGGTAACCGTAATTCCCTTCCAAAGTTCGCGAAGGCTGGTGTCACAGTCGTACTTTCGTGGACTGCACTTCGGTAAGACAGAAGAAACGGCTGTATGTGCTTGTCCCAATCCCTTTGCCGGCTTTCCACAACTTTCGCCAGATATCTTTCCAACGTTTGGTTGAATCGTTCTACCATTCCATCGGATTGTGGGTGGTAAGAGGTGGTTCTGGTTTTATGGGTACCCATCAATCGACAAGTCTCTTGGAATACTTGCGATTCAAAATTTCTTCCTTGATCGCTGTGTATTTCTAAGGGTACTCCAAAACGACAGAAGACTTCCTGAACTAATTTATCTGCGACAGTTGTAGCTTCTTGGTTAGGAATGGCGAAGACTTCCGGCCACTTTGTAAAGTAATCCATGACCACCAGGAAGTACCTGTTTCCGCTCTCGCTTACTGGAAATGGTCCCGCAACGTCTAGTGCTATCCGTTCCCAAGGGGCTCCAACGTTGTACACTTTTAATGCACCTCTGCTGCGTGTCTGGGGTCCTTTCACGGCCGCACAACTGGTACATTTGCGGCACCAGTCCTCCACATCATCACGACAATGGATCCAGTAAAAGCGTTCTCGAATTTTTAGTAGAGTCCTTTTTACTCCCATATGTCCTCCAGAACATCCATCATGGTAGAGCCGTAGAACATCCGGTACCTTAGCTTTCGGAACAACCATTTGTAGATGACAACTGTCCCCTTTAGCGTTTTCCCATTTACGGCACAAGACTCCATCCTGGATCACCAAGCTGTTCCATTGCGCCCAATAACTCTTCGTGATGGAACTCATCGCTGCCACATCGCTCCACCTGGGTTTAGGAGCACCAGCTTTGATCCACTCGAAGATTGGTTTGATGTCCGAGTCATTTTGCTGAGTTTGCTGTAGGGTCTCTTTCCATTCATCGCTGAGATCCGTTCTAAGCATCCTCACAGGCACCACTTCCTTAGGCTCCTGTCTGGAACTACGCTTACAATCTTCAAGCAATGGTCTTCTTGACAGTTCGTCTGTGTTGTTGTGGTTTCTCCACTGTTGCTGGCCAGTCTTCTTAGCCGCTTTTCCCTGCTGAGATTGATCTACTCTAGGTGCGCTTCGCTTTTTACAATTCGACCGAAGGTGACCCCTTTCTCCACAAGTGTAACACCTAGGGCTGTATCGTCGCGGACGCTGGCGTTCAGGTGATGCCACAACTTGCTTTGGACAACTTGGCCGAAGATGATCCCTTTCTCTAGCTGTGTAGCAGCTAGGTCTGTAACCTTGCGCACGGTCGTGTACAGGTGAAGCCACTACCTCCCTGACGTAGTGTGTTCGGTGGTCTTGCCTCACTGCCTCTACTTCCAAGGCATGGGCTAAGGCGTCCTTCAAGGTCTCATGATGCCCAAGTCTCACGGCGGCTCTAACTTCTAAGTCACGTATTCCATCAACGAACGCCTGTACCAGATTTCCGTCAATCAGTGCAGGGGCAGACTGGTAGGCTTTCCGAACGAGCTTTTCAACTTCTAGAGCCCACTGCTGTAGGTTCTCGGCACTTCGTTGAAAACGGTCCTTCAACTTGGCACGGAATACGTGCTCCAGGTGCGCGTCGCCGTATCTGGACTCCAACGCCTCCAGTAGCTGCTCGTAGGTAACGTCCTTGCCGAGCGCCTCCAGAATAGTTAGGGCCTGGTCTCGGAGGCCCAAGGTGAGCGCGGTCATGGCTTGTGGTTTTGTCCATCCATTCGCCTTCATGACGGCCTCAAACTGTATTTTGTAAGCCGACCACGAAGATGTGCCGTCGAACGGAGGCACCTTAAAACCACGCGAAGATGGTGCAGCAATCACCGAAGTTACAGTCCCGCCTTCAGTCTTCAGTTCGCCCAAAGCCTTCTTTACCCCAGCAATCTGAACTTCGGCCTCCGAGATGCGATTCTCATGCTGGTGGACCTGTTCTTTCATCAACTTGATGTCCTTGCCAAAACTTGCATGCAGATCCTTTATGAGGAGCATCTGCTCGTCCTGGCGGCGGACCTGCTCCTCTTTGTCTCGCTGCAACTGCTCTTCCAACCGACGAGCCTGCTCCTCTTGACGGCGAGCCTGCTCCTCTTGACGGCGAGCCTGCTCCTCTTGACGGCGAGCCTGCTCCTCCTTGTCTCGCTGCAGTTGCTCTTCCAATCGGCGAGCCTGCTCATCTTGACGGCGAGCTTGCTCCTCTTGACGGCGAGCTTGCTCCTCTTGACGGCGAGCTTGATCCTGCAGCAGCGCCATTAAAGCTGACAAGTCTGGCGCCCCTGATGCTGGAGAAACTCCGGATGGGCCAGCGACTGGCTGTGACGTAGGCTGGACACCACCCGGTGTCTGTGTCGGAGAATCCCCAAACCGCCTTTGGTCCATATCCTGCTGTCGCTGACTTCTGGTACGGATACCGTCCGTGTCGTCCTTTGGTAGGATTGGCATAATTTATATCCCACTTCTGACACCAATTTGTTACGAGCTGGGTATGAGATAAATTAATTACTACCGATTAAACAACACAATAACTTTATTAATCACAAAACAACTTAAACTGAATCACAAATACACCACTGATCACTATTCGCTTAGATATCGCACTTCAAGTTCTCTTCGATTCTCTTCGTTGTGTCGCTAAAACAAGACTGCCGGTCGCGGCCCTGAGCGCTCTATTTATACTCGCCAACAGATACACCAGAATAACCACGAACATTCGAGAGGGTCATAAAAAAACACTAACAAAAAATAGCAGGTACCTACTTACAAGGTTGGTATTACCTACTTGTACAAAACAAACAAATATGAACCTTATGCCCTAGGCGTACGGTCGAAATTCTAATGTCTTTGTATAAATAGGTCGCGAGTTTGTACCTACCTAACTTTAAAACTAATAATAATACAATGCTCTCGAACTTCTAACGTACACACACTGTCATCACTGGCTTTCTCGAATGTTCTAGTAGGTCCGATGTAACAATATGTTGCTCAAATAAACCCCATTAAAAGAATCTGTCGACGAATCATAAAGTTTGGTGAACAATTTGAACTGCCAAACGAATGTCGACCTTTCTACAATAAAATAAGTAAAGATAAATCAAAATAACTTTATCATTCTCAGTAGATCTTTACCTGACTGCGGAAATCGTGAAGAGTTCCATTAGTTACCTACTTGTCCTACCACAGATAATATTAGGGCAGACGACAAAAAAAATTGAGTCCGTCAGATAGATTATTAAAATTTGACCCGTATTTTTTCTTTCGTTACGTAAATAAAATTAACAAATATACGACGCTTTTAAAATTCCCAATACGACACGCCTAGGTATCATTTTTAACTAGTTCTGACGTCACAAGCCGGAGTTTTGATGTGTTTTATCTTTGTCAATTTTCATTGATTTACAAAAACGAAAAATACGTGTCCATTATTTTCCAATAATTTAACTGACGGACTAAATAGACTTGTAATATTTTGATACTGACGTCACGCCTATTAAGGAAAGTATTCCCGAGGGCCTCGAAAGGATCCAAAATAAATGTATGACGTTATTCTTCTGCTTCTATCGCTATTCATTTTGGGGTCTGAGCAGCATGTCTTCTTGTAAACTTCTCTATTACTTTGTATCTCATAAGACAGCTCCTTTCTTGCCATATTGACCTTCCAAAAAAATGGTAAGCCAATAAAAATCAAGTAAGTAGTTATTTATGCAGTGGATTTTGGGTATAACGACGATGAAGGGACAACTCTTTTTTTGTCGTTATATCCGGAAGTCGTTACAGGCAAAGGTTAAGAGAAACAGACTACGTGTCTGTATCTCTATATATAGTTTAGTATAGTTTATATTCATTTATTATTGAAAATATTTGCACACATAGTTATTCACTGGTACAGTTAAAAAAATGTAAACTATAAATTTAACTCCGAAATGTACGCGCTTCCCTACCTACTTAGCTGATATCTATAAATAAAAGGTACTGGTCTCCACACTTGCTGACCATCTGTGTGGATGTAAACAAAAGATAAGAAATGATCGTGCAAGAAAGAAATCTTTGTGTCTTTGGCGGCCGACTCCGGTCGCAATATCTGCATGGGATTTCTAGGAATTACAAATGATTCATAAAAAAACAGTCGCTACACCCGAACTCGGCGTTACATCCAAAGTCGCTATACCCACATGAATTTTGTACTTCAGTATGCTTTAAATTCAAAGGACTTAGATTTAACGTCGCTATAGGTAAATGGTCGCTACAACCAAGGTCGTAATAAACCACTGTATTTAAGTTAATTTAAATATGTATTTAATTCATAGGCATTAGCCAAAGAGGATAGCATCAGCACAATTGACATTTTGGGTGAGAAGCAGCACAGCCGCGCTGTCGTGTTCCACGGAGTGCTCTCCAAGGAACAGAAGATTGGCAAGTCTCCCAGGTATGCTTACATTATAATCAGCATTTAATAAGTTGTTACTTTTTAGATACGTGTATTGGTCTCCTTATAATATAAAACTATTTTGGTTTACTATCCAGACAATTTTTGATGTCTTATGGAAGAGTAGTCCTTCCTTCATAGCAATTTAGTTTCTGTCCCCACGATTCTATCTTTAGCTAGAACCAGAGAAAAATATTCGCCGACACTGCTATTTGAAGGCGAACGCACACTGCGCTGAAATAAAGCTATTCTCATCCGTATTACTTTAGTATTCGACGCTTATAAGTGTGCAGGGTTTCACAGGATTTCATACAAAAAACACTAAAATGTGATTCTTTCGGCTCCTTTGCTTCCTTCGCCTCTGATAAGTTTGCGTTCACCTTAATAGTAACCCATGCCTTTTATAGCGTAAAACAAGGAAAATCTTTTCCCTTGATGTTTTTTGTCTGGCGGTGAAGCACCTCCCTCAAATGGCTTGCTTCACTTAAAATAATGTGTAGGTAAGATCAGTTTGAAATCTCGGTGAACTTGTATCAGTCTTTCATTTAAAAAAATCGTTTTTCTCACAAGTTCTTCACTTTTTCCTTATTGCAGTTTCTTCAACATGATGGAGTGTGAAATAGTACAGTTGTACGTGAAGCGTCTAGTGATGGTACACAATGTGCCGATGCATGAGATTGGAATCGTCACACCATACATACGACAGGTAAGTTAGTATTATAATGTGTAAATTCCCTTTTTTTTACATCATTAAATAAGTTCACCCACTCTAGGCGGAACGGGAGGGAGTGTCAGACTTTTACTGACTAAAACCCATCCATGTTCCTTCCTCGCCCTTTATATTCCGGGGCCGCGGTATCTCTTTCGAACAGTTCCGCAGCCCCGGCAAGCTTCGGTCCCTTCATTATCCTAGCATCTCTTGCTCGGCGCGCGTGGAACAGTCTGTCGACGTCGACACGGCCTGTCGTCATAAGACGGACGGACCGTGAGCTATCCCATAGCTCACCGTCCACAGGCCGCGCCTACGATGCACGCCCGGTGCGTTCCCGCAATGTGTAAATTCCCTGAATTGAAAACATACCCTTGCCGATACTGTTACATTCTGTGGGGAAGAGTCGAACCCACTCCACTCTACTACCATCATCAACTGGCCACATACAGGGTGTAAACCACCTCATCACGAAGCCGTCAACTAAGCATTCTGTACATCAAACTATGTAACTTTACGCAAAAATTATTGCTGAGAAACAACTTTTTTTTTTTGAGGTTATAAATGATGTTTTGTGGTAGAACTCAATGTAACGCACTTAAAACATTGTGCTGATGGATGGATTGAATATTAAGGGGGTCGTGGAGGTGTTAAAAGTCAAAATGTTATAAAAAAAAACTTGTATTTAAAAACAACTTGTCAAAATGTTGTAACTTTGTCCCACATCTCCGTAACTAGAAGGTTCCCAGGTATAGTGTAACAAAAAAATGATGGTAATGACGGGGAGAACGAGTGCCGTTAAGAGGTGTTTTACACCCTATATACAGAATCCCATTCTGCTATTGAGAAATAGGATAGACGACAAAAAAATCTAATTAGCCCGTCAGTTAGATAATAAAAAAATATTCGACCCATATTTTTTCTTTTATTACGTAAACCAAAATTGCCGAAGATACGACGCTTTTAAATTCTCAAACATCTCGTCGTCTAATTTTTATTGCGTTCTCGTGTCACGAGCTCTCACTCCCGACATTTGATGCGTTTCATCTTTGTCAATATTCATTGATTTACAAAAACAAAAAATACGTGTCCATTATTTTCTAATACTAAGTGACGGACTAAATAGGTTTCTAATTTTTTGATTCTGTCATCATGTCTTTTCTTAGAAAGAGATGTTACGGCGTTAGCTAGTGCCAACGCTAATACACAGGAAAATTCAAAAACTCAAATTCAAATCAAATAATTGTTAAAGTAAATTCAACATATATAATAAAATAAACAATTTTAAATCAGTTTAAATCGATTAGAAATACTAACTTGTTTTGGTAACAGTTAAATATTTGCAACACTATTGATATTTTTAAGGCTAGCAACTGCTCTTCATTTTGTACTCTCTCTGGGTTTTTTGCTCTAAGTCTAACTACTCTAAAAAATACTGTTAATTTCAATAAATTCTGTATTTCATGTTCCCCACATGTTTTATTTATACACAAATCATTTACTTCAATTAGACTACTACGGCACTTTTCGAATGTCAAGAAAACAAAAAGGCACAGTCATAAGGCATAATAACTTGAGAATGAAGCTGTACATTCCAAGGCGTAGAACTCCACGAACTCCTTGAGCGTGAAGACCGAATCCAGAAATTCCGTAACGAAAATAACTTAACACCCCCCGTAAAAAACAAATACAATAGCTTTACCGCGGTAGTCCCCGAGTGCCACACGTCTTTTTTAATTCCTTCTTTGTATTACAGGTGTACCAAATCAAGAAGTCTTTAAAAGATGTGGGCTACGACAAGATAGAAGTAGGCACAGTGGAAGCTTATCAGGGCAAAGAGAAACGCATCATCATCATATCGACTGTCCGTGCTAACTGTAATCTGTTGGATCATGACGCCAAGTTCCAGCTCGGGTTCCTAGTTGATGATAAGGTAAGTCACGTTGTAGGCTTGATGAAGTTGAATAAACGCCCTGAGTGTATACTCAGGGGGTTTACCATGACGTGTTCTCCATTCTCTATCATGGGGCTTAGGTTCCTCCGCCTACATGCATGCTCTGCACAGGGTATTGCAGTGTCACTCCGTATGTGGGAAAGTGACGGAGCTAAAGAGGACGCCTAGCTCCATCTCTTTCTCACTCTGGAATAAGATTAAAACAATACTGCTTTAAGACGTCATGGTAGGCCACCAGAGGAGTTCGTGGCTAAATAATAACAGCCGCTCGGGGCGATCTATAGGTTAAGCCGTGCTTGCCTAGGTTGGTCTGTGTATGGATGACACCCTTACATACAAGGTTTCCTCCGGGCCTCGGAAAACACGTTAAGCTGTTGCTCCCGGCTGTCATTTGTAGATCTTTGTCAGTCATTACAGTTAGTCAGTGGCCCAATAAGCCAGACAACCAGTCTTACCAATTGGAATCTTATTACCCAGTACTGGGTTGTGGATGTCAGATAGGCAGTCGTTCCATGTAACATACTGGTATTCAGCAGCATCCGGTATTTAGATTGGAAGCCGGAAAGACAAGCTCAAGCAGGCTCTCATTTATACATCTTTGACAGTCATTACGAGTGGTCAGAAGGCGAAAGTCTGACATCCAGTCGAAAACTCGGCTGTTTTCGGTTACACTGGAAACCGACCCGAACAAATTTTAGGAAAAAGCTAGTCTAGATATAGTCTAGATAAACTATGTCTTTAACAGTCATCATGACTGTTAAAGACATAGTTTATTATACAGCGTTCTCAGGGAATCTCAAAGTTTAAACATTTATTTTTTCACTTCATGATGTGTACAAAGAGTCGTTAGGAAACCGGCATGGCGTAGAACCATAAATTCGAAGACTACCAATCTGCACTGGGCCCGCGTTGTGGATCATACAGCCCACTCCTTCATAGAGAGGAGGCCTGTCCCAGCAGTGGGAACAAAATTAATAGGCTGATGATGATTTCTTTTTCCAAGCTCTTTTCGCTTTCGCTCTGAGCAAATACTGGCTTCATACTGATAAGAAAGCAGCTTGCTGATTCCCTTAATTTATAATAAAATCAAGTACATTCTTTTTTCAGCGCTTCAACGTAGCCATCACCCGCGCCAAAGCCAAATGTATCATCATAGGAAACCCACTCTGCCTCGAGAAAGACATAAAATGGCGTCTATACATGCAACGTTGCCGCGAACTAGGCAGCTACCATGGCTTCGACTCCTCCGGTATGGAACACGACACCTACAGCAAGGAAATACTCGACAACCTGACCCCTATGCTGCAGGGAATAAAGTTCACTGTCAAAAAGACACGTACTAGAAGGAAGAAGTCAAAATTCCCAGCTGTGGCCTCTACTTCTGTGCCTGTGGCTTGCGGATCCTCTGGCTAAGAGTGAAGAATTAGTGGATGAGCAGTAGCATCCACATTTCAGGTCATAATGGACAAGATGCTTTTAGCGTCAGCGATTTGGTGACTGCATCAACTCGCTCTCTAATGATGTTTCTGTAAATTGGTTTTTACAGTTTCACACAAGAAAAAAAAAGATAATCGTTTAGAAAGTTGATGCGGTCGGTGTTTCTTACCCACTCTGAGGAGAAATACTCAGAGGTTAAAGTACACCACTTTCACAGATAAATTACCTCTGACAGCGCTATTCTTTCACTTTTTTACGCGAACCGCCTGTCTGTGGAATTAACTACCGGTTTCTCTGTTCCCTGATCATTTTAATCTGGATCTATTCAAAGTTCAAGTGAATCGGTTTCATCTAGGCAAGCGTACTTCACCGTAGCCTGCATTATAGCTTCACTTTAGGCCAGTTGTGGCCAAACACAAGCCTATACGGTATAGAAAAATAAAAACGAACTCAAAACGCAACCGAAATAAAGATTAATTTGATTTTGGCAACAGTGGTGCAAACTCGGAGCTAAAATAACTGTGAATGGACTGTACGTTCGGTTTGGTGTATCGAGCTTCCAAAAATCGCTGATCGTTAAAAGAATTGTGTCCACTGTGACCATGAGATAGAAACTCGATTATCCGGATCTTGGACATCTAAATAAGTGGACCCGGTCCACGGACCACGATGGGTCTGACAAAGAAACGTAAGTTTTCATAACCCCCATCGCATGATCAAATTGAGTTAGAAAGCGATATAGCGATAAGGGTGTCGTTGTCAAGGATTACGACAAATTTACGCAAAGAAAAACGGATTTTCGAAATTATATTTCATGTTATTACCTCTACAACTTGCGGTCTTTGACCCAACCCGAATCAATTTATCTACCCATCACATCTGCGAAGTTTTAGGGACTACTCACACTTATACAGATCTATTCAGCTTATGCCCGTAGAAAACAACGATTTTGTATGAGACGCGTACGCATCCGTTTGGCGGAACGCGCGTACGCGTCTAATAAGTGTTAGTAGCCCCTAACGAATGACCTACAACAGTGTCTGTAGTTTAGTCCGGATAATCGTGGTTCTATTTCAGTAACTACTGCAAAACCATTCAGCATTAACATGCATGAATGTAAAGCCAACTTCAAACACCAACCCGCGTATCAAGAATGGCGATTATGGCATCCCCTGAGATTTCAAAACGTTGTGATCAAAGGAGAATACCACTTTAAGCAATTTATTTTTTGTATGTGCTATTAAGGTGTCTTTAAACTCGTAGATTAGGAGTTTCGATCTGATTGAGACTCTGTGGTAACATTCCACTCTGTAGTTTTAGGTGTTGAAACGTCTGTGTTGTATTTCAATCCTTATGGCATGTCCGCTGCTATCCCAGAACACATACTGTGTTCGAATATTTTCGTGACTAAAAGCCTGGTCGAATGTCCAGTAATCCCTAAAGGAAAGCCCAGTCCTATCATATCATAGGGGGCGAGCTTATTGCCGTCAACCGGGCATAAATGAAGACAGAGGATTCAAACAGAATTAAGCCAATGTTGTTTTTCCTTTTGTTGTAACACTGCTTTTTTTCTCTTGGAGAACCTCGCATGAGCTTTATAACTATAAATTCGTGTCAAACACTTCAGCCCTATATGCAGCTAGGATTCCGAACTTAAAGTTTTGAATTCAGACAATACTATATGGCAGCTGCACACCGGTAACATCTTATTATTAAAATATAAAAATGACCTATATTTTATTAAAAAAAAAAGAAACCTATTCATTACAGCTATTTACTGTGCCATAATTCATGGAGCTTATTATGTAATAACAAAATTTCGGCGTTAAAACGACGAATCTAAAAATTCGTTTGAACTCTGAGGTCAAAGAAAAATAGCTTTCAATTAACGTTGGTACAATACCCATTTACCTCATACTCTTGTACCTTGTACTGTGTAGGAAAACATCGAGATATATGCCAATATTCGAAGACAAGCTACATAGATAGACCTTGTAGTTCACAAGCGCGCTTCAAGCCGCTCTTACATCATTATCATAAAGTCTGAATTCCAATGATTGCATCTGTAGCAGCGGACGTGCTAGTCAATCGGTTTCCCTACGTGACGTCTGATAAATGTGATATTTTTGTAGATCGTGTTGTTTTACTCTTGGACCATAGAGCAATTAAACAGGAGTTTATTCGTAAGGTAACTCTCTGCCGACCGTAGAGGTCACGATGACCGTAGTCAATTAAGAAAATGTATGGAGAAACTCCCTTGAAATTAAAATTTAAAATTGCCTAAACCGTAAATTTTTAAAACTTTGCTCAAAGACAAAGTATGCTTGAGAAGTACCCGAAAATATTAGCTCTTTTAAAGTATAAATAAATAAAGATCTTAGATCATTTTGCCCAAATATTGCATCAAAGAAACAAATTTTTGCTTAGTTATTATAAGAGCGATTTCTTTATTTCTATTTACATTTTATGAGTAAAAAGTACATTCCTATATTTTTTATAAAAACGAAGCGTGTTTCTTGATTCCATAGATCCAAAATGGAGGGCACGGTCTTGTACGGACTCCAGTTTATATGCTCTAAACTATTGAAAATTATTTTAATATCACTTGTTTATCTTGTAGACTGTAAGTTGATGTGGTAGGGTAGCGCCACAAATGCGTAGACCAAGCCCTTAGGTCGTAGTTTAGCTTTAAGATTCACGAGTCTTTACCAAAGATTCTAAGTATTAGACGGGATGTCGTAACTTGAATAATAATATGTGTCCTTTTATTTTTGTATTATTCGTAAGTTATGTTGTAGATGACAAAATGAGATGACAATATTCTCATATTTTTTAAAATTTGCTGACGTGGTGAAAATAATTTGCTGATTCAATAATGATAATGAATCAATTATGCACTAGATTTAAGAAAATTTTCTAGAGTGTAACATGGTTACAGTCACATTTGGCAAATATAATATGTGTAGTATCGAATTTCGGTGACTACAGGGATATACATACATATTAGGTATTGATATATACCTTTATGAGGAAGCCAAGATTTTTCTCCTTTGAAAGTTATGTGTTTTATAATTGGCATTGTTTTTAAGTTTACAAAATTAGTTTTTGATACGTTTTTTACAAATTCTATTGATGTGTGTGCCATATTATTGTTTGGAATCTTTCATTTTGAAAGAAGTCAATTCTATTTTAGTAAAATCATTTAAAAGTTAATATTTTGGAGATGCAATTATTGAAATATCTTGGTGCTAAATGTTTAAGGATTTGGATAATTTTCTACACAAAATAAAAACTGTAGTATTCAATAGTTTTGTTTAATTTATGCACCTCAATTTTCTACCCTGCCCACTTAGACCTGCCCATCTGTCCATTCCTTGGTCTGTTCGTCTCCAATGATAAAGCTTTCTTATCTAGACAATAATATTGACGCGCAGCACGTGATGCTTAAGCCGCGTTTCCACTAGGCAACATTTGGCGCGCGACACGTGACGCTCAACATGTTCGGCAGCGTAACACAACATCGCGCGACGTTGTCAGCTGGCGCGCAACATGACAAAACAAAACAAAAGTTGCTAAACAAAAGTTCCGCGCTGACTTTCAACATGTGGGGCAACTTGTTGTGTAACGCGTCAATTGTTGCCTAGTGGAAACGCGGCTTTAACATGTTCGGCAATGTGGCACAACATCGCACGTCGTTGCCATTTGGAACGCAATATGACAAAAAGTATAGTACCACGCTGACTTTCAACACCGCCAAATGTTGCCTAGTGGATACGAGGCTTTAGAGTAAGAAAATTTCATTGAGTTCCCAAAGGAGTCTCAAGAAAGCAGCTAAATTATGTTACAATGTATGCAAGGTGCAAACATTACTACGACAATAACAATACATAATGTTGAACACATCATTCGCATATTATCTAAGTGCGTGCGTGGGTGCGTTAACCCGGCACGGGGAATCACCTCTATTAATTCAAGTCAAGTCAAAGTCAAAATTATTTATTTGCAAAAAATGTGGTACAAAAGATGGTAAAATAAAATGTAGTGCAATGACACATTTCGCCATAAAATTGGCATGCAAACATTTAAGTAATTATAATTAGATGCTAATAATAAAAAATGTGAAACAAACCTTAAAATTACTCAACACAGAAACAACAAAAAATAATAAAAACATTAAAACAAACAAACGAAGATATTTTTTAATAGAACGAACATAAAAAAATAAAAAAATACAAACACAACAAATTATTATAATTTATGTTATTCTCTACAATACATTCCGGTAATGGTAAGATTGACAATTGGATTTTTTGAGAAATTCAGCTATGGAATAAAAACTATGTGAAATAAGCCATTTTTTCAGAACTATGCAAAATTTTCTGTACGGAAGATCCGTATTAAAGTTAGGTAGAGAGTTAAAAATGAGTGGAGCCATATATACACAATTACGTCTAAATAATTCAATCCTAGGTACAGGCATGGTAAGTAAATACTGTGTTACTGTACGTTTATTAACATTGTTTTTCAGTTTTAATTGATTATTGTTACCATGCCTTCTTATACATCCGTGTTTAACCACTTGACTTAAAATAAAAAATCCAAATTTTGAAAAACAACCTGGCCAGTATTTTTTTGTCGTGTTTATTGTCTACATCAAACTAGGTATTCGATAATGGCGCTAGACAAATAATGTCCGTAGTTTAATTGATTCTACACGTTGTCATATCCGCAGACGCAGTAATACTCTAAACGCGAGATCATAACTGACCGTATGCTTGTATAATTAAACTAGACTAAAGCACTGTGACGTACAAAAACGGAATCATCATCATAACATCATAACATCACAGACTGCTGGGGTGCGTTTAAACTGCTTAATTGACTTAAACGCACTCGGTATGCGTTTTGATTTTGTACAAGTAAACGTCAATGTCTTCGCAAAATTACAAGCTGTCACGGGTCACCTGTCACTGTCAGTAATAATGTAAATGTGTAAGGGAGAGGTTGTCCGGTGTCCGAAATATAATTAGTTTTAGCTAAACACAATTTACGAACAAAATTAATGAACAGATTTCATTTTATTGAATTTGTATGTATGATACATGACCTTCTATACTGATTTTCGCGGCATAACCTCTAATCAAAGTACAGAAATGTGTTAAAGTTGATGATATTTTCGTTGAAAATACTGTGAAAATGAGTGATCAAGTGGAATTTGTTGATATTTTGGAGCCGAGGAGGACGCAGTCCGGGATTTTCAGCTTTATGACCCGGAATTGGTATCCCCAACGAACCCTGACACTAGACAAATATTGTACACCACAGGATCTCAAGGATATTGTCGCTAAATCGGTCTATTTAGACGCTATTATCGAAGCGGTAAATATTTTGAATGGATTCCCTATCGTTATATATTTTACTACTATTACTTTATGATCTGAATTCCAAAATCAAGGATTGCTAGAAAACAACATTCATTCACAAACTCTTTTGATAACAATAGCCTATAAACCAATTACAAGGCTAAAACAGATCAGTTTTGCTATTCTATTTTATTCTATTTATTTTAAACTGCCATACAAAAAAAAAAGGATATGTAGCTGTAATATGGGCAGTTAACCTTACAATACAAATACTGACCCTTAAATTGTAAATCCGAAACTTAAACAACCACAGCCTCGTGTTCACTGTTATTACACTACTATTAAATGAGAATACTTATAAGGCTTTTAGGGGTTAAGATTGTAAAATACCCGATTGCTATTTTCTGCAATAATCATTTCTTGTTGCTCTTAACCCAATTTATTTAGAGTCAGCTCAACATATCTTCTTCCATAATTCTCTATTACTCCTCATCTCAGCAGTCACCTTCTTTCTAACCATATCATTCTTCACACAGTCCATTCATCATTGCTTTGGTCTTCCTCTACTACATTTTCCTCATTCCTCCACATCACATGCCCAATAATGTGAGAAGTAAGTAACAGTCTCCCCCTACATCGGTCCCTCAGGAATGCTCACGAACTGGTGTAAGCAAAGACAAGTTGCACCAAGAAGTGCTCAACTATCTGGAGGAGATGGGCCTAGACAAGAAGCTGCATGTCATCCGGTGGATGGGCGTTGTTTTCCTGAAGATATCCTTTATGATGAAAATCAAGATGTTTGTCAATGAAGCTGCGGCTTTTGAAGTAAGAATAAGTTTACTTTGACACTTAATACTACACCTCTAACCACCAAAGGGTTAGTTAGACAAAGGTGTACCAGTAGTACAGCCACATTTTGTCTATTAAATTTTAATCCTGTTTTGAGTTTATTGCTATCAACCATGCTCAAATCCTGACTCTAGCTCGAGAAACGATGGAAACTAAAACTTGAATTGGCTAAAACCCATAAAATTACTAATACAATAAGTACCTTTTACTATGTATAATTAATATACTGTCAATAAAATAATATCATTCTAATATGACTTTGTAGCCATGCATTCAAAATATTGTTGAATTTTGAATTAAACCGACTCAGGACCAATAAACGTTAACTTTAAAACTAATCCTGCATTATTATGATTGTAGCTAAAGTCAGTAATGGGCAAGAATCCAGTACTGTTCCTGCCTACACACCGAAGCTACGCAGATTTCTGCCTCATGACCTATCTGTGCTATCACTTTGACATAGACTTCCCCGCTGTGGCTGCTGGCATGGGTACGTGTGTATGTTTTATTGTTTTTTTTATTTTCAAGTTAATACAATTGCAGTCATGAAACACACAAGTAAGAAAGCGGTTGTCAGTGTCATCAAGCTCACACGTCTTAAGACCGCACCTACCATTATGTATCCTTTGACTTAGATTTTTTTTCTCTTCTGCCCAGAAATTTATATTCAGTACTAGCTGACCCACACAACTTCGTCTGCGTCACATAAAGTTGAGAAAAAGCTTCAAATAGGAATACAATTTCCCCGTTTTTGCAACATTTTTTATTTATGCTCCGCTCCTATTGTTCGTAGCGTGATGTTATATAACCTATAGCCTTCCTCGATAAATGGGCTATCAAACACAAAAATATTATTTCAATTCCACCATAAGTTCCTGAGATTAGTGCGTTCACCCTACATACAAACATTAGTATTCAGGAAGCTTCAAATCACAGACAACACAACTACAATTGTGTACCTAGGTATTGCAATGGCTAGACTTCAGTGTATTTTAAATATGTATTAACAAAAACACATTTTAAATATTCTGCAAAATAAATATTAGCTTTAACGCAAACAAATAAAATAAAAGCCATTTATAATGTCAATAATTACTATGAAGTCTAAGAAACGTATTCTTTACGACTGTGGAAAATGTGATTTAAATCTTAGTATTTTTTTTTGTCTTTACAAGGAAAGAAACCAATAGCGAGTGAAATTAGACATAACATCTTTTTCTTCGACAATTAGCAAAACTTTAAGTAATGTGTTACCCACATTCTCAAGAGGGAATAAGGGCAGATTAAAGGTGGACGCACATTTAGAATTACTTGTATAAAATCCTATAAAACCTCGCATACTTATCAGCGTCGAATCGTCCGAATCAAGCAAAACCCTAGAAATCCTAGACGAATTCGGATGACGTCATCAGATTCGGCGCGGCTGATGCGGGCGATTCGCATTCTATCAGTTGCGTACGACAGCGCAACGTTAAAGTACTACTTCATTGTTTAAAAAAACGAGTGATTCCAATCTTTCGGTGCGTTCGGCGCGGATATGTGTGCGAGGCCTTCTTGACTCCGATTCGTTCTCCGCGGATAAAGGTCCGCACACTTATCCGCGCCGAAAGAATCGAATTTTAGAATTACTTGCATGAAATTCTACGAAACATCGCCCACTTATCCGCGTCGAATCGGACGAATCGATAATGTCATTCATATGAGAAAAAAATCTTTCGGCGCGGTCGATTCCAGTACCTTTCTATCCAATTTCAACTAGCTAGACCGCCGAGACCAAATACTAAACCTATAAGTGCGCCGCGACTCGAAAAAGTTTAAGAACCCCTGGCATAGAGGGTTTAGAAATCCTGTACTCATGATTATATAATAATATATTATACTGTGAACATCTAAATATTTGTGGGAGAAAATAAATAAATTTGAATTTGCAATTTTAATTTGTACTGAACATTCGCTATCGTACTCGCACGTTTTATGTCCAAGCTGTCCTAGGATCTCTTCAATTTATCCACTTTTTCTCGCCACTTATTTTAAACCTTAACGTTTCTACCTTCTTACAAGCATATTCTTTCCAGATTTTTACTCAATGGCGGTCATCGGACGTCGCATGAGGGAGACATGTGCGTTCTACATACGTCGCACGCTAGCCGGGGACCCATTGTATGCAGCGACCTTGAAGCAATACGTCAGAACTGTGGTGGGGAAGCACTGTGCTCCTATCGAATTCTTCCTTGAGGGCACGAGGAGTAGAAGCAATAAGAGTATGCCCCCGAAATATGGTGAGTTGTGGATCATACTTAAGGTCTTAGTCCCGTCTGTTCGAAAGAGTAACCGCGGCCCCGGAACATAGAGGGCGGGGAAGGAACATGGATGGGTTCATGGATGGAGTCAGTAAGAGTCTGACACTCCCTCCCGCTCCGCCCTGAGTGGGAGAAGTCATTTAATGATTTCCCATCCTAAAAAAAAAAAAGGTCTTAGTCCCGTTACGTTACATGACTCCGCTCTGCTAATTTGAATTATATTCTTTAAGCCGGGTGGGAGCGGGGCCGTTTATGTGTGCTAAGACCTTTATAGAACCTAGGCCGAAAAATGCAAACCATTTTACGGTCTACATTGAAAATGTAGTCAGCAATCGTGACCGCTTTACCATCGACCGAGTCGCGAGCATGTGCGAGGCGACGTGACGATTGACGTCCGCATCGATATTCTTACCATTTATAGGTACTTTAAACCAAGGATTCCCAAACTATTTTTGGGCAACAGACCCCTATTTTCTGTCTGTCCTGACCGTAACGCAGCTTGAAACTGGCTTAGAATTTTCTGATGGCATTGAATAATACACTGTATCACGAGTACCACAAAGTTTTGTTTTTGCGAATATCGCCGCGACTCATGTATTGCTCGTCGGGACCCACGAGAGCCAATTTTCTTCTCTTCACTAGTCACAAATTGCATTAATTACCCACATTGGTGGCATTGGCACGAAAAATAATCGTAACTAACCCTCCTTTCGCTTGGCCGTATTCGTGTAAAAAGTACACATCAAACAGAAACCCTCCACCTACTTAGGAAAATAGGTACTTAATTAAATAAATACTATGTACTATTATCATTCTGGTTTTTGCATACTTACTTTATTCAAAGCTTTTAGCATTTCATAGTTTCTTAGTACAAGATATTATTAGTGTTCTTGTAAAATAGTTGCTAATGCAATAGGTACTTCTAACTATTAACTGGTGTTTGCGTAACATAATGAAGTGTTTGCAATCTTAAGACAAATGGAATTATGTAGACAAATCACAAACGTGCGATGTGTTTACATTGTTGATCTTAAATGTACATAAGTACTTTAAGACCAAAAATGGTGTGATATAATAAGTTGTTTTAAATGCTCAAAGAAAAGCAATTGTTGGGATGGAGACCAATGCTTGTCGGAAACATTTAAATGGTCCTGCGTGCCTAAAATGGCAGCTTTAGCAGAAACATAATATGAATCACGTCAATTCTGTTAGAGCGGCCATTTTTGACCCCCTTTTTTTCGTATCATGGGAATTAATCAAATAACTTCTACCACTCTGGGCGGGAGGGAGTGTTAGACTTTTACTGACTAAAACCCATCCATGTTCCTTCCTCGCCCTTTATGTTCCGCGGCTACGGTGTTTCTTCCGCAGACCCGGCAGGCTTCGGCCCTTGCGGGCCTCCCCATTAATTTTAGACCCCTTGAGTTTCCCGAAAGAATGTTAATGAATGTTATGTTGATGTTAAAATGTGTCTGACTAGCTTTTGCCCACGACTTCGCCCGTGTGAAGTTCGGTACCTAACTGTCTCACAAGATCATACTAGCGTAATACAAGGTATCCTATATGTTAATTCAGGCTTTAAACTATCTAAGTGCCAAATTTTTTCCAAATCCGTTGAATAACAAACATCCAGAGATTCACACATAGGTACTCCAGGGTTTCGTATTTATAAAATTTGCAGGATATTTCGATTGACTAATCTTACATAAAACATAGAACATAGTATCTTGAAACATAGTCTTTTAATCAACAGGGATGCTTTCGATGACCCTGGTCCCGCTATTTGCTCACGAGGTCTCCGACGTCACGATAGTTCCCGTGAACATCAGCTACGACAGGCTGATGGAGCATTCTCTCTTCGCGTATGAACATCTTGGCGTGCCCAAACCTAAGGAGTCTACGGGGGTAAGTCACACATAAAATCATTTTGATGCTGATCCTAACTGCAATGCTGATCAAAATTTGTCAAACTGGCGTTGTTATACGCCAGTTTGACAAACATGTAGCTCTCCCTTAACGAAACCGAGAGGCACTTTTTATTCTCCCCATCATTGCGATATATTTTTTGTTTTAGGCCAAACCTGGAAACTTTCGATATTGGGGTTAAAGTCCCAACTTTTTCACAAGTTTCTAATGTTATACTTAAGGCGACCAGATGAGCTACATTACCAACTCTATTTGTGGTGGTTTAAACTTTGTTTGAAATGCTGTTAGAATAAAGTTCAAATCAGCTTGTACTACAAAGTAGTTGTTACGTCATTCACTGCTGGCCAAATAGTGCGAAATGAGTGGTTTCGATCGATTTACAAAAAATGTATGGATTGTACTGAAAAACGAAAAGACTATAATGCTTATATATTGCTTGTAGAATTATTTGCCAAATAATTAGAATGATCGCATGTATTTAAGTATATTTTTTTTGGTTGAAAGAAATTTTTAGAGATAAGTTCGTTAGTTTTTTTATCGAGACAAATTAATTGTATTATGTTTTCAAAACACTAACACACTAGCATATATCCTGAAGAATATCATATATTTTTCTGGTTTTGGTTATTGCCGTGTATCATATACTTTTAGGCATTATAAAACACGTGTTTAGCTCATGTAGTCGCCTTAACTTTACGTTACTTAAATACTTTCACGTGCCCTGTACTATTCATGCATCCATCAGCACAAACAATGTTTTGAGTGCGTTACTTTGAATTTTACCGAAGTCTTTGCCCAGCAATATTTTTTGCGTAGTGTTACTTAATTTGTGTTCAGACTGCTTGGTTGCCGGCTTCGTTTACATAAGGCTGAGGCTACACAAGGCAGCAGTTGCGATGCGACGGGAAGAACGAAACGAGAAAAACTTGGTATGGCTACATTTCAAGCGAGATTCCGGCGTATTTTCTAATAATTTCGCTATGTTGGTGTAGCCGATGCCGTGATTACAATAATGTAGTTCCGATCGCATAAAGAAATTAAAGATCGCTAATAATATTTGATGTACAGTGTAGCCATATACGTGAGCATTCATTAACTTGTTTTAATCGCTCATGTGTCGCAGGTCGCGTCGCGGCCTAATGTAGCCTCAGCCTCAGTCATACGTCATTTATTTCAGAACGAAATACGTTCTGTGGAAAATTTGTAAAATAAAAAAGTACCTTATAAGCATAACAGTCGGGAAGAAAACATGTCAAAGATAATAAAACGATAATAAAACACGCGTGACGGTTTGATGACCAAAGATAATAATACACTTTGTGTATAGTATACCCCGTTGAAAGCCGACATTCATCCCAAACGAGGACTTTGGAGATCGACAGGCAACATGCATGTACAGAATTCTATGCCCAGCATTGGAATATTACGGCATATCTATACTAATATTATAAAGCAGAAGAGTTTGTTTGTTTGTTTGGTTGAACGCGCTAATCTCAGGAACTACTGGTTCAAATTGAAAAACTATTTTTGTGTTGGATAGTCCATCTATCGAGGAAGGCTATAAGCTATAAACATCACGCTATGACCATTAGGAGCGGAGCAGGAATGAAAAATGTTGCAAAAACGGGGATATTTTTTCCTTTCGTTTTTCTCTCTTATGTGACGCAGTCGAAGTTGCGTGGGTCAGCTAGTAATATATAAATTTTACGAGTGCTATTGAAAAAAAAACGTATTTATACCCATGTTAAAGGTTAAGTATGTTATAAAAATAAAATTAACAGTTAAGTACAAACGATAGTTAAATATAATAACGCGACATTAAAAACTTATACTTAATGAGAAACAAGAGGGAAAAGTTAGAATTTCATGGATATAAGTACATATTCCATTCATTTTTTTCCTTATTGCTCCTAATATAATTTTACCTAAGGTAGCATTCGATTGCTGGGGAACGACTTTTTATCAAAATCAAAGCATTTATTTCAAGTAGGCCAGTTACAGGCGCTTTTGAATTGTCGAAACAAAGATGAAAATTAGATGTAGCTACAGTCCCAGTCAAAAGACATAAAAACTGTGAAAGTACTGTATTTGCCCATTCCCTAGCGTAGATCTCTGTGGAGAAGAACGGGCAAGAAAGTCCATGGATACTCTTTTAAATCATAATATTGTTACAAAATCTTGGTTACATCGTTCATGTTGAGATGGTGCATTATGTGAGAACAATGTAGCAAGATGTGAACGATAAAAGTGTCCATAGTAAATATTATTCATTCTATTATTGTATTTCTATGGAAAACTTATTTTTCTCACAGTCACAAATCCGTGACAGGCAAGACACGCACGCACGTGCCATCCACGCAAGCCACAATTAAATCCAGGGCACGCGCGTCTGTGGACGGTGAGCTATGGGCTAACTCGCCGTCCGTCCGTCTTATTACAACAGACCGTGTCGAGTAATGTCAGCAGAAAGGTAAGGGGTCCGCAAGGGCCGAAGCCTGCCGAGGCTGTGGGACTATTCGAAAGAGATGGTTGTGGCCATGCTGCCCGAATGTGGCAAGCGAATTTTCGAAAATCGGTGAATGCAGATTTGTTTCTTTTTAAAAAGGAATGTTTCCTTTGAGTAAAATTTGCTATCTTCAATTTTAGAGTACTTTCCCTCCAGAATTCCAGATGGCATTGAAAAATTCCATTCTGTTTATTGTATTTAGTCAAAATCTACTGTTTCACACTCACATAGACAAAGGAATTAACCATATGCTTGTTACTCGAATAATCGTTTTAACTTTGAATAACAACCACTAGATTTGGCAACGCTAAATCCCGTCAAACCAGTTCGGAGGCCCATAGAGAGAGATCGTCAATCATTTACAAATCGTAGTAAATAAGGAGGTCAATGTCACTATGTATTTGGTAAACTCGTCACAAGGCCGTATCACACATGTTATTAATCAAATGCTGATAATGTTATATTGACCTTTGTGAGCGAAAAATTAAGTGAATTGATATCGTCGTCGTCGTGCAGGAGTTCGTGGCTAAATAATAACAGCCGCATGTGTCGATCATCAGGTTAAGCCGCTTGCCAAGGTCGGTGCGTGGATGGGTGACATCCATTACTTATTTACCGAGTTTCCTCCGTGCTTCGGAAAGCACGTTAAGCTATTGGTTACGGCTGTCATTTGTTCCATATTTGGCAGTCGTTACAGGTAGCCAGTGGCCCAAAAACTCAACCAGTCTTACCAAGTGGTATTACACAATATTAACTGGGTTGTGGATGTCAGATAGGCAGTCGCTCCATATAAAATACTGGTATTCAGCTGATAGCTGATGGTTGGGAAAAGGCTAGTCAGATGAAGAGTAAAATTTGTATACCTACTGTTCACTGTAGTATCCGACACGTGTGTCGGCCGTAGGAGTTGCATCCGACATTTCAGCTTAAGGTGATTACATGAGCTAAACGCGAGTTTTATAATTACTAAAAGTATATGACTCACTGCTATAATTAAGACCAGAAAAATAAATGATATTCTTCAGGATATATGCTAGCATGATACTGTTTTGAAAACACAATACAATTAATTCAGCTCGATCAAAAGAAATCACGAACTTACCTCTAAAAATATATTGTTTCAAACAATAAAAAACATACTAATATGCATCGTTCTGATTTTTTGGCAAATAATTCTACAAGCAATATATTAGCATGATACTGCTTTAGTTTTTTAATCCAATCAATAGTTTTTTTGTAAATCGATCGAAACCACTCATTTCGCGCTATTTGGCCCGCAGTGGCTGACGTAACAACCACTTTGTAGTGCAAGCTGATTAGAACTTTATTCTAACAGCATTTCAAACGAAGTTTGAACCACCACAAATAGAGTTGCTAATTTAGCTCGTCTAAGCGCCTTAAAGCCCGCACAGCATTGATATTCAAAAAATAAGTATTTCAATTCGCAATAATATATTATGTCAGTTCGTAAAACGTAAACGTAGCTAAAGCATTTACTTTTTGCTCTACTAAACACTGAACGTGTGAACTTGCTGCAAGTTACATCATTAATTGTTCTGTCCGTAGTCACATGTAGAATTGTAGACAGACCCACTTGCGCGAATTCCAACTATTAATAAACTAGGACAGAGGTAAACCGTCCAACGACATTTTGCGTCAATCAACTCGAAATATACATCGCTTGTTTGCGACAATACTGACATAACTCGAAAAAAAAAGAAAATACAGGGCAGCGTTTTTTAAACTTAGACTTTCTATTTTCATTTTATTGCCAATATTTTTTGCATGGAAATATTTTATCAAAAGAAAAAAAAACCTTTTTTCGGGTACGTGGCATACGACCCGACCACGGCTATTCTCTTCTGCGTGTTTGTTCCGGCTAATCTCCAAAACGAATGGACCTATTTTAACAGGACCTTTACTGGCATAAAACTGACGTTTTAAAGAGTAAGACTGCTTTTATAAAAAAAAAATGATAAGGGTTCCGTGGAAACAAATTAAAACCCTTAAAATTGTTAACAAATGAATTCGATTCAAATAGAGAAGTACCTAATATTTTAAAATAATTTCGTGGACGAAGGTCGCGAGCCAGTGCAAGTAATACATAAACTAAAAGCTGTATAGATTAGGTGATACTTGTCAATATAACAATATCATTATTGGCATCTTGACCTAAGTTTAGTTACCGATAGCGAGTATCAAATATACGAAGTACAGTTTTTCGCACTCATGCTTAGTACTTCAAATATGATTATTTTATCTTTTAGATATTAGACTGATTACCACCAGTGTGGCATGTTTTTTGTATGATGATGATGCCGTAACTAAAAAGAGTCATATGATATCCTATGATTTTTTATGTCGTGTCACCCAATTTTGAGAAAAATCATCATCAGCCTAATTATTTTCCCACTGCTGCCTGGTAGACAGGCTCCCTCTGTCTATGAGAGGGGAATGGGCTATACCACGCATATATCAATCCGCAATGGGATTGATTGATGTCTCACACATGTCTTCGGACATGCTGTAGGACATGCTGGTTTCCTCACGATGTTTTCTTTCACCATTTTGCGACCAGCAGTGATGAAATTAATTACAAGAAGTAATAAATAACTCAGCCTGTCGCCATGTCGCAGTCAAGTCCTGGCTCTTCACAGATGGACCACAGTATCCTGGTTTTCGCATTCCGCTTGTTTTGTCACCGTAAAATTGTAATATCTCTATCGATATTGTAAAATCTCGAAATATTGTCAAATGAACATACTGCTTACAACAAAACGCATTATTTTTCGTGATATGCATCCGATGGTAGTCAACTTACGCGGTGAGGAGGGAAGAAGGGGTTCCCCCTTGCCCAATGGTACAACTCTCATGAAAAGATATTGTACCATTCCTGAGAAATACCAATGATTATAACCTAACCTTAAGGTGATTGGATGATCGAGTTCTTTGCCATTTTGTCGCTAGATGGTGACACATCCACAGTTTCGAACATTTTCAATTTTTACACCTAACATACACATATAACATTAACATATAACATTTTTAATAGACAACTTTATTAAATGCGAAACCTAGGGCATTAACTTGATTTTTTTAGATAATCACTGTGCTTGTTAACTAGTATCATGCAAAGATTTCATCAAAATAAAGATTAGCCGCTTGAATATGCTCTTTACACACACATGCAAAGTAAATAGTAGTAACTTTCGACACCACTAGATGTCGTTTTATTCAAACATGGTTGGAAAGGACCAAATTATATAAAACATGAATGTCCTTACATTATAGCAAACAAATTTTAATTTATTTACTAAGCATAGGGTAAGTCAGGGAGAGACGCCTATACGGTATAGATGCCTACTGAATTTAAAAAATAAAATTATAAAATTACGTGAATCGGAACGCATCCTTATTATGTCAATTTGACAGCTAATGTCAGTGTGAAAGTTTTGATACGGACAATAATTATTTTAAAATAGTATTTTGTTGTGAATTCCAAAAATAAGGTAAGTGTAGTTGATTAAATCGGTATAATATATTCTTTGAGTTAGTTTGCAGTATTTTTTTCCCCTAATTTTTCTTGTAAATAGTATTTTTTTGTTTTATAACCTAATATTGTGATCTTGTTTTGTTGGTAATCCACCTTTTTGTATTGAAAGTGCTTTCGGGTACGTTCAGAGTCGATAGGCATCTCTCCCTAATGATTGGGAGAGATGCCCAATGAAGTTTCAGGGTTAGATGCCTAGTAAATATTAATGATATTTTATCTTTTCAGATGCCAAATGAATACAAAAGAAAACCTTCTGGCTCTAATAGAGCTACGTGGAGTGAAGAAGACTTAGAAAAGGCCATTTCTCTAGTAAAAGATAAATCATTAAATTTTTTTCAAGCAAGTAAAGAATACAATATTCCTTACAGAACTCTTCGTCGTCGATTTCTCATAGGCAATACTAAAAAAGGACGACTTGGACCTGACTCTCTGTTTGGAAACAAAGAAAAAAAGATTGTTAATCATATTAAGAAGTTGCAAAGCCGTGGATTTGCACCTATTTTCACCAGAAAGAGACATAGAATACGAAATTCTTGGAGATATTTGTGTAGTGTGTGGGGAATATTATCACGCCACTAAAAAGAAATGCGACTGGTTACGGTGTGTTCAATGCGAAATGTGGTTTCATGAAGATTGCAGTGAAGATTCAGCGGAATGCCTAACGTGTAATGTCTGATTATGTATTAATTATTTGTGGGCATCTATCCCTGGTATCTATAGGCAACTCACCCACATGCCTGGGAGAGATGCCTATTTTACATTATTTTTAAAAAATATTCTTGAATCAAAATATGTTACACAATAGTTCCAAATTTAATCTGAATGGCATAAATAAACAGTGATTCAAATAAACTATGTGTATTTCATTTAGTACCTTACATATATAATTAATAATGATTTTTTTTTAAACTATAGGCAACTCTCCCTGACTTACCCTACTATACAGGGTGTCTCATTCAAATCGGTCAGTATGGGAAAGTCTGAAACTATAAGACATACGAAGATCTGTTCTGAGGAACCATGTCATCGATTTTAATAACAAGAAAAACTGCATTCACACATTTTAAAAAACATCTGTACTCCGTTCGGGAATCGAACCCGGTTATTTTGAAAAAAAAAACCTACTCTATTTCTATTTGGATATCGATTGTGTAGGTCTTAAGCAGTAAATGTCTGTATGAAACAAGATGTCTAAAATGAATAAAATGCATTGTTTCCACATACTTTAATTTATTTTAGTAGGTGCTCGAAGTGACCACCGTCTTTTTCAATACAACATTCAACACGATATTAGATAATATTATCGCAGATAACAAAACTTCCGGAATGGTTTAATGTAATGCTAATGACATATGTATGTAAAGCGGTGTATGTATCTAGTTGCAACATCAGCAAAGAGGTACAAACAACCATAGAGTCAATTTTAAACACCAGAACTTGTTTAATATTGTAAACGTGGTCAGTTCAAGCACCTACTAAAATAAATTAAAGTATGTGAAAACAATGCATTTTATTCATTTTAGACATCATGTTTCACACAGACATTTACTGCTTAAGACCTACACGATCGATATCTGAATAGAAATAGAGTAGGTTTTTTTTTTCAAAATAACCGGGTTCGATTCCCGAACGGAGTACAGATGTTTTTTAAAATGTATGAATGCAGTTTTTCTTGTTATTAAAATCGATGACATGGTTCCTCAGAACAGATCTTCGTATGTCTTATAGTTTCAGACTTTCCCATACTGACCGATTTGAATGAGACACCCTGTATACTACTAGAGGTTAAATTGTTATGTTCCAATCCATTCTATGCATACTTTTGTTTCTAGGCTCGATATCCGATACCTTTCACCATAACAGTATTATAATATCTGTGCCATAACAAATTATTCAGATAAATTATTGTGGGTAATAAAGGTACGTTGTACCTATATAGGTTGTTATGTGACTGAACCTAAATAGTACATAACGTGTAAATAAATTGTGATGAGTTTAGTACTCATCACAATTTATTTACACGTAAAAGTAAATAAAAGATATTTTATTCAATTGTAAAGCTTTTTATTGTAAGTACCTTTACTATAAATTAATAATATTTTTCTATGGTTCATATTTTCATACAAATAATCGTTTTATTCACTCTCAGTTTCTGGTTGGATTCGAACCATCGACTCGTACCACCATACAAAGATAACATAGTTTTTTTAAATATTTTGATATTTACAATTATGATTTTGAATTTAGTATTAGAAAGAATTATGTACGTAGATTACAATTTATATAACATCACACGTAAGTGTATATAACGGCACATGTAAGTATCTTACACAACAACACACAAGTGGTTGCTAGCTAACCATATCATTTATGTTTCAAGAATACCTACTTATTATACAATTTTGAACTTCAATAAATATTCTTTTACAATTGAATTGTTAGACTGGTACCTAAATACATGAGTGAAACATATCTACATAGAAAATTCTTATAAACTAACAAATAACACAAACTATACATCGCTACGTTCAAAAATAGCATAATAATAGTTTATAATGTTCTCACTGCTGAGACTCGGGCCTCCTCTCAACAGTGGTGATGAAATAATTTACACAAAGCAAAGTCGCTTGGGTTCGAACCATCGACTGGTACCACCAGACAAAGATAAGTAGGTACATAAAAAATATTATAACTAAATATCTTCTCTTCTACGCGCTACTTTTTGTATTCGCTGCCGTCGCCGTGCAGTATTAATCTTCTACTTGTCACTTTTTACTTCCATTTATATAATTTCCGTGCGATCTGAATCAAATGCTGGAAGAAGCAGTTTGCCCTGCAACAAATGAATTTACAGTTTTGTTAGACTATACTTACTGAACCCACACCTCAGAGACCTGAAGAATAAGTTAGGAAATGAGTAAGACATAATATATTTTTCATACCTTTTAATTCCTTGATGTCTAGACATTTGGCATTTTTTCAACTCGTCTCAAAATAATTTCCGGCAGTACACATGTTTTAAAGAAAGTTACCAACTTCGGCATCATAGCATTGATAAATTCCTCATCCCGGTTAACTTCTATTACAGCCAATGGTTGGGTGACAGATATAAAGCAAATGAAATAACATTTATTCATTTTGGTAATTCGCAATTGACCCTGGACCTAGAATCAAAATAATAATAGCTGTTAAAAAGAAACAATCCAAGAAATCATCATCATCATCATCATCGGCCTATTAATGTTCACACTGCTGGGACAGGCCTCCTCTCTATGAGAGCCTGCCCGCCTGCCTAGGTTCGAACCCACGACTTACTGAACGTAAGTCAGGGCCGCCACCACTGGGCCACCGCTGCTCTCTACTCAATGTTCTATTTCATATAAATTATATTCTAAACACAAACATAAAATAAAAAAAATAAAAATCTGTTTGTACCTGCCGTGTTAATATCTACTCGCTAATTACATTTCCTATGTGTTTCTCTTTCAGAATTTGTACGCAGAACATGATGTTTAATACGTAGTATTGAACATCCACAATTTACACATAATTGTCGTTGGTGACCACTACTTGTGTTTTGTTCATTTTCTCGAATCCCTGAATTGTTGAGAGCCAACATCCAGCAAGAATGAGAGACCAAGCACTGGGCTGTAAACTGTAAATAAGACATATGCATATTTATTTTTGTTCCGTTTGTACGGATAATAGAAAAGATTATTTAAAAACTGCTAAATAGAACATTAGCTTACCACTAGCAGTCCATAGTCGAATTTCTGATAGTATTTCAACGGGTTTCAGAGGCCGTCTCCTGCGATGCATAATATCAAAGCCGCAATTGCCGCATCACATTGGTTCCTCAATCCTCATTCCTAGTAGGGCAACAAGATCGTGCGCAGGAGTGTTCATGCCTAGGTTGTCATATAAAGCCGGTTCAACGTTTAACAAAATAGCGCCAGGGTCATCGTCATGAGCAGATTGAGTGTCCAAGGGTAAAGCCGGGTCTTCAATAAAAGCGGTATAGGAGTCCATTATAACAAAATGAAAAAAACTTCGCAAAATTAGGTAATCGAAACCACATTGAATGTTTTTATTTTCATTTCATTTTATGCATTTGTCATTATTGACAGTTGGTGTAGCCAGGTAAAATGATTTGAAGGCCAAAATCAATGAGTGTTTTATTTGTTTTTATATAATTAAAAGAAAATAAATATAATCGTTTGAAAATCACTTGATTACAGATTTTTAAGAAAATGTAATCGTATTTTTATAATTTTTCGAAATCGATTAGTATCTTTCCTGTAAGAATAATCACAGATATAATTAATGTGGCAACACCGAATCAGTGTCCAACCATAAAATGAACGATTCCCTTTAGAGTAGGTACATACCGGTATGTGATATGATGACAATCAACGAGTGTTGCTAACGTTTGATTTTGTATTTCCTCTTCTAAATCTTATACTTTTTTAAAGTTTTAAGGGTAATTACTAAATATAATTCTACATCACCTTGAAAAGCATCCATTGTACATAAAAATAATACTTACCGTCAATAAAAAACACTTCACTTTTCCATAAAAACTCTTTCACGGACGTTTGAATGGTTCTCAGTAGTAGAGTCGCCAAATATGCTAAATCTGAATGGTGCTTACTACTCAGTTAGCCGTTCAGACGAGCGAAATTTGAACTACAGCTACCATTTTGAGAACGACATTTTGCTGACAGTTAAAAACCCCGAAACATAAATAAACGATGTACAGCAGTCTCTGATTTACAAGTTGTAGGATGTTCTGATATTTAAAAAAACTGACCAAAAATACTGCCCTACGTTTCCCCTTTTTCTTGGTAAACTTCTTAAATGGCAAGACCAATTTATCTTGACGCACTTTGTGTGCTAATAATATTAAAATTTGCAATAGTTATGAAAAACCAAAGTGGTTTGTCTGTGTACCTATTCACTTATCTTGCTGGTTTCACATGAATTAAATATGATTCAATATTGATTGAATCATATTTAGATGTAAGATGAAGATGAAAATGATGATGTAGATGTAATCTTTTTACTTACATACAGTAGAAAGATTTTTAAATCCTTAGGTACCTACTTTAAATTAAAAGTAGATAATACAATAATTACATTAGTATTGTATCTGTGTTTGGTTCACACAGATACAATACTAATGTAACGGCACGTCGCAGATATTTTTTTTCACTTTCTGGCATTCTCTCTCATCTCCAAATAAAAATCATTTTATCAATCATAAAATGTAAAATTAGCGGGCAAACCCGCGCGCTAGCGCAAACTTGCTATAAACACAATTTTGATTCGCAAGATGTCAAGACAATTATAACGCATGGGCTGACTGGAGGAATGGCACAGCGCCATCTATAAATAATAAATGTTTACCGAACGTAAACTCGTATTACAACAGTTACGAACTTTTTCTCGTGGTTCTAAATATTTCTGTCAGATGGCGCGATTCAGTTCACTCACACATGTAAAGATTTTTCGTTTTTTATTGGGTCAAATTCTCCTAGAAATACTGTTTTTTTTTATAAAATTTGGGCGATTTGCGACCATAATACATTATAAAGTACCATTATACTTGCTTTTATTCTGTAGAAACCGTTTATTTACGGAGATTACAGAGCTTGGAAAATGTATGGCGAGGTCTGTCTAGGCAATCACCTTAAAACACTATATTCTCCTAAAATCGCGCAGTCGACGGAGCCCCGCTTCGCGGGCCCCCTATTTCCGAGTGCACCAAGTCCCGATTATGGGGGCAGAGATACTTCCGTATGTTCAGTTGACAATAATTCGAGAGTTTACAATATCGCTAGAGAGAAACACGTTATATTGTAACATAACGTGTTCGACAATGTGACATAATATATACTGTTAGTTCCAGCGACTTTTTAAAACGTCGCGTCGCGCGTCGGGTCTTCTAGCTGGGGGCTAAGTCCAATATTTACATTATATTTATTTTACTTTTTCGATATAAAGGGAGTAAATAACCTCTTAACGTAGCCGAAAGGCACTCTCGTTGTCCTCGTCATTGCGATGTTTTTTTTTCTTTTAGACCATACCTGGGAACCTTCTTGTTACGGAGATAAGTTCCAACTGTTTCACACTAATTTTTTTTTTATTTTTTTTTTTTAAAGTAAGATTTTTACTTTAAACACCTCCGCGACAACCGTACTATTGAATCCTCCGCCAGCACAACGTTTTGAGTGCGGTACATTGAGTTTTACCGTAAAACCTGATTTTTCACCCAAAAAAAAATCGTTTCCCAACAATAATTTTTGCATAAAGTGACCTAAATAGTGTACAAAAGGCTTGGTTGACGGTTTCGTGATGATTCTGTTTACACGCTGTATTTATTTCACTTTTTTGTTTTGATATATTTTTAATTTATACATATACTTATATTTTATTTTGCTGAGTTAGCGCAAAATTTATATTCTAAGATAGTTAATAGGCAGTATATAACATAATAATATTTTACGAACCGTTCCGTTAATTTTATTGTATTCATTGAATTCAAAACAATATAGATATAAATATTTATGTCGCAAGGTCAAGAAACTAAATTAGCATATAAATAGGAAAATATTATTACCACTATTGTTTTTATTTGTTGGCGAAATAATACAGCCGCTCGGGTCATTTAGGATAAGCCGTGACGGGTTGTATGTGGCCAGTTAGTACTAGTGTTTTGGGCAACTAACAACAAAAATCTACAAATGACACACGGGACTAACGGATTATCGTGTTTTTCGAGGCATGGAGGAAACTCAGTATCTAATGAGTGGTCACCCATCCAAAGACCAACCTAGGCAAGCACGGCTTATCCTAAATGTCGGTCCGAGCAGCTATTGTTATTTAGCCACAAATGTCTACCTATTACGCTTTAAAAGATGCCACCCTGTGACAGATGGACGGACGGACAGACAGCTTTGACAGCCCTGCTGCCAAACACGAATCTCTTTTCCTAGCAGGAGGTATGCGGGAGATTTCAGCTCCCGAAAATACCTACGAAATAAAATTCTTGTGAAGTAGTGTAATTTTTAATCCGTCCGTTGAGAGACATAAATAGCACCCTTCACCTGGCCCTAGGGATGTGTCCTCTTCGTAGTGATGTTACACATTGAAATGAATACCAAAGAGGGCGATGTTATAGTCGCCACAGGTAGTGCTCAAACGACTTATAAATAGGCATGAAATGAATCTGAATGACAAATATGCTTATTCGTAAAATTGGCCTACCAACATAATCACGAGATTATTGTGATAAAAAATAACAACCTTTGCACACTGAAATAGTCTGTAATTATTTTATCTAACGTAGATATGTAAATTACCTAATATACTACGCACATGGTTGGGATAAATCTCACACGTTTTTACTAAATTTGAATGCGTCAAGTGTTTTTATCAATATTTTCTTCAATGCTCGTCATTGTTAGTTTGACTACAGTCAATATTTGACATGCAAAGGTCGCCGTTTGCTTGTAACACGTCAAAAATGTCAAGACGGAATTTATTGGCTTCTTAAATCAGAGTTTCTCAATGAAATCTCACATGTCCATTATCATTTATGACGTCATAAGGCGGCACGGTTGGCGCAGTAGCTGAGTGACTGTGCGCTGCGTGGCGCGGGTTCGATCCCCGCACGGAACCATTACTTGTATACTACAGGGTGTAAACCACCTAATCACGAAGCCGTCAACCACGCATTATGTACATTAAACAAAAAAACTATTCCTGTGAAACTGCTTTTTGTTTGGGGTGAAAAATCATGTTTTGTTGTAGAAGTCAATGTAACGCACTTAAAACATTGTGCTGATGGATGGATTGAATAGTACGGGGGTCGTAGAGGTGTTTAAAATAAAAATATTACACAACAAAGAAGCATAAAAAAAAACTTGTCAAAAAGTTGTAACTTTGACCCCCAATATCTCCGTAACTAGAAGGTTCCCGGGTATGGTGTAGAACAAAAAAATGATCGCAATGACGGGGAGAACAAGTGCCTTTCGGCTTCGTTAAGAGGTGTTTTACACCCTGTATGTCCTATTAGGTAGTTGTTCCTGATGTTGGCTGTTTGTGTATGTGAGTTTAAATATTTGTTAACGCATCCACGATATAGGAGAAATCCTAGTCCTCACTAGGATTTCCAGGCAACATTTTTAAATAAAGAAACGAAAAACATGTAAAAAGCTCATGTGAGATTCTATAATTGCATGTAAGAAGCTACAATAATGATGCTCTTACAAATAAAACGGTTTCACATATTCCGCTTACTTCATTCAGCTTGCAAACTTAAAATTGACAACCTAGATCTAGGATTTGTGACCGGTTGATGATGGCCATAAAATCGTCCCGAACTGGAGAAATATGGATGTAGTATAAAGGGTTTAAAACACCTCTTCACGAAGCCGAAAGCCACTTATTTTCCCCATCATTGCGATCATTTTTTTGTTCTACACCATACCTGGGAACCTTCTAGTTACGGAGATTTGGGGGGGTCAAAGTTACAACTTTTTGAGAAGTTTTTTTTTAAATACAAGTTTTTTTTGTAAGATTTTGACTTTTAACACCACAACCCCCGTACTATTCAATCCATCCATCAGCACAATGTTTTAAGTGTGTTACATTTACTTCTACCACAAAACATGATTTATAACCTCAAAAAAATTAAAGTTTTTTCCCCAGCAATGATTTTTGCGTAAAGTTACTTAGTTTGAGGTACAGAATGCTTGGTAAACGGCTTTGTGATGAGGTGGTTTACACCCTGTAAATACATTTGTGCCCAACCCCTCAGGGTTTGCAGACGTGATGAAAACGAATAGCGTTAGGCTTGTGTCCAGAATAAATCAAATAAGTCCGTCCGTTAGATTATCAAAAAATATTTGACTCGTATTTTTTCTTTTGTTACGTAAACAAAAATTGACAAAGATACGACGATTTTAAAATTCACAATACGTCACGCCGTGCTATAATATTTAGTGCGTTGTGACGTCACGAGCCCCACACTCCCGAGGTTTGATGCGTTTTATCTTTCGATCGTTTTATTCATTGATTTACAAAAACGAAAAATACGGGTCCATTATCAATACTCTAACTGACGGACTAAATACTCGTAGATTTGCAATTTATTGATGGTGGAAACTAGCCAATTGTGTCGATAAACTTCTGCACGAAACACGTGTAGTACCTAATACACCTGTCTTTACCTAAGTATTTAACAAAACCTAAATCGGACAGCCACCTCACTGCTTCTAACAAATTACGCAAATGTACATTTATATTTTATCACCTCGTTTCATTATGTAAATACAAGAGATACTATTATCATATTCGCGTTAGGGACATGCCACGCCCACTTAATGCATAACAGTGTGCGTCTTTAGATGCTTGTGTCCGTGAAGTTCTATTAACTATGCTATGCCATCTGAAGTACTTACTTGTAGCAAGGTCAGGCACAGGTATTCTATGTATGTACTTAGTTGTCATAAAATCGTATATCTAACGTAGATATTGTGATCGCGGGTCAACCAGACAGCATTTTTTTAACTCATAGGGTTTGCTACTTATTTTTGTTTAGTCTGACAACCAGTCTTACCAAGTGGTATCGTATTTCCCAGTATTAACTAAATTGTGGAGGTCAGATAGGCAGTCGCTCCATGTAAAATACTGGTATTCAACTACCTCCGGTTAGACTGGAAGCCGACCCCAACATAGTTGGGAAAAGGCTAAGTAGATGATGATGATGGGTCTTTGCATGGGGGACTGCCCGTAGAATTGAAAACTAAGTAGTCTATATCTGCTACGGGTTGTGCACCGCGCACACCTAACTGGTGCTACGCCGTAGCGGATCGGCTACGAGTGCTACGAAGCGTTAGGTGACGGTCACGCGTGTTCCGTGGTTTTTGTTTACCCAAAAAATGCTTAAGGCGCCTAAAGAAGATTTCACTTCAAAAATAAAAAGTGGCCAAGCACAAGCGGGGGACACATTTTTCCACTTTGGAAGTGTCTTTCGCGCAAACTATTTCTGTCAGAAAAAAACTATGTTAGAAACCTCAATATCATTTTTGAAGACCTATCCATAGATTACACGTATGGGTTCGATGAAAAAAATGTTTTTGAGTTTCAGTTATAAGTATGGGGAACCCCCAAAATTTGTTGTTTTTTTCCTATTTTTGTGTGAAAATCTTAATGCGGTTCACAGAATACATCTTCTTACCAAGTTTCAACAGCATAGTTCTTATAGTTACGGAAAAAAGTGGCTGTGACATACGGACGGACAGACAGACAGACAGACATAACGAATCTATAAGGGTTCCGTTTTTGCTGTTTAGGTACGGAACCCTAGAAATGGTGTGTTGACTTATATGAACTACAACACGTATGACGGCTCCTTAGTAGCAATATCAGCAAATTATGCAAAAATACTCAATTTGGCTTTTCAATGGCTTTGTATTTACAGTTTGTTTCTAAGATTATCTGTGAATTTTATATTTATTCTAAAATTCGCACGATAATGTAAAAAAGAATCTTTTATACATTTTCTATAGATACGCTTGCGTAAATTGTCTAATTTATGAATGACACCTTTTTGTTTTACGTCTTACATCGACCTCCAGTTGGACTCGGACCTGTAGCTACTCGTACTTATTTTTACACGACTGCCAAGGCTAAGGCCAAAATCCAAAACCAAAATCCAAAAAAAAAAAAACTGCGTCAATCTTTTCGTCTAATGCTCACATGGCTTCCTATGTTTCACCTTATTTTTCGATACTCCATTTTTCTTTCGGAAAAAAAAATTAAGTAACTTAATACCATATTTTTTTGTAAGTTTAAAAAAAAAAAACAGTCCCAATCATTCCCAGTTCGATGATCGAGTTTATGGCTTCCGGTCCCAGATCCACCTAAAATTAAACGTGTATCAGCAACTTTATTCTAAAGTAACAAAATTCTAATTCCAGGGTTTCCTAAAAGCGCTACATAGCCTAAACGACCACTTCGGCAACATCTATATCAACCTCGGCTCCCCGCTATCCGTGAGAGAATACCTCCAGAACGACACCTCACATTCCAAAGAAACGCTGAAACCCTTAGACATCCAACAACTCACTCCTGAACAGTTCAAAAAGGTTCAAAGCATAGCAGATTACGTCATCAGTCTTCAACAGAAGAATACAGTGGCGACAATCTCGAATCTTCTTTCCCTAGTATTAATGCAGAGTCTGATGAAAGATAGACCGTTAGAATTTGAGGAGGTTGTACAAGAAGTAGGTTGGATGGTCCAGGAGCTAAGGAATTTGGGAGCTACGGTCTTCGAGAATGATGTGAGAAGTAGTGTTGAGAGGATCTTGGTGGTGCATAAGAAGATGATGAGGCTGGATAAGGAGAGGAAGCTGAGGCTGATCTCAGGAGTACTGACGGATCTGTCTAGTGATGTGAAGAAGAAGATGAAAGGTAAATATTGCTATCTCTTTTTTTATAGATTTAGTCCCAGCTACAGGTACAGTCAACAAACCTCAATTGTTTTCTACTTATTTTACAAAAAAAATAGTATTTCTTTAGTTTTACAAAGGTACTGATTATGTTAGAAAGAATTATAAATTCAAGGTCCTTGCCATAATCAGTCGACGTTTTTTTATCATGCTTACGTACTACTTTTACAGTATGCTACATTTGTAAACGGGTACGTGCAAATGGGGTTTTTTGGCAATAGAGGAAGATCTTGCGTGACCGCCGACCGACGAAAGCTAAAACTTTTCTGTAGAAGTACCTTACTACTCGCAATTTAACTACTTTAAAAGTATCTGGCGGGGGTTTTTCACCGCACAAAGTGTATCGCAGTGGAGGAGGTCATCATTGTAGCCTTTATGTTTTATAAAAAAAAAGCTTTGTAGTATGATGTATCCTAGCAGTTATTTAGCACACATATTTTACCTGATATCTTTCACAGAAAATGTTTCAGCTTTTATAAAATGACGTAGGTTTCGCGGTCACGGAATCTTTCAAGCAAAACAAAATCAAAATCGATTCACCCGTTCGGGCGTTTCGATGCCACAGACAAACACACACACACACAAACACGTCAAATTTATAACACCCCGTCATTTGAGCGTCGGGAGGTTAAAAATTAAAGGGAGCTCCTCTACTACGATGGTACGGAACCCTGCATGAGCGAGTTCGATTCGCACTTGACCTGTTTTTGTAGCCTGCCAAGTGGCAATTTTGTTCCAGTGAGCAGAATTTATTTCAGTCACGATGACTTTTACAAGATATTGCATTTGTCACATTTAGGGCCAGTTTCACCAGTTCCAGATAAAGTATTGGTTAGTTATCTGATAGTTAATACTATCTACCAGTTAAAGGCTGGTTATAACTAATACTTTATCTACCAGATATCGCTATCCGACATCTGTGAAACCAAAAAAGTTAGTTTATCTGGCAGATAAGTTCCTAATAGGCTAACCGACACTTTATCCGCAACCGGTGAAACTGGCCCTTAATGTTTATACCCTTTATCTAGATTAGAAATCGTAATGATAAAATATTATCTACAAATAGTATGACGAAATATTGTAGGTCAGGTACTCATTTCCTGACCCACTCACTTCTAATAGTAAATGACACCAAATGAAGGAATTGAATTTGCAATTTAAATCTGTGTTCTTGACCAGATATGCAAATCAGATCATAATCAGGTTGGACACAATATTACGCATTGGTTTTCAAGGAAATATCATCATCATCATCTGCCTAGCCTTTTCCCAACTATGTTGGGGTCGGCTTCCAGTCTAACGGGATGCAGCAGAATACTAGTATTTTACATGGAGCGACTGCCTATCCGACCTCCATAACCCAGTTAATACTGGGAAATACGATACCACTTACCATTTCAAAGAAATATAAACAAATAAATAAAATTGAATCTCCGAATCGGCTGGATCGATTTTGACGAGACTTTTACCGGCAGAGAGCTGATTTATTATTTGGAGTAACTTAGGCTAAACTTAACTTGGAAAAAAGATTAGGGTTGCAAAAAAAATGACTTTCACGAAGCCATCAACCAAGCATTCTATACGTCAAAGCTGGGAAATGACTTCGTCGTAAACTGATTCTTTTTGCACTACGATTAGGTTCAAAATGCAGTGTAATTCACACACGTGCGTTTATGTCATTTTTTCCACACGTGTGTGGGAATGAAAATTGCCACAGATAACGTATACCTATACTAACTTAGTCCAAATTTGTTCAATGCCTATAGTCAAAGGTGACTTTTATAAACAACTTAACATTTATTTGTGTTCTAAATCCAAAAATAAATAAAACGTTATTTTTTACATTAGGCTGTTTAACGGTTGTATAAGTAACTTTTCTTCTCCTTCAACCTGGCGAAAGCAAAGCGCGGAAAAAAAATAAAATTATCATAGTCTCGTCATAATTCATGACACAAATATTTTTCATTCTTTTATTTTATTTCCCAAAAGTGTATTGAAAAACGTCGTTTGATACACGTGAACGTTTGTTATTGCAGTTCTCGGCTCAAAAACACCCTCGCTTACGGCTCGTGAGTTAATTCCGCCTCGAACTACAATAACAAACTTTCTCCACTTGTGTCAAAATGTACTTTTTTGTGGGGTGATATTGGTGGTGTATTTTCGATAAGACTCAATGTAACGCACTTAAAACATTGTGGTGACGGGTCACATGGGTGGATTGAATAGTACGGGGCTCGTGAAGGTGTTTTAAGTAACAATTTTACATTATAAACATGTATTTAAAAACAAAAGTTGTGAAAAAGTTGGCTTATTCGTCAACTGGCGACTGTGAAACTCGCATGCAATACGCACATGAATCCGAAACATCAGAGGTCACACACGAGATTTGAATTATTTAGATACCTTATCAATTCTCAATTCTTCATTGCGTACCATATATAAAGATGTATAAAGGAACATAAATATAGTCACAATTATGGACCCTGTCGGGCACAGCATAGATTTACTAGGAGAGAGGAGAAAGAATACTGTTTGTTTATTGCAGTTAATAAATTATACTGTTTTATTAATGCAGAATCTAATTTAAGAGTTACATATAATTATTATTGTTTATAAAATATATAGATTTATTTATTAGAATATTATAAAAGAATATTTTTAAATAGTATCCTAAGTTAGCAACATCACTTCACTATCACTACATATTATAAAACAATGTCCCCCGCCGCGCCTGTCTGTCCCTATGTATGCTTAGATCTTTAAAACTGCGCGACGGATTTTGATGCAGGTTTTTTTAAAGGGGATTTTTTTACTGCACCTCTATTAAGAAATTTAAGCAAACAAAATTTCTCCACTAATAACCTACTGCATATCAAATAAATGACTGTACTACAAATTAACTACTTGATTACCTAAACATGTTGTACTAAAAAATGTTTAAAATACATCAAAATCTGATGGCTTTTTTTATATAATTTACTACAAAAATCTAGCTGAAACCACAGGTATACACATTTTGAAACAATATTACTGACCGTAAAACAAAAATACTGATTTGCACACAAATTTTTTTCTCGCGATATTGTAATGTCTCGAATTATTGTCAACTGAACATACGGAAGTATCTCTACCCCCATAATCGGGACCTTGGGCACCCCCCCCGTTAGGTTAGTTAGGTTCCTTTAAACCCTGCACTCGGAAATAGGGGCCCCGCGAAGCGGGGCTCCGTCGACTACGCTTTTTAGGGGGAATATAAAGTGTTTTAAGGTTATGTTATATTAATCGGTATTTCTCAGGAATGGTGCATAGTCATTCAGTAACATAGTTAAGCTTTAAAGATCTAACAGTATAGTATAATTGATTAATTTGTTGAGCAAATTTAGTGTGCAATTCAGTATTTTTGGTGATAATTTCGAATATTTTGATTGAAAAAAGGGGATTTACAGTTAAAGTATTAAATACCACCCTTTTTTAAATAGATGATTAGATGATTACGAATAAGAGTGATTCAAGAGGAAGGTTTTAGCGTATAATTTGTATGCGGGCAAAGCCGCCGGCAACACCTAGTACCATATAAATTCAACGTTAACACCCCCTTTCCCTTTCAAAGGTTCGTCTCGATTCACCCCTGAGTTTCTATCCACCCCATTTTACAGCACAGCAATTTAATCTGATAGGTATAATAACGGATACATTAGCTACATAGTAATTTAGGTATTTAACATCGGTCAAGTTATTATTTACAATATCTAGTAAATAATTATTCTCAGTAAATACACATGCATAAGTGTGTTTGCATTCAATTAAATTATAATATTTAGTGAGATATAAAGGGTGTAAAAAATACTCATAACGAAGCTAGAAGTTTCCTTTCCTCCATTCCGATAATTGTTCATATCATACCTGGGAACCTTCTAGTTAAGGAGATATTGGGGGTCAACGTTACAACTTTTTTTGGCTTATTCGTCAACTGGCGACTGTGAAACTCGCAAGTCCTCGCGAGTTGGCACCTAAAATAATAAATTAAATTTGGAAGGGCACAGCATAGATTTAGTAGGAGAGAGGAGGAAGAATACTGGCTGTTTATAGCAAATAATTCTGTTTTATTAGTGCAAAATTTAATATAAGAGTTACATACAATTAAATATATAGATTTAGTTATTAGAATATTATAAAATAATATTTTTAAATAGTATGCTAAGTTAGCAACATCACTTCACTATCACTACATATTATAAAACTAAGTCCCCCGCCGCGTCTGTCTGTCCGTCCCTATGTATGCTTAGATCTTTAAAACTGCGCGACGGATTTTGATGCGGGTTTTTTAATAGATAGAGTGATTCAAGAGGAAGGTTTTTGTTTCATATTATTTTACGCGGGCGAAGCCGCGGACATCGGCAAGTATAACTTAATTAAGTCTTTTGATTTCTCTTTGTCCATTTTGCCGCCGACATAATTTGGCTCGCTGCGCGGCCGTCACGTTTGGTTCAAGTCGCGGCAAGCCTCGACTCGCAGCACGGTCTCCATCAGATCTGCCTCGGGTCGAGGCAGCCGCTTGGCCCGAGGCTGCCTCGAATGGATACCCAGCTTACGAATTCAACTTTTAAACTGTATGTCCATTCACCTCTGCGTTCCTATTCACCCCGTTATATCCGGACCGGGCATTACAGCTTTATGTTTTCGAGTTGAAAGATTCTTTCTTTTGGAAACCTACCATCGGTGTTCTTATAAATGTACCTACTTCCTCTATAAATAAAGAAGGATATTTTTGCAAAATCCATATGGACAGATTTTGCATTCCAAATGTATTAAAAGTAATCCTTATCGAAAAATGCGACTTATGTTAATAATTTTGTTGATACGTCGAGCCTACGAGATAATATTTATAGTATGGTTTATCTTTACATTGATCCACAGATATAGATAGATTAATCCTGAAAAGTAAATCGCCGGTAAACCTTATCTGTCAATCAGGCTTACATTCTAATAAAAAACCGGCCAAGTGCGAGTCTGACTCGCGCGTGAAGACCACTTCACGCGCATAAAATTGGGAAGTAATATCTCGGCAATAGCTAGTGTTCTACAATTATGTTTTGTTCGTTTTAATTTTTCTGTCTTTTAGTGATTGCTGTGTAATTTGATGTGTCAAACTTGTTTTTGCTAATAACAACATTATTATTAATTAAGATATTATTATTATATACATCTTGTCATGTTCTCAGGTCACATACTCCAGGCGGAGACGATGGTGGCGGCTGTGCCGATAGTCCAACTGCAGCTGTACGTCAACCCCATACTGCACTACCTAGTACCACCGGCTATCATTTGTCTGATTGTTAACAGATGTGCAGTCTCTAGAGGTGAGTTTACTCTGCAATTTTCTACTTAAGGCGGAGATTTCTTGAAAACGGTCGAAAAGGCAGTTTTAAAAGCAGTGTATCTCTAAAACTGTAAATAATTTCGACAAATAAAAATAACTTTATATTTTGAAGTCCTTTTTGCATACACTGATGGAACTCAAAACATAATTTGACAAACTTTAATGCACCAAAAAAATCTTCAAACATACCTCTTAATTTTCTTTCAAAGCAGTTTAGCCATTTATTGGCAATGATAATTATAATTAAAAATATAACATAAAGTTTCAAATGCTAAACTACATCTAGTGATGGATTAATTATATTATTAAATAGTTAAGTTCTAGTTTTAAATCGATCGAAAATACTCATTTCGCACTATTCGGGCCGCAGTGACTGAAGTAACAACCACTTTGTAGTGCAAGCTAATTAGAACTTTATTCTAACAGTATTTCAAACGAAGTTTGAACCACCACAAATAGAGTTGCTTATTTAGCTGATGTCGTCGCCTTAACGGGGATGCTCCAATGTAGCCCGCGAAATTAAAATTTTCTTAAGTACGTTTTTTTGCAATTTGCAGGGCAGTGCTAAGTTGTATGTTGATAAACATCGGTCGCGACTGTATGACGTATTAAGTTACAGAATTATAAACATCAACATCATCAAAACAACCCTCCAAGTTTGTAAGAGTCGATGAACGAATTTTCACGGTCAAAGTCCTTCTTCGACTCGAACTTGGAGGAAGTTCGAGTCGAAGAAGGACTTTGACCGTGAAAAATTCGTCGTATTGATGATTTTGATGATTATAATTCTGTAACTTAATACGTGTTACAGTCGCGACTGATATGTTTATCAACATACAACTTAGCACTGCCCTGTAAATTGCAAAAAAACGTAAGAAAATTAGAATTTCGGGGGCACCCTGACGCTTTCACCTTAAGGCTGATGCTCTCCAGGGTAGCCCGGAATATTAAAATTTTCTTACGTTTTTTTAGGAATGACTTTTTCAAGGTCAAAGTCATTCCTTTATGAACTTGAAAGGTTTCATTGATGATTTTGATGATAATTATTCTGTAACTACATACGTCGCATGCTGGGGCCACTAACGAGAAATTTAATTTATTATTGCGATAATGCGTCCATTACCGCAATAATTCATGACATTTCTCGTTAGTGTGGCCCCAGCATTACAGACGCGAATCATATTTTCATCAACATACAATTGCTAAGAATAAAGATCTTTGGGGAAGAAAGGAATCTTTGGCTAGGGACTTCAAATTGAACATGTGGGATGTTGGACTTATCCAAAATATATTAACATACCCTAAATCAGAAAGGAGTAAACATATAATTTGTGGCTTAATTCAGAGGCCTAGGCAATAATTCCCTTTCCTATGTCATAATTAGTTATAATGATAGTAATAGTAATAATGATAGTTATATTTGTATAGTGGTGTGTAACTAGAGTATAAGGTCCAATGGGGTTGACGTATCCGTATGGGTAGAAACCCCTTAATTAATAAAGAAAAAAAAAAACATTAAGAAAAATTGAATTTCGCGGGTCACTCTTGAGCATCCACTTTAAGCGAGTCTTCATGGTGTAATTTGTTATTTTATTTTGATCGATGGCGGGCCCAAAATATTGAGTCTCGTGGCGGGTTCGCCATCCCTGTTCTTTGTTGTAACAGCTAAACTAACGAGCTATTGGTATTGAGTTGTATGGAAATTGTTGGTCACGTATTTATGTAATGTGTGTGCAAAATGGTTACAGAACAATATTCAATCATTCTCTTAAAAAAAAGAAAACACAAAGGCGTTAAGGGGCCGGCCGAGCATGGGTCGTTCATATAAACGTAATACCAAAATAATTTGTAAATCATACATATTCTTAAGGTAGTGTGTATTTATTTCGATTGTATTACAGAATATCTATGTTCTCAAATATATATTTTGAAAGGACAATGATCTATAGACGAGATATGAGGAATTTAAAATTTCTATAGAAACCTTATTTTTCTCATAACTCTTGTTTAAATCAGTGTCCATTCAAAATGTATATTTGGGAACCTAGATATTCTGTTATCCATTCGAAATAAATACACATTACCTTAAGAATATGTTTTATATATGTCACCGTAAAATTGTTAAACACGTTATATTACAATATAACGTGTTTTTTCTCGCGATATTGTAATGTCTCGAATTATTGTCAACTGAACATACGGAAGTATCTCTGCCCCCATAATCGGGACTTGGGGCACCCCCCCCCGTTAGGTTAGTTAGGTTCCTTTAAACCCTGCACTCGGAAAAAGGGGCCCCGCGAAGCGGGGCTCCGTCGACTACGCTTTTTAGGGGGAATATAAAGTGTTTTAAGGTTATGTTATATTAATCGGTATTTCTCAGGAATGGTGCATTATCTTTTCATGAGAGTTGTGCCACTGGGCAAGGGGGACCCCTCCTTCCCTCCACACCGCGTAAGTTGACTACCATCGCATGCATTTCACGAAAGGACTAGGATGTACCTAAGCACGTTAGGTTGCCCTTGTATTGATCAAGTGCGCAATACATCCTCTCTGATCGAATTTACGGCTCGTGGCCTAATGAAGGTTATTAGATGTCTTCAGTATTATCTCAATATTTCCCATATAAGGGGTGATTTGGAAAATAATTAATGTTGGTGGGGCAGTGTGCGAGACGCGTTAGGTAACTGGCGGCGCGCGAGCGAGAGAGAAGACGGCGCGCGCCGACTCCACTATTGATCGTGGAGAATGACGCCCGGGGTGACCCAAATAGAGCCTCCGTGCACCCTTCGCCCCCCTAACCGCGCACCCCTCTCTGACACCCCGCCCGCCGCCGGCCGCTTCACGACGAATTTTCATATCAGCCGGTCTTTCACGACGAAGGAATGGCCCGCTGCCCCGACTTTGATACTAATGCTTTACATAATATATCATGAACAACCCTGTGAATGATCTGCGTTTAAAATCTCTTTGTCGCTTTTAACTTTTTGACTTGAATTTCATATCAAGCGGCCACAATAGGGCCATTTTTGCGGCAGATAGCCCTTATAGCACCAATATCCATTGTATTTAGTGTAACTACAGAAAAATTAACAATCATAAGAATTACTTCAACAAATGGTAATTTTCTTGCTACCTACTGAATTTCAATAACAAGCTTATTTATATTTAGCTCATTCCACTTTACGTAATAGGTACCTAAAGCGGCAATTAGGTCTTAAAAATTGTCCACGGTTTTGACCTTATAATTAGTCGCTACGCAGTATCAGAACGGAATAAGACTTTTCCAAGTGACGTACGTTATATAATGAACAAAGAAAATGGTTGAAAGTGCATTAAATATAAATTCAACCCCATGGCGTGTTCGCATGGCACGGTAACTGACCTATGCTGGGAGCCACCCTGCCGGCAGCCCGGCGGTGCATGCGTACTATATTATTCACCTAGCTGACATATTGCAATTATATTGATCGCTACCGGTAAATTTTACTTGGTTGTCTATGGTGATGTGTTGCTAACCGTTGTTACTTGGGTTATGTAATGTTCCACATTTTTTAGTAATTCAAAAAGTAGATCCCGTAGGTAGGACAGTAATTACCAACTAGGAGACAAAATAAAATAATGCGTTTTGATGTAAGCAGTATGTTCATTTGACAATAATTCGAGACTTTACAATATCGCTAGAGATAATACAATATAACGTATTTGACAATTTTACGGTGACATATACAAATTATTTTGGTATTACGTTTGTATGAACTACGCAGGCTTCGCAGGCGTCTTAAGTTGTTAACCACGGTTAAATTGTTTATATTACACTGATGTTTTTTAACGAATTATCCTTCTATGAAATACTGTTTTATTGAGTAAGTATAATGTTTTATTTTCAGATCATTTGGAAGTTGATTACCATCGCATTAGAAAACTACTGAGTCACGAATTCTTCCATTTAGAAAGAGAAGAAGCAAACGTAAGTATCAGTAGAATATGTATTTAAAATGATTGCCTCTCTGAAACATAATTATATAAAGTCACGCCTTTTTACCACGGGATTAGTTTTTTTCCATTTTTTTTCCACTTCATGGCTCTGCGAAAAATAATGTTTTAATTTTTTTCTAAAAACTCACTTCTTAAACTTTTCAGACATTCAAGAAAGCGCTAGAATATTGTATACAAAACGGTGTAATTTCGTACAACGGTGAGCTGTATGCGCTGGGCGACGATACAAAGATACAGTATTTGTTGAAGTGGTCCGTCTTGCCGGCACTTACGACGTTATTGAAGTGCGCTGAAGTTATGACTGAGGTATGTAAAGTGATCTGTCGAATGCGAATCATGTTTCTCGTACAGCAAAGGGTTTTATAACAGGAAAGCCGGTCCGAGCATATTTTTAAAAATGTTTGAAAAACCATCATCATCATCATCTCAGCCGAAAGACGTCCACTGCTGGACATAGGCCTCCCCCAAGTGTCGCCACATTGACCGGTCCCTTGCTACTCGCATCCACCGGATTCCCGCAACCTTCACCAGGTCATCGGTCCACCTAGTGGGAGGTCTTCCAACGCATCGTCTTCCGGTTCGCGGTCGCCACTCCAGAACAAAAACCATACACCAAAAACCATACATCGAACCATTTGTAGTTTTAGTCATGTTTGGCCAATCACGTCCTAACTGAATTACCTACATTGTTTTACTTTTGGCAATAGTAGACTCAAGTACAGTGGGTGTTTCGAAGGTAAGCCGGTAGGTTTCGAGTTGTATAAACCCTTCGCCACTGAATCTCTTACGTGAGCTCTGTCTAATGTGCTCAAAAACAATCAGTCGAAATAAAGTAAAACTTTTTATTTGCTACACTTGAAGAGAAGGGGTTTTAACAGAAAACAACAATCACAATCATCATCTGCCAAGCCTTTTCCCTACTATTTTAAGATAGTCCCAGGGTTGCCAATTTTTTTTTACTAGAAATAAAGTATATTCAGGTCTATGAAGAATATTAAACAGTATTTTAGAAAAAAAATAACAGAATTTTATTTATTTATTGTTTTAAACACATATTTTTTAGAGCTTCTCGCACAACTTATTAATTTACAATCTTTAAAAACTACATACGCCTCACCACAATTATAACAGATTTTAAAATAAATGAGGAGCTCATTTTTTAATAAATTTATAGCTGCTCTGTTTCTTAGCATTCATTACTGAAAAAAATCTTTCGTAAATGTTGAGGTGGCGAAATTTGTGTGAGTTTCTAAGTATAACACATATGTTTGTATTTTGATGCTGAAAACAGTATTTTTATACTTTATTTTTGGTCAAAAGTAAAAAGTATAATTTAGTTAAAAACAATATAATACTGTTTAAAACGGTATAGTTGGCAACCCTGGTCCCAGTATCCAGCTGAATACCAGTATTTTACATGGAGCGACTACCTATCTGACCTCTACAACCGAGGTTAGTGGGTAATACGATAGTTCACCCCCTCCCAACACTTTCGGACCTGTAACAAATGTCAAGGATCTACAAATTACAGCCGCAACCACCAGCTTAACGTGCTTTCCGAGGTACGGAGGAAACTCTGTACCTATATGGGGTGGGGTGGACACCCATCCACAGACCAACCCAGGCAAGCGCGGCTTAACCTGAAAATCGATCCGAGTGCCTGTTATTATTTGTTATTATTTAGCCACGAACTCCTGCAATCACAATCTTAATAGCTCCTACGATTTAAACAATAGAATTTTAGATATCCCCACGATTCTCAAGAACAGAACATTAGTGATATTGTGTCCGATAGAAAGTAACGAAAAATGTCATGTGTGTGGGCTTGTGAATCTAGAATCGAGTACATTAATAGCTTCTGTGGACAACAGATTAGATTCTAATCTTATCTGTTGTCCAAATTAAAAAACCTAAAAAAAAAACAAAAAAAAAATCTCCTCATATTTTCAGCAAACAAGTTGCGCACATAAGCAAGCTTTGAAGCTAGTCCAACAACGCGTGGAGAGTCAGCGAGTACACCCCTACTGCCTCAGTTTAGAAGCCACTGCCAACTGTCTGAACGGGCTGGTTGCCGCCGACGCTCTTCTAAAACATAAAGGGTAAGAATCGTTAGTGTTATTTATTTGTAAAAGGTAAAGTATGTTAGCTTTATCACACTAGCGGATTGCGAGCGGATTCAAAGCGGAGCAGGCGCGCAACGAATTCGCCGCGTATGCGCAGTGAATTCATCGCGAATTAACGATGTACACTCGGTAACAATAGCTATAGATAGACGGACCGGTATTAAAATTAATGGAATAATAATTATTATAATTTTAGTAATCAATTAATTAAATTAACGCGCTACGAATTCGTTGCGCGCCCGCTCCGCTTTGATTCCGCTCGCAATCCGCTAATGTGATGAGGCTCTAAGTGTGTCGGTTGATCTTTGGACGATAGCTAGGAACACCGGGTCGAGTTCTAACCGTCAACTTTTTTTTGATTTATTACCAAAGTTCTCCGCCCTTCAAATGATTATTTATCTCAAGACAAATAACACCTATTAATAAAATGCGACCAGCGCATACCAGGTGTAAACGGACAAAGAAGACGACAACCAAGCTTTCTATCCATCAGGCTAAGTAACTTTACGAAAAAAAATAATTCGAGGAAACTGCTTTTTTGCGGATGATAAGTGCTTCAATGCAACGCACTCATCATTGAGCTGATAAATGCATTAAATAGTAATAGTAATGGTAGTAAATTAAAGTTGTAACTTGTATTTTTTTTATTGTGAATACATTGGAATTTTGAGCTCTAATATCTTCGTTGGAAGGTTCCAGAACAAAAATATTATCGCGATGATAACTGTCCTTTGGCTTTATAAAGGGATCTTTTACATCCATTGTAAACAGCGTTCCAAAAACTGTTAGTGTTATTACTCCGTAAAAATCAGAACACGTTTAGTTGCATCCATTCAATGTTCAATAATATTCTCAAATTCATAGCATATTGATGATCCATAACAGCATTAATTTGTATCTTTTGTTACAGAGAGAGCGATGTAAAGTACGAACTGGTGCCTACAACAATGCAGGAGTGTCACAATCTAGTCAATTCAATACTACCCTCATTTAGCGTAGACTTCACAAGCAATTCCGTCGTTGTAGACCACAAGGCGTTAGCTAGGCTATAATTATGAACCTTGGTATTCTTTAAACATAATTTGGACGATTTACTATTGTGAGATTTTATAAACCATGGTGAGCCTCTGACCATTGGGAACTCCTTAAACCACTGTAGAACTTATAGGTCTAATTTGATCACTGTTGGTCCTGTTGGCCCTTCTGTCGCCACAACACAGTGATATACTTAAAATTATCTATAATTAGGACTTTCAGAATGTGTCCTATTTATTTGATTGTATTATGTTTTTAAAACAACAGTATTTTTTTTTGTCCTAAGACTTCGATGACATATTTAAACTCGCAGCATGAACATTATAAAGTAGGAGGCGAAAACTCTGGTCACTGAGTTACTTTTCTGGATACTTTGCCGCTAGAGGGCGCTGTGTGATTCTCCTTTGTCAAAGATATCTTGATTGAAGAGCGACCAATCAGTGACAAGATAAAATACTTGTCCCGCAGAATTAATTTATCTGTTTTCTTTCCCATCAAAACATGATTACTTATGAAATTATCAAGGACATGTCAGAAAGAAAGTTGTAGCTGGGGCAAATACACGGTCAATTTAAGGTCGTTCTGAAACCGAAAGAAAAAAAAATAAAAACAAAAATATTTCGTCGTTAAAAAATAATAATGAAAAAATCACGAAAATTTACATCAATAAATTTTTTTATTGTTATTTTCTGAAGAAATAAATCCTAGTCGTTTTGAGTTCAATTATCGAGTTTATGGCTTTCGGTTCCAGAACAATCTAAAAATAATGGTGTTAAAATCTATATCTAAATTAGGTCAAATGCATTTTTTCTTCGCTTTTATTACGGGTGCAAGTTTATCGAGTCTCGTTATTATTTGAGTGATTATAATGGTTACCAGTAGCTTATCAATCCATTAATTTATTTTAGTCGTTAACTGGTGTTTTATGTTATAATTTTATTGTAAATATCGGTGTGTTAATTAAATTCATAGGATAAGGTTTGACGTATGCAACGAATAATTGTATAATTTATAATATGGCTTTTGTAGATGAGAGATGGGAAACTATTGATGTATTAATAATCATCATCAGCATCTCCCTAGCCTTTTCCCAACTATATTAGACTCGGTTTCCAGTCTAACCGAATGCAGCTGAATACCAGTATTTTACATGGAGCTACTGTCTATCTGACCTCCACAACCCAGTCAGTACTGGGTAATACCCTTGGTAGGACTGGTTTTCAAACTTTCGGGGCACTGATTACCAGCCGGGACCAACATAATTATGCTGTCCGAGGTATTTAATAGTCATCATTGAATGTAATTTAAAAAGCTGACAGTTTTTAATTCAGAGGCTAATTTATGGGGGAAAAGATTTATACTGTCAAGTACGGTCGAGCAAGCTATCTTACAATGTAATTTGTGGATTAATATGTAAACCAAATAGCTTGTTCGACCGTACATACTTTTACCATTTGATATAAATGTAATAACTACAACCTCTATACAACGTGTAATGTTAAATGCGCAAAACCTGAGAATAGTTTGATTAGAATCACGAGCAGAACCAATGGGGACACACTGTGGAACTAATGGCGCTAGCGTACCTAGTTCCAACTTTCCAAGCATCATCATTGGTTGAAAATCAAGGAATGTCATTTCATATTTTAGAATACCTTGACCTCATTGGTCAGAACGAGACCAGCTATGGTGGCACCATCTACAATTAGCTTTTAACGGTCTTCCCCATTAAACCACTTTTCAACCGACTTCCAAAAAGAGGAGGTTTTCAATTCGTCTGTATGTTTTTTTTTTGTGTTTGTTACCTCAGAACTTTCGACTGGGTGAACCGATTTTGATGATTCTCGTTTGGTCCCATTTTAATTTGCTGAAGATCTGATGCTGATCTTCCGTGATATACAATGGAATACTACTTCTAAAAAAGGAGGAGGTTCTCAATTCGGATGTTACTATTTTTTTTTTATGTTTGTTCGCGCATAACTCAGTCGTTTGCCAACCGATTTGAAAAAATCTTTTTTTGTTGGAAAGGGTATACTTTCCAAATGGTCCCATAGCCACCAAGTCGGGATCTGATGATGGACTCTTGGCGAAATCGAGGGAACTCTTCAAATTTTATAGGATAACGTACAGCAATTTTGGTATTTTCTACAACAAGTGAAGCATTTGCGTTTGATAAGAACCATTCTACCATCAGATCAGATGATGAAGCCAAGAGTCACGGAACTCCATAATGAGACAATATCCTAGTCGTGTTTGGGCTTGTTGTAATTGTAACGGTATGCACTTTCCATGTGTACGAAGTACATTTGAACCACTAAAAAGTGAAAAATAAAAACTTTTTTACAAAAAATAAAACAGACTTCAAAAAAGTGAAAAATAACTTTAGCTTCTGAAGTCGGTGACAAAAAAAAATAAATCAATCAAACAAAGGGCACCGACTTCAGAAGCTGAAGTTATTTTTCACTTTTTTGTTTTTTTTTTGAAGTCGGTTTTATTTTTTGTAAAAAAGTTTTTATTAATATATGGGCACATTGTTCAAAAAATCTTCATTAAACATCTTGTCTAATCTATTCATTAATAGGACAAGCCATCACGTCCGCAAACCCGCCAAAATAGGTAAACAAACAAACACAAATGGTTGTCGTCCAATTAATTCTTTTTCATACCTGCGCCAGTAAATCTAATTGTCAGTAAAACGAAAACAGCACATAAAACATTAAAAAAAAATTAAACATTTTTTTGCTCTCAGAAATTAAATTAAACATCATTTGGGGTGTTTGAGGTTTTGCGCAATTAACGTTACACGTTGTATAAATCAAACGATGTGTAAAGAGAAATTTTATTGTGTATTGTGTAGTATTTCAAAAATAAGTTCTAGTTAGGTAAAGCTGGAATAATATTTTATTTGTGTGGGGAATCGTTGCAAATTTCTGTTAAATTAAGCAGCGTTCTAGTCTTGTCATTATTTAGTACTTATTTATTTTTATTTGTGTTGTAAAGTCTTTGAAAGGTGAGAAAAACATTTGTTTGAAATTCGTTTATAAATCTATTATGCATTTTACGTTAGTAAATTTTATTATATACAAATTTTAAATCGAACTTGGTATGCATTTCAACAATGGTTTTACTTAACTTATACTGTCACTTACGGGATATCTTCCGTATTTATTTATTATGTTGAGCTCCCAATATTTCGACGCTGTTGCAAGCGCCATGAAACCGTGAAAGCCTAAAACAGTGTGTAATGGTTTTACTATTTCAATTCAGTATTTTGCACTTATTATTATAGTATAGTATTAGTACAACACTCAGTATTTCTTACATTGTCTTAATACTCTTAATTTCCAAGACCTACAATCTATTCAAATTCTTGTTATAATGAAGACCACTTATAGCCATTTTCAGTAACCTACCAACAGGTATCGGTAGGTGGCGATCTCTGTCTGTTTGTCATTTTGTTTACCGAACGATAGAAACAAAACGTCATAGAAAAGATTTCTTTGATTTTTCTGGGAATAAAGTGACACGGAAAGGACTTAAAGAGTTAAAAAACTTTTATTTATAGAAACACCGAAAGCTACAGTTGACAGCTATAAAACTGCCTTTAAACAATTATCAGCATTATGTCAGTATAGGTTAGGTTGATTTTAGAACGATTGAAACATTACAGTACATTATTTGTTCTATTTTCTTTTACCGAGAAAACGCTTTTTTTTTGTTAACGTCAAGTCATGTTTTTTTTTTTTAATTTAGCCTGTACTGTCCCACTGCTGGGCAAATGTCTCCCCCAATTCCTTCTATGTGCTCTTTTCCTGTGCCGCCTCGGACCAATCGTCGCGATGCGCGTTATCCTTTTCTTCTTTTCTGGGTCGGCCTCGGCGGTGCCGTCCGTATTCCGACAACCATCGCGTCAAGAACTTTGCCCAGCGGTCATCGTGCATGCGACTGACGTGACCCGCCCAAGTCATGTTATTGTTGTTTTATTAGACATCAAAGATGGCGTCTGTAGTCAATAGTATTCGTGTTAATATAAAGCAGTGTACAGTTTTACACATTGACAGTATTTGTGTGTTAGTTATTTTATGTTTGTGATACGGCATAATTTGTTACCACGTTAAGTTTTTAATAAAATTATACTTCATACGATCTGGTTTTTATTTCATACCCCGTTCCCACTATGTCGTAACGACTAATTTATCGTATTGGTTTTGAAGTGACAACGTCTTATAATTCAATAGAGCCGGCTGCACGCACGAAAAAACATGACTCATGCGGCGTTACCTTGCTGATCACTCTGAGGCGTTCCATGTAAGGCTTGAAGTGCAAGCGAGAGCGCGGAACGAGTGACAAAGAAGCACAATCGGCCTTTGCGTTCGCCAGCGTTCGACATCCGTCTCTCTCCTACTTGAGTGAGCGATGCGTCTGCTTGGACAGCTGCTATACTATAGTACATTTACATGTTTTGATCGAGTATCAAGTGCAGTGAAAAGTGAATGTGGTGTCAAAAAATGCTACTATTCCATCAGTATTTTCTTAAGACGTCACGTTCAACTATCGTCAGTAAACCGACTTTACAGACAACCAGTTTTTTTTAGTTGGCAAAAGTATTGGGCGACAGTAATCGCGTCGTCCTATATGTAACCACCTCCACTCAAATACACAAGCCACGACACTTAAAACTACACGACTATTTATCGTTACGACAGTGGGAACTAACTTCGAGTGGCATTTCGCAGGTCAACCTATGAGTCTGATTTCTGCTTTAATGGAATATCCTGTGGGTGCCTTGAGTGTAAGACAGGGGCTTAACCGCACCAGACTTCGTCTGGTTTTATTTAGGTTTCTATTTTTCCGAACAAGTTTTCTCTCTTTTTCTTTCACTAATAACTTAATTCGGACTAACAAGAAATACCCAAACTCAAACTCAAACTGGTGTCAATTCAATGGGTTTAAAAGTAGAAATGGGTGTACCACAAGGTTCGATATTGGGTCCCTTCCTCTTTTTAGTTTATATTAATGACTTACCCCATTTATTAAACAATCGCCCGCAAATGGTGTTGTTTGCAGACGATACTTCTTTAATATTTAGAATAAACAGACGTGCCACTAATTTTGACGACGTAAATAACGCCCTACTGCAGGTTCATAATTGGTTTACTGTAAATAATTTAGTTCTAAATGGGAAAAAAACTAAGTGCATCAGATTTGCTCTTCCAAATGTCAAAAGTAGTGATTGTGACATAGTATTAAATCAAGAGAAACTAGAATTTGTCGATAAAACGATTTTCTTGGGAATCGCGCTCGATTCAAGGCTACAATGGCGCCCTCATTTAACATCGCTTGCAGGACGCCTAAGCTCAGCTGCATATGTTGTTAGAAAGATCCGTCAATTTACCGATGTTGATACCGCGAGGATAGTTTATTTTAGTTATTTTCATAGTATTATGTCATACGGTATTTTACTATGGGGACGGGCTGCAGACATCGAGTCTATATTTATTCTGCAGAAAAGAGCCATCAAAGCCATATATGATTTACGTAGACGCGATTCTCTGAGAGAGCTGTTTAAGGAAATTAATATCATGACAGTACCTTGTCAATACATCTATGAAAACATCATGTACGTTAGGCTGCATTTATTCAGTAAAAGAGGTGACAGACACCACTATAATACTAGAAATAGGGACGAACTAGTTCAGCCAGGTTTCAGGCTTGCTAAAGTAGATTCCTCTTTCATGGGGTACTGTTTAAAATGTTAGTACAAGTCAAGTTTTCTAGCTAACACTACACGTAGCTGGTTAGCTCCAACAAGAGTCAAGTTTTCTAGCTAACATTACACGTAGCTGGTTAGCTCCTACAAGAATCAAGTTTTCTAGCTAACATTACACGTAGGTTAGCTCCTATGAATCAAGTTTTCTAGCTAACATTACACTTATATAAGCTCCTACAAGAGTTAAGAGTTTTGTAGCTAACATTACACGTAGGTTAGCTCCTACAAGAGTCAAGTTTTCTAGCTAACATTACACGTAGGTTAGCTCCTATGAATCAAGTTTTCTAGCTAACATTACACGTAGCTGGTTAGCTCCTACAAGAATCAAGTTTTCTAGCTAACATTACACGTAGGTTAGCTCCTATGAGTCAAGTTTTCTAGCTAACATTACACTTATGTAAGCTCCTACAAGAGTTAAGAGTTTTGTAGCTAACATTACACGTAGGTTAGCTCCTAGAAGAGTCAAGTTTTCCAGCTAACATTACACGTAGCTGGTTAGCTCCTACAAGAGTCAAGTTTTCTAGCTAACATTACACGTAGGTTAGCTCCTACAAGAGTCAAGTTTTCTAGCTAACATTACACGTAGCTGGTAAGCTCCTACAAGAGTCAAGTTTTCTAGCTACCATTACACGTAGGTTAGCTCCTATGAGTCAAGTTTTCTTGCTAACGTTAGACTGATGTAAGCTCCTACAAGAGTCAAGAGTTTTCTAGCTTACATTACACGTAGCTTAGCTCCTACAAGTCGTTTTCTAGCTAAGGTAAGCTCCTACATGAGTCAAGTTTTATCGCTAACATTACACTTATGTAAGCTCCTACAAGAGTCATGTTTTCTAGCTAACATTACACGTAGCTGGTTAGCTCCTACAAGAGTCAAGTTTTCTAGCTAACATTACACGGAGGTTAGCTCCTATGAATCAAGTTTTCTAGCTAACATTACTCGTAGCTGGTTAGCTCCTACAAGAATCAAGTTTTCTAGCTAACATTACACGTAGGTTAGCTCCTATGAATCAAGTTTTCTAGCTAACATTACATTTATGTAAGCTCCTACAAGAGTTAAGAGTTTTGTAGCTAACATTACACTTATGTAAGCTCCTACAAGAGTTAAGAGTTTTGTAGCTAACATTACACGTAGGTTAGCTCCTACAAGAGTCAAGTTTTCCAGCTAACATTACACGTAGCTGGTTAGCTCCTACAAGAGTCAAGTTTTCCAGCTAACATTACACGTAGGTTAGCTCCTATGAATCAAGTTTTCTAGCTAACATTACACTTATGTAAGCTCCTACAAGAGTTAAGAGTTTTGTAGCTAACATTACACGTAGGTTAGCTCCTACAAGAGTCAAGTTTTCCAGCTAACATTACACGTAGCTGGTTAGCTCCTACAAGAGTCAAGTTTTCTAGCTAACATTACACGTAGGTTAGCTCCTATGAATCAAGTTTTCTAGCTAACATTACACGTAGCTGGTTAGCTCCTACAAGAGTCAAGTTTTCTAGCTAACATTACACGTAGGTTAGCTCCTACAAGAGTCAAGTTTTCTAGCTAACATTACACGTAGCTGGTAAGCTCCTACAAGAGTCAAGTTTTCTAGCTACCATTACACGTAGGTTAGCTCCTATGAGTCAAGTTTTCTTGCTAACGTTAGACTGATGTAAGCTCCTACAAGAGTCAAGAGTTTTCTAGCTTACATTACACGTAGCTTAGCTCCTACAAGTCGTTTTCTAGCTAAGGTAAGCTCCTACATGAGTCAAGTTTTATCGCTAACATTACACTTATGTAAGCTCCTACAAGAGTCATGTTTTCTAGCTAACATTACACGTAGCTGGTTAGCTCCTACAAGAGTCAAGTTTTCTAGCTAACATTACACGTAGGTTAGCTCCTATGAATCAAGTTTTCTAGCTAACATTACACGTAGCTGGTTAGCTCCTACAAGAATCAAGTTTTCTAGCTAACATTACACGTAGGTTAGCTCCTATGAATCAAGTTTTCTAGCTAACATTACACTTATGTAAGCTCCTACAAGAGTTAAGAGTTTTGTAGCTAACATTACACTTATGTAAGCTCCTACAAGAGTTAACGAGTTTTGTAGCTAACATTACACGTAGGTTAGCTCCTACAAGAGTCAAGTTTTCCAGCTAACATTACACGTAGCTGGTTAGCTCCTACAAGAGTCAAGTTTTCTAGCTAACATTACACGTAGCTGGTAAGCTCCTACAAGAGTCAAGTTTTCTAGCTAACATTACACGTAGGTTAGCTCCTATGAATCAAGTTTTCTAGCTAACATTACACGTAGCTGGTTAGCTCCTACAAGAATCAAGTTTTCTAGCTAACATTACACGTAGGTTAGCTCCTACAAGAGTCAAGTTTTCTAGCTAACATTACACGTAGCTGGTAAGCTCCTACAAGAGTCAAGTTTTCTAGCTACCATTACACGTAGGTTAGCTCCTATGAGTCAAGTTTTCTTGCTAACGTTAGACTGATGTAAGCTCCTACAAGAGTCAAGAGTTTTCTAGCTTACATTACACGTAGCTTAGCTCCTACAAGTCGTTTTCTAGCTAAGGTAAGCTCCTACATGAGTCAAGTTTTATCGCTAACATTACACTTATGTAAGCTCCTACAAGAGTCATGTTTTCTAGCCAACATTACACGTAGCTGGTTAGCTCCTACAAGAGTCAAGTTTTCTGGCTAACATTACACGTAGGTTAGCTCCTATGAGTCATGTTATCTAGCTAACATTACACTTATGTAAGCTCCTACAAGAGTTAAGAGTTTTGTAGCTAACATTACACGTAGGTTAGCTCCTACAAGACTCAAGTTTTCTAGCTAACATTACACGTAGCTGGTTAGCTCCTACAAGAGTCATTTTTTCTAGCTAACATTACACGTAGGTTAGCTCCTATGAGTCAAGTTTTCTAGCTAACATTACACGTAGCTGGTTAGCTCCTACAAGAGTCAAGTTTACTAGCTAACATTACACGTAGCTGGTTAGCTCCTCCAAGAGTCAAGTTTTCTAGCTAACATTACACGTAGCTGGTTAGCTCCTACAAGAGTCAAGTTTTCTAGCTAACATTACACGTAGCTGGTTAGCTCCTACAAGAGTCAAGTTTTCTAGCTAACATTACACGTAGGTTAGCTCCTATGAGTCAAGTTTTCTAGCTAAAATTACACGTTGGTTAGCTCCTATGAGTCAAGTTTTCTAGCTAACATTACACTTCTGTAAGCTCCTACAAGAGTCAAGTTTTCTAGCTAACATAACACGTAGCTGGTTAGCTCCTACAAATGTAAAATTTTCTGGCTAACATCACACGTAGCTGGTTAGCTCCTACAAGAGTCAAGTTTTCTAGCTAACATTACACGTAGGTTAGCTCCTATGAGTCAAGTTTTCTAGCTAACATTACACTTCTGTAAGCTCCTACAAGAGTCAAGTTTTCTAACTAACATTACACGTAGCTGGTTAGCTCCTACAAGAGTCAAGTTTTCTAGCTAATATTACACGTAGCTGGTTAGCTCCTACAAGAGTCAAGTTTTCTAGCTAACATTACACGTAGGTTAGCTCCTATGAGTTAAGTTATCCGTCCATTCCACCTAGTTACATTGTAGTTACATTGATGTAACTAGCTGGACATTTTTATTCCAAGTAGTTACGTTATTTAAAAATTTAACTTTAACGTAACTAATGAGACTTTTTTGTTCCACCTAGTTACATCGTAAATAGGTACCATCGTCGGTTCAAAAGATATATTAGTTAGCTCTCGTGAGTCATGTACTCCTAGTACTTTCATGCTCATGGCAACCAACGTCTTAATGAACTTACTTAATGAAACCTCTTTGGTGAGGAAATGTACTGGCCACTTATAAATAATAACGAAGTCATCGACGTCAATGAAAAGTGTGTTGGCTCAATTACATTGTCTACTGTAAGTATTATTTGTCCTACACACCTAATCGCTTTTTTCAGATAAAATATGACTATCGAGTTTGGAATTTATGTCTAAGTTACATCTTATGACGATTTCATTCGAACGCAACGCAGTCATATAGCTATCGATAGGAGCGAGGCCACACGATGCGTTGCGCTGCGTTGCGTCGCAGCGTCGTACAATCACTGTCAAAATGGCAATGCACAACAGTGATTGTATGGCGCAACGCACTAGTAGGGTAGTGATTTGTATGTATGATGGGTTGCCGCTCCGTCGTCGCACCGCACCGCCAACGCATCGTGTGGCCTCGCTCTTATTTGTCAAAAAGCGATATACCAGCTATTTTTAAAATCTTTTATAATTATCAATGAGGCTTGTTTAGAAGCCGTGGATGGTAGAGAACCAGAACCAAAAGTTTTTAATAAAGCATTGCAACATATTAATGAGAAGGGTTATAATATGGCTGCTAAAAAGCCAGTGCCATCTTTTAAAAATAAAAATCTGCTATTTACAAAAGAAGGAATGGAAAAGCCGGTGTGAAAAAACCTTCCACTAGAAATATAGAGGAAGTGGAAGTGCCACATCAATTCAATTCATTTTTACTGGCGGACTACAAAAATGGTAACATGCGTATCATAATATTCTGTTCGCAACATGTAAGACAGTATATTAAGACCGTTATATTTTATGGACGGTACGTTTAAAACTTGCCCAACGCCGTTCCGTCAACTATTTACCATTCCTGGCGGTGTTGCAAGTGACATTAATAACAATAAGTTTGAAACGCAAAGCAAAGCAAATGGGTATATTTAAGGACAAAAGTCACAAAACTATAGTTTTACTCTGCAGTAGTCTAGCATACCAGTACCAGAAGAGGAAATATTATCAGTTTGGAATTACATAAAGAGTGAAATTGTACTGGAAGATGATCGAATAGAACTTGAACAGTTTCAACATTATTCTGAAAAATTTTGGCTAAAAGAAAAAATGCTGAAAATGTGGTGTAACTATGGTGAGCTACATCGAACAAACAATGTCGTGGAAGGATGGAATTTTAAAATTAATACTAAAGTGTATATAGTGCAGCCCCGACTTACGAAAAGTACGTCGTGGGTTCGAACCCAGACAGGCGCATTACTTTGTGTGATTTATTTCATCACCACTGCTCTCAAAGCGGTTAAGGAAAACATTGTGAAGAAATCAGCATGTTCTGGAAGAAGGCCGGGAAGACCTGTAAGAAGACCGGGCAGACCTGGAAGAAGACCGGGAAGACCTAGAAGAAGACCGGGAAGACCTGGAAGAAGACCGGCCAGACCTGGAAGAAGACAGGGAAAACCTGGAAGAAGACCGGAAAGACCCGGAGGAAGACCGGGAAAACCAGGAAGAAGACCGGGAAGACCTGGAAGACCTGGAAGAAGACCGGGAAGACCTGGAAGAAGACCGGGCAGACCTGGAAGACCGGGAAAAAGACGGGGACACCGGGAAGACCTGGAAGAAGACTGGGAAGACCTGGAAGAAGACTGGGAGGACCGGGAAGAAGACCGGGAAGGCCTGGAAGTAGATCGGGAAGACCTGGAAGAAGACCGGGCAGACCTAGAAGAAGACCGGGAAGACCTGGAAGAAGACCGGGAAGACCAGGAAGAAGACCGGGAAGACCGGGAAAAAGACACGGGGACACCGGGAAGAAGACCGGGAAGTCCTGGAAGAAGACCAGGAAGACCTGGAAGAAGACCGGGAGGACCTGGAAGAAGACAGGAAAGATCTGGAGGAAGACCGGGAAGACCGGGAAGACCAGGAAGAAGACCGGGAAGACCGGGAAAAAGACACGGGGACGCCGGGAAGAAGACCTGGAAGAAGACCGGGAATGGTTGGAGTGTAGCCTTAGGGGCGCTAAAATTTTTCGAAAATTTTTGTTTTTTCGATTTGGTACCATACGCTTATAGGCACCATAAGCCTTCTAGCTAACATTACTCGTAGCTGGTTAGCTCCTACAAGAATCAAGTTTTCTAGCTAACATTACACGTAGGTTAGCTCCTATGAATCAAGTTTTCTAGCTAACATTACATTTATGTAAGCTCCTACAAGAGTTAAGAGTTTTGTAGCTAACATTACACTTATGTAAGCTCCTACAAGAGTTAAGAGTTTTGTAGCTAACATTACACGTAGGTTAGCTCCTACAAGAGTCAAGTTTTCCAGCTAACATTACACGTAGCTGGTTAGCTCCTACAAGAGTCAAGTTTTCCAGCTAACATTACACGTAGGTTAGCTCCTATGAATCAAGTTTTCTAGCTAACATTACACTTATGTAAGCTCCTACAAGAGTTAAGAGTTTTGTAGCTAACATTACACGTAGGTTAGCTCCTACAAGAGTCAAGTTTTCCAGCTAACATTACACGTAGCTGGTTAGCTCCTACAAGAGTCAAGTTTTCTAGCTAACATTACACGTAGGTTAGCTCCTATGAATCAAGTTTTCTAGCTAACATTACACGTAGCTGGTTAGCTCCTACAAGAGTCAAGTTTTCTAGCTAACATTACACGTAGGTTAGCTCCTACAAGAGTCAAGTTTTCTAGCTAACATTACACGTAGCTGGTAAGCTCCTACAAGAGTCAAGTTTTCTAGCTACCATTACACGTAGGTTAGCTCCTATGAGTCAAGTTTTCTTGCTAACGTTAGACTGATGTAAGCTCCTACAAGAGTCAAGAGTTTTCTAGCTTACATTACACGTAGCTTAGCTCCTACAAGTCGTTTTCTAGCTAAGGTAAGCTCCTACATGAGTCAAGTTTTATCGCTAACATTACACTTATGTAAGCTCCTACAAGAGTCATGTTTTCTAGCTAACATTACACGTAGCTGGTTAGCTCCTACAAGAGTCAAGTTTTCTAGCTAACATTACACGTAGGTTAGCTCCTATGAATCAAGTTTTCTAGCTAACATTACACGTAGCTGGTTAGCTCCTACAAGAATCAAGTTTTCTAGCTAACATTACACGTAGGTTAGCTCCTATGAATCAAGTTTTCTAGCTAACATTACACTTATGTAAGCTCCTACAAGAGTTAAGAGTTTTGTAGCTAACATTACACTTATGTAAGCTCCTACAAGAGTTAACGAGTTTTGTAGCTAACATTACACGTAGGTTAGCTCCTACAAGAGTCAAGTTTTCCAGCTAACATTACACGTAGCTGGTTAGCTCCTACAAGAGTCAAGTTTTCTAGCTAACATTACACGTAGCTGGTAAGCTCCTACAAGAGTCAAGTTTTCTAGCTAACATTACACGTAGGTTAGCTCCTATGAATCAAGTTTTCTAGCTAACATTACACGTAGCTGGTTAGCTCCTACAAGAATCAAGTTTTCTAGCTAACATTACACGTAGGTTAGCTCCTACAAGAGTCAAGTTTTCTAGCTAACATTACACGTAGCTGGTAAGCTCCTACCATTACACGTAGGTTAGCTCCTATGAGTCAAGTTTTCTTGCTAACGTTAGACTGATGTAAGCTCCTACAAGAGTCAAGAGTTTTCTTTAAAATTACACGTTGGTTAGCTCCTATGAGTCAAGTTTTCTAGCTAACATTACACTTCTGTAAGCTCCTACAAGAGTCAAGTTTTCTAGCTAACATAACACGTAGCTGGTTAGCTCCTACAAATGTAAAATTTTCTGGCTAACATCACACGTAGCTGGTTAGCTCCTACAAGAGTCAAGTTTTCTAGCTAACATTACACGTAGGTTAGCTCCTATGAGTCAAGTTTTCTAGCTAACATTACACTTCTGTAAGCTCCTACAAGAGTCAAGTTTTCTAACTAACATTACACGTAGCTGGTTAGCTCCTACAAGAGTCAAGTTTTCTAGCTAATATTACACGTAGCTGGTTAGCTCCTACAAGAGTCAAGTTTTCTAGCTAACATTACACGTAGGTTAGCTCCTATGAGTTAAGTTATCCGTCCATTCCACCTAGTTACATTGTAGTTACATTGATGTAACTAGCTGGACATTTTTATTCCAAGTAGTTACGTTATTTAAAAATTTAACTTTAACGTAACTAATGAGACTTTTTTGTTCCACCTAGTTACATCGTAAATAGGTACCATCGTCGGTTCAAAAGATATATTAGTTAGCTCTCGTGAGTCATGTACTCCTAGTACTTTCATGCTCATGGCAACCAACGTCTTAATGAACTTACTTAATGAAACCTCTTTGGTGAGGAAATGTACTGGCCACTTATAAATAATAACGAAGTCATCGACGTCAATGAAAAGTGTGTTGGCTCAATTACATTGTCTACTGTAAGTATTATTTGTCCTACACACCTAATCGCTTTTTTCAGATAAAATATGACTATCGAGTTTGGAATTTATGTCTAAGTTACATCTTATGACGATTTCATTCGAACGCAACGCAGTCATATAGCTATCGATAGGAGCGAGGCCACACGATGCGTTGCGCTGCGTTGCGTCGCAGCGTCGTACAATCACTGTCAAAATGGCAATGCACAACAGTGATTGTATGGCGCAACGCACTAGTAGGGTAGTGATTTGTATGTATGATGGGTTGCCGCTCCGTCGTCGCACCGCACCGCCAACGCATCGTGTGGCCTCGCTCTTATTTGTCAAAAAGCGATATACCAGCTATTTTTAAAATCTTTTATAATTATCAATGAGGCTTGTTTAGAAGCCGTGGATGGTAGAGAACCAGAACCAAAAGTTTTTAATAAAGCATTGCAACATATTAATGAGAAGGGTTATAATATGGCTGCTAAAAAGCCAGTGCCATCTTTTAAAAATAAAAATCTGCTATTTACAAAAGAAGGAATGGAAAAGCCGGTGTGAAAAAACCTTCCACTAGAAATATAGAGGAAGTGGAAGTGCCACATCAATTCAATTCATTTTTACTGGCGGACTACAAAAATGGTAACATGCGTATCATAATATTCTGTTCGCAACATGTAAGACAGTATATTAAGACCGTTATATTTTATGGACGGTACGTTTAAAACTTGCCCAACGCCGTTCCGTCAACTATTTACCATTCCTGGCGGTGTTGCAAGTGACATTAATAACAATAAGTTTGAAACGCAAAGCAAAGCAAATGGGTATATTTAAGGACAAAAGTCACAAAACTATAGTTTTACTCTGCAGTAGTCTAGCATACCAGTACCAGAAGAGGAAATATTATCAGTTTGGAATTACATAAAGAGTGAAATTGTACTGGAAGATGATCGAATAGAACTTGAACAGTTTCAACATTATTCTGAAAAATTTTGGCTAAAAGAAAAAATGCTGAAAATGTGGTGTAACTATGGTGAGCTACATCGAACAAACAATGTCGTGGAAGGATGGAATTTTAAAATTAATACTAAAGTGTATATAGTGCAGCCCCGACTTACGAAAAGTACGTCGTGGGTTCGAACCCAGACAGGCGCATTACTTTGTGTGATTTATTTCATCACCACTGCTCTCAAAGCGGTTAAGGAAAACATTGTGAAGAAATCAGCATGTTCTGGAAGAAGGCCGGGAAGACCTGTAAGAAGACCGGGCAGACCTGGAAGAAGACCGGGAAGACCTAGAAGAAGACCGGGAAGACCTGGAAGAAGACCGGCCAGACCTGGAAGAAGACAGGGAAAACCTGGAAGAAGACCGGAAAGACCCGGAGGAAGACCGGGAAAACCAGGAAGAAGACCGGGAAGACCTGGAAGACCTGGAAGAAGACCGGGAAGACCTGGAAGAAGACCGGGCAGACCTGGAAGACCGGGAAAAAGACGGGGACACCGGGAAGACCTGGAAGAAGACTGGGAAGACCTGGAAGAAGACTGGGAGGACCGGGAAGAAGACCGGGAAGGCCTGGAAGTAGATCGGGAAGACCTGGAAGAAGACCGGGCAGACCTAGAAGAAGACCGGGAAGACCTGGAAGAAGACCGGGAAGACCAGGAAGAAGACCGGGAAGACCGGGAAAAAGACACGGGGACACCGGGAAGAAGACCGGGAAGTCCTGGAAGAAGACCAGGAAGACCTGGAAGAAGACCGGGAGGACCTGGAAGAAGACAGGAAAGATCTGGAGGAAGACCGGGAAGACCGGGAAGACCAGGAAGAAGACCGGGAAGACCGGGAAAAAGACACGGGGACGCCGGGAAGAAGACCTGGAAGAAGACCGGGAATGGTTGGAGTGTAGCCTTAGGGGCGCTAAAATTTTTCGAAAATTTTTGTTTTTTCGATTTGGTACCATACGCTTATAGGCACCATAAGCCGTGCAGAAAACAAAAAAAAATTTTTGGGTTAAAAAAATTTTTGGGACTTAGAAAATTTCTCCTTACTTTTCACCTTGGTTTTTTACCAAATTTTTTTTTGCACGGCTCATGGTGCCTATAAGCGTATGGTACCAAATCGAAAAAAAAAAATTTATCGAAAAATTTTCTGAGTCCCAAAAATTTTTTTAACCAAAAAAATTTTTTTTTCGTTTTCTTTGCTTCTCATAGCGCCCCTAAGGATATACTCCAACTCCTAAAAATCCGCCCCTAAGGCTACCCACTGACCCCGGGAAGACCTGGAAGCGAAAAGACCTGAAGGAAGACCGGGAAGACCTGGAAGAAGACCGGAAAGACCTGGAGGAAGACCGGGAAAAGACCGGGAAGACCAGGAAGAGACCGGGAAGAAGACGGGGACACCGGGAAGAAGACCGGGAAGACCTGGACCAGGTCTTCCCAGTCTTCTTCCAGGTCTTCCCGGTCTTCTTCTAGGTCTTCCCAGTCTTCTTCTAGGTCTTCCCGGCCTTCTTCCAGGTCTTCCCAGTCTTCTTCTAGGTCTTCCCGGCCTTTTTCCAGGTCTTCCCGGTCTACTTCCAGGTCTTCCCGGTCTACTTCCAGGTCTTCCCGGACTTCTTCCAGGTCTTCCCGGCTTGTTTCCAGGTCTTCCCGGTCTCTTCCAGGTCTGCCCGGTCTTCTTCCAGGACTTCCCGGTCTTCTTCCAGGTCTTCCCGGTCTACTTCCAGGTCTTCCCGGACTTCTTCCAGGTCTTCCCGGCTTGTTTCCAGGTCTTCCCGGTCTTCTTCCAGGTATGCCCGGTCTTCTTCCAGGTATGCCCGATCTTCTTCCAGGCCTTCCCAGTCTTCTTCCCGGTCCTCCCGGTCTTCTTCCAGGTCTTCCCGGTCGTCTTCCAGGTCTTCCCGGTATTCTTCCAGGTCTTCCCGGTCTTCTTCCAGGTCTTCCCGGTCTTTTTCCAGGTCTTCCCGGTCTTCTTCCAGGCCTGCCCGGTCTTCTTCCAGGTCTTCCCGGTCTTCTTCTAGGTCTGCCCGGTCTTCTTCCAGGTCTTCCCGGTCTTCTTCCAGGTCTTCCCGGTCTTCTTCCAGGTCTTCCCGGCCTTCTTCCAGAACATGCTGATTTCTTCACAATGTTTTCCTTAACCGCTTTGAGAGCAGTGGTGATGAAATAAATCACACAAAGTAATGCGCCTGTCTGGGTTCGAACCCACGACTTACTTTTCGTAAGTCGGGGCTGCACTATATACACTTTAGTATTAATTTTTAAATTCCATCCTTCCACGACATTGTTTGTTCGATGTAGCTCACCATAGTTACACCACATTTTCAGCATTTTTTCTTTTAGCCAAAATTTTTCAGAATAATGTTGAAACTGTTCAAGTTCTATTCGATCATCTTCTAGTACAATTTCACTCTTTATGTAATTCCAAACTGATAATATTTCCTCTTCTGGTACTGGTATGCTAGACTACTGCAGAGTAAAACTATAGTTTTGTGACTTTTATCCTTAAATATACCCATTTGCTTTGCATTTCAAACTTATTGTTATTAATGTCACTTGCAACACCGCCAGGAATGGTAAATAGTTGACGGAACGGCGTTGGGCAAGTTTTAAGAGCCCTCTTACAGTCCACTAGCGCCGCCAATCGAAAAAATGTCATAACTCGTAAATATAATCAAAAATACAAAATGTGGTCTATTATTACTGTAGACAAGGCAATAACGTAATTTTATAACACCTTATCAACACTTGAAATATAGCTGTTTAACTAAATCGTGCATTCAAAACATAAACGGCCGTTTTTGTTACAAATGCACGATTTAGCTAAACAGCTATATTTCAAGTGGTGATAAGGTGTTATAAAATTACGTTATTGCCTTGTCTGTAAGAGGACTGTAAGAGGGCTCTTAAACGTACCGTCCATAAAATATAACGGTCTTAATATACTGTCTTACATGTTGCGAACAGAATATTATGATACGCATGTTACCATTTTTGTAGTCCGCCAGTAAAAATGAATTGAATTGATGTGGCACTTCCACTTCCTCTATATTTCTAGTGGAAGGTTTTTTCACACCGGCTTTTCCATTCCTTCTTTTGTAAATAGCAGATTTTTATTTTTAAAAGATTGCACTGGCTTTTTAGCAGCCATATTATAACCCTTCTCATTAATATGTTGCAATGCTTTATTAAAAACTTTTGGTTCTGGTTCTCTACCATCCACGGCTTCTAAACAAGCCTCATTGATAATTATTTCAATAGTATTTTGTACATCATCGGGCTGACAGTTATTGATATGAGTTTCTAATTTTAGCATTGTCTCATCTTTAAAATAAAACAAAATTAATAGAAAAAACATTCTCACGACAAGATTTTATTTAAACGCACAAAAAAAAAGAAAATCACGAAACCGTTAGTGTGTGTCAAATTAGGCTTGCAAGATTTGTACGCCACATACATCCTTAAACAAACATGTGAAGTTTAATGAAAGATTTTAAAAATAGCTGGCATATCGCTTTTTGACAAATAAGAGCGAGGCCACACGATGCGTTGGCGGTGCGGTGCGACGACGGAGCGGCAAACCATCATACATACAAATCACTAGCCTACTAGTGCGTTGCGCCATACAATCACTGTTGTGCATTGCCATTTTGACAGTGATTGTACGACGCTGCGACGCAACGCAGCGCAACGCATCGTGTGGCCTCGCTCCTATCGATAGCTATATGACTGCGTTGCGTTCGAATGAAATCGTCATAAGATGTAACTTAGACATAAATTCCAAACTCGATTGTCATATTTTATCTGAAAAAAGCGATTAGGTGTGTAGGACAAATTAATATTACTTACAGTAGACAATGTAATTGAGCCAACACACTTTTCATTGACGTCGATGACTTCGTTATTATTTATAAGTGGCCAGTACATTTCCTCACCAAAGAGGTTTCATTAAGTAAGTTCATTAAGACGTTGGTTGCCATGAGCATGAAAGTACTAGGAGTACATGACTCACGAGAGCTAACTAATATATCTTTTGAACCGACGATGGTACCTATTTACGATGTAACTAGGTGGAACAAAAAAGTCTCATTAGTTACGTTAAAGTTAAATTTTTAAATAACGTAACTACTTGGAATAAAAATGTCCAGCTAGTTACATCAATGTAACTACAATGTAACTAGGTGGAATGGACGGATAACTTGACTCTTGTAGGAGCTAACCAGCTACGTGTAATGTTAGCTAGAAAACTTGACTCATAGGAGCTAACCTACGTGTAATGTTAGCTAGAAAACTTGACTCTTGTAGGAGCTAACCAGCTACGTGTAATGTTATCTAGAAAACTTGACTCTTGTAGGAGCTAACCAGCTACGTGTAATGTTAGCTAGAAAACTTGACTCTTGTAGGAGCTAACCAGCTACGTGTAATGTTAGCTAGAAAACTTGACTCATAGGAGCTAACCTACGTGTAATGTTAGCTAGAAAACTTGACTCTAGTAGGAGCTAACCAGCTACGTGTAATGTTAGCTAGAAAACTTGACTCTTGTAGGAGCTAACCTACGTGTAATGTTAGCTACAAAACTCTTAACTCTTGTAGGAGCTTACATAAGTGTAATGTTAGCTAGAAAACTTGATTCATAGGAGCTAACCTACGTGTAATGTTAGCTAGAAAACTTGACTCTTGTAGGAGCTAACCAGCTACGTGTAATGTTAGCTAGAAAACTTGACTCTTGTAGGAGCTAACCAGCTACGTGTAATGTTAGCTAGAAAACTTGACTCTTGTAGGAGCTAACCAGCTACGTGTAGTGTTAGCTAGAAAACTTGACTCTTGTAGGAGCTAACCTACGAGTAATGTTAGCTACAAAACTCTTGACTCTTGTAGGAGCTTACATAAGTGTAATGTTAGCTAGAAAACTTGACTCATAGGAGCTAACCTAGGTGTAATGTTAGCATAGAAAACTTGACTCTTGTAGGAGCTAACCTACGTGTAATGTTAGCTAGAAAACTTGACTCTTGTAGGAGCTAACCTACGTGTAATGTTAGCTAGAAAACTTGACTCTTGTAGGAGCTAACCAGCTACGTGTAATGTTAGCTAGAAAACTTGACTCTTGTAGGAGCTAACCTACGTGTAATGTTAGCTAGAAAACTTGACTCTTGTAGGAGCTAACCAGCTACGTGTAATGTTAGCTAGAAAACTTGACTCTTGTAGGAGCTAACCTACGTGTAATGTTAGCTATAAAACTCTTGACTCTTGTAGGATCTAACCTTGCATGGTGTAACGTTACCAAGAAAACTCTCGACTCTTGCCTTTAATTTAAGGTCGATCAGCATTGAAAATGTATTTACATTGATAAAGGAGACCATTCACGGTTCATACAAAGTTCGACCCGAAAACCAAACCAAGCCAACGAAAATAAACGTGTCACCACTGTTGCGAAAGTCATTTCGATTATTTTTTACTACGTCTCTTCTACAACCGTTCTTTCAGCTGATTTTTTGTGGTTGAAAAGTCTAGTTTTGCGTACGCTTTATTTGACAAAAATCTTTTAACTGCTAGCGAAAGAGTAATAATGAGCTTGTTATTATGATGACTTTCACTTATTCGGCAGCAGATGTAAAGATATTTAACAAATAAAACGTACACGTAAACGACAAATCAGATTTTTCAACCCAAAAAAAATTGCTGAAGGAATGGTTGTAGAGACTTAGGCCCGTATTACAGAACATCGCTCAATACTCAAGCATTACTTAAAACTAGATTCAAGCCATTTGATTGGTTGAAACTAGTTTTAAGCAACGCTTGAGTTTTGAGCGATGTTCTGTAATACGGGCCTTAGTGCCGTAGTAAAAAATACTCGGAGTGATCTCCCCAACTGTGGTGACAAGTTTATTTTCGTTGGCCGCCTCTATTTACTTTGAACATGAACATGAACCTTTTAAACCAATAGTTTTTTTTTTAATCGAGCCAAATATTATAGTCGGTGTGGTATGGAGTAGGGTAAAATAAAAGAAAAACGATAGTTCCATTTCAACATGATCTCCTATATTTACAACATTAGTTTAAAATACATTTAAATGCATGATAGAACAGTATAATACAAATCTCACTAATATTTTACATAGATAGATTAATAATTCAGATGGAAGTCATGAATACAATGGAGTAGGTAAGTATAATAAAAATAAATCGTGTTATTCTTAATAAATAATGATGACGTTTAAGTATTGAGATCTCCATGTTAATTTGAATCGAGTAACATTAGACGGAATAATAAATTGTAACGAAACGTAATTAAGTGCCGTATTTATAAATTACGAGCATGTATGTGTCCATAGGGCAGACAACAAAAAAATTATAGTCCGTCAGGTAGATTATTAAAAAATATTTCACCCGTATTTTTTCTTTTGTTACGTAAATCCAAATTGACGAAGATACGTACAACGCTTTTAAAATACACAACACGTCACGCCTTGGTATAATTTTTAGCTAGTTCTAACATCCCGAGCCCCCACTCCCGAGTTTTGATGCGTTTTTTCGTTGGCAATATTCATTGATTTACAATAACTAAAAATAAGTGCCCATTATTTTTTCAATAATCTAACTGACGGACTAAATAGGTTTGTAATTTTTTGATACGGTCGTCATGCATAATTGACATAATAATATCTTCGATAGAAATTATCGAAATTTAAAATTAAAAATTTATATGCGAAACGCGGACCGGCTTTTAATTTAACGGAGTTTTTAATTTCCCTTTCCGTGTTCAATTCGAGTCATTCGAGTCGTGTGTAATCTTCCTTTCGAATTTTACACGAGTACCTCTAAAACTAGTCCCAAAACAAGTAAAATTAAATTAAAAATTTAGAAATGTAAAAGTTGGAAAGTGGCGGCCATCTTTTTTTATTTGTCATAGTGTATAGTATTCAACTAGTCAAGCCCTTTCATTTGATACCCATATTGAGAGATTGAGGGAGTTATTGAATAAATATGTAATCCGCCATTTTTTGGCGACACAATGTTAAAGTTGAATAGAAAATAATTCGTTAACTCGCCATTTTGTGGTGGCGGCCATCTTAGATTTTTTATTTGTCATAGTGTATAGTATTCAACTAGTCAAGCCCTTTCATTTGATACCCATATTGAAGGGGTTATTGAATAAATATGTAATCCGCCATTTTTGTCGGCGGCCATGTTCGACTGATTTTTATCAAACATAGCTAAAAACACTCCCGACTTATTCACCTTTCAAACAAAAGAAACAAAATCAAAATCGGTTCTTTCATCTGGCGTTGTCTGTCTGGTTCACTGGGAATTTTGGTCAACATTTTATGGAATGACCTTTAATTTACCTTGATCGAGTGTAAGTAATTGCATGCAGCTGTTTTATCAAAACATGGTTAGTCGATGGCTCAAGTGTGTACAGTGACCGCCATAGTCACATATACGTGACAAGCAAGCGGGTGCCGTACGCCAAACGTCACGAATATGTGACAAAATGGTAGGTGAAATTGTCGTTTGGTGTGTAAGGCACGTGCGTGCGTTCATGCTCTGGCGCTCAAAAGTTTATTTGATGCAAAATAAATAAACATAGTTTTGGTGTTTTCAGACAACAGGATTCTCAAGTTGCACACGGAAGGAAAAATACGGTACACAGTTTTGTGGTCAGTTCATTTGAAAGCATAGATTATTTCTTGCACAATTAAGATTTGCCCATTAACAAAACCTAGATGGATTTACCTTGTCCCGCCTTTTTCAATTATTATTTGTGCTACATTTACAATCTCATTTTATCACAACAACAAAAAAAAATGTTATCTGTTAAGTCGGTTTACGGAAGATAGTTTAACGTGACAACGTCATAACAAAACATTGATGAAATAATTGCATACATACGCTCCGATCGTAACGTTACAATGAGCGTAACGGGACAGAGCGTAACGGGACACTTTTTCGTGCGTGTAGCCGGCGTTCATCAATTTATTAGATGTTGTCACGTCTTAAAAATATATACTATCATGCGTCGACAAAACCATTTTATTTTTCGAGTACACATTCAAGTTAGGGTTTCTAAGACAGCGGGGCCGCCTTAACATAGTGGTGAAGTACAAGTGAACATTTTTTGAAGCATTACGAGTTTTATAGCCAAAAGAATATTGCCATCAGCCTTGACAAAACGTGATGATGAATGCTTTTGGCTTCTATATATAGAGTGGAACAGTAGCAGGCTGGTTTGTTTTTTATAAATTTTACGAGATATCTCGACTTTAGGAGAGCTACGAGGAGCTAAAGACGGAAAGGCCCAGAATTAGGCACAAATCGAATCACTATTAAAACGTGTCAATATTAAACATTTTTTTTTTTTACTAAATAGACTTGCACCTGATGTGAAGCGAAGATGTGGTCTAGGCATGGAGCATGCTTGCATATAAAGATACAGATTCACTCGAACTTTGAATAGATCTAGATTATAATGATTAGTAAACAGAGAAGACGTCAGTGTATTCCACAGACTACCTGAAATATAGAAGCATAGCACTTTGTTCGGGTCCATGAAACTTCAAACATATAACGGTGATACTTCGCCGTATATCTGCTACTCTGATAACAGAATGGAATGGGGAATTCCAAAGCTCAATCCCGGAAATGTTGGCACCCGGCTTTGGACTTCAGCTTTGACAAGGGGGTTGTTGTCAATGAGTCTATCAAAAGCTTCCAAAAATAACAGACATTATTAGACGTCTTGCGACGGAACCACTGATCTATGAAACCATAGCTAAACCCTATTATTGAATATGCAATTCAAATATACATCGATATAATAGGTGACTATCACTAAAGTGACCTTTAAGTATTCACGTGCAGATATATACAACTCTTAAAAATAGAGCCTGCTAATAGCAATTTTATATTATATAATTGTGATTACTACTATACAACCTGTAACGGAAAGGGTATATACATACGAAAGGCACGGCTTCTTTGGATGGTAACAAACGATATGGCAAGGGTTTTTTAACCCTATCTCTACATGTTCGGAAGTTATGAATTTTTTAAATACATTGATACCAGAAACCAAACTTTTCAAATTGCAATAAACACATCACTAGCACTAAATCAGCTGATCGGTGTCAGCGAACTATTTGCAAGTAAGAATAAACCTCTTACTCCTGATACTTTTGAAACGAGGGTTCCGCATGTTTATTTTTTTCTAACAAAATAATTTGAATGACTTTTCTTAAACTTAGATTATGTTCGAGAACAAGCTAAAATTAATTTGTCTAATTATCTAAATTTAACGTAACAATATTTAATACGTGCTTTCATTGTCACGTCGTATCATTTACACACTTGATTATTTTTACGTAGTTTTTCTTTTGAAGATTATTATGTAGTTAACCCTTGATCTGTCAAGCCTGGCCGTAACGGTCAGACGCCATTGTTTAACTATTGTGTCAACTTCGCTGAAAGTTAATGAATTAATTGATATCTGCTATCGTACCTTCAAAACAGTAAATACCTAATTTAATAACAATTCACAGACCGAACACCGTGCACTAGAATCGATATTCAAAATAACGTAAAATCGTCGGTTAAAATCACAATGAGAACAATATCACAATACAGAATAAGACGCCGTGCGATAATTTATTAAAATACAGCTATAACTCGTATAACTAAAGTATGCACCCTTATCACAATATTTTTTACACATAAGATCCAGGAGATCTGATTAACCTTACTATTGAATCAATTTGCTTGAAGATCAGATTAAAACGAATCGATTCGAAAAAACGTCATCTTGCGCCATAGATTGAATTGATCACAAAAATCGTTACATGCATCCTAACAGGAATTAATTTATTAAATAAACGTTATTGTTAGTCATTATTAGAACTAAGAATAGAAAAAGGATTTAGTAACAGTAATTTGTCCAACCGAACCCAAAACACCACCTCTATGCAACTTATGCAATTCCTAGTACAAATAAAATCACAGTGGGTTCCGTTCATAATTTTAAAAATAAGGTTACGAAAACTATTAACAAGAAGTTAATACATTTTCTACGAGCTACTTTGATAAGTCTTTTTTACTGCCCAAGCGCAGTTTTTATATCAAAGTCAATAAAAAAATGCGCAAAACTGTATCTAGCTGCGGAAAGAAATTAATAAAAGTACTAGGACCGCATGAGTAACGAGAATATTGTTATTGCGAATTGAAAATCTTTCCCTCACATAACCCTAATTTCGACGTTAGACACACATAGACAGACGTTAGATACACTATCATACGATTTAGGGTATGTGAACCAATTGCAGTCCCTGCAGTTTAAATTACTCCTTACTCCTGGTAAATAATACTTCTGATCAGATTCAGAATAACTCGGATAATGTTATTATTTTGATCAAAGATTATTAAGTATTTATGTTATTTTGAAATAAAAGCTCCGGGGTTCAGATTCTGAAATAAAAAAACGTACCACAGATCTTCATGTTTATTATCATGTCTAATTGATTGAAATTAATGATTTTTCAATTTTGAATTTGATTTATGTAGTTAACTCTTATTTTATTTTTGCGGACATTTCTAATTATTGGTGTTTAGTTGAAATTTTTATTAGGATGTAAAACAATAATTTTTAATAGTGGTAAACACTAAATGGGACAGCTACCCTATTAGCAGGATAGTAGGGAATAGGAGGTTTTTTTTGCATTGTTTGCTCGTCAGTCGTCAAGTGTTCCGCGTGTGGTGCATACCGTTTCCATACTTGTGATTCGCGCATCATTTCAGTACGGCTACATTGAATTTAAAAATTGACTTTGGTTTCGTTGTTATTGTTGTTAAGTTATCGTTTTTGTTGTGTTTTTTTTGTTGTTGTGTTTGTTATTGTTGGGTTTGCAAAATTTCATTTAGTAATACCGAATATTACGAAATGATACTGTGTGTCGGAGCAGAACATAGTAGGTAATTTGCGTGTTGCCCGAGAACTGTACCATGAACGCTTTATTTAGGGTAGACCAGATGCTGAGCGTCGACAGCTGCCTTCGTTGGCGTGCTTTAGTCGGATGGTACATCGTCTGCACCAAACTGGGCCTCCGCGGTCCCCAGACCATACGCCGTTGGACCTTTTTTTTGTGGGGGTTCATTAAAAACGTAGTGTACGCAGTGCCGTGTGATACAGTGGATCAAATGAAAGTGCGCATTGAGGCCGCTTTCACGAGGGTAACACCACAAATGCTTCAGAATGTCCAAGAATCCATGAACAAGCGAGCGGCCTTGTGCATACAATACCAAGGTCACGATATCGAACCCCATCTTTAAAATGTAAGTCAATTTGATAAAACGAAGCTTTAAGATTTTACTGTTTACTCGGTAATAAATAATAGGATAAAACTAGCTTACTTATCTAAACTTTGTTTCGAATTTTTGTTACGTAACTTTTGTTATCTCAGTTTTTACGTGAAATTACTTGCTTGAAATTAACGAGTAAACTGTAAATAAGTAAATCAATAATTACGCATTAATAATTTTTAGATCACGGTAAAGTAGGTAAGTTTTCTATTCTGTGGCACCGCGCACTTTTGCTAAAAGAGGCCGCCGCGCGGCGGCCCTTGTGATCTCGTCAGTGCGCGCCGACAAAGAACACCGCCTTCTTCTAGGCTACTTGACGGTACTAGGCGCGCAGGATTACGGAAGGCATTTATTTATTTCTTTATTAGAGAGAGAGAGAGTGATGTGTGCAAGTAACGTGCAAAGTTATTGACCTACGTGGTGAAGTGACACGTTTGTTATGATTTGAACTTCAGAATCTTACGATACCAAAATTTTGGTATCAATTTTTTGAGTATCTTATTTTGAGCTGAAACTTCGTATAGTGATTCTATACCAGCTGTTATCTTTAGTGGTTAAGGATGGATATACCCTTTCCGTTACACGTTGTATAACGTGTACTTTTAATGGGTAAGTTTAAAGTGACGGTGTTTGTTCCGGTTAATCTCCAAAACGGATAGACAGATTCTGACAGAACTTTACCGGCAGATAGCTGATGTTGTAACGAGTAACTTTGACTTAGAAAAAGGATTTTGTTAACAATTGTTAACAAAATCAGATGAAATTCGGGTAGGTAAGTTTTTTTTTATAATTTCACGCGGAAGGTCGTGGGTCACTTAAAAGTATAGCCACTAAAAGTATACGATATAACTACGTAATTTAAAAACTTATTAACCTAAATTTTTACTTGACTCCTAAATCAAGAATAGTGGAGGATTTAAACATTAATGTCAATATCAAATTAAAAACTAAATAAAATTAAGGATCATTGATTTTTCCATAATATCGATTAATTATTATATATATAAATTATACTAGGCAATTTTCCATAACAGCAAAATTGCCAGCTTATATACTAAATAAATAAAAAGTATTGTAAAATTAGTGGTAAACATAATGGATGGCCATAATTATTGCGTTTATCTCAACACAACCAAATGTAATACATTTTAATATATACTCCAGTTCTCGTTTGTAATCTTATTTTTTTGGAAAATAATTTTTTGAACTATATTTTTTACGATATTTACTGGTTTTGAGATTACGAGCATATTGTGCCAATAAAAAGCCTAGGACACTAAGACAAAAATCTATGACCCCACAAAACAGTATCATTAGGAAGCAACGGTTCCTGAAAGGCAAACTTAATTTTAATACACGTGGGCATTTGTTACTGTAGTTCTCGGCTTCACAACAACCTCATTTGCGGCTCGGGTGTGAAATGCGCTTCGATTGCAATAACAAAAGTCTTTTAAGTTGTGATTGTTTATCGTCATGTTTGATAACTGAATAATTTAATTTGCTTATCAGAAACCGGTTAGACCAAACTCTTCCGCATCACAATCAACAAAAACCAAAAACTGCTACATCAGTCGATTTATATATTATCTTCTATACTAGCTAATAGTCGTTTGTCTAGAAGAATATTGCTGCAACAAGCTCTGGAATATTAGAGGCATACAACATGTGATGATCTAACATTATTTTTATTAACCATTTACTCGTAAATATGTGTGTACCGAAATCGGAACTTTCCACGCAATTAACCTTTTGGACGCCATTGTCACATATACGTGACAAGCAAGCGCGTGCCCTGTACGCCAAACGTCACAAATGTGTGACAAAGTGGTAGATGAAATTGTGGCTTGGCGTGGAGGACACGCGCGAGCTTTTATGCTGTGGCGGTTAAAAGGTTAATATAGAAGTTGCAACATAATAAATGCAAGACCTTGCTTGTGGCCAACAAGAACAAATTTTGTTCTAAGAGGTTTTGATATTATAAAAAAAAACAAAACAATTAAAGTTTCTATACATGAAGTTCCTAGACGATCAGTTGATCAACATTATAATGGTAAAATTCTAAAAATAGACTTTATAGTCAATAAAGTCCATTTTAAGATTTTTAAATTTTTAATGTGATTCATATTATGTTCTGCTATAGCGGCCATTTTAGGCCCGCAGTATTGTGTTAATGTTACATTTGTGTGGGCAAGAGAGAGAGAGCTAGACTAGCTTCATCTCTGTTTCACACTGAAGTAAGATTAAAACATTACTAACTTTAGAGGTCATGGTAACCAGCTTCCGTATACAGTCTTCGATTCGACAAATCGTATGTCTATCTTTTTTTGGCATTACGCAAGCGAGCGAGATAGACATACTTTCCGAATCGATGCGTCTGTAAATACGGGGGCTGGTCAACAACCTGGTCTTCACCTCTAAACATTTACTAGTTAATAGGCAGTACATGGTTCAGACTTAAAACGAAAGAACAGATAAATTTTAAATTGAATGTTGTGAACTCATGACTATCCGTATTCGCACTCTACAACACTGATAACAAAGTATATTATTCAATGCCATCAAAATTCCCTTAACCTGGGCACAGTCCGTTTAATAGAGTATTTTTTTATCGCGCACTGGATTTCCGACTCTATGTCTTGTGCCCAGCATTAAGAATCAATTGCAGCTAGTCCAAGAATTGCGTTGTTGAATGTTTTACTCCGACTGCATGTCTAATCCAGGGATGTTATGGATATATAATTTCGGATCCGGATACGGATATGGATATTGGTAAAATATAATATCGGTTTCGGTTACGGTTATGGATATTAAATTGTTTCGGATTATCCGATAGTTTCGGTTACGGATATTATTTTTTTAAGGAACTGTGAAATGAAATACAAATAAGATTATATTCGACTTAAATTTGTACCTCGTAGGTTTCGCAATCTGTCATACAAGTAATTCTTTCTTACTACTACTACTTCTACTCGTTTTGAAGTGTTATATAGGTGGAGGTTAATTAAATGCAAAATCTAGTCATATTTACTATAAAGAAAGTATAACCCGTACGAATTAGCTGTGCACCTCGCGCTGTGACGTCATGAGGTAGCGGGAGAGGTGTTGCATTCCAGCGAAGTGCACAGTTAATTCGTACGAGTTGTAGTATTTAGTTAGACTCCACCCTATCCGAAACTTTTATTTCGGATTCGGTTACGGTTACGGATATTTTTTTATTTCGGATATCCGATAGTTTCGGTTGCGGATATGGATATCCATAACAACACTGGTCTAATCCAGTGCGTGATAAAAAACTGACCGTACGAACCAGGTCTTGAACTGCTTGCGACAAACTGCACATGTTTCAAGTTTTATTGGAATTTAGCACAATTCAAACGGACAATATCCGAGTGTTTCCTTCTCGATCTACAATGTCTAATACTTCTTCAAAGTCACGTTGATGAATACAGATCTCACTTCCATTGGACAAAGGGTTAATACTCCGCTGGGTAGCGGGTTGCGTACGGTGACGAATGTTAGTGTGCTGTCGTACACGTCGCCTTCAGATGCGTCGACGATGTCTGTGATTGGGATCTGTAACAAAAAAGGTGATAGAAATAAATATCGTTGGACATTACACACAGCGCCATCTAGTGCCACACTAAGCAAGGCTTCTGTCGTGGACACTAGACTGTTGATATACTACATATATACTTTTTGTATGTAAATACATATTTATTATACATTAAAAGTCCATGACTCGGAAACAAATGCCCATACTCATCACACAAACATTTGCTCCTACCGGGTTTCGAACCCGGGACCCTAAGAACGTAAGGCAGCCTCACTACCGTTGCGCCGTTCGGGTCGTCTAATATTATGCTTCTCCAGCCCGTTTTGGGTGATGACGATTTTTGCAGAGACTCGTCATCAGAATAGTACATTTTGATGTAAGTGGGGAAACTTTGTTATTGCAGTCGAGGCGAGATTCACATCCGAGCCGCAGGCGAGGTTGTTATGGAGTCGAGAACTGCAGTTACAAATGTACACGTGTAGCAAAAGTTCCATCTCAATAATTTCAATTTGAACCCAGAACTTCACGTTCAGAAGTTGTACTTGCGAAACAAACGAGACAAGAAAATGTAACTAATTATTGAAACTCAGTGTAAAACTCACTTGTCCGTCTCCCAAATGGTAGTACTTGTTGATTTCTGCGCTACCGTAGCAATTGTCAAGGTATACTCGTTGCAATGTCATGCCCATACCGTGCACCTCCTTGTCTTTGTCTCTCTGTGAAAAAACGAACAATTTGCTTTATTGTAAGCGTTTTCAATTATTTATCTTGAGCCAAAAAACGAACTACTAGTTTATAAAGAAGTTCGTCTGTGTGTATTTTTTTTTAACTTTATACCGACAGTCATATTAACGTTCAGTTACTGTACTGTAACAGGCAATGATCTTAAACAAACTTAAAACATGTTAAAAAAATTATAAATTATTTGTTTTTCTAAAATCAGGGGCCTTACACTATACAATACTCCTAAAGTCTTCAAGTTAAAATATGATATGGTATAGTCTAAACCCATAAACATGCAATGACGGGGAGAACAAGTGCCTTTCGGGTCTATATAGGGTGACTGGTATTTAGTGCACGATAATTTACTTTTAACTTTTACTATGGGACCAAACCAGAAATCTAAAAAGAAATCATCTGTTTAGTACATTTATGTTCGCCGAATGTACTGAACAGCTGATATTTTTTCGCGATTTCGACTTTGGTAAAAAAAAATCAAAATCAAAATATTTTATTTCACATAGGCCTGGATGAGCACTTATAAAACGGCGAAAAAGGTGCACGGTTCGCGTTAGTCGATTCCATGGTGAAGAACCGGCAAGAAACTCCATGGTTACTCTTTTCAAATCATTTGGTATAACAATATTATTATGTTACATTACAGCATTAGTACTAAAGTATTGGTCCCATAGTAAAAGTTGTTTGTTATCATGAGTACAATCACGTGTTAAAATATCGTATACTAATTACCAGTCACCCTATACAGGGTGTAAACCACCTCATCACAAAGCCGTTAACCAAGCATTCTGTACATCAAAATAAGTAACTTTACGAAAAAAAAATTGCTGGGATACATCTTTTTTTTTTGAGGTTATAAATCACGATTTGTGGTAGAACTCCATGTAACGCACTTAAAACAATGTGCTGATGGATAGATTGAATAGTACGGGGGTCGTGGAAGGGTTAAAAGTCAAAATCTTACAAAAAAATCTTGTATTTAAAAAAAAAACTTGTCAAATAGTTGTAACTTTGACCCCCTATATCTCCAAAACTAGAAGGTTCCTAGGTATGGTGTAGAACAAAAATGGGGAGAATAAGTGCCTTTCGGCTTCGTGAAGAGGTGTTTTACACCCTTTATACACCGCTATGCAGTACGACTCACCTTAGCAGTAACATGCGAGTGGAACGACGCTAGCACGATGTCCGCGTAGTTGATGCCGGCTCGCGAGTACCCGATGCGTGTGGTGTCCTTCTTGCTGGTGTAGTGCATGGCTATTAGGGGCTGCAGCAAGAACTGTTGGGACACATGAGCCCCTAATGTTAACTGGCCTGATGGATGCTCCGCTGCCGGCTTTTGCTGTAAGAATAAAAACAACATTTTCATAAATGTGTTGAATATTGCGGTCTGATCATTCTCTATGAGATCAGCTTAATTTTAATTTCAACTGTTGTTGTTTTTATTGTCTAGCTCTTCGCCCGTGACTTCGTTCGCGAAAATTGTGAAAGCTCGGCTAATTTACATGGTAACAATATAATTTATTGCCTATGTTACTCTGTAAAGATGTAGCTTTATAATGGTTGAAGATTTTTTTTAAATCGGTTGAGTAGTTCTCGAGAGTAACAAGCAAACAAACAAAACTCAAATCTTTCCTCTTAGTCTAGCGGCCCGTCCCGGCTTCGCACGGGTGGACATTAATTTTCGTATAAACCCCCCCCCCCCCCACCTTATTTTTTTCTAGTAATAAATATAGCCTATGACACTCAAAAATAACGTGACTTTCTATTGATAAAATAATTTTCAAAATCGGTTCAATACATCCAGAGATTACCCCCCAACAATCTCAAAAACTTGTCCTCTTTATAATATAAGAAAAAGATGACTTACGTCACAACTCTTCTTAGCGTTCTCAATGATAACTTTGAATGTGTGTCTCGTTCTGATGTTATCCAGGACGCCTTGCGTGAGCCCTCTGTTGTCATCACGGCTCAGTCTTCTGTCTTGCATTATCTACAAGAGAAATGTTCACACGGCAATACATCAAAAAAAGGTTCTTATAACAGGTTCCTAAGCAATTTGAATGTTGTCATAAGCCTAAGATTGGTTTGATTGGCTGTTGTTATTTCGGTCAGAAAATCAAGAAGGGATCATCATGTAGTTTTTTTTTTAGGCTGGGAAATCATCAAATAACTTCTCCCACTCTGGGCGGAGCGGGAGGGAGTGTCACACTTTTACTGACTCCAACACACATAACATCCATGTTCCTTCCTCGCCCTGTATGTTCCGGGGCCACGATATCTCTTTCGAACAGGCCCGCAACCCTTGCAGGCACAACATCTAGTCTAACGATAGATTTATTGATTAAGTTTCAAGCCAGGAAAAAGGTCCTTTTAAACTTAGCGTGTAAGAAAAATCTAAAAAAATCTTCTTGGTGTGGATTATATTGCGTGTTTCAATAATACAATAGGGATGATTCCTGACTAAAAAAATATGATTCTGTTCAGTCCGTCAGTTACACTATCGACAAATATTTGATACGTGTTTTTTTTGTCATATGTATCAAAATTGACAAAGATAAAAAGTGATTGAAGATCATGAGTGACTAAAATGTGACGTCACACGAGTTTTCGACGCACGGTATCGTCTTCAGTTTTTTTTAATAATATTTTTTGGAAATCTATCTGACGGACTAAAAAGATTTTTTATCGTCGTAATAACCCCTGTATTAAGGTTGGCGACGATTTACATGCGAGTTTCTATAAGCGGCTAAAACCGAAAACCACGGAAAAAAAGACTACGGAATTTAAAATCCTGTACAATAAAAAATAAACCGCCCGATCCGAAATAGATAGGTATTACCAATGACATTCCCAAATGAAATAAGAAACATACAAATATTCATAAAAGTGAAAATATCAAAGAATTTTAAAATGCATTATGGTTTCACACATTTTAAACCAACACGAACACCATCTTCGGCATAAGTATGTTCGATCTTCAATTGTTTTTTTTATGACGTCACTAAACGAGAAGCGACCGCTTGCGCCCGTGTGTTGCCATATAATTTTCTTCATTTTAGTACGTTTTATATAATTTTTATCAGGTTTTTTTTTTACTTGTTCTCCAAAGGTAATGAGGTTTTTTTTCTGAGAATTTAATTTAAAAAGAAGTTTCCATGAACTGATAGATGGTATTGCTCCGACTACGTTACTAGGTGCCAAAGCCAAAACGCTTGAAAAAACATACGTCCCATACGCTCGTTGACTGAAACTTTCGTCTTTATCGTTTGCATAAGCTTCCGAATATAATCATTAGGTCCAAGTGAAATTATGTGACGTTCTGTTCTTTACAGTAACGTAGTCAGACCAACGCCATCTATACAGCGACTAGGGAAGAGTTGAAAAAGAAAATCCCTTATAGCATAAATAGAATCAATATCATTCTCGATACCTTATAATACCCTCACGGTACGGACAGGTTTTTTTATCATATTATACAGGGTGTAAACCACCTCATCACAAAGCCGTTAACCATGCATTCAAACTAAGTAACTTTACGTAAAAGTTATTCCTGAGAAACACTTTTTTGAGGTTATAAATCATGTTTGTGGTATGACTCAATGTAACGCACTTAAAACATTGTGCTGGTGGATGGATTGAATAGTACGGGCGTCGTGTAGGTGTCAAAAGTCAAAATTTTCCAAAAAAAAACTTGTATTTAAAAAAAAAGTTGTCAAAAAGTTGCAACTTTGACCCCCCATATCTCCGTAACTAGAAGGTTCCCAGGTATGGTGTATAACAAAAAAACGATCACAATGATGGAGACAACAAGTGCCTTTCGGCTTCGTGAAGAGGTGTTTTACACCCTTTATAATTTTACCTCAATCTGTCCCGGATGTAAGGCAGCCATGCCGAGCGGCGTCGACGTAAGCACTGTGAACCTCATCTTCTCGTCTTCAATGTAAGTAGCCGCCGGCAGCGGGTAGAAGTTAGCTTGCAGAGGAATCTTGTCGAAGTAACGACGTTTGATCATCTGTAGACAAACTTTGTTGTTGACAAAATGTGATTGTAAGACCATTTTCAGCCGCCCGTGGGAGACGCCCGGGGCGTCGGTTGCAAAGACAAATGATGAAGGACATAATTGTTAACTTAGAAAACCTCTGTGTAAAGATAAACCTTTTAATTGTGTTTCTAATCTTGGTTTACGGACTGTTTAGTTTAAGGGCAGGAAAGTAAAGTATATAAACAAAACAGTATAAGACTGGCCTCTTGTCTTGTCTCTGCTCTTCATTGTCGTCTATTACTAGTTAATGTTCTGACTATGAATCTATACACCGTGTTTCCGGACGATATCCATACTATTACTGATGGGTTAGGAACGTTTTCGATAACTTACTTACGTATAACTGCCAGTTAATCTGACACGTCTCGCAGCTATCGATGTTTTTATAACAAAGCTAGCGTAGATAGAGTAGATGACACCAATCAATTGGCAAACTTTTTAAGAGCTGTCAAAACGCGGTTCTCGTATGACAATAGCACGTCAAGACAGTTTAGTCAACTCAATGACTCAACTATTTATTAATTTCAAAGTAACTAAAAAACTAATTTGGCAATTAATTAAAAATAAATCGGGTTTTCAGACCCAAAATAACTTTTTTTTTTCAATTCTTGGTGTCTTGGCATCTACCCTGTTATTGAAAATGGCCGTAAATCAGAATCATTAACAGGGAAATACGAAACCTGTTAAGAGGCCCGCGGAGTAAGCGTAGTTCAAACAAACGTAATACATAAATAATTTGTAAATCAAACATATTCTTAATCGTGTGTATTTATTTTGATTGGTTTACTGAATACCTAGGTTCCCAAATATATATTTTGAATGGACACTGATTAAAACAAGGGTTATGAGAAAAATAAGTTTTCTATAATTTTAAATTCCTCAAATATCGTCTTGATCTAGTCAAAAATTGTTTTTGTTTTACGTTTGTATGAAAGACGCATGTTAAAATAGAGGAGTATGGAAGAAGAAGACATGCTGCGCCGACCCCAAATAAATTGGGATAAGGGCAAGAGAATGATGATGATGATGATCATGAAAGACGCATGTTCCGCCGACCCCTTAAGACTGGTTATCACCTCACCTGCATGCCATTGAGGTCGGTGTAGAAGACGGGACCGTTCTTGACGGCCGTCCGGAACCTGAGCGCTAGCTCCAGGTCATCCACCATAGGGTCTATCATCAGAGTGTTGCAGATTTCCACCTCGCTGTGTGGAAGCGATGGGTTGTTCTGAACTGAGATCTGAGGAACATAACTATGATTTAAATAACATGGTTTACTCAGTCTTTTCAGCCACAAAAGGACATCAGAGACACTAATGCACCCGTTTACATAAAATGATTTCCGACACCCTGAATAATGAAACGTCACTTAAAATTTAAGGGCTGCTTAACATTTCAGCCTAAACTTTAAATTTTGTATGGCCAAACGTTATTTTTTTGAGTATAATCTGTTAAAACCTCTCTGTTATCTATGGCTACTTAAATGTTGAGTGACGTTTCAGTATTCGGCCATTAGTCCCTTAAGTCTGAGTTGGTTTTGCTGGTTCTTTTAAAGGAATCAATCAATGCCTAAGGGACTACTCACACCTATTCAGCTCTATTCAGCTTATCCCCATAGAAAACAACGATTTTGTATGAGACGCGTACGCGCGCGTTCAGCTGAACAGATGCGTACGCGTTTCGGCTATCGGTTTCTAAATTATTTTCTTTGCTGCCGTGTAAAAGATCGCTTATTAACCTATCCAAATTTACAGAGTAACACATCATTTATCCTGGCCCAAAATCTTATTTAATTCTATGAAACTTTTAGAGATTCGTGTAAATTTTTGCATTATAGGCAAAAATGTTCATGTTCGCAAAAGTAGACTTTAAAAAATCAGATTTAAGGTATGTTACTTACGGCTAACACAATATCCGCAGCTTTAGGAGAGTTAAGGGCCGCGTACATGGTGGCCTTGTAGATGCCCTCCGTGACGACGATCTCGGGGAAGGCGTCTGCCTTGTACTCAGTCGCGGGACCCGATGGCACGAACAGGTACGCCCCACTGTTGTTGTCCTTACCACGCTGGCTGTCATATCTGGGAAGATATTGCACTTGTTTTATATTTGACTAGCTTACCCACGCAACTTCGTCTGCGACACATAAGCGAAAAAACCCGTCTTTGCAATATTTTTCATTCCTAATAATCGTAGCCTGATGTTATATAGCTTAAAGCCTTCCTCGATAAATGGACTATCCAACACAAAATGAATTTTTCAATACGAGCCGGTAGTTCCTGAGATTAGTGCGTTCAACCAAACAAACAAACTCTTCTGCGTTATAATATTAGGCGCGGGACAAACACGAGTGGCGTATGTCGAATGGCGGTGGCGCGGGTGCACGGGGGGCGAAGAAGTGGTGCCATTTCCTCGCCCCCCGCGCACCCGCATCCGCGCCACCGCCATACGCCACTTGTATATGACCCGCGCCTTAGTATAGACAAGCGGAGGTCACGCGGTTTCACCCGCGTAGTTCCCGTTCCCGTGGGAGTTAGGGAGATAAAATGTAAGCCTATGTTACTCAGGGTGAATCTAGCTTTCCAATGGTGAAAGAATTTTTGAAATCGGCACAATCGATTTTGAGTTTATTGATTACAAACATGCACACAAAAATGCAATTTTTTCCTCTTTATAATATTAGTGTAGATTTAATGGCAAACATTATTCAATACGCAAGCGGCTTGTCCGATTTTTGATGATATTATTTGTACTAATGGGCTCACTTGGATGGTTCTTAGCTATAGTTGGGAACGGTAGGTGGCGCTGTTGTCAACATCCAGAAAATTTTCGGGTCAGCTTGTCATCATCTGCCTAGCTTTTTCCCAACTATGCTGGGGTCGGCTTCCAGTCTAACCGAATGCTACTGATTGACAGTATTTTACATGAAGCGACTGCCTAACTGACCTCCACAACCCAGTTAGTACTGGGTAATACTATACCACTTGGTAAGACTGGTTGTCAATCTTTTTAAACCACTCAGGTAGTGAGTGGTTTAAAAATATTGACAACCACGATAACGACTGTCAAAGATCTACAAGTGACAGCTGGGACCAATTGCTAGATAGTAAATAAATAAAACAAAAACACACTCACTGCGCAAAATCCATATGAACCGGTACAGTAGTTCCATCTGGCGACACAATCGCTTTAATTAGTCCACCCATGGTAGCGACGACGCGTGTACTGTTCCCTGCTTGTATGGTGATGTCTTCTTGGAGTCGAGCTGACGGCTGTTCTATCGCGAACATCTTCGGAAGGTCGTCTACTGTCCAGTAATCAGCGTTATACACTCTCACGCGGGAGTACGATGTGTACCTGGGGGATGAAATGGTGCTGAAGTTAGTTTAGTATAAAGGGTGTAAAACACCTCTTAACGAATACGAAAGGCACTTGTTCTACTCGTTTTTTTTTTTTGTTCTACACTATACCTGGGAACCATCTAGTTACGGAGATATTGGGGGTCAAATTTGCAAGATATTGACAAGTTTTTTTTTAAATGCCACTTTTTATCGCATGATTTTTACTTCAAATATCTCTACGACCCCCGTACTATTCAATCCATCCATCCGCACAATGTTTTGAGTGCGTTACATTGATTTATACCACAAAACATGATTTATAACCTCAAAAAAAAAGTTGTTTCCCAGCAATAATTTTTGCGTAAAGTTACTTAGTTTGATGTGCAGGATGCTTGGTTAACAGCTTTGTGACGAGGTGAAATACACCCTGTATAGCACGAACTGAGTAGCGTTCTTCTGGCTTAACAATTTTTGTGATTCTAATCAATTTTAAGTTTAGGATGCTCCAGGGTAGCCCGCGACATTTTTTTCTTACGTTTTTTTGCAATTTTCAGGACAGTGCTTTTTTTTTTGGGACAAGCCCGCCATTCACGCCCGAACCACTGTAACTCCTGAAAGCCAGAATCAACAGTGGCGACCACCAGAGGTTGCCGAGACAATGAAGCTCGACGAAGTCCCAGACAAATGAATTTAACTGTCTTGGATCCCGCAACGAAATTAATCAGAAAGTATAACGGAGGAGTAGGAAAAAAACCGTAATTTCCACTTCCCTCCATATCAGCAGGAGACAGAACGAAACAAGGCCAATAGGCACAAAGGGACGTTTACAACTGGGATAGGCCCAGTTGCCTAGCACCACGGATAAATATCCGTGGTCCAGTGCTAGGTTATATTATTACTAGCTGACCCACGCAACTTCGTCTGCGTCACATTAGAGAGAGAAACGAAAGGAAAAAACATCCCCATTTTTGCAACATTTTTCATTCCTGCTCCGCTCCTAATAGTCGTAGCGCGATGTTATATAGCATATAGCCTTCCTCGATAAATGGACTATACAACACAAAAATATTTTTTCAATTCGAACCATTAGTTCCTGAGATAAGCGCGTTCAACCAAACCAACAAACCAACTCTTCTGCTTTATAATATTAGTATAGATGTTGATTAAAATATCGTTCGCGACTGTAAGACATAATTATGTGGTTACAGAATTATAATCATCAAAATCATCAATACCACCCTCCAAGTTCATAAAGATGTAGGAATGACTTTTTCAAGGTCAAATTCGTTCCTACACCCTGACGCTTTCACCTTAATGTCATCAACATCTGCTTAGCCTTATGTTGGAGTCGGGTTCCAGTCTAACCGGATGTAGCTGAATGACAGTATTTTACATGGAACGACTGCCTCTCAGACCTCCACAACCCAATGGGAAATACGATACCCCTTGGTAAGACTGGTTGTTAGACTTTTTGGGCCACTGACTACCTGTAACGACTGTCAAAGATCTACAAATTACAGCCGGGAACAACGGCTTAGCGTGCTTTCTGAGGCCGTGCCTCAGAAAGCACAACACAACACAAAAATATTTTTTCAATTCGAACCAGGAGTTCCTGAGATTAGCGCGTTCAACCAAACAAACAAAGTCTTCTGCTTTATAATATTAGTATAGATTGAGATAGGATTATCATAATCCACCGAAAGGTAAAGAAAAGGCAAAGCTTATTTAACCTTTTGATCGCCACTGTCACATATACGACACAAATATATAAAATGGTTGGCGAAATTGTGGCTTGGCGTGGAAGGCACGCGCGTGCTTTTATGCCCTGGCGTTTGAAAAATTAATGTCAGTACATATCGGCGTCGCCACCTGCCGACGACTGCAGTCAACTTTTCAACTGCTGCAGTTTATCTGCCGTCGGCAACGCGCCGCTCGTCGGTAAGAACCCTAATTGGCAGTACAAATTAGTGGAATATCGATGTGTGTTAGATATTAGTAAAAATGCACTTTCTTTTAAACTTATAGTCCTCCACTGAGTTTTAGGTGTGTGGGGGTGGGGGTGTATGTATGTTACTTACTTGTTAAGCCTAGTGTTATCTCTCAACGAGATAGTATACACGGTCAAGGCGAGCGGCTCCACGACGGCTGGGAACGACAGTTGGTACTTGTTCGCCGCGAAGGCAAGTCGCTTGTCTCCCGCTACTACAGGCGATATCTGAGCCATCATCGGATTGCCTTCAGGATCGAATACCTGTAAAAATAGTCGATTAATTTAGAACTTGCTATTGAAACTACTCTCAAAACGGTGAAGGAAAACATCGTTAGGAAACCGGCATGTTCTGACACCAAATATTTTGTAAGACATGTTTTTGTCTACCAACCCGCACTGGGCCCGCGTGGAGGATTATCGCCCAGCAGTGAGAACTTTATAGGCTGATATTGCAGAACTTAATCAAGTAATCAAGGAAATAAACTTAGGTCCATGTTCAACAAAAAGATGACGAACGATTATCTAAAAACAGCTGTTTAAAACAAATTTTTGTACGGGAACATGTCACATTGACAGCTGTTTTTAGATAATAGGGCTGTTATCTTCTCGGTGAACATGGACCTTAATAACTCCTCTTGACATAAACGATTCCGTTCCCACCCAACAAATAGAATATAATTCAAATATGAGCTTTATGTATTGCTATTTAGATATACTTTACATTGGCAACATAAATTAGCAGACATCTGCTGTCAGCGGGCTTACCGCTGTCAATGCCAATGTAAAGTACATCTAAAGAGAAATACGTAAAGCTCATATTTGAATTATATTCTTTTTGCACTTAATTAGTCATCGTGGTGTTTATTACCAACATTCCATTTATTTTTGCTCTTGGTACTTTTGAGTATACTCTTATGCTATTTTAAAACTAGCTTATGTCTTATGCAGGTTATAAACTATCTGTCTAGTAAATTTCATCCAAATCCGTTCAACAGTTTTTGCGTGAAAGAGAAACAAACATACACACATACGTACAAACTTTCCTTCATAATTATCATCTGTCTAGCCTTTTCCCAACTACGTTGGAGTCGGCTTACAGTCTAAAAGGATGCAGCCTGAAAACCAGTATTTTACATGGAGTGACTGCTTATCTGACCTCGACAACCCAGTTAGTACTGGGTAACACGATACCACTTGGTAAGACTGGTGTCACTTTTCCACTACCTGTAACGATAGTCAAAGATGGACAAATGACAGCCGGGACCAACAGCTTAACGTGCTTTCCGAGGCACGGAGGAAACTCGGTATGTAAGGGTGGTCGTCCACCGGGGTTGCGGGCCTGTTCGAAAGAGATACCGCGGCCCCGGAACATAAAGGGCGAGGAAGGAACATGGATGGTTTTTAGTCAGTAAGAGTCTGACATTCCCTCCCGCTCCGCCCAGAGTGGGGGGGGTCATTTGATGATTTCCCATCCTTAAAAAAAAAAAAAAGGTGGTCGTCCATCCACAGACCAACCGAAGCAAGCACGGCTTAGCCTTAATATCGACCCGAGCGGCTGTTATTATTCAGTCACGAGCTCCTCTACAATATAAGTATGAATACAAAGACGGATGGTCAAAAACTTACCTCAACATGCGGCGAAGAAACCAAAACAGTCATAATCTCGTGTCTCCTAAACGCAAGCGCGTTATACAAGACGACTCTCCGGGAAGGAGACACGACATCCAGCGCTATCGTGATACGCGTCGGTATTTCGTCGTGCGACCGCCAGATGTCGTCCACGTCGAAGTAAACGTCTTCTAGCCCAGCCGTTGAATCACCATTGTCTGCGATCAACGGCTGGTTTAGCAGGTAGTAAGCTGCTTGCTGGATCGCTGATTGACTGTATTTTATTGCGTTTAGCATTCTGTAAAGAAGTTAAGATACGGTTAGTGGGTCTTCTTCTTTGCGAATCGATGGACTCGGTTGCATATTAGAAAATCAAAACTTTCTTGAGCAAAGGAGAATGACCAAAGTGGACCAAAATTTGAAAAAAAAAAAAAGAAAAGTTCTGCCCCCAGATTTACTACATAGCTCATTTGAAAGACTGGTTAAAATGCTTAATTTTCTTTTATGGAACTGAAAAAATCTGTCCCACGGAATCATAGATATTAGCTGAAACGTGAACTTGAAAAAAAGTAGCACATTCACTTGCACATTCAAAATTGTTGAATTAGTCTGTAACTGTGGGTTAGAATTTGATGCACATTGGCACACATAGTAAGTCCAACGTTATAAGTTAACCCACAATGGAGTCAACCCTGGGGGCAGCAGTTTTTTTTTTGGACCAGAGCCCATACATTTTTGGTCATTCTCCTTTCAAAAGAACAACGTACAAATCAACAAAGTTTAAAGTAACGATGGTCATTTGATCAAAAGTTCAGCTGACCAAAGTCTGGAATATCAATGTTTAAATTATTTATTACACTATTGACCAAATCGTTTAAAGGTCAAAATGGATTACTGGATAAATTATTAATTATCAAATGGATTAACTGAAAAAGGGAAATATAATATACCCGTTTCTTCACCCATAATCGGGACTTGGGGCACCCCCCCGTTAGGTTAGTTAGGTTCCTTTAAACCCTGCACTCGGAAATGCCCCGGGAAGCGGGGCTCCGTCGACTACGCTTTTTAGTGGAAAATAAAGTGTTTTAAGGTTAGGTTATATTATCATGAGAGTGGTACCACTGGGCAAGGGGGACCCCTCCTTCCCTCCACACCGCGTGAGTTGACTACCATCGCATGCATTTGACGAAAAATAATGCGTTTTATTGTAAGTAGTCGTCATTTGTGATTATGTAATTTGATAAATAATGATTTGATAATTTAAAATTATATTTAGCAACTTTTGATCAGTCGTTCATTTGATGTCACATACATTGGGATTTCAATTTTTTTCTAAATAAAACATTTGGTCATTTAAATTTTGTTACTTCGTTTATTGTTCTTTTGAAATTTGCTCGAGAAAGTTTTGATTTTCTAATATGCAACCATGGACTCAATACTCCGCAGGGTAGAAACGGTTAAGGGGGTAGTAAGGCGAGCTACTTTAGCCTTTGCAGCTACACGAAAATAGTCTTAGGGGACTATTCATATTTTTTCGTTAAATATTGATGCCCAATCAAAGGTTTAAAAAAAAATAACAACAAGAAAATGGTCATTTTACACAAAACATTTTTTGATGCCAATCGATCCTGTTTACAATACAGATCAAAAAGTTCTATCGGTCCAACCCAAGTTGGAGTACTAAAAAAGTCAAAAAATGCAAAAAACTCTTCTCATACATTTTGTTTGTAAGTTTTAAACATTTTTTTTTACGAAAACCTAGGATTTTGCTAAGTTCACTTACTTCTTGGCGTAGTCTTCCCTGACTTGATCGCGGGAGGTGCCGGTGACTCCGTCGTGATGCTGGAACAGTGACAGCGAGCGACGAGCCTGCTCCACTCTGTCCCGCAGTTGTAGCGACATCATGTTGGACACAACATGTGCAGCTGTCGCTTGGGCTGTGATTATTTCTGCTGCCCTGAAAGTCAATATTATGGATATACAGTGTAAAAAGACCCTCTACGAAGCCGTCAACCAAGCGTTCTGTACACCAAAGGACATTGCTCGTCGTCCATACATGGCTCGCCTAAGATCCAACAGGGAGGTGTATTTACTTTTTGGGTTTTAGATAATGTATATATTCGATTGAACCTGAATTAAAACAACGGACACTTTTGAGAATTCAGAAAAAATCAAAACACTTTCGGGTTTTGAGGTTATATTTACGTCAATAAAAACATTCGGTTCTGTTGCCATCTGTCAATTTACAACTAGTATAGGGGTCTTTTGGCCTCGTTCAGGACCTTTCGTTTATTTTATTAATTTTTTGTCTATGTTTTGTTTACAATAGTTGTAAATAATGTTATTTTTTTATGTGTTTTGTCCTGCACGGGCTAATAAATGCTTTTATTTCTTATTGCTTGTTTCAAACAGCGCTTTCAATCGAGTTTTATGATAACCCGTATTATTCCGCGAAATCCTAGCGGACTGTTTGTAACTAAAAACCATTATCGTATATCAAGTGTTGAGAATACTGACGCTTGTCTGTGTCAAACTCTTATTAAGAGTGCTGTACAAAGACTAGGCTGTATGAGCTATAATAACTTTGCCTATTAAAAACCCTAAATTGAACCAAAAAATAATAAGTTAATAACATCACATGTCCGAGGATCATGACGGAAGTTTATAGGTACTTTTTAAAATGTTTTTGAAATTAAAAAGTGTCCGTTCTATTGAAATATTTGTAATGTATATTATTAAAAGAATAATGAATTATAGTAAATGTTTCATGCGTGTTGATTCATAGGCCATTTTTGGCAATGTCCTTTAGTAACTCTGCGGAAATACTATTACTGGGAAACGACTTTTTTTTGGGGTGAAAACTCAATGTAACGCATTCAACACATTGTGCTGATGGATGCATTGAAACGAGTCATGGAGGTATTTGAAGTAAAGTTTATAACATTAGAAACTTGTTTCTAAAAAAAAGGTTGGAACAACCCCAATATCTCCGTAACTGACAACAACAAATATTATCACAATGACGAGGAGAACAATTACCTTTCGGCTTCGTTATGGGTTTATTTACACCCTTTATAAAGGCAAACATAGAATGTAGGCCTAACGCCTGGCCTGCGGGGTTGCGGGACTGTTCGAAAGAGATACCGTGGCCCCGGAACATAAAGGGCGAGGAAGGAACATGGATGGGTTTTACTCAGTAAATGTCTGACACTCCCTCCCGCTCCTTCCAGAGTGGGAAGAGTCATTTGATGATTTCCCATCCGGAAAAAAAAAAGTGGTGAATGCTCTGTGGCGAAGGTCCCACGTACGTGTTAACCGCATCGCTACATGGTGCAGGCTTTCCATGGAACAATTCAAACAGGAACTATGATAAATACTCTCTCTGTTTACCTCGGGCAACAAAAAACAACAACACACCACAAGAATAACTACAACGAACACAAACCATTAGAAGAACACAAACTAAGTCGCAGCATCAGAACAGAGAAACTATCGCGAGCGTCTATGAATGGTCTAGATTAACCTAAAGATCGACCCGAGCGGCTGTTATTATTTAGCCACGAGCTCCTCCTCCTGGCTGGCATGGATATTTGTTTCCGAGTCATGGATGTATAAATATATAATAAGTATGTATTTACAAACAAAAATTATATATGTAGCATATCAACTGTCTGGTGACCACGACGAAAGCATTGCTTGGAGTGGCACTAGATGGCGCTGTGTGTAATGTCCAGCGATATTTATTGATTTCACTTGATCTTGCATAAAAATAACATTCTTACCTAACATAAGCCAGTAGCACTCTATCCATATTCTTATAGAACGGCCTGGACGTGTAGTATCCACTCCAGTAGTGCTGGTTCCTGTCCGCGTACGTGAAGAAGTCCCCTGACAGCACGGGGAACGATGAGGACTTCACCTCCGAGTGGACCGCTTTAAAGTAGTCTTGGAGGGTGCCAAATTGTATCTGGAAACAGAGGTTCGCGTGAAATTACTGAGAACTTATTGTGACAAACTTAGCGTTATTCTTATAGGAATAATGTTCATAATCCTATGAGCGAAAGTTAATAAGAGTTTCACGTCAATACGAATCTTATTATTTATAGATTAAAGTAGATATTCGTGTAAAACGCTTACTAACTACTACATTCCTACTACTGTCTACTACTACTGTTACTAGCTCATTAACACAGCGCGAAATTACTTTGTGACGGCTTGTGGCAGCCGCTTCACCAATCCAATCTATTTTCTTGCTCTTTTTACCCAAACTGCGAAGGGTTTATTACCCTTTGTTTATCAACGTTTATATATTATGAATCTTTTTATAGCATAACTAGCTGACCCGCGCAACTTCGTCTGCGTCACATAAGAGAGAAAAACGAAAGGAAAAAAATCCCCGGTTTTGCTACATTTTTCATTCCTGCTCCGCTCCTTATAATTGTAGCGTGATGTTATATAGCCTAAAGCCTTCCTCGATAAATGGACTATCCAACACAAAAATAATTTTTCAATTCGAACCAGTACTTTCTGAGATTAGCGCGTTGAATCAAACAAACTCTTCTGCTTTATAATATTAGTATAAAGGGTGTAAAACACCTCTTCACGAAGCCGAAAGGCACTTGTTCTCTCTATCATTGCGATCATTTTTTTGTTCTACACCATACCTGGGAACCTTCTGGTTACGGAGATATGGGGGGTCAAAGTTACAAATTTTTGACAAGTTTTTTTTTAATACAATTTTTCGTTGTAAGATTTTGACTTTTAACACCTCCACGACCCCCGTACTATTCAATCCATCCATCAGCACAATGTTTTAAGTGCGGTACATTGAGTTCTACCAAAAAACGTAATTTATAACCTCAAAAAAAAAGTTGTTTCCCAGCAATAATTTTTGCGTAAAGTTACTTAGTTTGATGTACAGAATGCTTGGTTAGCGGCTTTGTGATGAGGTGGTTTACACCCTGTAGATATAAGCGTCGCCTACTGATTCCTAAGTTTGACAAATCGTCTACTTATCATACAGGGTGTGAACGAAGCCTTCACGACCCCGTTGACCAAGCCTTCTGAACATCAAAAGTGTTCCCAAACCAAATATTATTGCTGGGAAATGTTTTTTTTTTGGGTGAAAAATCCTATTTTACTGTTTTACTGTAACGCACTCAAAACATTGAGCAGATTGGACGCATTTAACGCATTTTTTGGACGGATTAAATAATGTGGGGGTCGTGGAGGTGTTTAAAATAAACTTTCATTAATAAATAAAAAGTGAAAATATTGGAACTTTGACCCCCAATATCTCCGTAACTAGAAGGTTCCTAGATATGATCTAAAACAAAAAAAATATATCGCAATGATGGAGAGAACAAATGCCTTTCGTCTGCGTTAAGTTTCGTTTTACACCCTTTATAACATTAAAAGATATTCTTCAGGACAACAAGCTCCTCACCTCAGCATTCCATCCATCATTATTATTAATATAGTCTATCAGTATCTCATAGTTCTGGTACTGATTGTCCCACTCGTTAGACCGGTCGTACCGGAAGTCGTCACCGAGAGGGAACATCACAACGTTACTGCGGTACAACTGGGCTTTCTTGCGCCATTGGTCTAGGATTGTTTGGGCCCTGAAAAAATAAAATACTTTAGTTAAGACTGACTTGCTATCTGAGATTGATAGGTTACTAGTGGTTCCCAACCTTTCTTAGACCGGGGACCACTTTGGTATGTTCATTGTTAACAGGGACCATATGGTCTTAGATAAACATGTACACCGACGGGATTACAATTAGGGGAGTGAATCTTTAACTCACACTATACGAAAATTGGATAATGTGATGAGAACCTTTAAAATTAAGATAGTGATGGATACAAAAGCGATCGAATTGAGCTCGAAAAATTAAAAAAAATATAGAATTTTGCCTCTGATAGGTTCAAAAAGGTTGGGTTGAGCTTGCATCTCCAGTGCAAGTTAAAAAGCACGAATAACATTTTACTCTTTCGCGGACCATAGTCAAGGCTCCTGCGGACCACAGGTTGGGAACCAGTGGGTTAGAAAGACCAACAGAATTGATTTAACTAGCAGAATGTTATTTAAAGCTGCCTTTTGTTCCACCGTAATACAGTTTATACTAGTACGGGGAACAGGGTGAATCAGTTCTGTGTAATCTAACATCCTAATTAGAGTTAGCTAGTGAAACTGTTAATAGAAAATTTGAAATGATTGTTTTAGGTTGTTAGATATGTATGCTAATTAAAATGTTTTTTTTTCTTCGGAGTGGAAGGGAGTGTCAGACTTTTACTGACTTAAATCCATCCATGTTCCTTTTTAGCCCTTTGTGTTCCAGGGCCTCGGTATCTTTTCAAAAAGCTCCGAAAGCTGACTGCCTTAAATAACATTCTGCTGTGTGGCGTTTTGCCGCTAGGTTTATGGGCTCCGGTCGTTATTGAGTGTAAAAACCAAGTGATCAACTACCCCGAGCTCAACATAGTGAGTCAAATATAGAGCAATGAAATATTACCTTTCTTGAACATTCTTCTCCGTGATCTTTCGTGGGGCCACACCCCATGGACAGGTGACACCATTTCCTGGTAGTCTTTTGAAATCAAATTGACAGCACACCTAGAAAAGCCAAGCAGTCTTTCGTTTACTTGTAACCTTTATTTTCAGGCCAATTCTTTATTTTATTCAACAGTATATTAGAGTTATATGATGTAACGTTGTTAAAAAGTGTTTGTGAGTTTTAGGTCCTGTTTCACAACATCCGAATAGCCACTACTTACGGAAGAAATTCAAAAATAGAACAGAATTTGTATGACATTATCTGCCAAGTATGTTAACGGGAACTTAATCATAGGTGGTGTACCAGGCCCTTGGTCTTATTAAGTAATCTACCAAAATTCCAACGCTTTAATGACAAAACTAATATCTAATTTGTCCGTCATCGTCAGTTAGAAACAAATATCCCGTATTTTTTCTTTTGTTAAGTAAACAAAACATTGACGAAGATACGACGCTTTTAAAATTCTCGATACGTCTAGTCGTGGTATAATTTTTAGTGCGTTCTGACGTCACGAACCCCCACTCCCGAGTTTTGATGCGTTTTATCTTTGTCAATATTCAGTGAGTTAAAAAAAAACAAATAAAACCTGTCCATTATTTGCCAATACGCTAACTGACCAAATAGATTTGCAATTTATTGATGGTGGAAACTAGCCTATTATCTTGTTTTTTTTTGTGTATTTACCTTAGGATTTGGCCCACAAGAGTGAGGAACATCGTAAGAATAGAATGGCATCATATGTGTAAACATATCCGTTTTGCCGACACCATCTACAAAACAAAAATTAACACGTATGAGAGAGAGCCGACGCCCTCACAAAGTCGATTTAAAAAAAACTACCTATAAAACTAGGTTTTTTCTACATGGGGGCCAGCCATAAAATACGTCACACGAATTTCATGATTTTTTTTTAACCAAGTCCTTGTCAAGGACAAGGTCAAGACAGTTTTTGAAATCAGAACCTCACTGTGATCGAAATAAAATGATTTTTAAAAAACAGACCATTGACTGACCGGCTTCGGACTTACCAAATTAGAAATAAAGTTCTGAATACAAAAACTGTCTCGAAGGTTATAAGACGCCTATGCCCGTTTTCACTTAAACTGAATTACATATAAATGAATAAATGGTCCCACAGTGCACTGTTAGAATTTCAACGTATTGATTGGTGTTCATAAGGCGCTAACAATTAAAATATAGGCATTAGTGTCTTTTTTACAAGGGATACTGGGCATTTTTTTAAAATTGTTTTTTAAATAAAGAACATAACTAAATAAATACAGGAACATCACAAAAACCTCAATAGGCCCTTTGCTTAGTGGTATAAAATTTGTATATGTACCGTTACTGTACCAGAAGTATATTTTATAAAAATATAAATAGCCGAACGACGGACGACTGAATAGAAATAATACATTCTGTTTAGTCCGTCCGTTAGATTATCGAAAAATATTGGATACGTGTTTTTTGTTTTATCAAATTAATAAAAGATGACGAAGATAAAACGCATCAAAGATCATGAGAGGGGGCTCGTGACGTCACATTCCGGTATAAATTGTACCGAAATGTGATTTCACACGAGTTTTCAACGCACTGTATCGTCTTTAGTTTTTATTACATGAAAAATAAAAAAAATATGTGTCCAATATTTTTTGGAAATCTACGTGAGGGACTAATTAGATTTTTTTTCGTATTTCAAAAACTTACCCCATAGTTGCCTCCACTTAAACTCCAACTGCTTATGGGCAGCCAATTCCTTTTTCACTCTGTAATGCACCCTTTGTATAACCGAGTTCTCAAATCCGGCCAACTTGAGCAAATAAGGTTGTGTACTAGAGTACCCAAAGGGGTCTATAGACCAGGAGTTTTTGGGTATAACGCCTAGATTGTCGATCAGCCATTGGTGGCCTGTGGTTAGCTGTCTAATGATGGACAGCCAATGAGAATTGGCCTCGTCATTCATTACCCAACCACCTGTTACTATTTCTATCTTGCCGGCTTTCACGAGTCTGGAATAATAATAATAAAATTAGGATTAGTAATAGATAGGGACATTAAAACTAAGTGAGAGCGAAAGAGTGATCAGAGAGTGAAAGTGGAAGTAAGAAGTATGCACGCTCATTAGCAACCAAGACGTTAATAATTTGTGAGGCGATTCCAAACAAAAACTATATTTTATTTCTCGTATTCTTCTCAGCAAATCCTTTCATGAGAAACCCATTTCATGGAAATCTATACAAAAACCATTCCGCTATATGCGGGATTCCGCCATATTGGATTTAGATTGACGTCACTCAGCTAACAATCCATTGTCATCCAAACTAAACATGTAAGTATGCAAAATTTCAGCTCAATCAGAAACCAAGAAGTGGGTATAAAATATAACTTCTAAGATTGATTTTTTTACATAGTTTCTTTCTTAACATACATAGTTGGGTTACAGGTGAAGCTATTAAAAGCGTGTTAATTAAATAAAACCAGTTGTTTTCATTACTGGCATTTGATTTCCTAACCGACTTCAGAGAAAACAAAAAAGTGAAAAATAACTTTAGCTTTAGAAGTCGGTGACAAAAAAACTAAATCAATCAAAAAAAGGTCACCGACTTCTGAAGCTAAAGTTATTTTTCACTTTTTTGTTTTCTCTGAAGTCGGTTTTATTTTTTGTAAAAAAGATTTTATTCCTTTAAGTACTGATTTTCAGCCGAATTTAAATAAATGACGTGGAGTGAGAGATTTACTTCACTGAAAACACATACTTACTTCAAAAACGCAGCCTTATCTGTGTCAGTCGCATCGCTATTCCACCATAGAGCCAGAAAACTGATCTCAGCCCAAATAAACTTCCTGTCAACGCCTTCCGACAATTTTTCCACCATATTGTTGAATATCGCGCGCGTTTGCGTCTTGTAGTAGTTTTCAAACGTCTTTATCCAGCCTGCAATGTTTTGTCAACAATCATTGATGTTCATTTGTTTATTTCGGAGAAGTCCGATGATTATTGAACATTTTTTTTCTGCGAGATTTCGTTCGCGTAATGTGGAAAATGTTGTGAGGAAGGATTTGAGAATTCATGTGGATGACCGAAGAAACGATGGATGAACTGTGTGAAAGAATGGAAGAAGAAGACATGCTGCGCCGATGGTCAATTAATAATTAGAATAAAGGCAAGAGCATTTTGATAGTATAATTATTAGTAGCAAGTGTAGCAACTGATGAATTTACCTTCTTAAATCCTCCTTTAAAAAACGTTTTGAAAGCCAAAAAATTACTAAAGATTTTGGTCTAGGTTCGCCCTTTCATAGCATTTTAGTCTTTGCCACTGTATGTCGTATATTTTTTTTTAGTTTTGTTATAAAAAGTCGCCCGAGTAATTGCATTCAACCTAGTAAGTATTCAATTTGTTGGGTATGACGATAGTGTAAAAAAAATAAATCTATTTAGTCCGTCAGTTAAGAGTATTGGAAAATAATGGACACGTATTTTTTGTTTTTGAACATCTATGAATATTGATAAAGATAAAATGCATAAAAACTCGGGAGTGGGGAATCGTGACGTCAGAACGCACTAAAAATTATACCAAAGCGTGACGTATTGACGACCCGATTGGCGTAGTGGTAGTGACGCTGCCTTACGTTCTTACGTGTCCTGGGTTCGAATCCCGGTAGGAGCAAATGTTTGTGTGATGAGCATGGACATTTGTTTCCGAGTCATGGATGGTTATATGTATAATAAGTATGTATTTACAAACAACAAAAAAAAGTATATATGTAGATAGTATATTAACTATCTAGTGTCCACGACACAAGCTTTGCTTAGTGTGGCGCTAGGTGGCGCTGTGTGTTAATGTCCAGCGATATTTATTTATTTATTTGTATTGAGAATTTGAAAAGCGTCGTATCTTCGTCAATTTTGGTTTACATATCAAAAACTTAGGGTCAAATATTTTTTATTAATCTAACTGACGGTGACGGACTAATTAGATTTTTTCAATCGACAAGCCTATTGTAGTCAAAGTGGTCACGCAATTAAATTGTCGATTATAAGTACCTAGCCTTATCTTTTTTATCGGTACAGTAAACACTATGAAAGCAACACGATAATCCATAGTTAGGGACGCACTTTTCTCTTAAAATTTTATACCTGTACTAAAACAAGATTATCTTTTAGCGCGGGTGTCATACCCAGCACCAAAACGACTGAATTAACCAACACGACGGGTTAAGCAGAGATGGCATTATACACCGGAATTATCCCGGAAAACAGAGTGTAAACAACCTTATCACGATGCCGCCAACCAATCATTCAGTAGCAATCAATACATCAAAATAAGTAACATTATACAAACTTGTTGTACTTGTTTTAAAAAAAAAATTAGAAGAATAGAATTTGGAATTTTGAACTCCAATATCTCCATAATTAGAACGATCCCAAGTCAAGACAAAAAAAACATAATGACGGGGAGAACAATCTGCCTTTTATTTATTTATTTAATTATTTATTTCAATTTTAGGAAAACTTACAGCTAAAACAGACAGCGAGTAATAGTTTAAACAAAATATGGCCAATTACAAGTTTCCACATGTAGTATCCTTGTGGCCTTGTTAAAGGTAAAGGTAAAGACCCTAACAGTTTTACTTTACACCCAGTATACTTAACAGCTGTGCTGTAACGCCTGTACAATATGCGTAAGTAGAAGGATCCAGAACAAAAAAATACAAAATGTCGGCGGCGGCGAGGATAACAGGAGGAGCTCGTGGCTAAATAAAAACAGCCACTCGGGGTCGATCTTTAGGTTAACCTTTTGGACGCCAGTGTCACATATACGTGACAAGCAAGCGCGTGCCTTGTACGCCAAACGACACAAATATGTGACTAAATAGTAGATGAAAGTGTGGCTTGGCGTGGAGGGCACGGGCGTGCGGTATGCTCTGGCGGTCAAAAGGTTCTTGCCTAGGTTGTTCGGTGGATGGGTACCTTTTACATCCCAAGTTTCCTCCGCGCCTCGGAAAGCACGTCAAACAGTTGGTTTGGTCCCGGCTGTCATTTGCAGATCTTTGACAGTCGTTACAGGTAGTCAATGACCCAGACAAGCAGTCTTAAAGGTGTATCGGATTACCCACTACTAATTGGGTTGTGGAGGTCAGATAAGCAGTCGCTCCATGTAAAATATTGGTATCCAGCTGCATACGGTTAGACTGGAAGCCGACCCTGACATATCTGGGTAAAGGCTAGGCAGATGATGAATGACGGGGAGAACAAGGTACCTTTTGCCATCGTTAAGGGTAATTTTACACCCATACTCAACAGTTGTTATAATACACATGATTCTGTATACAACATGTTCGTAAACGTTTTATCTTTATCGCAGTACAAGTGCTTTTGATAAGCAACCGTAATGTCCTTAGATTATCTTTGCAAACACAATTGTAATGTCTTAAGATCTGTTGAATGCGTTCTTGAATTTGTAGTATAATGGTTAATAAACGGACATGGTTTTAAATTTTCGAAAACTATTCTCGGGACTGGCGCAGCATCGAGAAAAGTGGAAGGAATTAGGGTAGGCCTTTGCCCAGGAATGGGACATTTAAGGCTAATAAAAGAAAAAAAAAAACCTCCAAATGCCTCCAGGTATTTGATTGCCAGATGTTATTACGAACAACGAATCATAGCATTTGAAAAATAATTATAAAGGGTGTAAAACACCTCTTCACGAAGCCGAAAGGCACTTGTTTTCCTCATCATTGCGATCATTTTTTTGTACACCATACCTGGGAACCTTCTAGTTACGGAGATATGGGAGGTTAAAGTTACAACTTTTTGAGAAGTTTTTTTTAGACCCTCTATTTTTTGTCAGATTTTTTTTCGACCCCCTTACTATTCAATCCATCCATCAGCACAATGTTTTAAGTATCATTGAGTTCTACCACAAAACATGATTTATAACCTCAAAAAAAAGTTGTATCCCAGCAATATTTTTTGCGTAAAATTACTTAGTTTGTTGTACAGAATGCTTGGTTAACGGCATTGTGATGAGGTGGTTTACACCCTGTATTTTCCTTGATTTAACATATTATAACATTCCTAGGCAAAAATAAGCCTGTTGTTCAAGTCTTGAATCGTCATCTATCGTGATCATCAACATTTTTTTCCAATGAATAACGATACATGGTTCATTTGTTTTGGTTCGTACGAAGAGATATTAGGGAAAGGGCAATGACCGTAATTGCGATCTTAAGAGCGCGTATCCCAAAAATTGGCAACGTCGCAAATAGCTGTCAAATATTTACATGTTTTAATTAATTTGGCAATTTTACTGTATGAAAATAAGAAATATAGCTCTGTAGTGCACTAAAAAATGTATTAGGGAATGCATGAATTAATATCGTAACACCGAATATATAGTTATAGATGTAAAAAAAAGTATTTGTGAACTTGCCAAATGCGTTTTTTACACCTGAAACGTTTACAGCATCTAATTTAGGGTTTTAATTGCAATTCATATTCAATTATTTGGTGCACTACAGAGCCATATTTCTTATTTTCATACAGTAAAATTGCAAAATTAATGAAAACATGTAAATATTTGACAGCTATTTGCGTCGTTGCCAACTTTTGGGATACGCGCTCTGAAACTATAACCGTTTTCGCGTCTTATCCCTTGCACCCATATAGTCTTCCACAAGTAGCTGCATGTTTAAGGAATCAATTAAAATGCAGTTTCAATTTTCTCCACGAGCTCAGTAAATAGAAGCTATAATATGAGCGAATTAAAATAATTTTGCGATAACACTTGGGGATGAAAACTTTAATTTGATTAAAAACAATGTTCAGTTTTGCATGAAGAAATTTCATTGCTAAAAAGCTAAAATCATACACAGAGAAATCCATTTTAGTTTTACGATAATTGACATCAACGTCTCGTATTTGCCATTTCTTATCGTGTATTATCGCTTTTATTTTTTCACGTAATGCTGCGAGCATATTTATATATTTAGTTTCACTACTATACGAGTATAGTAGTCGTGGTAGTGTATCTCACGTTTTGGACATGGGAATCGTCTATGTATCAGACCAGCACAAGGAGGAGTACTGTACACTTTACAATCGCGTGTTGAAAAATGGACTTTAAATTAAGAATCCCACTGTTTATTTTCCAAAATCGGATACCTATAGTGAGTACTCTCGGGCTTCGACAGGTGTCACTAGTCACAAAACAGTGTATTACAATCCTCTTTCCTTGATTATTTATAGGATAAAATAATCCTGCGGAAATAGGTAACGCCCGAAACACGGACACCCAAAAACATGGTGTATTTATCACCCTGTCCAGTGAAGTGCCAGTGAAGGGAAAACCCGTTTGAATTAAACAACAATTAAAACTGCCTAACAACAGAAGTGGCGCATTGAAATATGCGCATTGTAAATATTGGTATGCAAAAAAAACCGAAATGATGTTTTTTTATTAGTTCCATTTTGTTGCGAATTTATGTATGATTTTCTAATAAAGGTACAAATAAACGTATCTGATCTGGCACAAAGTAATTTATGCATATATGAAGTAGTTTAAAAGTGGCGCCTATTACAGAAAAGATAAAAGGGAGTCGTCTGTCTTAGTATGGACATGTGATGAGGAGGGGTGGAACACATGTGACTAAATGAGTGATGAATTTAAAAGTTGATGGGTAAAGAGGAAGAGGAAGACCGAAGAAAAGGATGGATTGTGCGAGGAATCATATGAAAGAAAAAGTGGATGATAGCATGACGATTACCAGGGGAGAATGAAAGAAAAAAAACGTGTTAGGACAACCCCAAATAAAATGAGAGGCAGGAAGATGAAGAGCATATCCGACTATTTACAGTAGTAGATTAAAGATTACTCAAAGCACAAAAACTGTAATCTCATCAATATGTTACCTGGATCATTGTGTGAATGAGGGACAATAAAAACTTTCAGCTTATTCTTTTGACTCCATTGGTCTTCTTGGTAATCTATTTCCCAACCTTGCTTCCACACTCCGCCGTCTTCGTCGTCAAACATGATTCGATCATACATTGACAGCATCTGTAACATAATTATTAGTTAAGTGTTTATTTTATGTAAACCAGTATTTAGAAGTACTCATATTATAAAAAGGAAAGATTTGTATTTTTGCATTTAACAAGTAAATTTAAAAAGTACTGGACCGATTTGGAAGCTTTTCATAGAGAAATTAACTGCTGAAAAGTTTTAACTCTTAAAGGAGGGTCTAGAATCCCAGTTATAAGGAAAGACAATCACTAGTGTTTATATTTATTTATACTATTCTGATTATCTGTCAAGATATGGATGGAGTAATAAATAATAACATACATATTTTATGATGTAAAACTTTCATACAACTGCCTTGAACTACTCCAAAGAAGCATATTATTATTTTTTGGAAATAATTCAATTTGAATATTCATATCAATATTGAATACAATACTTTATTGTTCAAATATCTCTGAAAATTTTAAAGCAGTGTTTAGCCAGCTGTTTTATAAAGATTTAATTAAACACAGTACCTGTATATCTGTCTTCGGTATTGTTTGTTTCTGTATAGGACATGACGACTCATTGAATGGTATACGCATCTTTGGCGGCTCATCTCCAACAGCCTTGTACTCCCTGACCTTGGGAGCTAACTTGTAAAACTGCTCTTTAGGCCTCTTCTGAGGTGGATGGTACTCCTGTGACTGCTCAACAATCTGGTCTACGGCAGATTTTATCTCGCCAACTACAGCGTGATGTTGGTTCAACTCATTTTCTATGTGCCGCAGTTTTGATTCAAATGATGACCATTTTGTCTGAAAAGTGTTTCCGATTTAGAATCTGTGTGTTGGAGTATTTTTAACGAAAGAAAAACTCCTTAACACTTGCAACTGGTAATGTCCCCTACAAACAGGGGGAACTGCCACATGGTATGGCCGTTTTGTTAGTCCATATCGTCACACCAGCATATCTTGAGCCTGCCTCTGTGGCGGCAACCATTTTCAGGCATCCACTGTGTGCCGATTCTTGCCCTTCTAATCGTGACCCATTCTGGAAATGTAACCCTGGGTGGGTTACATTTCCCACAGTTACGTTAGGTTATTTGAATTTATAAATGTTTATCTAAACTACTATACAATCTTATAATATAGAAAATAAAAAAGGTTTTTTGTTTATTTGTTTCGATTTAACTGACGATTTTAAAAAAAATTCAACATTAGAATACTCCGTCTTAATTTTGCCCCCATACTCCCATGGGAATGGGGACGATGCAGATGAAACCGCGTGACACCCGCTAGTTTATAATATTTGGTTTAATAAATTGACTGGATTGTAAGTGTTATCAAGTTAGCTCATGTGTGAATATGCAATAGCACACAACAAGCTTTCTTATCAACCTCGTATGTTAACTACATTTTATATCTAAATACATGTTATTGTTCTGCACAGTAAACACTGATAATTAATAGTATTGAAAACAAAACGAGGTTTTTCATTATTCATGTCACGAAATAATTTCCATTCGTTCATCAATAATTTTCATCAACATAGGCCAAGAATAAAATATTGTTAACGTGAAAAGAATAATGGAAAAAACTGACATTGTTGGTCATTAAGAATGAGGCTGAATGCAGCTAGGTATTTAAAATGGGGATTGAAACAGTAGTATGGAATCCCAAAAATTAATAAAAAAATAACTTACTGTGGTTGGAGTGATATATTTAACCTATTTGTAACAAAAAATACCAATGTTATCAGTAGAAAGTATGAAACAGAAAAACTTAGTGAGATTTTAGATTTAACGTAATTGTAATGAAAGATAGACAGATGTGATAGGTAGTATGCACAGAGTGAAACTTTTATTTGCCTCAAAAGATAGATGATAGATATGTAGCTTTACAGAATATTTCTTATTTTTAAACTTACCTCAAGCTCCTGTGCTGCTGGTTTTATACTTGGCAACTTGAAACTCAAATCCGTCACCACATACAATATAAATACAAACGCAATTATGGATGTTGTCCAAAACACAGCCGATAATCTTCTGATCCTCATACTGAGACCTATTAAATTACATAAAAATATTTACATAGGTAGGTACGCTACTTTTTTCGCATTCTACAATCATTGTCAGCAGTGGACAAGTTTGTCTTCAAAACTAAAAGCAGACTTCAGATACTAATGGAAAAGCCCTATTTATCACGTTTACTGTTGAAAATCGGCAAAACATAAAATTTAACACAACTAAAAACACATGTACAACAATATTTTAAGCGTCTCGTCCAGGTAATTTTTTAGTTTAGAAAATGCCGGTTTGTAATTTTCTGATAGCACTTAGCAAAAGTATTTAACTACCTCAATGTCACAGTTCTAGTTTAGGCTATTTTTATTATTTTATGACACGAATACATAATTATTTACCGCTTACAATTTGGTACAACTTGCACCTATTTGTTGTGTAGTGTGACGTTAATGACGTTTCATTTCAGTGTTGATAGTAATAACGAGCACAGAATATATATGTCACCGTAAAATTGTCAAATACGTTATATTGCAATATCTCTAGCGATATTTTAAAGTCTCGAATTATTGTCAAATGAACATACTGCTTACAACAAAACGCATTATTTTTCGTGAAATGCATGCGATGGCAGTCAACTTACGCGGTGTGGAGGGAAGGAGGGGTCCCCTTGCCCAACTCTCATGAAAAGATAATGCACCATTCCTGAGAAATACCGATTAATATAACATAACCTTAAAACACTTTATATTCCCCCTAAAAAGCGTAGTCGACGGAGCCCCGCTTCGCGGGGCCCCTATTTCCGATTGCAGGGGTTTAAGGAACCTAACTAACCTAACGGGGGGGTGCCCCAAGTCCCGATTATGGGGGCAGAGATACTTCCGTATGTTCAGTTGACATTATTTCGAGACATTACAATATCGCGAGAAAAAACAAGTTATATTGTAATATAACGTGTTTGACAATTTTACAGTGACATATATACTCTAGTAGGGAGATAACGAGTATCCGTCCGTCTGGACGAAACGTTAGGGAGTAGGGCCTCTGGGTTGGCCTTACCTTTTTACAGAATATAGCCTGATCTTTAAAAAAAATGTGAGGGTGTTAAGCTTCTTTGCAAAGAAACTAAGTTTTTCTGAAAACTTGAATTTTATCATGACGCAAAAGTACATTTTCATCAATTTTGTTGAACTTGCGACACAGAAAACTTCCTGTCAACGTTACTGTTGAGTTGTTGAATTTTGTTACAGAAATAAATAATAACGACTATTTTCGTTTTTTTTATTAAAATTTTCGTGATTCCTTTGTAGGAAATAGATCAACTGACGTATCCCACTTGTAGTCTCTGTCCTGCAATACAGCCGACGGTTGATGCTAATGCTTTTTAATGAGGAATGTTTCCCCTTTTGCTACGTAGGTACAACATTACTTACGTACGATTGCTGGATTTAATTTACACCCCAAATAATATACGACCGAAAACCGATACGTGACAGAATACAGAGATTTCACAGAGTAAATCCAACGATAGAATAGCGTTAAATCCACCCTCTCAAGCTGGCCTATTTATCATAAGACATAAGCAGATTTTCATCGCGTATAAAATTTTCTATATAGGTACAATGTATCTTCAACGGAAAATTACTATTTTGTATGACTTTGCTAGTTATCCTTATGAAACTAAAAGTATAATAGGTATAATACCCCTAGATATCGTTTGTTTATTCATGAAGTCATGAGTACGCCTAATGAGTCGATGTCCCAAACTAGACAGTAATTGACTGAAGCACCTGAGTGACACCGGGTTGACTGAATCTCGTCTTAGGAGCTTACCCTGAATTTATAAATTTTTTGAGATCATTATTTCGCAGGTGATGTTATTGAACGTGTATATGCGGTATGGATGGTTTTCAAATACCACAAATACATCCTTTGACTATTATTTATTTAAAAATAACTATTATTGAAATGGGAATCCAATAAGCACGTGAAAGATTCTAACAAGTAACGTTTCAGTTGTTAATTTTCAAAGAGAATATCCGAACGGAGCAACGAGCCTTGTTATCGATTTTTCGAAGAAACGTCAAACTAATTTGTTTGTGTGTGAAAGATGGCGTCAAAGGAGTCCCTGGACGTGAGTATTAATTATTTTCTTTGGATATAATCGCTTATTTCGGGTTTAATTGAACATAACTTACATTCGACATACTAGGGAATGTAATTTAAAGAAAATTTTAACGATAAACTCGTTTTAAAAAGAACAAATACCTGAAGAAGGCCACGCCCCTGCCGTTGGTTTCTTTTTTGATTCGTATTTCAATGTTTTCAACGAAATTTTAAACTAAAAGTTGTTCCTAACGCGTTTACCTAACGCACGGTACTTTTGACATACTTGTTTCATTGATAGCCTGCATTATAAGGACATTTTTAATTCATGATTAACTCTAACGTTAATTATGCAAAAGAATAACAAAGCCGGCAAAACGACAATACTGTTAACCGGATATTTTGCTAATTTCAATTAGTTAGTATTTTAGACGCGAAACCATTTTGTATTTTTTATACATAGATAGATAAATTATCTACGAACTAATAAAAAGAATCTCAGCTCATAGTTTTTAATTAGTTCGTAGTTCTAGGAACTTTATTAAAACTAAGATTCAGGTTGATTGGGGCGCTAACACTGTCATACCATGGGTACAATAAATGGATACAGGATTTTATGTCCATGTTACACAATTGATATTTATGATTGTCATTTAATCAAGGTTCTTCAAGAATATACTTCCGTTTTCTCCCGTTATGATTTTTTATCTTCGCCAAGGGCCAATACCTCCATAACTATCAAAGTTTGCCACAGGACATGATTTTCTCAGGATTCCTATAAACACCTTAGTTGCTATGAAATAAAAATCAAAAGAAGATGCCCACACAGCATTAAAAAAAAAATTGAAATCATTTGAAAGTAACCCTCATGTAAAATTGACCTGCTAAAATATCTCTTATTACAACTCCTCAAATAGCTTAATGGCTTACATGGGGGAACCTACGGAATGCTCGCTTAAGGAAGCCTTGAATATATCCAACAGCATCAACACTTACCATCAACTGAAATAGTCACACTATTTCCATCGCCTATCTAATCTAACACCTAAAAGGCATTTAATCAAATATAAGACTGAATCAGTACTTAGGAAACAGCCAAAAAGACATTAGACAAACCAAATGGCCAACGACATCTCCAGCAAACAATCAAACGCATTTAACTTATGATTTTGTATTCAATTCATCTTATGAGATTCCTATTAGTATTTTAGAGGTGTAGATAGTCAACCTTTGGTAAAATAATATGGAACTTCTATATTAGAGCAATAGTCGCATGCCTGTTTCTCATTATGTATGAGTATGGTGCTATTGATCTGCAGGCAGGGGCAGAAAGGGTTGGGAGTCATTGTTTTAAATGAGACTAAGTGACCATTGTAGTATAAAACCCTTTTTATGTCAACCATTGCATTGTATCAATCAAAATCAAAATATTTTATTTCACACTAGCTGACCCGTGCCCACTTCGTTGGGCGGTGCGAAGTTGCCATGTTTTCAATCTTTGGATAGCGAGCCACTGCGAGCGCTCAGCGCTAGTCTCCCTATCCCTTGTTGCCGAGACGTCGCTGCGCACGTTCAGCGCTAGATTCTCGAGCACGAGTCCGTACAAAGCATGTTCTAATGCGGTTCGTGAATGGACGGCAGCATTTTGCGATTTAGTAATTTTATATTATCTTCGAAACTTTTTAACCAGTTGACATACTGTTTTAGGCAAATCGTATCTGTATGATGTTCTTGTGATCATAATAATATTTTTTTCGATAAGGTTTAATAATAATTTTGTTGTTAAAAAAAATCGTCCAAATGTATGTAAGTCGAAAAATACTTTTTTTTACACATAAAAGCTACCTAGATATCTGCTAAAATATAAAAGACAGAAATATGGTGTCACGGACTTTAATGTAGAACTATTCAAAGCAGACCAGGTTGCCATACATTGTTTTCAATTATATATAACTGTTAAGGCAGCGCATGCAAATAACTCTGTTGTAAGAGCTATTTTTTTCCGCCTGGCTAGACAAAAATTGAGATAGTTCGGCTAATATGAATGATATCTTTATAATTTATAGCCTATAGCACTCACGAATAATGTAGCTTTCTACCAGTGAAACAATTTTTTAAATTGGTTCATTACTTCCGGAGATTACCCCCCTACATACAAACTTACAATTTTACCTCTTTTTTAATATTAGTATAGATAGGCCTAGATGGGCACCTAAAAACGTCGAAAACGGTTCATGGTTCGCGTTGGTCGATTCCATGGAGAAGAACCGGCAAGAAACTCCATGGTTACTCTTTTCAAATCATTTGGTATTACAATATTATTATGTTACATTACAGCATTAGTACTAAAGTATGGGGGGACAGCGTAGGCCCGACAATAGGTTGTTGCTTACTATACAAAAAATGTAAAACAAGAAATATTTAACAAAAGTTAAACAGCATCCGGGAATCTAAAAAGCCTAAATGTTAACTCATTTACAAATAATAGGTAAAAAAGCATCTGTACAAAGGTAAGTATAAAAAAAAGAATATTAAATTAAAGAACTAAATTAAACAAGTGACACAAAAATTGGCATCAGTGCTGTAACTATTCTGAGCAAAATATGAGAAAAAATGATTTGAAAACTTACAATAGTTTTCCAATCATTCAAATCAAAATCAAAAGTCCACTGCTGGACATAGGCCTCCCCCAAGTGTCGCCACATTGACCGGTCCCTTGCGACTTGCATCCAACGGATTCCCGCAACCTTCACCAGGTCACCATATACCAGGATCAAAATATAATATGATAAAAATATTACAAGTAGGTAACAAAATGTCATTGGCACAGACAGCAATGATAAATGCTGCTTGAATATTGAATATGTTTCCTAGATGAATGCATAAATAGCAGTTCATCTTGATGGGTGTGGCAACCTTATGTAAGAGGTTGCATTTAATTCCCTCCAACACTGAAATGCCCTTCTCATGTTCATGCATACATCTGAATATAGCATCAATTGGACACCAATTGAAAAAAATCTAATATGTAAAAAAAACTTCTGAAAGATGAGCACAAAGTTTAAATGTTTGGATTTATAAAATAACAACATTATATGCTGTAATCCATGATGAGTCAAAGTTCTATGCAGGCAGTTCTATGCACAGTTAAAAGCCAGCATATTTTTTTTGCAAATATTCAAGGAGAATATAAAATCTATGGGCAACGAAAATTAATTACCTAAGTAATTAAATTATTCACATTATTTTTTTACTTTTAATCAGAATATATGGGTTTAGGTTGATTACTTCGCACAATGAAGGGCCGAAGCCTGCCGGGGCTGCTGGTCTGTTCGAAAGAGGTACCGTACCGTACCGGAAAATAAAGGGCGAGGAACTAACATGGATGGGTTTTAGTCAGTAAAAGTCTGACACTCCCTTCCGCTCCGCCTAGACCGGGAGGAGTCATTTGATGATTTCCCATCCGAAAAAAAAACGCCAAGATCACTTGCAGATGTCCTGAGGAGACCGGGAAGTTTAATCTGCTTTTGGAGGGAGGTGGGCTGGTTGGAGTAATCGGCCACCATGGCTCTCGCACAATGGTCCACTTCAAAGACTAAGTGCGGAAACCTATACCCCCATGATGATGATGAAGTATTCCTCGCGAATCTTGGTAACGCTTGTGCACTCTAGGAGCACATGCGCTACCGTCTCCTCCGCCTCCATGCACGATCTGCACAGGGGACTGTCAGTGATACCTAGGGTGTGGAAGTGTTTGTTCAGCGAGCAGTGTTCAGTGATGGTCCCCGCCACCAGACGCAGGCTATCTCTGTCCAGGCGCTGAAGGCGCTTGGTCAGCTTTGGATCCAGGGATGGCATAGCTTCCTTGCATTGCCTACAGCCTGGTGTCGAAGCCCACCATTTCTCTGCTTGTATTCGAGTGTGATCCTTTAACCAGTTCCTCAGCTGCTTGAAGGGGTTGATTACTTTAATATTTGACAACAAAAACTAAGCATTTTATATATTAGTCTCGTAATTGTTTAGTATTATTGCTAATCAGAACTGTAAAAAAATAATTGTTTTGAAACTTCTGAACCTGAAAAGTTCCATACTTTAGCACAAGTTTAGATTTATACATTTTTGATAGTAGATATATTTGAATAATTTTCTAGCCATCATGACATTCTAATCCTGACTAATATTAAAAATTCCAAATTAAGGGTGAAGCTAGGATTTTGTACAGCGGGGGAGGGCAGACGTAGATAAACCAAGAATATTCTAAGGTAAATGCTGCATGAGCAAAGGAACATGATAATCATTCATAGTACATTCTTATAAAATACGCATGTCGATAGAATCAACTTTGTTTTTGTTCATTAATTGTACCTACGTCATATTACTTTACGGTTTCTCAGCATTTCTGCATCTTTAAGGGGGGGGCGGGGGCAGCTAAAGTTCTAAGTTAAGGTGAGCGAAACCCGCGTGAAAAAGCTATTAGGTTATAATCAAACGCTCTTGTAACTTGAGAGTGTTCATTGAATCAAAATCTTCCAAAATGCATGAATATAAATATTGGAGAAGCCTACTCCTCATGCAGGTAATGCAAGAGAAGAAGAGAATAGAACGGAAATAGGAATAAGAAGTACCTATAATTTTATTATAAGATTATTTTGACGGTTTCACGGTCGGTTCGGTTACACGGTAACCGGTAAACTATGTCTACTTGGTTGGCGGATGGATACCTATATCGCCATTCTGAAGGTTATTTGAAGAACAAACTTCCATCGATTTTGCTATCATGCATGTCCCACTTTGCAACCAAGTAGAATTTACCTTCCGAAGTAGAAAGTGGAGCGTTTATGTCTAAACCTAATAAGCTATAGTTTCGCTAGCGGCTCGCCCTGGGCGAAGTAAATGAAAAGTGCACTCACCAAAAAAAACCTTTCATGTATGAAAGACATGGATTGACCTCCCCCCATAAACAACAAAAATAAAACAATCGAGTTGTTCTGAAGTAATGATCTTTCATACATGCGGCAATTGATTCTTTATTTTAATGTATAGATTTTAAATAAGCTTTATATTTAAAGACCTTTCTTCTTTGTTCTTTTATTCCACCAATTTGATGAAACATCGCAAAAGTGCGGGACTGCAGCCTTGCGTGGTGTTTAACGCGGTTCGATAACGGCCGCCTCGCCAATTGAACGCATCCGCATTTGTGTCAAAGGACACAGCACGCGCTCCAAGACGAGCTCATCTTTATCCAAGGTTACCAACACATCCGTAGGCGAAATACTCCACTGGATACCCACGTACGCTAGCTTTTATAGCGGAAAAATACAGCCCGAATTTTGTACTGCTCTGAATATAGTACCGTAACCATACAATCATTTTGTTTTGCTGATTTGTACTCCCATAATGTTGCCATTAATTTTCAGAAATCGAATGGCACAAAACCGGCACAGTGTAATCGGCCTATAATCAATTGCTAGAGCGAGACCTGCTTCTACCGTGACAGATCAGAATAAATCATTCATTCAACGCCTAGTACCCACTACGAGATTTGCAAATTGTAAAGTAAGGTTACTTCCTCATGTGAATGAATTGATGGACACACCAACCAGTAGGGATTGCCGGCTAACACATGAATAGTTGGCCTTCCACACCCGTCCCAACATTGTGCCATTCGCATTATGGCTTATGAATGAGTACACCTGAATAGTCCGTGCGTCTCATTTTTCAACATCATTAGCGGACGTATTCAAAAGATTAATCCGCGCATCGTTTTATGGCCAGTGCTACTGAAAATATATTTTCTAGGTTCCTCCACTAACTTTATGTAATCCATTGTACTCCATTCCAGTTAGCAGAAGTTTCTCTTGATTCGGTAAACTTTTCTTGCCCCACATATTACACAGAACTCCACTCGTATCTTTTAGCGCCCGTAATAGGCAGTCGCCTGTGAAATTAGAAAACAGCCTTGCGAATATGGGGCACGTCAAAACGGAAACCCTTTTAGAGATAACTCGATTCAATTCTCAGAGATCTCCAGAGTAAATTCATTAGATGCAAACGCGTTGGAGGTAGTGTGAATTGCACGTGCTTGGAGAATTTCCATTCATGATATCAGATCGTTAATATTCTCGGCCCTTAAGTGTATGATGGCGAATCAGTTCGCTGACTATTTACGACGAATGTCATATATCACACTTGCAATCGTCTGAGACATCGTCTACAACAGGCTAAGTACAGAGTGAGGCTAAGGTCCTGCATGATGCTGACGCAAGTAGCCGCACTTCCCGCAGGATGTCGGGAATGAGAGCGTGTCCTCATAACTCTTGTGCTGTCGTGGGTGGCGATCACAGACGTTGTGTAACTCCTTGGTCTAATGAGGATATTATTCAGGAGTATCTGAACATTAGCAGGGAAACGTCGCGCGCCTTTTGAAGCGCTTTAATTACACCGCTGTCGGCGGCTACCTCGTTAGTGCTCGACGAAACAACAGACAGATTGTGCCGTTAATTAAATTAAATCATCTGTTGGTGTTAAATACTCTGTCATTCAATAGCGTACAATAGATTTGAGTCTGTAGGCATAACCACTAGGAGGATTCTTGACAGCTTACATTCCACTGAAATTATTAATAGAAAATTTTAGCTATATTCAGGTCCCTCAGGTTCTCCTTCGATTTGAATTGATTCAAAGATGGTCTGTTTTAAAGACTAAAACATTTTGTGATGATGACATCAAAAATTCAGAAAATCAGTTTGGTAATTTACATTATTTAACATCTCAATATTAGCTCCTCAATTCCGTATTCAATATGATCACTACGGCAAAAAGAAGAGAAGAAAGCTTGACATTGTTCAGTAAATTGCGTTACTCGCCGAAATATTCGCTGCTTATTATTTTTTCGTACATTGCCTGAGGAGTATCCGGAGCGATGTCGACTTCAGAATCCCCAGCGAGGCGTGAATATTTATCTCGGTTCCAGGCCCGTCGAACATTGTTACTGGCATCATAATGACCGCCACTTTAGGGTGAAATCTCTTAGGTCGAGAATTTTCTTCGACCGAAGAACTTTTAATACCGAAGGTCACGCAGCTTAAGTTGTTAAATATTTCATAAGGTATTTTCGTAATTTGAAGTTAATACGAATATTTGGTGGGATGTCTGGGGGACGGTTAGCAACAGACGTTATAGGCTTATAGGTAGGTTCTTTTTTCAAGGGTAGGAAAGCACTGAAGCTGTTACGGGCGTGGTAACAGCTTGTATTTGTTACGTAAGGCCCGCGACGTATGTATCGGACGGAACTTATAAATTTTGAAGTCACGTAGAATTATAAAGGGGTAGACGTTGCGTGCTACTGCCTGGCCATGATAAGTTTCCCGACGGCAAAGAATATTTTGCAAAATATACGGAGGCCACAGCTAGGGAAATTGGCTCGTAATGGGGCGCACACAGCAGGTAGTACTTCGTTATGATAGATAGGGATCTAGAAAAGCCGATAGCTATCGTACGCTTAGCAACGAAACTTACGTGAGTTAAGCTATTTTAATTAAATGGAAATACTTTTAGTTTCTGTAAACTAGATTATTTCTCACTCAATGTGTTCATTGATTTTACTTAGTTCTAATATAACTAGTTCGTATTACGACAGCCATAACATAATGGACGTGGAAAAAGTAGTGCATTGCACATTGCATTAGCTAGCTCATGATACCTGAAATGGCACCTTTTGTCAACGCTAACATATCGTCTGCGGAAGTAACCGTATTTTCCACAGTAATAGAGCCTTACAAATCTTTCTAGAAGGTCAAAAGGATAAGAGGAACGCGTATGTGGCGTAGGGAGGACCCCACATGACAAATTTAGAATTTCTTCTTTATCTGATACGGTTATAGAAGAAATTCGGAATTGACAACGATTCCGGTTTTCTGAAAATGTCAGCAAAAAGAAAAGCCTCTTAACTCAATGTGTTCATTGATGTTACTTAGTTCTAATATCAACTAGTTCGTATTACGACAGCCATAACATAATGGACGTGGAAAAAGTAGTGCATTGCACGTTAACGTCGACATCAGCTCATTTTCAATTAAAGCTACTGCTTTCTAATTATTTATACTGTAAATAGGGCGTTGTTCCGCACACAACAAACGATACCTTATTTTTACTTATGGCCCAATGTGTATCTATACAGTTAGCATGCCAATCAGGAAAATACGCCCAACTTGCGTCGTAAAAGCACTTTATTACTCGGTTTATCTAATATTTTCTCCTTTCTTCTTACTGCGTTAAGGTCTCAGTAACTAACATTTACTGCTCGCTCGATATCTTCAAGGACTGTAACTAGAATACATAGGTAGGTACCTTTATACGTAAAGCAAGTTTCAAATCATTACTATTTCAGAGGTGGTGGTGTTCGTGATGTGCCAACATTAACGAAGACGCAAGACTTTCTAAGAGCATTAAAAAGAGCTGATATATCACGACTCCCTGAACTTGTTAAGCCCTGGATGTAGTTCAGACTTTAACTTATTTTACGTAATATTAGCATATTATTGTATGGCTGGCTTATGATAGGAAGAAGACGAGTTACATTGAAAGATAAGTATACTGTGTCTAAGAAGCTCGTATCTTCTGCAAAGGATTTTGATGATATCATTTTTTCACACTAAACCCTGTACGCCGTTTTTTGTGAGACTTCAGAGATAACATGTTTTGTAAGAGTAGCTAGCTCATGATACCTGAAATGGCACCTTTTGTCAACGCTAACATATCGTCTGCGGAAGTAACCGTATTTTCCACAGTAATAGAGCCTTACAAATCTTTCTAGAAGGTCAAAAGGATAAGAGGAACGCGTATGTGGCGTAGGGAGGACCCCACATGACAAATTTAGAATTTCTTCTTTATCTGATACAGTTAAAGAAGAAATTCGGAATTGATAACAATTCCGGTTTTCTGAAAATGTCAGCAAAAAGAAAAACCTCTTAACTTTCAACACAGAGCAAATGCTTTTACTGGCTAAAAAAAGAAACGGAACATCCAACATCGGTTTTTATTTTTGCTCCCTCGTATCCTTCCTTTACTTTGTAAAATGGCGAAGTCTTCATCTGCCCAGCTTGACTTTGTATAGGATTACAACGATAAAAGTCTTCTTCGGAAATATCTCAAAGGTTTTTTATTTCATACAAGCGAGCTAAAGAAAAATTGTTCGTATTTATTCAGACGATGGTTGCTTACCATTTCAGATCGTTAATATCGATTCTTTTATCGTATTGTGGGTACAATTAGGGCACAGTTTTCGTTCTAAAATACTAGCATTCATCAGAAAGCTATTTTCTTTTTAGTTCGCTTGAATTTATCGACTTCATCATACTTCGCCGTTTCTGTAATTGGGCATTTCAATCTTCGACAGTAAAAATGGAGAATTATACGTACGTAAAACGGGGATATTTGTGTTTTGGGGGCTATTTAGGTTGACCCAGAATTTCGCACAAAAATATCGATAACTGTCGGTTGGTGAATGGTAGAAGTTATTTTACAATGTCTAGAAAACTTTGATTGGAGGCTACTGAAAAATCCTGATGGAACTACCAAATAAGATTTTGGTTTCTATGGGACCAAATAACCCTCAAAAATCCAAATAGCACCGTTTTACAGTAAATATAGAATCTGTCACTAAATATCTCAATCACAAAGTTTTTCAGAAAACATTACCGAAATCTCTCGCAATATTTCTCGCTGTATCTTCAGTTCCACTTTACCGAACAAGTGCGATTGGGTGTGTCTAATCCGATTTCTGTCACTCAAGTTATGTCATGGCAAGATACTCTTCAACTTGGTCGAGTCCTTTGAGGAAACATTTTCCATGACGACGAATTCTCATTTCACTCACAAAAGACAGTTAAGACTAGTTTGAAAACTAGATCGGCAATCCATATAGACCCGATTTAAATCGAGGCAACTTATTTCTGTAATGTAACAAAGCACACGCTACGGTTTGCCCGGGCAGTTAACTTGGTGCATTGGTCGCTAAAGAGGTCGCCATCGATCCGGTCAGGTCGCACTGCAAGTTTCATAACTTAGATGCACTGGCGCCAAATTGTTACAAATTTCTGTTTACGCGTTTCAAAATCTGAGCCTTACGAGTAAGCACGTTTGAACTGCTTCCAACTTTTACGAGTGTCATTAATAATTATTACGAAATTTTGTTGTTGGGGACTTGTTATCTCTTGTTTAAATTAGGGCAGGGATGATTCTGCTTTTTAGTTGTTGACCCGTTTGTTTTTAGGCATCGTTTTTTCATTTTAGCTTTCGGTATCCGACATTCGCGTAGGTGTAGTTGTACAATTAATTTGTGAGCAGTTTTTGAACTAATTTCGGGATCGTTGTCTTACGTAACACTGAACCTATTACGAAGTCTGAATAGTTCACGTTCTGCCATAATTCACATGAATACTGCCTCATATAGGGGATGAAGAAACTAGTCATACGTCAACTAATGAGCACTCGACCACTTCCGTTCCTGGAGCTGAGGGGATCCTGGCAGCATGCCAAAAAATACTAGCGTGAGGCATTAGTGGAAGTCAATCTCGAATTACTATACGAGTAATTCACTTATCGGGTTGTGTTTTTAACGAGAGATAACCAATGTACTCGTAGTAATTCCTTGTGATATAGCGTAGTGCGCTGCGATGCCGCTCGAGGTCCTAGGCGCGCAGGAAGACTAAATCGATAGGACGGTTGTACTCGCCCGGTTATATGGAATTGTGAGCGGAGAGCAAATTTGTTGGTCGATCTATCTTAAATTTTCCATGTTTCATTGCATTGAGTCCTGTAGTAAGTAGTTTTATAAGCTTTGTTGTTTTCGTTCACATACTTGCCGAACATCTACTTCTTCGTGCTTATAGGAAGAAATGTTTTTTCAGTTGCTAGGCAAACCTGCAATAGGCAACCGACGTAAGGTAGCTATTACCTGCCTAGGAGATTCTAGAGCGCCCGTGTAGCGCGATTCACGTCACTCCTGACCTCTTAGGTGATTTACTGCAAATTGACTGTGTTCAGTGTCTGGCACGCGACATTATGCACTTAAGGAATAGAGGCGAAGCTTCCCAAGAATATCAGCTGTCATGACGAAGCACACTTTGGCAGGAACACTGAATATCACTTAGTTGTAGGGTACTAACAATTACTAGCCCCAACTTCATTCACCTGCTAAGTGAGGCGAAAATATCTGGCGAATTTTCCAGATGCAACTGAAGGAAACAGGAATTTTATTTCTCTAATTACCATTCGCCTTCACCGATAAGTAAGTATGCATAGAGATCAATTCAATTTCCTTGCAATTGCAAAGCGTGTTTCTAGTTCCATTAAAATGGGTTGAAATAGGTCACCTTTTTCTGCACCATAAACTAGCTACGTTGTCAGTGGATCAATAAGTCGAATGAGATGGATCGTACGACTGCCAGACGATTCCACAACCCAGTTGACATTCCATCTAGTACTGTGGATGATAATTATAATAAAGTGAGTTAGAATGTTGTGCAGACAATATGCAGTCGAAAATTGAACAAGTGATGTAGTTATTTTTTTGTATTATAAAACTGCCGAGGAGTACGTAGTTCCCGAGTGGGTGACGTTGACGTTTGCTCATTTAGATTATGACCTGAAAAAGCCAGAGTTGAATTTAATACAGTTTTATGGTAAAGCTAACATTCGCTCGGAGCTGCACTCATAAGAGTTCTCTCAGCAGGGTAGGAAATAAAAATTTATCCAATCCTTTCTAGATGCGATATATTTCTACCTACTTAGGGAGTCTGTTCGGTTAAATAAAAATAGTTTTCCTATTATTTTATAATCAAAGGTTTTAATATTTTCGACTCATGCGTAAAGGTCGTAAAAATATACGTAACGAGTCCTAGAAAATATCAGCCCAAATATACAACTTATGGCCAGGATTTATCTGAAATCCGTTCACATAAAACTGACTGTAAGTTCTTCAAAATAATATAGATAGAGCATTTTCTGGGGTAATCCCGGAGTAACCCGGGGTTCAGGCAGGTATATATTACGCGGGCAGGGAAACTTCCAGAACATTGGGCGTGACTATCTGCGCTAGAATCGTAGAGAGATACAACAGTGGAAGCAATGTACTATGACATAATTACGTGGAATCTCATATCGTAAAACCTGCTTCAATTAAGGTTTTGTTTACGAAGATTAAATAGCTCATGATGGAGTGGAAAAGCGGAACCAATTAAGCGCGTGAAGGTCAGTTTACTTTCCCGATTAATTTTCTTAGGGGAGTGCCAGCATAAAAAGGGCTATTAATAGCGTCTCAAATTATTTGCTCAGCTTCATTCCAGCCTATGATGTTGACCATCGAATTTGAAAGATGTATTTCACACTTCGAAAATTATTAACATCTTTCCACTGTTCTATAAAATAAATATTTGATTTGTATTCTTGAGATGACTAGAGCCCATAAATAAACAAAGAAATACAACGTCAGAGCTTAGATACGAAGGTAGCAGCTTCCAAGTGTGTTTTACCCTCGTAATATTTCTTGGAGCACAATAGCGTTAGTGGGGCTTTAGAACTACGCTATTCGTATCTATTGTTAACAACGACTTTGCTGAACTCAAGTGCTGCGCACCATTCAAGTCGAGAAAACATTCATTGGAAACTTGTCGAGCTATGTCTTGTTCAAGGTGAATAAGGGGACGCTAACTCGCATACGTTTTCCAACTCTGATTAAATAACTCAATTAAGTTCGAGGAAGTTAAACGAAGAAATTTCGAGTTTGATCATTGAGAGCAGTCGTGTGGCGGAATAATCTTATTTGGAAGTCGCCTAAGCTGTTCAGTATTCGAAATTACGTTTGTTCGAGAACGTTCTTACACATACTGTGTTATCCTGTTTCCCTGGCAGTGAGAGCTTCGCCGATGTTATTCAAATGTTGCGATTTCATTATGCAAGTAGCTCTCGCGTACATTGTCATCATTGCACGTTGGAATAACCCCCTGTGGGTAAACTGTACGAGATCCAATGAAACATTCAGTAGTTTTCCTTTGGGAAAGAAAATTTTATTCTACTAACGTCTCATCTTGTATTCTTGTAATTTGATGAATGAGGGGTAAATAAAAATAGTCAGTTGAGGACCGTAGCAAGATAAATTTATATTTTCTTTTCGTAGCCGATCCTTGGTCTACTACTCTATTAGAATATCTTGCGTAGCGTTAAAAATTCAGCGACAGCCTCAATTACTCAAACTTGAAACTCCTTATCGCTGTTTTCTCGTCGCCATATTTTTAGAACAGCTAGGCCCCAATACCAACTTTTACACATCATTCCTATTGACCTTAGCACACTTAAAGAAATCTTACGAAACTATATTTATTTCAACAGCGTACACTTTCGCTCTACCCCTTTCATGAATATAAGTGCAAAATATTTTCAGTGTGTACTCGTATGTATAAATCAGATGGGATTACGTATCCGACATACCACTGGGACCGTTCCATCTTTCTATTTCGGCAAACATTTTTATTATCAGATTATACGGGTTCGAGGATACTCGTAGCGTGAAATGGTCAGTTTTTTTAGTATTCCGTAGCAAAACTGCCATTACAGAACCTTTGTAGAGTAACCTCGACTCTTGTCTGTTTGCCTTTTATTTCAAAGACATATGATTTTCCTATCCCTAAAAACCCCAAAATAATGCTGCGTCAAGAAACTCAGTACCTTACATGAATATCATTGATTCTGACTCTAACAAGGCTGGGATCGAACCGAACTTATTCATTTTCATCGCAACACTGACAGATAGGAACGGATCCATCAACGTATTTTTGGCGTGGCAAAAATTGACAATTTATATGTAAATGAACACCGCCATTAGGAGCTTCCAGTCATCGACCATTTTCGATATCTGTGTACTTTTCGTATCGATTTCCAAGAGTCGGTAATGTATCTCCGCTTTCCGTACGCTCGCCGTATCTACAAAATGGAGGGCAACACCAGGAGCTACCTACGCTTATAAATTAGCAGACTGACACCGCGTTCGTTCTTACGTCAAACTTCAATTAATAAGAAAGGTCACAAGTCATAGGGGGACTTGCGTGTCGCTGTTCGAATGTATTCGTGTTTATAGACTGGGGTTGCTGAAGAAAGTCCTTGAAACAAAATTCAGGGTATCCTTTCGCAATAGCCTAACGATTACGTGCGTGCCTGTCATTGACACAGTTACTTGTAGTTCAATTTGCCTAGTCGTAACACCGAACATGGTTAGGACAGCAATATACCTTTGTAGGTAAAGATAGTTTTATTTTTCGTCTTACCTTTTTGCTGGCCCATCGCCAGGCTTTCCTTTAAGAAAGCTATTCGCTTATCAGTAAGCTCACTTCTGGCTTTTCGCCCTTACGAAGTTTGTTTTCTTAGGAAGCCATTTTTGTATTTTCGCCGGAACTGCTCATGGTAAAAAATATGTGTTACGTATTAATAACGGATTGTCCATCTGTCATATGAGGTTCTAATAAATCAATGAAAAAACGTTTGCTGCCAGAACTATTGTTTTCACAGCAACTATGCCGAGTACTTTGCATTTAAATGTTTACACGCCGTAATCCGCCATAAATGCGTACACGCCATAGTCATCAAAATCCAGAATTTTGTATGTAACAGTAGTGTAAGAGATTTTAACTCCATACGCTGAAAAAAAGGCAAGAAAACTGAAATAATAAACGTATGATATGAATTTATGGTACAGAATTTCCATAGTGGGACTTTTATATTCAGTTTAGTTTCGAAATATTCTTATTTCACCTGAAAATGTTTCTTGATTCTGCGAGAAAGTAACAGACAGAGCATTTATCTCTGTCTTTTGGGGAGTTCAGTATCATTTCTGACAGATTTTGTTACGTAAGTGCGCCATGTGGTCTGGGGCTGAAAATCTCCCATCTATTCTCGAGAGTGTCACTTTGAGACTAAGAAAATATGTGCGGCGGTTGCCTATCCAGCCAGCAATTTATTTGCCAGTAACATATCCTATCTACAGACTAATAAGAATTAAAAACCTGGGCAAGTCTGCAAATTATAAGAAATAATTCAAATAAATTGAAACGTAAGTAAAATGAAATGGGATGGAAATGGGATAATATCTTTAAAAGCAATAGTACAACGACACATAGACCTATAAATCTTAAATTTAATGCATGTAGAAACATAACACATTTTCACAAAGAATAATGTGATTTGTGGCCTATTTGTGCCAAAGAAGGAATGCCAACGCAAGTAATAAAATGTACTATGACATTCTTTATCCGAACATTGCCCCTACTATTCTGAGAGTTCCCCCATTTTATAGACATTCTACGCAAATTGGCCTAGCTATGATAATACTACATGAAAAGACCCATTTCATGGTTTGGAAGACGAATTGAGGCAATGTAGTTACTCGGTTGGAAAATAGGTTTTTATTGAAATCGTTTCGTGCTGAACCGGCTGATCGTGAACAATCCCATCTTCTTAGTGCTGTAGAATTTAATAGGCTATAGTAAGTATTTTATTCACATTGTAAAACTGTGGGCGTGGTCCTACTTCCTCCCTGGAACAATCCAGAGCTAAGTTTTTAGAACAGTCAGCATTTTGCTCGCTTCCATCGAGATGTATTCTAATGACCGCATTTGCCACCTTGGAGAATAAGGAAGCCCTAATTTTGGTACGAAAAGATAAAAATAATTTCTGCAGAAGTTTTATCAGTACTAAGTTGAATCTTTATGTTACAAATATGTTAATTGGACATATTTGTAACGAAAACAACAACCCAATTTTTGGATGAGCGCCGCGGAAATCAATTCGACCGATATCTGGAACTTCAAATCTAAACGGTCACATTTACACGTGATCCTAAAGTCAAAACGAGAACACCAAAGTCAGGGAGAGCTGTGCCAAGATGCTAGCCAAGATATCCGTAGAGTGGAGCTTGCCTCGAGGTTTTTCCTCGTACATTGGCCCTAGCATGAAGTGCCGGGCGCCGGTATTGATTAGACAGGACTGCTGAATGTTACATAACTACGCGACGCGCCCGCAGACTCGCAGACTGCAAGACTACCAGACCTACATTGATTATACTTCTATATTGATTTCGAAAACTACATCGACCGACTCCATAAAGAAACTATATTTTTGTTGCGTATCGCTCTGTTTCTGTTCGGCAAATTGGGTGTTACGTAACTTTGATTTCCTTGTGGATTTCACTGTTGGATGGAGATAATGGAATGCCTTATTTTCAATTCGAATTAGCCTTCTTCATCATATTACCTACCAACTATTGTATTATATGAATGTCGATGTCCCTTGCAATCATTTTAGGAGCATTTGCAAATATAAGTGGTGGAGTAAATGGGCTTACCTGTTAATGCTTTTAGTTCGGAAGCTGAAATCTAACAACACATTAATTACCCATACCTACGCCACGGGCGGAGCTATGTTGGTGATAAGGCTTTTTCCGTAATGAAATCTGACGCCACCGCCCCTGAACTTGATACATAATGCAGTATAGACTCCTTTCAAAGTACTGATATAGAACTCAAATAATAACTAGTATTTGGACATAGAGACACATAATGAACACGTCATATTCAACATTTACGTATTCAGAAATGATATCCAAATTGGTACAGAATCTTAAATATGTTTGTCTACCTTATATCAGAAACCGTATAGTAAGACTGCCTGAGGACATAAGGTAGTTCACCCCTTATTGTTACAGCACAGGGAAAGGGGGTGGGTACTTAATTCTAGTACGTTCCCACCAGTTTCTACGATTCCACTGAACCTCTGTATAATTTATGAAGCTCGGAACATGTTCACATCGTTGCTATCCCTCATATTGAAACTTACTTTGTGAGTATAATGGCGAAAAATCAATACATTGAGCTGTGCTAATGTATTTCCTTACAACGTAGTTATGAATACATTTTCTTAAGGACTGAGTTTTCATGCTTTAATTTTAAATGGAAAATTGAATATAGAGGCACTCAGTGTTTCCATTATAGGATCAAGTGACGTGATACCTTAATGTGACGTGACGCCCTCGATATGTTCCGTACAATTGCAATAAATTACGTGGGGTGTAAGTAGGTGTTATTATTTTCTTCGTATTTATTTATACTTCACACATTTGTATTGTTTATTTGTCTACACTTTATTTTTATTTTTATCCTTATCTGGCCTGACTGTGGCATCACTTTCACATTGGGCCCTATCAGAATACCAGCGATGTTTTTTTAATGTTACAGCACCATGCCGAGATAGGAGCCTTTTGCCTGGTACAGGACGAGTTTCGTTTCTTTTATTTTTTTAACTGTTTAATTTTAATTAGTAAGTTTTAAATACTGATAATTTTGATGTGTTTTTGTGTACGGGCTAATAGATGCTTTTTACTTTCTTTCTTACTCGCTGAAAATATTTCCCTCCTACCTCGGTAGACTTCAATTGAAATTCAATTGAATACAAGACAAAGTTACCAATGGAGATACCACAATTCAAATCAAATTTCTTTTTTGAAACGTACGCCAAAATGATTTCATTTCACTGTGCAGGTTAAGAATATAAGGGAGCTACCGCAGTATCGACATTTTTTTAAAAAGATAGAAACTGCGAATGTTTACTTTTATTTCATTCGAAAAGAACACTTTCTTTCTATTCTGAAACTATTAAGCTTCCTTTTCTTTCCTTTTAACTTTTTAAAAGCATTCCATTCTAAAGGCAAGTGATTAATGACTACCGCTTGCCACGGACCACCTGATGTCATCTCTGAAACCTCTGGAGGCCGTGCCCTGATGAATAACATTAATTATGTTACAGTAGATGCCCATTCCATTATTAGGAATTCCTGCTTTTCAGGAAAATTTTAATAACGCCAGTTTTGGAGAATTCGTCGTTGTACGTGCTATAAGGTTTTATGTGGTGCAAGTAATTCACGAACTAAACGCTGAAAGTCAACATGGTGAACGTAATTATGTTTGCCCTGGGTCGTGTCGGAGACAGACTCGTATACACGCTAAGCTCGATAGAAACCTCGTCTCTTGTCTCCTCAGTATCACGACACGTGTGTGATGTGTAAACTACTCCATTTTGCTAACAGAATTTAAATCCTTCATAATTGAACTGGGATTTTCTGGCTTTGTATCAAAAGGCGTTGTTTAACAAGTGATTTAACGCTTCAAAGGGTGCATTATGCAACTGCTTTTAGATATCGAAATCTTCTTTTAAAAACAGAGTCTGTTTTCTTTTCCGAAAAGTTTCTGACGAATTTTCCTCACATGTCCATTTGAGAAACTTTATGTTATGTAACGTTGTTCTTCCTAGAAAAAGATTAATGTTACTTCGCAGCTTTTAAAGGAGATAGACAAAGTATTGTTACTTCAAGATTTACGCATGTTATTGCTAGATTGACATGTAAGTAAGCAAGATTCGTTGTTCAAAGAAATTCTTAGAACAATGAATCTCCTCAACATTTTCCTTGCAAGATTATCTTTATGGTGTTTACGGTTGCTAATGTTGTTAACCGAAAATGTTCATGTCTAAATTGGTTACATCAGGTGTTAATTTGATTAATTTGTGTAGTCTTTCATCACTAATTGCCAGTTCATAATTTGTTTGGACGTTTTTGGTTTGCTTAATTAATTTGGCCACTTGTCAGAATTCAATCAATCATTTTAGAATTTGTGAAATGTAGCTTGAATTAGAGTGAATTTCATTCTTATTATTTGTGCCACTGCCTCCTTACGCAAAACAAGCACCTTGAGACTGAAGTTGCGAACGCCAAACCATGCCAGGCATACAATACAGTACCACTATCTCAACATCTGCGCTAACTTTTAGACAGTTTCGAGAGAGCCCCATTGTAAACCCCAACTGACATGAGTCATAACTACCCATCCCAAGCTGGTTTTCCAAATAATTTAATTACAATTTAGATTCCACCTTGCACATCGTTACCCGTCCTTCCAAAGTCTAATTATGTAATGGATAAAGCAGTACAGCCCTACAGTAAATCGAATCAGAATCAGTTTTGCCTGGATTCAACTGCACCGCGCAAGATAATGAATTCAATCTCTTTTGAATGGCCATCGCATTTATGCGGTCCGTTTATTGCGCCTGCATTTTGATGTTTCAGAGTCGTACAATAAACATTTGTTTGTCATTTAATTGCTTTCGTAGTTCGTTTACATGTTATTTATCACTTTTTGCTTGTAAACGGAGCCAGTAAATGGACATGTGGGTACCATAGAACTTTATACTCAAATTCGCCAATTTCAAGATGGGGGCGAAGCCGTGCACATCTGATCCTTTTCTATCTATCATACCTTACTAGCCCAGTACTACCCCGCAATGTCTTCCATCTTTTTTTTAAACTTTAGGTTAGATAAACAATATCCAAGCTATAATAAAAGCGATATCTTCTTTACCACACTGGTAAAATAGTTGCGTCAAAACTGAGCGAAACGTTTCGAAAATACATAGTCACACTGTGGAAAACATTTACTATTTTTGGAGATCCAATACATTAAGAAATGATTCACCCCACGAAACAAGATCCTCTACACACGAGCAAAATACATTCTAATAGCATCATAATTTACACGAGCAGGCTTTTCCTACACACTGCCGGATATAATCCTCCCTCCCTCTTTCCTTTTATGATGTTTTTCCTTATTCTGCTATCGATTATCTGGAGGAGAGCTTCAAAAACTTTTCCATATCTATCCATCTGATCGGTGTTTGTCATGATAATAATTCAGTTTTCAAAACTCAACCATTTCATACGTCTGCATTTCTTTTCCAACAAAATGCCATATTCTAGTTTCGTCAGGTTGATTCACCGCTGCAAAGAAGTTAAGTCTTCAAAGGTTGTCTGCTTCCCATCCTTACTAGATAATTTGGCTAATTTAAATTAACAAACCTAAACAGTTCTTTTCCTCTGACTCAGTCTAGGTACGCAGATTACCCCATTGAATAGGTTCAAAGGCCGAAATGAAATCCAGCTTTAACTGCAGTGTGCTCGCCATCCAGTCTTGGGATTGTGTGACTAATGCGTATGTCTGACAACGTATGTACGTGAAGCTGCCGCTTTATTGTCATGCTTTAGTGTAGAGTCACGTATTGTGTTACATGATTTATTGTTGTTATGTAAGGCCTAAACATCAGAGATATTTCTTTACTTAAAAAATTCATCAGGCTTTTGAAGAGGAAAAGTTTTTGCCCTGTCACACAGCGTGAAAATTTTCTAGATAATCGCATACTCATGACAGAGAATGTTAAATAATTTTCCATCCTTTTAGGTTATATTAGTGGAAGTTTATTGTTACACGTTATACGGTTTAATTAATTTAAAAGCTGAGAGATAACGAAGCATTATACAACTAGCGCTTTACGACGCCCACATCCAATTTCTCGCTAACGTTGCTATCCCGCCGGTGCGGCACATAATGATACCTAAATCATTTAGTGTGACAGTTAGTTTTTGTACAAGTGCGCTTATTCCCTGTTTTTCTACCTCCGTGTAAGTGAGAGTAATGTTCTCATAAATTGTATTAATTGCTGCAAGAAAGTGTGCGTTTTCTAATAAGCGCCCGACCTTCTCCATCTCAGATAAACTTTGGTATAAGATTGAAGATCAAGGAATTCAAAGAACGATTTTATATTCTCTAAGCCATACAGATCTGTGTAGAACAATAAAATATTATGCATGCCAGGCTTTAAAGAAACCTATTTCATTATTATTCTGGAAAGGATCGCGTCCGCAGCTTCACCTGATGAAAAGCGCAGACGTGCTTTAAAATGGAGCAGACTTGCCAACAAGTAATGAAATAGACGATACAAAGTTAGTATGAAGGTGTTCTTACAAAGAATAGTAATAGTGGAGTAAACAACTTTGTATGTAATAGCCTCTTTCGTTAAAATCTTAACTTTGCAGCTGAATGTCCGGTGCTAAAATCTGATGGAATCCAGACGCTCGACCAGATATCCGATAAAAATAAAGGAACTAAGGTTTTTTTACTCTGATCACACAGATGCTTTTCCGATGTGATTGGCTTCTTCGCGGTTGGAAAACTAAATAAAGAGAACGATCAGACTTCCATGTATTGTAACTACTCAAAGAAGTTTTATCTATTAGAAAAAAAGTCATCATTATTTATTTATTTAGTAGGTACAGTATAAACCATTTATACTAAATTAAACAATGCTTTTAATCGATCTTCTCACAGAACCACAACATTATAACATTATCGTCATAACATAACTCCAACGCCTATTTGTCAAACTAGGACCTTGATTATTTTTCAAGTGCCCACTTCTTCATCTAGATTCCAAATAGGTACAGTCACGAGCACCAAGATGTATACACTTTCCTTAATATTATAGCTATTTGCGCGAGAAGTAACGATTGTAACTAGGAGATATGATCTTTTTCATAAAAATATGAGTTCCAAAATACTATGTCCGTAATAACATGAATTTTTAATCAGTACAGTTAGGAGAAACACACTTTTAAAATTCTTAAGTGTTTACATATTATTAGACGTGACTGCACAATACTGTAATACAATAATAAAACCAATGTATTTCTAAATTGAACAATATCGTAGTATATTACCTAAATGGAAATAACTGATTACTATTTTGCGTGACTACCAGAGTGTCAAATAGAACTACAGTGCCATTTCACAAATTACTACAAAATAAACACCTGTCACTTTTATCTGCTCGTTTCATCGTTTGACAACTTTTTCTAACCCGTAAATGTTTTCTGAACGAATTACCGAATATTCGGGTCACATTCGTCAAAAACTTAAACGAATGGTGGACATTTTCTTCACTTCTGTGGGATAACGTCCTTAACAGAAAATAATCTAAGAAAATCTTTATTTTAATTAAGTTATTTGTTCACATTCAGGGTGTATACAACCTCATCACTAAGCCATCAACCAAGCATTCTGTACATCGAATTACGTAACTTTACGCAAATATTATTGCTTTTTTTTTGGTGAAAAATCATGTTTTGTGGTAGAACTCAATGTAACGCACTTAAAACATTGTGCTGATGAATGGATTGAATAATTGTACGGAGTTCGTAGAGGTGTGTAAATTAAAAAAAATCTTGCAAAAAAACCTGTAAGAATTTAAAAAAAATAGTTGTCAAAAAGTTGTACCTAAATTTGACCCCCAATAAAAAATACTTTTAAAAAAGTTGTAGAATTACCCCTAATACCTCCGTAACTAGAAGGTTCCCAGGACCAAAACCCCGAACAAAAAAAAATGATCGCAATGACGACGGGGAGAACTTGTGCCTTTCCGTATTGTATAGAGGTGTTTTACACTTTTTAATTAAAACATTTTAGCTTGAAACGCCAAGTTTGCTGTTATTTAAGCAAATTATTATTCAAATTATTAAATTTTTATTACATATTCTTCCAGTGGTGATTTTTGTAACTTTAACAGTCATTAATATCCGTTGGGAGCGCAGCAAAGCTCTGAAAAAATTAAATTTGCAATTCTGCAAGGCAGCAGAGGAGCTTTTCACAAATCTCATTTGATCGCTCCGGTCTTTACTCCGTCGGCGTCGACTTGCCAATTTTATTTTTTTATTTATAAGTATGCCAAATACATCAAGAAGAGAAATGATTTAAACAATCGACACATACTGCAAATAAACTGCACTCAATCGTTTCAATGGACTGTTCAAGGAGTAATTTCGTTATGATTAATTGAATTATCTGGCAGACGTTCCAGAATAATTCAGTCAGACACTTTAGGTCCTTAACTGAGTTACTAATAAAATCCAGAGTGCACAGGCGCCGACCACGAACTCTGGACAGACGTGAAATTCATTCATATACCTCGCCCACGCCCAATTGGACCAAACAGTTAATATAGTAATAGAGAACGAACGAACTTACCCAAAAGTTTTCCCTTATATTCGCAAAGTTCCAACTTAATGTTTCTTGGAAATTGCTCATTTACTCTCAGGTGTCGCTATGTATGTTACTCTAGGTATCTACAGTTTTCTTAATTTTCTCCTGCCTAAAACTAATTTATACGATTTATTCTTTGAGATGTATTTCAGAGTATTAGAGAGACGCGACGAGAGCACAAGCTTAGGTTTCTTCAAACAACATAAAGGCGTTTTTTCTTTATACTTAATTTGATTCATTTACTTTTGAGCCCTAATTAGTATGCCATGCACGTCCTCCACGGACGAATGGCTTTAGCTTAATCTCACATGAAATTCAATCATTTCGTAATTTTTGGATTATACGAGATTCAGCTCTGAATAATAAAATTTCGTTTGTAAACGTTAAAAGCTTGTGTAACATCGTGATTATTTTCACTTAGCAATGTATGTCTAAAACTGTGGTGCATTGAACTGATCCAAGTGAACGGATATCGTGTGGGGACTGTCCAGATCCACCGGTGCGGACCGCTTCGAGTAGATCTCACCGGCAAAAGCCAGTAACGGTCAAAAGATAATCGTTTAGATTCGGGTAATGCTCTCACATGCACTGACGACGGTCCCCCGGACTCCTTTCAAGACCTTTTTTTACTGAGCAGAGCAGTGGAGTGAATAATTAATTTGAGATTTATATCTCACTTGCGTGTTTTCACGTTCTCGACCTTTGTGTTTGTAATTAATTAATGATGATCTCGTTGAGGGGTCAATTCATTTGTAAGACAGTATCGTTACTTATTTTAAGGAATCCAAATAGGTACAGACTTAGTTTGTAGGTACTTTAATTCGGTTACGCCGTTTTTTTGTAAGTACTGATGGGAAATCATCAAATAACTTCTCCCACTCAGGGCTGAGCGGGAGGAAGTGTCATACTTTTACTGACTAAAACCCATCCATGTTACTTCCTCGCCCTTTACGTTCCGGAACCGCGATATCTCTTTCGATCAGTCCCGCAGCCCCGGATTCTGTTACGCCCTTACGTCGTATAACACCTTCAGCAATAATATGTTGCTAGCGTGAATATTAACAGCAAATAAGCCCATAATTTGAAAGATTAATACCTATTATGCATGCGATAAAAAGTTATAGAGTTACTCCAATATGAAGGTAATGTGCCTATGCGGTGCCGTCAAGCTCATAATTAAGTTATGTGGAGCGCGGCAATTCTCACGTGCATTTAACACCGGCTGATTCGCGAAACACCCTGGAACCTGGTTAGCACACCCTACTCGTCGCCAATGCCAGGATTAGCTAATTAGTGCGAAGTGAATGAGCGTTACGCAACACTGATCACAACTAGATTTCAATGAATCTTTCAGTGCAGCGGCCAGCAAATGTCCAAGGATCGCAAAGCTTTCCTATTCAGAATGAACATGAGCTTTTCCATGGATTTCGAAAGTTTCTCGATGTCGTGAATACAAAGGTGTGCGGCGAGTTTTAAAATTCAATCCCCCTTCAGTACAAAAGCTGCAGGTGTCAGTCCACAGAGAACCTGTGGTATTACGCAACGATGCGTACCTTTCTTTGTTGTGCTTCTAAAAAGGTTTTGTCTCCGACTCGTACCCTGCTTGCTAATCCCCTGAATGCTAATGCAGCCCTCCTACCGCAGTTCTCAAATGTCACGCGTCCTTTTCCACGTGTTAGTAACTGAAACATTTTCAAACAGTTTAACGGCTTCGTGGTTAATCCATTGCCCCATCGTTCACAATCAATATATTTTGTTTTATGTTTAAAAGGTTTATAAAACAAACATAATTATTGTGTAAACCAAACGGAAACAGAGTTGTTAACCACTAAAACTCGTCGGTGTAACCAATATTGCAAATATCAGTGGTAGTTTTTAATTTATGATTCAAATAAATCTGCTGTTTCTGTAAATATTGCGTTTATCATGTTACCGAAATACCACTATGAACCTTGTTAAAACGTAGCTCTTCAACGCATCAACCAATGGTGAGTGGAGTCGAGACGTGTGCAATTTTTAGAATAGTTACTGAGAACTATAAATATTATCTGGTAGTACATATTGCAATAAACTTCCTTCGTCTTCACCTTCAGTACGCTGAGTCGAGTGAATCAACAGCACAGGCCGTAGCAACGACTGTGACGTGCTATGCATATACTTGCTCATATAATGTTTACTCTGTAATAATTTCATTGACTGAATTTCGTGGAAGACGTATCTCACTAAGCAGAGACACGTCTTTGGCAAGGCCGCGCGTTTTCCGGATGCTTCCGATCGAAATCCCCTTTGACGAACGTAATCCCGTGAATTTTAACTCGATTTCATTTATTATTTCCGCTCGCAACTAATGTCATTCGATGCGAAATTTGGAGGTTTTATGAAGCCCCCATTCGAGATATAACTTGATCCCGGAGGTTATTTATTGAATTTTATGTGTCTTTTATGGTAGCTGACATTGGCGCTTGTACTCAAAATGGCATTGTGCTTATAATTTGTTCATACATCGTAAGTATATAGATTATAGTGGATCCTTCCTACTCGTATTCGTATGTCCTTCGATGTCCCAAGAACTAGTAACAAACTGAATAGAAGAATTACCTAATCATACTGTTGTAAATGACAACATAACGTCCATTTAATCGAATTGGATCATGTCAGGCTTTTAATCTCGCAGATTTTTAATCGAATTTCGTTTAAAAAAGTTTACGTAAAAGCAAGAAAAATCTCGAACTCCGAGCGTATTCAATCAGTATTAGTTGTATCGATCAAGACGCCACAGCCTGATTGAAAACACCATTCAACTAATGTCCTAGCTAAAGATAAAGCAGACTCGGAATACCATCGCCTCGCTTCTGCCTGTAGGCAAATCTAATATCGTAAATTGACTCGACTCGACGGTTTATTCACTTTGGCCTCGCCCGACTCGGCTGGAGGTGAGGTAAAACTATTATCCCCCTACTTCATAGCGTTAGCAAAATCAAGAGCCCCACTGGCACAGTCCCACATCCCAGTTGCTACAGCTTCTAGAATATTCGGAGCGGAAAAACCAGGGTGAATAGCCCTGAATCTCTTGATACATTTACTAGATTAAAACATTCATGCAAATTACACATTTCGGTTTCTGCGGTGCTGAAAGTTTACTCCTTATGATCTCCTAATGTCTTTATTGTTTACCAATGGTATTAAGTCACGTTGCCCTAATAAACGCGTTACTTTATTCTGCACACATTTGTTCGCGTACCGTAGCATCAGCTATATGTTTAGTATTATGGAAATCTAATATTGAAATATTGACACGACAAGCTACTATTATCGATCACGTGTTGAGTGTGTACCCATCTTCTTTCAGGCGGTTTGAAGCGGTAGTTTACCAGCCCTAGAGCTATAAATCAGTGATTTCTTGCGTTCTTGAGAAATAATGCTTGCTAACTTTTCATATATAGTGTAGATATTTCTCAATCGCCACATGTAATCATTCACACCCATCGGGATTCACCGCCATAATATCTTTCGATAAGAAATCTTCAAACAAATCTTTCCCAAAATGATTTACACGCTGTATATTTTGTGGCCGATCACATTCCAGCACCATTTCGATGTGTTCTTGACCGATTTTTAGTTTCCTACCCTTTTGGTTGCCGGTGTTGCTACCGAGACTAAAAGAAGCCAGTGTAAAATGTGCGTACATCTTGTGATAGTACAATGAATAAACATAACTTTGTGGAAATGCTAATCGTTATACACATTGCTGCTTTCGCTTTGGGCTAAGTCAAATATTACTTTTGATTTTTTTGGCTTCGTTAACTGCCTCTTTTTTACACTTACTATTATATTTAATGCGGATTACACTCCGTATCTTCGGTCGTTTTCTGTTATGGGTGTAGCTAACTCTAAATTAGTTGGCACACTCTAATCCACGTGGAGCTTAAATGTAGCGTACCCGTTTCTCTTAGCTGAATCTTTACAACCTGGAACTAATCGTTCATCTTCCTTATCCTTACTATTTATAGTGTCTTGTCTGGATAAGCTTGCATCACCACTATTTTCTGTTTCATCAGCTCGACCCTGGTTTTTCGTTTGAGATATGATATTTTCTGGTATTGGTCTGACCTGTCCTACTCGGCAAGCTAGCAGTTACAAAAATGCATCAAACTCTTTCAGTTTCTCTTCAATACGAGGTTTTGAGAATGAATTTGGAATTATAATTTGATGAATGTTCGTTACATTATAAAAAGAGATCATCTTGTTCAAGCTCCTTAAAACCTTTACGACTTCGTAAGTCTATTGTGATAAGTAATTTTATCTGGAACTCGCACGTTCCTTGTCGTTTAATGAGGTTTAGCTCTTTATATGGCGTTTATGGAGTAGGGAGCCGTAAAAGTGGCGTTAAAATTTAATTAATTGTGACAGTTTTGGCAAAGGATCCTTAAAATTCATTGCTTTTATTCCATTCCTTCAGATTTTTTTTTATGACCGGCATTTTTAGAGGAATCTTGAAGAAGAAGATCATTTCAAGTCCTAGAGGAAATATTTTAGGACTTTAGTACTTACCTTAAGAAAGAAACATTTTTACAGGGACGGAATTTTTTTTTCTTTGATGAGGTTTACTTATTATATTTCGGAAAGATGGTTAAGGACTTAAAACAGATATCAAGGAAATAGAATATTCCGATACACATGACGAGCATATCAGTTTTAGAAGATCACGGATATAGGATATTTATTTCATCTTGTATATAGTGTTTTCTGAAAGCTCGTAACATTTATCTTTACAAAGATTTTTCTCGTCATTGTTTAGAAAACCTTTCCTAACAAATTATTTGTTAACTATCATTACTAGACCAAACTGTTTTAAGTCAGTAATTGTGGAAGTAAATTCTTTTTAACATAATCTCATTTGTGCTAACAATCATAGCTTCAGTTGAGTGGGAAAATAAACATTACACACATTAGTAACAAGCAGATCTTTTAGTGAGATATCTGTTTGTTTTTCTTATGTATCTAATAGCGTTTGCGGTAGAAGAGCAAACCTAATGGACTGCTTTATTAGAATCTTCATCGCCAATTCGGTTCGATTGATATATTACTGTCTACCATTGCAAGTTCTTCTTTTTGGTACAAAATACCAAACGGAAAACTACTACAGACCACCGGCTGGTAGTAAAATCCATGCCGTATATATTTGTGTTGGAGAAGTTCAATACCTTGTTACAGTTACATAACGTTACGAGCCGTCGTACAATGGGTTGCGCCACAAAATCCTAGTTTTGCGCAAAACTGATATTTTAACAAGATTTGTGGTTCAAAGTTTCTGGTTGAAGTCCCGTAAACCACAATCTCTTAAATTCGGCTTTTGAAGTGGTTTACAATAACTTTAGGGGTTTTATGCTCACATTTCGCCGACGAATATAATATTTGACGGCATACGTCACCTAGTTACCTATATACGAAAGTTTACCTTATATCCCGACGTACTTACTCAAGCCGGGCTATTTCTGAAGCACGCGGATTGCGGTCTAGGTATTTTGCCTAACAATAGATGATTTACTATGTTCACGAAGAATACGTTGCTAACAGATACGAAAATATAATGCATTTTCCAGCTTTTGGATTGATTTCTGGAGCCCCCGAGCAGCAAACAAGTGAGGACGAAATATTTAATATCTGAATCATTCGCTCCAAACTATCATATCCAAGCCGTTGAACTTTAATGTAAAAAGTTGGTCCAATAATTCACTCAAAATGCAAATGTCCAGGCCCCTTATTCACAACCATTCGACTTGCTTCCGATTCGGAAAGTCGTATATCTGTCTTCTTCAGGCATTACGAAAACGACCGAGATAGACATACGACTTTCCGAATCGGAAGCGAGTCGAATGGTTGTGAATAAGGGGCCAGAATTCTCTCGAGACCGATCGGTTTGTTTTCCCGTTTGTTTGAAAAGATGAGGTTCTTTGATACACGTAGAGATGTTTTTTCTGTACCATAACGTTTCTTATGGAATTACGTAATCTGACATACAAATTCCATACTTGCGTTGAGGGAGGCTCAATTTTCTCACCGGAGATGAACATCTTCAGCTAGTTAGCATTCCCCGCTCCATCGGGTGTACTCGTCAGTACTATTTATGCGGCCACTTCAGCCGGCTCCTCGACTCGGAACGCCTCATTATATTATAAGCTTTCAGCGTAGTTTTAAAATTATGAGCAGTTTGAGATAGCGCTGACTGGAAATTTATTGCACCATCTATTCTTCTTGAGGATGGCCGCTGAATATCTTATGATGGCTCATTTGAAACCGCCGTCGACTGATAAAATTCATCACTTACAATAGTCCTGTTTACTGTACATTACTTTATATATCTTTTGTCTAGAGTTACGTAATTCCTCGAGTTCAGTTCAGGAAAGGACTAGGATGTACCTAAGCACGTTAGGTTGCTCTTGTATTGATCAAGTGCGCAATACATCCTCTCTGATCGAATTTACGGCTCGTGGCCTAATGAAGGTTATTAGTTGTCTTCAGCATTATCTCAATATTTCCCATATAAGGGGTGATTTGGAAAATAATTAATGTTGGTGGGGCAGTGTGCGAGACGCGTTAGGTAACTGGCGGCGCGCGAGCGAGAGAGAAGACGGCGCGCGCCGACTCCACTATTGATCGTGGAGAATGACGCCCGGGGTGACCCAAATAGAGCCTCCGTGCACCCTTCGCCCCCCTAACCGCGCACCCCTCTCTGACACCCCGCCCGCCGCCGGCCGCTTCACGACGAATTTTCATATCAGCCGGTCTTTCACGACGAAGGAATGGCCCGCTGCCCCGACTTTGATACTAATGCTTTACATAATATATCATGAACAACCCTGTGAATTATCTGCGTTTAAAATCTCTTTGTCGCTTTTAACTTTTTGACTTGAATTTCATGTCAAGCAGGCACAATAGGGCCATTTTTGCGGCAGATAGCCCTTATGCCACCAATATCCATTGTATTTGATGTAACTACAGAAAAATTAACAATCATAAGAACTACTTCAACAAATGATAATTTTCTTGCAACCTACTGAATTTCAATAACAAGCTTATTTATATTTAGCTCATTCCACTTTACGTAATAGGTACCTAAAGCGGCAATTAGGTCTTAAAAATTGTCCACGGTTTTGACCTAATAATTAGTCGCTACGCAGTATCAGAACGGAATAAGACTTTTCCAAGTGACGTACGTTATATAATGAACAAAGAAAATGGTTGAAAGTGCATTAAATATAAATTCAACCCCATGGCGTGTTCGCATGGCACGGTAACTGACCTATGCTGGGAGCCACCCTGCCGGCAGCCCGGCGGTGCATGCGTACTATATTATTCACCTAGCTGACATATTGCAATTATATTGATCGCTACCGGTAAATTTTACTTGGTTGTCTATGGTGATGTGTTGCTAACCGTTGTTACTTGGGTTATGTAATGTTCCACATTTTTTAGTAATTCAAAAAGTAGATCCCGTAGGTAGGACACTAATTACCAACTAGGAGACACGGCAATTAAAGATGAAATGATACGTATGCTTCAGATATTTATAGCTCTAGCTATGTACGGAAGTTTCCATAGCTAGAGCCTAGAGCTCCCTCGAGTTTAATTAATCCTCGGCAATTACGCAGAAAAACTGTTGGAATGCTCACAATTCTAGATCAACTGAAACAATGAGTGGAAAAGTCCTTTTGTTTCACATCCCAGTCCAGAGCTAGTAAAATGAAAAATACGCGCACAGGCGGGGCACGACGGACGCTGAAATTGAAAAGTGTGCAACTTCACGTTTTATTGTAACAGGGAGAGGCATAGGCTGCAGGAGATTGCGAATAAAATGTAGCAACGATTGCTTCAACGCATTTACGATCGAGTTTTTCACCCAGACTGTTGCAAAGTTATTGCGGTCGTCTGGGTTCAAAAAGAAAAGAATTTTCCGCTGTTTTACATTTAAGCTTTAGCATCTTAATGAGGAAGACAACTTACACGTGTCAACCATGCTTATTATAACGTCGACCATTCTAGCACCATTATAATTAAAAGCTAATATTGTTCGAGGGCTTTTGCGTGCTCAAGTGGAGGTGTAGGGCTGGTCGTTGGCTGTGTAGCGCCTGCGATGTGTCTATATTTGCTGACGTATAATTACGCTGGGGCAAGCGGCGTCAAGTGCCGGAAATTAATATCTGACAGGTATCACCCTCGGTGTGGCGGAAATGTATTCCGCGGTAACCACTTCACGTCCGAAAATGTCCTGGACATTTTCACTCTTTGGGGTGATAGCTCGTTTTGTTTCGCCTAGTTCGGTATGCATTTAAAATGTACCCTTGTTTGTAGAGGCCATTCCGTACGTTTTATATGTTGTAACACTTATAGTAGTCACGCAACACGCATATTATAATAGCGTGTCTGCGTCGGGAAACCCTTATAAATGAGTCATTGTCATAGCATAGATGAATAGTTAATGGCCACAATATTGTATAATCGAAGATATAACGTAACGAACACTTTGATGTAAGTGTGGCTCTAATCTGGTCATTATTATCAAGCCCTGACAGCTTTGCAACTGGGTATGATGTTGACAGGGATGACGTGAAAATTGATGAGTTTCAACCCTGTCATTAATCCTTTCACCTCGTATACAGAGGGATGAATTGCTAAATTCAACACGAGCGTAAAACTAGATGATGCGATTGCAAAAGGCGTTCATATTTTTATCGGAAAATCAAAGAAAAAGTTTCCAGACAGTAACGTGTTTATTAAAAGCCATATTTTTAGAATGATGTTTCTAAAAGTCTTTACAAGTTATTCTTATCTAAGTAACCTATTTAAAATTAACTTAAGCTTTTCTTCGATAACATTACGTCATTATTGTTGTTTTCGTCCATAATAGGATTATCTAGTTACTTTTAGCCTACTCATCAAAAAAGTATTGTTTACACGTGTCTAAAATAAACGTAATATTGACCTACCTAACTAAGAACTATACTAGCATAATCGCATAGTTTCAGTATAGTAAGTACTACTGTGTAATTAGTGTCGATTTTGGTTCACACCGTTTTGGAATTTCTAAAGATCGCCTATGTAACAAGCAAGAGCAAGTTTCTGCGTTCACAAATAAATGCTATTTTATTAATTTTCCAAAAAAATAATGGCACAAAGCACAAAACTTTGTAATGCTCCATCAAATGCTTAACTTATGTAATGTATTCCAAACCGACACGTGGACACACGTTCCTATTGAAGCCCGAAATACTAAGTTTATTACTGCTACCTTTTTGATCTCTTTGGTATAAATAACAAAGGCTTTGGTAAACAATTTCGACTATTACATATACGTTCCGCAGAACATTTTCCGATGTTCACACATCTTTTCAGTCGTTGATTTATTTATTGCAGCCATATTTTTAAGACATCAATCATTTATTCAGACGCTAGTTCGCTGTTAGTGCTACGTTATTCATGGCCTGTCCTGGTTTCCAGGCAATCGGATCGATCAGCACTTGCATACGGCGAAACGAATGTTCCACAAAGAGGCCGATGGCAATTTACTTCATCGATTATCTAAAATTAGCTTCGGAAATGCATCGCTTGTTCTTCGTTCAGAAATTGTTTTTAGGCTCTTGTTTGTGGCCACAGTTTATCACGATATTTGTTGCGAACTTTTCAAAATTCATTGAACATTCTACGATGCGGTTACTATGCTCAGCTGAACGAAAAATACGAGAAGTTCAAGCTTGAAATACAATGTGTACCGGACAAAAGATTTAATGACCCCCATATAACACGGCTAAAGCCTCTTTTTTGGAGGTAATGCGGGTTTCTAGTCCGCGATCAAAAGTAATAAATTCCGCGTGTGTTCCAGAAGCTGAAACCTACGGATTTAGCCGACCGGGGTAGTTACTTTGTGAGGGCCACTGACTATAAAACATTTACGTCTAGAATTTATTTATGTGCGGAGGTTATGACATTATCATAATACGAATGCAATAAACCGGACGCAAATGTATTCACTCACTATAAAATTTATTGGCCACCCAAATATAAACTAATGGTAACGTTGATGCTTTGGAAACCACAAGTCTTGATCAAATGAATCTTCCCAACGAGTTTGACACTTTAAATATCGTCTACATCTTATTTTGGTGATAATAAGCCCTCTTCCGCTAAGAGTTTGCCCTCAAGATAAGACCGTTTGTCAATAAGTACTCAATATAGTATTAAGGATGGGCGCGCCGCCCGCCGAGACGGCCTTCCGCCCGCCTACGCCGCGCGCCCTACCAACAAACGCTCATAAAAATTTATTAACGCCGTGTATAAGAACGTTCGTGTAGTGACTATTATAATAGCCACTCCATATATCAGGCGGGGTACGTAGGATTAGGCTAAACAAGTTATTTAAGTAATTCTGAAATCGTACAAATATTTGGTAGATAGTATCGTTGGTGAACGTACGTCGCCGGAAAGCTTGTCGATCAGTAGGGGCTGTCAACGTACCGGTTGTGGAAGGTTACGAGCGGGGCGGTGGCGGCAGAGGGCGCCGCGCGCAGCGGGTTGCGCGCGTCGCTGGTGCGCGGCGCTGGCGTCGTGACGCAGTGTGACGTCAGTGCGCCGTCGGCTCGATACGCGCCGGCCCCACCGTCAGTCGCCGCCCGAAGCAGGCCGTCGAACGTCGCGCCCTACGCGCCTCCGCCATCCGCGCACCTCTCTCATACCGGGTTTTAGTTTCGTACAAAGATGACATAGCCAGTGCCGTGCCACGAGACTACGTGAAAGCGCACACTTTTTAAGTTTTTACGTTTGAACGAGGAAACCGTAACGGTCCCGTTGTTGCAGAACTAGCGACGACCCACCCCACTCCGTTGAGGGAAAGAGGCGAGACCGAGAGGCGGCTTGTTCCTTTTTATCCGCCTTTACATAAAGACTAGCGAAAATGGGCGAGGTGAGTGCGGTGCTTGCAGTAGTGCTTGCCTTAGCCTTTACAGTAGCGTGCCGAGTCGGCGAGACAGTGCTTTCGTGAAGGTGTAAGTGCATGTCGCAAACAGTGAGTGCGGAAAGGTAACGAACGAGCCCCCGTCTGCAGCAGGGCTCGGCTGCTCGTGGACAGTGCTTGCGATCCTCGTCTCATGTCTCTGTGTGCAGTCTCACCGCAGGAAACCATTTGCACGTTCCATCGCCTTTGTTCTGTCACGAAAATTCAACCGGTCCAATATCCTGTGCACGAAAAGTCGTCGTTTTCCTCCGTGTTACCGCTTGACTTCCTTTGTCCATTTTAATTATAATAATGCACTGAATGTCTTTTAGTCTGTAGTTATTATATTTTTAGGATACGATTTAAGGAGATTTAAGGATATAATATTTAATTGCGAAGTTCGGGCGGCTGAAGAGGAGCAATGTATCGGAGACGGCGCCGGTCGGGTTGCGTAACTCGGCGTATCGATCTGTGCGGAGAGGGACACTCCGCTCGGTCCCTCATATGCCAGCACCGAATCATTTCCTTGAAACATCCTGATATATTTCCATTTACCTAATATTTCTAAAAGAATTCCTTCAAAATAGAATCGTCTTGAGTCATATTCAGTAATTCGGCATTTAGATTATTTTGTCTTGATATTATAATCATAAATACTTAATTCTAAAGAAAAAAAAATATTAAGCGATCTCTCAAAAAGAGATCGGTCTTAAAAATTGCCGTTCGTATTACAAAAGATTATTAATGTTTTAAAAATCGTATTTAAATACTGTTTCGGTAGGGTAGAAACCGGTTTAGCAAAAAAAAATCCAATACGGATTACCATTTTTCGAAATCACAGTACCGCTATGAATTAAATACACGACATCAAAACTTGATGAATTTTCAAATAGAGGTTTATTTAATTCCACAATATCCTAATTTCAACTCGAACGGTGCTACAAAAAATTCGTCTCTTCTAAAATTCTCGCCTAAATCATTTTATTCACTTCGCTAATAATACGCCAAAAAATAAGTATGATATAGAGATATCCTTTTTTCCACAGTTCAAAGTAGTATCAGTTAAAACAGAACACCCTCAAAATCTGTACATTTCGCGCAGTACAATTCCTGTTAGCTGAAAATATTGATTTTAAGCTCTCAGCGTGCCCTAGTTTCCTCACGCCCATTTAGGTCGAATGTCCTGTCTTGTACAAACGTCATGTCCTGATCACATGATCATATTACTAAGGCAAAAAGACCATTCCTCACTAGGTGTTCTGGAGGAAGTGGCTAACAGGTTGTCGCGGGAGCCAACCGTGGTTCGGACACGACAACTATAAGAGTACCGAAGGTTTATTAGAAAATTGCCTTCGTCATTATGTCATTTAAATCGCATAGAGTACCGTCGCTCTATTGGAGTATTTCCTTTATCCTTTATGACGACAGCACGCATCAATTAGGATGCTAGACGTGGTCCTTGAAGGTGTTTCCTAATGCTCTAAGCTTCTTCTGTCGTCTTGACACTTCTTCTCATTCTTCTTCGTCTTCTCATTGAAATTTAAAGCTATTGGAAGCTCTTGAGTTAACTGAACAAACCATTGTTCTGCAGTCATTCTTCTCGTTTAAACTTAATCCGGCTAGTTTTCTTTAAAGGAAATCTGTTAATAATTAACGCGGATTGGAGGACTAATTCTAGTCACGTTTCAGCAATCGAATCAAATTTTGTACTGCATTTGCATTTAAATAACTTACGAAGAATTACAGTTCTGTCATACATTATAAAGAGCAGAGGTACCATTTCAGCAGTGATTATATCATTCCGCTAATAAATGAATGCATTACGATTATAGGACACATCTGCTGTAGATTGTCGCCTGATAGTTGTCCAGTGTCCACCATTTGTTGCCACGGCCACAGTGCCATGGACTGGTGCCATGCATTGCGCAATTACAGAACTATTGTCATCCTTTGCAGACTAATCACTTCCTCTTGCATTCCTCTCAGATCGTCTCGGGTCTCCATACCATTCGGATCTCAACATTGCCTTAGTAACAATTCCTTTCGTGTTCAGTTATAGTGACTTGTACTTGCATTTCAAATTATTTTTCGGTACTTACAATTTTTTTTTCGAACTATGATAGACAGTTGATGTTTTGAAGTAATAAGAACAACAGAACAATTAAGAATTCATTGTTCTTAATTTGTCAGTACAATTACACAAAGGTTATCAAAATAAATAATACTTGTGTAACTTTCAACCTTATCTTCGGGATGGATGACCAAATAACTTTTTCGGTTTTTAGTCTGATTGTTTCTTTTGACATGGACATATCAATAACAATAAATCATAATCGTTAACGCAAATTAAGATCGAGTGCAACTTGTTATTTTATCAGACGCCCAAGAAATAGCTCACGTGCTAAGTGGATCTTTGCTATGAAAACGAAGTAACAGCTCTGAATCTTCCGGTTGATTTAAGTATTGTGGTAATTTAAATGCAAAAACAGTAGTAAAATATTTTCTCTAAGAGTTTTCTTTAAAAGAAAAATTGTGTTAGCATCACAATCAATCACCGGTGCTGCTAATGCAAGATTATAAAATAAATGCAAATCGATACATTTTTCGTTGCTTCTAAATTTCAATGTCGATTCGCCCACGGTACATGTTTATTGTTCCATTTACTCGTCTAGATCTAGGAACATGAGTCTGGATTGTTTAGATCAGATAGGCAGTCGAACCATGTAAAATACTACTACTCTACTGCATCCGGTGAGACTAGTAGTCGATCCCAGCAGTTGGGAAAAGTCTAGATCTCCAGATAGGCCACGGGAAAGTAGGGTTTAGATAATAATAGTGTTTTGGCACCGATCGTAGATCGCGGCGTCACGGGGATCCGGAGGCACGTCACTTGCGCCGCGCTTCATTAATGTTAAAAATAATTGTCTCATTCACGCGTCACGCATCTACTACAGTAGTAACCACAAATTTTCGGTTTAAAGCAGCTTTGCGGCCGTGGCAATGAATCTTCGCCGGCCGGCTGACACATGACATGGCATTTGTATGCCATTCGTTGACTGAATCACCTCTGTTTAATATTTTGACGAGCTATCACAGCAATTTTAATTCATTCGTTTGTCAGAGGTCAATGATTTAGCACGATTACGCTTGTGTAAAGAAATTGCTTCACACGCGCTGCGGAAGACCCTTCCACAACAGAATTACTTTTAACCGATCCTCTCGTTTCAAGGTTTAAAAAGTGGGTTAATCATCCCCATGTAGACGGTTGATGTTTTATTATTGCTAGAACCAGTTTCGATTTTCCATCAGATATTCCGGTTTAACCTTTATAGAGATTATAAATGCGGTCGCCGGGGCCCCGGGGTGGCAACCTTGTCTTTTAGCTATTTATGTCGAGGGTAGCGCGCGGGGGTTGGGCCGCAGTGCGCATGCCCGATGTGCGCGCCGCTTATGTAACTCGGGACACGCCGCCGCGCCGCACCGCCTCCGTCGCCTCTGTCGCATGTCAGTTCCAGTGTGGCCCCTGCCTTGCACCGTGTGGTACAAGACAGATGTCAAACTCATACACTCCTATGAATATTGTGTTTTCATCATGCTCTCTCGCGCCGCCGTTATATCGACACCCCTTTTGTAAACTTCAATCCATCTTGGATATCCATTATTCATACCACCCCTACCCGTAACGGAAGTCGGACTTCTCGTTTACTCGAAGGTTCCCTTAATTATACAATCCATTACTCTTAGCATTTTCCGCCACGAGTGCATTTCACGGCCTGTTATTCTAGTTATTCTCGCGATAACCTTCACGGAAATTCTGGGCGCGGTTTAATGAGGCCTGCTATGAAAACGTTCATCAATTATCGACGGCGACGGCTGACTTGTTTACGGCACCGCGGACGCATTTAGACTTTGTGACATTACTCCCCTTTAGCGCATATAGCGTACTCGTTCGTTACGTAAGAGCCCATATCCAGGCAATTTTAACTTTGAGGTCGCCCATTACTGAGTGAGTAGTTGGACAGTTAACAATAACACACCCTGACGATAGGACGTACTCCCTGAAGCATAAATAAATCCAAATCACTATGGATAAAAATAATGTGAGTATTCAGTTGTAGTATGGACACTTGGTATTATACTTTGGTGTTCGAGGTTCGTTCTATGTGTAAAGTCGTCCATGCGTACCTGTCCGCCTGTGCGGTGTCCTTACATTCGCTCAGGTTCGCACGCGCAGCTAGTTCAGACCAATTGAGCGCCATTGAGCCGTTGGTCCCTAGCTCTATAGAGTACTCGATCGGCAAGGTTATGCCTCATACGCTCTGTTGCTGTGTAATGCTTTGCAACTGAACGCTTTTCAAATAAATATGTACTTCTATTGAATTTTTCCGTACACTCCCTTTCAAATTGTAGTTTATTACATCAATAGTTAGCACAATCATCATTAGGTGCAATTTGTATATTAGCGCTACCCTTTGTCTTATTTTAACATCAACATGCATTTCGTCATTTATTTTTTAACAAAGTGCCTGGATTGTTTCATGTTTATTGAGAGAAGATACAGCATCCAGATGCTTTATGATTTTCTTTTACATGTTTTGTTGTTGAGTATCGATATCGCATGCATCTCATTTTTGTTCTTCATGCATTTCATGAGATCCTTTTGGGATGGTTCCATTCGATATCGAGGCTCTTCACTACCACCCATTCATCCATGAGTGCATGGCCCATAGGGCCGCCTAGTAGAATGTGTCTAGCCCCTAGTTGTGTTTACAGCATGGCCGTACCGACTCGTACCGCGTCGCCACCATTGGACCCATTAAGGACGATAACAGAACCGCTGACGGACAGTACAAGGTTTTTATATACATTACCATCTTTCATTATTATCTTGCTAAGTGACCCTAAGGCGCCAGCAGCCCCAAGACGAGCAGCTGTCAACATTAAAGTATTGCATGGTTTTCAATGCACTTTATTTCGCATTGCATTTTGATACTTCATCATTTCGCTTGTATGATATAAGCGAAAACTGTTCAGTAATGTGTTAAATTATAGAGCCGAAAAATACTTATGCCGCGTATTCACATATGTTTTGTGTAAATTTTACAGACACGCCGGAAACCACCCGCGAAAAAACGGAAACCAGGAGATTTAGATGATCTCAAACAGGAGTTGGATATCGATTTTCACAAAGTAACACCCGAAGAGCTCTACCAAAGATTTCAAACACATCCCGAAAATGTAAGACTTTTAAAACTCAGCAATACAAAACTTAACAAATCTTGAAGTGGAACATGGAGTACACATCTTATCTTCTTTTTTCCAGGGCCTTAGTCACGCAAAAGCGAAAGAGAATCTCGAACGAGACGGTCCAAACGCACTCACACCACCAAAACAGACGCCCGAATGGGTGAAGTTTTGTAAAAATCTTTTCGGCGGTTTCGCATTATTACTGTGGATTGGTGCTATCCTTTGCTTTATTGCCTACGGAATTCAGGTCAGTAGCAAAGAAAGGAGTTGTGAGAATATACTTAAAATAATTAAGTAAACTAGCAATCCAATTGACCCTGACTCATTTAATCCCCAGGCGAGTACCGTTGAGGAACCTGCGGACGACAATTTGTATCTCGGCATCGTATTGGCGGCTGTAGTTATCGTTACGGGCATCTTCTCATACTACCAGGAAAGCAAGTCTTCAAAGATCATGGAATCGTTCAAGAACATGGTACCTCAGTTCGCTACCGTCATTCGTGAGGGTGAAAAGCTGACGCTGCGTGCTGAAGACTTGGTGCTTGGTGATATTGTTGAGGTAAGATCCATAATACAGTTTTCTAGCACATAACTCATCCAGGTCTTGAAGAACATACGAAACTAACGTGGTCCGTGTATTCCTAGGTGAAATTCGGTGACCGCATCCCTGCTGATATTCGTGTCATCGAGGCGCGAGGCTTCAAGGTCGATAACTCAAGTTTAACCGGCGAATCTGAGCCCCAGTCCCGTGGATCCGACTTCACACATGAAAACCCATTGGAAACCAAGAACTTGGCATTCTTTTCTACCAACGCGGTCGAGGGTACGGCGAAGGGCGTTGTCATCTGCTGTGGCGACAATACGGTAAGTTGAAAGTTTGGGATAAAATGTGATATAAATGGAATGTTCTTTACAAATATATATCTATGTATGAATTGTGTCATTTAATAGGTCATGGGTCGTATCGCTGGATTGGCTTCCGGATTGGACACTGGAGAGACCCCCATTGCCAAAGAAATTCACCATTTCATCCACTTGATTACTGGCGTGGCTGTGTTCCTCGGAGTTACCTTCTTCGTCATTGCCTTCATCCTCGGTTATCACTGGCTGGATGCCGTCATCTTCCTTATTGGTAAGCAGTGATGGCAAAAAAGTTCATACCCTTAATATTTTTCATATGTTAGGTACTCAGTGTTAAATTTATGTTCGTCCTACAGGTATCATCGTAGCCAACGTACCTGAAGGTCTATTGGCCACTGTTACCGTATGTCTGACTTTGACTGCCAAACGAATGGCTTCCAAGAACTGCCTGGTCAAGAATCTGGAGGCCGTCGAGACCCTCGGATCTACTTCTACCATCTGCTCTGACAAGACCGGAACCCTGACACAGAACAGGATGACTGTCGCCCACATGTGGTTCGATAACCAGATCATTGAAGCTGACACCACCGAAGATCAGTCTGGAGTTCAATATGGTATGTAAACGTGGAAGTTCAGAATTAACTTGTCTTAGATTTTGAGTTCATATTAATGGTGTTCTTTGTTCTCAGACCGCACCAGCCCCGGATTCAAGGCTCTCGCTAAGATTGCTACTCTTTGCAACCGAGCTGAATTCAAGGGAGGTCAGGATGGTGTCCCAATTCTGAAGAAGGAAGTTGCCGGCGACGCGTCAGAGGCTGCCCTGCTCAAATGTATGGAACTGGCTCTTGGAGATGTCCTGTCGATCAGAAAGCGCAATAAGAAAGCATGCGAGATTCCCTTCAACTCTACCAACAAGTACCAGGTTTCGATCCACGAGAGCGATGACCCCAGCGATCCTCGCCATCTGCTTGTGATGAAGGGCGCCCCCGAAAGGATTCTGGAACGTTGCAGCACTATCTTCATTGGCGGAAAGGAGAAGGTAAGACAACTGCCTTAAAATAAATGACTGCACATTCCATTTATATTGTCAAGAACTTATACATGATTCTTTTGCCAGGTTTTGGACGAGGAAATGAAAGAAGCTTTCAACAACGCTTACTTGGAACTCGGTGGACTTGGTGAGCGTGTACTCGGATTCTGCGACCTCCAACTGCCCTCAGACAAGTACCCCATTGGCTACAAGTTCAACACCGATGACCCTAACTTCCCATTGGACAACCTCCGTTTCGTTGGACTGATGAGTATGATTGATCCTCCCCGTGCCGCCGTGCCCGACGCTGTTGCTAAGTGCCGATCTGCTGGTATCAAGGTAATTATGAACTGGTAAAAAAAGTAATCCAAAATGTGCTTTATTACAAACTTGTTAGGTGCTAATCTGTTTATGCCTTTCCCAGGTTATCATGGTAACTGGTGATCACCCTATCACTGCCAAGGCTATCGCCAAGTCAGTAGGTATCATCTCTGAAGGCAACGAGACCGTTGAGGACATCGCCGCTCGGCTGAACATCCCCGTTTCTGAAGTCAACCCCCGCGAAGCTAAGGCTGCTGTTATCCACGGAACTGAGCTCAGGGAACTCGACGGTGACCAACTTGATGAGATTCTGAAGTAAGTAATATTCGTATCATTTAATAACTGATTATTAAAAAATCGTTTATAAATATAGTGGTCTGTTTCCGTTAAACGGATGTTTAATATCAACAATGACATACATACATAAAAAATCCTATAATTATTTCATTAAAAAATATGCTTTCATACTAATGATTGTCTTTATCAACCAGATATCACACGGAAATCGTATTCGCCCGTACATCACCACAACAGAAGCTGATCATTGTGGAAGGTTGCCAGCGACTTGGAGCCATCGTGGCTGTGACTGGTGATGGTGTGAACGACTCGCCCGCCCTCAAGAAGGCTGACATCGGTGTTGCTATGGGTATCGCTGGATCTGACGTGTCTAAGCAAGTAAGTGGGACATACAAGAAACTCAAAAGCTATGCAGATTAAAAGTTGCAAACACTGTTGCAGCAACATAAAACATGTTTCCACAACATAAAAAAACATTTTGTTAAAACATTGTTGTGCAATCATTATCATTTGTTCACCATAAATACGAGGTTTTAATTAATACAATACAATGCGTAAAACAATCTCAATATTGACCATCGAACAATTTTCTAGGCTGCCGACATGATCTTGCTGGACGACAACTTTGCCTCCATCGTAACTGGCGTAGAGGAAGGCCGTCTGATCTTCGATAACTTGAAGAAATCTATTGCGTATACTCTCACCTCCAACATTCCCGAAATCTCACCCTTCCTTGCCTTCATCCTCTGCGACATCCCTCTGCCCTTAGGAACCGTTACCATCCTCTGCATTGATCTGGGAACTGACATGGTAAGTTCGACCTTATTTCTAGAAGACTTAACTTTATTCTGGAATCAAAACGTGTTACTTTGCAAGAGTTGTTTACTTTGTTCTTTATATTAAATGAGAAATTTGTACAAAGTTGAGTTTTGAAGTGGAATTATCTGGAATAATACTTAAAATTTTACTCTTACAACGTAGCACGCAATATAACTATTTTTGTAAACTTATGTTATTGTTACTGATATTATTCACAACTTTTGTTCATTCTAAAACGAAAAGCTCTAAAAACGTAATTATTTTTGATTTTTGTGTAATCTTAAAAAATCTGATGAATGAACAAGGGCGGTCGAATAAAATAGCTATTGATAGAAGATAGTATTTTACTTAAATATTTCAGCTGATGATCCCTCGAGCTGCTAAGATTATGACAGTTTATATTAAATTAGTGATTGACGTAGGTGCCAGCCATCGCGCTGGCTTACGAGACGGCTGAAGCAGACATTATGAAACGTCCGCCTAGGAACCCATTTTGCGACAAACTAGTCAATGAGAGGTCTTTATTAAGTGATTAAATACTGTGTTGCCATATAACTACTAACTGGTTTTCAGCTAATAACGTCGTTGTTGTCTCGATATCGTAACGAGTGGGTGTTTTTCTAATGTGTACCTTATTGACGTAATCGTAACAATCAGAATGTTATATCATTAAGTTCTAAAGTAGATTTGTAATTAGTTTTTTCGCAAAGATGTAAGTTCGTAAGTTACGATTACGTAAATAACAATATTGTGTTACAGTGTAATAAAAATGTAGAGTCATGCATGATTCTACTAAAATCAGGCAGACAAACTGGTAGGCTACAGTACTAATACGTGTTGTCCATATCATGTTCCTGATGAGTTGGCTGGAGTCTGGTAGGAATGAGGGGATGTACGTAGCTTTATTTTGTACTAATCCTTAAATTAAATGAAACTTGCTGACATCCGTGAAATACAAGCCGTTTATAAGCCCAAGGCGGACAGTATGTGACGTCCGCATAAGTTCCACATAGATATGTCCTACAGCTAAGACAAACACAACACACTGATGTTACCACAGTCATTAGATCACTCAGTCACTCCATCAACATTAAATCAATTCGAGAACGTCCATCGAACATTATTGTGATTTATTTCAAAAACATAACATTGTCATCCATATATACCATTCGGTTCATTTTGTATATTTTAAGTTACCAAGAGTCCCGTCTGCAACTGAAGTCATCTCATGATCTACATTTTTTGTGTTTAATTTTATTTTGTGTGATAGTTATAAGCGTAACTAGTTGCAAGCATATGCTACAGAGCTCGACGTGCACTGCGTGTGCTGGACTGAGGTAGCCGCTGTGTTGCCAGTAGCTCGGTAGTGGCGTCTGATTGTAACGGTGTTGCTATATGTTCGATGTTGTACACATGTGACAATGATGCACCACGCTTTCGTGCGTTTGCGTGAGCGTTTGTGGCGCGGGTGCGCTCGCGCCGGTCGCTCACGTCGCTAGTGTTTGTGTAGGTGCCCGCCATTTCCCTGGCTTACGAGGAGGCCGAATCTGACATTATGAAGCGGCAGCCGCGTAACCCTTTCACTGATAAACTCGTTAACGAGAGGTAAAGCATCATCGAGTTAAGAGACTCGTTCAAAGATATTATTCTATCCGCTACTTGCTTGCTACCACGTGTCTAGTCTTCAATATTGAGGTTTGGTTGTTGCCTGCAGTGTGTGGACGGTGTCTTGTAGGAACACGATTCTAGAACTGTCTGTGTGTGGATATTGAAGGCGACAATCGCACCGCTCCTAACTTTGCCTTGCGATGTCTTATTATATATTTTTCTATACTAACGTATCTCCTATTTCCTTTAACTATGTAGCTTGATGTGGTGATGGAATAACGTGTTTCGACACACGTGTCGTGCTCACAGACCAAACGCATTGTTCCATTGTATATTTGTGGTTTTTTAATTCTCTCTTTTCCGCTATATTCTGTGTTCGTGAGCCAAGGTAAGTTTGGTGTCTCCCTGTCTCTGTCGTTTGTCTATCGTGCATGTATGAACACACTCGACGTCTTTACAATTATTGATTATTTATTTATTGTATACTTATTGTATTTTGACTTTCTCATTTGTTACCTCTCATGATCTCATGACACGATATTGATCTCACGAGCGACATCCTTTCATTCGGTATTCTCTCACACGATACGCAACAAGCTTCATTACACGCATACTCATATATTATACACGTACGTCTCTACGTATCTATCTACGTTAGGTACAGCGACACTGTATTATAACCTACATGATACAACATGCTGCTAGGGCTTATATTTGTAACTTCTTTCACTAGCGTAGTATTTCAGATATTTTGTCTCCTCAAGGCTAGTACCAGCTGCCATAATTTTTGAATCTCAATCACGCCAATTTTTCCACTTTTATATTTACTAGCTAATTTTATGCGTAATTTAAGTACCTACGATAAATAGTTTAATGTATTTTTTTATATGAATTAATTTCTAATAACGCTAGTTGTAGATATATAGGTTGCGGCGTAGCCGAGGGGTGTATGTACGTATATTTATTATGTATAAGTCGGAGCGTGCCAGTCGCGCGAGTGTTGGTTTGTCCTGATTGCTTGTGTTACCGAAGGTGCCTGCTATATCATTGGCGTACGAGGCGCCCGAGTCCGATATCATGAAGCGGCAGCCGCGGGACCCTTACCGTGACAACCTCGTCAACAGAAGGTTGGCCCCGCACCCAGTCCGCCACCGGGCCCAGCCCAGCGCTTACTAGATTCTCATTTGGGTGTTAACACAACGACTAGCCCACCGTCACAACTTGTACACACAGCCACCTTCATTTGGTGAGATTAAATATTCAGAGTGGTGCGGCTACTTGTGGTTCAACAGTACCATTTGAAACTGGATGTGGAAGAGTGATTATGACGATCCGATCCCCCCCACCTTATCCATCGTATTGCAATTGGCTGTTAACCCGATATTCAATTAGAGTATACCCTACTCCTAATAGAAATATATAGACGCGTCGCTTTCAAGTACATAATACAAAATAAATATACCGAATTCTTCATAGCAACAATATTTATTTAATTAAATCTATTATCTTGTTTAAATTTATTTAGATTTTTACAAAATTGCCTTAGAAGTCTCTAGAACTAGACGACCTAGTACTTTCTATATCTGTATAATCTTCACTCTTCCATATTTCAATATTAGAAATTCAATTATTAAAGTTAGCGATGTAATGCTGTGTCGAAAAAAAAAAGTTGCACGTTTTAGTGAACCATAGAGAAATGTTTTTAGTCTCTGTCATAGAGAGCGCACTAGTGGTTATTATTGTGTGTGAGTACGTGTTAGCCAATGTAGAATAGTGGTGGCCGAATGGTTCATAACTAATATTTTAAACAAACGTTTTTGTTGAAGGAATGTCTTAGGCGACATGGAGCATCTTTTTATATTGTAACATTTATTTTTATATTTTCTTCTTAGTATATTTTACGTATATTTTGGTTTATATTATGTAGTATATTTTCCATAGTTGAAGCACGTTGTAGTGCCGATCACACAGCTATAGCGCTTCCAAGCCCCACATGTTACATACACCACGGTTAGGCAGTTTTGTACAGCAATCTTTATATTTCCTTTATATTTATTTCAAGTCTTCTTGCTTATTCTTTTAGTATTTTTTTTATTTTTTTATTTATGACTTCCTTATTAACACAATTATATTGTAAAAAAAAACGCTTGAGCTTTCTTCGCCAAATAGTTAAAAAATAACTTGCATGCTTGTGTGAACCTTTGATGGATTGTCTTACAACCTAACCTGAAATTTAAAATATTGGTATTGGCTTGAAAAACAGAATATTTTGATAAAATGTGGTTTTTACATTTAACACTAACGTATAAAGTCAAATAACACTATGGGATTCTGGTTTTCAAAGCATGAATTAAAATAATGACAAATTAGACTGACATTAAAATCATACGCATTCTAACAGTTTATAGGCACGAAACATGAACCTTAGTCACAAAATAAAGTTATTTTAAATGACACAAAAATGTCTAATTTGTCATACTTAAAAACTGTAAAACTTGCAAAAAAAACTAACTGCTTAATAAAAACTTTCTATTGATTAAATCTGAAGCTTTGCCCCCAATTCAGAGTCAAAATTTGTAACACTGATAATTAACGTTGAAATTCTCTTGAGCACAATTGCACAACTAAGAATTTGCAAGCAAATAAAGTTAACTTAGAAGCCCTACAAAAGAAAGAATAAGAACTAACATGCAAGACTTAAAAGTCCAAATTCTGACATGTGCCCCGGATGTATACAGGCTTATTTCAATGGCGTACGGCCAAATCGGCATGATCCAAGCCGCGGCCGGCTTCTTCGTGTACTTCGTCATCATGGCTGAGAACGGCTTCTTGCCGATGCATCTCTTCGGTATCAGAAGGGAATGGGATTCGAAGGCCATCAACGACCTCACTGACTCCTATGGACAGGAATGGGTACGTTGACCTAACACTTCAAAAGTAGAACTGCTAAACAATCGGAAAGGCATCATAAAACAAAAGGAGAACGCAGAAATTGATCACTAAATATTTTATACCACTTCTGATGACGGAATGAAAAAGCAACACCTGCTCTTTTATACTCTACCTGCTTGCCTTTGTCATTGTGTTTTAAAATTCAATATTACTATCTTCAGGTATACACGATCATCATTTAATAATGATTCTCCCCAATTTTCCAGACATACCGCGACCGCAAGGCTCTGGAGTTCACCTGCCATACCGCTTTCTTCGTCTCTATCGTGGTGGTACAGTGGGCGGATCTGATTATCTGCAAGACGCGCCGTAACTCCATCGTTCACCAGGGCATGCGCAACTGGGCTCTCAACTTCGGTCTCATCTTTGAAACCGCACTCGCTGCATTCCTCTCCTACACACCTGGAATGGACAAGGGATTGAGGATGTACCCTCTCAAGTGAGTATGAAGGACTGGTTCTAAGATACTTAAATACTTCTTTATATTTGGTGAATGAGTAGTCATGTTCGATCTGTTTGTCCCCAGGTTCGTGTGGTGGCTGCCTGCCATTCCATTCATGCTGTCGATCTTCATCTACGACGAGATCCGACGCTTCTACCTGCGCCGCAACCCCGGCGGCTGGCTCGAACAAGAGACTTATTACTAAACCGCACCGACCACTGTCCACACCGTCGTGCATCAGTTAGTTACTGCGTACATAAAGTTCATTTGTGTTCTTATATCAGACTGACAGAGGTTTGCGGTGCCGTTCCGGTATATGTGTAATCGCTGTCGTGTACGCTTCTCACCGCTTGTTACCGCATCGCTCCGCAGGGGCACCTGTGTTTGTACCTGTCGAGTGTTCTATGTTATTCTGATGTTTCATTGCGTAACGTGACCGAGAGGACGCGGCTGCGCTGGCGCCCTACGCCACCGCACACACACTATCGTTTCTAACGAACTATGTATGTATATATGCACAGTGGAGAATGAAGTTGGTATTTGTGATGATATAAAAATATATTATACACATAATTATTTTAAATCGTGAATCATGTTATTTTTGTATCGAGATCGTTTAAAACGTTCGAGTATCTCGACTGTCATGCGACAATTTGATGAATCTTTTCGATATTTGTTGAATCTCTGTCTGATCTTGAATGAGTTGTCGCGCGGCGGCGGCGGGCGCATGCGGCCCGGCCCGCTCGCCGCCGGCCCGGGCCGCACGCCATCTCACGCGCAAGCGGCCCGCGGCCCGGCCCACTCGCCGCCGGCCCGGGCCGCACGCCATCGTCTCGTGCAAGTGGCCCGCGGCCCGGCCCACTCGCCGCCGGCCCGGGCCGCACGCCATCGTCTCGCGCAAGCGGCCGCCGACTCGGATTTCATGTTACAGTAGTACGCCCTCAGTGACACTGATGACATTATAAGATAGATTAAAAGTAATACTAATAAAATTGTTTTTCACATACTTATGTAATAAGTAATAAATTATCGTTTAGCGGTAGTTCATCGTTCGTGAATCGAGTGGGCAGAAGTATGACGCCCGCCGCGCTCCGTGCTCGGCGGCCAACGAAACGCATTTGTTGTAAAATTAACAGTTAAGAAGCCATTATAATTATTATAATTTAAGTGAATTAGATTTAAGTTGAATTTTTCGAGTGAAAAAAGTTTAGTTGACGATTCGATCGGGTGCATGGTGTATGAGAGGTCGATGTGGAGTGCCTGAGTTTTAGTGTACTACTGCTTACTGTTAGGTAGGTAGTTGAAATTTTGATGCCGTATTTTCAATTGTAAAAGTAGATAAATAAAGCATACACAGTCGCGAACGCTTAGAGGCGCGGGACGCGGTGCGCGCTGGTCGCACCGCTACACGTTCATACAGCACTGCCGTCGACTACTGTTCGTTCTCTCGTCCGCCGGCCGGCCCCGACGCGGCGACGCCCGGCCCGGACCCGGCGCTTTTCTTTTCTAAAAATAATCAGATTATTAGCGAATTTTGTCAAATTTATTAAAATAGGCTGCTCATGGTAATTACGTAAGATTTTATTTCTTAATTAAAAGATAATAACAAAACGTAGGAATGCGTAATTAGAAATTTTTAAAATTATACAGTTATGATAGAGTCATCTTGTTTTAGTCCGCACTTGGCCCTTGCGCGGCGCGGTAGGCGGCACATTACGCCGAGCGGGCGCCGCGGCGACGCCCACGGCCGAGTCCCACTAGTGGACGACGCACCCGCCGAGGACCAAGTGGAGCGATTCATTTCAATTTTTCGTAACGAATACATATAAACATTATAATAATCGTTACAAAAGTAAAATATAACATTATAGCGACTAATAAAATCTAAATTATATGAAATGTTTATAGATTTAAATGAAGTTCGTTTCTTTAGGGTGACCTTCTTGCTTGTTTTGATGAGAACGATGTACATCTCAGTGACAATAGTCGTTGATGATATTATTGTAATGATCTGATCTTTGTAAGCGGTTTGTTTATCGTACACTGTAGAACTAACATTGTTTTGCGTTCGACAGTTCTTTACACCAATTCATTTTATAGTATTACTCTGTTGGCTAGGAGCGCTGTAAAAATGTAAGTGTTAATAAAAAAAACATTTTCAAAATATTAATGTGCTCTTTCATTGTTCAGTTTTTAATTATTATTTTCTACCCAAAATTGTTTTTTTTAATACTAGCAACACTGTCGAATGACAGGCAACACTGATGTAAATCTATATACTTCAACACACCCACTTTAACACACAAAAGCTTGGCAGCTTTGAAATCGCCTCAAACTTATTGTTTTCACTTTGGTTAAACTAAATTAGTAGGTATTTACTCAAAGAATTTGTTATAAGTAATTGATTTAGATTGAATTGATGATTAATGGCATAGGTACTAACAAAATCCTAATTCCTCTACTTATAAAGAAATAGGTACATATAGCACTAAATTATTTCGGTTTTTAACCGTCTTAAAAAAAGGAGGTTTCTCTAGTCAACTGTTTCTACTTTTTTTTTCTTATTTTCCTTTGAAATAACCCCTTTTTTTTGGGATGGGAAATTATCAAATGACCCCTGAGCTTGGACTTAAGACGGAGGATTGTAAAGTAAAACGCCAGCACATCAAGCTATTCTGTTGTTATTCTTTATTGCACACAAAACAACAAATTTACAATAATATAGATTACATACAAAGGCGAGCTTAACTCACGAGTTGGGTTTTTTACAGAAAACCTAACTTAGCTACAAGCTACTAAGTACAATCTGTCAAATTTATTTAATTGATTTTTAACTTTATCGCTCAAGTATTAGGTTTCAAAGTTGATTAGGATAATTTGACAGTTTCGTGTAGCTTGATATCTGTCATACATTTCTAACTAACCTAAAAATTAAAAGAGGATAAAACCAGTAATTTACCAGAACTAGAGCAAGCTATACTTATTCTTTATTGCAAACAAAATTAAAAGATATACATGTCACCGTAAAATTGCCAAATACGTTATATTGTAATATCTCTAGCGATATTGTAAAATCTCGAAATGTTGTCAAATGAACATACTGCTTACAACAAAACGCATTATTTTTCGTGATATGCATGCGATGGTAGTCTAACTTACGCGGTGTGGAGGGAAGGAGGGGTCCGCCTTGCCCAGTGGTACAACTCTCATGAAAAGATATTGTACCATTCCTGAGAATTACCGATTATTATAACCTCACCTTAAAACACTTAATATTATACCTACTATACTTCCGAGTGCAGGGTTTAAAGGAACCTAACTAACCTAACGGGGGGTGCCCCAAGTCCCGATTATGGGGGCAGAGATACTTCCGTATGTTCAGTAGACATTAAAACGAGAGTTTACAATATCGCTAGAGAGAAACACGCTATATTGTAATATACCTAACGTGTTTGACAAATTTACGGTGACATACACACTAATTGCAATACATAGCTTATGTACAATGGCGAGCTTAACCCAGAATTGGGTTTTCTTACAGTAAACCGTACTTCGATTGCGAGATTTGCAATAGAGGTTAAACCTATGTGCATAAACAGTACAGTCTTGATAGACATAAATGCTTTACAATTCAAATATTTCTTATATTGATTATTTGGTAGGTTATGCTATTAGAATTTGCACTCTAAAACTATAGCAATAAGGGCAATCTATTGTAATACATTAAGTATTTTCACTAATCTCAAATCAAATCTCTGAAAATTCTGGGCATTTGGTTAGATAGAAAAATACAGGTCTTAAAACAAAGATAGTACTTTTACATTGTTAGGTATTCCTGGTAAAATTGATATTCAATTTGAAAATATCAAACCACAGGTACCAACCAACAAACAAAATCGCGTTATTCCTAAGTAATAAAGAACAAATTAATAAAAGATACATCAAGTACATAATTTATTATATCTTATAATGTTACAAATATAATAGCAGGATATAATGAAGATGTAGTGGCTGTCAGTGAAAACAAGAAAAATCGATTAAGTACCTAGGTTATCCATCATACTATTAATTTCCCTGTTTGCAGGCAGCTATTGTTTCATATCCTTTTAAATACACAAACCTACTACAGACATAACAACTGTATACATATAAATGTAGCTTGTTTATATAAGGGAAAATAAAATAGAAAGCCTTCCAGTCCAATATGGCCGTAAAGCTTCCATTAGCTGGGCTGTTTCTAACTAATGGATTTAGAACTCACATTTTAATCCGGAAATAAACGATTTGGATATCTGTATTGCTATGTATTTCCTTTTATTTATTTTACGCGTATCTCATTTATAAAGGGACGTTTATTTCCAATACTAATATAATACATTTCCTGTAGACACCTGAGTAATGTTCAATCTGCTAAAAGCCTGCCCATACTGATTGATAGTTTATTTATTTTTCTACAAATCCTCGTTGATTTAGGTGTGGGTGACGTATCGCTGCAATTTTATAGCTCTGGCAGATCTCCAATGTCCTAATTGCAACATAGTAATGTTCACCCTACATGTAGGTACTGCTCTCAGTTAGTAGGTACTAACCATGAGTGCATAGGTGTAAATACAAATTTCCTTACTGTTGGTTGGCTGTTAATAATTAGTATTTGGTGACACTTTTAATAATTTGAACGAAATACCCACTAATCATAAAAATTCAGCCCTAAGTATGTACCTAGGGTTTATATTCTGGAGCCAAAAATTCCCTAGAGATTAATCCTTTAGTAAGAAATAATTTATGCAGACCTTGTCAGTGTAATATGACATATTTATGTAGTTAGGTACACTCTAAAAGTACGTATAGAAACGAAGGGTGCGAGGGCACGTGCCGCCCTCGGCCTTGACGACAGAGCTCCACAGCTATACGTATAGGTATAGAGGCACGAGGTACACCTGTAAGCGGGTCCTTCGTCCTATAGCCGCGCAGAGTATCCCCCACGCCCCGACGGGCCCCTCGCGTACGGCGCATGTGCACCACTGACAGCTCGAGCGTGCCAACACGTCCCAATTATTTCCCTCAGTTCGCTTTATTGTCGCATTATATTCAACTCAGATATTCGTCGAATGTTTGATAATAAGATCAGTGGGTTCAGTAGCGTGCGAGCGAGGCGCGCAACGATGCGCCCCGCGGGCTCCCAGTGAGCCAGAATGGTGGCCAACATCGGCGTCATCAACCCAACTAATGGTAAACATCTTTGTCACAAGGTCGTGTTTGAAGTTAGAGCGCAGTGTTGAGTGTTTGTCGTGTGCCACAGTGGAGGCGACAGCGTACATCAGCGCGGTAGCCGCCTTCGCGGTCGTAGTGCTGGTGCTGCTGCTGTTCCTGGGCAGGCGCTGGTGCTACTCCGCCGTCTTCAGCCGCAAGTGCTGCGATGACATCCTCCCTGTGAACCCGCGCGTCGCCGACCCCTGTCTTCCCCTCGACAATGCTCAATTCGGTAAGCATAGATCCTTTGTTTTGGCTTCTGTGTTACTAAGCTACTGTATGTCTTATCATATTTCACTAGACGGTACGAAAGTTGTCTTTGTTGCTAACACAATAGATGTTAAATTATCACATTATAATATTTTTTCTATATACATTCCAAGTATAGAATATGAAAACCTTCACCTTTATAAATATACCGTATGGCTATTGATTTTGTGATTAATTATTAACATTTGGGCTTCGTTATAGAGCGAAGTCATTTGTGAAAGCGTTATCGTGTAGGTAGTATAGAAGAACTAACATTCATTTAGTGTTAAATGTACCACCAAGGGCGTCGTGTGCGTCATCAAGGTCTCGTATTAATTTCTTTACCTGTTATATCTAGGTGTTTGTTTACACACATAGAAACGTAGAGGGCGATATATGCTAGAACTTAGTCAAGACCGTGTGAGTAGTTTAGTTCGGGTTAGGGAAATATTGTATATCGATTGACGTTGTCCGTACGTCTGTGTTGTTATAGATGCTTTGTCGAAACCGAACCATTACCCCGAACGAATATTCACGTTCGAGGCGTCCGACTCGGATGAAGAGCTGCGTTTGCGCATCCAACAGGTGAGACAGTAGACCGTTCGACATTTGAATTTGAATATCTTCCGCTATGACTAGTTTCACGCTTTTATTATGTTAAATACTTGCATTCCGTGTTTGTTGCATCCGGCCGGAGATCTCTTTAAAGTCGACATGACTCACCGCGACGACACGTTAACTGTTAATAAACCTCTCATTTAACTCTGGTATTTAGGTCACTTCAGATGTATTAACTCAACGTCAGTCCGGGTAGAAACGGAATCGCAATAATTTACATAATTTAACTCCCTACTGCGCAATATCCTGTTATCCTGAGTGCATCACTACTAAATGTACTAAATTCCAGTTGGTCTGGACTATAAATATATCCCGCGGATTTGGTATTTCAGTGAGAACCGAACGCGGAATTAAAGCGCCGTTTACTCGAAACATTCTCATTACCATTTTCTCGAGACAATCTAAATCTCTTCAAGGGTTTAAAACAGTCCTTCTAGGTGGACTACCTCACGATCAGGGCCCCTAGCCACGCGGCATTCATGAATTGCAAATGTGAAATTCATTAGATAAATTACCATCTTGAAATACCTACCTACGCTACATTTTGCGGAGTCTCTAACAGTATTACTTTCGTAGTTAACATTTAGTTTTATTAAATTGTATTAGCATGTGAATTTAATTCTCTTTTATCCTTATTTCGTTCTCTACTACTTATGTTATGTCTAATTCATGTATTTATGTATCACTTTTAATAATTTTCTCGGACATTCGAACACCTACTTTTGAAATGACAGCTTGCAACATCGGCGATAGCGAATGCCTCTTTTCTCTTCGGTCGGCCTTTGGACCGCAATAGAATGATGAGTGCTAGAAGGTACAGTCGAGTGGACCGTAATGGCTGCGGACACCAGACGGGCAGTTATTTCAGTTCATTGTCCGGTGTCGGCAGTCTGGTCGGGAGTTCAGTCTGACCGCACCTTCACACATCCAGAATAGGGATGACGACTGAATAAAAAAAAATATGATTCTGTTTAGTTTGTCAGTTAGATCATCGAAAAATATTGGATACGTGTTTTTTGTTTTATCAAATTGCTTAATAAAAACTGAGGAAAACAAAACACGTCAAAGATTGAAGAAGAGTGGGGACTTGCGACGTCACTATCCGGTAAAAAATTATCGAAATGTGACGTCACACGAGTTTTCGACGCACTTTATCGGCTTCAATTTTCGTTTACGTAAAAAAAGAAAAAAAAATATGTGTTCAATATTTTTTGGTAATCTTATCTGACGGACTAATAAGATTTATTTCTCTCGAGATGTTGCAAGCCTTCCATCTACCCATTCAAATACTCATCAAAATCCTTGCTTACCCGAGTGCACTAAACTCTCCAACTCCCCAGGACAAGGAAGAGGTGGAATGCCACTACGAAGAGAAGAATGAGAACGCGGCAGCTCCGAAGCTAGACGTGGAACTGGTGGAGAATAAGCTAAGAGAGACTAGTTTAAGGGAGACTGCGCTTAGGGAGACCAGGATTGATGAGGTTCTGCCAAAGAGGACGGAGTACATTCACACGCTGGAAGCACAGAGCAGTGTGGACAGCGATGTTATTGCTCATAATGTAAGTTTTAGAATAATACTGCTGTACTCCGACTAAGTTTATGTGACCCTAGAAGAAAAGGCGAACGACAATCTGCTTGAGAAAAAGTGGTAGCTCCTGTCGACAGACTTGAACACTTCCAACTGAGAGTCTGATGCTAGTTCAATTTAACCAGCACCCTTACTTTTGTATCTTAGCTAGGTCCTTATGAGAAAACTTACAAGCGGCTCCATTCGCTCTTCCGATGTCATCAAAATAGTGTATAGAAGTTTTATGATGCAAGTAAACCAGAGTTTTTATGTTTTGTTTTTACCAGGACACCTCCCTCCTCTGCGGTGAAAGCAGCGGTTCCCAAGAGCGTGGCTCCCTAGAAATGACACTGCTGTATGATGCTCCTGTTCGCAGCATGACCGTCCATATCCTGCAGGCCAGGACACTGCCGCAGAGGAGTACGGGACAGATACTGCAGAGCCAGGCATGTTTAACATCTTTTACGATGGATGTAGATAGAGGGTTAAAGCAATATGAAGTAACATTCAAATATGGATGAGGATTGAGGAACTGTCCTTTTTTTCGATAAAACGTCTTGTGTTTCTCATATAATTTATGGATGCAGTGAAAGCCAAGAAAATCATATCATCAGGGCCTCAATTCTGCTATTACAATAGTGTCAGAATAGTCGATCATTGATTTCATAATGGTCTAGTTCTGTCAAGTTTTGACAAGTTTGTTAATCTACTGATAAAATGGCGTCATTATGACTTTTCAATGGTCAACCACTGACAGTCCATTGAAACAAATGTCATAGAATGGTAATCTCGTACATTAATTAAATCTATTATAAATGAAATCTGGCATGAATACATGTTCGCATTAAGTAGTAGATTTCGAAAACCATTTGCACTAAGGGTTTTATAATAATGGGAATACGACAATGTCATTATAACACAATTTTATTACAAGACCATTGATCGACCATTGTGAATTTAGAAAATGACAATGGGATGGGAATGGAATCGTGTTGGAGTGACGAATTTATTAAAATAGCAGAATTGGGCCCAGTTCTGTGTTTTATGTGTCGCCGCTCGGGTCAATCTTCAGGTCAAGCTGCATTTGCCTAGGTTGGTCCGTGGATGGGTGACCACCTATTACATACCGAGTGTCCTTCGTCCCTCGGAAAGCACGTTAAACCGTTGGTCCTAGCTGTCATTTGTGGATTTTTGACAAGCCTAGGTCTGTTGCTCGGAATTCTGACAACTATTATCAAGAGATATCGTATTACCAAGTACTAACTGGGTTGTGGAGGTCAGACAGGAAATCGCTCCATGCAAAATACTGGTGTTCAGCTGCATCCGGTTAGACTAGAAGCCGACCCCAATATAGTTGGGAAAAGGCCAGGCCGATGATGACGGACTTTACTGACCGTCCGTCGATGTGTGACCATCATCAAATCCAGCAGGCATACCTACTGCCTACCCTTGCATTTCAACTATTATGTTTAGCAAACAAAAACTAGGAAATGCGGTTCCTTTGATCGTAACTCTGTTGTTAAAAGTACTAAGCTTAAGGGAGATCAGTATGCCACACCAGAAATACTTTATTTATACCTTCCATAAACATTATACTAAGCATTATTTATTGATAACGATCATATTTTGATTTCCATTTGGAAATAACACGTTAATCATTTAAATTTGAACCTTATGTCGATAGCGTAGGAATAATCATAAAACAATATATTTGTCTTATTTGAACCTATTTTTACAGGTTCGAGTTGTATTATTGCCTTTGAAAAAGCAAAAATACAAATCGAAAATTCGAAATGGCGAAAATCCTCAGTACATGGAGAGTTTCGTGTTCCACAAGATCAATCCAGGTAAATAGCATTAGCGCATTATAGGTTTGATTCTAGAAATAAGTTAATAAGTTTTCTATAGAACTTTTAAATTCCTCATATGTCGTCTTTGTATCATTATGTCCTTTGAAAATATTTATTTGGGTTGGGAACATAGATATTCTGTAATCTAATCGAAATAGAAACACACTACCTTAAGAATATGTTTGATTTTCAAATTATTTTGCTATTACGTTTGTATGAAATTCGCATGCTCCGCCGGCCCCTTTTTTTTTCTGGGGATGGGAAATCATCAAATGACTTCTCCCACTCTGGGCGGAGCGGGAGGGAGTGTCAGACTCTTACTGACTAAAACCCATCCATGTTCCTTCCTCGCCCTTTATGTTCCGGGGCCGCGGTATCTCTTTCGAACAGGCCCGCAACCCCGGCAGGCTTCGGCTCTTGCGGGCCCCTCCCCTTATGCTGACATCTCTTTGAGGCGCGCGTGGAACACGAACGCGCCGTCGACACGGCCTGTCGTCGTCGTTAGACGGCCGGACGGCTAGCTAGGCCATAGCCGACCGTCCACAGGCCCGCATCTACGGTGGCCAGTAGCCACCACGTGGCCCCCGACGACGCCCGGTGCGTCTCCCGCGGCTTCTCCGCTGGCCCCTTAAGTTTACTTTTTATGTAATGTTATTTGACCATTTTGTTTTTGTGTTTTTTGTCTTGGCAGGCTAATAAATCCTTTCTCTTTCATTCTTTCTTTCTTAGTAGTCGTGATTGCTACCACTATACCAAAGAGGCAGTCTTGCGACTTTGAGTAACACTTAAATGAGAATCAGTAGCACAGAGCATCCATATATACGATCAGTAGCTGTCTTGAGTCTAGATTTGTTCCCGGTTCATGCCAATTTCATTCTCAGCAAAATACATATTGAATATCTCGGTTTTCTGAAATGTAAACATATTTAATCGGCAGACTATAATTATGCATATTTCGGGCATTTACTGCAATTCCAAGAAACCGTTTGTTTATTCTGTATTCAGTATATTCTAAACGTAAACATTGTACAAATAGAACTGAGGAGTTGATATTATCTTGGTGAGAAAGACTGTATAAATGGTGTAAAAAGAGTCTTAGCGAAGCCGAAAGGCACTTGTTCTCCCCGTCATAGCGATCTTTTTTTTGTTCTAAACCATACCTGAAAACCTTCTAGTTATGGAGATATTGGGGGACAAAGATTTTCACAGCTTTTTTTAAATACGTTTTTAATGTAAGATTTTTACTTTGAACACCTTTACGAACCCCATACTGTTCAATCCATTATATTGAGTCCTTCCTAAAAACGTAATTTTTCACCCAAAAAAAAAAGTTACTTGCCAGTTTTTTTTTTGCGTGGTGTTACGTTAACATCCCAATCCAACCCGTATCGATTGTAAACCTTAAAGAAACCTTAAAAGAACCGTAATATAAAAGAACTTACACCTTTTACCTCTTACCCATGTTTGCAATGAAATAAATTATTTGAAATGATCAAAATCTCCTTTCTCAGAGGACGTACACGGTCTCGGCTTACGTATCCGCATCTACGGCTGCGAACGAATGCGTCGCCAACGTCTGCTCGGCGAGGCAGCTGTCAGCTTCGCCACCCTCAACCTGGAGCTAGAGAACAGCTTGTGGATGCAGCTGATGCCACGGCAGCATCATCAGCCTAGCTTGCAGGTTAATAAGGTAAAGTTTTATAAAAGGTTTTGATGAAACTTTCGAAATAGCCATAGCTTTCGAAAGTTGAACGTGACACTTTAGTACGTTTTGTTTCCTACACAACTTGTTTGTATTGATGCCAGCTATCAATTGATACACGTTTCATGTGTGTCCGATCAAATCAAAATTGTGCTGAAGATTCCATCAGTGGACTTCAACTTTGATAGCTCATATCTCGGAAACGTGACACTTCAGAACATTTTGTCTCTTATACAACTTGTTTGTATTGATACCAGTTATCGATTCAAATAGGTATTATACGTAGCCGCTACTTTGAAAAAAAAAACAAAATGGCGGAAAAATCCGGCCAAAAAATTCAAGCACCTTTCGTTGCTGGCCGTAACTAAGTTTTTGTGAGGACTTGTACGTTTTTTTTAACACTTAATGCATTTTTATAAGGTGTATCTGTTGATACACGAATTTTCTTAAGGGGTACTCATCATTATGAACTATTTTATAATTTACTATGGGACCAAACAGATAAAAAATTCTGCTGTTCCCTACAATATGTTCGCATAACTCGTCAAAATGTATGGAAAAGCAGTTTATTTTTCGCGATTCAGGGTTGGGTCTCATCGGGGGATGCAATATCCCGGGGCGGGGTTGTTTTGGCGGTGTCTCTCGACATCGCTGAAGTAAATGACACGCAGATTCGATCAACAGGTAGCACAACATAACTTAATATTCTGAATACCCACATAAACATACAATATCTTCCCCCAAATATTTTTAAAATTACATTTTTATTTTATGATAGAAACATATTACATTTAGCGTATTTATAAAATCTAGTTTAAATTATATATAAAGCTTATACTGACATCCTCACATTATTCATTTATCTAGTAAATAAACATGTACATTTGACAGAGGAAAGTATTTATAAACTCATTTCATTAATAATTTTACTTTCATTATTTAGTACATTTCTTGTATTCTATACACATAAATTACTAATACTTACATTATTTATTTAACCAGTAAATAAATATGAAGTACCTAAGTATTATTTTATCACACTGAAACACTTTACGGTATCAATTAATTTTGCCATTATGTTCCTACCTTAGAAGACAAAAATATCATTGGAAATTGCTACACTCCCATTAAATATTACATAAATTCATACATGCAAAATCATAAAAAAAAAAATCATCAAACTTAATAATTGACTCGGAACACAAAACTACTGAAACTGCCCCATTATTGGTAATGTAAATGAAAACTAACTGAGGTAGGTATTTATCGGAGCTTTAAAAATACAAAAAAAAAAAAAACCTTAAACAACTCAAAATAACATAACTGTCATCGTCATCCATGTTTAATTCTCATCTTATTCTTTGAATATTTCCCCTAATTTTTTACGTGCAATGACAGCCGCTGGTCTGTGTGTGCGCACTGTATGCGTATTTTCATCATTACTGTGGTTGCCTAACAAATTATTGGTCTCCCTAGACACATGCCCGTGTGGACTAGTGGTAGTATCGTCGTCACTCTCTGCACTAGACCATTTCTCTTCGTCACGGTCAGGTTTGTATAAACTATTTGATTGACCCGGACTGACGTCATCGTACTGAGAGTTTGATTTTACTTTAAGTAAATGACGCCGATTGCGTCTGTATCGCCTTCCCGTATTATCTGTGACAAAATAGGACCTCGGTTGAACAGCCTGTGATTGCACCCTAACATTTTTACGCCTATTGCCATCGGCCATAATTGCTGTGTCCCCGGTTTTCAAAGACGGCAATGGTCTAGCGTGTTTGTCATAATATTGTTTGCTAACCTCCTGTTTACGCACAATATTTTGGTAATCGGCAGTGTTATCGCGACTTGGCATTAGTTTTGTAAAGTGTGAAGGCAGTCTACTATTAAGTCTGCGCCCCATTAATAATTGTGCAGGTGAGCCGATATCATCACGAGGTGTATTCCTGAAGTTTAATAATCCCAAATAAAAGTCTGATCCGGATTCAATTGATTTTATCAAAATATTTTTAATTGTTCGCACACTGCGCTCACTACGACCATTAGATTGCGGATAATTGGGTGAAGTAGTGATGTGGTGAAATCCCCAATTATTTTTAAAATTTGCAAATTCTTTCGAAGCGTAAGCTGGCTCGTTGTCGGTCACCAGCTCGCTTGGAACACCATGTCTCGCAAATTGGTCCTTCATAGCCGCAATTACTGCCTTGCTCCCTATACTCTTTAATGGATTTACCTCTATAAAGTTAGAAAAGTAGTCTACCAACAGCATAAAATATTTATTTCCGTATTGAAATATGTCGGATCCTACTTTAGCCCAGGGCCTATCCGGTATATGATGAGGAAGCAAGGGCTCACGCGTGGGCCGTGGTTGCCGCTGCGAACAAGCTGCACATCGCCTTACAGCATTTTCTATGTCACGTGACATTCCTGGCCAAAACATCACCTCGCGACCATTGCGCTTGCACCTGTCTATCCCCATGTGCCCATCGTGTACACGCGATATCATCTCCGGCCGCAGACTACGCGGGATATAAACTAAATTATCCTTAAAAATTATTCCATCCATATATTCAAAATGTTGGCTGTATGACCACTGTGCCCGTACACTTTCATCAACTTCGTGTTTATTTGCTGGCCATCCATTATGAATGTACTTAATTATTAATTGACACTCATTATCTTTAGCTATCTCATGTCGAATCATACTCATTTTAGTATCGCTGAACCTTACATTCTGGACTAAAAAACACGATTGCTCGGTTATTTCTTCAGAAATGCTTTCTTTTACATTATCGACCAAAGCCGCACGTGATAACGCATCAGCGACAAACATGTATTTACCCGGCTTATACACCACAGTGAAATCATAACCTTGTGTACGTAACATCATGCGTTGTAAACGCGCAGGAATTGAATCTAATGGTTTTTTAAACAGTGCTTCCAAGGGTTTATGATCGGTTTCCACCGTGATGTTATTTCGCCCGAAAACATATTGATGAAAGCGTTCCAGAGCATACACTATCGCTAATAGCTCCTTTTCAATTTGAGCGTAACGAGACTGCGTGTCTGTCAAAGTCGCGGATGCAAACTCGACTGGCCGGCCGCTCTGCAATAATACCGCACCTAATGCGCGCGAACTTGCGTCGACTGATAAGAGAACCGGTTCGCGTGGCGAGTAAAGCGCTAATACAGGTGCTTCGCACACTAAATCTTTTAAACGTCGTACAGCCGAATCATGCACTTCATCCCATAACCATTCTGAATCTTTTTTCAACAATGAACGCAGTGGTGATGCGATTTCAGAATAGTCTGGAATGAATTTAGACAGATAATTGATCATACCTAGGAACCGCTCTAACGACTGTTTATCGCCTGGGCTCGGCATCTGCTGTATGGCCTTTAGTTTATTTTTATCTATACTCATACCTTCAGCGCTAAACGTATGCCCTAAATAGGTTACTTCCTGAACACAAAATTCGCACTTTTCCTTGTTGAATTTAATGCCTACCTCCCGAGCCCGGTCGAGCAATAGCTTGAGTCGCGCGTCATGCTCAGCTTTGCTAGAAGCCCATACAATGACGTCGTCGACGAAGGAGTCCACCCCCGGTAAGTCTTCCAGAATTTGGCGAATTTTTGAATGGAATACCTCTGAGGCACAATTTATACCATAAGGTAAACGTAAGAACTGGTATCTACCAAACGGTGTGCCGAATGTACATAGATTTGCGCTTTCGTCATCGATCTGCACCATCCAAAACCCAGACCTAGCATCTAACTTACTAAAGTATCGGGCTCCTTGCAACTTAGTAGCAATTTCGGTGAGCGTTGGCAACGGGTAATGCGCGCGCTGTACGGCGCGGTTTAACGGCCGTGGATCTAAACACACGCGTATCGTGCCATCCTTTTTAGCCGCTACTACTATCGCGTTTACCCACGGTGTTGGATGCGTCACCTTTCTTATTACACCCAAACGCTCCATGCGATTCAACTCGACCAATAATTTGTCTCGCACACCTAATGGTATTTTACGAACTGGACAGATCGACGGCTGAGCATCACGACAAGTTACAATATTATATTTACCCGGTAGCTTTCCTAAACCCCGGAAGAGATCCTCATATCTCTGAATATTTAAACTAAATATTCGCTTAACTATACCGAGCTCCTCACACGCGTATTTCCCCAGTAAACTATAACAATCTTGCTTGGAAATGACAAAACGTAGTTTATATATCTCACCTTTATAGATCCAGTCAATGTTATAGGAACCTGCTATTGGTATATAATTGCCACAAAAAGATTGAGCCTTTGTCTTATCACAATTTAAGTTTTGAACTTGAAAACCTAATATTTTAAACGTATTCATGGATATTACATTTAAGTCAGATCCTGTATCTAGTTTAAATTTCTCTTTTTCACCATTAGCATGTAATATTAACGTTTCATACCACTTAGTGTCCCCAGTATTGTTGTATTCATCTATAGCAGATATATAATACATTTCGCCGTCACTTATATCGTTTTCCTCTAGCTGGTAAACCGCACGTTTTGATGAGTATGGACATACTTTTTTATAATGACCACGTTTATGGCACAAATAACACATAACCTTAGCTGCCGGACACTGATAACCATCACAAGCCGCACTCGCACACGTGGTGCACGCTGATGGCTGCGCCGCGGCCGCGCCCGGCCGGCGCCGCTGCGTGCCGCTGCCGCGCCAGCGCTGTGCCCGGCGGCCCCTGCCACCGTGACTGCCGCGCGACCCTTGCACCGCATCCACGACCACCGCCGTACCCTCACAACTAGTTCCAGCCTTGCTTTCCTCGATCTGCCGTTTTTCCTCATGTGACATCTCATTCGCTTGGCACAATTTGACTGCTCTGGCCAAGGTGAGATCCTCCGATCTGAGGAGACGGTCACGTAGCGTACCGTCGACAACACCACAAACTATGCGGTCTCTAATCAACCCTTCTTCCAGATGTTCAAATTCACAATGTTGAGTGAGAAGCTTGAGAGCGGTGACGTACTCATCTATAGACTCGCCTGTCACTTGATTTCTGGTAAAAAACTTAAAGCGAGCCATCGTAGTATTATGTTTTGTTTGAAAATGTTCGTTAAATTTGCTAATGAGAGTTTCAAAATGTTCTTTGTCCTCCTCCTTTGTGAACTTGAATGTGGTGTACACGTCGTAGCCCTCGGAACCAATCAAATTTATTAGCAAGCTTGCTTGGACATCAGATGTCTCTTTGTGAATACCGGATGCCTTTAAAAATACCATAAACTGTTGGAACCATTTGCGCCATGCTTCGGCCCGACTTGCCGGTCCACCCTCCAAACATAATTCCGCCGGCGGACGCGCATGTTCCATAGCGATTTATATTGTTTAGGTACTCCGCCTTTGCACTGATTTCACTGTAGGTACACACTTTTATTCAAATGATAACTTTGATATTATATTTATTAAGCACCGCTGCCACCATGAAGTAAATGACACGCAGATTCGATCAAGACTGATTTCTTTATTATAACAGGTAGCACAACATAACTTAATATTCTGAATACCCACATAAACATACAATAATCGCCAAAGCCTTCAACTCCCTGCCCTGGAGCTGCATCAGGGAGGCACTCCGGTACCACCGGGTGCCGCCCCGACCATACGACGGAGGTAGGTCGGCACCCGGTGGTACCGGAGTGACTATTTGACGGACAGGGCCGTCATCTACCCCAGTCGCTGCGGAGATTGGAACCGGCGAGAGATGTCGTGTGGTGTCCCACAGGGATCGGTTCTGGGACCGCCCCTGTGGAACATCGGTTACGAATGGGTGCTGCGCGCGGACCTCTCTAGTGGTTGTCACCACTACAGGTCACAGGTCCTGGTGCTGGCACAAGGGAGGTCGCACGAGGCGGCGGCCGACAATATGACACGCGGGGTTGCGATAGTCGTAGAGAGGATCCGGCAACTGGGTCTCGAGATGCCACTGCCCAAGTCCGAGGCCATGTGCTTTCATGGGCCTCGGAATGCGCCACCGTCGGGATCTACACTGACGGTAGGAGGAGTATCCATCGGAGTCGAGTCGACGTTGAAGTACCTAGGACTCGTCCTCGACAGCCGGTGGAACTTCGTGGAGCACTTCCGACGTTTGGCCCCCAGGCTGGAACGGACCGGGGCTGCCTTCAGGCGGCTCCTGTCCAACCTTGGGGGGCCATACGCCTCCTGCCGCAGGCTCTACGCGGGGGCGTGCGGTCTATGGCCCTTTGCGGGGCCCCAGTGTGGGCGCGTTCGTTGAAGCGGCCGCTCATTATCTGAACGCGCCCCAAAAAGTGGTGGCCGTAAAGATGGTCCGACGATCTCTCGCGAGGCGGCGGGCCTGCTTGCCGGTTTGCCGCCATGGGATCTGGAGGCGACAGTCCTCGCGCGCCTACACGAATGGCGCGCGGAGGTACTACGCCGGGGGGAAACTCCGCTGCCGCGGCAAATTGCCGCTCAGCGGACTGACCTCCGGCGCGATCTCATGGCGACATGGAGAGAGCGACTGTTGCAACCCCGTGCAGGGCACGCCACGATAGTGGCGGTAAGTCCCCTCTTTGAGGAGTGGCTGGAGAGGCGCCACGGCGTCCTCACCTTCCGCCTGATGCAGGGCCTCACCGGACACGGATGTTTCGCGAGGTACCTGCACCGAATCGGGAGGAAACGCCCGGGTGTCTCCACTGCGAGGATCGACCGCAGAACACGGTGGAAGTTTGCTCTGCGTGGGCGGAGCACCGCCGTGTCCTCGTGGCGGCGATCGGCGGCGGCGACCTCTCGCGTCCGGCCCTGGTTCAATCCATGGTCCGGAGCGAGACGGAATGGGAAGCCGTCACCTCCTTCTGCGAAGCAGTCATGATAGCGAAGGAGGTGGCGGAACGAGAGAGGGAGAGATCCTCTCTTCGGGGGCCACGTGGTGGCTACCGGCCACAATAGAAGCGGGTCTGTGGACGGTTGGCTATGGGCTAGCTGGCCGTCCGTCCGTCTAACGACGACGACAGGCCGTGTCAACGGCGCGTTCGTGTTCCACGTGCGCTTCAAAGAGATGTCAGCATAAGGGGAGGGGCCCGCAAGGGCCGAAGCCTGCCGGGGTTGCGGGCCTGTTCAAAAGAGATACCGCGGCCCTGGAACATAAAGGGCGGGGAAGGAACATGGATGGGTTTTAGTCAGTAAGAGTCTGACACTCCCTCCCGCTCCGCCCAGAATGGGAGAAGTCATTTGAAGACTTCCCATCCCAATAAAAAAAAAAAGGGTTGGGTCTCATAGTTAAGTTAGTTTTCAAAGTTATTCATAATGATGAGTTCAATGACCCCCTCAGAGATTTCGTGTATGAATAGATAGACCTTATGTATTATATACTACATTTACTGTTACCAGCTTCCAAAACTAGAGCTGAACCACTCAATGAGCGGCGTCCTAGCGAGTCCATCGTCCTTAACAACAGTGACAACTCCTGGAGCAAGCGGACCCGGGGGAGAAGCTTGTAGTCTCGCCCGGTCAGACTCTGCCTCGTCTTGCTGCAGCGCCAGATCTGCCCCAGAACTGCTGTTAGGACTGCAGTACAATCCTACCACCGGACATCTTTCCGTAGAGGTAGGTAGCGTTGCCATGGTAACATGAAGCCTGTATGCTTAACATCGTCTTGCTGCAGCGCCAGAACTGCCCCGGAACTGCTGTTAGGACTGCAGTATAACTCAACCGGACATATTTCTGTAGAGGTAGGTTGCGTTGCCATGCCATGATAACATAAAGCCTGTAGTGCATCGTTGTGCTGCAGCGCCAGATCTGCCCCAGAACTGCTGTTAGGACTTCAGTACGACTCGAAAAAAGGTTTTGCCATCAACCTAGTCGAGCGTGCGCGTGCAGGATATTTACTTGTGAACTAAATACGCCTTTAGGCCTACTATAGAGCCTAAGTTTCGCAGCAACTTTTATTCTATTAAGACATTCCCGACACGGTGAAAAGGCATTCGATGTTGATTCTAAGCTTGTGAAACATCATATTAATTTATAAGATGACAAGACGCATTCGCAAAAACTGTTAGACAACGGAAGCTGCATTTTGTATAAGAAGTAATGATTGCCAATTCCTTCAGTTCCTAAAAATTATTCCAATGTCTTCCACAGATAATAAAAGGCACCCACTTCCGCAAGCTGTCTCCGAATAAGGCACCCGACACGTACGTGAAGCTGTGTCTCATCAGCTCGCTGGGCATGGAGATGGGGCGCTGCAAGTCCACCACGCGCCGCGCACAGTCCAACCCGCTCTACAAGGAGCTCTTTATATTTCAGGTAACGCCAAAATCACGTAAAAAATAGATTAAGAGACATTTACTCCAATGGCGCTGACAGTTATCTTCATCACTTGTGGAAAAAAAATTGTTTTTAGGGTTCCGCAGTCAACTAGGAACCCTTATAGTTTCGCCATGTCTGTCTGTCCGTCCTCGCTTAATCTCTGTGACTGTTAGCACTAGAAAGCTGAAATTTGGTACCAATATGTGTATCAATCACGCCGACAAACTGGTAAAGTGAAAATTGGAAAAATATGTTTTTCATCCCCCCATCTCGGAAAGAGTATTTTTGCTCTTCGATATCTGAGCGCAAAAGCCGTTTTTATTGTCTTGAGGGTAAAGTAAATTTGAATCTAGAACATCGTGTGCACTAAGCATGTGAATTCAAAACATTAAACCTATTTAGTTCTACCTCTATGGTGCCGAATTTATCAACATTTTTTTTTAATTTGTTAGAGCTCAGGCTCAGAACCTTTTTGGAGTACTTTTTTTAAAATGTTTTGCGCGCGCCATTTTGTTTTCACATCATATTGTTAACACCTTAGGTTAAAAACAAGGAATCCAACTGGAAAACAAGTGAAAAACCTAAAATTACTACTCATTATCTAGCGACGAGGAAGTTTATTTTACGCCAACAGAATTAACTGAATATGTTAATAAGGCGCATTTATTTTTTTGTGTTTATTCATTTCCTCGCTGAGGTGGGATGAAAAGTTACGTGTTGCACTCGAGTGCAAAGATTTTTCACCTCGTGCTCTTTGGATTCCCTCGCTTACGCTCAAGATTCTAAGTTTTGAATCACTCGCTGCGCTCGTGACTCAATTTTAGATTCTTTCGCTTGCTCGGTCATCAAAATTGAGCACGCGGTTAAAAAACAACTTTGCACTCTTGTATAACAAATAACTATTATTAGGGTAGCGCCCCCCTATATGTAAAGAGGGAAATGATTTTTTTTTTAATTTCAACCCTAAAGTGTGATATATTGTTGGAAAGGTATTTAAAAAGGAATAGGGGTTTACTGAAATCATTTTTTGGAAATGTCAATTATTTCGGAAATAATCGCTGCAAAAGTAAAAAACATGTTGTCCCCCCGCCCCTCTAACTTTTGAACCATAAGTTTAGAAAATATGAAAAAAATCTGAAAAGTAGAACTTTATAAGGACTTTCTAGGAAAATCAGTTTGAACTTGGATGGAAACAACAGTCTTACCCTTATTGTGACGGACGGGAAACTACGGAACCCAACACTGAGCGTGGCCCGACACGCTCTTGGCCGGTTTTTTCTGTTTGTTCTGACTAATCTCCGGAAGAGCTGAACCGACTTTCACAGGACTTTGATGAACTTTGCTGGCAGATAGCTGATATTATAAGGAGAAACTTAGGCATTCATATTAGAAAAAAAGGCAAGTACGCACGCGGACGAAGTTGCGGTTATCATTTTCCCGTGCCCGCGACCCTCGTCATTATCAATATTGCATGGATGGAGACCGACTGCAACGTGTTTCGGAAGTTGAATTTTCGTAATCATGCCACGGATGTCTGTAAAATAGCATTCCGCAATTTAGGGTTGGTCTTACGGATAGGAAACCAGTTCACGAACATCAGTGCTCTGAGATCGTTGTACGAAGCGCTTGTAAAAAGTCATTTGGAATGCAATGGATCTGCAAATTGGATCTGAACCCGAAAATGAGAATCCCAGAGCAACCTTAAACTGCCATTTAACAGAAGACCTGCCGGGATTCAGCCAAGATAGCCTTTCAACTCAGTGCTGTTCTCCGGGAAAACTACAGAAGCGTGGAGAAGGAGCGTGGTCGTTCTTTTATTTAAAAAGGGGAATAAGAGCATTTAAGGCTGATGCTCCAAGGTGGACCGCGAAATTTGACCGTGAAAAATTCGTTCATCGACTCTTATGAACTTGGAGGGTTGATGATTTTGATGAATTAAAAAATGGAATAGAGATGTTGTATTTCTGCTGACATTGTTTGGTGTTTACTGATGACATTCTAATAATTGTTTATATTTTGTTTTGCTTGTATTTGATTACTGCTTCTGTTATGATTTTAACTGTAATTTGTTGTGTAATTCCAACACAGTGTAAATTGTTTGAAGAATGAATAAACAAAATTAAAAAAAAAAACGATAACATTCATCAACATACAACTTAGCACTGGCCTCCAAATTGCAAAACACGTAAGAAAATTTGAATTTCGCGAGCCACCCTAACGCTTTCACCTCAAAGAATTAGATATCCATTTCGCTCATTAACCACGTGTTTAAGCTGGTTTCAAAAGACGTCAGGAATCGTCTAGCAAGTCGAGTTTCGAGCAGGACACAGCACCCTTTTTTTTTTTTTTTTTTAAGGATGGGAAATCATCAAATTACCCCCCCCACTCTGGGCGGAGCGGGAGGGAGTGTCAGACTTTTACTGACTAAAAACCATCCATGTTCCTTCTTCGCCTTTTACGTTCCGGGGCCGCGGTATCTCTTTCGAACAGGCCCGCAACCCCGGCAGGCTTCGGCCCTTGCGGGCCCCTCTCTTTTTGCTGACACTCTTTGAGGCGCGCGTGGAACACGAACGCGCCGTCGACACGGCCTGTCGTCGTCGTTAGACGGCCGGACGGCTAGCTAGCCCATAGCCAGCCGTCCACAGGCCCGCATCTACGGTGGCCGGTAGCCACCACGTGGCCCCCGACGCCCGTTGCGTCTCCCGCGGCGGCCGGGAAGAGAGGATCTCTCCCTCTCTCGTTCCGCCACCTCCTTCGCTAGCATGACTGCTTCGCAGAAGGAGGCGACGGCTTCCCATTCCGTCTCGCTCCGGACCATGGATTGAACCAGGGCCGGACGCGAGAGGTCGCCGCCGCCGATCGCCGCCACGAGGACACGGCGGAGCTCCGCCCACGCAGGGCAGACTTCCACCGTGTGCTCCACCGAGGACACAGCACCCTAGACCACATCCACACAGAGCGGCAGATTATACAGAAGTCCGAAAGTACATATAACTGGCCTGTGTCTTGCATTTGCGGACTATGAGAAATTTGTGACTGATCTGCATATTTCACAAATCAATCAATAATAACCGATTTAAACAAAAAAACTAAAAGAAGGAGTACCCGAAAAACCCGGTTTTATAAAAAAAAGAACGGGTTTTTTTCTAAAAGAAAACCGGTGAATTCCCGGAGTTTTGAGAACCGGGAAAAACCGATTCGTATGCCCTAGTGTTAAAAACAAGTTTAGCGATCATTTCGGTTTTATCACTTATGGGATTTATGCGTCCCCTATTCGCACAACTTTAACAATCCGATTTCGATTTGACCCAGCCGCAGCCGCCGCGGGAGTCACACCTGGCGTCGGGGGCCACGTGGTGGCTACCGGGCACCGTAGACACGGGCCTGTGGACGGTTAGCTATGGGCTAGCTACCCGTCCGTCCGTCTAATGATGACAGGCCGTGTCGACTGCGCGTTCGTGTTCCACGCGCGCCTCAAAGAGATGTCAGCATAAAGAGACGGGCCTGCAGCCTGCCGGGGCTGCGGGACTGTTCGATAGAGATACCGTGGTCCCGGAACGTAAAGGGCGAGGAAGGAACATGGATGGGTTTTAGTCAGTTAAAGTTTGACACTCCCTCTCGCTGCACCCAGTGTGGGAGACGTCATTTGATGATTTCCCATCCGAAAAAATAAATAAAAAAGGGGAATGTCCGATATTTTTCCGCCGTGTCACTCGAAGCCGTTGGTGTCAGCTATATTCTTCATAGATATTCTACAAACCCTGCCCCCCCCTCTAATTCCTTAGAATTTGCATGTCTACCAACCAGTCTGATCAGGGGGTTTGGTGTTACCCAGCATTGTGCTGTGGAGGTCAGATAGACATCCATCGTCTGCCTAGTCTTTCTCCAACTATGTTGGGGTCGGCATAACATAGTTGAGAAAATGCCTGGTATGGATAGCGGAACTGCGGAATATCAGTTTTTTGCATATAACGACTGTATCTTAGAGACAGTTTTGAGGTCTCTAAGAGTCGGAAATGCTTCGAAACCAAATTCTCCAAGTCGAGGCCTTTTTCTTCTCCTTTATATAAGATTATTGCGAAATAGTAACCACACAAGGGGTTTGAATGAAATGGCAGAAGTTGGGCAGGCCACGCTTCAACAAGAATCTTCCAACAACTTTAGAAGCGGCGCCAATATACACAACCAAAACATATAGCGTAAAACAATGGTAGCATGATTGATCTTTTGACCCTTGATCGTTTGTTTGGTACCATCCAAAAGAATGCACCTGCCCAGTCAGTGCACGTGTAGCTCAACTAAGGAGTTCAATGTTCATGAAAGTATATTTAGGTAGGCCGCATTATTTGAACTGACAGCCAATAAATAAATCGAAGTAAATAAGTAGAAATAGTAATAAAGCTAAAGATCCTCAAATATGTGTGTCATTGCAGGTAGCTCTATACCAATTGACAGAGGTGACTCTGATGGTGTCAGTGTGGTGGCGCCGCAGCGTGAAGCGCAACGAGATGGTGGGCTGGTTCTCCATGGGGCATAGCGCTTCGGGGAGGGAGGAGGAACGACACTGGCAGGAGTTGTGTGAGCGGCAGGGAGAACAGGTAACTGAGATATCAGGTTACAACTACAAGAATAGGCTTGTGTACTGAAACATCGAATTACACCGTCAGGTAGATACCACAAAAAATAATTTAAGCGTATTTTTTTTTACGTAAACCAAAATTGACGAAGGTACGACCCTTTTAAAATTTTCAATACGTCTGTGGTATAATTTTAAGAACATTCTGACATCACGAGCCCCCCCTTCTGAGTTTTGATGCGTTTCATCTTTGTCAATATTCGTTGATTTACAAAAACAAAAAATACGTGTCCATTATTTTCCAATACTCTAACTGGCAAAATGTGGAAACTAGCCTATTACTTGTAACGAAAGTTTTTGTAAATTGTTTTTCCTGGTGTCGACATGAAATATATAATAAAAAATTCAGTCGAATTGAGAACCTCCTCTTTTTGGAAGTCGGTTGAAAATAACTTTTGCCGTGGTAAAAACTTTAAGCAAGCAGGCATGTGGTAACCTGATACTGGCTGGGATGATAAACTGGTCTAACAGCATAAGCATGTATCATCAGCTCTATGAATGAATAGTGACGTTGATCTTCAGTGTAGTAGTCAAAGGTACTTTGATCAATCCTATAAGTTGACCCATGATAACTGATAAGCCACTATCGACGTCACAACTTGTTCTATTGTGCAGGTGCAACGTTGGCACGTACTGCTGGACTCCTGACGTGCGGTGACGTAGCGCGGAGCAGACGCGCACGCCTGAGCCTCTGTATGACGTCACTGGGGAGCCCCCCTCCCGCGGCCGGCCGCCCCCCCGGGCTTGTGGCCCCCGCCCCGCCGGCCGCCCCCGCCCCACCGGCCACCCGCTGTCGGTGCGTGTCGCTTTTGTTGTTAGCACGCGGTTTGCTTTGCCGTCGACGGGAGTAATCCCTCGACTACGTCTGTCGCGACCGAGCGGATCACTCAGTTGCACTGTTGTGGGCACGTTTTTGACTGAGTTTAGATAGGTGACTGTAAAAGCGAAAGAATCTCAATGTAATTTCTCTATTAATATTATATTAAAAGCTTATATTATATTATGTATATTGAACGGGAATTGTAACGTTTGGTATGGTCATTATTTAAATGGGAACTCATTCTGCTGACGCTTGTTTTCAAGAGTGTTTTATGAATTAATTTCTCATGTTTGCAAGTTCGAACGTTAAAGTTTTGTAGTATTTATAATGATGAAGAAGACTTGGAGCGCACAACACATGTGAGATAGATTTATGAAACTAGAAAGGATATTTATTGAATAATGATATATTATATTGTACCTTAACGTATGGACATTCGCTCTAATATGTCTTGAAATATACTCTTCATATATAATTGTGTAAGGAAACAAACAATTTTGTATAGTAACTGGTATGAATCCATTTTTCAATCATAAAGTAGATAGTTACAAAATACATTATTACGAACTTACTCAGTATTCTAACAATAATTTTGTATGAAAATAGCTTTGGCATTTTTTTAGGGAAATAATGAAATTATTGGATAATTCCGCAATAATACAATAGGCTACATTCGAAAATAATATGATATTTACTGTTCTTTCAAATGAGATATACATATTTATGTAGTTAACTTTATTATTAATCTATTTTACTTATAATATTAAATTATAATTGTTATAATTATGTCATCGTTATATAAATAATTTATTTACAATTCTTATTTAAATTAGACAAAGTCAATTTAAGTCAAAACGCACGAAATATTTACAAAATACTTAATTTAATAAAATTCGTTATCAAAATTTATTTGATGGAATGGAATTAGAATAATAAATTAAAATCTCAAAAGTGTTAAATTATATGTATGTATCTTGAAGTTATACATTTTCCTAATAATAATAATTTTAACGCCTGCATGCCTAATATTACTAATAATATAAAATGGTATGTATTGTCAAACAAAATATATAATATATGATATAGTTGTTGGCAAAGAGACGAAATATTAGCTTAACTGCGGAACAAATAGATGTCTTATATAAAATATATAAATAAATATATATCAAACACCAAAATGTATGTGTTTGTAAGGCGAGATTGGAAAAGCCTTTTATAGAGGAGTGATTAAAAAAATAATATGACTTACTAAAATATTATTACTTACCGATATTGTCTATAGGTACATATATTATAATAACTGAGTATTAGATACATGTATGTATACATGCGGACATAGTGACGAATGATAGTGTTCTAATTGTAGCTTTGTTATACAGTAGTATGAGCCCTATTTGCCTGCAACTGTAATACTAACTTTTTTTTTGTGGAAGTCGGTAAAACACATAATGTGTTCGATAGGATAAACCCAAATCAAACAAATGTTGTAGGTAATGTATGAGTACAGTTAGCAAAACAGATTAGTATCCAGGCGTTATATAAAACGCATATATGGTGGCGCTCGGTCTTTACTCCCATGGAGAAAAATGCGTAAAAAATCGGAACAATGCCGCCATCTTGGATTTTTATTCAATTTAACTAAATGAAAATAGATGTTTGCCGTTTTTCGCAAAAGTTTTGCTGGTTGCACTCATGTCAGTTTATTAAAATAAATTAATGTCGTCTGCCTCGTTTAGTGTGTTGTCAGTGTATGTAAATGTTGCACTCACAAACACTTTTAGTTTTAACGTAAAACACTCAGAGTTGTGTATCATAAATTACATTATTTAGTTACCATACCTACTTAAAAATAGAAGATAAATGGTTGTTTTAACAATATAGTTATATTTTAAAGTATAAAAGTAAACACTTCCATTAACATAAAACATCAAATACTTTTTTCTACAAACTCGCTCGATGTTTGCTCATCATAGATTTAGATACAATCAGTAAAAACGATATTTCTAGAATAATAATTAACTTATTTTTTGTATATGCAATACATACTTACATTATAACAGTATTTAACCAACTTATGATATTAAGAAATGTGTTTATACTGCAATATTCGAATATGTTTCACGCAAATACTTAAAGAATATATATCTAAATAATATCAACGGTGGAGATTTAAAACGTGGTAACGAACGATGAACCATGCTGTTTGATTTTCAGCTTTCAGTAATGAACTCAATGCTGCATTTCCACTGTCGTCGTTATAATTATATAACAATATATAAAACTGGATTTTTTACAAGAGTTGCTCAGTTTCCGCGGCTCAACTTCTATAAATAAAATGTCATTTAGCTTCATCAATATCTAGGCTTATTAAGACGACCAATTGTAGATATCGCATAAGTCTCCTGAATTACTAATGCAAACAGAATTTTATAAATAAAATAGAATAGCTAAAAAGTATAAAACGATAGGTATTGTGGTTTGGAAGTTCTTTACGGAGAAAACTTAATTTCTTCATCACAAAACCGTCTAAGTTCTATCAAACACCACGTAAGTCAATTATTGGCAGCTTTGCCATTTTGATGCCGTTTGCTAGAGAATCGGAAGACGCGTTTTTTCAGCCAATCAGAAACAATCAACGTCTAATTGAACAATAATTATACCATGATTTTTGTACAATTACCTATTATGCAGTATTTTCACTCCTATTAAGTTTCTATTTTGACTAACGTGGTGTTAGAACTCAAGCGACCAAACCGCGCTTCCGTACGGTACTATTTATATTATTGTTATAATCTATTCATGAAAGCCAAAACAGTACCTGCTCTTAAGAAAATACTAAATAAGTTTAAAACAAATAATATCCATCTCCGTTACTTTAAAATTGATCAGTTTATCATTAACACATGTGATAAATGTGATAAGCACTTGGAAAATATATAAGTAGGTATATAAGGATATATATTTTGAGTTTTTGGGCCAAGTAGTCAATGTTAGTTGGTCCTGCGTCAGAGTGTACGTTCACACCGCGTTATCTGCAAAGATTGTTGTTCGCGTATTATACGCCCAAAAAAAGTGTTTAAAATTTTAGGGAACTATTTACCTTCGAGGAAAGGCAAATTATTTGAGTGTACTCATGTTGTGTGTAATATTTTAAAGTGTATCTATAATTATCACACACTAAAGTGAAATAATATATTACTATATATTAACTATTTACTTCTCCAGTGGTAAACTGAATAGCCGATGTCGAAATTTTTTAGATCGATATTTCTATATATGTATTGTAAAAATGCAATCGTCACAAATATATAAACAAAGATATACATATTAGTAAATATATATTACTTATATATAAATTAGAGCAAATGTTTTGAAAATGGTAGTATTCTGTGAATCTGTATTATTTCCGTAAAATACTAATAAAATATTAGTACAATTTTATGTATGTATACCTACCTATTTATTATTATCAGTAAATGTTTGATGTATTTACTTTAATCACGAGTGACAGTATTACGCACCGTGTTTTCATAGATCTATAATATACTAGCTGACTCGCGCAACTTCGTCTGCGTCTCATAATTTGAGATTTTAACTATCCTATCTCTCAAGTTGGATCGAACTGCACATGGTGTGCGAATTTTATTATAATCGGTTAAGTGGTTTAGGAGTCCATTGAGGACAAACATTGTGACACGAGATTTATATATATTAAGATTACATTACAATTTATTCATTTATTTGAAATTTGTCAGCGGAAACTTTAGAACATTGTTAACCTATAAAAGAATATGTAATGAGAATTTCTCAATAAAATCACTTTATACATTTTTCCTAAATAATATATTTTTTTTATTTATCGACACTTACATAAATCGGTTAGTCTGAGGTCGTGTCCTAACTTGAGCAATTACTACGCAGATCTGCTTTTCTTACAGATCAGTGATAGGCTTATGGTGTAACTGCCAAGTCATAACTTTTCATTCCGACGGTCTCAAGTTCAAACCCAAGATCCTCTGATTTGTCGGATTCATATGCGTGTTATTATAATTAGTGATAATTTTTTAATTGCTTCGGTGAATGAAAACATCGTGAAAAAACCAGCTTGCCGCAGATAGTTTTACGGTATGTAAAGCCAAGTCAACTACCGAGACCGGCCCCCGTATTCACAACGCTTCGATTCGCTTCCGATTCGGAAAGTCGTTTGTGTATCTCGGTCGTTTTCATAATGCCAGAAGAAGACAGATATAAGAGTTGTCGAATCGGAAACGAGTCGAACGTTTGTGAATACGGGGTCAGGACCAAAGGGAACCGGGACTCAGAGACCTACGGGCGGCATAAAATTCAACACCAGGTGAGCACTAGCCAAACGTTTAGAAAAAGCGGAACTGCGGTCATCTCCTTTATTCTGTTCGGCGACTTCTGGTTTTCCGAACAAAGTGATGAATAGTCGCGACAATCGCTTATACAACATGTATCATAAAAGTATGGTATAGAAGTAGAACAACGAACAAAGCAAACGGTTTTCAGCAAACCGTTTCATTTGATAACCGTATCCTGGGAATGCATAAAATATAACTAGTCCGCCATATTCGATTTAGGCCCATGTTCACCGAAAAGATAACCGTCTGATTATCTAAAAACAGCTGTCTCAGCTTCCTGGCAGGTTGTATTGTACACACGACTCGCTCTCATATATATATATATCAATAAATGAGGTCTACGCAAGAACACAGACGGCACTCGCAGCCTCATTTTGTGCAGCAACTCGGTAACACCAGTTTAGAATGACATCACTTAGCTGATCATGCATTATCAACCAAACGAAAGATGTAGGTATTCAAAATTTTAGCTCAATCGGAAATTGGGCAGTGGGTCAAATTTAACTTCTTAGAGTTTTTTAACATCACTAGCACTACATATTATAAAAGTCTCCCGCCGCCCGCGTGTGTCTGTCCCTATGTATGCTTAGATCTTTAAAACTACGCAACGGATTTTGATGTATACGTATATAATTTTAAGCGGGCAAAGCCGCGTGCATCGGTTTATGAAATCGTCAAAGACATTCCTCGTTCTTTATGAACTTGGGGTTGGATTGATGAATTTGATTCTGTAACTTCATACGTCTTACAGTCGCGAACAATATTTTCATCAACATACAACCTAGCACTAGCCTGCAAATTGCAAAAAACGTAAGAAAGTTGAATTTCGCGAGCTACTCTGGAGCTTCCTGAGTCACGTTCCTGCTTCATGTTGTATTAGGACACGGTAAAGATATACTATGGTACTCGTACTATAAGTGACCTCGACAAAAAGTAACCATGAAACACAATTCCATGTTTCCAACAGATTTACAGATTACAATGATTTAATTATTTATAATTATAATTAATTTGCATATCGTGTCCGTTTCAGAATTACCGATATGATTTTACAGTTTAATATTTAAATAATTTTACTGATAAAACAAACAATGTTTTCAACTAAGTATATAAAAGGGAAAGCGGAAGATTGTTTAATTACAGTTCTTATTTTACTTTGATAAATACAAATATTTGTATAAATGAATAATTGTTTCCGGATCATTTGAATAAGAAATCAGTAAACATGATGGAAAACTTCTGGCGTCTGCTACGGACCTACTGTCTGCAAAGCACGATAGTAGGACTCAAGTATTTCTACCTGTATCCAGATATTGTTTCAAGGTATTTTTATATTCCCTTTGGTCCTAAAGCATTGCTGGTTTTAAAAATATTTTGGTGTACAATAAAGGGTGTAAAATACCCCTTAACGAAGCCGAAAGGCACTTGTTTTCGCGCCACAGTCAGTCTTTCTCCCTGTCTTTGCGATATTTTTTTGTCTACACCATTCCTGGGAACCTTCTAGTTACGGAGATATTGGGGGTCAAAGTTCAAACACCTCCACGACCCCCGTACTCTTTAATCCATCCATCAACACAAAGTTCTACCCCAAAACATGATTTTTCACCCCAAAAAAACTGTTCCCAGCTACTTATCAATAATTTTTGCGCAAAGTTACTTAGTATGATGTACAGAATGCTTGGTTGACTGCTTCGTGATGAAGTTGTTTACACCCTTTTTAAATAACACACCACCCCAACAGATGCTTCTGGGCAGTAAACATGGTAGTCGTCCTAGCGATGTCGTTCTTGTTGACCATCCTGCTATACAACCGCTTCGCCGAGATGCCTACGAGGGTGACGATTGAGAGTCAGTTCGAGCCTGTGGAGGACCTCCCCTATCCTGCCATCACCATCTGTACTCCCAACCAGATGACTATATCGTCTTTGAAGTATTTTAGCAGAGGTCTTGTGTAAGTTTAGTGTTGAGAATTTATGTTAGTAACATTTTTTTTTATTCAATTTGGCGATAAAGTAGATTCAGCAACGTGAACAACATTTTCTGTCGCAGCCGGTCTGCACATGTACAAGAAACTAGGTAAAGGTATAGGTACGGCGCAATATGGAAGGTAGGTATATGAAGGGAGACGCTGCAAATGCACTAGAGAACTGAGTCATCTCTAAAGTTCCTTGGTACGAAGCCCATTTCAGGTTTTTCAAGTCATCCATGGCCACTTACGCCATGATGGGAGGCTCTATGATTGCTTAAAAAAACCTTAAAAACCTGCTGGGTCTAAAAATCTTTTGTCGGAGATCTTCTTCCTGAGGTTGCCATCGGTAAAATTGGAATTAGATTAAGCAACTTAATAATAATATAAGCACAGGTGGTGTTGTCTATACACACATAGCTGCCTTTGGTATATAGTTGCGTGTGTACAAACAACACATCAAGCTACTACAATCTGTTAAAGGGTTTGAATTTTTGGGCCGTATTAACTTCCGCACTTTCAATTTTATTTCAAAATAGCGATTATCGATAGCTGGTATCAAGAATACAATGCATACTCTCACCATACTCTATATAGGGTGACTGGTAAGGCTGGTACTGGCTGGTAGTGTACGATAGGTGATGACGCGATAGGGCACGCCACGATAGTGGCGGTAAGTCCCCTCTTTGAGGAGTGGCTGGAGAGGCGCCACGGCGTCTTCACCTTCCGCCTGACGCAGGTCCTCACCGGACACAGATGTTTCGGGAGGTACTACCTGCACCGAATCGGGCGGAAGGAGACGCCCGGGTGTCTCCACTGCGAGGATCGACCGGAGGACACGGTGGAGCACACGGTGGAAGTCTGCCCCGCGTGGGCGGAGCTCCGCCGTGTCCTCGTGGCGGCGATCGGCGGCGGCGACCTCTCGCGTCCGGCCCTGGTTCAATCCATGGTCCGGAGCGAAACGGAATCGGAAGCCGTCGCCTCCTTCTGCGAAGCAGTCATGCTAGCGAAGGAGGTGGCGGAACGAGAGAGGGAGAGATCCTCTCTTCCCGGCCGCCGCGGGAGACGCAACGGGCGTCGGGGGCCACGTGGTGGCTACCGGCCACCGTAGATGCGGGCCTGTGGACGGGTGGCTATGGGCTAGCTAGCCTTCCGGCCGTCTAACGACGACGACAGGCCGTGTCGACGGCGCGTTCGTGTTCCACGCGCGCCTCAAAGAGATGTCAGCAAAAGGAGAGGGGCCCGCAAGGGCCGAAGCCTGCCGGGGTTGCGGGCCTATTCGAAAGAGATACCGCGGCCCCGGAACGTAAAAGGCGAGGAAGGAACATGGATGGTTTTAGTCAGTAAGAGTCTGACACTCCCTCCCGCTCCGCCCAGAGTCAGAGTCATTTGATGATTTCCCATCCTTAAAAAAAAAAAAAAAAAGTGATGACGCGATAGTTTCACCGGTTACGGATAAAGTGTAAAAAAATGTACTGAACAGCAGATTTTTGTTTCGCGAGTTCAGGGTTGGTCCCATAGTAAAAGTTGTTTGTTATCATGAGCACAATCACGTGTTTAAGTATCGTACACTAATTACCAGTCGCCCTATATAGCACCATACTGCGACATTGACGTCAGCGGTGACCGACAGCCGTATTTTGTTCTCGCTGACGTCACGACCGACCGTCAGCGCGATAAGAATTCAGGCCTTAGGCTCAAGGTCGGGTAGCTTGATATGCTGGGGTTTGTACTTACTGATTTAATATTAATATTAATGTGTTTGCAGAGACGGTAACGTAACAATCGACCTGGAAAATGCGCTGCCTGTGATCCTAGGTTTCACCGAGGTTATGAAGGGCTTAAACCCTGACAAACTCCAACACTTGCAGAATCTTTTAGACCTAAACCGGTACACTGTAAGTATTCTACTCAGTCTTCCAATAAATACCCGAAGTTTATATAGGGTGACTGGTAATTAGTATACGATACTCAAACACGTGATTGTGCTCATGATAACAAACAACTTTTACTATGGGACCAAAGTCGAAATCGCGAAAAATAACAGCTGTTTAGTACATTAGGCGAACAGAAATGTACTGAACAGCTGATTTTATTTTCGCGATTTCAGGTTTGGTCCCATAGTAAAAGTTGTTTCTTTCTTTTTTTCTTACTGCGGTGGTCACCCATCCACAGACCAACGTAGGCAAGCACGGCCTAACCTAAAGACCAATATGAGCGTATAGCGTAAAGTTTGCCGTATCGGCCCCAGCCGGCGCCCCGCCCCGAATTCGACGCACTGGGCCGTCGCCCTACCTCCCCCCCACCGGATACAACGGATACACCGGAACACTGCGTTCCAAATTTTCCTCTTTTTTTCTTGGCCGTTTTGAGTGGTGGCAAGAGGAGCTCGTGGCTAAATAATAATAGCCGCTCGGGTCGATATTCATGTTACAGGTGGTCAGTGGCCTGAAATTCAGACAACCAGTCTTACAAAAGGATATCGTATTACTCAGTACTAACTAGGTTGTGGAGGTCACATAGGCCAGTCGCTCCATTTTGTATGGAGTTTAAAAGGGAAGATGATGACCGGTGAATGCTTCCACGTCAAAGAAACATATCCTGGCACTGGTTGTGTGCCTTCAATCAATCGGTCGAGTAGTTTCGGAGATTGCCTCCTACATAAAAACATACAAATACTCCTCAACCCAGTTAGGACTGTGGCTGCAGTCACCAGTAAAAGTTACTAAATAATATTTATCTTAAAGATCACAGAAGTAATGGGTACGATGCCCCAAAGTTGCAACAAATTCTTGAAGCGCTGCTTTTTGGAAGGCAAGCTCTACCAGGACTGCTCTGAGCTGTTCAAGCCGATCCTCACCACCCATGGGTACTGCTGTGCCTTCAATAGTCCTTACGTTTTTAATGGCAAAAGGTAACTATACTATTTTATTGAAAACACTTCAAACTGTTACTTAGTTATTTGATTAGAGGCCTGAATTCTTGTCGCGCTTACGGTCGAACGCGTAGAGTATACTTACATTGTATTGTATTATATTCTATTCATTGTATGGTAACAACGACGCTGACGTCAGCGGCGACCGACAGCCGTATTTTGTTCTCGCCGATGTCACGATCACGACCGACAGTTCGCGACCAACCGTCAGCGCGACAAGAATTCAAGCCTAAGGGTATGCGCGCACTACGAAAATAATTTGTTGCGAAGAAATCTCGTCAATCTGTGAACAACAGAAATGTACTACAATCCGCGCATTGCAAAAATAAATCATTTGAGATTTATTTTCGCACGTACGTATATTTTGTACTCTATGAAGCGGTACTGGCTTCACGCATTGCGGAAAAAATCGCAAGTGCAGCGGTCGACTTGTGATCTTTAAATGTCAGACAGATAATAAATCGTAGTGCGCGTAAGAATTATTTATCGTTTGCGACTTTATTTCGCACTTTAAAAGTCGCAACGAATTATTTTCGTAGTGCGCGCATACCCTAAGGTGTGATGCGATTCCCCGTTCGTGCATTGATATTAATCATAACAGTATCTACAGTATGCCCAAGTTAATTTTGTAAGTAGTTCAATTGCGGGAATCCGGTGGATACGAGTCGCAAGGGATCGGTCAATGTGGCGACACTGGGGGGAGGCCTATGTCCAGCAGTGGACGTCTTTCGGCTGAAATGATGATGATGATGACATACTTAAAATATAGCAAACCACGCCTGTTATCCTCACATTTCCCTAGTTATGCTTAAGTCCCATGTAATAGAGGCGAGCCTATTATAACCAACCCCATAATACTTTGCCCGACCCGGGTATCAAACGGCATACAATTAATCTGTCACTGACCTGATAGAAGAAAAAACTGACCGCTCAGTTCAGAATTTTTGTCGAGTGTAAATTTGTTCAGTTTTAAATGACTATTTTTCTCGCACTCGAAGTGAAAAGTACAGTTTGCACCTCGAGACTAAACGCCAATATAATATACCCTCGCTTTCATTGCCTCCATCGCAAGCTCGGGAGTCAAACCACCTCGGCTATATAATGGCTTCGTTTAGTCCCTCGTAATAAAATATACTATTTCTTTCTTTCTTTGTATTTCAGAAACACGTTGACTCCACATTTCATTAACCGCACGGTAAACGCTGTTGGGTTCACTAACTCGCTGACAGTGGTCACCGACTACGATCTAGAAGACGCCATCCCAGGCACACTACTCAATGCCGGAGCTATTCTGGTAACTTAGTAACCTTATGATATTATGCAAAGGGTTACCCAGCGAAACTTGACAAATGTGATGAATATCGATATTCATTCATGCACAGCCGAGGAACCTAAAGGGACGCTATAGGTGGGCCGCGGGTAGTGTAACCTGTATTTAGGTGTTTCGATGTTTTTATCCTCTCTTAATTTTTTTAGTTTTGAAGTAAAAACTTCTAGAGGTAGGCGCGTTAAGAGAAGATACAAGTATACATTACAGAATATACAAGTTCCCAAACACATATTTTGAATGTACACCGATTTAAACGAGTTTAAATTTTAAATTCCGCATATTTCGTCTATATATCATTGTCCTTTCAAAATATTTATTGAGGAACATAGATCTTCTATAATACAATCGAAATATACACTACCTTAAGAATATGTTTGAGTTTCATATAATTTTGGTATTACGTTTGTATGAAAAACGCATGCTCCGCCGGCCCCTTAAATACTTTTTGGGTGAACAAAAATCATGAAACTCACGTGACCGTCACCTAAACGCTTCGCAGCACTCGTAGCCGATCCGCTACGGCGTAGCACCACTTGGCGCGGGACAAATAGAAGAGGCGTATGGCGGTGGCGCGTCGCGACCGTGGTGATGGCGTGGCGACGGCGCAGTGTAGATCAGGCAAAGCGCAGGCGCAGTCGAGTCTTTAAAATCTAAATTGTCACGCATTTTCGCCGTCTTATTCCCGGCCCTGTGCATGCCACTGTTAACTGCGGGTGCGCGCAGGGTAAGGAAGTGGCACCCTCGCCACGCCTGCGCCACGCCATCTCAGTATGTGTCGCGCCACACCTCTTCTATACATTTTGTATGAAATATCAAATAAGTGGCGCCTCGCCATCACCTCGCCCGCGCCGCGACACTTACATACGCCCAGGGGCGTAGCTACCGCCGTATCTGCCGTATCAATTATACGGGGCCCCTGGGCCACGGGGGCCCCCGAAATGAAAAATGTTTGCCGAAAAAAAGGCAAAGATAGTGTATGCTTTTTGTAAAACAAAAAAAAAGGAAAAAGTGATGATAAATAAATATTTCTTTAAATTTAATGCAAATATTTATTTGTCCGTAGTGAGGAATCGTTACCACTCATAAGGGCCCTCAAACAAATTTCTATACGGGGCCCCGCCAAGGCACGCTACGCCACTGCATACGCCTCTTGTGTTTGACCCGCGCCTTAGGCGTGCGCGGGGCACAACCCGTAGTAAATATACAGGATGTAAACAACCTCATCATGAAGCCGTCAACCAAGCATTTTGTACATCAAATTTAGTAACTTTACGCAAAAATATTGCTGGAAAATTACTTTCTTTTTGGGTAAAAAATCATGTTTTGTCGTAGAAGCGTAATGTTTTAAGTGCGTTACATTGAGAACGCACTTAAAACATTACGCTGATGGATTTAATAGAGGTGTTTAAAGTTAAAATCTTACAATAAAAAGTTGTATTAAAAGAAACTTGTCAGGTATGGTGTAGAACAAAAAACCGGCCAAGAGCGTGTCGGGCCGCTCTAAGTGTAGGGTTTCGTAGTTTCCCGTCCGTCACAATAAGTGTTCAATCCAATCTGATTTTAATAATTCTTTTTTTGTTTGAAAAAAGATACGTTCAGGATAATAAAATATGTAAACGAAGTTAAAAAAAATGCTTGCATATACGATTATACTACAAACATAGTCCAGAAATTATTTTGTACAACTTTTTGTCTTTTTTGTACAAAAACTTGTTTCCATCCAAGTTCAAAATGATTTTCCTAGAAAGTCCTTATAAAGTTCTACTTTTCAGAATTTTTTCATATTTTCTAAACTTATGGTTCAAAAGTTAGAGGGGGGGGACACATTGTTTTTTACTTTTGGAGCGATTATTTCAGAAATTATTGACATTATCAAAAAATGATTTCAGTAAACCCCTATTCATTTTTAAATACCTTTTCAACAATATATCACACGTTAGGGCTGTAATTAAAAAAAAAATCACTTTCCACTTTACATATTATAGGGGGCTACCCTAATAAAACATTTTTTTCCAATTTTTATTTTACCACTTTGTCGGCGTGATTGATACACATATTGGTACCAAATTTCAGCTTTCTAGTGCTGAAGACTGCCGGGCCTGGGCCGGAGTCTCGACAGAGATAACGACAAATTCGTTAACTTTCGGGTGCTAATTACTAACGAATAAATTCGGTTGCAATATAATTATGCTTGCAAATAATGAAAGTCTCTACATCCTACATGCGTTTCTCGTAAGCATAATTATTGCAACCGAATTTATTCGTTAGAAAACAGCGATTGAAAGTTAACGATTTTGTCGTTATCTCTGTCGAGACTGCCAGCCCTGGGAACATAATAGTTACGGAGATACTTAATAATAATAAAGCCTTTTATTCTGAAACCAAATAATTACACTAACAATAATCACAAAAAAAACAAAAATCACAAAATGTCTCGAATTTCGGTGTGCCTCGTGGCATAGGCCTCCTCTAACAATTTCCATGGTCGTCTGTCGCTGGGTACCCTCCTCCAGTTTGAACCTGCTGTCAGCTTTATTTCATCCTCCCAGCGGACAGGCTGCCTTCCCCGATTTCTTTTGCCGTCTCTTGGGTACCATTCTGTCACTACCTTGCTCCACTTGCCTTTAGTGTCACGCATCATGTGGCCTGTCCACCTCCATTTTTGTTGATCTACTTTTGTTAGGATATCGGTCAGCTTTGTTTTGGCCCGGAGATCTGTGTTCCTGGCTAGTTTGGTCTTTGGTGGATATGACTTGACCAAGGTAAATGTAATCCTCTACATAGGCCAAAGCTTCCTCTTTCATTATTATATCTACCTTTTAGTTAGTCATTAGTTTTGTCTTGGTGTAGTTTATTTTTAGACCAATTTTTTCGCTTTCTTCGCTCAGATTTTGTATCATGGTTTGCAAGTTTTCTGGTATTTCTTCGAATAACACTAAGTCGTCGGCAAATCTGAGGTTGTTCATTTTCAACCCATTTATATTTAGACCAAAATGTTCCCAGTTTAAGTTGCGAAAGATGTTTTCTAACACGGCAGAGAACAATTTTGGAGATAGTGGGTCGCCTTTTTTCACCCCTCTTTCTACGCGGAATTCGTTTCCCAGAGATTCCAATTGGATTCTAGCCGTGCTGTTTGAGTAAATGGATTGAATAATTTTGATGTATGCGGCTGGTACCTTTAGAGTTTCCCATATGTATTCATGACTTAAGCTGTCGAAAGCCTTTACGAAGTCAATGAAGGCAATGTAGATAATCTTGTTGTATTCTTTATATTTTTCCATTACCTGTTCGTTACATTGGGGTTATTCTATCCAGTATGACCTTTGCAAATATCTTATACACATTCGACATCAGGCTTATTGGTCTGTAATTTTCAATGTCTTCTTTGTCGCCTTTTTTGTGGATTATGATGATGTGAGATTTTGCCCAATTCTCAGGGATATCCCTGCTCATCAGAATCTCGTTAAATATTTGAGTTAGAACGGGTACCAGTTCTTCCATTGAGCCCTGCAGCAGCTCGTTTGTGATTTTGTCTGGTCCTGGAGATTTTCCCGCTTTTTGGATCCTGATTGCTTTTTCCACTTCATCGGTTAAGATTAAAGGGCACGTCCCTTTAATCTTACCCAGAATGGCGTCTAGTATTAATTCGGTATGATTTTTCTTTGCAACGTTTGGTGTTTGTTTTGCGTATGGATGACGGTAGAACTCTGTTGCCAGTTCTTTGATGTTCTTTCTCTGCGTAGTGATCTTTGACCTTCTTTTAAGTTTTGGTATCCATTCTTTTCCTGCTTTCCGTAGTTCCTTTAGAGCTTTTTTGACACCGCCGGTTCTTTGTATATGATATTCTAGGGTTTGCAGTCTTTTGATTTTACGATCCCGTCTGATGCTTGCTTTTAGTTTCTTACTTGTTTCTGTTATCAATTTTATGTTTTCTTTTTTTATTTGGTTCTTTACTAGTTCTTTCCTTTCATTTATTAATTGTAAAGTTTGGTCGCTAAGTTGGTATTTGTTACTTTTTTCTTTTCTTTTCTGTTTTCTGTGTACGGAGATAGGTACTTATTAAAAATCAAAGTTCCAGCTTTTACAGAAGTTTTTTTATTCAAATACTAGTTATATGGTCATAACTTTAATAACTTACCCTGTTTAATATTAAATGCGTCCATCTACGTAATGTGTTGAGTGCGCTACATTGAGTTTTGTAGTAAAACGTGATTATTCACTCCCAAAAACAAAGTCGCTTAGTGTCATCAACGTCGAATCATTAAAGTCGCGCTTATATCTTAAACAAAAATATTTGTAAACACCATACACCGTGGTAATACCGTGAAACAACAAAAAGGAGGCCTGAAATCATAGTCATAATTTCCGCAATGACAGGGAGAACAAGTGGTACTATTAGGTACACCCATTATCTACAGGTGTTATTTCCCCTTTCACTCTTCTGTCCAGGTGATGTACACGGACTGTACGGAGTTCCCGTCGGACGATGAGATGGCCATCATCGACACGAAGGGCGAGTCCTACCACATCCTACACGCGACCTACACCTACTGCTCAGATGAGGTGCAGTCGCTGCCGTTGTGGAGGTAACTTTTGTCTGTGCAGCCTGCGCAATGTTCGTCGGATTACTTTGTGGAACAAGGCTGTGCGCAGACTTGACTCACGACAGTTTTAAGCAGGGACTCAAACTGTATCCGTTATAATGTGTTTTTAACACTGTTTTTTAAACAGTTTTACAGAAAAACACTTTTAGATGTAACAGATACAATAATGTTACCTTATCAAACTGTAACCTTTTATATGTGTTAATATGTGTAACTGAAATAATCAGTTTTACAACGGACTGCGACTAGATTTCGGCTATCCAATGGCAACGCTGAGTTTACCTGAAACCTTTTATATCAGTTTCAGATATGTTACGGTTACACATTTATAAGAGTTTTGGATTAACACCTTGAAAACACATTTATAAGTGTTACATATTTGATTCTGTTACCAATTCAACATGTAATACTTATAATTCTGTAACCTTTATGAAGGTGATTTTAAGTCCCTGGTTTTAAAGCAGACTATTGCTAAAGGGAATAAATAGTCTGTCTCGCTCGCACTAGTAATAGCAATAGTCTGTCTTAAAACTGTCGTGACTCAAGTCTTCGTACTCGAGCCCAAAATTGCCATGCAGTCATCTTTATAGCCTGTAACAATATTCTCCTGCCCTTCTCCCAATTTATATGGGATCGGCGCAGCATCTCTTATTTTGCCATACTTCTCTATTACTCGTCATTTGTAATCACCTATTTCTAGCTAAATCACTCTTCACACAGTCCATCCATCGTTTCTTTGGTCTTCCTCTACTCTCATAGCCATCCACATTCATACTCAAAATGTTCCCTGTCGTTTGGCAGATATTTCACTCAAGCGACGCTATTATATCCTTCTAAGAAAAGGAATAAGGAAAAGTAAAATAATCAGCAGGTCTCGTTCATTTTTAACTGACTTCCAAAATAAGGAGGTTTCTCAATTCGACCGTGCTTATATTTTTTTTATGTTTTGTTGATTTATGTGAAAATAAGAATTCAACTGCGGCACTATTGCAATGCACGTATTTTTAACACGATATTTTTATACCTAATGAAAGTGTCGAGATATCTATGTTGTACAACAGTGCAATAATTAATTAAATTGCCTTTTATTTCCTAAAAACATGCTAAAATTTAAACTTAATAATTTAACTTGAAGTACAACCGCTTAAAATTTTGATCAAACAAAAATAAAACTTTGCATATTCGATTCCTTCCAGTCGCAAATGCTATTTCGAAGACGAACACCAACTGCCCTTCTTCAGGAAGTACCACAACTCGGATTGTGACCACATGTGCTACGTCACAGCGGTGTTCAAAGCCTGCAGGTGTTTCCTCTCCTTCCTGCCCAACGTAAGAGCTGATTCAGTCTGCAAGATCACCAGCATACCGTGTATTATTAAAGTTAAGAGTAAGTTCTAAGTACCCGTAAGGTAAGTTATAACTGCTGCGTTGGTCTAATGGTTGTAAGTGCAACGGCTGACCATGAACTCCTGGATCCGATTCCCAGGTCGAGCATAGTGTTATTCGGTTTTTCCAGGATTTACTCATAGGAAACTTTGTAAAGCCTTTGAAAAGTTATGAGATTGTTGATTAATAGTATATTTTATAACGAGGGACTAAACGAAGCCATTATATACCCGAGGTGGTTTGACTCCCGAGCTTGCGAGGGAGGCAATGAAAGCGAGGGTATATTATATTGGCGTTTAGTCTCGAGGTGCAAACTGTACTTTTCACTTCGAGTGCGAGAAAAATAGTCATTTAAAACTGAACAAATTTACACTCGGTAAAAAATCTGAACTGAGCGGTCAGTTTTTTCTTCTATCAGGTCAGTCACAGATTAACCATTGAAAACACAACACAAACTCTCAACATTTTCGCAATGAAGATGATCCACACTCCACAGATAATTAGTACCTACATTACTGCAGCGGCTAGCAACAGTGGCATTGCTTTTCAAAACCAACGATGCACACAAACAACCATACATTTTTCTCGCGTTGAAGAGTTCATTTGTTTTTTTTTCAATAAACCGCTTTCTATTTGCATGCCAATTCGAAATTTAAATAAAACCTATGACAAGTTACTCTTTTGTGACAATGTTTCAGAGTAAAAGATCATTCCATTTTTAAATTACTTTTTACTCCCTAGGGAATAAACGGTCACTTTAATCCCGCTTCATAGGGCTATAACGGCGTACTTTTAAAGCATGAGAAGTGAAAAAACTATTCGTGACCGTAAGTCACGAATAGTTTTTAATCAACAATCTGTCACTGCCCTGCAAAATGCAAACAAAATAAGATTTGAATTTCGCGGGCTATCCTATAAGTACTTAAGATGAACGCAGACCTGGCCGCGCTGCAGTCGCCGCATTCGAATTCTTCGTACGAAGTTCTTAGATGCAATCTCGCACACCCTTGCGCCGCAGTCGCTGCAGTACCTGAAGCGGCCGAACTCTCCAAGCCGCAGCTGATGACATCATCAACGCCGCTGGAGAGACAGAGAAAGAGAGAGTGAGAGTATTAGTGTTCTGTGGCGTGTGGCGACGATTACGGTGACTGCGGCGCGGACAAGTGCGCGACGCCATTAACAAATGCGATGACTGCGGCGCGTGCGGTGCGGTCAAGGCTGCGTTCACTTTTATACTCCTTAACGTGCTTACCCTTAACCCTCTCGGGGTTGCAGTATGTAATGGATAGTCAGAGTCACCCATCCACGGACCTCAGTAACCGTTGCTTAACCTTGAAGATCGAGCAGTCGCGAGTCGTCTCAAGGTAAAATTATTAAAGTAACCGCAGACTTTCCTCAATTACTACATTACGGGTTTTTTCTGTTGGAAAAACCCAAATTGTAATTGATTCACAATAATTTATATTGAGTTCAATATCGTTGGTAATACCAGTGTTGGTTCATTAATTCAGTGTTTAATCAAGATAGGCCTTATATTTATTGCTGCTGTTTTGCATTTCATCATCTGCCTACCCTTTTGCTAACTATTTTGGGATCGGCGTCCAGTCTAAGCGGATTGAGGATTTGTTTGTTGCATAATGATCCTGTAATGATCCCACCGCCGCGCTGGGGCACAGCCCATAGGACCCCTTTTTGGGTGAAGGAGTGAGCGGTTAATCACCACGCGGCCCAATATGATGGGTTGGTGGATGTAGTCCTTTTCCTCACGATGCTTTCCTTTTACAATTTGAAAGCAGTTCTGACGAAATAATTTAGACAGTAGTTACCTAGGTGCTTGAGATCCAACCCACGGCCTTAAATTATCGGCCATTACTACTGCATGGCCCACCGCCAGTTAATATTTAAGTAATTTCATAGTCTTATGAAATATGTCGAAATTGTGATGACAAGTTGCTACCTAAAAGGCGAAAGGGGAATGAACCTTTACGGTATCTCAAATATTGCAATAAGAAAAAAAAACGATAAAGGCCTTGAAATGTTGGGTCCAGTCAAGGATTTGATCCTCAGGTCAAGCACTGTTGTAGAATCTTTCATTTAGGAAATTCCCAATAGCCCGAATTTAAGATTGTGCTCGGTTAAACCAACGCGCCCTCTTTTGCATTTATAAAGGACCTTATAACATACTTGGCGAATTGTGGGTGTATTGTACAAAATAATGTAAAATTTGCTTGGGTCAGATAACTTCGCTGATGTACTGCTGAGGAGTTTGTTGCGACACTTCCTGAATAGAACACAAGTAAGTGATGTTGAAGCGCAGAGGCGAATTGGGAATGTATTTTTCACCTCAGCACCTCAAACAAGCAGGTTTTGCTGTTTACAGACAGTCAGACAGTGAGCAAAGTTCGATTTTGCTGCGAGCGCTACACTCGAGATTCAACTATAGAATCCTTCGCTTACTCGGGATTCAAAATCAACCCTCACAGCAAAAATCCAGTTTGCTCTCTTATTGCACAAATAGGTAACTATTGATATTTTCACTTCAAACAGTGCCTATTCTTAGTCTTTAGATAAATGACTTAATTAAATTCTTGTTGGTCTTGTGGTCGCAAGCGCTACTACTAACCATGAGGTCCTGAGTTAGCTTTCCACGTCGGGTAAAGTGTTATTGGGTATTTCCATTAGGAATATCTCAGTAGCAGCCACGAAGTTTGGATTTGTGCCCGGTTGATGGTAATAAGCTTTCGCCATATTTCATAAGATTATGCAACTATACAATACAAACTATCGGTAGTGGCGGTGGGCCGCTAATGGGTTCGATCTTAGGCATCTACCTACTTTACTTTCTGTACATTATTTCGTCACAACTGCCAGTTGCGTAACTATACCATCTGAGGCCCTTGGCAAATCCATTGTATGGGGCTCCAAGAAAACTCGTCACATTTTAATTTAGTTTTAATAAATCACTGAGATAGTTACCCAATAGTAACATTGTGTCCATTTTAGTTAAATATCTAATTTTTTAAACGTTGCATATATTTATAACAACGTCCTCCTATCCTATCTAAAAGGGTTTTTGGTATGTAATTGATTTTAAGTAGGTACTTACTTATACAGCGTATATTTCACCTCATCACAAAGCCGTTAACCAAGCATTCTGTACATCAAACTAAGTAACTTTACGCTAAAAATATTTATTTATTTTATTTATTTATTTAATTTTAAAGAAAGCTTACAGACTAATAACAATAATAAAAAAAACATATATAAGTAGTGACAATTGCTAATTACAAGCTTCCACATGTATATATCTAATTAGTAATGAGTTACATGCGTTGACCAATTACAGCGAATAGAAATCAAAACACAATAAACAGATTCCAATGTACACATATTGGTAAATATGTCGAGATATTAATATGAGGTATGTCAAGTCGTGCAATATCAAAATAAAAAAAAAACTAAAGCTATTTATGGTTGTCACCAAAATACTCCCTGTTCAGAATCTTTCTAATTTTGTGTGCGCTGGTGCAAAATAGATCGATTTCCAGGTGTGATGGTAAACTATTTAGAGCTATAACACTACGTATGCAGAAGGCATTGCGCCTGTACTTTGTCGATGCGAATGGTACTTGGAGAAGAGGGCGTTTTCTTAAATTGTTAAGATTAGTGCGAAGTAGTATTTTGCTGAGTAGTTCAGGACAATCAACCGAGCCGTTTGCGATGTTCACTAGAAAACAGATATCACTGCTATATGCAGATATATTGCTGGGAAACAACTTTTTTTTTGAGGTTATAAATCATGTTTTGTGGTATAACTCAATGTAACACACTCAAAACAATGTGCGGATCGATGGATTGAATAGTACGGGGGTCGTAGATTTAAAGTAAAAATCATCATCATCATAAAAAGTGGTATTTAAAAAAAAGCTTGTCAAAATCTTGCAACTTTGACCCCCAATATCTCCGTAACTAGAAGGTTCCCAGGTATAGTGTAGAACAAAAAAAATGATCAGAATGACGAGTAGAACAAGTGCCTCTCGTATTCGTTAAGATGTGTTTTACACCCTTTATATTTTACAAAATTTTGTTAAAAATGTTAGGTCACTTTTGAGCCTCTCGGGTCGGGGGGCCCGTCAGGCCGGGGGCCCCGTCAGGCCGGTAGCCCGTGGCATGCCACCCTATAGTTACACCACTGACAACTGCTTTTAACTGACGAGACTGCGTTGGTCTAGTATTCGCCAGCGCAACTGCTGAGCATAAGGTCCTGGTTCGATTCCCAGGCCGGGCAGTGTTCTTGGATTTTTCCATCAGGAATTTCTCATTAGCAGCCACGGAGTCGGGATCTGTGATGGCAATAGGCACGAACCTTATTACATGGGGGGACTTAAACATAACTGGCGAAATGTTATGTTGTTAAATTATAATCAGGCAACACAGGTATGATGAAGATACGTCCCTGCAACGATTTATCATGACTGTCTTCATGATATCGTTTTCTTTGCAGAGGACATGCACAAATGGCTGTCTCCCGAGCAGTGCGACTGTCCCCGAGACTGCGTGTCCAGGCGGTACCGTGCGGAGCTCACCATGGGCAACTTTAACGCTCTGCCTCACGTTCTCAGGAACCCCTAGTAAGTGCTTCATCATCTGCCTAACCCTTCCCAACTATATTGACGTCGGCTTCCAGTCTCACCGGATGCAGCTGAATACCAGTATTTACGTGGAGCGACTGCCTATCTGACCTCCACAACCCAGTTAGTACTGGGTAATACAATACCCCTTGGTAAGACGTTGTCAGACGTTTTGTGTCACTGACTTGGCTTGCTTGACTTGCTGTAACAACTGTCAAAGATCTATAAACGACCGGCGGGACCAACAGGTTGACGTGCTTTCCGAGGGACGGAGGGATCTCTGTGTGTAATGGTTGATCACTAATCCACAGACCTAGGCAAGCACGGCTTAACCTAGTTTAGCCACGACCTCCTCATTCCTTAGTGGTGCCTTCTACTCGTTTATTTATTTATCTAATTTAATAGTAGAACCTATTAGAGGTTCCATAAGAGCCAGTTTTCGTGGAAGTGTATTGAAAAAGTAATGATGTACCTACTTTTGAAAACGTCTAATTTGCAGTAAGGGATTGATTTTGAACGCGAGCAGCAGCGCAATGCACTTCTTCTTCACAAGCCCGGTGTATATGAAACAGAAACAAGAGACAGTCATGTCAATCACCAGTTTAATATGTAAGTACGGGAAGTTGCGCAATTGTTCGGATCGATACGGCAGTATTTGCCTTGCTTTGCTTTGCCTTGCCTTGTATTTGCTTTGCTTTACCTTCGCCTATGCCTTGGCCTTTGCTTGTATTTGGCTTTGCTTTTTTTGCCTTTGTCTTCTTAGTATTTGACTATACGTGAAGTTGCGTACTTGTTCGGATCGATACGGCAGTATTTGCCTTGCTTTGCTTTGCCTTGCCTTGCATTTGCTTTGCTTTGCCTTTGCTTGTATTTGACTTTGCTTTCTTTGCCTTTGTCATCTTAGTATTTGACTATACGTGAAGTTGCATACTTGTTCGGATCGATACGGCAGTACTTGCCTTGCTTTGCTTTGCCTTGCCTTGCATTTGCTTTGCTTTGCCTTTATCTTCTTTGTAATTATTCTGTAATGGTGTAAAAGTAGGTACCCATAGCAAAACAGAAAGGCACTTGTTCTCATCGTCATTGCGATAATTTGTTTCTTCTTTATAAACCATACCTGAAAACTTTCTAGTTACGGAGATATAAGGGGTCAGAGTTCCAACTTTTCCACATGTTTTTTTTTTAACTTTTAATATTGTGGCTTTTAATACCTCCGAGACCCCCGTATCATTCAATGCGTCCATCAGCACAATGTTTTGAGTGCGTTCGTGAAGGATCGGTTGACAACTAGTATTTTTTGCGAGGTTGCACCTCGCCTAAGTAGGTATAGCAGTATTATATTATCTGATAATGTGTTTGTTCCAGCAAACCTGGGTGGTGTATTTGGCTTGCTAATGGGGTGCAGTTGGATTAGTGTATTGGAAATATTCTTCTACATTTATCTCGGAATTAAGAACTACATCCGATCCAGACTTGAAAAGTGGATGCGTAACACTTTCAGGGACAATTGAAAACCCACCAGGTATGTATTCTATCTTGTTTTTGAAAAAAAATGTAAGTGTCGAGTCGAAATACTCCGCTTTCTGCGACGTAATGACCACAAGGTCATTACGTCGAAGAAAGCGGAGTGTAGTGAAGAGGTTTTTAAATAAAATAAAAAGCCAAGTTCAGGTGTATGTAAACAAAATTTATATTTTCTGATTTACATATATATTTTACTACATCTGCATATAAATTCCAATAATTTTATCAAATATATTGCTTTGCTAATTTTCATGAAAAAATACAAAAGTATTCTACAATTGCGTTAAGAAAAATCGTCTAGAAAAAATTACATCTCTATTAATCCTAGATGTTCATATTATGCGTAATAATATTTCGAATGAGTAATAACTTCATAGCATAAATGTCGCTTATAAAACCATAGGCAAATGTTGCGTAGTATTGCACTAGATACAATCCATGCTGGTACAATAAGTCGTAGACTACTAAATAAATACTCTCCGCTCTCGGCGCGTAGACAATAATACTTTAACGGGAATAACTAAACCTAAATTAACGACATAAACTCAATATTTGGCTTAGATTTTAATTACAACTATGATAAAGCACATGAAGTAATAATTTGGTCTAAGTTATGCATATAATATATAATTAAATCGTTAAGTGCCCTTACACTAATTATTGCCTTAAACTAATTTATTTTTATTCCAGTGGTCTCTACTAGACATCCTAGGAAACTCATGCCGTGGACCAACAGTATCATAGCATTAATATTATAATTGACTTATATAGTTTATTTACTGTAACAATTCAATAACTGTAATTAGAAAATAGTTAATTTCTTGTAGTTAACATTAGATAATGTGAGTATAAAAATGCAGTCAGTGCAGCATGTATGTACGTTCAACGATATTACATATGTAATGGCATGAGTTACAATACATATAATAAGACAACCGCGCCGAACAACTTGGCCGGGCGCTCACAAATCACTGGACGTATCACAAAAGACTTAACAATAATTTTACACTACCAGTACCTAATCCAATGGAACGGTAAGACGTTACATCAACATTGAGCTAACTTACATTCAATATATTAATTATTCTTTAAGTAATATTGCTGTTAGTTTTATGGTTAACTAAATATTTCGTACTCGTAATTATTGTATTCCTGAGAGTAGACGTAGTAAATGGCACGAGGGTTATTATGACAAGATACTTTGAGGATCGTTCAATAAATACATTTTTGTGCCGAAATATTCCGAAGTGAACAGTGTAAAAGAGATCTTTTACAAATATTACCTTACAATATAAAACGCACCTATTCTAGCCTCGCTAGACATTAAGCACAACACGAAAATAAATCCCTGAAATGCTTCAAATAAAACTCTGTTTTATTTTTCGATCACAATTATTATTTCTGCAGAAATACACATCTATTTATAAAAATATTTTTTTCTTTAGAATGTTATCAAAAACAGCTCGTAAATTGACTTCAGTAGGGCCGGCTATACTGCCGTCGCTAACTTTACAAGACTACGATTATAAATACAAAGCACAAGTGAGCAAGTACGTTACTTAAATAGCTCTCAATAAATAAAGAGTAATAGTAATAATAGAAAGTTCCTTTCTTTAGGGACAGTAGAACAAGAAGACGAGAGAGAAAGAGATTTCGGCGCTGCCGATACAGTTGAATAAATAGGTGTAGCGTAGTCTTTAGAAGACGCACTTGTAGTGGCGTGAGGGAGGTCGTGTCAGGTCTCAGAGGCTGACGAGCGAGGAGTGCGCGTCGGGCGAGGAGACGTCGGGCGCGGCGCGCTGCTGCTGCGCGCACGGGTGTGGGTGCGGGTGCACCGGCGTGAGGCCTGTGCCGCCCTCCATGAGGCTGTCGAAGTTGAACGGGATGCCGTTGCTGGGAGTGCTTATCTCTATGCCCGGTATTTTGTTGTTGCCGAGCGCTTTGTTATTGTGTAACTGGAATAGAAGAAGGGTTCTGTTAGTTATGATTGTTTAGGTTCTTGATAAAGATATTTTGACAGGAAGAGGAAAAATTTCCTCTTGACAGTAGCTTGTTTTTATGTTGCACCGACACTGCTTATCGGATATACAAAGAACTCAACTGTTTATCACCATTCCTCTCCTAGACGTTGAATGAAAGTTAATCTTTTTCTTCCAAAACTCTTAGAAATCTTTTCATTTTGCCTCTCAGTCAACAATATACCCACTTTCCACAGCTAGAACTCAGGTCACCTCTTACGATACCGCCCGGCTAGAGTGGTATCTCTTTCCCTACTTTCTTATAACTATTTAAAATAAATAAATAAAAAGCCTTATTACCTGTGCGGGTGTAAGGCTGAGCGGCACCTGTAAGGAGTTGGGTCTGTTGGGGCGCGAGAGTACGGGGGGCGTGTCCAGCGTCACCGGACCTGAACTTGTTACCACCGCTGGGTTGGCCGCCGACAACATTATTCTGGAAAAGAAACAAATAAAAGATTAACACTGATGATGTCATTTATACAGAAACAACAGAGAAAATATCAATAGATTACCAACTAAGCTGAAGGCTTTCAGATGGGAGGATCCTTAAATCTATAAGTACCATATTTTAAAGTGGTAAAGTTTGTGAGGTTGTAGATTCTTTTACTAATAGAAAGACTCGCTATTTATGAGTGTCATAGGCTATATTTACTACTAGAAAAAACAAGGGGGGGGGATTGGAAAAGGATAAATGTCCACCCGTGTGAAGCCGGAATAGGCCGCTAGCAATGCATAAAGCAGTTCAGTCAGTCAACTCGAGAAAAAGAAGAGGAGGAATACTCACTTCCTGTCATTCGCCGGCGAAGTAAATATATTATCCAACACCATAACGGGGTCCACTACAGGTTCAACTACTTCCACTTTGACTCGCACTCCGTCTTCGGGCATCTCCGGATACGCGTACTCTTGGAAGGGCTTCACATCGGGAGGACTCCTCGACCGCTTGCCCAGAGGACACGACACCATATGAGTCTGTAAAATCGACTCTAACTGCTCCCGATCATGGTTCAATTTCCGGATCTCCTCCTGGAGAGCTTGTTTCTTCTCTTCGAGTTTATCAGTCTCTTCCTGCAGTTCGTTTGTGTGATCAAGTCTGCGCTTGCGGCAGCGAGCGGCGGCCATCTTGTTTCTCTCTCTCCTGACCTTCCGTCTCTCTTCTTCTTCGGGGGAGAGGTCAGTGGGTGTCTTGGTAGGTCTGCGGCCCCCCATGTTGCGCCGCTTGGGCGTGGGGAGGCCGGGGCTGCTGCTGCTATTGTCGCTAGCGGAGAGCGGGCCCGGCGACACATGCAGCGCCGTCGTCGGGCCCGAGTCGCAGTACCCCACCGAATTCAGGATGCCTGTAAATGTAAAAAAAGTTGTTATAGCTTTGATTGTAGGTTTTTTAAAAAAACAAACGACTGATAATATAACTGCTTCGACTTTTTAGATTTTTGTAAATTTTCTTTGCTATTTTCCCGTATCCAATTTCGGAAGTTCGGCACATAAATCCTAAAATTCGGATTTTAAATGTTACCCCGTTGATTCCTTTTCTTACTGTTTAAACCTAAATATCCCAAATGCTCCCCAAGTTTCGATATCTCATTCCCAAAATTTCGCATATAACTCCCCCAAATTCCCTTCAAAATCTCCCAAAACTACTCAATACATACCGTAGTTGTTGGCGTGCGTGACTGAAGGTGGTACGAAGCCGGCGTGTGTGGTCGGCTCGCTGCGGCAGTTGGTCAGCTCGATGTATGTCTGCTCGAAGTTCCGCAACTGGGTGGGCGTGATGGTGGCCGTGGTGCGGGTTGGGACCCCCGACTGGAGGCCCTCAAGGTTTGCCAACTGGAAAAGAGAATAGGGCTATGAGTATTGGAAGAAAAGAGAGTCGGTATTGGAGAGCTTTCACAGAGCCAAGAGCTTGATAGACGAATAGAGTGTTGAATGAGAAACTCAGGTGATAAAACTTTATAAAGGTTCACGATCTAAAGTAACATTCTGAAACTTTTTAAAGATTCAGTATCTAAGGTAATTACTATTCTAAAGAAGAGCCTAGTTTGGTACCGAAATATAAATAAACGAAAGGAGCCGTAAGAGGCAAAGGGAGTTGAAGACACTTGCAACCACTTCTAATACCTACATGTTCCATTTCATGAGGCAATAGGTCATTGATGATTTAATAAGCTATTAAGTATGCCACCAAATTCGTAATGAAGTTATATTAGGAAATCCTAAAAGGAAACTAGCGTCAACCTGTTAAAACTTGTTCACTAAATTCAAGACTAAACAAATGAATTAATCAAGTAGGCATCCTAAGAAAGCGTCGTCATCAAATTATGAACCCAAACAATTATTCCTAGAAGCTCAACTAAACCATTAAATTGACTGATAGCATTTGCAACTTTTCAATAATTCATTGCAAAATTATTGTAATTTGTTATGCAATATTTATTGTTATGATCGAACGGTGGTTGCTTCCACATTCCGATCACGGTTTATCAGCAAAATATTTTCACAACTCATGTATCGTAACAACAACATAACAATTTTATTTACATATTAATTTAACATTCTTCCCAAAAAGTAAATAGTTTAATAGTCTCTTTTTTATTTATTTTTAATACTTTAATTTTGTTTATCTTGCTTGTCCGCGTAGGTTTAGTAGTGAGTACGCTAATGGCAAGCGCGTTGAAAACCCACCAATAAATCTGTCACCTCAAGACTGATGTTCTAGTAACAAACGTACAGCTCTCGTTACTTGCCTTACAAATTGCTTGTGATAAGGATTTATTAACATAAATTAACGTAGTTCTAGTTGTACTAAACTGTACCAAACTGTTAATGAGCCGAATGCGGAAAGACACCTTTACTCAACATTGGTGACACCTTTAAATGGAGCAAGAGCGAATTTTCTATACAACCGATAGGTCCTATCCTAGAATGTGGAACACATCGGCTAGTGCTCCCGGGTGTACTCGTAGCATACAATTGACTGGCAGTGGGCGGTATACCTGTTGGCACCACAGCTCCGTGGCGAGGATGTTGGCGATCTCCAGAGGATCAATGTTCTGCATGGTGCGGTGCTAACTCAACCACGTTTATAATTAGACGCTTACTCTATTGTGTTGCGCTTTTTGCGACGCGACACCTTCGTGCGGTTCGAGTTTGTTAGTCGATTTGTTCGTTATAATCCGCCCTCGCAAAAGTGCAGTAGGTATTAACTACGTGAGGTCGATCCGTCTGTGCACCGTCGAGATTTGTTATCGCGGGACTTTCGTATAGGGGTCGGTAAACGCGTGTTTAGGGGCGGATCGTAGGTCGTATGTCGCGAATATCGCGTGGAGTATCGTGTGCGCGGGAGTGCGGGTCGTTCGTTCGTTGCGCGCGCGTACGGCGGCCGGCCGCGGCGGATCGCGCGCTACTGATCGCCGCGCGCGCGCACGCTCGCCCGAAATCTTCGCCCACGAGCGACGTCGAATCATTTATTAATAGAATACTCCTCTAACTCCGGAAATATTTCGCATCATTTCGCATAGCACGCGGCGATGGTTACTTATCTGAGGTAACGCTTTATACTCAAAACAAAGCCTCTGCACTCGTGCAGTCTAACAGCTTTCAAACAAAGCTTCAGGATTTTCCGTGAGACAACCAATTTTCATTTTCCTATGACTTTGACTCCATTTTGGTAGACAGGGCTACGGTATTCCATGCTTAATATAGTGGTGTCGATTAACTATGGTAGATTTATGATGCGAGCGGTGACGCCACTGGTGGGCGGGAGGCTCGGTCGGACCTTGTCGCAAGGACGCGTTGGACCCGTGGGCGCGCTCATTACGGCCATAGACGCAAGTCAATACTACCTTAAAAGGCGTGTTGTAAAAGTGCAGAAATCATTTTTGAACATATCGAGTCAATGTATAACCTAATATAGCCATTTATTACTTTGTTAAAATTCCACGCGAGCTTTGCTAAGATTCGATTAAAATTACGGATGTATAAACGAACGTATACCAGATAGGCCCACATTCTCGACCTTATGCATCAGTGCAAGTGAGGAGACAAAGCAGGCGGCTGCTCCGGAAGGCGCTCTGCCCGGTCAATTACTACAATTGCTTAAATGAAATTCGTCTCAAATGCGCGCGCGCATTGTATAGCTAACATGTACGTTAATTGGTCACGGTGCTTTACCTAACAATTAACCAACGCTTTATTATCACATTCTTGCTTGTTAGTCTTAGTAATGTTACTTTTCGGGTGTTTGGATCCTTGTTCTCATTTCTCTTGATTTCTGTTCACTTCAAAAAGCAGTTGGAGTCTACCGCTTTGTCTGGTCGTACAGCAACAAAGGATTTCGCAAGCATGTCACGAATTTTTCTTTGTGTCGAGACCTCTCATTTCATATTGCTGTCACATTGTATAAAGAAATTGTTACCTTGACCTATAGACTGAAATGCGTCATTACTGCGTGTATTGTGTGCTAGGGCTTATTCAAATTTTCTTGGAAGCGTCGCAGCATTGCGGGCTGCGGCTTCATACGCGTTGAGCCCTTGAGGGTTCTCAGAGAGCGTAGTACGCGGTGTTATCGCTAGCAGCACGCCAATGAGATCACCACTATATCTAGTTGTGACGTATCAACGTACATCGCTTCTATAATGTTTTGTTCTGTTACACTTGAACCATTATTTGAGGAACTATTTTTTGTTTACGTCACAACACTAATGTCTAATGTGTTTGAGAATGATGATCCGACTATTTTTCCTGAGGCTTTCTTGGAAAGAAATTCTAGAAATGAAGAAGAAATAAATAACCTAAGGTCACTTGTAATTTGCACCACGATTTCGCAACCTTTGTATCGCACTCCTTCGTTGCGAAATACAGATTTTCTTTTGTCCAGCACAACTAGGTGAGGTTTGTGTTCAGTTGATAAGGCAAACCGTTATCCGCACGTGTGCCCTCCCACATAATGCAATATCTAATCGTGTGTGCAATGTCCACATGCATGCGAGTTTCACGGCAAACTGTCCGCACTGACCCAAATTAAATGAAACTTTTTCACGTTTTTCCAATTCGTCACCAGTTTTACTTATCTTAATACTAGTTTAAAGTAGAAACTGGACGATATCTTTTATGTATATCTTTTACTGTTTCCTCGGTAACTGGTTACATTAAAGGTTGGACATACTGTATCATTTTCCTTATAGATATTTAGCAGATATCATAGATATGGCTGTAATCATTCGCACAGGTGCTCCGAGGAGGAGTAGATACGTTTTTATTTGTTTATATTTTTCTTAATACGAAGTCGTGTCACGATGATTCCCGAACTGCGTCGTCAGGGCTTTATTTAGCTCCGTATCAGAGCACGAGGTTCGCAGACTCTCAGTGGCTTTCCGGGAACGATGCCCGATACTACATCTGCACACTGTTTCACATTTTATTGTGCAAAACAAATAAAAACATATTTTCGTTAACGAATAAAATGGGTATTGACTGAAAACAGGAGCAGATCGTTGATATAAACATAAAACATGGATTTGATCTACGTTTCGCCATGTGGTGACGTGGCTGAGAAATAAGAATTGATCAGAACATTTGTAGGTAGTTTTGAGTTGGCGGGAACTTCTGATGAACACTAGTTTCATCCTGAAAATTATAGACTTAACAACTTCAGTAACTTTTCCCTATTGGCCGCAAAAACAAAGTCCTAATACACTATATCACGGGGATGAGCGTAATATATCACCTAATTAATTAATGACTCAGAAGTAATTCATCTACTTAACATTATTTGTTGAATGTGAGCCCTGGCAATAGTCCAGTCACCATGAGAATGGAGAAGAACTACTCAACGTCTAACAACAAAGTAAAGGAATATTGGTAGAAGAATAAGGCCACAGATGAAAAACAGACTTTTTCAGAATATTCCTTTTCTAAAACAACAAACTTTAAAATAATGCGCAATACAAAGTCAATATGTTTGACAATAACAAAGCTAAGGTGTATGACCCCGTACTCCATAGAATAGTGCGAAATTAGTATTCGAAAACCACTCGTGTCATACTTAAACGGCACCGCGGTGTTTTATACATTTTTATTGTTGTTTGTATGACCATTTGGGTGGCCTAAGGATAGATTTTCTCCAATGATAATATTGTTTGAGGTCGTGATCAGTTTACTGATGAAGAAGACTGAATAGTTGGACACATTATAGAGGATGGCAATGGCACTATTGGGGTACATTTTGATTTACTTCCTGAATTAATTAACTTTTTAGTTACAATAGCTTTGCTGAAATATATCCTAGATAGTAAGCAAACCAAGAAACTTAACCCATTCAATGATAGGAATGCTATTCGGCAAGGAAACAGCCCGTCAGTTTTTAAAGGAAGAGTTTCCCCAAAACTTTTGGCCTATATTACATTTAAAAAGACGTGCGAATCCTACGAGGTCTGGAATCGGTATGCGCGTCGCGTACATAGAACATGCGCGAGCGCACGTGGCGGCCGCGTGATGCGACAGGTGAGGCACGCCCACCGCACACAATATTTGGTCACCTTTGTAATGAGGTTACAGCTGTAGCTAGAAATTATAGATGAAGGAAGTGTTGTTGTCTAGATTTTTTCAACCTGAAGTAAGGAATCTGGAGATGTTTCCACTTCGCGGAAATAGGAAGTATATGAAGCTCCTTTGAAGAATAGCCTAAACACAAGAGCAAGTACTTCTCTAGTCCGAGAAGAGGCTCAGCTTAAGAAGATTATTAATTCGGAAACCCATAGACGTACAGATGAAAGAAAGATTGAAAAGAGGTAAATTGCTAGTAACTGTAAACAACAGACTGTTGTTAGTCTACTGTCAGAACCACCCAGAACTATACTGCACAGGAGTACGCAATGTGAAATTCATAGCACGCCATAACAAACCTTGAGCTGTTCGAAAACTGACCCCAATTCCATGGAGATACGGAACTTATTGACATCGCTCACCACGGGCGCCATAAAGCACTCCCAGGCTATTACCCTATCAAATTTAAGTGGCCAGTAACCCGTCAAGATGTGTACTTCTAAAGCCGTCTCTTCGTATCTGGTCGGTTGTCTGGGAGCTCATTAACGGAACGCTAATTGCTCATACTAATAGCGACGCTCCGGCGAGTTAGAAAATTCCTTGAACTGATTCTAAATAAAATAAAGAACTTGTTGTGTTGCATTACTTTATGTGATGAGGATAATTTGGAGCGCATAATTAAATTGAATGCATTACATCTCGGGCAATTTATGTATAACAGTATTATTCTAGTACTAAAGTAGTTAACATCTTGCGATTAAATAAATAGCACCTTCAAATCGGTGCTAGAAGCGGCAAAAAAATCAAATATCCTTGAAAAATTGTTCGTCCGGAAAGGAAAGGTGCGCGTCAAGGTTCCATTAGATCATTATTTGATGTAATATAGTGCTGCTTATAAAACTGAAATAAGTAGATACGAGACTGAAACATAAATCAAGCTACATAAAAATCAAATTGCCACACATTGGATTGATTGAAATGATAGACATGTCACATGTAAGTTACAAAGTATAATAAAAGTTTAAAGTGTAGAAATAATAAGAGCAACACATGCAACCGATGTGTGGCGCCGCCGACGGCCTGTCGCGACATTGACCGCCACCGAGCGAATAATAAAATAAATCGACGCCCTGGCACCGCGCCAGCGTCCCTTCACTTTACCTTTATTGTACGAAACTAACGCTCGAGCAAAAACCATCGCTGCACACGCGTACACCATAGAAAGTGAAGCCGAACCTAGGCAGCAATGAATTATACATCAGATAGCGGTGAAAATTTTGCGATTGTCAGAACGACGCGATCGATGCACTGTCGCTTTCCATATGCACCCTTCATACATACCCTTAGGACTTTTAAAGGACAAAGGGTTAAAAGTAATGGTCACCAGTTCTTCGTAGAACCATACTAGCAAAGCGCAAAATTGGAAGTATAAAGAAAATAAGTCTTTGTTGGCACAAAAGAGGTGGTCATTACAGCGACTGCCCGACCGGAGTCGACCTTCGTTTTCACGAAAACTGCTCCATTCTGTGTTTCTCGGAAAACCCGTGTGACTCACCGTCACTCGCTCTCTATCGCGGGTCACTACGATCGCGTATTTACATTCGTCGGCGGCTCAATTCAAAAACTCGATTACGTTGAATGATTCATTCTGAACTATGAATCATCGACGTGCGACACTGGTGAAAATAAAAAAAATGAGGTAACAAAATACGGATTCCAAGAATTGTATAATAAATATTTTGTGTGACAAGACAGGCTAATTAGGTAATATTTTGTATAAAACCTATTTGACGAGAAAATACAGGAGTAACAAATACCTTGCAAGAAACTGGAAAAAATTGTAGGGCTAAGGAAAATGTAATAGCTGATTCAGCAAGGCAATAAAGTATTAAATGTATATTTTGTAATAAAAGGATTACCATTCCTCTAATTTTACTGAAAGATAAGGTTATCTAAAGCGCTACATACGGCGCCGAGGCAAGGACCGGATATCGTCCGGAAATGGCAAGCATTCCGCGCGGCGCCGACGGCTAACCGCACACTTGTCGAAAAAACTCGCGCTTTTTTTACAGACATGCTCAATAAACTGGTCACACTTATACACAAAGTATATTTTAATATGTAGGTACTTCTGGGTTTTAGGTCATCTTTTATTTCGTGGAATTTTGCGAAATTTTGGACAAAGACCAGTTAATTACGATTGAATTTTACAGAAGGGCATAACGGGTTATCTACCAGTGAGAACTGTTTTAAATCGGTATTTATTGTTCTGCTCCGATAAGGAACAAGCAGCTGCACGAACGCGGTAGAACAAAGAGGTATAATCCTAGCGCGTTAAAAGGCAATGCAAATTATATCTGTGCGCTAATGGTTATTGTGACTCTTCACGTGGTCAGATTACGTACACTTATGTGCATTATCTCGAATTAATTATCTGGAGGGAGTGACGCAATAAATAAATGCAATTCAAACACTTTTGTTATGTATGTATTTATTATTACTATTACTAATAACGGCTGTTTAACACTCATTTTTGTATTGGAACATGTCACAGTGACAGCTTTTTTTAGATATTCAGATCGTTATCTTTTCGGTGAACATGGACCTAAAACCAACTACATTTAAGTACACAAATAATCAAAATATTATGTGCCTATACAAAGTCCAATTACCTACATGCCTTAATATTTTGGTCGTTTAGATAATACTTTGATAGGTAGGTAAATCGCTTTAGCGTGTAAGTAGGTACGTAAATATATTTTTGTGGATGTTATCTACAAAACATGATAGGGAAAATATTCACACAACTGTTTTGTTTTGCAGACGTTTAATCTTACGTGAAGGATTGCGTGTCTATAGAAGTAATAGAGTGGTGAATTAAATTAACACCATGTATTATTAGTTGATCCTCGGTTACCCGTCGCCGTGTCGCGACTGCCGACTTCAGACCGACGCCTACGCAAATGTATTCCTTGTTTTATTCATTTTTTAATTGTGTCGCCTACATTGCCATCAAAGAAATCGTCTTTGCAGTAAGTACTTAAGGATTCATTTAAAGTTAAATATACTTCGACCAAAATACGATAAAAGTTGGCATATTCGGCTGACTGAAGTGTCAATGTAGCACAAATTCTCATTATTAAAACGTTCCAATACGAAACTTGGAAATAACATGATACAAACTGAGAATTAAAGATCAGAACGCGATAATAAAGCAGCTCCTTATGTGGGAATGGCATTTAAAATAAAATGCATAATAAAAGGTTAGGTGAAGCAGATAAAGAGTATGAAGTCAATGTAGGCATTACTTTCGACCATAACTTACTGCCGGGTCAGTAATAAACGAACGTTGAGAACAAAGTTTACGCCACTCATACAGTTTAACAACGGCAGCGTAGTGATCGTTTCTGGAATGGCAATGCAAAAATATGAACAGTAATTCACTTTGTCGGTGCACATTTAAAGAAACATTGTAAAACATAACGAAACAGTTATAGTAGGCGACGTATAGACGGATAGACAGACAAAGCCATTGTCTCGATGCTCGCTGTGTTTGGCGGCACTTATGCTAATTTCTTTTGAGGTACACTCGAGCCTTCATTGCGGGCTAACAGAACGCTTTATTACCTGCTTATTTTAGCGAAAACCAACACCAGTTCCAAAAACGAGAATGATAATGTCAGTGACATTTGGAGACATGAAATCGTGAGATTTATCCGAATCGATTGACCAGATCCATTTTTAAATCAGAGCTTCTGAAAACGTAATCCAACCTGATAAAACAATGATGCAACTGCAAATCCCTCCATCAAGAACAGGCGTTGAGGGATCCCGTTAATCTGTTACAAAGTGGGCGCAGTTGCGCGTGCGCAGTTGAAAGCATTTCGGTTTATCAGTTGGGTGCGGAAAGGCCGCCACTTCACAGTGGCCCTGGCACCGCCTAGCACCACCCGAGAGCCGACGAGATAATTGTACGCCCATCATCTGACGTCACACAGAGTATTTTGTTGTGTTCAAGGAAAAACGCGTTTTTATGTTTCGACATAAAGAGGTGTGGAAATTCCAAATTTTGTACATTTCCTTTTGCGTAGAAAGTTTTAAATTGTTTATAAAATAAATACTTACTTTTAATGTCGAGCATAGCGATTTATAATCAGTTAATTAGAAGCTATCTACTAAATAATTAATTTGAAACAAGTCGTGGAATTACGTAAGTAAACAATATTTCCATGAAATCGAAACAATTACGATGTCTAAATCACAATTGATTGATCTAAATAAGTGATCTATTGTTTGTTTTGTCCGGGTTACGTCTCAATTTGCAGGACTCGTCCCTTCATTATCAGTGCAGATAGCGGCGTCCCAATCGCGGCAACACCGGCACTATGCTTATCGCCCTTCCACGAACACTTAGCTGCACAAACACTTGCACTTATCGCAAAATGTTTCACAAGTCACAACAGCTCTTCTACAGAAAATACCGATGAAGCGGGAATCGTCTGGAATGTTATTTGAATCTTTCCAATAGAGCTTGTCAATAATTTTGTCATGAATCTTATCAATAGAGATTGCTACTTCGTGAACCTGAAGATACCAGCTGGTATATAGAAACTTACCCTAGTGACGAGATGATATTCATATTATAAAAAACTTTTTTGCAAAAAATAAAACCGACTTCAAAAAAAAACAAAAAAAGTGAAAAATAACTTTAGCTTCTGAAGTCGGTGACCTTTGTTTGATTGCTTTAGTTTTTTTCGTCACCGACTTCAGAAGCTAAAGTTATTTTTCACTTTTTTTGTTTTTTTTTTGAAGTCGGTTTTATTTTTTGCAAAAAAGTTTTTATTTTTCACTTTTTAGTGGTTCACATGTGCTTTATACATGGAAAGTGCATACCGTTACAATTACAACAAGCCCAAACACGACTATGGTACATTGTCTCATTATGGAGTTCCGTGACTCTTGGCTTCATCATCAGATCTGATGGTAGAATGGTTCTTATCAAACGCAAATGCTTCATTCGTTGTAGAAAATAGCAGAATCGCAACACGTTTTCATATAAAATTTGAAGAGTTCCCTCGATTTCGCCAAGATTCCATCATCAGATCCCGACTTGGTAGCTATGGGACCATTTGGAAAGAATACCCTTTCCAACAAAAAAAGAATTTTCCAAATCGGTTGGCAAGCGACGGAGTTATGCCCGAACAAACATAAAAAAAAAAAAAAAAAAATAGAAACATCCGAATTGAGAACCTCCTCCTTTTTTAGAAGTCGGTTAAAAAAACGAACATGTCTAGGTACTGCTCTAGACGAAATAAGTGCAATACTGGGAGTATTAGGAACCCTAAACATGAGACGGTTCAGTGCGTAAATAACAAAATGAGACGTAATTTCAGATGTACTCGTAAATGTGTGTAGATTCAGCGCCACTACGAGTTACAATACATCAAGCAAAGTGTACAATCGTGTAACTGACATCAGCTTGGCAGAAGCCCAAGGTTTTGTCAAACGTACTACTTCATATCCGTGTATCACAATGCAGACAGTTCACCGATTAGTATGTCATAATTTGTGTTCAACGCTTTCTGCGAGAAACGAAAATGTTTTTGAAGACCTGACCAGCAATCTAATGAACTTTGGATAAAGTTGATGGAATTTTTCTCTGTGCTGGAAACAGTTTTTCATTTGGGGAAAACATAGCTTTACGAAAACCTTCACTACGAATTTTGTGAAAACAACCACATCATGTAGGTAGGTATATTTACGAAATCATAATTTCCTTTTCCTTCATTGCGATTTACCAATCACATGACTTGACATCCACATCAAGCCATGTGATTGGTGAATCGCGGCACAGCTCATCTCCGCTCTGCTCTGCTCCGCCTCAATGGAACCGTATCCTTATAATCGTTAAGCTTAAAATTTTGCCAAGCCATCTGAATATTGCTTGAGCATAACAAAAAAATAAATGCTCATGTCATGCGAAGGAAAGTAGTAAATGACTGTCTACAAACAACTGCTGATATCAAGTCTTTATGGATGCCATCAAGAGAGAAGAGCCGCATTTAAACGACACCCGACGAATAATAAGCCCGCATAAAATAGATTTTTATACATTTTTATGTGACGACGAGAATAATGCCTCCTGTATAAAACTAATTTGAATAGCGCAACAGGATGCCCTGTTGTGCATTTATATGTCCCCGCATTTGTCTTAAATTACTTTGATAAATATTTATTTTATGCTGATAGCTAGGTAGTACTTAATCAAGTCATTGTCGGGACTGAAGATTTCATCAATGATAAGTAGGTAGCTGTAACACAGATATTGTTTTAAAGAATAACAAATATTATGTATGTATATGTCACCGTAAAATTGTCAAACACGTTATATTACAAATTTACAATATAACGTGTTTTTTCTCGCGATATTGTAATGTCTCGAATTCTTGTCAACTGAACATACGGAAGTATCTCTGCCCCCATAATCGGGACTTGGGGCACCCCCCCGTTAGGTTAGTTAGGTTCCTTTGAACCCTGCACTCGGAAATAGGGGCCCCGCGAAGCAGGGCTCCGTCGACTACGCTTTTTAGGGGGAATATAAAGTGTTTTAAGGTTATGTTATATTAATCGGTATTTCTCAGGAATGGTGCATTATCTTTTCATGAGAGTTGTGCCACTGGGCAAGGGGGACCCCTCCTTCCCTCCACACCGCGTAAGTTGACTACTATCGCATGCATTTCACGAAAAATAATGCGTTTTGTTGTAAGCAGTATGTTTATTTGACAATAATTCGAGACTTTACAATATCGCTAGAGATATTACAATATAACGTATTTGACAATTTTACGGTGACATATATATGGTAAAAATTGCTTTGTTTAAATTAAACAGTTTTTTTGGGCAATCCCGACACAGTCTTCCTAAACCACTGCAACTCAACAGTGGCAACCACCAGAAAAACCTGAGACAATGACGCTCGACGACTCTCCCTGTGAAACAATTTAACTGTCTTGGATCCCGAAACGAAATCAGTCAGAAAAGAATAATGGAGGAGTAGGAAAAAAATATTATGTTCGAACAGTGAGCTAATGATGTAGTACAAGTTTAAATGTAATTTTATCACGGCTTATATTATGAGGAAGGTTTACTTAACCATTGATGGCGTCAATGGAATCGACCCATTTCCTCGTTTTTATCTTATCATTTAAAATATCATTATCATATTGACGTATAGTCGTTGGAATAGCAATAAAAATAGACTAGATATTTAGACATAAGTAACATTATTGTTTTATTAAATACTTAAATAAATATGTTACTTTAGAAAACAGTTTCATTTCTAAAATTTTCCTATCACATGTATCGTTTTCGAAAACGCAAAAATATTTACACTATCATGACTTCAAGGAACGATGGGGCATTCAATAAAAATTATCAGCAGCGGCGCCGATAAAATAGAAAGCAAACAATGTGCCACAGTATTCTTATCATGATCGTAATACGACCACATTTTATTCTAGCTAAACGTTGTTGAAAAAAATTGCAATATCAATATCAACAACCATAAACTCATGTTTTTTTTGCTCTTTGATCTGTTGCTTCTGGGTTCACCCGCGCGGTGAGACAATTAGAGGATCACTTACAACCCACAGCGGGTACAATGGCGATGCAAATAATCGCGATTATGGCAAGGTTGACGTCGGTCGGCGGAGGGTTCGTTCAACTGACCGCGAGCGATGACACGGTGCGCGCGCGCAGCGTCGCGGCGTCACACGTCGCCTGCGCCGTGCCGCCTCCACTCCAACACGCTACGACAACCATCTCAACAACGATCCGAGCCCATCATAACAAACAATTCAGACCTCAAGGACAAGCTTTTCGATAGTGTCAACTGTCAAGTGACATCGCCAACCCTTACCGGAGGTATTTAATAGCTGGCTGTTATTTGGTGATGATAATTCAAAACCAGTAACGAAGCTGACGCAATAAAAAAAAGATAATGACAAACAAAACAATCTCTGTTTGTGGTTGATGCTTGATTACTAAACGTCAAGGGAATTCCCGTTCTCCGCTGCGATATCTCGGCCTATATAACAGATTAACACTTACCGATTTCCTCTAACTGCAATCCAAATAAACGCACTTCACAATGCAACAGGAAATTTCATTAAAAACTTCAAAAACTTGTCGTAACTTGATACAAGCAAACGCGATTCCCGCGTGCGCGCAACGAAAACAATCAACTGACAGATGTCGGTCGGCGTCGGAAAACCCCTCAGAAACTACGCGGCGCAAAGCACGCAGTGTGTAAATATTATTGCCTCGACTGGACAAAGGTTTTTGTTATCTAAAACCGGTGTCAGCGAGCGTGCACGACACGCGCGACCAGCGGTAGAACGTGGAGTGAGGCTCGCGCGCCGGCCCCGCCACCGTCACCGCCACCGCCACCGTCTGATAAGCCTGGCGCGACGCCCCCCGGCGACGCCTACGCCCCACTCGGCGCCGCCGCACCGGTGCATCGTAAACACCACCGGCCGCCCCTCGGCACCCGGCACCGGCGGCGCAGCCACCGCCGCCACCGCCGCCGACCAGACGGGCCCCCGCGCATTATGCACCGCACCTACGCACTATTTCACAACTGCAAGGCACCTCGGCGCGTTGCAGAAAATCAACAACTTTCGATTCCTTAAAAAGACGAGGAAACAGAGACTTGCCACTTGCGAAACTATGGCAGCCGGCAGCCCAGATACCGATGAGAACAATGAGGCGCAAACAAATGCAGCACCTTTTTAGTGTCCTCCTAATTGGGCTGGTAGTGCGTCGGGCAGAAATTCAATATGCAACGCGATCGGTGCGGTACATAAACGGAATAATTGAATTAGTGCAAGCATGTCGAGCACGACCAGCAGAGCCGCCGCCGCCGTCCACCGCTGCCCACCATGGACTCTCGATCGTCGACAATCACGTATAACGTGTGAAAATGTTAATGGCATATTTGATAGCAAGTTTACTACAGGAAAGTGAACACTCGTGAACTGGGATAGCCAGCTCTTCAATTATTTGACCAATGGCTACCTGAAAGTTCACCATCATCATCAAAACAAAAAGCTAAGTTTTATAAGTTTTCATTCGTCTAGTATCAAATCAAGCAGAATGCATCGTTTTACGATCTAAATCATTAACAATAAATATCCCACATTTTTTATATGCCGCTATGCCATTTTGCATTGACGACATATTAGTATGCTTTTAATATCTCCTACAAGTTAGCAATGGGCAATACTCATAAACCAATAAAGTAGTCATTGAAACACAGGGCTGTTTCTTAAGGGATTGGATCTGCTAACGAGAGGTTTTCTCCATGTAACTCCTCTGTGATGAGTGAATATAAATGTACAAAAAAAATGTTGCTTATTAGACTCTAAACTTTAATTAGTACAATTGAAATAATTTTAACTTTATTATTACAGTGTCAAAAAAATGTTCAAAGTTAAACATTTTTTTTTGAAATTTCGCAGCTACTCCAAAACGGAATTAAGTTTTAGTTTTCTTTTTTTTTTTAACACAAATATTTGTCGCTTTTTTCTTCACAAAGTGTACAATTGAAATATTGATGTAACGATGTATTAGGTTACAAAAACCACCACAAATAGAGTTGCTAATTTAGCAGATCAGATACCCCAGCCTTCATGATAATTATTAAAAACGTGCTATTGCCGAAGTTTAACAAAGTCGTGCACTCAACCATGCATGTGCAGAATCGTTTGCATAAGCGCGCACAAGCGAGCAATCAACCATAAAACAAGAGGGAAGAACAGAAAGAGAAAGATTGAGGAAAAACTGATTCTTTTGTTAAAAACGAAAAAGAGAAGTCAAATTAAGAAGAAAATAGATAAGTATAAAGTTATAATATTGATTACAGTCAAGGTGATTGGTCGGTAAGGTCACAAATATTTAAATCCCATCACCCATACGTAGAGGTTCAATGATCTGCGAAGTTGTACAACATAGTACGTAATAGGTAACTAACTATCCACTACGTCGTTTGTATACTTTGTATTCATATAGCGATGAGAAAAACAACTTTGACGATATAAACCATAGATATATATCTTACTAGATTAGCAATTACCACGCCAAGGCGTTGCCACGGGACATATGTACAGATACATATGCGTCGCTAACGTCAGTTCAGTGTTCTGTTAGATGCCTACGGAAGTGGCACAGGACAAAAAATGGCTAAATGCGTATTGAAAGAGTGCGATTTAAAATCACAAACACATAATTAATTAACCGAAATTACTTTCCATACTTAATTTTATTGTTTCTGAGTTTTTATAATGGTTTATATCAACGTAAAAACGTAATTTATTAATTTACATTTTGAATTTTGACAATAAGGTTCAGTGTTACCAGTAAAACTTAGTTTTAGTTTCCAACATTTGTGGGAGAATTTTTAATTGATGAAATAAGTGCTTTGTATTTTTTTTTATAAAAACGCTGTAGGGTGTGTTAAGTGGGTGGAAATAATTCAATAGCTGAAAAAAGAGTCTGACTAGCTACCTGCTAAATTTTCCTTTATCTTAATTATCATTTTTATGTAATCGCATAGCCCATATTGTGAAAATTCAAAAGTGCCTGTAATTGGCCTACTTGAAATAAATGCTTTGATTTTGATTTTAGATTTTTCTCATTTTCGAAGCACTTCCGTGATCAAGGCAAAATAGATCCAAAATTCGAATGTGTATATAAATTAATAAACGAAATAATAATATTATCGGAATGGCATCCTGAAGATGATTGTTGCAAGACCAGATTGCCTCATCCAAAGGCACCTGGTGGAGGTGGCTTTAGGTTTAATTTAGTTAAATAGTTTATTGTTACCTACTAAACCTTACTATCTTGTAAATATGTCGTTGGTGTGCCTTATCTAATAAATAAATAAATAAACATTACTAACATATCAGATAAGCATAAATTGTTACTAACTTATTACTAACAATCTATGGACTTGGTGGACAAGTCTGAAATAAATCATTTTTATTTTTTTTTTTTTTTTATTTTATAAAGAGAAAAGGTTTTTATTGTTTGTTTGTGTGTTTGTTACGATTTAACTCGAGAACTTCTCACCTGATTTTAAAAATTCTTTCACACACAGCTACATCTTTAACCAGTAACAAAGGCTTGAATTATTTTCGCGGATGAAGTCACAGGTGAAGTGCTAGATAGTTAAAAACTTCTAATATATCCATAAAGAAATATGTTATTCGAATATTTTAAAGTTAATTTAATTTATAAATGTATTATATATTTTTTAAGGCTTAAAAAAGTTGGGTAAAATTTTGCATGAGTAGGCCACCCCATCCCACCATTGCTAGTTTATATTGCCGTCTTTGTCTAATCAAGGCGACGGTATTGTTCTTGTGACTTGTGTAAGCGAGACAAATATACGTTCACTTTGAAATGTTAGTGGTTTCAAAGCTACGTCGTCGCGTTTAAATGGTGGTTACACTTTTTTTGACAATTTTGTTGAGGTTTGCATCTCTAGTATAAATAGCTCAATGATATAAACAATGATTTAGACATGTTTTCATAAATAGTTGAAAAAGATGTTAAGCAAAATTTGCAATAGGTACGCCAGTTACTGAGAAACGAAATAAGCAAATTAAAGAAAAACAAATTAAAAAAAGCGAAATCCAGTACCAACATGACACGCGACCTTCTGCAAATGTTTCAGAATTAAGAACTGCGTAGGTGTAGTAAAATACAAAATTGGATTCGAAGAATTGCGGCAAGTAAGCAGCCATTCGAAACCCATTAATTCAGTTATTTACCGACATCCCATGTTATCAAAACAATTTATTGTAAAGAACGAGCAACCGAGTAGGTGCCTGAAATAATAACAATCAAAATACGACATTATTGGAAGTAACACATCTTCCACTTCTGAGAATAAAATATTATGTGTATTGTAATCAAAAAGCAGACATGCAATCTTTACACGGTCTGAAGGTCATGGCGATAAAATTTCGAACAAATTCAATGGAATGCCATAAAAGTAAAATATTTATCATCGATAATCCGTAATGGCAAAACCTATATAACAGTGCCGGAGGAATCTCAAAAAAATGATTTAAATAACATTGAAAACGCAGCCACAGTCGTAAACATTTACGAGTACATTACTCTCAGTAAACTGGCATGCCCGTGCAAATTATCCGCCCGACAATTTATACCACATGGAGAATTACGTTCTTTGATTAATATTAACCCGAGCAGTTGAACACGATGAGCCGAGAAAGCAAAACAATACTGATCAAAATATTTAGACCACAAAAAAAGGTATTCTATCAAACAAGATTGTAGGACGTTCAGAAAAAAACGAGCCCCATGCTTCTTTGTGCGTTACATAAAATTTAAAATCAATGTCATATAAGTCTGTCCGTCAGGCGAGAAATCTGTCGGGGCGCGTTAGGCCCACATAAATTACGAGATTAATCTTTTCAAATAATTTGACCTTTTCATCTGACGAGGGTTCATTAAATAATGGCGTCGGTATTGGTAGTGCGGTTATTGTGCCGTCTATCACGTATTCTGTTGTGGGCGGGAGCAAACTGCCTACAATTCATAGACCTATTATTCCAAGTCTTCGGGGAAGTAGTGCTTCTCATGTAGATGATGAGGCTATCTCTAGTATAACAAATTGTAGATACATACTTTAAACATTATAAATGGCATACAAATTGCGTTTTACTCTTTAGATTTAGTATTTATTAATAACTTCTACTTGGAAGTCTATTGTTTTCAGTCACAACTACAACATTAGCCAGGCTTTATAATTAAAATACTTAAATGCATTTGCAATAATAAATTGCGTAACAAATTAAAATATGCAGATTTTATAGCGTTTCCTACTAAGTATGTCTCACCGTCTCACGGTGTCATATGGAATTTAAACAATCGATAAATTCTGCTCCATAAAAGGGTTGATACAATCGGTCAAATTTTAGGTGAGTAAATATTTATAACAATGATCTAATGTAATAAGTTCGCCTGCAACGGTTAGTATGACATCTTTTAATAAGGCACTCGAGGCGGAAACGTGGAAAATGTCGGTAATCTACGGAGCGTTAAGCACGATTCTTGCCCATAATCGGAACAAGGACTCCGCAGCTGTTGTTAATATCAACTCCATGCTTATTATTGTGACGTAATTATTATTGCTTCGTGAAACAAAGAAAATTAAGCTCGCTAATTTATACAGGGAATCCTTTGTTTAGAATTTATAAAACTTAACTTCGCTGCACTTATGTAAATGTTTAATTGTAGAGGCAACCTAGCTTCATAATACTGCGATCAAGATAAATTTACGGTATGAACAGAATGTCCGGCGGAATGCCGAGCGAGCCAAACGGGTGACTCATTGGGTACCCGTGGTCAACAGTCGGGATCCTTAACTACCTTTAACGGATCCCGGTACAAACAGAACTCGATGCAATTATTGTTGCACCGTTACGTCTCCCAAAAGACCTCCAAGAAACAATTTTTGCGGCATAACTTCTAAATAGACTTCTTAAAATTTTATGACTTTACAATGTCATCCAATTGTGTTTGGCGAAATCTGTATTGTTGGACAAACCCAACAGTTAACGTCAACAATAGATTGGGAAGCAACAGCTACAGACAAAACTGCAGAAGTGTTTTACAACTTTTTTCTTTATTTGTACAAGGTTGCGTGCTTGGGTCTTTCAACCATAAGTAGCCGTAACTAAAGGCGCGATGGGGCGCATCAATCAACCGCAGCTTTCAGAATTCATTTACATTTGGAATGTGTTAGACCTTATTAATCGTCATTTATTTGAATATTTTACTGCTACAATAAATTCTCATCAAGGCTGGAAATTAACCCCTTTATTTAAAGTTGTATAGGTGTTCTGTAACCAAAACACAATAATTCTCAAACTGATTTATTAGACAATAAAAACCCATGGGAAGATTTATCAAGAGATGTCAAATTTATAAATAAGGAAGGGGTTTAGAATAATACAATGACATGAACTTTGTCCAATATCACATTCTATAATAAAACTGACGAGTTTACACAAACAGGAAATTTCAAGATAAATCGGATGGTCTGTAACTAAAATAACTTTATTTGTATCTACTTATTTATTTGCAATTACCTACTATTAAAGACAAAAACGTTTTCCTGTTTCGCCTGAGATTGATTTGGTCGTCACAATGGTTTAGTTAGTTATTAGAGACCGGTACTCCAATTTATGGGTGTATTATTTACTGAAGGCAAAACTAAAGTTGTTCCAAATATTAATTTGAATAAACAAAAATCCGCTTAGGATTACCTTACTTACCAAGAAGCAGAAAATACAGATAAGGAATCTCGTCATGTTAACAGTATTGGCGACCTTGCATTTACTTTCTCACGAAATATGCAGTATTGTGTGGGAAGTACCGTTTTCATATTTTTCCTCAAAGCACATTATGTCATTGCAAATCATTGCTTTCAGAAATTTTGTTTACATTGAGAGCTTGATATAAATCGTTAGAGCGCATGAGAGACATTTACATTTAAATTCCCCAGGTCATAATATTTAGCCATATTCCCAGAATCGTTGGAGTCGAATATGAAAAGCAATTCCAACAAAATCCCAAACGTCCTCAAATAATTCGTCGAAGTAAAAAGCGATTCCTCGAAAGCTATTTGACACGACAAATATCCTACATTTCAATTGCAGACAAATATCGGAGTTTACGATGCTTTTGATATGGATAAACGTCAACATGACATTGTACAACGTGGGTGGTTGGTTATGGTGCGACAAGACCGGACCGCATGACTTAGCACCGCGGTGACAGCTACCATGCTCTAACAACTTAATGTGACCGAGATAGCTAATCGATTGGAGGAGAACCATTTTGTGCAAGAAAAGATAAAAGGGATTAAGGACTATTTACTGCTGAAGAAAAAACAGTAGAATTTGGTGATAGGCCATAGTATTGCAATAAAATATTTGAATAGAGAATAGAACAGAAAGAAGTATGACATGAAAATGCAAAGGTAAAGACTTAAGACAAAAGGGATTAATAGGGCTGTAATGGTCTGTGACTGTGGCAAAAACAATGGAATTTTAGCAGAACATGAAACAGTGTAACATTAACAAAGATCCAAAGGTAAGACTTATTAAAATGTTCTTTGACTACGATCAGAAGGAACAATATAATATTATAAGCAATCATGATAAAATCTACATTCATTTATTGTGGAGTTGCCTTGGCTTAAAATTTCATGGTTGTACTTTACAACTTTATTTGCAAGTCATTATATGGGCTGTAGACAATGAGTCTAGACTTCTTATAGTTAGGTATAATTGCCAAGTTTTACAATGTCCAATGTCTTCAATTCTTCATACTACATAAGACTATCGAGAAAAAACAGTCTCAAAATTACAACTTGGTTGGACATAGACAACATTGAAATGAAGAATAATTCCTGCTTTGGACTGAAATGTTCACAAACAAAATTTTAGAAAGAACCACTAAACCTTTTTTACTATCTTCTCAACATTGTTCTCTTTGTAAGATTTGTACGCAGCATAGTTCGAAAGCAATGAACGCCAGGAGACAATGGAGAACACTTTATGTAATGGGTCAAAACGGATAACGCGCAGCCGTGTTATCTTTTAAAGGTAATAAAGAAGTCAGCTTCAGAGTTTATTGTAGCTACTTGTGCAACTGCATAAAAGCTCGTTTTGTATGGTACAGCTATCACTTCGTAATATCTTATTGTCTTTGGTGTAGTGCGATTTAATGGAGTCGGTGTAATAACAGGTACAGTTATCATAGAGGAAGGATTTGGAATACTTTAAAGCAAGACAGACAAGCAGAGATGATAAGAATTTTAAACAGAAGTATACGTCAAAGACAGATAGAAGAAAAAAGAGGTCTTAATAAGGTAATTTGCTGCACTGACAATAAGTTTCACATACTACCACCGCATGCTTCAACTCTGACGTCACTAGGTAGTACGCGACTGCTCGCAGGTGTGCGGGCCGCGATTTTTTACCTACATCGGGGAATTGCATCAGAACACCTATCCATTGCAGTTTATGAACATAAGAACTTATATTGCATTACAAAGGACCATAAAATAGATGCTTACAAAAACGAGAATAAAGACTTAATCAATTGGACACGGTAAGACCAGTTATTTATAATGAGTTTAATGTTGGCTGGCACACGTGAATATAAATATTAATACATATTTTCAAGTGCTTACGTAATAAATATGGAACTAGATGACGATAAAGTTATGTAAACTTTATTCTAGAAGTACCTATATATATATAAGAGCATGTCGTGTTTTGAGCATCTTATTATAATAAGTTTTGTCATCTCATTCACATAATATTTCTCCGTATATCAATGTGTAATCTGTCTGGCCTAATTTGTTACCAGATGACAAAAAAGTCAAAAGCTGTTAAAATATACTTGTAAATTATGGCACAGTTAATGCTAAACCAGTAATGGTACAAGTATTTGTCATGTCTGTATTCAAAAATATGGCTTGCCTACTTCCGATGATTCACAATGTTCTTGGAAAACTCAGCGTGTATTAGTATTATAAAGATTATCTAATCCGTTGTTACACGATACTATCGATAATAATTCATTCTACTACGGCGAACCACAAACTTGTATTACGCATCACTTCACAATGTAGGCTTTTCAGGGTAAAATTCGACTCAAGTTTTCCAAAAAAAAAAAACTGACGACATTGTGGATAGGTACCACTTTTGTTCGAATTTAAAACGGTATAGGGAAAACCAGTAATGCTACAAGCTTAACATTTTTTTAACCGCTACAAAAGCCTATTCAGAAGAGTACACAAGAAAGTCCAGACACTGGTTTTCCTTGACAATATTCAACTAAGGCTGATTCCGAGTTGATTACAATTAAAACAAATTGTCCACATCCGGCCTGTATTGACTACAACAGTTTAATAGGTGTCCGCCAATAAAATACATCTGCTCAAGTCAACAAGGTTAATAGATGGTTGAAATCAGTTTACATTTCAATAGACAATGCATCTGTTACGTTACTTGCGTCAGGAGAAAATAGGTCAGCAATTAAAGGTCGGATGGCCGGAGGAACGGTAAATGCTGTAATAGTAATTGCTCAAAGCAGGCAAATGGTGGCGTGTTGCGTTCTAGCGTGTGGGGATTCCCCAACCACAGAATTGTTCTTGGAAGCAGTCAGGCGCAGGAGAAATTTCACAAGCGCGCGAAGTGGGTCAAGTCAGCCGGACTTGACGTTTTCGCTTCGCAAAGGTTACCATCACCGCTGCGCCTGCCCCGCCGCCCGGCGAATCCGGTTGCGCTTGCGCAACTGATAGTCTCGTTTATCAGATCCTAAAAGATCAGTTGTTTCTGCAACGTATACGGATTTAATGGGTTGTTTTAGGGGGATAGGGCTGCTAGCCTGCTGCCGCTGTTGGCTAAGTTGGAATTCTTTGGAGTTATCAACAAAGTGAGGATAAGATATCCCCACTTTCGCTCCGCCAGCGCCACGCCTTTGTTAATCTCACACAACACAAAGAAGAGATTGCACTACAATTTTCATTATTGTGTTAAATAAAAAAACCTATTAGGTATGTCATTTGTTTTTGTAGGTAATCCAAACAATGCTAAGTTAGACTTAGTGTTGGGGAAATCCAAGGATTTCATTCATGCATATTGAAAGTAAACAAGTCTAGCGTATGACGTCATCCGATTAGCATGTTTTCATGTATTTTGTCCTGTTTTGTAGTATGGGAATTTTCGATTTAACACTATTTCTACATAAAAATATAACATAAGTCATGTACGTTTAGAAAATTAAACATAATAATAACTAATAAGTTCTCACGCAAGATTATGAAATACCTATACCTTCTTATGTACATACGTGTTGTTTAACTAAATGACTCACTACACTAGTAGAAAAGAAATGAATTGAGGTTGAAAAACAAGCGGTTGTACCTACATGCACCACAGGTATACGTGACCAGGCTAATGGGCATTTTCAAGGAAGAAACTAAACGGAAATACCAAGCTGAAATTTTTCTCCTAGGTATTTCCTCAAAGGCTCAAACCTGTAAGTAGTATTTAAAGCTCGAGAAGGCTGATTTTTTATCGCCCGTCTTGATCATAAGTGATCAATAAAAATAATGTAAAAACTGTACAGTCGTTACATTATAATAATGGTTCAGGTAACGATACAAGTTCGTGGAACTTCTCAAGACTCGCGCACTGCGCAGTGGGGCAAGATGACGTCATCGGGTGACGTCACCGCCTCGGACCATATGTGACGTCAGGCACGCAGTGATAAGGAGAAAACCGCACGAGACGGTGAAAAGCATTCACGCGATGAATTATAAAACAAAAATATTGATATTGCTTCATTATTTTTTTCTGTGTTATGAATATGAGAGTTTATAACTGTAAATACATTATTGATAGCACTATCTCTACAGTATTATCACATCGTGCCGTGTTAGTCGTATCTAGAGATAAAATTGGCGCGCAAAGCTGTGAGTAGCGCCATCTTTTGCAAACCGCCGGAACTGATAAAGGCGGTATTCATGAAAAAATTGTAACATTATATTTTATTGTTGACGAGGACGACCATAGTGTTCCGATTGTGGAGGTGACGTCATTGTCTAATAATAGCAATAATAATTGTAACAATACAATTAACAGACAAACAACTCCTGGAATTGCTACTGACGCAAATATTGTCAAATGTAGATATTGTAATACAGGTGTTCAATATGTGCTAACAAATTCTAGAACGTTCCACAACAAGTGCATGAAAATATTGCAAGTATCATATTATCGAAGAATAAAATTGATAACCGAAAGGAGGCTTTAAAAACGGCGAAAACAGAGTATTAAAGGAAAAATTAGAAACATCAAATATTTGTAGACGTGATACAGGTCTCGTAAGATCTTGTCTTCGTCCTTTTCGCACAAGCAATAGACCAATAGCGTTCTAGATAGCTCCAAGTGACAGGGACCCTATTATTGGTGTCACAACAGTACCACTATTGTTTTTCAAATTAATCATAAACATTTATAAAATTAATACACATGTTAAAACGATAATCTAGAAAAAAAAAACATGAGTAGTGACTAACTTATAAGAAACTATAGCGAACTATATGTTAGTGAGAGGTGGGATGTCGGATATCAAATTGTTTCCAAGGTCAATGAAACAAACAGTGTTAAAAGTTTTAATCTGACGACAAAAAGTAACATGATTGCAACATTCACACATTGCTAACTGTCCCCAACTTGAGAAAGTTGTTTACGAAGTCACTTCACGAAGTCTCGCGCAAACTCTGGCTCCAATGACGCAAAAACTGACAAAAACTTGAGGGTTCCAAATTCAAAACTCACCATTGGCTTCCTGTACTCGTCTGCCTGGTAGTCAAACATGGTAGCGAACATCAGACTGTCGTCTTGCTCGCTGCTGATGAGGTGGTATGGCACCAGCTGAGACATGAAGACCACTTTCCACTAATATTGTCCAAACTAACTATAACTATCCACTAGGGTAACAAATTAAAAGTTCACAATGAAAGAGTTCGCGAAACTCACGGAGCTTCAATTCACAATATGATAAGAGTATGACTCATATGAAGGCTTCTACAAACTGTAGACGTACGCGTAGCTAGAATGTTTTATATCAGACTGAGTCAGTTGGCGGGCTTGTGGCCGGTTTTGTATGATACCAAGCGGCCGCACAGCGCACGCGCAAACTCTACCACGAAACCGAAAGGTCTTATGTCAAAGCATTTCAACAATTCGCTAACCGAGCCAAATACATTTTTTCACGGTTCTTTGAATGAAGCGATGTTCCAATGATTCAAGGAATAGCTTTTCTATGACATGGGAAGTAAATATTTTCATGCAGTTAAGAGTATTAGTTGGCAAAAGTAACAAAACAGCGGTGTGACTAAATGATCTGGGATTTCCATTTTCTTTTTATAATGGTTCGTAAGAAACTGAAGCAAACAAGTCCTCCAAACTTTTTGTTGCAGTAACTGAAACAAAAGTTGTGATAGACGCACATGGTTAAGTAGGTCATTTGCCATGCTTAGATAGTAAGCAGTAGAATAGCAAACAAAGTATAGGTACTAAGTATTTTACCGCCACAAAGCCAGTAATTAAACTATAATGAATCATCTAGCAGAACAAAACATATTGCATTGAAACTGTTACAATTATTACAAGTAACAAGATAGTTCTAGTTCTAATGTGTGAATTCTTGGAAAACCTGGTCACAAGTCGGAAATAGAAGTTGAAGATCATGTAGTAAATAGTAAAATACCCTAAATTAAATAAGTAACGTGCATCAGAAATAATGAGGTTGCTGTATGCGCCAAGCTGCAGCTGGTTGAAGCAATAAGTAACTTATCCGAGGTTCCAATCGATTTACCCGTAGATATTTAGAACGGCATTTTGTTAACAGAAACATACAGTACAATGAAGAACTAGAATAGTAAACTACCGTCTACTAAATAACTATAAAACCACCTTTAAGATTTTGAAATCAAAGATTATCGACATTCGACGGCTATACCATTAGTCTAGTTTCTCAAGTGAGTTGGAGTAATCTCGCAGTTTATGTTAACGAAAATATTGTATGAATCATTAATACAATTATAAAATCACATTACAGAATAATCTTTCTTCACTATCATATCAACTTTAGCCTTTAGACTCTTGATAATATATCTTGTAATTATTTACGCGTATAAGAAGCAAGAGTATAGATTTCAATGATGATAGTGCACGTTTTGACGTAGACTTGAAACAAACAAATACAGACACTATTAATATTAATGACACAATCGTTATTATGGTGTATAATATAAAGTACCGTACGGAAGGAACCACGCCGTCTGATAACACGATTGGTCATTACATAAGATGGGCTGATATAGAGATGACGTCACCTCTCTAGCAGAAACACACGGCTTATCATTTTCACGGGAAATCGTAGCGGTCAAATCAAGTAATACGGTGTATTTTGATAACACAGTACCCTTTTCCTCAATAACGGAAATAACAAAATTAGTTCGACGAATAATAGTTTCCTACAATTTATAGGTGTTTAATTAATGTTAGCTTTAGGGCTAATAAATAATATCATTTCCGAGAGCTCTGGAATATTAACAGGTTTTTCAAGGCCTCACAAAGTCTGACCCGATCAAATAATGAGCTAATAGTTTTTTTTTTGGTCAGCTCGTTCCATCGTCAACCTCAGTTCTGTCCTCAATACAAGATTGAGGCGAAGAGTAGGCCCATTTAATATAAAAAACTAGCCATTATTTGAACAAATTACAGTCTTGAAAGAGTCTGAAAAATAGTTCATCTAGATAGGCAAAGCACAAACAAGACTAAAAGAACTCTATGGCTTAATTTCTTAGGACGTTTTTATTAGGAAAGAAAAACCCGAGCTTTTAATCTGGGAGCCCAAAACAACGACAACGGGATTCCGGATTGGTTTTGAATTTGGGGACTTCACCAATTTTGGTAGACACTTTTAAACCCGGAACATGGTGTAACAATTTTTTTCATGTTCTAATAAATATAAATTCATTGTTTTAGAAGTACATTACATCAAAAATAGGTATCTGGTCTCCACACAAGGCTTCCCTCTGTCGTGGAGGTCAGACAGCTAGGCAGCCAGTTCTATGAAGTCAACACTTATTTTCGGGAAGAGAATAAGCAGTTTGGACGAAGTCCAGAACGCCAGACCAAAACCCAGAATCAACGTTTAATACTGTCCAAAGGTCTTCGATTACTCCAGAAAATTTAGGAATGACCATCAATCAACATACACGAGTCATCACCACTATAAAACATGTGCTTGGGCCTATCGTTCGTGCGAGATCGTGAGTCGTTCAACTCCCGGACAGTTCAAGGGCCCGTCCTTGACAAGCAGTCACGCGAACAATTGCTTCCACTAGTTCAGCCCCATTTTCCACGAAAACTGTCGATGTCATAGGTCGAAATAAATATGTTCTCATATTGATATCGCATCGTATCGGACGATTTCGATTTGTATAATGCTTTTCACTGGAATTGCTGTTACTTTATTCAAGTAAGTAATTAGTATCGACAATCGACATTTTATTTTCTAAAGGTCATGTGTTTCATTAAATTCTTTTCGTCTACATACAATACGGTCCCAAGTTGTATGTTATTATCCCATCTTCCAATTTAAAACAAAGATCACACTTACGTAAGTACTTTTCTTAAAATATGTATTTAGTTTCATCATTGTCGTCACATTTACTTAATTTATTTATGTATTCAGATACACTACCGTTAAGTTTTCTAAAATTGCTGTATTTGCTGATGCAATTTTTAAACCTATTATGTTTTCATTAAACCCAGCCAATCATTACTGTGGGTTGTAAAATGACAAGGCAATTTTTCAAATAGACCGTGAATACGAAGTTAGTGAAATTGTCTGCAGAATGGGTGCAGATAGGAAATGCTGCCAAAGTAACACAGTAATGAGCATTGTACTATCTTACTTTAAACAATACACGCCTCAGTATTAACTAGACCAAAAGGAAGTATCACTATCTTGGAATCATTTACAGGAACAATAAATCTGAGACAGTGGAGGTGTGAGGTGCTTGCCCAACCTGAACTCGCGTTAATTGACTTGCTAATCAGCGTTTGCGCACTACCCACTAATGCGATACAATTCGATGCTCAATTCTCATTTAGCAGAAAAACAATCGGTAGTCTATTTTCGACCAAAAGGCAGAAACGAGTTTTAAAACAAACAAAATGAAGGTCAAAATCAAGTCAAGAAAGAAAAAAATACAAAATTTTGTTGCGAAGATGAAAATAATTGCAGATAATAATATAGTAATTTAATCGGATACGTCATTTTATTACTGTGTCAATAAGTTACAGACGAATAGATAAGTGGGTCGTTTAGCTCCACAATTGAGCTGGACGTCATTTACATTTTGATCTTTTTTTAAATTAAAACCATGTGTAATTTTATGTTAATTACCAATGAATATATTTCATCGTAGGTAGATCACACGACCAAAGACGAGAGTTGGCGGAGACGTATGAGGATTATATTGTCACTCGCTTATTATCACCTTTCTTATTTTAATCAGTAGCAGATCTCCTATAGTTTTCCAGATCAAAACAAGGCATATCATTTGTAGGTCGTCTGTTTTTTTGTACTTTGCATTGCCTTGAGACATACACATGCCACTGTTCAAGGTCTTGGTTCGTAGCAGAAAATTCTGCGAACCACGTCTTGTGTTTAAATTATATCATCGTAGAATAATAGTAGTGGTAGTATAGAGTCTGGTGGACTGTATTCCAACGAAATAAAGTGTGACCTACGAGCCTCGTCACATCACAAATGATGGCCCACTTCCTGTCCTGCTCTTTGTGTAACTCCACCTATCCGAAGCCACTTTCAACGCCGTAGATAGCAAAGTTCTGGTCGAGACTAATTTGGCTTAGACAACATGGAAATCATCGACACCACAAAGCAGATAGAATAATATCATGTTTAATCTTCCATCAGTCAGTCAATGGAAACATAACGATGTGTGATCAATTTACGTTCGTTTGTTTCGTGAGTGCTGGTTGGTAGACATGCGCGAGCGTCGCGTGGGCCCGAGCGAGACCCGAGTTTTCCTCGAATCGCTGACGTCAGCGTCGAGCGCGGTCATCGCCACTCGCTTGTTTTCCTGCTAATAAAACATTTTTCAAACATGTACCGGCACAAAAGGTTTATGGAAATTAAAGTGGTTATTACATTATAATAATATTTTCCCTGCACACTGTGGGTAAAGTACCGTATGGAACCGACGAGGTCGAGGTACCTACTTCGCTTCACCTTGAGCAGAATATCATGAGAATATTTAGTCATTTAAATAACGATATTTTTATAATATTTGCAGGGTTTAAATAAGCTCTAAAACATAAAATATTGCTGTTTACACAGTTAATAAATCACGTGCATGTACGGTACAAACTTACAAAGTATAGAAAATTACAAAGCAGATATAGAAACGACTTATCAATCCAAATGCTAAATCCGACTTAACAAATTATAAGTTTTTGTCGTAGCCCAAGTATTCAATCATCAGTAGCAAAAACTCGGTGTTTCGCGGACCGTGAATAAATAAATAACACTAAGTGAGACTATTTTTTGTTTCAAGAAGTGTTAAACAAAGGATATCATTTCGAACACCTATTCCTCGCCAACATCACACCTACACCGTTTGGTTGTCTGAACCTGAAGGACCTTACGGCACAGATGGTCATTCAAAATTTTCTTATGGAGGGGGATAGGAAGGCCAAAGAAAAGATGGATGGATTGTGTAAAGACTGATATGAAAGAGAAAGGAGTAAATGATGCCGTGACGTCTAACAGGGGAGAATAGAAGAAGAAAACGTGTTGCGCCGACCCCAAATAAAATGTGACAAGGGCAGGAAGATGATGATGATGGGATGCAAGATGCGAAAAAAGTATCTGGGATTGAGATTTTGTCTGCAAATAAAGCTGATACTTGTATTATTCAGCTTCAAATAACATTGACACTGAATAGAATCAGGCCGAGATTACCGCAAGCCGTAGCAAAAAAATCAGGCTCTGTCTGCTTCACTAACAGACAAGTCTTAAGTTCTAGAGACCTTTGCAGGTATCTCAGAGATTGATAAACCTATTGCTTGAGAAAAATAAGTGCATATTTCTGTCACACATTTACTACAACGGATCTGAGAAAGCTTCATACGATTTCTCTATCAACGGATAGGAGAATGGTGATGTCTTTTCCTTCATTGGTGAAAAGCGGCGTTAGTGGATTTCTTTGGGGCAGAATAGAAGCTCTGGGGGTGTATTATTTGCTTCACTAAATCATGATGAGACAGAAATTACGGAATCCACGGAAGAAATACTTGAGCAGATTTGTTTAGGTGATGATAGGCATAGCAGAAACTCGGGGGTTCTCTTGTTTGACCAAATAGGAGCGAGACTAAGTTCTTTACAACGGTGCAGTTTATCTGTCACAGTGAACAGATTTATATCGGGCGCAGAGGAAGTTAATTTGTCACTGGCTACATAAAATGGAAGATTTTAAGCGCCATACTGTGGAGTTCGTTTTTTTCCAAATCCGTCAAGTGGGGTATTAAAATTAAAGGTTTTAGCAGGTGATTTCAACACGAGTATAGAGTCCAAATATTTCATTCGAGTATTGCTATTGTAAGAATGACTGACGACTGTCAGAAAAGTTTCAAATATCAAATGCTGGACACGAATTTGCCAGCTTTGAACACTATTTTTTTTTTTCAAAGTATTATGCCACCTAATGCCACATCCAGCCAGGCTTGCCAAGTCAATACTTTGTTGTACCAAGTTTTTTTCGAATTATTTTTATAGAAGTAATTCAAATGACAATTAATGTCATAATTGCTGAAGTTACCACATTGGCTCAGGACAAAACCACGATAACGGAAACAAACAACTCAAAACGGAAAAAGCGGAGGAAATAGGTAGGCAGGCAGCATGACTATTAAATATTCATTTCTCATTATTGCTAGGTTTAAGAATTTTAATTGAGGAAAGGATCTGTGGTTTTAAAGAAATCAATAAGTATTAGGTACCGGTTTTAAAGAAATCAATAAGTATTAGGTACCGCCAGATTGTCTGCATGGAAAGGAGAAATTGAGGTTACCTAATTCTAAATGTTATGACAATAGTTTTGCCAAAATTCGACTGGAAGCTGACCATAGTTGGGAAAAGACTAGGTAGATGATGAGTTTTGCCAAAATTATGCCTCGCTCTAAACTTCACACTGTATTGAAAGTGCTCGCACATTCTAACGTCTGCAAAAGTTGTTTATTTGTAACTGCACTTTTATGTTGGAGCTCCCCTAAACCAGTCAGTAGACAGTTTGGATGTATTTGAATTTTATCAAAACTGCATCCATACTTACTGCTCTTTTGCAGTAAGCTTGCAGTTTAAAAACAGACCAGTCTGAAAAGCCTCGGGGTGCAGAATGACACGCCCCTAAGCGTCACCCTCGTTTATTTTTTTTCTATCTTTATCTTCTTACATATATAAAATTCTCGTGTCACAATTTTCGTTCCCATACTCCTCCGAAACGGCTTGACCGATTCTCATGAAATTTTGTGAGCATATTGAGTAGGTCTGAGAATCGGCCAACATCTATTTTGTATCCCCCTAAATGTTAAGGGTAGTCCACCCCTAAATTTTTTGTTTTTATGTTTTATGATACAACATACAAAAATACATACAATCCTAAATTTTCACCCTTCTACGATCAACCCTTATTTTTTAATAGCCATTTTTTTCCCGTTCGTTTTTCTCTCTTATGTGACGCAGACGAAGTTGCGTGGGTCAGCTAGTAATTATATAATAACACCACCTCTTCACGAAGCCGAAAGGCACTTGTTCTCCCCATCATTGCGATCATTTTTTTTGTTCTACACCATACCTTCCTTCTAGGAGATAAGGGGGGTCAAAGTTACAACGTTTTGATAAGGTTTTTTTTTTAAATACAAGTTTTTTTTGTAAGATTTCGACTTCAACTAACACCTCCACGACCCCCGTACTATTCAATCTATCCATCAGCACAATGTTTTAAGTGCGTTACATTGAGTTCTACCACAAAACATGATTTATAACCTCAAAAAAAAAGTTATTTCCCAGCAATATTTTTTGCGGTAAGTTACTTAGTTTGGTGTACAGAATGCTTGGTTAACGGCTTTCTGATGAGGTGGTTTACACCCTGTACACTAATCTAAATATACTATAATTTTATAATATAATATAATATTGAAAGAAGAGTTTGTTTGTTTGTTTGGTTGAACGCGCTAATTTCAGGAACTAGGTACTGGTTCAAATTGAAAAAATATTTTTGTGTTGGATAGTCCATTTATCGAGGAAGGCTTTAGGCTATATAACATCACGCTAAGACCATTAAGAGCGGAACAGGTATGAAAATGTTGCAAAAACGGGGATTTGTTTGTCCTTTCGTTTTTCTCTCTTATGTGACGCAGACGAAGTTGTTGCGTGGGTCAGCTAGTTAACGTAATAATTATACAGGGTGGAAGGGACACAGACGTTGTAAGCGTTTGTGCGTCGAATCGGCTTTCAATCCACCCTGTACAGCTAATCTCGACAGGAAATTAAGTGTTACAAATACAATACAACCTCACATAACATAAGACGTTTCAGATTACCTACATGAGTCATACTAATTATGTTACATTAAATCTTATCACAAAAAATATCTCAATATTTTATTTATTCAGCTCAAAAACAAGTCCAATGACGAGTTATCATCAATTGTTACTTTCAAATCACTTGTTTTTGTTGGAATTCCCAAAATGAATACAGAAACCGTGTTACCATATCCCTGTTCCCCGTTATAATTAACCTTAATAATTATAATTAATAAGGATACACTGAGATTTACATATTGGAAAATTAATGCCGATGTTACGCAATTAAGGAAACACCATTGTTCAAAACAAAATTGTTATCATAACTCGGTAGTATTTGTTTAAGTTGGTACATGGTTCACTTACACGTGTTACCTTAACAAAAACATCACGAAAGAACGATAATTATTATAATTACGCATTATTTTAAAGCATTTCTGTTTTGGTCAAGTTTCAGGTTTTCAAGACTAGTTTTACACGTGTAACATTTCAGTCACCGTCGCTGAGTCGTCGGTCTATCATCATTGCTAGCGGGAAAACGGTTGTCACAACTCAAAATCTAACTTTTATACACCCTGTATGTGTAGAAGTGAGGTTTTGAAATCAAGCGCAAGACGGAGGTGTAATTGGCAAAAATAACCGATCAATGGATAGCAAGAATAGGCTAGTTTCCACCATCAATAAATTGCAAAACTATTTAGTCCGTCAGTTAAAGTATTGGAAAATAATGGACACGTATTTTTTGTTTTTGTAAATCAACAAATATTGACAAAGATAAAACGAATCAAAACTCGGGAGTGGGAGCTCGTGAGGTCAGTACTCACTAAAAATGATAACAAACAGTGACGTATTGAGAATTTTAAAAGCGTCGTATCTTTATCGTCAATTTTGGTTTATGTAACAAAAGAAAAAATACGGGTGAAATATTTTTTGATAATCTACGTGACGGACTAATTAGATTTTTTCGGCAAGCCTATTTGCCGAGATGAGCTGGAATTTTTCTGAAAGGATTGGCCGACATTGGCATTAGATCGTGTAAAGTGGAAAGATGAAGGGATGTCAACCCCTGCAATGGGACAATATACATATAGGCCTACAATAACAATATTTGTGACATTTATGTAGCTTAAGAAAAATGATTATTTGTAGTTACTGAAATACTGGTAACGGTGAAGGAAAACATCGTGAGGAAACCGGCATGTCCTAGAACCAAAAATTCGAAGACATGTGACATCTACCAATCCGCACTGGGCCCGCGTGGTATATTATAGCCCATTCCCTCTCATTGAGAGTAGGCCGTGTCCCAGCAGTGGGAACATTATAGGCTGATGATGATGATGACTGAAATACTGACAGACTTTTTTTTATGATAGGTGTAGGTACCTATCATAAAAATATTTGTATTGAGTACTGAACATGTCTATTATTGTTTTGTTATCTGCTTATAGTCCATTAACTACTATAACTTGAGTATGTCTACTATTGTTTTTGTATTTTTTTGACGTGATAACGTCTTATAAATCTAGAACACCGGGAAAACATGTTTTATTAGGGTAGCCCCTGTATATTATGTAAAGTGGGAAGTGATTTTTTTTTATTTCAACCCTAACGTGTGATATATTGTTGGAAAGGTACTTAAAAAATGAATAGGGGTTTACTGAAATCATTTTTTGATAATGTCAATAATTTCGTAAATAATCGCTCCAAAAGTAAAAAACAATGTGTGTGTGTGTGTGTCCCCTCTAACTTTTGAACCATAAGTTTAGAAAATATGAAAAAAATCTGAAAAGTAGAACTTTATAAGGACTTTCTAATAAATAATTTCTGGACTAAGTATGTAGTATAATCGTATATGCAAGCATTTTTTTTAACTTCGTTTACATATTTTATTATCCTGAACGTATCTTTTTTCAAACAAAAAAAGTTTTATTAAAATCGGATTGGATTGAACACTTATTGTAACGGACGGGAAACTACGGAACCTTACACTGAGCGTGGCCCGACACGCTCTTGGCCGGTTTTTTTATATCTATGGTCACACCGTTCCGATCCGGCGGTTCAACGCCCAGCCCAAACCCTTGGACTTAGAAAACTGATATTTTGCAGAGTGGTTCCCTTTATAATGTAGACAAGGTATAAGGAAGGAACTTCGAAATTCAACCCCTAAGAGACTTAAATAGGGGATGAAAGTCTGTATGAAAGTCAGTCAGTTTTAAAGTTAGAATCTTAAAATTTTGTGTTTTGGCTGACGATTAAAAAATAATATGTATATTATGCCACCGTAAAATTGTCTCTAAGCGTTCATCACAATTTCACTCCCAAAGGGTTTAACAAGGGTTTGTATGAAAATCTTTAATTTTCGTAGTAAAAATCACAAATTTTATTATCTAAGCGTATGGTTCGAAGCTAACGCAACGGTGTTGTTGGAATTTAAATCCTCAAGGGAGAGAAATTTTGTTATTTTTTTAAGTTAAAATCAAAATTGATAACGACATTTTTCAGTTAAAATATCTTGAAAAATAAAATTATCGTCCGTAAACTGAGACTTTACAGACAACCATTTTTCTTCTTCTAAAATATTATAACATCACGCCTGCAATGCTCGATGGACAAGTCTGAGGCGCACTTAATAGTACACCCACGTTTCGGCAGTTATGTTTCAAGTTCCACGTAATAGGGCGCGTCTATTGACATCAACAGGGCCCAAATCAGTGTGTAGCTGCTTTTGAGAAATTCCTGGGAATCGGACCCTGGAGCTATATAATCTAATTAGTCCGTCACTTAGATTATCAAAAACTATTTGACCCGTATTTTTTCTTTTGTCACATAAATAAACCAAAATTGACGAAGATACGACGCTTTTGAAATTCCCAATACGTCACTGTTTGGTATCATTCTTAGTGAGTTCTGACGTCACGAGCCCCCACTCCCGAGTTTTGATGCGTTTTATCTTTGTCAATATTCGTTGATTTACAAAATCAAAAATTACGTGTCCATTATTTTCCAATACTCCAACTGACGGACTAAAAAGATTTGTAATTCATTGATGCTGGAAACTAGCCTATTAAAGTAAGTATTTCAGTAGAGACTGGCATGAATTGAAATAATTAAGTTTTAATTGATTAAAAATAGGTAACTAATGGAAAATTCAATAGGTATTTATTACTAAACATTGGCTTAACTTGTGGTAAATATTTGTCTACATGCGGTGAGTATTAGGTATTATTACTACATCATATTGAAAATATGTTCTTTAATCATGCCTATGAATAAAGAATAACAAAAGGGTTGGATAGCCTATTTGTAAAACATTTGTGGTTACAGAATTCATTTACTTAATTCAAGTTTATTTTAACTTGAGTAACCTAGTTATATTTTCATTCAAAACAAAGAATTTAAAGTAATAACAAAAAAAATACTGTTGTCAAGTAAAACCTTCTTGTTCCAAGTATATTACTACAGCTAACACTGGATTGTCTATGGTTTCAAACCAAGTGTTGCATGTTGTTAAAAAAAAAACAGAATGGTGTATCCTTCTATCCAAGGAATAATGGTGTATTCTTCTATATAATAGTTATGTAATGTTACCATGCTAGTTTTATATTCAAGGATATACGAGTTTATAAATAAACATCCTCATTTGGACAATAAATCTAACAATATTATTGATGATTTCCTACATAGAATAGGGATCCATATGCTCCATAGGATACATGTTAAACTGCTTAAAAAAACAACTTAAAGGCTGTTTATATTAAGTTTATTTAACTGTTAAAAGTCATAAAAATCTTTATAGCTGTAGTGCAGAATTAGTGAGTGAGTAAAATGTTATTTTGTGAAACAATATTATCTGTTTTTCAACAGAAATTTCACAGTAGCAGCCACAGAGTTTGGATTTGTGCCTTTTTTACAGCAATAGGCCAGCCGACATAGGACCTATGGGTGTAAGTACTATTAGGTACAACTGTGATCCCCACGATACAGACAATGTCTAGTTTGGGGATCACCATCCTATATGATAACTAAATGTACTCATAATTTGAACTTGAATCTGTGTTAGTGTAACCCTTTGGTTTGGGGAATACAGGTGTGATATTCTGTTACTATTTTTATTGTTCTCATTTTTGGATATTGCAAACAGGATACTATCAAGTATCACACCATAAATGGTAGATCACATGACCATTTTCCTGTCATTATTAGGTACTCCGTCAGGGAAAATGTATTGACAGCTTAAATTTTATATTGCGCAAACATATAAGTAAACAGATTTTACAAAGCAGATTTTTCATAATAACCTATGTTTCACAAATAAATTGATTTGATTTGAAAGTAAACCTAAAAATAAATAAATCACCATGTATTTCTATGGCGATTTATTTATTTTTAGGTCATTGTAATAATTATGAATCACTAAAAACAAGCCTACTTTATTACTAAAAAAAATGAAAAAATAAAACTTGGTGCTTCCAATAAAAAGCTAACATGAAATCATTGGTAGTTTAGCTAATTCTGAATTATCTTAATAACTAATAAAAATTAAAACTTCACATATTACTCAATTAACTAGCTAGAGGAAAACATGAATGATAAATTGATAAACAATCAAAAAACCGTAAATAATTAATATGATTATACAGTTATTAATAGTTACATTCATCAAAAAATAATAACTTTTATCAGCATTGGTAGTGAAAATCCCACATCATTTCTGAGAACCTTATCAATTTTAAGGCGTAATTTGTTTGCTATGACACAGCGACTAAATTTAAAGAAAGGTGACTCACTCTGGCAGGTATCCATATTATCAGGAGATATGAAAGCGTTGTTATCAATCTCATACAAATCCACTTGTTTGTACTATTGTCACATAATTTTGAAGTAATTTTTTATTTAATGAAAAAATTTTTGCCAGTCATTAAACATAGTAAGTGGCTTGAAAGTTTGGCAACCAGTCTTACCAAAGGATATTTACCAGTACCAGCTGGGTTGTGGAGGTCAGATTGGCAGACGCTCCATGTAAAATATTAGTATTCAGTTGCATCTAGTTAGACTGGCAGCCAACCCCAACAAAGTTAGGCATGGCTACGCAGTTAATGATTATTTTGCCTTTTTAATCAATGACTTTATTTTAGTCTCTTGAGTGGATAAGAGGTTTTTTTTGTTCTAGTTTGTTTTACAATGTTGAATGGTTGTTATCAGTCAGTAAACTAACCCTGGGGAACGTAATCTATTGTTTTAATGGTTGTTGGTTTGATTACAATCAGTTTTAAGAGTTATGCAAAAACCAGGGCAAATAACTTTTGGAGTGAGAAAGAAGACATTGTGCACCAACCTCAAATTAATTGGGATAAGGGCAGAATGATGATGATTGTGATACCTTTTAAAATAAATGAATACTGACAATGTACAGAACAACATAAAATGACAGTTTGACTTACATACATTTTGTTGGGAAACAAAAAAGGATTTTGAAAAAGATTCCGATAACCTTTTAAAGTTGAGACTCTTAACAAATAATACTGACTTTATCTCTTGATTAATTATTGGCAAAGATTACAAAGTATTACACACTCAATTATTATCCAAAAACCCAGGCTAAGGAGGGCCGTCCAATACAAAAGTATGCAAAGACAATCATAACAATAAATTGTGTTATCAAATAATCTTAGAATTGTAGTATTATATCATTTACTAGCTGTCTGCGACTTTTGTGCATGTGAAATTATTATTATATAACCCTAATTCTTTTTATCAAGTAAAAGTAGCCTAGAAGTTACTCCTTATGTCATTAGATATCTGACGACTAAAAGTCCCGTTGAAATCAGTCCAGCCGTTACAAAGATTAGCCAGAACTAACAGACAGACTAATGTTTTTTTTGTTATAAGTACTGTATTTGTTTCATATACATTCAGTTTCAGCAAAGATGTCATTTTGAAATTACAAAATGTATGTAAAACCTTTTCATTTTCCTCATTTAATGTTTCAGATTCAAGTATTTACTACTCCTATTTCAATAAATTATAGTTTATTTTCTTAGAATATAGTGTTAAATGTTTTTTACCTTCATAAAATGGTTTAATGTAAAAGGGATTTCCATAAGTACCCATTGCATAGGAACCTCTGGTGAAAAAGTAAATAGCATTGTTTTTTTTTTTGATTAGGCATGGGGCTTGTGATAGAGTATTATATATTATTTTGTTTATACAATTTATTCCACAGCAGGTAAATTTTGTGGCAGGACAGTTCCATTTTGTATAGGACAAGGATAAAAATGCAGTACCTACAATGCTTCCAATTCTGTCTAGTGGAGTGTTTTTTTTTTATACCTATATGAATTCATGATGCTATATCAGGAAGTCCGATGTCATCAAGGTTGTACTAGATTATAGTAAAATAAATCAAACAAACCTGTTGTTACCATCAAATATGTATCAAATCTAAATCTATCAAGCTAGTACCCACCATTGTGATCCAAAACTAATACTATTGCTGCTAAAACTACTCGATTATTCATCAAATAATTGCACAGCATCACAACTCATTCCAAGTGCATTGAAAAGTCTAGGAAACGACTTCAAAACTTCTAAACTAAAGTTATTTTGAAGTATGCAAATGTAACCTTTGTTTCATGTAGATAATCTGTCATCAGCATGAGGAATTTGGACTGTGTTGAGTTACTTACCGTAAGTAAGAATCGAGAAGGCCTTAAGGATGACGCGACATCATTTGTGGAGGAGTCCTGCGAGGATTGACTATCATCGCAAGAAATGTCCGACTGGTTTGATTGACTATCACTGATTTCTAGCTTCATCGTCATCAGTTCAGATTCACTCAAGTCCAAGATTCAACACGAGATGCGATTTACGTAATTTGCCCGACAAACAACGCGTTTATCAATGCGATCTACAAGTTCAAACAAAGTTTGTAGTTCCGCGTAACTATCAAATGCTGCGAAGTTTCTTGTGACAGTTCACTAATGACAGCAACGGAATCAAAATAAGGCGCCTTGAATTGAAAAAGATTATCCAACGAGAACACAACAATGATGACTCATCATTGCAGTTTGCACACAAACGATGACGTCGTCGTCGGTTTGGGGATGCCCTTCTCTCCTTAGAATTTGTTACCCTGCGTAACGAAAGGACATAAGCGCCGACAATTATCATAAACGAAATAACTTTTTGGATGTGGAGTCATACTTCAGCCTAAACGAAACTGAAGGGTGATCTCATCGTCTAAAAATACACGATAGCGTGATATCCGACCAATAACGAAGCTTCATTTCGATGACGTCAGTGAAATTTGGTCGAACAAGGTTGCCTGACTCAGAGGTGGTACTAAGAAAACTCACTACTTTTACGCTTTAAAAGTTGCAATTTAAACACTTTCCGGTTATCTAATATGCAAAAAAACAATTTTAGTTAAAAAAAACAAATGCCATCCGGGTCACGTCTTACTTATTTATAACTTTTTACCTCGAAAAAAAGTAAAAGGCCTAATAAGTTTGGTTGTTTTTGTAAAGTTAGATAATTTCCTTATTTTCTTATGCCCAAACATCGTAGTGAATATATTATTTTATAAATAACATAAAATATCTATGTAGTAAGTGCAGCTCACGGAGGTGACATGTGCGCAGGATTTTGTAGGTAAGACATAACAACTGCAGATATTGACAGCATGAAGGAGCTCACAATCGGTTTCGTATCATCTGAAACTCTGAGAGTTAGCAACAATAGGAATATCAAGTATAAGCAGTGACGGATTAAGACTACTTGATGCCCTAAGCAATACACGCCTGTGGGCCCTCTATCAATATGTCAACTAAAATCGCTCTTTAAACCTTTACTGCCGAAAACGTAATCCACAATGTTCTTCAAGGTATTGAAGACTCTAGGTCTGGACTCTAAGTCAACTTAAAACGCTCGAATTTTCAAAACAGTCCTAGAAACTTTTTTTGGTGTGGTTTTTGGTGACGTGAAAGTGAGACGTGATGCCCTAAGGACGGATTCTTTTGTACTTCTTTTGTACTTCTTCTGTGCCCCCCTAGACGTGATGCCCTAGGCCATTGCTTAATTTGATTAAGGGTTAATACGTCACTGAGTATAAGGGGAGTAAGAGGCCGTTATATTTTGTCATTATTCCACTCAAGCGACAGGTGGAATTAAATACCCAAGTGGGACTCTCATGATTTACATCAGCTAGAATTTCAAAAGCTTGACTTTAAATGGCATAAATGGCACTCATTGAATAAAAGATACACGGGGCCAAGTCCAATGAAAGGAAACCTATTACCCTGGGGTGAATGATGAGTAGGAAACTTTCAGTTACACCCTGAGTTAATATACTACATTATGTAGTCTAGTGGGCCGGACATGCTATAATAATCAACTTTAGTAATGCCAGGGGCAGAATCAACTACCCTAAGCTCCATTGCAACCATTGTCATAGCCTGTAGTAGAAACTTATTAGTCTGGCAAACCATTTTAGTCTCTTTACAATAACATCCCTTGGAATTAGTGAGTACTTCATGGACATCTCTTCAAACGTCAACGCGTTAGTGGTTGTCAATGTCTAATCATTGTCAATGTCAAATTGCCTAAAAGTTTGTCTGTGTTGCAGCAATTTTGAACGTCAAGTTTATATTATATCCTTTTCCAACTCCCAAGATTTCCTATAGCCTGTCTCTAAAATTTTCAATTATCAAACATTATTCATTGTTGGCCACAGTCGCCAACGCAACGTCAAGTACTCCCTAATGTCACCTATCTGCAGTTCTGCACTGTAAAAGTGCAAATATTTCTATGTTTTTACCCTCAGCTTCAGCAGAATTTAATGAATACATAAGTGAGACATAAAATACGGCTGCTGTTTATTAGGTTAGTTTAAGTATAGTTTAGTCTAGCTGCTAGGTAAATATCTAAAGCCATCATGAAGTTTTACTTCCACTTAACCTTAATTCTCTTCATTGTTTATGTTCTCATTTTTGTGTACAGAAGAATGTCTGGGAAGAAATGTAAGCATTGCGGGTCTTCGGACATCGAGGTGGACCCGGCCCGCGGTGATGCGGTGTGCACGAACTGCGGGTCGGTGTTGGAAGACAATATTATTGTAGCTGAGATCGAGTTCCAAGAGAACGCCCATGGCGGGGCTTCTACCATTGGACAGTTCGTATCTGCTGAGTCAAAAGGAGGAGCTACAGGTTTCGGACGAGGTAAATATCATCTGGAATTAGGAAGCAACAAGTAATTTACCAAAATTATATTATACCACTGTAGGTAATATAATTACCCTGTGCAAGGGTTTTATAATTTAATAATCGAAAATTATACACTTTTGACGACCCAAATGGCGTAGTGGTCACTACTACTATGCCATTTGGGTCGCCTCTCTAGGCTGCCTTATGCTCTTAGGGTCCTGGGTTCGAATCCCGGTAGGAGCAAAATGTTTGTGTGATGAGCATGGACATTTGTTTCCGAGTCATGGATGTTTATATATAATAAGTACTAGCTGACCGGCGCAACTTCGTCTGCGTCTCATAAATTGAAATATAAGCTATCCTATCTTTCAAGTTGGATCAAACTGCATATGGTGTGCGAATTTTATTATAATCGATTAAGTGGTTTAGGAGTCCATTGAGGACAAACATTGTGACACGAGATTTATATATATTAAGATGTATTTACAAACAAAAAGTATATGTGTAGTATATCAACTACCTGGTGTCCACGACACAAGCCTTGCTTAGAGTGGCACTAGATGGCGATGTGTGTATTATCCAGCGATATTTATTTATTTACTTATTTTGCATGTTCAAAGAACATATAATAGAATAGAATATTCCTAAAAAATTAAACCAGTTTGAATTTTTACCAAGGTACAGTATATTTAAATAGCTGTTCAGTCAATCATCATTCCCATTCTAATTTCTGACGAGATTCCTTTAGAGTTTAGAGGAATAAACAAGATTCTTTTAGAAAAACTTTTAATTGGTAGTTTTGTGTTTGAGCCATTTTGTGATTGAGAGCCCACATAGTCTTTCGAGATATTGCCAACTGGTTGGTTGACTCTTCACATGACTAGAGAGCTGACCTTTTTTGATGCCCTATAATCTTTTCCCATTTTGATTCTAGCACATATTTTTGTTATTATTTTAATTCTATTTATAGTTTGTAAATAATGTAACACTAAGTAAATAAAGGTCTTAAAATACAGAGGAGCTCATGGCTAAATAATAACATCCGCTTGGGTCAATCTTTAGGTTGGTTGGTTGTCTGGTCAGTCTGTGGATGGCTGGCAACACATTACATACCGAGTTTCCTCTGTGCCTTGGAAAGCAGCAGTTGGTTCCGAGTTCTGGCTGTCATTTGTAGATATTCGACAGTCATAACAGGTAGTGGCCAAAAAAGTCTGATAACCAGTCTTACCTAGGGGTAAAATATTTACCAGTACTTACTGGGTTGTGTAGGTCAGATAGGCAGTTGCTCCATGTTAAATACTGGTATTCAGCTGCATCCGGTTAGACCGGTAGCTGACCCCAAGTAATAGTGGAGTATTATATCATAATTTACATAATTACGAACCAACATCAAATAAACAATCACACTGTTGTCTCCACAGCCTTCAACGCTGGCATCGGACAAGAATCGAGGGAGGTGACACTCAGAAAGGCACGTGAAGGCATCACAGCTCTCTGCCAGCAACTACGTCTCAACCAGCAGTGCATAGACATTGCCTGTAACTTCTACAAGATGGCGCTGTCCCGTCATTTAACTATTGGAAGACCGTCCAGTCACACTCAGGCTGCTTGTGTGTATATGACTTGCAGAACAGAAGGCACAGCTCGTATCCTTTTTGATAAACTTTATTAACCTTTTGACCGCCACAGTATAAATGCTCGCGCGTGGCCTCCACGCCAAGCCACAATTTCATCTACTATTTTGTCACATATTTGTGTCGTTTGGCGTACAGGGCACGCGCTTGCTTGTCACGTATATGTGACAATGGCATCCAAAAGGTTAACAACTAGCGGACGTCACGCGGTTTTACCCGCGTAGTTCCCGTGTCCGTGGGAATACAGGGATAAAAAGTAGCCTATGTCATTCGGGGATAGTTTAGCTTCCCAACTGTGAAAGATTTTTTCAAATTGTTCCGGTAGTTTTTGAGTTAATTTTTACAAACATACAAAAATACGAAGCGTTCCACTTTTTAATATTAGTATGATAGGATCATGGGATTTTTGTAGATGTCTAATGCTCACCCATGGAATCTTACTTTGTCAAAACAATTATACTGACCAATCAACTGATCTAGACTGTGGGGGCATAATATGTCCAGCAGCAGAATGCTTATCAGTTATTGTGTAGATGGCGCCACAAATCAATTTACCTGCTTGAGTTTGAATTGAACCCACAATCTTCGACACTTTGTATGCTTCTTCAGCCTATAATGTTTCTATCACGAATGAAGTCGCTGGCAGAAGCTAGTGGGGCTATAATTCACCACGCGGGCATAGTGTGGGTTGGTTGATGTCACATGTCTTCGAAGTTTTGATTCTAGAACACATGCCAATTTCCTCGTGATGTCTTGCTTCACCCTTTTGAGAGCAGTGGTGATGAAATAAATTACACAAAGTAATGACTGCCTGGGTTCGTAATTCGGGTTTTTTTTCTAAGTAGAAAAAAAAAAACCAAAGTGGACGTCAAATAAACAAGGTTGAGAACCACGTACGTACCTCTACTGTAACACTTATTTAACTTATGGAGACATGACATTGATTGCAGTAAATGTTATTATTTTATGCTCAATTTACAAAAGGACGCATTAGCATTGCTTGCGCTAGTGCCATTTATTTATAGGTACGCCAGTATTCTACTCTATGTATCTTTAATTTCCTGAACGAAGCACCACAGATTTATTGATTGACGTCAGTGACGCAGTACCAATCTGCTGCTACCAAGTCGGCCGCACATACTTCAAGCTGTCGAGAGCATTGTGCATCAACATACCACCTACCGGTAAGTGCTCTAGTTTTACGAAGTTCAGCTGCAGTTCGAATCGTTCAGATTTTTATTACTCACAGATGCCTAAAGTCATGGTAAAGTGAGGAACACAAAGGGCGAGGATGGAACATGGATGGGTTTTAGTCAGTAAGAGTCTGACACTCCCTCCCGCTCCGCCCAGAGTGGGAGAAGTCATTTGATGATTTTTCGCATCCAAAAAAAAAAAAAAAGGGTAAGTAGAACAATTTTTTTCCAATACAGATTTTTTAAGAACCGTCATAGCGAGTGCTTCTGAGCGAAGGAAAAGGAGGAAAAATGCAATTCCGTGCTGATGAAATGTGTTTCAACTCTAAAGGTCTTAGCCCACTTACACGACTCCGAATCCACCAAATCAGGCAAATTTAATATACGTGTTTTTTCTCGCGATATTGTAATGTTTCGAATTATTGTCAATTGGACATACGGAAGTATCTCTGCCCCCATAATCGGGACTTGGGGCACCCCCCCGTTAGGTTAGTTAGGTTCCTTTAAACCCTGCACTCGGAAATAGGGGCCCCGCGAAGTGGGGCTCCGTCGACTACGCTTTTTAGGGGGAATATAAAGTGTTTTAAGGTTATGTTATATTAATCGGTATTTCTCAGGAATGGTGCATTATCTTTTCATGAGAGTTGTGCCACTGAGCAAGGGGGACCCCTCCTTCCCTCCACACCGCGTAAGTTGACTACCATCGCATGCATTTCACGAAAAATAATGCGTTTTGTTGTAAGCAGTATGTTCATTTGACAATAATTCGAGACTTTACAATATCGCTAGAGATATTACAATATAACGTATTTGACAATTTTACGGTGACATTATATAATTCATATGTCACCGTAAAATTGTCAAACACGTTATATTACAATATAACGTGTTTTTTCTCGCGATATTGTAATGTCTCGAATTATTGTCAACTGAACATACGGAAGTATCTCTGCCCCCATAATCGGGACTTGAGGCACCCCCCCGTTAGGTTAGTTAGGTTCCTTTAAACCCTGCACTCGGAAATAGGGGCCCCGCGAAGCGGGGCTCCGTCGACTACGCTTTTGAGGGGGAATATTAAGGTTATGTTATATTAATCGGTATTTCTCAGGAATGGTGCATTATCTTTTCATGAGAGTTGTGCCACTGGGCAAGGGGGACCCCTCCTTCCCTTCACACCGCGTAAGTTGACTACCATCGCATGCATTTCACGAAAAATAATGCGTTTTGTTGTAAGCAGTATGTTCATTTGACAATAATTCGAGACTTTACAATATCGCTAGAGATATTACAACATAACGTATTTGGCAATTTTACGGTGACACATATATGGCTAAGATATATCATATACTTCACATTGGCAACATGAATTAGCAGGCAAACAGCGAACTTACCGCCGTCAGACTGCTCGGTAGTTGACGCCTCGCTTACCAAGCGTTGCAAGCAAGCACGTTAGTGGTCGCCGCGCTGGTTGGTGGACAATGCCCTTTCACCGAGAGGGGGTAGGGTATGTTATGATGTGTGGAGTGATGTGGTCTTTATTAAATTACAGATGATTGTGGAAAAGACTTTATTATTTCTTAATTAGTTCCAGATACATTTTGACAAATCACATTGTACAGCCATAGATAACTAACTCTAATAATAGTGTGACCAGCTTAAGAGTGTTGCCACTCTTATCTTATTATTATGACATCTCCCCTCTTTAAATTAAATTACAACTTACATCAAATACAACAGAAGTGGATAACTAAACATTACTACAACAGAACACCCATACATAACACAAAACCCAAATGAGATGCTCATGACACATCATTACAAATTTAGCCTGTTTGGCCTATTGACAATTCTACCAGATCTGGTTTTTAATTCACCAGTATTATTCTGCTCAGTAGTAACTTCTGTAGGAAGCATTTCAGAATCAATAGCTGTATTATTTTCATTTGCACAGGTATTATCACAAACATCATTATCACTAGTAGAATAGTCAGTAGCCACATGAGTATAATCATAAAATTTCTTAATTTGTACCCTATTTCTCCTGTATGTTCTTCCATTACTACTAATCACATAACTTCTTGGTTCAGGACCTACTTTGATTATTACCCCTTTACTCCATTTCTTATCAGAAGGCAGCAATTTAAAAATTACAACATCATTTGTATGCAATGGACTTAAATTTTTACCTTTAGTTTTAAATGACTTTGCCTTATTTTGCATATATTTATGATACATTTGAGGTTTGGGTACTTTAGGTTTTAATTGTTCTGTTTTAGTTGGAATTACTGTTCTTAATTTCCTAGACATTAATAGCTGTGATGGGGAAGCCAGACTGTTTGTTGCTGTGTTTCTATACTGAAGTAAAGTTAAATAAATATCAGAATTTGCATGACTTGACTTGATAAGCATATTTTTTAGCGTTTGAACTGCTCTTTCAACTTGTCCATTTGATTGAGGATAATTAGGACTACTAGTAACATGTTCAATGTCCCATGCCTTCATGAAATTTTGAAATTCAATTGCGCCAAATGGAGGACCATTATCAGAGACTAAAATGGATGGGATACCATGCCTTGAAAAAATTGATTTTAATTCCTTAATCACAGATTGAGCTGTTGTTCTTTGCATTAAGGCTAATTCAATGTACTTAGAAAAATAATCTATACAGACCAGATATTTATGTCCCTGAAAATCCATGAAATCAATTCCTACTTTACTCCAAGGAAGTAGTTTTATTTGATGACTAAATAATGGTTGCCGACTGTTATTATTACTGAATTGCTGACATGTTGCACAAGACCTGACTACATTTTTAATATCATTGACCATATTAGGCCAAAATAAAGATTCTTTAGCATATTGAATTGACCTAGACATACCAAAATGACCCTGATGGATTATTTCCAACATTTCTTTTCTAAGAGACTGAGGCACTATGACACTTTCACCTTTAAAAACAAGTCCGTCAGTGAGGTATATTTGATCAATGAATTTTAAATACGGACGAACCTCGATAGGAATGTCATTTTTGTCAGACGGGAATCCTTTTTTAATAAATTGAATAAGACTATTTAATGACTTGTCAGTGTGAGTTTGTTCTTTAAATTTATTGAGCCTATCTTTGGATATTTCGAGACTTGATATTAATACTCCGACATGAACTTCAACATTTTCATTTAGCTCATACATAGACTCTGGTAGGGGTGCTCTCGATAGGGTATCAGAAATATACATTTTCTTACCTGGGACATAAATGACATCCAAGTCGTATTGTTGAATTTTTAACATTAGGCGTACTAGTCTGGGAGGAATTTTATTTAAGGACTTTTTAAATAAGGGAACTAACGGCTTATGATCTGTGTGGACAATTATTTTACGTCCATATATATATTGGTGGAATTTGAGGCAGCCAAAGACAATTGCGAGTAATTCCCGTTCTATCTGTGCATAGTGTTGTTGACTATCTGTTAATGTTGCTGAAGCATATGCTATTGGTTTATTATTTTGCAACATAACTGCACCAACTGCTGATTGTGACGAATCGCATGACAAAATTAATTTTTCATTTTCATCAAAATATGCTAAAACTGGAGCCTTTGTTATTATATTTTGTAAATTTTTAAATTCCTCTTCATGAATATCATTAAACTGCCAAACTACATTTTTCTTAAGGAGTGCCCGCAAATTTTTAGTTTTCTCAGAGTAATTTTTAATGAAAGGCGACAGATAAGTTAACATTCCTAAAAAGCGACTTAATTCTTTTGCGTTATTTGGTTTTGACATATTTACAATAGCTGTGATTTTATTAGGATCAGGACGCATTCCTTGTGCATCAAATAAATGACCCATGTATGTGACTGACTGTTTGTTTAGTTTAGACTTTGACATATTGAACTTCATTCCGACATCTCTAGCCCTTTCTAACACAGTTCTTAAAATTGTGTCATGTTCCTTCTGGGACGACGCATAGACTAGTACATCATCAAAATATATAATTATATTTGGAATATTTTTGAATAGATCAACCATAATGGCATTAAAGAGCTCAGGTGCTGAGCTGACTCCAAATGGTAAACGAAGAAATTTAAACCTTCCGAATGGAGTGATAAATGTACATAACTGTGACGACTCACTATCTAATGGTATTGTCCAAAATCCAGAATTCGCATCAAGTGTTGAAAATACTGTGGCTCCTTTTAATTTTGACTTGACTGTGTCTATACTAGGAAATGGATAATGTGGTCTCAAAATGGCTTTATTCAAATTTCGTGGATCAAGACAAACTCTGAGCGCACCATTTCGTTTTTTGGTGATGACTATACTGCTTACCCAACGAGTTGGTTCATCGACTTTTATTATTACACCCAATTTTTCCATCCGAGCTAACTCTGACTCTAAATCTTTAAGTAGACTAAAAGGAACTTTACGAAGTGGTTCTATAACCGGATTGACTGATTTGTCTATTTCTAAATGACATGGCTTTTTAACACAACCTAGACCCTCAAATACATCCTTAAACTCTTTAAAGAAATTGTGTTCAACTTCTGAATTAAATGAGACTGAATTAATTCTTTTAATAATTTTAAGCTCTGAACATGTTTTCAGCCCTATGACAGTAGCACAATTAATTTCCAAAATTATAAAAGGAACCTGACTTTGCTTTTCATTAATAAAACATCCTAAGACAGTCTGACCTCTAACAGGCAGATTCTGTTTACTAAATGTTAGTATTTTAACTGAAGACGGTGTTATTAAATTTTCAGACAGTTCTAGACTTTGAAATGTACTCATACTCATCACATTTGCTTGAGCACCAGTATCTAGCATACCAGTTATGACATGATTATTAATTTTAATGTGAATATTCCAAGACTCCAGAATATTAACTGAAACTTCACCGAATGTATAAATTGAGCCCATAAATAATTCTTCCTTTTTTTGACTATTATTACTATCTAGAGACTGTGACTTGACTTCATTAACCGAAGACTTGTTACCTTTATTGTTATCTTTTTTAAAATAACAACATTTAGCATAATGACCCTTTTTATGACAATTATTACATTCTACATTTGAAGCTGGACATTTAAAACGGTGTTTTTGAGCACATCTAGTACAAACTTCTGACCTGTTGTTGCTTCTGTTTCTTTGACCTGACCGGGTACGACTCCTGGTATGACCTTCATCTCCTTTAGTGCTTCTGCCCCTGTTGTAACCTTTTTGATGATATACTGCTCCAAGAACGTTTTCCTCGTTTGATATTTCGTTTGTCTGTATTGTGGAATGCTTTATAGCCTGGGCCAATTGGACGACTTCATCAAGGGTGGTCTTGTTTTCTTGGATTAGACGTTTTTTAATTTCAATGTTGTCTGCATTTAATCCACAAATAAAAACATCTTTTACTAGACTTTCTCTCAGTGCATCAAACTGACAGTTTAGACTTAAGTTTTGTAGCACGGTTATGTAATCATTAATTGATTCATTATTTTGCTGTTGTCTTGTAAAAAATTTATGACGTTCATATGTGAGGTTCAATTTAGGCGTGAAATATTCTTCGAATTTCGTTAATAATGCCGAATATCCAATTGTGTCAATATCCAGATCAAAAGAGTTAAAAATTTCGAGGCCCATATTGCCTAAATAATGTAGCAAGATGGCTACTTTTCGTTTGTCACCTTCATTTTCAAGTCCAGTAGCTCGTATATAAATTTTGAACTGGCTCATCCACCTTTTCCATTCTTGCGCCTTATTACTTGCATTGTAATTAAATTCTGGTATTGACCCTCTGACTTGAATAGTTTGAGCATTTTGACGAGACGACGACGCTGCTGGCAACTGGTCCGGCATTTTTTCCTTTGCTTTTTCTTGCAGGCGAATAGTCTTGACTCACTTCTGACACCATGTTATGATGTGTGGAGTGATGTGGTCTTTATTAAATTACAGATGATTGTGGAAAAGACTTTATTATTTCTTAATTAGTTCCAGATACATTTTGACAAATCACATTGTACAGCCATAGATAACTAACTCTAATAATAGTGTGACCAGCTTAAGAGTGTTGCCACTCTTATCTTATTATTATGACAGGGTAGGTATAGCTAGGTGCCGGTTAGCTGTCGCCGTGTGGACTGCGTTATGGGCGGTGATGGAGCAGTCGTGAAGTGGGCTAAAACTTTAATTCAACTTCTATGAAATAATTGTTTCCGCATTTAGGCACCGGATGGCGTTACTTCAGTTTTGGTACCCCCTACTTTTTATAGTTTGTTTATTAAAATCTGCATCAAGTTGTTTGGTTGCAAATCAAATCATTTAATCTTTGCAAACATGGGTTATAGGTACATAGGTGTTCTTTTAGAATAGAGTTCTCCACATTTTGCCGTCACATAGGCATGCAAATAATTGGTTTAAAATAGAATTATAATTTAAAATAAGTGGCATGTCATTGGAATAGCATATAATAAAAAACCATATTGAAGTGTTCTTCTTCTGCTGCCTTCAATATTTCTACGATGTTCTCTTATACAATCACAGCAGCATGGTGAATGGTAATGCAAAATCGGAGACTGCCAAGCAAAGCCATCTTTGTTGTTTGTTTAGAAGTTTTCTTGATATTACAGAAAAGTGTTTCCATTCATATTCAACAATTTGGTCACCCACAAATGGCGGCATATATTTTCGGTTACATACTGTTCAGTAAAAACGTAGAAACGATAAATATTGGCATTGTACAGCATACACTATGTTTATGGGCAGTCTTGGTCACCCGAATCGCGAACCCAAGCGGATCGCGCAGCCTGGCCTTCATAAAGACTGGGTAAAGGAAAAACAAACAACATTTAATTATTAATTAATAACTATATATATTGCAATGAATTTGTATCATGATAGGTCTAGAACCTACTGATTTATAGAGAGCTATTACGACACCCATATCACAATCTTAAGGTACGTATCTTAATTGCTATTCAAGTTCAACAATATACATAAGAACTTTAAAGATTTTCAACATAACAATTTTAACATTTGGGAATGGTTAAGTACCTATAATAAAATTTTAATTTAGATTTTTGATCAAATATTATTGAGTTTCTAAGTGTTCCGATCTTACTATACGGAATAATAGTTAAAAGGGCGAGATCTAATAAACTGTCAGTCCTCATTTGTGGTTGTGTTGGCCATTGACGTGTTGACTGTGGGTCCGTAATAGATTAGTTCTGGGATCTGTCCTCCCTGCACTCCCGTTCCATTGGTACTCTCAGAAGAACAATGGAATTGGAAAGTCACTGTTCCCATATACACTTCACTTAAACCTTCTTGTCCAAAATAACTTAATTCACTCCCATCTAGTATCGCGGAAGCAGTGTAAAAGCACTCTGGCTCAATTTGTATCGGATTTTCAAAGTACACATGGAAAGTGTTACTTGATCCATCTGAGAAGAACTTTGTGTTGTTCTCTGCCAGCACTCTGCCCAAGCGTTTCAGTTCAATCTTAACATTATAATCAGCTGCCCCATTTGAGGATCCATAAAGTCCAAAACCCACAACAAATATTCTTTTGTCCACACAAAACTGTATGGAGTCACATCTGCCACGATACCTCCACTGATTGCTCCTGTAGGCACATGACTGGAATCTGTGGCAAATCTGAAATACAGAAAAAGATTTTATTAAGACATTTTATTTACTTCTATGAATAAAATACAACCTGATTATGAACAAGGTATAATTACCTGAGCTTTCAGTCCTGCTCTCGTTTTTATCGGATATGATAATTGTGGTTTGCTTGATGCAGTAAAGTGTAAAAATATATCAATTGTCTCTTGTGGAGTCAAAATGCCAATCTGAGCTGCACTGTTAGCAAACTCCTCTAATGACATGGTGGGAAACCTTATCAAGTAAATGGCACCTCCCAACATGACTCTTTTGTTTGTTGGAGTAGGGTCTATATCTCTTCGCACACATTCAGCATGTGCCCAAGCTAAAGCTGCCTCAAATAAGTTGATCTCCTTGCAATTGAGTGTTTCCCTCGCTAATACTGATTCTAGTGTTGAAACATCAATATCAACAAAGCCTTCTGATGTCAGGGCCATTTCTGCCTAGAATAAAACAATATTTGTTATAGAAGGTGAAGGATTATTGAAACTGCAATACAATTTGTACAATACTTTATTCAGATCTATATTTTTTTATTACATTATAAATATTAATACAAAATTGCCATTTAAACAATTACATGCATTACACAACATTCAAAATGTATGGAAAACATATCAATGCATACTAATTCAAGCAAACTGTATTGCAGTTAATCTATATATCTTGTAATATATGAACATGACTAGAGATACACAGAGAGAGCTTAATGGAATGTAACGTAATAGAATCTATTTGAATAATATAAAGTATATTAATATGTATAGCATTTCACCCTTAAGCCTAAATCACAACCTAAAATTGAGTATACAAATGCAGTTTTGTGGCACAAATAATATTTTTAGTTATTGGAAAGGAAGTTTTCAATTTTTTTTTTTTGTGATTTTGAGAGGGCTGATAGAAAACTTTTACAACAAAATCTAACATAGCCTCCAATTTTATATAATGACTTATTGGTCAAAAGATCAGTCAGGATATAAATGGGTAGAATAGCATTACAATTCTTCAGAGTTATTAATTGTAAATACCATGGCTGTTTTCCATGCTTTCTGGACTAGAAAAATTTCGACTGGATGACTCTGATAGTTCCATCAACATACTGCTGTAAGACGATGATTGTTCGAGACACATTGTGGCGAGATTCTCAGTAGATTCACATACCTGGGCATCTATCACTTCCCAGCATCTCTGCATCAGCTCCGGTTCCTCAAAGAGACGAGACTGGCTGAGAAGCAGGCATGCATTCTTTGCTGTTAGACTAGTTTCCAAATAATTGACACAAGCTTTGGCCATATGTGGAACAATGTATTTTTTGGCAACATAAAGAGTTGATAATACTGTATCTGCTTCCAATTGTATTTCATCACAGTAAATGTACCTAAAACAAAACAAAAAATAAGTAACTACATGCCGATTAGTTAGTCTAGCTTTTTATTAAACTGCCCAAAAAAAGAGGGTTTCCCATGTATCTTGTGGTCAGCTTTTAGTGTAATCAGTTGCAGCTGAATACAAGCATTTTACATTAAAAAAATACCTGTCTGTCCATTAAAACCCAGGTAGTTACTTGGTAACAATGACCTTTGCTAAGATGATGAAGCTTCAAAGTAATTAGTATAAAACTCACTTGAGAAGTGTGAGGAAGGCAGATGGTTCTACATCAGGGACTTCAATCTCCTGCTTACATTCAGCTAACCCTCCATAAAACATAGCGTAGAACACAGAGCTGGCGGTAGCTAACACATATTTGTGAGCGGGTATTATCTGCGAGTGTCCTGAAACATAAAAATTCACATGTTAATATTATTGTTGTATTATAATAATCATGTAGTCTTTGTTTGGGGAAGTGAAACTGATAAAATGAATTACAAATCAATTAAAGATAATGCCATTTAAAAACATTTTCCACTAAGTATAGGTATTTTTGTAATTATCAGAATCTTAAACAGGTTGTTGCGATAATCATTATAAATACAAAACAAGTTATAAATACACATACCGGGTCCTCCAACAATGAATGTGATGTCCGACATGAGTTGGTTATTGAACATAGCTGCATTTCGCTCTCGGACGGTGGGTTTAGTGGCTTGCCAATTAGGGTCTAAAGTGGCGGTGCCCGGCGGAGGGGCCGGGGAGGTCGTGGGGGAAGGCGTCGCGCTCGCGGACCCGCACGGGGACGGCGGCCCGCTGTAACACTGAGACACCTGCGTACCCGTCTCACGCTGCGATACCGTGTGCGGCGGGGACAACGACAGACCACCACCATTGTTGATATTCTCAGCTGAAACACAAACACTATCTTGGTAAATCAACAAGTTATAAATACAACCAATTCAGGTCGCGAGTAAATTAAATCTTGCAAACCATGACACAGAACTACATTCGTTAAACCGAACAACCGTAATTAACCTATCTGTTGACCTTTACAACCATTTAAAAACACTTATTTAAATTGACACATGAATAAATCAATATTTACAATGCTTCACTAGCTCACCATTCATCCAAGCGTTTGTTTGCGCTACAGACATGCTAGGGACACTGTCCTGTAACCTTTTCGGAGGTTTTGAAACGATTCTAGAACACAAATTCGACATAGTGATTATGTGACCACCTCACAATGTTTTAAAATTCTATCGCAAACATTTGGGCCGCGAGCTCTAGGCACTAACGTCAGCCATTTTGTGGCTGGCAGGCGAGACAGTGTTGTCAGATCGCGGACATAGAAAACGTACGAAAAGTTAAATATTGTACGGTTTATTATTTGGCCATAATGATTTTTATAGTATTTTTTTTACTTTGGGGTTAGTCTTTTAAATTGTTATACCTACGAACTTCTTAGTGGTTATTGTGTTCATCATTACGTATAAATAACTACTTTAGGCAACTACGAAAAAAACAGCTGCTCCATACATTTCACGTAACTCAACAAAATGTACAGCAATTTCGAGTTTGATATCCCAGAATTTACTGCTGTTTAGCTGTAATCGGCATGAAAACATTTTTATTATAGGACCATAGTCCTTTAACAAAAAGTGTTAACGTGGTGAGTACAGTATACAGTGAAACGCAGTTAATAAATCATTATTGTTTCATGTTTAAAAAAAAAAAGTTACGCACTCTCTAGTCTGTTAATAAAACGCACAGTTGGTAGCTTTTCTATAAGTATGGCAACACTGGCACTTAACCGAGGTCACCGCGCATGCCAGAGAACAGCCAGTGACATCTGAGTTCTGACATTTCTTACGTTCGGAAACATGACTAAGTAACTATGGATTTTTGTGAAACAAAAACTTTTTGTAATTATTTGAACATGTCTCGCGCTGCAACGGCTTTTAAGTTTCCTTTTATGACAATGATGATGATCACATCTTATTTTTATTTATTAACAGCGAAATGTTATTTACCTTGAGGTAACTGCCGTTGTCGCGGCCGGTAGCCTCGCTGCGGCTCTTGACAATTTAACTCGGCGAAGCGCCCATCTTCGTCTATCAGACTTTCAAAGAAATCCACGCTGCTGTTCATCGATGATCGCACGTGTAAATGACACGCATACCCAATGAAACTGGAAACAAGGACATGAGTATCGTTAAAAATAGATCGATGGCTCTAAAACTTTGGGATAAATAGTAGATCTGGATGTTGATGGGGTTTAAATAGAAAGAAAAATAGGAAATGGAATGCAAATAGCTGCGTCTACCTGGGGTAAGGGTAGGAGGGCGATGAACGATGATAGACTTCTTTTTTTGGGGTTAGGGATACCATACCATTAATTAATAACTCTATACGAGGGAGAATACTGAAGAGGTTTTTATTACGCGATCGCAGTCGGCGGACAGTAAAACACAATATTGGTAAATATAATTTAAATAGCAACCTAATAATGATCAAGAAGAGCAACATTTCTTATTGTCGATTCGCGTCTTATTTTTAGATTCTACCTGTTCTATTTCACGTCAACTTACTAAGTAAACATGTTTATAAAGTAGAATTCGGTAGGTACCTAATTTCGTGTACAAATAACATCAGAATATATTTTGTTTAACATATTTTGAACCTTTGTAATGTCTCATTTACAGTTATAAAGGGTGTAAAACACCTTTTCACGAAGCCGAAAGGCACTTGTTCTCCCCATCATTGCGATCATTTTTTTGTTCTATTCTACAACATACCTGGGAACCTTCTAGTTACGGACATATGGGGGGTCAAAGTTACAACTTTTTGACAAGTTTTTTTTTTTTAAATACAAGTTTTTATTGTAAGATTTTTACTTTAAATACCTCCACAAACCCCTTACTATTTCATCCATCCATCAGCACAATGTTTTAAGTGCGTTACATTGAGTTCTACCACCAAACATGATTTATAACCTCAAAAAATAAAGTCGTTTCCCAGTAATATTTTTTGCGTAAAGTTTGATGTACAGAATGCTTGGTTAACGGCTTTGTGGCTGGTGGTTTACACCCTGTATACTAATACGTCAACAGGCTGCCTTTAAAATATTGTGGTTTTCGCTTACTGTATTGATTTTTTATGTACCTAAGTACTTAACGTTTTTTGAACGATTTCTTTACTGTTTATTTAACAATTTTTCTTAATTAATTATTCTTGGTGTAATTACCTTTGTTGTGTGTATGTTGCCTGTTTTCTTTTTACGTTTTTTTTTTTTAAATTAGTTATTATTTTCTTATCTCAAATACGAAACCGTGATTGCAAATAGCTTTTGAATTTGGTAAATGTATTCATTTTAGTGCTCGAGTTTGTACAGTCACTGACAATAGCGTTTCACGAACATTAGTTTATCAATAATACTTAAACAGTGGTAAGCAATACTTAATTCAATTTAAAATTTAAAAGAAAAATCCTTAGCTTAAATATATGTATGCGAACTGCACACAATGGCGCTTGGTTGGCACAAACAGTAATTAATTAACTTATACGTTTATGTATGGGTAAATACACTTTGAGAACATGGGAATATTATCTGTGAATATTTTTTTATTTATAATTAAGACAATAGAAAGAGGCATGGGTAAGATGTCAAGGAACCCGCTAGAGTGTCTCTATCAAAAATATACATTCGTTGATAGTAAAATCAGATGTAATGAAATTTCATTTTGCGGTTTCGCCAATAGACTTCGAATAGAATTAAACAAAATGCGATACTGCAGAATGCGGAAATTATACGATCGCCATTTTAAGTTATACGTTTTTTTAATTAACATTCAACAACACAGACACAGGTCAATAGTTTTAACATAAACATGTCGATAATGTTTATGTATTCATTATCAATTTTCTTTCTGTTGTTACCACAAAAACAAGTAAAATTAAATGAATGTACTAAAAGTTAAATAGAAAATAATTCGTTAATTCGCCATTTTATGGTGGCGGCCATCTTGGATTTTTAATTTATCATAGCGTATTCTACTAGTCAAGCCCTTTCATTTGAAACCCACATTGAGGGAGTTGTTGACCCGGGGTTGCGGGCCTATTCGAAAGAGATACCGCGGCCCCGGAACATAAAGGGCGAGGAAGGAACATGGATGGGTTTTAATCAGTAAAAGTCTGACATTCCGTCCCGCTCCGCCCCGAGTGGGTGAAGTTATTTGATGATTTCCCATCCTAAAAAAAAAGGGAGTTGTTGACACACACAGACACGTCAAACTGTAACACCCCGTCGTTTTTGCGTCGGGGGTTAATAAATATGCCCTTGCCTACATTGACTAAGATTAGAATCCCTTCACATATCGACTTCCTTAGTCCAAATTAACCTTTCAGACAGTTTTTGACGTGACAACGTCTTATAAATTGGTTTGCCGGGTGACACTTCAAGAAACTGCGTTACGCTCCGCTCACGTTATGCGCTCACAATGAGAGCGAGTGAGAGGCACGCGTCCGAGAGAGAGAGTGAGAGAGATAGGCATACACACCGGTTCATTTCATCCTTCTTCCTACTATACGAATGAATATTCACATTAAAATTATTTTACCACTCAAAGTCGTTGTCACGTAAAACTTTCGCCCGTATACCGACTTTACAGGCAACCAATTTTTTTTTATTTCTAATTGTATTCCGGTTGAGACCAAGTTAATTATGAAAGCTTAGTCTCTGGTTTTGAATCCGATCTTTTAATGTTGTCGGAATAAAATGCGAATTTAAGTAGAGAAATGGTTTTAGAAAGATTATTTCGTAGAAAGGCCGTCAGTGCCGTTTTGCGAAAGCTGTACGATTCCCGTGAAGAAAAGCTGTATGGCCCTTGTAGAGATGTTAGCTTGACAGACTGTGGCGACCTTAACGATGATCGATGGATAAAGGGTAAGGAACAACGGTACAGCTTCCATAATGTCTTTATAGAAACAGATACAACGCGCCACTGTTCAGTACCTTAAAGTCTGTGCGTTTTCACCTTTTGGAATTATTTGTTATCGACCAGCTATTGCTTGATATTAAAATATCGTGATTGTATCTATGTTAAATGTTAAAGTATTATTTACGCACTTAAACATTATTCTGTATCAGATTTCCTAACAGATAAAACACAGGGTTAATTTTCAATAACCAGCCAAACTTTCAGAGATGCTTTAGAATCGATAATATTTTCGACATAATTAAAAATAACAACACAATTTTGTTTTTTTTTAATACGATTTAATTCCTGTCCACCACTAAAAAGTGCACGTGTGGACATTGCAACCACATTAAAATTTGTTACATCAAATTTTGAACATGATTACAGTGTTTTAATCATACCTAGCCAAGACAAATTATTTAGTGTACTTTTGTGAGTTAAAATAATCATCACCAAAAAGTGCGGTCTGTGACTTCACTGTCATACCATACCAAAAAAGAAAATGAGCAAGCTACAGAGAAAATATTTATTATTATTTTAAATCAAAATAAATATCATTCGTTTTCCTGTTAAACTTAATATAGGCTAATCACTTATTCTGAAAGCCATAATCATGGGACAGAAAATTTCCGACTTTCTCCAAAATGATTGCAGCGTTTATTCCGCTACAAAAATGTTTTCAATTTGCATTTACGAGTCTGACACTCTGACCCCTGTCCGTCTGAGCATTTAATGTCAATTCCCCTTTGAATACCAATATAAAAATATATTACAACTTGGAAATTAGACTTTTACAGCTGTAAAATAAGATCTTCAAGCTGTAAAGAAGTTTGAACTAAAATAAATCACACGACTAGCCAAAAATTAGTGTTATTTTTATGGAATGAAACTCTTTTCCGTTTTTGGTACTCAAGATTCAAGATAACAAGTCAGAATGTTAATTGATTTTTGATACATGGATCCCGTTTATTAAATCTCCAATACAAGTAGGGTAAACTCAAAACGGAATTACAAATTCTTCAGTTTTCTAATAAGAACTCACTTAATTTTTCCTTATCTTCATTTCTTCGTTTTCGACATAGCACTTTATCATACGACAGCTTTGCCAAATCAACCTTTAGCGACAAGCAGTTTAACCAAAAAAAAAAGCATTTTACCTTGACCGCCTTAATTTTTATTGTTCGCCAGAAATGTCGTGTTGGATGTCATTCTTTGAATACACTTTGAAATATAGTTTACGATTAAGCTTTTTAGTTTTGACTTCTATTTAACTATATAGATATTAAGAAATAGATGGACACGGTTTAAAGAAAATTTATGATTTTTTGACACGTCTCGCGCTTTGTTTTTTTTTCTCGTCAGAAGAAAACACTGTCTTTGACTGTACCCACTTCAACTTAAATACGCGACATGTTATTTTTTGTTCTAGATTCCTTTTCTGTTATGTGCGTTATATAACTTGTTTATGTGCTAAAAATAGCGGCTATTTCGTGGGCGAATCATTTAATTTGATTACAAAACTAGTTTAGCACCAAAAGCTGTAAGAATCTACTGGTCTCCAAATTTTGATTTGAAATGCTTCTCATCTAATGTCAAGCTCGAAAACGTTATTTATTTACTATATTATGTCGCTAAAATATTAACCGACTTCAAAAAAAGGAGGTTTCTTAATTCGACCTTTGTTTTTTGTGTTAGTTCGCGGATAAGTTCGTCTTTTATGAACCGATTTTGATGATTATTTTTTTGTTGGAAAGAAGATATCCCAAGGCCACCCTTTGGATATCTTCTCGCATGGTACCACCACCATGGTAAGGAAACTAGGATCTGATGATGGCATCCCAGAGAAATCGAGGGAAACCTTCAAAAATCGTATCGCTTCTAGTGCGTTTGTTGTTTTTTACATTCATTATTTTAAAGTACTATTATTTACTGAAGATCTGGAGTCGATCTGATGATGGAGCCGAAAGACAGTCGAGGGAACTCCTCAAAGATTTACAGCAATTACCTGGCGTTTGGGCTTGAATAATTAGTATTGATGAGAACTTTAAAAAACCGACTTCTAAAAACACAAAAATGTGAAAAATAACTTAAGCTTCAGAAGTCGGTGGCAAAAAAAAACTGAATCAAATAAACAAGTCACCGACTTCTGAAGCTAAAGTTTTTCACTTTTTTACCCCTAGCTACCCTTTATCAGCCTTATCAAGGATTAGTACAGTCGAACAAGCTATTTGGTTTACATTTTACAATGTAATTTGTGGGTTGAATTGTAAACCAAGTAACTTGTTCGACTGTACGTAGCCTGGTGTCAGTTTTTATGCCGCCCATGGGCCTCTGACGCGGTTTTACATGGGGTCGAGAAATATATGTCAAGCATGCTGTTTGGTTTCCTTACGATGTTTTCCTTCAGAGAAGCAAGTGATTGTTATACAATACGCACATGAATCTATACTAATATTATAAAGCAGAAGAGTTTGTTTGTTTGTTTGTTTGTTTGGTTGAACGCGCTAATCTCAGGAACTACTGGTTCGAATTGAAAAAATCTTTTTGTGTTGGATAGTCCATTTGTCACGGAAGGCTTTAGGCTATAAAACATCACGCAACGATTATTAGGAGCGGAGCAGGAGCGAAAAATGTTGCAAAAACGGGGGTTTTTCATTCTTTCGTTTGTCTCTCTTATGTGACGCAGACGAAGTTGCGTGGGTTGGCTAGTCTGATAATAAAACCGTGTTTTGGTCATCTGTAATTTTGACTGTCTCTGATTTAGGTTTTACTGAAGCAGAATAATGCTAATAGGCTTCTTCATTCGCTTGCTTATCTATACTAATATTATCTACTAGCTGACCCACGCAAGTTCGTCTGCGTCACTTAAGAGAGAAAGAGCTCACAAAGGGAATAAAATTTCCCCCGTTTTCGCAACATTTCTTATTGCTGCTCCGCTCCTATTGGTCATAGCGTGATGTTATATAGCCTATAGCCTTCCTCGATAAATGGACTATCCAATACAAAAATAATTTGTTTGTTTGTTTGGTTGAACGCGCTAATCTCAGGAAGTACCGGCTCGAATTGAAAAAATATTTTTGCGTTGGATAGTCCTTTTATCGAAAAGGCTATAGGATATATAACATCAGTATTGGAGGAGACTGAAAAGTTCCTGCAATATGGAAAAGTCTTGATTTTATGATATTGTGTATTATGGACACCTACCCCGTATGGGTAAGGAAGGGTTTGAGTTTATGTATATGCACGTATTTATGAACGATTTCGAATAGGCTTGTCTAGTAGGTACTGAAAAAATCTAATTAAGTAGTCCGTCAGTTAAATTATCAAAAAATAATTTACCCGTATTTTTCTTTTGGCACGTAAACCAAAATTGGCGAAGATACGACGCTTTTAAAATTGTCAACACACGCCGTGGTATAATGTTTAGTGCGTTCTGATGTCATGGGCCTCCCACTCCCGAGTTTTGATGCGTTTTATCTTTGTCAATATTCATTGATTTACAATAAAAATATACGTGTCCATTATTTTCCAATGTCCATGAGTTAGAGAACTCACGGACTAAATATATTTGCAACTTATGATGGTGGGAACTAGCCTATTGCTCTTGTGCATTAGCTTCTTCGTGCTACTATACAATGAAAATACATACTTCAAAAAGGATTTTTTTAGATTATTAAGCGACTTTCAATTTTGCTACTCCGAACTTAATCCAAGTTTTCCTCATTGGCATCGACAGTGCGGCATGGCAGTTATTTTTTCAAATTGAGAAGTGTTACTATGTTTTTGTTTTGATATAATAATTATGTCACGAGTTTAAAACACGAGTAAAATAATCAACGATCGATTAAAACACATTGTAAAGCAATCAAGGAATGCACTTATGTTAATTTAAATCAATTATTATTTATTTATACACGGACACTGTAAAGTGCCGGCCATCAAGTAGGTACTATATCATAGATAACAAACTAACCGATAAACAAAGAACACGAGGTCAGCTTTGGTAAAGATCCAGCGCAGGAGTACTTTCCCCAGCACCACGGGAAGCTTACTAGGCGCCCTGTAACTCCTCCCCTTCATTTCATTCCTTCGGGACACCGAAGTCCTTGTAGCATGACCACAGGTTTTGTCAACAAACTTATCACTGGGCACAACACTATTTAATATTCCACTTTTTTTAGACGCACACGCAGGTTAACGAACTAATATTTCGTAAATGAACAGCGGAACTGTTCGGTATTTTTTTCGTGAATCAATGCGTCCGCGCCAGTGCGCTCGAACGACTGCGCCCGATCTCGCAGCGCTGAGCTCACGAACACGCCGGCCCACTCTTGCGCAAGGCCACTAGGGACACCTGCCTCCTCAGCCAAGTTGGACCGAGAAAGTAAATGATGTCATAGATTATCAATGCAGGGCATAATGCATTTGTTATCGGTTTCGTCTAAACACGTTCTTATCTCTATTTGGTCGCGAAGATATGACACTGAATTTCCAGTTATTTGGTTTCTTCATCAGTTTTGCAAGATTGCGTTTGTTTAATGAATCTTTTGGGTTTACAAAACATCACGTAAGAATGTAAGGCCGTGAAACCGTTGACCATTGAATTTATGACTAATAAATTCAATGGTCAGTATAATATTTTTTTCTACCGGTAGTAGCCTGAGGCTGATTAATATTGGTTTAGATTTTTCCGCGTCTTTGTTTGGGTTTTCTAAAACGTCACGATAACCGGAATGGTCATTATCTATTTCCTCAAAATGTCTTTGTTTCCATTCTCACACATTTCTTGTTCATAGAAAAGACAATAGATAACAATTCGTGTCTGCCATGTGTTTATAGTTAATCAATTCTTGATTTAACTTTGGTACTGGGGGTTGGATGAATCGAGCCCAAATGAAACTACACAAGTGAACCACAAAACAATCAAGTTACTTAATAATCATCATAATTTGACCAAATTAGCTACATAGCTATGTGAAATTCTGATGGCTTAAGCATGCGATAAGCTTAATAAGGTCTACGGCAAATAAAATACCATTAACGAGGAATTCTTCGACTACCACGAGTAACTTTTAGTTGAGACTTTGTGTACGTCTCATATTAAACTATAATTATGGTATTTGTGATGACTGGTGGTGAACTCGTGACTGATTAGGTAACTTTCGCACCAGCCACGCAAATATAACCCTTGTCGCTCACACACACAGTCATCATAATCCTGCCCTTATCCCAATTCTTTTGGGGTCTGCGTAGCTTGTCTTCAGATATTTTTCTTCTATTCTTCTCTATTACTCGCCATCTAAGGAGTCACCCCCTTTCCTTTACCAGCAGTGATAGCCTACCGTCAGACCGCCAAGTCTCTCTGATTACTCGGATTCATGTGCGGTTTTTTTTTAATCAGTGGCTTTGTTGAAGGAATACATCGCTGGTTTGATTTCCTCGCGAAACTCACCTAACCCAACCAACACGAGAGATATTTCTCATGTTAAACCTTGTTAGAGAGGGGCCTCTGACTTAACTTGGCTTTGGTGGCATAAAACCTCTGATACCAGGCACTAAACATACGAAAAAGAAAAAGAAGGAAGACCCCTTTCTGGCCAAATCATCTTCCACGCAGTCTATATGTCACCGTAAAATTGTCAAACACGTTATATTACAATATAACGTGTTTCTCTCTAGCGATATTGTAAAATCTCGAAATATTGTCAACTAATTCCGTAATCGGGACTTGGGGCACCTCTCCGATAGGTTAGTTAGGTTCCTTTAAACCCTGCACTCGGAAATAGGGGCCCCCCGAAGCGGGGCTCCGTCTACTACGCTTTTAAGGAGAATATAAAGTGTTTTAAGGTTAGTTTATATTAATCGTTATTTCTCAGGAATGGTACATTATCTTTTCATGAGAGTTGTACCACTGAGCAAGGGGGACCCCTCCTTCCCTCCACACCGCGTGAGTTGACTACCATCGCATGCATTTCACGAAAAATAATGCGTTTTGTTGTAAGCAGTATGTTCATTTGATAATATTTCGAGATTATACAATATCGCTAGAGATATTACAATATAACGTATTTGACAATTTTACGGTGACATATACGTGGTTTCTTTGGTCTTCCCCTTCTCTCATTGCCATCCAATTTCAAAGTTTAATTTTAAGTTTAGAGTTCTACATTGAAAAGATCAAGGACAGTTGTGTGCTAAGCAAAAAGTGTATTGTTTCGACATGACACTCGTCACTTAAAACGAAACAGCCAACTCATATGTTATTTTAATGCTATTTTCAAAGGTTTACAACTGCTAGTTAATGGTTTAGTAACCTTGCCAGCAGTTTACACCTTATACCTCGTGCAAATACTAATGTAAAAGGATACGCATACGAAGATTTGAGGTTGACAAAGCAGTCTAAAGTGTTAATTGAATTAAGCCCGGAATACTAAAAAATAAAACCTTAACATTTTTTTTCTCCACTGGAAATACTACTAGAAGGCCTGACGCCCAAAAAAACTTTAAACGCACAGTCGTTTACTGATATAATTATGAATTAATATTCATGTTTCTGCCATCATAATAGTTTTTGACGTCAAACTGTATAAAAACAGTTTTGGAGAACAAAGAGGTTAATAGTCTATTCGATTGACAGATGAATCGTGGTAGGACTCTCAATTGACTTTGAGTTCTGCATGCCCTTATACAGTCGGTGAGCTGCTCTTCTCATTTTCACGATGTCCAAGACCCAAAGTGATTTTGAAAGCGACCCGAGGAAGTAGGACCTATGCCTACTTGAGTATGTGAATTTTATCTTTATTTAATTCACACCTCATATTCATACGACGAATGAGGTTACTGTGTGTGGCATTAAAGACATCGGCATTCAAGATGCGTCTGCGCAAGCTGTAAGCAGACCATATACATGCTATTGCTGAGCGAGATCGCCTTTGTTTTCGTTTCAAACACGTTTTCCTGTATCGTCGGCCCGTTAGTTTGATAGTTAAACAGATTTAAATACCTCTGCGGTTTGCATTTTATTTGCATATCTTTTAAGAGAACGTTTTTTTGGATTCGTCTTATTGAACACTGTCCTCTGTAGGTACTATTTTGTGTCTAAATATTTCCAGAGTGTTATCTGCTTTTGTACTGCTGGGTATATCTTACTGAGCTAAAAGAGTGATGCATATGTCACCGTAAAATTGTCAAATACGTTATATTGTAATATCTCTAGCGATATTGTAAAGTCTCGAATTATTGTCAAATGAACATACTGCTTACAACAAAACGCATTATTTTTCGTGAAATGCATGCGATGGTAGTCAACTTACGCGGTGTGGAGGGAAGGAGGGGTCCCCCTTGCCCAGTGGCACAACTCTCATGAAAAGATAATGCACCATTCCTGAGAAATACCGATTAATATAACATAACCTTAAAACACTTTATATTCCCCCTAAAAAGCGTAGTCGACGGAGCTCCGCTTCGCGGGGCCCCTATTTCCGAGTGCAGGGTTTAAAGGAACCTAAGTAACCTAACGGGGGCGTGCCCCAAGTCCCGATTATGGGGGCAGAGATACTTCCGTATGTTCAGTTGACAATAATTCGAGACATTACAATATCGCGAGAAAAATTACGTTATATTGTAATATAACGTGTTTGACAATTTTACGGTGACACATATAAATGTTGATATAGAAAGGGACAAGAAGATCAAGAAAACGATGGATGGATTGTGCGATCGGAATGATATGAAAGATGAAGAAGTAAATGATAGCGTGACGGTTGACAGAATAAAATGGAAGGTATAAACGTGTTGCGTCGACCCCAAGTAATATGGGGCAGAGAAGGAAGATGATCTCCTGGGTATATCTGCTGCTGATGCAAGAAAAAAAGATACTAACTATCTCTTCTTTTAACTTTAAAAATATCCTGAATTTGGTTCTTAGATGTTGATGAGGTATACCGCAAGGTTTCGGTTACGGGCTGAGTCACTGTGGCTACCTGTAGCTGTAGGTGTTATATTGTGTTATTGTTTAAGTTCATACATTGTGTAATCGATAAATTGATTATGAGGTTATCTACTATTTTGTTACTGATCACCTTGTATATTTACGGCAGAACGCGTGGGGGTTACTTTAAGAAAAAGATCTTCGGTATAAACAAATATGGAGAGAGCTAAACTAGGTAAATGTTATAAAGCGCAAAATATCTGTAGCGAATAAGCCGTTTCTTAGAGATCTGACCCCGTATTCACAAACGTTCGACTCGTTTCCGATTCGACAACTCGTATATCTGTCATCTTCTGGCGAAAACGACCGAGATAGACATACGACTTCCCGAATCGAAGCGTTGTGAATACGGGGGCTGATGCTTTTACGTTTGTTTTATCCATTATCAATAAGGGAAAGAAATATGAAAGAACTATAGAAAATAAAAGAACATGCTAAGCCAACCCAAGTAACATGGACCCAGGACAAGAAGATAAACAACAAAACAAGACAAATATTGAAACTTAGAATCTTCTGGAAATCAGGATGTGGGTTTCATCCACCTAATACCACAAATGGGAAAATAATTATGCATGTCTGTTACCTATTCACGCCTAAGTGGCTGAAGGAATTTTGACTCCTTCCCACCTCCCCGTGGACGAAGCTAGAGACAAAGGAAAGCAAGGTCATTGAAGTTCTCGGCCCTTCAAATAAAAACGAACCTTTATTTATGATGTCAATATCCTATTCTGAACGATTGTCATTATGTACGTGACTTTCATTATAAACAGGCTTATAATAAGGCCGTTAAAAAACAATAGGAAAACTGAACATTACACCAACAAATCATTGACGCGACAGAGGTCAACGGGACTTGATTCAAGAATACTGTTTACTGAGATTTTCCTCATCTCTTCTTAGTCGAGAATTTTCCAGAAAATACTACTTATGCCTTTGCTAGCTCCCTGGTAACATCAATTTGTAGTGTTCCTAGACCCTACCTTGGAGCTTCATTCCCCCCAATGTTATCTATTAGTCTATCTTTGGTTCTCTTTTATAGGCACTAGGGTCCCTATGTTTCATTGGTAGTGAAGGTTTTATGTCAATCAGCATTTCCTACTTATCATGTTCATGGTGGTTTATATTTCCAGGAAGAGTTCTGGTTTATAGACCTTCAGAATCCGGTGGTTTATTACGTCTTCATTTGTTCATCATTATTTCTTTCCCTTAATCTAAAGTCAGTAAGTAATTAAGGAAATCATATCAGGAAGTAGACAAGCCTCGTTTCTGTACAATAATAACGTCATATACTGCGATGAACGGCCAAGCCTCTTGAATCTTGATTATCCTTCCTTGATTTCTTTCCTTATCACAATCGGAATCTGCAGAATCTGTTGTTTTGTAATTTTCCAGATTGTTATATGTTCCCACTGGCTGGGACTCTGGGAGACAAGCTTCCTCCATGTGGTCTTAATGGTCCTGGTATGTGATCCAACACGTGGGTACAGTGCGTGTTGATGGATGTCACATGTCTTCAAATTGTTTGTTGGTTCTAGGAATTTTTGGTTTCCTCACTACATTTTCCTTCATCGATTCGATTGTAGTAATAACTAAACATACAGTAGGCAGATCTTGTGAAAGATTTTGACGCAACTATACTCAAATATCGTCGATAATTAATTTGCTACGAATTTAACAAATCCACCTTGAAGTTCTGCTCAATTATTACGTAAATCAATCGTTATGTTATGTATTCTTCTGAAATTTAAATTGTCGGTGGTTGCTTGTTGGTCGGTGAACTGTTAGTCCTACACTTCGGACTCATTAAGCTTAATGGAATTAAATGGAGTTTGAACTTGTATGAGTATGGTGTGAGTCATTGGTGGGAATCTTTTACTGTATTGTAATGACTTTGTTTAGTAGAAGCATGACTAATTCTATTATTGTTATGATCATCTCATCTGATATGTAGAAGGATGATCCTAACTGATATTGCTTTCGTACTTATTTGTTTTAGTTTCGTTCTCATAATATGTCTTGAGAACCTCGGTATCGAAAGTAGTTCAATATAAAAACAAGAATGTAGCCTTCATTATTTCATCCTCAGTGCTCCGAAAACGTCGAAGGAAAATATTCGAAGATTAAAGAGAGAGACAATATCTACCAACCCACACTGCGCCTGTGTGTTGGATGATGTCGCAGCAGTGGGCGGTAGGGCTTGCTATGTTGTATATGTTTTCTGTATGTAGTCAGTGTTGAAAACAACGTCGCTAACAGCCATCTAACAGCCATAGCCTGTCAAATTGATAATATTTGTATCGATCGCATTGTGGAAATCGTCGTGACCTTTAAATTTAATGCGTATGAATGGTGGGAATGGCGAAATGCAGACATAGAAAATTATGTAAATTCTTAGTAGCACAAATATTTGCTTAACGTTTACTGATAAGGTCATCTTAGTGCATTCGTTACGTAATTAGTTAGTTGCTAGCTTTTGCTTGCGACTTTCCTACCGTTGTTTATGAACACTGGGGGATAATGTAGCTTCCAGTTAGTGAAAGCATTTTCGGAATTATGTTAGTAGTTCCGAAGATTATCCCCTACATACCAACCTACAAACAAATTTTACCTCTTTAATATGGATAGTATGGAAGTATAGATCTGCAGAGACTTTTCCATTTTACTTAGAAGATGTTCAGGATGTTTATCATTAAAAGACAAATCAGAGGTGTCATTGAACGAAATAATTGGCTTCCCCAATTATTTCGTTCAATGACACCTCTGATTTGTCCTCATTACTTCATCTCACCGCAAACTATCAGGGGTATCGGTTTCTCCGGAATGATCTCACTGCGTCGTTTTACTCACCATTTTCTTATAACACCGCAATGGCATTTTTTTCTCTCTTAACACCTCATTCTGCCTGGACTCCTTTTTTGTCTTTTACGGATTGGAAATAAACAAATGACTGCTTCTGATCTGGGCGGAGCGGAAGGGAGTGGACATTTACTGACTAAAACCCACCCATGTTCCTTCTTAGCCCTTAGTGTACCATGGCCACGGTATCTCTTTCGAACAGTTCCGCAGGCTGACTGGACTCCTGACTTCCACCACTTCGTACAAAATTATCTCAGGTATCAGTCAGCGAGGAAATATCTGCGTTATTTTAGACTTTATAATCATGTATGGTGTAGCTAATCTGCAATGCAGGCGGTCTTTCGTGTCGGAAACGAACCGTTCTGAGGTGAAGGTTAGCTAACCATCGCAATGTTCTACTTTTCTAGGCGAGTGAGTTCAGTTCGCATACAAAACATTATTTCCTTTTACGTTAGAGATAGTGTTGTTTCCGACACTTCCGCCATTTGATGTTTTGGATTAACAGTTTCGGGGACTATGCATGATGCGGGTAATGATGTTGAAGTTGATTTATTATTTCTTTTATTCTCTTTTGTAGTGATTCTGCATTCACATTTTATTTTTTTGTAAGCCTGTATCTGTCTTACTCCAGGGCAAATGTCGCCCCCCCACTTCTCTCAATCTTTTCGCCAATTCGCAATTCACATTATTAGAAATTACTAATTTAACTTTCGTAATCTTTTTTTTTAAGAAATACGGAGGTGGTTGAAAAACTAAAATAATTTTAATCATCAAGTCTTCTTGAGATACTCGTACAACGCTCAAGATACTACATATTTTTGGTTCTATCAAAGCTCTGTAAACATTGTTTTATCAATTAACCTACAATCCGATGATATTAACTAATTAGATACTAATGATCTTTCAGGTTTCCATTAAGTAAACGGCTCCAATTTGATTATTAAATTAGTTAATTGTGTCCATAATTATTTGAGTCACCATCAAGATTTGATTGCAGTGAAGCTTAAAATTATTTGCGTGTTTTTTTATAAATAAAATCAATGTGTCTGTAGAAGAATAAGTCATCAATTCATCATTTTTTTAAAACCTCTTGTGGGTAATAAGAGGTTTTCTTTAATCAACTTCAAGTTTACTTTAATCAACTTCAAGTTTACTTTAATCCTTGACCTTTTCTTAAAACTGGATACATTTTGGGTGTCTCGTATTTATTTCGCAACACTTCATCGAACAACTAACCTATACGTCATATTTATACAAATAAATAAAATTGAAGTGTCTGTTTGTAACTTCAAAATAACAGCTTTTTACAAAAAAAAATACTTATGTCAGTGTCACATTGTAAAACCGTTACATTGTCATATAACAAGTGAGATTGTAAACTCTCGAAATACTTCTTGTCAACTGAACATACTGCTTACAATATGACGCATTATTTTTCACTTCGGTAGATTATAATGTGCCGAAGTGAAATGATGTATGCGACGGAATTCAACTCGCGCAGTGTTGGGGGGGTGAGGGAAGGGGAGGACATGAAAGATAATGCACCATTCCTGAGAAAACTTGATTAATGTAACCTAACCTCAAAACACTTTATATTCGCCTAAAAAGCGTAGTCAACGGAGTCTATTTCTGTCTGCAGGGCTTAAACTTTAAGCCCTGCAGACAGAAATAGACTCCGTTGACTTAGGTTAGTTAGGTTCCTTTAAGCCCTAAAGGAACCTAACTAACCTAAGGTCGGGGTGCCCCAAGTCCCGATTATGGGGGAAGAGATACTTCCGTCGCATGCATTTCACAATAATACGGTTTCACTTCGATAGATTACGATAATGCGTTAAATTGTAGTTGTTGTTCGTTTGACAATATTTCGAGAGTTAACAATCTCGCTAGATAGATTACAATCTAACGGGTTTAACAATTTTACGGTGACACATTGACATATACATATACGGCACTTAAAAGTTTTTTTCGCCGAAAGGACTGGACTGATTTTGACGGGACTTTTACTGGCAGATAGCCGATTTTAAAAAGTCTATTTTAGGCTACTTTTATTTAAAGAAAATTAATTAGGGTTCCATTAAAAAAAAAAACCATTGAAATTTGTAACAAAATCTGATTAAAAAAGGGATTTAGTAAAAAAAATATAATTTTACGCAAACGAAGATAGCGGGTAACAGCTAGTGTACAATATTTATTGAATACACTATTCTTGTAAAGCATTAAAGGTACCCTTGCAGCCTCCAGTCAATAAATACGAATTCAGCATACAGAATGAAATGTAATTAAACACACATTAAAATTTGCCTGTTTTGGCGCCAATCGCTAGTTTCGCAATGAAAACAAAATGGTGGCTGTGTGATCTGCACGTGGTTACGTGTTCAGTGTTTTTATGGTCGATTTAGATTAATTCTGGAGTGTATGAGTGTATTCTTTCGGGATTTTGACCTTGTAATTAGCTTAACCTATGCTTAAATCGTTCTTGTCCATTTTTGTTACCGCTAGAATTACCCAAAAGTTCGTTCAAATGATTGATTTTAATGTATGATATTTTAACTTAAACGATTCTATTATGTACTGTGTGCTTGAGTTAATAAAATGGTTTTCAGAATATTATTAGACTTATTCAAATTATCAGTAGCGCGGACTGTACTTTTTGTGAGAGATTTAAAGTTATTTTAATTAAGACGACCCGAATGGCGTAGTGGTACTGACGCTGCCTTACGTTCTTAGGGTCCTGGGTTCGAATTAACTACAGTACAAGCAACTACAGTACTTTCACAGTTTTTATGTCTTGTGACTGGGACTGTAGCTACTTTAATTGTTCATTTTTGTTTCGACAATTCAAAAGTGCCTGTAACTGGCCTACTTGAAATAAATGCTTTGATTTTGATTTTTTGATTTTGAATCCCGATAGGAGCAAATGTTTGTGTGATGAGTATGGACATATGTTTCCGAATCATGGATGTTTATATGTACTTAAGGGCCCGTATAACCCAAAATCGTGATTTTTAAACCCGTCTCGTGTTAATATAACTAAAGCATTCACCTTGGGATTAATATATGGCAAAGTTGAGGACTGCTTCTAAGGTTCATACGTTTCGGAAACACGATTCCATAAAATTTTCTCGATAGAAAACTACCTCAAAGTTACCTCTAAAATAAATTTTAAAACCAAGTATTCAATTAAAAACGTTAAATTAGGTCGTGAAACTTTACGTGATAGTCGAAAACTATATAACGCAGTGTTCATACGTTTTCATTTTTTTTTAAACGCTTTATTTTCATCGTAATAGCCTCTTTTCTAAAATTTCAAGCTTATTAACCAGTCACAGATAGGACCGCCCTGCCCCCCGGCCCTCGCTAGGACCCCGATGCACCGATTGTCAGTGCGGCTTCGGCCTTCAGACGTGGGGGCTGTATTTCTTTGTTTTCGCGCAGAAAACCCGATGGACACTGATTTATGTTCTAAAGAAATTACTTATTTATGAAACATGAAATTAAGATTAAAAAATAAAGCACCCGTGTATTTATTTTTCCAAAATATTGTAGTTTTCATTGATGAAATAATTTTTGAAATGGTTTGAAATCGAAATCTAATGTCAAAGTCAAAAATGTCAGTAGGTAAACGTGCCTGTTATCGAGAGAGATATTTGTATCAACAAATTTATTTTTCACAAGAAAAACATTTTATTAAAAATTATAATAATGTAGCACGTGACTTATCCGTGCAAAGGGGTTTGAACTATTGGGCAGGATTTTCTTTCGCCATTTTGTTTTTTTTTTAAAGTAGCGGCTACGCACAAAACCTATATAAATGGATAGCTTTTATCAATACAAATAAGTTATGTACGAGACAAAAACTTCTAAATCGTCACGTTTCCGAGATTTAAGCTATCAAAGGGGTGCTGGTAGCGATCACAATGCCATATATTTCGGAAACTTGACGTTTTAGAACATTTTGTCTCGACAATACTTGTTTGTAATCGATAGCTGGCTTCAGCTATCGATTTATTACGTGTTTTATGCGTACCTAATCAAACCAAAGTTGTGCTGAAGATTCCATCAGTGAATTGACTTTAACTCTGATAGCTCATATCTCGGAAACATGACACTTTAGGACATCCTGTCTCACGCAAAACTTGTTTGTATTGATACCAGCTATCGATTAATATAGGTCGTATGGGTGCCCGCTACTTTGAAAAAAAAAACAAAATGGCGGAAAAATGTTACAAGCCCTTTCGCACTTTTGCCTGAGAACTTAAAGTTTTGAAAAATTTACCATTATGATCTTTATCACTAACCCGAATTGTTTTAGTCAAGTTTATAAATCGAAGGAATTACATTTTTCGTCCAAATTGTAGTCACACTCACACCCCTCCATCCCGCGTGGTGCACTACAGTCCTCACTTGGTGTAATGAATTTTTTTAACCCTTATGTATCCAATGGTGTAAATGCATTTAAGATGAAGATGATAGATATGAAACTGAAATACCAAACTGTATACACAGATTAATTTAGATTTTTTTGGCCGGATTTTTTAATAGTAGCAGCCACGCTTAGGATTTTTATGAATCGATAGCTGGTATAAAACAACTAAACAACTTTGTATTAGGTAAAATATTCTAAAGTGTCACGTTTCAGTGGTAATGAGCTATCAAAGTTTAAGTGCATTCACCGATGGAATCTTCAGCGTAACTTTGATTTGATCAAACACGCATAAAACGTCTATCAATTGACAGCTAGCATCAATGCAAACAAATTTTGCACAAATTAAAACGTTCTTAACTGTCATATTTCCGAGATGAGAGCTATCGAAGTTGAAATACTATCACTGAAAACATCTTCGATCAACTTTGATTTGATCAGAAACCCATAAAGTATTTATCAATCGATAGTTGACATCACAACAAACAAGTTTTTATCTGCGATAAAATCTTCTACAGTGTCACGTTTCCGTGATCTAAGCTGTCAAAGTTCTGCTAGCAGCGACCACAATGCCAAATAGTGCCTTCCGCCTGACGCAGGTCTTCAATGGGCACGGTGGTTTCGGGAAGTTTCGGCACCGAATCAGGCGGGAGGAAACGCTCCGGTGTCACCACTGCGAGGATCGATCGGCGGACACAGTAGAGCTCACAGTGGATGTTTGCCCCGCTTGGGCGGATCACCGCCGTGTCCTCGTAGCGGCAATCGGGGGCGGCGTACACTCACGTCCGGTCCTGGTCCAATCCATGGTCTGGAGCGAGCCGGAATGGGAAGCCGTCACCTCCTTCTGCGAAGCAGTCATGCTAGCGAAGGAGGTGGTGGAACGTGAGTGGGAGAAAACCTCACGTCTCAGCCGCCGCAAGAAACACACCGGGCGTTGCGGGCCACGTGGTGGCCCCCGGCCACCGTAGGCGCGGGCCTGTGGACGGTGAGCTATGGGTTAGCTTACCGTCCGTCTGTCATATGGCAACATGAGGTGCCGCGCGTTCCGATGTCAGGAAGGGGAAGGGGTCCGCAAGGGCCGATTCCTGCCGGGGCCGTGGGACTGTTCGAAAGAGATAACATGGCCCTGGAACACAAAGGGGTGAGAAAGGAAAAGAAGGAACATGGATGGGTTTTAACTCCTTTCCGCTCTGCCCAGAGCAGGAGGAGTCATTTGATAATTTCCCACCCGAAAAAAAGGGCGTATGATTGGAACTAACGCAACGGTGTTGTTAGAATTTCAATCCTTAAGGGGGTGTTTGTTCTTCAAGTTAAATTCACGAATATCATGAAATATGACGATATCACGTAAAATTATCGTCCGTTAAACGGACTTTACAGGCAACCATCTTTTTTAAAGTAGCGGCCACGCATAATATAAAACCTTTAATATGGGTTTTTATCCAAATCTGGTATAAATACAAACAAGTTTTGTATGAGGCAAAATGTTCTAAAGTGACACGTTTTCGAAAACACAAGCTTTGATAGCTTAAATCTCGAAAAAGTGACGCTGTAGAAGATTTTGTCTAAGAAAAAACTTGTTTGTATTGACACCAACTATCGATGAATATATGTATTACGCGTGGCCGTAATTTAAATTAATAAAACACAAAATAATAAAAGATAATCCGGCTAAAAAATTCAAAATTCATTCGAGTGTCGCATAATTATGTTTTTATGTTAAACAAGAACAAAATCTTGCTGTTGAAAAATTGTCGATAGAAATCTCTTTTTAGGCTAGTATCAAGAAATGTAGAGTGAAAAACGCCTCGCATGTTAATTCACTGTACACCACGCTTTTCTATATTAGTTTAAAGTGCTCGGAATCGCAAAAGAGTTGTGTCGTTTTTATAAAGTTACCAAAATATTAGTTTCCCCGTGTTGACTTGTCAGTAATATTGCAGTACGTCTGTCTAAATGTTTAAAAACCGAATTGAATTTGGGTTTCATTATGATTAAGCGAGGGGAGGTAAGGAGCTTTTGGCTAAATAATAACAGCGGCTTGGGTCAATCTTAAGGTTAAGCCGTGCTTGCTTAGGTTTGTCCTTAAGTGGGTAACCACCTATTACATACCGAGTTTCCTACGTGCCTCGGAAATCTGCTGTCTGTCATATGTAGATCTTTGACAGTCGTTACAGGTAGTCAGTGGCTCGAAAGTCGGTCAGCCAGTCTTATTAAGAGGTATCGTATTACCCAGTATTAACTGGATTGTGGATGCCAGATAGGCAATTGCTCCATATAAAAACTTTTTTGCAAAAAATATAACCGACTTCGCACAAAAAAAGTGAAAAATAACTTTAGCTTCAGAAGTCGGTGACCTTTGTTTGATTGATTTAGTTTTTTTGACACGAAAAGGTTTTATTTTTGACTTTTCAGTGGTTCATATGTGCTTACTCTTTCACAGCGTAACGGCGTCATTTTTTGTTATTAACTGGTGTAAACAATAGAGAGACATGAGATTTCAGCGATCCCAGTACATTTGCTATCATTTATTGAGGAGTTCCCGTCGCCTATCTTCCGAAGTTCTTCGACAGATCTTTACCAAATTGAAATGGGATCACTCCAAGAACGTACTCTTCCTAAAACTACCCAAATCGCTTCTGGTGTGCCTATAAAATTTAAGGAATTCCCTCTATTTCTCCAGGATCCCATTAAATGGAACTAAACATATCTAACTGTCGAAATCAGAGTGTTATGTCACTTCAGCATACTCCCTCAGAGCATACAGGCGTGATGTTACGTCACTATGTTACATAAATAATAAACAACCAAGCGATTGCAGCAATTACTGCAGCTTTGCCGTGTATTTTTGAAGAGTTCCATTTATATCTCCGAAGATCAGCGTCAGATCTTACCAAATTAAAATGGGACCAAACGAGAAGCACCAGCTTTCAAATAAAAAAAGAATCATCAAAATCGGTTCACCCAGTCGAAAGTTCTGAGGTAACAAACACAAAAAAAAAAAAAAAAATACAGACTAATAAATTGATAACCTCCTCTTTTCAACCGACTTCCAAAAAGAGGAGGTTATCAATTCGTGTGTATTTTTTTTTTTTTTTTTTTTTGTGTTTGTTACCTCAGTACTCTCGACTGGGTGAACCGATTTTGATGGTTCTTTTTTTGTTTGAAAGCTAGTGCTTCCCGTTTGGTCCCATTTTAGTTTGCTGAAGACCTGATGCTGATCTTCGGAGATATACAACGGAACTCTTCAAAATTACACAGTAAATCTGCAGTGATTGCTGCCATCGCTTGTAGGTTCATTGTTAATACTATATTATGACGTAACATCACGCCTGTATACTCTGAGGGGGTACGCACATGTGTAAAATACACCCGATTTCGAATATATTTTACCTCAGTACTTTCTACTGGGTGAACCGATTTTGATCGTTTTTATTTTATTTGAAAGCTGGTGCTTCCTGTGTGGTCTTATAATCATCAAATCAGTAGCTGATGATGGGATTCTGGAGAAATAGAGAGAATTCTTCACATTTTATAGGCACACTAGAAGCGGTTTGGGTAGTTTTAGGAATTGTACTTTCTCGAAGTGATCCCAATTCAATTTGATGAAGATCTGATGAAGAACTTCGGATATGCAACGGAACTCCTCAATAAATGATAGCAAATGTACTGGGATTGCCGAAATCTCATATCTGTCTATTGTTTACACCAGTTTATAACCTAAAATCACGCCGGTACGCTGTGAAGGGGTAAGCACATGTGACCACTAAAAAGTGAAAAATAAAAACTTTTTTACAAAAAATAAAACCGACTTCAGAGAAAACAAAAAAGTGAAAAATAACTTCAGAAAAAACGCTTCAGAAGTCGGTGACAAAAAAACTAAATCAATCAAAAAAAGGTCACCGACTTCTGAAGCGTTTTTTCTGAAGTTATTTTTCACTTTTTTGTTTTTTGGAAGTCGGTTGAAAATACTTTTATTCAGTTGCCTCCATATATTTGGAAAAGACCAGGCAGGTGATGAATATTTGTCATCGTTCCATCAATAGTGTAGTTCACCCTAAAAAAATCTTCTTGATAGTGTGAGCGAGATAGAACTATCTAGCCTGAGGAAGCGGGGGCAAAATTTGAATTTTAGCTGTCATTCTGTGCGCCCTTAAGTATAATAAGTATGTATTTACAAATAAAAAAGTAAGTATACATATATGTAGTATTTCAACTATTTAGTGTAGTATCCACGACACAAGCTTTGCTTAGTGTGGCACTAGGTGGCGCTGTGTGTTAATGTCCAGCGATATTTATTTATTTTACCAAAATCACATAATTATTTGTCTCAAAATCTTCGTTTGCGAATCCTAATTAATTTGTACTTAATAACTTTTCAGAGACTTACCCAGTTTTATAGAAAATCAATTTAATCGCAGTCGCAAGGTTTGCAGCACTGAGCACACTTTTAAACAAAACAAATAGTTTACGAATGTCGAAAATATCCAACATTACAAGTCTCCTCAGAACATTTTCCTTAGTCGTGCTATCCTTCAAACGAAACAGTATTAAATAGTATTGGCTCACTAACTGATGGCTGGATTATTAAAAATAAAAATAATATTACAAAATACAAGTCCAGTGACATTGCGTGGCCTTTGAAACTAAAAAAAGAGCTAATCTTTTTTAATCTAAAGGCTAGAACGTGATGATCATGTTATACCTACTTATTACTTGAAAATAACTTCACGCTTGGAATCCGAAGGATTCTTTACTAGGGTTAAAGCTTCGGTATAAGGGGTGTCAAAGTAACGTAACCAAAGTTACTTAACGAAGAGGTTAAGGCGATATTTTTTTTTGATTCTAGATCATACCTGGGAACCTTCAAGTTACGAAGATATTTGGGGTCAAAGTTCCAATTTTAAACGAGTTTTTTAAATAAGTCAGTACTAGTAAGTAGTTAAGTGCTTACTAGTTTTTAATGTAAAGTTTAAAACTTGAAACATCTCCACGACCACAGTACTATTCAATTCAGCCATCAGCACACCGTTTTCAGTGCGTTACATTGAGTTCTGCCGCAAAACATGATTTTTCACCCCAAAAAAAAAAGTTGTTTCCGAGGGTAAAGAATTTTGCATAAAGATAGTTGTTTGATCTAAGTACAGAATGCTTGGTTGACGGCTTCGGGAAGAGTCTGTTTAACTTAACAAATATTGGGGTTGACCCCCAATATCTCCACAGTTACAACTTTTGACAAGTGTTTTAATGGCATCGTATTTTCATTATTATACAAACTTTAGTACAAATGGTTTTCGAACTCTACTACTAAATGCGAACATTTATTCATGCCAGATGTCATGTACGAGATTACCCATTCTATGACATTTCTTTCGATAGACTGTGTCCATTGAGAAGTCATAACATAATGGCAGCATTATATTAGTAGATTAACAAACTTATCAAAACTTGACAGAACTTGACCATTATGAAATATAATGATCGACTATTCTGACACTATTGTAATAGTAGAATTGAGGCCCATGCGAGTTGCGGCCAAACGCAAACCATCCAAAAATATCACGAAATAATGTAGAAATTATCTAAGTACGGTAGAATTGTAGACTTTTCAGAATCATCAGTACTCTTCTGCCCTTATCTCAACTTAATTGGGGTCGGCGCAGCGTGTGTTATTCCTCCATGCTCTTTCTTTTATTCGTCATCTCAGCGGGTCACCTCTTTACTAGTCATCTCTGTCATTCTACTAGTCCATCTATTGTTGCTTTGGTCTTCGCGTTCTTTTGTAGCCAGCACACATCTTTCGATATATCAAAATCGTCTTCATGTCTCCCGAATGTTTACTTAGCTCTGTCTACGTATGTGTGGCCTACGTGCACTCAACAATCTAATTAGCGTCACTTTTTTTTGCATATTAGATTTTGCATTCGATTTAGCGCTAACATCACTTAGGTACATGTTCACCGACAAGATAACAGTCTGATTATCTAAAAACAGCTGTCACTGTGACATGTTCCCATACAAAAATGTGTTTTAAACAGCTATTTTTAGATAATCGTCCGTAATGTTTTTGGTGAACATGGACCTTAGAATCGAGATCTTTAATCGATTAATCAGGTAATAGGAAGTAATTTGCCAAGTTACGTGCAAAAATGTGTGCATTTTTCTTTCTTTAGATATTACAGCGTAAAATTCTTTGTTGATGTGTCGAATGTTTGTTATCGTTTGTAAGATATGACGTCTTCACCTTAAATGTAAATAATGTAATGTAATGTAATGTAATTATAGCCACACTATTGAATTAGGACAATCCTGTAATGATAGTGATGATGAGTGAATAAATAAATAAATAAATAAATAAATGACACGAGGAAGCCATTTATTATTGAATACGGATATCCTTGTTCAGTTTTACGGTAAGCCGACTCCCACATTTGCAGTGGGTTTACCGCCTACGACTACAGCTAGACCAACCTCAGAAATACTGTATTTTCCGTAAACAGATGAACTGGTAGTCTATTCAAAGGTAAACATGGATATTTTGGCGCGGGGTCATAATCGGAACTAAAGCCGCCATCTGGTTCTTTCAAAATATAAACCACAAACGATTTTACAAATGTATAGCAATGTATGTATGTTTGTGGTTCTGTGAGAAGACTGAGTAAAAGGATTACTTCATTTAATTTCGTACTAATGGCGTATGCTGTACACACGACGTCTATTGACTCTTTAAATCTGTGAATGGGGATCAAAATTTTACGAAAAGTTGTGGAGTTTCCTAAGACCATTGTCATGTAGCTGCAACAGTTAAGGTAGCTCTCCTTACTGCCCTGTTTACCGTTTCGCACTGTTTATCCTAATTATATATTCCTGATTCATATTTTTTAGACTCGTGTCATCGTTTAATGAAATATTGACGTCATTTGAATCTTTAATTTGTTAAAATACCGGTTTCAATTGTTTTGTTGCAGTAACCTTTGAAGGCAGTCGATCGTTACAATCGAAATTTAATTATTTACCTTTATTAATTACGATTAATGTGTGGAATAACACTGCCACTTTTAAAACCAGTTTGCATCTTTTATATTAACTAAAGTACTGCAATTCAAATTCTAAGAATGACAGTCAAATTTATTTTTATTGTGATCAAACTTCAAAATTGATACTGCAGTAATTTTTTGTATCATTATCATCATGAACTGCGACTAAACATAAAGCATGCATAACCATAAAGTTATTAACAAACCCACAATTATAAAACAATGAATATAATGTCAGCATCATACTGTAAAAACCGTTAGATTGTAATCTATCTAGAGAGATTGTAAACTGTCGAAATATTGTCAACTGAACTTACTGCTTACAATATGATGCATTATTTTTCGCAGTGGCGGCGCAAGACCTAAATTTAGTGTGGGCAAGGTACATTTCGCGAGGCCCACGAATGGTGCAAAAAGAAGGGAAAGTAGTATAAAATAAAATGAAAAACACTTCAAATTAATCAGTTGTTTAGAAAAGAAACAAATCTAAGTTTTTACTAATACTTCTTTGTAACATTAAAAAAGAGAAATAAAGAAAAACATTTTTTCGAAGAAACAGAAATTTTCTCGAAGTACTAAACCTCGAAAATTCGTCGTAAAAAACCGGCCAAGTGCGTGTTGGGCCACGCGCAGTGTAGGATTCCGTAGTAGCCCGTTATCACATGATAATTTTTTACGGTTTTTTTATTTTTTTATTTTAGATTTTGGTTTTTCAATGCACTCTTTACCCGTTACATACAAGCAGCTACTTCATTTTAGTCACTTCAGACTTTTAGAGGAATTATTCTAGGATAGGAAATATTTGTTCCTGTTCACAGGAACAAATATTTGCACTTTGAAGTTTAAGATGAAAGCGTCAGTAAGGCCCGCGAAATTGAAATTTTCTTACGTTTTTCAACAGACTTCCAAAAAGAGGAGGTTCTCAATTCGTCGGTTTTTTTTTTTTTTGTGTTTGTTTCCTCAGAACTTTCGACTGGGTGAACCGATTTTGATGATTCTTTTTTATTTGGAAGCTGGTGCTTCTCTTTTGGTCCCATTTTAATTTGCTTAAGATCTGATGCTGATCTTCCGAGATATACAAAGGAACTCTTCAAAAATAGACGGCAAATCTGCAGTAATTGCTGCTATCGCTTGGTTGTTTATTGTTTATGTAACATAGTGACGTAACATCACGCCTGAATGTTCTGAGGGAGTACGCAGAAGTGTACAATACACCCAGATTTCGACAGTTAGATGTGTTAAGTTCCATTTAATGGGATCCTGGAGAAATAGAGGGAATTCCTTAAATTTTATAGGCACACCAGAAGCGATTTGGGTAGTTTTAAGAAGAGTACGTTCTTGGAGTGATCCCATTTCAATTTAAAGATCTGATGAAGAACTTCGGAAGATAGGCGACGGGAACTCCTCAATAAATGATAGCAAATGTACTGGGATCGCTGAAATCTCATGTCTCTCTATTGTTTACACCAGTTCATAACAAAAAATCACGCCGTTACGCTGTGAAAGGGTAAGCACATATGAACCACTAAAAAGTGAAAAATGAAAACTTTTTTACAAAAAATATAACCGACTTCACACAAAAAAGTGAAAAATAACTTTAGCTTCAGAAGTCGGTGACAAAAAAACTAAATCAATCAAACAAAGGTCACCAACTTCGTTCCTCGATCTTTATTAGCTTGGAGGGTTGTATTGATGATTTTGATGATTATAATTCTGTAACTACGACACTTTTCTGAATCACGTATCACACTCGAATATCTACATAATATTAAACACGTCTTAACCTTTTAAAAATATGTAAGTTACACTATTATTTATTAAATACAAACATGAAGTGCAACTGCGTCTGCGACGGGTTATCTCCATAATATCGACAGTATGCGACAGCCGCTTGAGTGAATGAGTGAGCTCGCGAAAAAAAATGAAGTCGAGTGCAAATACTAACGTAAAAGTCACAGCTCAAAATATTTTGAACGGTCCGGAGCGAGACGGAATGTGAAGCCGTAACCTTTCTGCGAAGCAGTCATGCTAGCGAAGGAAGTGGTGAAACGCGAGAGGGAGAGAACCTCTCGCCCCAGTCGCTGCGGGAGACACACCGGGCGTGCACCATAGGCGCGGCCTGTGGACAGCGAGCTATGGGCTAACTCGCCGTCCGTCCGTCTTATGACGACGGGCTGTGTCGACCAGACCAGAGTGTTCCACGCGCGACGAGCAAGAGATGTCAGTATAATCAAGGGGTCCGCAACGGCCGATGCCTGCCGGGGCTGCGGGACTGTTCGAAAGAGATACCGAGGCCCTGGTACACACACAAAGGCTAAAAAGGAACATGGATGGGTTTTAGTCAGTAAAAATCTGAGACTCCCTGAGTCATTTGATAATTTCCCATCCGAAAAAAAAAGATTGAAATATTATGTAAATCTTGGACGAGTCGCGTCTAGGGTTATCATCGTTGTCTTACGATGTACGGGGAAATTAGGTACGAACTATTCTAAATGCATGGATTTGGAATGTACTATTTCTTCATACTGAACCTTGTCGCGTGTTGGTACTTTTGGATTTTCCATACTTTTAATTTTTTTTTCGGCTGTGAGGCGCGAGGCCCTATGCACCACGAGGCCGTGGGCGGTGGCCCACACCGCCCACGCCTTACGCCGCCTCTGATTTTTCGGAAGATTGTAATCTGTCGAATTGAAACCGTAAAATTGTGATAGTAGTGTCATAGATATTAGCTTAAACTTAAAATTGAGAAAAAGTAGCACATTCACTTACGACCTATTCAGCAGGCAATGTATTAAACAAGAAAACAAAAAGAAGGCCGGCTATTCCACCAAGCAATCACTGCTATAGCGGCTTTAATTGATAAAAACCATCATCATCTTCCTACCCTTGTCGCATGTTACTCTTTTTTTTCGCTACCATTTACTACATAATTAAGAAAAATAAGATATACAATAAATTGCTGCAAGCAATAGTGTATCGATGCAGTACTTGCAATCCTATCCTACTATCCTACTTCCTACTTATATAAATATATATATATATATATATATATATATATATATATATATATATATATATATATATATATATATATATATATATATATATAAGTAGGTATTATATCAAAATCAAAATCAAAGCATTTATTTCAAGTAGGCCAGTTACAGGCGCTTTTGAATTGTCGAAACAAAGATGATAATTAAATGTAGCTACAGTCCCAGTCACAAGACATAAAAACTGTGAAAGTACTGTAGTTGCCCATTCCCTAGCGTAGATCTCTATGGAGAAGAACGGGCAAGAAACTCCATGGACACTCTTTTAAATCATAATGTTCTTACAAAATCTTGGTTACATCATTCCTGTTGAGATGGTGCATTATGTGAGAACAATGTAGCAAGATGTGCACGATAAAAGTGTCCATAGTTAAAACTAACAAAAACAATTCAAAAATAAAATAATTAATTAAAAATAAAAACAAAAGCCGTGGCAACCAAGAGCTGACCAGTCCCAACCGACAGCGCCCGTTCACGAACATGACGCATGTATCAGCACCATTCAACTCAACCATTTTGAAGGGAACTAAATGACCCGACACATGCGCCACCATCAGCGGGACATTTGAGTGAGCATGACATACTCTTAACCGCCAGGGCACATTCAAGTCAAAAAATAAAAAATAAAAACGTAGGTTTCCCGCGAATGATAGCATTCTAGTACATGGCACTCACACAATATGGGATATGAGGTTATATAATACTAAAGATATTGAATTTATACAATGCAAAGATAGTTGTACAATCTTCAGCAGCTCCAACAATACCATTTAATGCTATCCATTTATGCGCCCCTGTCCTTGTGGAGCAGGACCGGCACCATTGAGCCAAGCATTTTTATCAGCGATATAATCGTCCAATTTGTAATATGCTTGCTTACACAGTGTGCGTTTAATGCAAGTTTTAAATTTGGTTTCATTTAGTTCAAGAATGCTTTGTGGAATTTTATTATAGCATTTCAAACAGTACCCCATGAAAGACGAGTCTACTTTAGCGAGTCTGAAGCCAGGCTGAACTAATTGGTCTCTATTTCTAGTACTGTAATTGTGTCTGTCACCTCTTTTACCAAAAAGATGCAGATTTTTTCTGACATACATTATGTTTTCGTAGATGTATTGACAATATACAGTCATGATGTTAATTTCCTTAAACAGTTCCCTTAGAGAATCGCGCCTACGAAGATTGTATATGGCTCTGATGGCTCTTTTCTGCAGAATAAATATAGACTCAATATCAGCAGCCCGTCCCCACAGCAAAATGCCGTAAGACATTATGCTGTGGAAGTAACTAAAATAGACTAGTCTAGCGGTATCTACATCAGTGAATTGACGGATTTTTCTAATGGCATATGCTGCTGAACTTAAGCGCCCCGCAAGAGATGTTAAATGAGAACCCCATTGAAGCCTTGAATCAAGCGTAAGCCCCAGGAAAACCGTTTTATCTACGAATTCGAGTTTCTCTTTATTCAATATTATCTCACAATCACTACTTTTAACATTCGGTAAAGCAAATCTTATAAATTTCGTTTTTTTTTCATTTAATACCAAGTTGTTTGCTGTGAACCAATTATGGACTTTAAGTAAGGCATTATTCACGTCATTTAGATTTTGGGCTCGTCTATTTATCTTAAAAATTAAGGAAGTGTCATCGGCAAATAATACCATATTTTGAGGTTGGTTTTTCAGTAAATAGGGTAGATCATTTATATATACTAAAAAGAGGAAAGGACCCAATATTGAGCCTTGCGGAACCCCCATTTTTACTTTCAAGCCCTGTGAATTAACACCATTTATTTGAACATATTGCAGTCTATCACTTAAATAAGATTTTACCAAACTAAGTGCAAGTTTACCTAGTCCGTAATGCTCAAGTTTCAAAAGCAATGTGTCGTGATTTACACAATCAAATGCTTTGGAGAGGTCACAAAATATTCCTACAGCGTCTTGGGACTCTTCCCACGCCATGAATATGTGCTTTAATAAGGTTACACCGGCGTCAGTTGTACAACGTCCCTTGGTGAAGCCATACTGTTGATCGTGTAAGATTCTGTTGGTGTTGAAATGATTGAGCATTTGATTAAGCATTATCTTTTCGAACACCTTACTAAAAACTGGCAACACGGATACAGGTCTATAATTATTAGTATCTTTACTATCCCCGGATTTGAAAAGCGGTATGACTTTACTGTATTTCATTAAATTAGGGAAAACTCCTTGGTCTACGCACAAATTAAAAATTAAAGCTAAGTATGGAGCTATCGTCTCAAGTATGGAAGTACAAACTTTGATAGACATTCCCCATAGATCTTCGGTCAGTTTGATTTTTATTTGCCGGAAAGCTTTAATAACCGTCATCGGGTTTATATGTTTAAATTTAAATTCAGCCTGGCATCCAGATACATTCGCTTTTAATAAACCAATTGAGACTTCAGAAGAGGAATTTAGAGCTTCCGTAGTTTTTAACGGTATATTGGTGAAGAAATTTACAAATTCCTGAGCTACTTCCTGATTGGAGCTTTTAGGACCACATACTGTATCTAATGTATAGCTAGTATTACGTACTTTCTTCCTGTTAGTCTCGCTATTTATGACTTTCCAAACTGTCTTAATTTTATTTTCTGCTGTTTTAATCTTGTTGCTAATGTGCAGGGCTTTGGCAACCTTGCATGAATTTCTAAATATTTTTGAATACCGAGCAACATAGTTGTTAAAAGTTTCAGTGTTTACATAAGGCTTAAGGCCATAAAGCTCAAAAAGTGTTTCCCTACTTTTTCTGATACCTCTAGTTGCCCAATCACTAAATATAAATTTAGGGCAAATGCTTTTAGTCTTCTTTTCAAATTTTTTATTGAATTCAGTGTGAACAATTGAAAAGAAATGATCATAGAATTGATTTATATTAGTATCGTCATGGCTCATAACACTTAACTTGTTCTGTAGGGAAATATTGTACCTATTTAATTTACTAGAAGTTATAGGTCTAAATTTAATATCAACTTTTTGCAATGGTGTATTACACCTGAAAGTTACAGTTTGTCCGCTATGGTCAGACGGCAGACTATTTACTACGGCTCTATCTAAGTATTCACAATCGCAGAAAACATTATCTATACAAGTAGCAGAAGAAGGCGTGACTCGAGTGGGTTCTATAAAAACGTTAGTCAAGTCAAAAGACTTAAAAAGATTTAATAACCGACTGCTATTTGAATTATCTTCTAAAATATTGATGTTGAAGTCACCACAAATAATTGTAGACTTATTACTGGTTGTAAGTTTTGCCAGGACATCTTCCATTATTGATTCAAATAACGAAAAGTTTTGATAGTTTGGGGGTCTGTACACACACACAATTACATGCTTATCTAGCTCAACACAAGACAGTTCGACGCAATGTTCAACCGAAAGACCTACTATGTCAGCACGTTGCTTATATTTAACACAATTTTTCAGTAATATTAGGGAACCTCCACGCAGCATAGATTTACGGTTAAAGCAGCTACCCACCATATAGTTCTCATAATTAATAAGCATTTGGTAATCTTTTAACCAATGTTCAGTAAAGCAAACAATGTCAAACATACTTTTCTCTAAATACAATTCAATTTCTAATAATTTGGAAGAAATGCCTTGGATATTTTGGTGGAATAATTTTAAAGAGTTCTGCTGAGGCCCTTTTTTACGACCTAATGGAGTGCAAGAAGATACCTTGCTGTTGGTAGGATTAACAATATTGTTAATGGTACCTTCTGTTGTCTCACTTCCTAGTTTAAATTAATATTAAGATCTGGAGAGAGCCCCGAGACTCCCGATCCATCGCCAGACAACATGATCCTATCATAACTTAGAGCTAATTGAGAAGTTTCCACGGTGACGTATGGATTCTCCTCCGTACAAAGTTTGTAAACATCAATAGCACTAATGCTATATTTATTTAAGGTCACCACCTGTTCATTAGTAATAGTACTAATAGTCGCAGTATCAATAATAGAACAAAACTTAGACATACTACTTATGTCTGTGTGAATATTAAAAGCTAATAGCCGAGCTATTTTGTGTCTACAACTAATAGGTAGATACACTTTACCCCGCGTTGATCTAAGTTTATCAATAAAAGTGTTAGTATCAAGAAATATAAGTTTGTCACTATAGTGACCTACTAAAAAATGCATGTGTTTATTTAGCATGTGAATATAATTGTTTTTTCTGTTTCCAAAATTTTCAAAATATGGAAAAGCACACAAAATGACTTTTTTACAATTTAACTTTAACAACTCTGAAACATAGTTAGTGATGTCTTCCTTTTTAACCCTTGAACTATTCCCAACACATATAGTAATGGTCCTCCTGTATCCTATCCTTCCTACTATCCTACTAATATTATAAATGCGAAAGTTTGTAAGTATGGATGTATGGATGTTTGTTACTCTTTCACGCAAAAACTACTGAACGGATTTGGATGAAATTTTGCACACAGATAGTTTATAACCTGGATTAACACATAGGATACTTTTTATTCCGGTAGTAAGATCCCATGGGACAGTTATCAAGCTTCACGCGGGCGAAGCCGCTGGCAGAAGCTAGTATTAAATAAATATCATCGTCGCACGAGACCGGTCAGTGTAGCAATACTTGTGGGAGGCCTATGTCCAGCAGTGGACGACTTTCGGCTGAAATGATGATGATCATTCAATAACGTTGAATAGGCTTGTTAACTGAAAAAATCTAATTAGTCCGTCACTTAGATTATCAAAAAATACTTGACCCGTATTTTTTCATTTTTTACATAAACCAAAATTGTATTCGTTTCGTATCATTTTTGATGAGTTCTGACGTCACGAGACCCCGCTCCCGAGTTTTGATGCGTTTTATCTTTGTCAATATTCATTGATTTACAAAAACAAAAAATACGTGTCCATTATTTTCCAATACTCCAACTGACGGACTAAAAAGATTTGTAATTTATTGATGGTGGAAACTAGCCTACTATAGTCTGTAACTGTGAGTAAGAATTTGATGCACATTTGCACACATACTGTAGGGCCAAGATAATAGAACATATTTGACACTTCATCAAAATACAACAACGTAAGTTTGTAACGGCTGGAATAAAATATTATTGATTTTTCGATGTTAGAACAGCACAATTGCGTTTAACATTTTTCAATAATATAATTACATTTTATTGTAATGATGGTAAAAAAAAAGGTAAACTTTACTTAGAACTGGCAGGTGTCAAATGTGGTCTATAAAATTGGCCCCACTTTAGTTGTGTTTGGTAGAGAGCAGCGGTAGCCCCGTGGTGGCGGCCCCGACTTACGATCAGTAAGTCGTGGGTTTGAACCTAGGCAGGCGCTGCTGCACTCAAAACCGTGAAGGAAAACATCGTGAGAAAACCGGGATGTCCTAGAACTAAAAATTCGCAGACATGTGACATCTACCAATCCGCACTGGGCCCGCGTGGTGGATTATTTAGCCCATTCCCTCCCACAGGAGGCCTGTCCCAGCAGTGGAAACATTAATAGGCCGACTATAGTTTGTGGAACAGTATAAGTCGACCCTGGGGCAGCAGATTTTTTTGGATCAGAGCCCTTACTTTTTTGGTAATTCTCCTTTACAAACAAAATTTAAGTACCTCTATGTTTATAATAGGTTTGGCATCCTTATTATGTATAAACTATAAAGTCAGTGCCAATATCACAGCTATTCGACATTGCTTGGTAATGTTGTTTTGGTACCTGCGCAGTCATGCTACATCACCTGTAAAATTTCGTCTTTAATCGTAGAACCTAATTCCCATTTTAACTAGTACTGAGTTTTGGATTAACAACTTTAGGTGCTAAGCCTAGAGTTCGCTTTTATTCAGACAAACATTCCAGTGTCGGTTGATGTTAGTAAGAACATACAAATATCAAATACCGTTGCACTAACAGGAAAAATATTGATTTTAATGCCGGGTATCACACGCCATGCATTCTGGTTCGTGAGAACAATAGACCAGTTCTGTGGTGTGGTTGCCAGCAAGGTCGTGGTATACAGACAGGGTGTCCGAAGGTTGGGCTTGCTCAACCCACCGAGGTTGGGAGTATTGAGACAGAACCTCATATTCTCGGCCCATTAATCTTTCATATGAAATCATATGGCACCACATTGGATTTCTTTGAATAAATTATGATTGTTTTGTTGGTTGTGTAGTTGCAAACGCTACTTTCGAGCATTAGGTTTTGGATTCGATTCTCGCGTCGGACTAAGTTTTATTGTGTCCTAACGACCCGCGGCCCGTTGTGCACTCACCAATTTATTTATATATCAAATTGTTCTTTCATACAAACCAATTACGAACAGAACAAAACAAAGAACAGCTAAATCGGTCTAGCTATTTTCGAGTTTTTGTGAGAATGCCATACTAATGCATGATAATGCTATGCTAGAAGCTATTGATTTATCTCGTTCTGCCAAGAATTTGTCTGTTATTGAATGAGTCTAACATTGGGCCCAGTTGGTGGCAATAGGGTGCCCCCCCCCTTATATTTACATGACCTGAAACATAAATGACGAAATGTGATTACAAGTGGCAATTTCAAAAAAAAGATGCCGTAAAAAACACCATTATAACGCCTAAGTTACACATTATACCAAGTCGTTGCCAATAGTCGACAACGCAACAAATTATGCAGCAGTCACGATAATTAGAAATATTAGAATCACACGATTTTATACCATTACAGCGCAAATTGCGATGTTTCTTGCGTCAGTAGCGACACAGCGATGTGTATTTAAGATATTAGAACGATTAAGAACGATTGAATGTTATTTAGATGTTATAGCTAAAGAAGGTGAAGCAAGACGTAACGTTCATCACAGCGATTCGATCTCTAAAACATCTTTAGTTAATCGTCATCTTCCTAGCCATCTCCCAACTATGTTGGGGTCGGCTTCCAGTCTAACCAGATGCAGCTGAATAGGTACTCATATTTTACATGGAGCGTCTGCCTTTCTGACCTCCACAACCTAGTTACCGATACCTCTTGGTAAGACTGCTTATTAGACTTTCAGCCCACTGACTACCTGTAACGACTGTCAAAGATCTACAAATGACAGCTGGGACCAACGGCTTAACGTGCTTTCCGAAGCACGTAGGAAACTTGGTATGTAATGGCATCCATTCATGCACCAACCTAGGCGAGCCTGGCTTGACCTGAAGATCGGCCCAAGCGGCTGTTATTATTATTTTGTTTGGGCAGGAGTGGGATATCCCCGTGGACACCTCGATTATCTCACAGGAATCTCTCATGTATAATTATAAATTTTGCATGCCTGAATTGGTACAATACAGTGGACTGCGCATTCACTTGACATCTGGAAATGTATAAATGTACTGTGTTGAGCAATAAATATTTGAATTTGAATTTGGAATTTCTCCTGTGGGACAGTCGAGGTAGTGCCGGACTCGAACCGGCTAAAAACCACTCCTGCCTAGCCAGTGTCCCTGTGACATTATCAGAGACCTTGTTTACTCTGATAACTCTTGTTTTGCGACTTGTTGGTTTGAGGCCGAAAAGACCACGCTCTATTAAATTTATTATTTTCAGTAATTTTTGTTTTTATATTTGGCTGTTATTATTTAGCAACGAGATCCTCAGTTAGCTAATCATAGAATCAAAATGTTTTTCGACTTTCGTCTTGCAATCGCTGTACCGCATATGTCTAAGACTTATAAGTCTATGAGTTTCAAGTAATCGTGTATCTTCCTTATACTTGGTTCCTGACTGCTGAGAACTTTGATCCATTCTGTTAGCTATAAGGTTTGACTCGCAGCCACATATGTCAGTCTGGGGCTATTCTAGAAGCTTCCTGAGATGATAAACCAAAGATTGAAGGTTAATGGATCTAATCTTTTAACGTAAGAGTGCGTGGTGGTAATGCGTCTAGGTCTCTTTTTAAACCTAAAACAAGGTTATGGTTATGGTTACTGTAATATTGGTATGGTAAAGATTTTAGACAGCATTGCTTTTTCTAGGAGTTACATTACGTCTGCTTTCTATTTAGTTTCGTTTATCAAAATACTCTAATAGAAAGTCCTGCAAAATCAGGTTTTCCAAAATAAAAATGAAAGGTATGTAGGTAGGTTGAAATGATCTAATTTCTCTGCATTTTCTCGTAAAACTTTCGTACTTTTGCAAGAAGTGTGAACTTTTTTTTTGTAGAACAGTTCTCAAAACACTCCCTCCGTCTGGGGAGGAAGGCATGTTGTGAGTGTCCTAACAACTAGAACTCCACGGTTCCTACAGTTTTCATGAGTCGGGGCTCCGAGAGCTGTATCTCCCGGAGCCCCGACTCATGGTAACTGTAGACCCCACGACTTCGTCCGCGAAAATTGTGACAGGTCGGCCAATATGGATGATTTCAGTAAATGTAATGAATAGCCTATGTTACTCAATAAAGATTTAGCTTTCCAATGGTTAATTTATAATATTAATTTAGATTTCGATTATTTATGATAGACACACAAAATTGTAATGATAAAGCCTATTTTCCGACAGCAAACCTTACTTCGTTTGCGAGATTTGCAAAGGAGGATGAATCTACGAGTATGTACAGACGCCGATGCTCCAGAAAGCCCGTCTCGTTCCTAGACCTTCATGAACTTGGGAGGGTTGTATTGACAACTTTGATGATTATAATTCTGTAACTGCATACGTCTTACGGTCGCGAACAATATTTAAATCAACGTACAATCTAGTCATCATCATCATCATCATCAGCCTATAATGTTCCCACTGCTGGGACACGGCCTCCTCTCAATAAGAGGGAATGGGCTATAATCTACCACGCGGCCCAGTGCGGATTGGTAGATGTCACATGTCTTCGAATTTTTACAAATTGCAAAAAAATAAAAATAAAATGAATTTCGCTGGCTACCTGACGTTTTCGCCTTAAGGGACCGGCAGAGCATGCGTTTTTCATACAAACGTAATACCAAAATAGTTTACAGGTATTCTGCCCCTGAATTAATATTTAGAGCAATTTTTTCATGTGCTAGCCAGTAAGGATGATCACCAGAAGTATATAATTTTTTTATACAAATTTTTAGCGATTTTTTGAGGTAAGTTCTTATCTTTGCAGTCGAAAGTGGGGCTTTTTTGCTACTTCTTTTCTATATAAATTTTAAATTCCTCATATCTCGTCTTTATATCATTGTCCTTTCAAAATATTTATTTGGGAACATAGATATTCTATAATACAATCAAAATAAATACACACTACCTTAAGAACATATTATTATTTGATATACTTACAAATTATTTTGGTATTACGTTAGTATGAAATTCGCATGCTCCGCAGGCCTCTTAAGCTACTAAAATCTGTCACTTTTTCTTTAGATTTTTAATTTTATCGCTAAAGTACTAGGCTCATAAAAATTTGTTCAGGCAACCTTCTGAACAAATTTTACAGTTTCGGGAGCTTGATGTGCTGGCGTCTGTACATAAAGGGTGTAAAACAACTCTTCACGAAGCCGAAAGGCACTTGTTCTCAACATCATTGCGATCATTTTTTTGTTCTACACCATACCTGGGAACCTTCTAGTTACGGAGATATGGGGGGTCAAAGTTACAACTTTTTGACAAGGTTTTTTTTAAATACAAGTTTTTATTGTAAGATTTTACACCTCCACGACCCCCGTACTATTCAATCCATCCATCAGCACAATGTTTTAAGTCTGTTACATGAGTTCTATCACAAAACATGATTTATAACCTCAAAAAAAAAAATTGTTTCCCAGCAATAATTTTTGCGTAAAGTTACTTAGTTTGATGTACAGAATGCTTGGTTAACGGCTTTGTGATGAGGTGGTTTACACCCTGTAAACATGTATGTGCATAAAGAGTACATTTAAAAACCTAAACATTAATTAACTTTTAAAACTAAACTAAACTGTGATTAACACACAATACAAATTATAATACTCGTATATGTAATACATACAATACATACAAATTCCTGTATACATAAATATTTAGAATGTTGGCAGAAAATGTTTGATTGTTCTTGTTCCACCTTGACTGGGGGCTCCGGCCCCAGTCCAGCCCGGGGAAGAGGTCTTAACCCATCTGATACTCATTTTCCTCCACAGATCCTTGTCTCTACATCCTTCGCTTTTCATCCCAGCTCCAGTTCAACGACAAATCACACGAGGTCAGCATGACTGCACTGCGACTAGTCCAGAGGATGAAGAGGGACTCCATACACTCGGGGCGAAGACCTTCCGGTATTTGTGGAGCTGGTAAGATTCTCTTTTCCCTATAAGTATATCCCTTTCTGGCGCTCAGAAACATCTTTTACAAGAGCGAGAGGAAAGTAGTCTTGTTTGTATTATGCTTGGTTCTTCTTTACGTGGGAAACACTATGGTGGCCCGCGAAATTAAAATTTTCTGACAGTTTCGCGGGCTAGGCCACTTTGGAGCTTCCACCTTCATGATGGTCGTTCATTCCAGTCTATTGGTTACAGCATTGTGTAAAGGAACTCCACAATAAACACAGTAAATGCCAATAGTTACTTTAATTACGTATTATAACCACACGCATTACGACCACTATAGGAGATGTTGCTCGTTCTGAACTAGCCAACCAACTGCCAGCGTTCTCCTTATAAACACTATCTTAATAACCAGTGGCGCCCCGCCATTGCCCGGAAACTTTCCACGGACCAATCACAGCGCGACACCAGTACTACCAACCTTCATATTTAATAAATAATATTTATAATTTAAATGGTCAAATGAATATCTTTTAAGTAGTGCAAAATCAGTTTAAATTAAGTATGATTTTAACAAATAATACAACTAGTAATTAAACCATTAATCAAAATAAAGGATTTTATGCGTAAAAATGTATGGCTATCTTCGAGGCGACAACAATTGACACAGGAATGAGCTGTAAACTGTTAGTAATAATAGAGGTATTTGACAGTTATTTGCGCCACTGCCAAATTCAGAATGCGAAGCCTTCAAAACTTCTATCTATCAATCTATGCTACCGACAAATAAATAAACATCGTGAAGCTGCATTCCAGGCTATTGGTTACAGCATTGCAAAGTTTTGAAGGCTTTGACAGGTTGACAATTATTTGCTTTATAGCTTTTAGAATTAAAGCGGATGATTTGGAGTCAATGATTCGGTATTTTATCAACTTAATCACATACTCGTTTTTTTGTGATCGGTCGCCACGGTATAAACAGGATTGAAAATAGGGTCAAGTGTACTTTTATCTTTTTACAACAACGTGTTTTACAAATAAGGTTCATCCATTTGGCCAGCCAAATCACCCGGTCTCCTTGACTGAATTTTTAACTGCTATAAGCGGCGTTGTTAAACACTGGATGTTATTTTTTTTTTCATTAAAATCAAGTTCTGTTAATGCTTTGAAGGTTCTAGAATCATAATCATGTCTTATTATTGCAAAAAATCGCGATTGTCTAGACGGATTTGTAAAACATGTTTTTTCGAAGATTCCATTTAAGTGATCTTATGTAATAATCGTGGCTCAGAATTTAGTTCAACAACCAGTTAGGTAGGTGCCCATATCTAGACGACTTTGTGATTCTCCTCAAAGATAACCGGAAAGAGGAAATATTCAAGTTGAAATAAAATTTAAGCAAAACTTTCCTGACTGGATTCCGGGGTCAACGACCGCTAGAAGAATGTATGAGATCGCCGCTTAAAATACACAAAAAATACTAGTTTCGAAAAATCACTTTTGTGTTTTTTTTTTTATCATAATTCGATATCAATCTCATCTCATCACATAACGCACACGTTCAACTCAGGATGGATGGAAATGGCGACAGTTCACAAAAACAACAGACAACCCACGGATCTCAAGATAAAAAGAGAGAATAATATACAAGTCCGTGATTAGATTTGGTCTATTTATACTGTAAAATATGAAGATCATGTTGTGGCGTTTCTGAACGCAACCATAAACGCTGTCAACACCAGATTTTAGATTACAAGATCCAATATTACTTCTACGTTGGATTTTTATTTCCGTCGAACTTCCTCAGTGACTTCTCGCGTTCCCAAAATGGTAACATTTTTGTCATTGTATTATTGCAAACAGTTATAAAATCAATTATCTTTTCAAACATGCTATGTAGAACAGATTAATTGTGACAAAAACATCTCTTTGTTCGCTGTATCTCGTAATTATTTTGCATGGAGCCACGGAAGCAAATTACAAATAAATGACCCTGGTTTCTGCTCAAATATATTTAATTATTTAAACTCAACTATTCTTGGTTGATTGAAATCTATTTCCTCTTGCTAACAAAAAATAGTAACGGCAGTGAACGTATATGGAGTGAACAGCCTTAAATGTACATCGTTTCTTTTATCTTTTTTCGTAATAAAGATAAACATGTATTTCTTTTGTAAAAACATGAGTAAACGTAAATAGTACTAATAGTGTTTTTGTAAGTTTGGGGGGATAATCAAAACAGAGTTTAAAGTCGTAGTTGGATAGTTATTTCTCGACAGTATGTATAAAGCCAAATCAGAGGTCAGGCCCTTAGGTGAGATAAAAACTCTTGACACTATGTTACCACCACTAGCCACACAATAAAGAAGAAAATGGTGATACTCTTCAGAAGATCAGGTGCTTGCAAATAAGATCATTGCACCATTAGCTTTTCTTCGGAGTTCTGTTGTGTCTATCCACGCCTATAGTGTGGATATTCAAGTCCCATATCAGCCTTAAAATTAAACTTCTAATTAACTTGAATAGGTACCCTTCTCTTTTTCAGCCCTCCTCATAGCAGCTCGTCTCCACGAATTTAACCGAACGCCAGCCGATGTTGTCCGAATCGTAAAAGTCCACGAATCGACGCTGCGCAAGCGTCTCCTTGAGTTCGGAGATACGCCCTCCAGTGCTCTGACCCTTGAGGAGTTCATGACCGTCGACTTGGAAGAGGAGCAGGATCCACCAGCCTTCAGAGCAGCCAGAAAGAGGGATAAGGAGCGATTGGCGAAGGTATTTTTATAATGTAACTATCACAGGAAACCGTGTGTTTTCTTTTCATTTTCTTGCATGGATATTATACATACAAACTTGATAATATACATATATAAGAGACGAATAGAACTAGGAAGTGTGGCAGAAAAAAGGGGAGAACTATCCCCAGCAGTGATGTCGTTTTTTGTACGGCAGTTGAGTCTTCTGTACTAATAATATAAAGAGATCCTTTATAAACTACAATAAAGGGTGTAAAACACCTCTTAACGAAGCCGAAAGGCACTTATTCTCCTCATCATTGCAATATTTTTTTTGTTCTACACCATATCTGGGAACCTTCTAGTTACGTAGATATTGGGGGTCAAAGTTCCAATTTTATGACAAGGTTGTTTTTAAAACAAATTTCTATTGTACGATTTTTAACGTCTTTACAACCCCCGTACTATTCAATTCATCTATCAGCCCAATGTTTTAAGTGCGTTACATTGAGCTCTACCACAAAACATGATTTTCACCCCATAAAAAAAGTCGTAGCAATAATTTTTGCGTAAAGTTACTTAGTTTGATGTACAGAATGCTTGGTTGACGGCTTCGTGATGAGGTGGTTTACACCCTGTATAATATTGTATTTTTGTAACGAATTAACTCAAAAACTACTGGACCGATTTGAAAAATTCTTTTACCGTTGGGAAGCTACACTATCCCCAGGTGACATAGGCTACTGTAGTACCACGTGAACGGGAACAATGCGGGTGAAATCGTGTGACGTCCGCCAGTGTTTATCTGTATTATATATACTTTTTTACCGTATACTTTTTTTTATAATAAAAAAAAGTATACGGACACTTATGAGTTTGCGTTTAGAGTATTACTGCGTCTTCGGATATGTATAGAATCAATTAACATTAAACTACGGACAATATTTGTAAAGCGCCATTACCGAATACCTAGTCTAATGCAGAGAATAAACATGACTATAAAAATACTGGGCAGGTTATTTTTCAAAAAATAGATTTTTTAAGTCAAGTGGTTAAACACGGATTTTAAATAAAAAAGTATTGACAACGAAAACCTATAAATAGCAGTGATTCCCCAGATGTATTAAACTACAGGTAGGTTGTAGGTAAACTACACAAATTAATTGAAATTGGTGTACTTAGTTTTTTTTTAATTATTACTAAAAAGCTTGATCGCGTTTTGATTATTCATTACTAGATGGTCATCCATCATCTGCCTAGCTTGTAACACTTTACCCGACCCAGGAATCGATCCCAGGACCTCATGCGCAGTAGTCGGGACCACAACAAGGCTTCCTTTAGTAATAATAATAGATTATAATCCTGTCATTGTGGTGTTAGATCGATTGTTGATATAACCACAGAGTATAGTATACAATTTCCACTTTCCCATTTCGTCGCCACCTATTGTGACAACCCTACCAAAATAGGTAACAATTTTGCACGTTGTTAAGAAGCTTACACTCTGTTCCGTTTACTCACTCATGTGATATAACGGTCCCGCATGACGAAAACCTCGTGAAAGCAGAAATAGATAAGCAATTCAGGAATCGAGATGTGTCTGGCGAGTTTGTCGACATGTGGGATGTGAGTACAGCAGTCATAATGCCGATCGTATCGGCCAATAGCTGAATAGTCAATAGCCTCGACCAACATCTGAGGAGGTACGCGCTTTTCAGCTGGATCAAGGACTTGAAAGAGAACCAGTACTTCTGGACACAGTTCGTAAATTTAGGAGGTTCCTCTCTCAAGAGCTCTGACCACCGCTAGCTCGGACCCTGTTCCTGATGCCGGTGGGCTATATATTACTAGCTGACCCACGCAACTTCGTCTGCGTCACATAAGAGAGAAAAATGAAAGCAACATTTTTCATTTCTGCTCCGCTCCTAATAGTCGTAGCGTGATGTTATATAGCCTAAAAAGCCTTCCTTAATAAATGGACTATCCAACACAAAAATAATTTTTCAATTCGAACCAGAAGTTCTTGAGATAAGCGCGTTCAACCAAACAAACAAACTCTTCTGCTTCATAATATTTGTATAGAAGTATAGATTTTATAGAGGAATATTAAATCTAAACGATGTGTTGTAAGAATGAATAAAAGTACTGAATAGATTATAATACATAATACGCCACAGTAATTAGGAGAAACTTCTGCATATCCGTCTTTAAATCGCCTAAAATGTAAATAAAATTGCTTTCTACATCAAATAATATTTTGCAATCGAATACCGGTTTAAACGCTCCTTCCGTATTATTAATCACTTCACGCATTAAATTCGTATCAAACGTCAGAGTTTGAATAGTAGGAAGTAAACTATCAGGTTTCAATGTTTAAATTAAATGTATAAAAATATATTATGAATAACGATTTGAATAAGTACAATACCTGAGGTGACAAGAACTTTATTATTCAAATTCGATCAACATCGAATGTTTGTGTAAATTAAAATAACCACAGTAAATGTGTGAGCGGTAAAGTAGACATAATGTAAACTTATACGTCCTTTATTTTGATAAAGAACATCAAGACAGATATCCCGTAAGTAACCGTTTTTAAAAGTTTGAAAAAAAAATAGCATCGTCGCCGTCATCTACCTAGCCTTTTCCCAACTATGTTGGGATTGTTGGGCTCGGCCTCCAGTCTTACCGGATACAGCTGAATACCAGTATTTTACATGGGGTGACTGCCTATCTGCCCTCCACAACACCAGATAGTACTGAGTAATACGACTCATACATTACTCAGTAGCTAGGTTGTGGAGGTCAGATTTGGACTCATATTACCCACTATTATACAGGGTGTAAACCACCTCATCACAAAGCCGTTAACCAAGCATTCTGTACATCAAATTAAGTAACTTTACGCAAAAAATATTGCTGGGAAATAACTTTTTTTTTTTGAGGTTATAAATCATGTTTTGTGATAGAACTCAATGTAACGCACTTAAAACATTGTGCTGATGGATGGATTAAATAGTACGTGGGTCGTGGAGGTGTTAACAGTCATCTTACAAAAAAAAATTGTCATAAAGTTGTAATTTTAACCCCCCATATCTCCGTAACTAGAAGGTTCCCAGGTATGGTGGGGAGAACAAGTGCCTTTCGGCTTCGTGAAGAGGTGTTTTACACCCTTTATACTCGTAATTAACGAGTATATAATAGTGGGTAATATGAGTATAGGATAATGTGCCACTGCCTATGTACGACTCCTGCACATGAAGATTAAATAAATAAATAGCATAGATACGAAAACTCTCGCTCTTGTCCCATGGGAGTCGGCAGGAACTTTTGATCGCGACCTGCTGCGATCATTAAGTCATTGGAGCGTTGCGGTCGCTCTATCGGTTAAAACATATTCTCCCATCACACATTAAAGCAATACAATCCCTTATCTTCCCCATAATTCATCATTTTGGTTTTGAATGATTTGTGGAAGTCAAGTCCTGGGAAGGTTTAAACGGTAAAAAGTAGTAGGTAGGTAGTAGTAGGTAGGTAGTGGTAGGTAGTAGTAGGTAGGTAGTAGTAGGTAGGTAGTACTTTTGACGCAGACGAAGTTGCGTGGGTCAGCTAGTAATTAAATAAATTAAGTACATACTCCTTTTGCCTCGTCCACGCTCATACATCGGGTCATACACGCACGCCGGTTGCGTGCACCACGCACCTTACCTTCCTAAAGGGTGTAAAACACCTCTTTACGAAGCCGAAAGGCACTTATTCACCCCGTCACACAGTGGTCCGGATTTTGAATATGGAGGACTTAGGACCCAAGGTCAATATTTCAGGCTGAAAAAAATCATGTGGACAAATAAGTAAACGCTCATCAACGTTTGTTCTAGCGGTTTTCATGGAATTGTTTAATTTCGCGAAAAAAAAATATTGAAAAAAAAATGTATGGAGAAAAAGTGTTTTTTTTTTTTTTTCTCGACTTGTTTAAAAGTGTTAGCAATGAAACCTTTTGTATGCTATTATATTACCTTTATTAATTAATTTCACAAATATTTTTTCGCATAATATACTTGCAGCCTTGGCTAAAACAAGCATCGTAACATTCAATATTTTTATTTCAACTATTTGTGACAATTAGGGGTTTTTCTTTATAGTCACATAATTTTCGTATATTTTCAACATTATAAATATGAATAGTCATTATTTGCCGACGATTTATGACTTTCAATTATTTTGAAAAATAGATACAATTTAATTTCATAAATCATAATATTATTATTATGATTTATGAATTACGTCTATCGGTTAAAACATATTCTCCCATCACACATTAAAGCAATACAATCCCTTATCTTCCCCATAATTCATCATTTTGGTTTTGAATGATTTGTGGAAGTCAAGTCCTGGGAAGGTTTAAACGGTAAAAAGTAGTAGGTAGGTAGTAGTAGGTAGGTAGTGGTAGGTAGTAGTAGGTAGGTAGTAGTAGGTAGGTAGTACTTTTGACGCAGACGAAGTTGCGTGGGTCAGCTAGTAATTAAATAAATTAAGTACATACTCCTTTTGCCTCGTCCACGCTCATACATCGGGTCATACACGCACGCCGGTTGCGTGCACCACGCACCTTACCTTCCTAAAGGGTGTAAAACACCTCTTTACGAAGCCGAAAGGCACTTATTCACCCCGTCACACAGTGGTCCGGATTTTGAATATGGAGGACTTAGGACCCAAGGTCAATATTTCAGGCTGAAAAAAATCATGTGGACAAATAAGTAAACGCTCATCAACGTTTGTTCTAGCGGTTTTCATGGAATTGTTTAATTTCGCGAAAAAAAAATATTGAAAAAAAAATGTATGGAGAAAAAGTGTTTTTTTTTTTTTTCTCGACTTGTTTAAAAGTGTTAGCAATGAAACCTTTTGTATGCTATTATATTACCTTTATTAATTAATTTCACAAATATTTTTTCGCATAATATACTTGCAGCCTTGGCTAAAACAAGCATCGTAACATTCAATATTTTTATTTCAACTATTTGTGACAATTAGGGGTTTTTCTTTATAGTCACATAATTTTCGTATATTTTCAACATTATAAATATGAATAGTCATTATTTGCCGACGATTTATGACTTTCAATTATTTTGAAAAATAGATACAATTTAATTTCATAAATCATAATAATAAGCTAGAGGCTGGAAATATTGTTATTTTGGAATAATCCAAAGCCATCTTCAACATCTTATTGCAGACCAGTTAAGTTTCAGTTTGCGAAGGAAACGATTGACTTTGTTAAACAAGAACAGGCGGCAATGGAGGAAGAAATACGAAATTTATCCATTTCAAGTTGCGAAAACTTCGAAGTTACTCATGAGTTGCACATGACAATGATTGATGGAAAAGTGACTACGATAATTACAGATACTCCATCTGCAGCTACTTGCAATGTTTGTCTTGCAAAACCTAGCGAGATGAATAATCTTTCCCAAATGTTTTCAAGACCTGTTCGGGAAGATGTATATCAATATGGACTGTCTACTCTTCATATGTGGATTCGAAGCATGGAGTGTCTTTTACACATATCGTATAACTTAGATTTCGAAATGTGGAGTGCCCGAGGTGACAACAAGAACCTTAAGAAGTTTCGCAAGGACATGGTGCAATCGGAGTTCAAAGAACAGATGGGACTTTTGATTGATGTTGTGAAGCAGGGATTTGGAACGACACATGACGGGAATACGGCCAGAAGATTTTTTCGGGAATACGAAAAGACTGCTCAAATAACGAAGATTGATGCTGATTTGATAAAACCTCTTCGCAGTAATATTGCAAGTTTTATCTTCTGGGAAAGCTGTCAATATCGATGAATTCCGTGAATACTGCAAGGAAACTGCTGAGCTCTTTGTACATCACTACCCTTGGTACAACATGTCTTCCAGTATACACAAAATGCTGATACATGGCGCTGATATATGCAAACATTTATCTTGCCTTCCCATCGGAATTTTGTCAGAAGAAGCAGGAGAAGCAAGTAATAAGGATTTCCGAAATACCAGAGAGCGCCACACGAGGAAAACATGAAGATTGCAAAATAATGAAGACATTATGCACAATTTTTTGATATCTTCAGATCCATATATATCTCATCTGAAACCTAAATACACCAAATTGAAGTCATCAAGTATGTTTCCAGAAGCTATCCAATTAGCAGAAGAAATAGTGGAAGTTGAAGAAGAGGAAATAGAAGTTGAACAAGAAACTCCAGAAAATGTGCCAGATCCATTGGAATGAAGTTTAAGTCATTTATTATTTTTTTAAATGTATTATATTTAATTTAAAATGTAAACGACTTTCGATTAGTATATTGTACTATAAGAATTATATTTTGTAATTTGATCTCTGTATTGATATAAATAATGTAAACGACCTTCGATTATTATATTTTTTGTTCTTCCTAAGAATTATGTAATTAACAATTTTCAATAATTATGTTATTTTGTAATTTGATGTCTGTGTTAAAATAATGTAAATGACCTTGGATTATTATATTTTATTGTTTTGTAAGAATTATGTAATTAACAATTTTAAAAAATTATATTGTCAAAAATTATGTCTGGATTGAATAGTTTACTTATGTGTCGGATTTGTTAATGTGATCATGATTTGTGTTTTTTACTTTTTATAAAACTGACCTGTAATTCCAAATAATTATTAATAAATAAACTAAACTAAACTAAAGAATAAATAATATAAACAACCTTCGATTATTATGTATATTGTACTGTAAAAATTATGTAAGTAATTAACAATTTTCAATCATAATTATTATTATTTTTTATTTTTTTGTATTTATATAAATATTTTTATTCCCGTAACCACTTTAAAAGAGCAAAAAACTACTGATTTCATGTAATTTCTTTTATATTAAATATTTTAAGTTAAACCGCGTATAAACGCCAAAGCTGCAACTGCATGCAAAAGATTTCTTAGTGAAATTATCAGATAAATGTAACATAATAGCACACAAAAGGTTTCATTGCTAACACTTTTAAAAAAGTCGAGAAAAAAAATTATTTCACTTTTTCTCCATACATTTTTTTTTTCAATATTTTTTTTTCGCGAAATTAAGCAATTTCATGAAAACCGCTAGAACAAACGTTGATGAGCGTTTACTTATCTGGCCATGTGATTTTTTTTAGCCTGAAATATTGACCTTGGGTCCTAAGTCCTCCATATTCAAAATCCGGACCACTGTGCGTCATGGCGATAAATTTTTTGTTCCACACCATACCTGGGAACTTTCTAATTAAGGATATATTGGGGGTCGAAGTTCCATTTATTGACAAGATTTTTTTGAAATACAAGTTGTTATTGTAAGATTTTATTTTAAACACCTCCACAACCCCCGTACTATTCAATCCATTCATCAGCACAATGATTTGAGTGCGTAACATTGAGTTTTACCAAAAAATTAGATTTTTCACCCCGAAAAAACAATATATAATTTTTGCGTAAAGTTACTTAGTTTGATGTACAGAATGCTTGGTTGACGGCTTCGTGATGAGGTGGTTTACACCCTGTATAGTCCCCACCACAAGAAGCTATAATACACACATTCGGGTTCGCAACCTTTGGATCAAATAAAAAAATATCAGCGTCACCGTGAATCAACTTCAAAATGTGACCCAAATGTTTACGTTTCATGATGTCATACCACAAAACATTAGACAACAGCGCTTTATATCGCCAAAATATAACCCGACCAAGTGAAATTGCTCGTTAGTTTTGTATTACACGCATGATAATTTGAGTTAATTGAATTTCGGAGTATTGGTTGTTAATTGAATTGTTGCTACGTTCCTTGGTAGAAACTCTTTGTTTACAAAAATTATAGCTTCTCGTGGCGCGGACTATAGAGCCCATCACCAACAGGTAAAAAAATAGGCTAATTTCCACCATCAATAAATTGCAAATCTATTAAGTCCGTCAGTTAGAGTATTGGAAGATAATGGACACGTATTTTATGTTTTATAAATCAATGAATATTGACGTAGATAAAACGCATCAAAACTGGAGAGTGGGGGCTCGTGACGTCGGAACGAACTAAAAGTTATATAACGGCGTGACGTATTGGGAATTTTAAAGTCAATTTTTGTTTACGTAACAAAAGAGAATATTACGGGTCAAATACAGGGTGTAAACCACCTCATCACAAAGTCGTTAACCAAGCATTCTGTACATCAAACTTAGTAACTTTTCGCAAATTTTTTTGCTGGGTAACAACTTTTTTTTTGAGGTTATAAATCATGTTTTGTGGTAGAACTCAATGTAACGCACTTAAAACATTGTGCTGATAGATGGATTTAATAGTACAGGGGCCGTGAAGGTGTTAAGAGATAAAATCTGACAAAAAAAACTTGTATTAAAAAAAAAAAAACTTGTCAAAAAGTTGTAACTTTGACCCCCTATATCTCCGTAACTAGAAGGTTCCCAGGTATGGTGTAGAACAAAAAAAATATCGCAGTGATGGGGAGAACAAGTGCCTTCCGGCTTCGTGAAGAGGTGTTTTACACCCTTTATATTTTGATTATCTAACTGACGGACTAGGTGAATTTTCAGTTGACGAACCTATTAAATTCCTAAAACATTTTCAACCATAACGCTTGTTACCGTTTTTTTTTCGATTTTCCAGTTAATGGATGAAGAAGATGGTGAAAGAGAGCTGACCGACTTACAGAAAGAGATAGAGCATCAGTTAGAAAAGGACGGCAATAAAAGAAGAAAGGTTGCTGCTGTTATTGGGACTTCTACTGCTGTACTGGGAATTGGTAAATATCAATCTTATTATTTTTTGGTATTCTTACCATTCTTATTCTGGTGGTGGCCCCGATTTACGAACAGTAAGTCATGGGTTCGAACCCAGACAGGCGCATTACTTTGTGTAATTTATTTCATCACCGCTGCTCTCAAAACGTTGAAGGAAAACATCGTGAGGAAACCGGCATGTTCCTAGAACCAAAAATTCGAAGACATGTGACATCTACCAACCCGCACTGGGCCCGCGTGGTAGATCCCTCATTGAGAGGAGGCCATGTGTCCCAGCAGTGGGATCATTATAGGCTGATGATGATGATGATGATTTTAAAAACGTTACTACAAACTAGGAAATCTTGCTGTGTCGTGGATGCGTTTACAAACATTTAAATTCATATACACAAACAGACGACCTAATCTCAGTCATCATCACCTTTTCCCTACTATGTTGGGGTCGCCTTCCAGTCTAACCATATGCAGCTGAAAACCAATATTTTACATGGAGCGACTGCCTGTCTGACCTCTACAACCCATTTCATATTTGGAAATACAATACCACTTGGTAAGACTGGTTGTCAGACTTTTTGGGCCACTGACCACCTGTAACGACTGTCATAGATATACAAATGACAGCGCGGACCAACAGCTTAACGTGCTTTCCGAGGCATGGAAGAAACTCGGTACGTATGAGTGGCCACCCATCCACAGACCAACCTAGGCAAGCACGGCTTAACCTAACGATCGACCCGATCTCGGTACAAAAATAAATTATTATAGTTTAATAAACTGAATAATGTTAATCAACGTACAAACTGACAATGAACTGCAAATTACAAAAACCGAAACAAAACATGAGTTTAGTACCCTGGCGCTTCCATCTTAATAACGTCATTAGCAGCTACAAATCATTGAGATCATACATATTTTAAAACAATGTTTTAAACTATCACGGTTCACTATTTAACTTAATGTGAAAGCGTCAGGGTAGCCATCGAAATTAAATTTTTCTTACGTTTTTTGCAATTTGCAAGCCAGTGGTAGGTTGAAAATATCGTTCGCGACTGTAAAACGTATGTAGTTACAGAATTATAATCATGAAAATCATCATTACAACCCCTTTTTTTTTTTTTTTTAACGATGGGAAATCATCAAATGACCCCCCCCACTCTGGGCGGAGCGGGAGGGAGTGTCAGACTCTTACTGACTAAAAACCATCCATGTTCCTTCCTCGCCTTTTACGTTCCGGGGCCGCGGTATCTCTTTCGAACAGGCCCGCAACCCCGGCAGGCTTCGGCCCTTGCGGGCCCCTCTCTTTTTGCTGACACTCTTTGAGGCGCGCGTGGAACACGAACGCGCCGTCGACACGGCCTGTCGTCGTCGTTAGACGGCCGGACGGCTAGCTAGCCCATAGCCAGCCGTCCACAGGCCCGCATCTACGGTGGCCGGTAGCCACCACGTGGCCCCCGACGCCCGTTGCGTCTCCCGCGGCGGCCGGGAAGAGAGGATCTCTCCCTCTCTCGTTCCGCCACCTCCTTCGCTAGCATGACTGCTTCGCAGAAGGAGGCGACGGCTTCCCATTCCGTCTCGCTCCGGACCATGGATTGAACCAGGGCCGGACGCGAGAGGTCGCCGCCGCCGATCGCCGCCACGAGGACACGGCGTAGCTCCGCCCACGCAGGGCAGACTTCCACCGTGTGCTCCACCGTGTCCTCCGGTCGATCCTCGCAGTGGAGACACCCGGGCGATTCCTCCCGCCCGATTCGGTGCAGGTACCTCCCGAAACATCCGTGTCCGGTGAGGACCTGCGTCAGGCGGAAGGTGAGGACGCCGTGGCGCCTCTCCAGCCACTCCTCAAAGAGGGGACCGCCACTATCGTGGCGTGCCCTGCACGGGGTTGCGACAGTCGCTCTCTCCATGTCGCCATGAGATCGCGCCGGAGGTCAGACCGCTGAGCGGCAATTTGCCGCGGCAGCGGAGTTTCCCCCCGGCGTAATACCTCCGCGCGCCACTCATGCAGGCGCGCGAGGACTATCGCCTCCAGATACCACGGCGGCAATCCGGCAAGCAGGCCCGCCGCCTCGCGAGAGATCGTGCGGTACCCACGGACCATCTTTACGGCCACCACTTTTTGGGGCGCGTTCAGATGATGAGCGGCACTCCGCTTCAGGGAACGCGCCCACACTGGGGCCCCGTAGAGGGCCAAGGACCGCACGACTCCCGCGTAGAGCCTGCGGCAGGAGGCATTCGGCCCCCCAAGGTTGGGCAGGAGCCGCCTGAAGGCAGCCCCTGTCCGTTCCAGCCTGGGGGGTCCGTTCCAGCCTGGGGTGTCCGTTCCAGCCTGGGGATCATTACAACCCCTTAATTTCATATAAGTCGAGGAACGATTTTTTCAACGTTAAAGTCGTTCTTAGTATTTTGTGAGCTTGGAAGGTTGTATTGACGATTTCGATGATCATAATCCTGTAACTACATACGTCTTACAGTTGCGAACGATATTTTTATCAACATACAATCTGCCACTGGCCTGCAAATTGCAAAATACGTCAGAAAATTTGAATTTCGCGGCTACCCTGACGCTTTCCCCTTAAAATGTCACTTACGGGATATCTTCCGTGATTATTATTTGTATTGAGCTCCCGATATTTCAACGCAGTTCCAAGCGCCATGATCGCGGCTTGACTGGTATTCTAGGAATTCGGGAATTCGGGTGGATAGAATAACTTGTTAAGAGCAGACAAATCTGTCTACCCTCTTTCTTTGTCTTTTGCTACGCGCACTACTGGAACTCGACACTAAGTCACGGCAAAATACCCAAAGTGACATTTTAAGTTTAATTATATTTTTAATTGAATGTACAGCTCAAATTAGACAATCATTTATTGGCGGTTTAATACTCGTAGTATTTATAAATAACGTTTGACAGCTAATAAAAGACCGGTACTGAACAGGAAGTAAAACGTTCTTACCATATTTGCCGTCTGTCTATGTGAGCGCTGAATCATTTAAACTACGCGACGAATTTTGATGCGGTTATAATAAATCATTTTCAAAATTTTCCGGAAAGTTTACGTGCTTCAATTTTCAACTTTCAGAAAATTATTGTTATTGTTTAATTTTACATTGATGTATTTTTAACCCCCGATAAAATGATGGAGTGTTATAAGTTTGACGTGTATGTGTGCGTGAGTGCCTGTCTGTGGCATCGTAGCTCTTGAACGGATGAATCTATTTTGCTTTTTTGTTTGAAAGGTGAATTAGCCGGGAGTGTTCGTGTTCGGGGATGTTAGTTTTGTGTTGTTTAGCTATGTAAAAAAAAAAAAGTCGAAGATGGCCGCTGCTAAAAAAAAATAACTAATTTATTCACAACTCCCTCACAATATGGGTATCAAATTTAAAGACTTGACTTGTAGAATAATGTACACTATATTGAAAGGGCATGAGGGATATTAACTAAAGAAATGAAAAATAATAAGTACCTGATTTTTTTTTTGTCGTATCAATGCCCTACATTGAGGAGGAAAGTGGGCTGATGACTGCATGGTACCTGGGACCTAACGAGTTATTTTTTATTTAGCTTATGGTGGATAAAACACCTCATTAAACAGTATATAAATTTATACCAAAATCTTAACATGCAAGAAAATAAAAGAAATGAAATAAAAAAATTAAGGAGTCCCTACAAAAAGCATAATATAAAAAAGACATTATACAAAATTAAAAAACCCTCGACACAAACAAAATGTATACCTACCCAAACATGAAACCCCACAGGAGGAAAAAATAACCTTGAAATTATGATCCTACGTGTCAGCGATTTTTTTAATTTTTATTTTAATGTAACTTGTTGTAAGTTCTAATTTATTTTTCTTGTTTAGTCTTTTTACACACTGTGTCTACATTTACGATCCATCTTACTTCTCGTAGGTCTGCTGGAAGAAATTATTATAAAATAAGCAGTGCCTACATTTCTGCTTTGCTATCTTAGTTTAATGCCGTGTTAATTTATTTTATCTCTACATAAATAAATAAAATTAAGGCAACACGATGTCCAGTCGTGAAAACGATCACCACAGCGGACCGCGTTATATTTATTTCACAAAGTTCTTTTGCATAAAATATACAAGTTTAAATACTCAAGAACGATAAAGATCTCGATCCAATTTTATTGTCTTTTGATATTTTGGGGGTCGTTCACTTGACTTTGGAATCTTAATAGAACACAAACCCATTGCGTCGTAGTGACAGAAAATAATATTTTCAAAACACTTTCTCGTAACTGGTTCCTCCTTATGGCACTACGATAAGGTTCAAGTTGCGTACTTTTTTAAAATTTTTCAACACGTGTGCGGGAATGAAATTTGCCACAATTAACTACCTATACTTAGTCAAAATTGGTTCAATGCCTTTAGTCAGAGGTGAATGTATTTTTTTTAATTTCGGCAAAGCAATATGACCTCTGGTACATTATGGCTTCGTTTTTTCCCTCGATATAAAATATAATTTACTCACCGCCATGCTACGCGTATTAATTAAAAGGATTTGCTGGGTCCCTCTCGACTCTCGCACTATACAATCTATCCACCAGCACAATCAAGGGCGTAGCTAGAATTTTGTAAAAGGGGGGGAGGGAGGCAAGCATAGACAAACCAAGAATATTCTACGGTTAATGCCGCATTAGCGTTGGGACAGATTACGTTAACAATAAAAACAAATCTAGATTCAACCATCCATAGTACAATCAGACTTCAGAAGCTAAAGAAATTTTTCATTATTCGTTTTATTTTTTGCAAAAAAAGTATTTATTTTTCACTTTTTTGTCGTTTACATGTGCTTACCAAGGGGTTGGGGCAGCGTACCGATGTAATGTTATGTTATGAACTGCTGTAAACAATAGACACAGACATGAGATTTCAGCAATCCCAGTCCATTTGTTATTTATTGAGAAATTCTGTTGCCTACAAAATTTGAAGATTTCTTTCAAGAGCTTTACCGTAAAACGTAATTTTGACCCCAAAACAAAAGTTGTTTCTCAGCAATAATTTTTGTTTAGGGTTACTTTGTTTGATTTACTGAATGCTTGGTTAACGGCTTCGTGGAGAGTCAAAAAAGCTTTTTTCACCGTAAGATTATGTTTGATTTTGGTATTATTTGAGATTGGAATCTCAGGTTAACAGCCTAACTCAAAAACCTGTACATAATAAACATAACATTTTTAAAGTGCCAAACGGCTTATGTTAATTTCTAGAATTAATTAGTAATATTCCACAGTATCGTATATTTTAAACACGCCTTATTATATGCTTATCTATGTTCTACTTTTTTGATCTTAGACTACAATAATTTTGTCTGAAAATTACAATTTAACGTACAATATTTTCAACTTGAATCATATCTGTATATCGGTTGACTTGGTCCCGTATCTCTAAAGAGCTGCTGAACTATACTATATATATATATATAAATATAATATTATAAAGTAGAAGAGTCTGTTTGTTTGTTGCAAAAACTGATTGGACTATAAACGCCTGCTACTTTCGTGTTCCCCCCGACCCCCACGAGTGACAGTATCTCTCTATTTTTGGTGAATCATCTGGGTTAGGTTGGGTTAGAACAGGTTGCGTTTCATGTCTGGTGTAATGCTCGTATTGCCGTTCACACACAGAATTCGCGTTACATTTCACGATACATTACATTACACACAAAAATAAAAATTACAAAAATTTTAAACATTTTACAAGGGGGTTACACAATGACACAATCATTGATACCATCTTAAATACCAGTTTGTGGCAAAAACTAACCATAAAATCCACTGAATATAGAACCCTACAGACTCAATTCGCACGTAGCACATTAGTTTATTTTCCTTGATAAAATGATTTGCCTTTTAAAGTTTTCTTTTTTTTTGTTTTTATCTATTTCAAGTTTTAACTAGGTACCTCAGTATAAGGTACTATTATATTATTTGTTATCTATTATAATGTATAAGTAGATTTTTTTGCATAAGTACATAAGAATATTATTATATTATAGTATTATGCGAAAAATAATGAACGAAACTTTGATTATACTTGCTAGCCAAGAAGGAATTTTGGTCTATAAGTTTACGTAAAATCAGGCATTGAGTATATTTAATAAAACTCAATAGATATCACGTGCCTCCAATCAGTGCCATTGTTATGGCAAAATGTAGGTATTGTACCTGTGTAAATTACCTCTGTTAATAAATGCACAATTTCGTCTAACCCATCCAGGAATGAAGGTGTATTTATGTGTTTATGAGACAAGAAGAATTAACTACACGCCGTCAAATTACATATCAACTGCAGTAAATCTTAAAAAAAAGTATTAGTATTCCAAACCGTAGTTTTTTATACTTACAGACGAAACAACGCAAGAAGATGCAGAGGCGTCAAGATTCGCAGCAGAAGACGCATTGGACCTCATTGGGGAAATAGCCGAAAACGTACAGCAGAAAGAAGAAGGATGTAAGAGTGAAAAAATGAAGCATGAAAAAGGACTAGGTATGTGCAGTCATTATAATTCGCCAGCCCTTATCCCAATTCATGGCGCAGAAAGTCTTCTTGTTCCATACTCCTCTATTACTCGTCATCTTATCAGACACCTCCTTTCTTGCCGTTATCCTTGACGCAGTCTATCCATCGTTTCGTTAGTCTTCCTCTACTCTTATACCCATCCACATTCATATTTGAAAAATACCACAATTATTAGGTTTATTTTCAATTACTTAAGTATTATTATTATTATTATTTTATTGGAGGGAACAGCAAACAGTTACATGATATGGACTTACAACTATTTTAACAAGGTAGCAGGTTGGTTATAACGTAACCCACAACGCTGTCCACAAGTAGACACAAAAGTATTAACACTCTTTTTTTTGGGCAGTCGTGTAAAAAAAGGTTAAACGCTAGGAACATTCTAGCAGTACGTGTAGCAAATAATACTTAACGTTTAACAACTTATTAAATTTTAGTTTAAAATGAAAGTATAAAGATAAAGTTAGATACTTAACATAAATGATATAACATTATTACTATAATTAGGAGCACTTGTTATATTTGATAGGGAATGGTGGATAAGGCTTTTAAATTTTCTTATTGTACAATTGAAAATGTCTATGTCGACAAAGATACTGTTGAGTGATTATAACAGATATTCATGACATAGTTCTCAAGGACTTAGAATTTGCATTTAAAATTTCTCATTGCACTTTATCAGCTTCTGCACATAAATATTTAAATAGCACCCGATGCATATATTTAATTTGTTATTATAATTAAGGAAATATCCATCAATCATTTTAATTCTTCATCATCTATTTTTAATTTAAATTTTATTACACCTATTATTTCTTGTATGTTAAGTAATTAATCATCCACTGTTTTGCTTTTTGCTTTTATTCAGTGCTTACTAACACAGTTTTTACTAATCGTTTTTTGAGTCATGATTACACTAATAAAGAAATATACTATTCAATTCTAATACATATTAATTTAATTCGCGTCTATTTTTTACCCAACTGCACCGGAATTCAAAAGCAAGGTAGTGGTTTTAGCCATGCATAATGTCTTATTATGTTATTTATTTAATTCCCTTCAGGTCCAGACCTAGCCGTTATAGGTCTAGCTGGAACCAGTCAGCAAGAAGACAAATCTGACAAGTTCCTCAGACCTGAACCGAAGACATCGGCCAAAGACCTCCACCATGCTGATGAACTGGTCCTGGACCAGAAGGATGAGGAGTACATCAACTCTCTCATCATGACTGACGAGGAAGTCAAGCACAAGGCGCAGCTATGGAACAAGATCAATGCTGGATATCTGAGGGAGCAGAAAAGTATGTGTCTTTTGTTGGTTTGAGGAGTTGGACCTGGTTATACTAAAATGTACACAACATTTCTGGCAGCGGTTTCGCGTGAAGTTTGATAACTGTCCCATGTGATCTTGCTCAGTGATAAAAAGTATCCTATTTTTATGTAGGTTATAAACTGTGTGCAAAGTTTCATCCAAATCCGTTAAGTTGTTTTTGAGTGAAACAGTAACAAACATCCATACATCCGTACTCATACACTTTCACATTTATAATATTAGTAGGATTACATCATCTGCCTACCCTGGGGCAACCTAATTTACTTGGGCTCCGGGCAACGCTCTTTTATCTCCCATTCTCTACTGTCAGCCGTCACGGTATTATTTAAGGCGATTACATGAGCTAAACGCGAGTTTTATAATACCAAAAGTATATGATTCACTGCTATAAACAAGACCAGGAAAAATATATGATATTCTTCAGGATATATGCTAGCATGATAGTGTTTTGAAAACATAATACAATTAATTTGACTCGATAAAAAGAAATCACGAACTTACCTCTAAAAATATCTTTCAAACAATAAAAAAATATGCATGCGATCGTTCTGATTTTTTGGCAAATAATTCTACAAGCAATATATTAGCATGATACTGTTTCAGTTTTTTAATCCAATCAATAGTTTTTTTGTAAATCGATCGAAACCACTCATTTCGCGCTATTTGGCCCGCAGTGGCTGACGTAACAACCACTTTGCAAGCTGATTAGAACTTTATTCTAACAGCATTTCAAACGAAGTTTGAACCACCACAAATAGAGTTGCTAATTAAGCTCGTCTAATCGCCTTAAGAGTGCGACAAGGAGATACCGTTCCGCCAATTTTTTTTACTGCTACCCTGGACGACGTGATGAAACACTGAAATGGGACCAAAGTGGTGTAAACATCAACGGTGTCTACTTGTCACACCTTCGGTTTGCGGATGACCTCCTGTTGTTCGCCGAATCCCTGGCAGACCTTCAATGCATGCTGAAACAACTTTTGGATGCTTCCCTACAAGTTGGCTTATGAATGAACGTGTCTAAGACGAAAGTGATGTCAGGCCGGACGACTCTGTCTCAGCTGTTATGGGTCTAAACGAGCGTCTGGATCATTATGTTTATCTGGGACACGTTATATCTTTTGACAAGTAGCATTCCAGCAAGGAGATTGCTAGAAGAGTACAACTCAGATGGGCGGTATTTGGCAAACTGGAACATATTTTTCGGTCCAAAAAGATCCCTCCCTATAAACCCGCCCTTTTTAACCAATCTGTCCTGCCAACAATTATTGACATAGACACTCACAAAGGAGACTGTCCACCGAGTGCGAGTGGCACAAAGGGGCATGGAGCGTGCCATGCTCTGCATAACCCTCTTAGATCGAGTGCGTTACACAGAAATCCGTCGTCGGACGAAGGTCTACGACGTTGTGGACGTGGGCAGGACACCTGGCTAGACGTGGAGATGGCCGATGGAGCAAGGCTTTGATCGAGTGGTGGCCTTAGCTTGGTCAAAGAAACCACGGCCGTCCTAAAGCTCGTTGGGTTGACGACAGGGTCGCGGGGAACACCTGGATCAGGGAAGAACCGCGAAGTGTGGCGGAAGAAAGGGGAGGCTTATACCCAGTAGTGGGTGATTCCGGGCTGATATAATGATGTTGAGACTGACGGCTCCCGCATTCACGACGGCTATTTATATGCCGACCGATCCTTCGAGAAAGATGCACAACTTTTTGGAACCTTCTTCACAGGCCCATAGTGGAACATTCTGGACTCGAACGTAATCTAGAATGTTCTCGTAAAACAGCCGACGTAACAATACTACTGGCCAAATGTAAACCCTTAAAAATAACGCTCATTTGCACGTTTAACTACCTAGTGTTGAATACATTATCAATTCACATCGAAAACTGTTAGTATAATGTAAGGTACATTTTAGCATAACTGGGTACAATTTAGTTTTAAAAATTATGGCTTATGCGCATTAGCGAATATTGAAATATTATCTGCGTTAAAGGCGTTCAACGGTTTATTCAACTATATTAACAGGCGTCTAAAATGGCCGCTCTAGCAGAACATAATATGAATTACGCAAAAAAAATAAAATTCTTAAAATGGACTTTTATTTACATTTTTAACGTGATTCATGTTATGTTTAGCTAAAGCGGCCAGTTTAGGGCCGCAGTATGTAATATTATTGTTTATCCAAATCAGCTTTATACAAGTATCTAATTAAATTGGATAGTGAAACTCTGTAGACGCGATGGGGTGGGTGACTATCAAAACAAGATCAAATGGAAAAAAAATGTATTTTTGCTGGGATCATCGATAGCGGGTCTTAAGAATCAATAGCAGGTATTATAGCGGATGAAGTATTATTTTTAGCAATTTAATTTTGTGATTTTTATGGGAAATTGTTAATCGGGCGAATAGTTTTATTGGTGAGTAGTATACTGAATGGGCAAGTACTATATTAAGTAAGTAACTATTTAACCGGTCATTGCGACAAGGTGAACATAGTAAGCAAGAGCGAGCGAAGCGAGCTCGGGACTGGTGGCACCCCGACTCGGATAGGTTAGTTTCGAAGGAGAAGGCGGGGCTTAATGAGCGAGCTATTACCCCGCCCCTTCGTATTAGATTAGATTCCTTTAAACCCTGCAGGCATAAAAAAGAGCTACATCAACTACGCTTGATCTACAATCGGTTAATAATATCGTTGGAGTTATTTTTTTCTTTAAACAACTAGTAACTCAAATTTGTATTTTCAAGTCGCCGTTTCAAACATTTGTATTCGTCCACTGTTATCGCCCGCTTAGTATTTTAGTATTTTTTACACTAAAAGATAGAGATATTTACTTTTTTATGGTGCTCGCAGGATATCGATAGCCAACACATCTGCAGAGTTTTTCCATCTGATTTAATTTGAACCTGTACTTAAACTAACTCGGGTGGCGGGTGGTGGGTGGTGTAAATGAGGAAGCCGAAGGGACGCTCCACACATTTCATCAAACTTCGGAAGTCGATCCCGCTTCCCATGCTCTGCCAGTGACTGGTGAGTTCACCATAATTCTCTAGTCTGGCAACTTGAGCTTTAAATGTTGTAGTTAGGTTTATATATGTATATTTATTGATGTACACACATAAATACTTACAGGGCATAAACATTAAGACTGAACAGCACAAATTACTGCTTATTTTATAAGAAATTTCTTCTAACAGACCTGCGAGAGAAAAGTTGGATTAGAAAAGTAGACACAGTGTGTAGAACACGACAAAACATAAGAAAAATATATTCATATAAAATAAACATTTAAAAAAAATACTGATATTGTATTATTTACAATATCAGTATTTTTTTGAAATGTTTATTTTATCATTAAGAGGGAAACACCAGGGTAGGCCGAGAAATTCAAAATGTCTCATGTGTTTTTTGCAATGCAAGGCGCTCCCACTTTTAGTTGGAGCAGTGGTAACGATATTCTTTTGGTTATGTGGCTACAACGCAAGCACAGATTAAAAAAAATGTTCTAAAAGTCCCTTTGTGCCCATTGACCTTGTTACGTTTTGTCTCATGCTGATATGGGAAGTGGAAATTACGGATTTCTTCTACTCCTTTGCTATATTTTCTGATTAATTTCGTTGCGGGTACCAAGACAGTTAAATTCATTCTCTGGGACTACGTTGAGCTTCATTTTCTCGGCGCTTATCTGGTGGTGGCCACTGTTGATTCCGGCTTTCAGAAGTTGCAATGGTTTGGGAATAGTGTGATGGCCTTTTGCTAAAAAAAAAGGGGGAACAAATCTCATCACCACTGCTTTCAAAACGATGAAGGAAACCTTCGCGAGGAAACCGGCCTGTCCTAGAACCAAAAATTCGAAGATAACATCCACCAAAGCGTACTTGGCCCGCATGGTGGATTATGACGTCATCTCAGCGAAGATCTAGCTAGGAATGCAGGGTGTAAACAACCTCATCACGAACCCGTCACCCAACCAACGCATTCTGTACATCAAACTAAGTAACTATTAATAATAACAACAAAAAAAAAGTATGTCAAAAAGTTGTAACTTTGACCCTTTTTATTACGGTTTCACTTCGATAGATTACAATCTACCGAATAATAATGCGTTATATTGTAAGCAGTATGTTCGTTTGACAAACTTTCGAGAGTTTATAATCTCTCTAGGACTCTAGTTATATTACAATCTAACGTGTTTGAGAATTTTACGGTGACAGATATATTAAAGGAAGTTCCCAGGTATAGTATAGAACAAAAAAATATCGCTATCACGGGGAAAACAAGCTCTTTTCGGCTTCGTTTAGAGGTTTTTTACACCCTTTATTACAGGCATGCATTATAGTGCATGTTGTAACTGCTTTTGTAAACGGCTAAGCGCATATTACGGCCGCATATTAGTACAAAAGAGCGCGGTGTTGCTCACCTGTATGGTGCTTTTTATTCATAACTAGCTGTACCCGGCATGCGTTGCAATGCATGTTTTCCCACCTACCTAATACCTACCTACCTACCTGTCTACTTCTCACCGTTTAAACCTTCCCTGGACTACGACAAACATTTTAAAACCAAAATCAGCTCAATCGGCCCAGCCGTTCTCGAGTTTTAATCAGACTAACGAACAATTATTCATTTTTATTTATATAGATATAGTCATTGGTGCCCACTGCTGGGCAAAAGCTTGCCTTACTCTTCTCTCCTTCAACTTAGCCCTATCTATAACTGTTATTCGCCAATCTTTGAGAAAAGAGTTTATTATTTTTTCTGGGCCTGCCGCATTGCCGTTTGCTGCTCTTTGGGACCCATTGTACGGTTACTTCAACCCATCGCTCTTCCGGCTTGAGTTCCGGTACCATTCGAGCTTGGCACCCGTGTGACCTTTTGTGCAATGGTACAGTCAGCAAAACAGTTAGCTATGCAGGCAGCAATCTTCTTACGACTATTATAAATGTAAAAGTCTGTAAAGATCGATTTTTGTTTTTTCACGCAAAAACTACTGAAAGGAATTGGATGAAATTGCAAACAGATTGATTATAACCCTTTTCCATTTATAATAGTAGAAAGAAGATTGCTAGCCTGTAAAAGAGATGGCTAAACGACTGCCCCCAACATGACTAGCACAAATAGGAACCTCACACTAACCAGTAATATTTAAATATTAATTCATGAATTATTTAGTGTTTAATAATTTCTTATAACTTTCGTGAAATAATAAACATAAAAAAGTTTCTTAATTGTATTTATGCTTTGTTTTGGTTTGACTTGACAAGGTCAAGGAATACTGACAGCTAGGGAAGAGACATATTGCATTACCAAAATGCCAAATCGAATAAGTTGATTTATTTTCTGAAACTACTTAATTGATTAATTGTATCTGGTTATGCATATTACTAACACTTCAGGCGCACAATCTTAATATATACAACTTTTTCTATGGGACGAATCTTGAAATCGCGAAAAAAAAATCAGCTGTTCCCTACATTTTGACGAGTTATGCGAACATAAATGTAGGGAACAGCTGATTTTTTTTCGCGATTTCAAGGTTCGTCCCATAGAAAAAGTTGTTCAAAATGATGAGTACAATGACCCCTTTTTGGGTTTAGTATAAACAAAAAATAATGTTGTATTTTCTGTCCGTCAAGGTCGACAAAAACAATTTCTTTTTTCTTTCAGTCCATTCGATTATTTTATCGATTTCGTTACATTTTAAATCAGATTTCATCTCTACTCTATGAAAAAAAAAACGTCAGACATCGTTTGAACGCTCTGCCGTTTATTTGTACGTTGTGCTTTTTATTTTGAATTTTCATTGACCCCTCGCTTGTTTATTGGACTTATTGTTTGCTCGCCTACCTACTTCAAGTACCTTAGTGCAAAATCGCCAGTCAATAACACAATTATCAATAAAAATCGTCACAGACACATTAAAACGCCTAGATAAAAGTTTATAGCAATGTCATTGTTTGAAGTTTTTGTACCTTTGTCGTAGGAGTTGCGCGATTTTGTTTTTAGGATTGTGCAAATATTAAAAGTTCCTGAACCTTTTTAAGTTACAAAATACTAATTTCAGCTATTTAGCATTATATATTGCTAGGTACCATGTTTATACATGCGTTTTCATTGCGGGGGCAGTCGTCCATACTTCAATTTAGCCATGTCCTTTAACTGTTTTTCTGACTGTACACATATGTACGAAGAAATTTGCAAGGCTTTGCGGCTCGCCCAAACCTGCTACAGCTAATAGGTAGTCTCTTACCAATAGGGTGTTAGTCTTCACGAGGAGTTAGATAACTGAACGTCTGACTACCAGTCTTCGTTGCACAGTAACTGAGGTCCTACTCCATAACGCTTCGTCCGTATATTCGGATCTATCCGTCTCTCTCGCGCACGTCTGCAGATGAGTGTGAGTGAGAAGGACGTATAGATTAGGAATGCCACGATACGCCTTTTTGACGATACGATACCGATACCGATACTGTTATCAAAATATCGTTTATACCGATACCGATACGCTTATTGAATTAAAAAAGGAAGGTAGAATAAATAAAACACAATTAATTGATAGTTTTAGTAATCAAAATTAACATTTATAAGATTTTTATTTAAAAAACAAAGTATATTTCGCAAGTCTGTTTGAATAAGACCTGCGGTGGAAAATAGTCTCTCAGATGAGACAGAACTCATTTGGAAACTAAAGTACTTCTGCTCCATTTTTTTCAATTTGAAAAGTATCGTTGAATTTAAAAATATTGCCGATACCAATATACCGGCAAACCCGTAGTATCGCCGATGTATTGGTATCGGTATCGGATGCATCCCTAGTATAGATCCGAATATACGGACGAAGCGTTAGAGAGTAGGGCCTCTGTTATGGAGGTCAGATAGGTAGTCGCTCAATACTGACAGCTGCATCCGATTAGCCTGGAAGCCAACCTTTACAAAGAGATTAGAAGATTTTTGTATCAGCGTGGGCTGCCTAATTTACGCCATTTCATTTTATTTCTAAAATAAATAATCAAAAGAAAAAAGTTTTGTAAAGGATAGAATCTTTTAAAGAATCACGTTTCCGAGATATGAGCCATCAACAATTTCTCTCATACAATACCTGTTCGTACTGATGCCCGCATAACCCTGCATGTATTAAAATATATGTATATTCGTTTAACAAAATGGTATTCTTCTTATTTATTTATCTGTACTCTTATCAGAATGCTGTCCTATTTGACCAATAGGTTGGCTGATAGTGGTAGAGAATGCCTTGTGACATTAAGTCCATGTTATGTACCACTCTCGTACATGAAGTTTAACCTTTTGACCGCCACAGTCGTGTATAGACGACAAACCAATGTGCCTAACACGCCTCGGTCGTGACTGCGTGACAGTATTTTAAACGTAAATAATAAAACAGCATTTTTTTGTAAATTAAGTACCTTGTCTCTTCTTAATTTATTTGAAGTGAAGATTTCAACTTGAGTAACGTAAGATGACAAAAAAGAAAACCAGTCATAAAGTTCGTAAAACATAGTGCCCACGACGCCACAGTCACCATAACAGGACACGTATTGATGTAGGTAGCAGTCAATATAACAAGAATATTGACCTCGACGGCAACCCACGGTCTGAACTATGCGCTCTACAAAAGTCGAGTATTAGTTAATAATCGATTAATTTTAATGAGTGTTATGCCCATCTCTATCACAGTGTTCTATTGTCTGTGCCGGAGACGCCACAGTCGTCTATGTTTGACAGTCCCATGACGTCAAACGCGGTTTTTTCATTTAATAGAGTAGTGCATTTACTGTTATTAAATTTTATCAGTAATGGATGGTTTTTTCATTTAATAGAGTAGTGCCTTTACTGTTATTAAATTTTATCAGTAATGGATGCGGTAACCCATTATTAACCTTTTATTTAACCGCTCACGTGGGATTAATCCGACAAATAATTTCAGGTCCATGACGATATTGTCAGGGTTACGTTACGACCCTGACAAAAACGTCATGAACCAAATTAAAAAATCAGTTTAGGACCAAAATTCCACAGTTTGTTTAATGTACTTTTTATTTAATTACAAAATGATTAGAGCATTTTCCTGTTAGAATACTAGCTCTGTCTCATTTATTACATTTCCAATATCAAATAAAAATATTGAAATCAAATTACTCATGTTTTCAAAAAAAATATCCACAATATAAAACAGTATATAAGTGAAACAAAACTTACGAAAAATACGAAACTATTAAAACAGAATTCCTATTACAATTTCGATAGTGCAGAGGCGAGCAAATTAAAAAAGCCGTGCCAGTGCCAGCTACGCCGCTGTCATCATAAGGTGACAAGAAAAGTACATCATGATTGAACATAGTGCTCTGTGATGGTGTTGACTTGGTTATATCGATTGTTGTTTTGATTTGTGGATTTAACGCCGAAACTGAGACACTCATCATTATTATTTCTGACATAAAGGACAAAGCGGGATGAAATAATAACTCCTGTTTTATGTTGCTCCGGTATAGACCTTTTATTAAAAACATACCTTAATTAAAAAATAAATATACTGTTACATCGGACCTACTAGAACATTCGAGAAAGCCAGTGATTACAGTGTGTGTACGTTAGAAGTTCGAGAGCGTTCTATTATTATTAGTTTTAAAGTTAGGTAGGTACAAACTCGCGACCTATTTATACAAAGACATTAGAATTTCGACCGTACGCCTAGGGCATAAGGTTCATATTTGGTTGTTTTATACAAGTAGCTTATACCTACTACTTTTATAGGTAATACCTACCTTGTAAGTAGGTACCTACTAATCTTTTGTTAGTGTTTTTTATGACCCTCTAGAATATTCGTGGTTATTCTGGTGTGTCTGTTGGCGAGTATAAATAGAGCGCTCAGGGCCGCGACAGTCAGAGTCTGGCCACCCGGCAAACTACAGGGGCTGCCCCAAAGCCCCGAAACAGTCCGCTGGCAAGTTGGCGAATCGCGCCAACCAACGTCAGCAGAGGGAAGCTCCCTCTTCCTTCAAAGTCCCGTCAACAGTCCTCCCAGAGCGTCTCAGCCCTCAGAGGCCTTCTCCTTGGAACATGCTGAACCATCAGCAAGCGTTCCCTGCCCTCGCGAAGGGTAAACCCAACCCCCCCATGCCCGGTCTTTTGGACAACCCTGTCCCAGCGCCCACTCCTGTGGCCGCCCCTCAGGCCCCTCAGGCCCCTCCGCAAACCCGAGCTCCCGCTGCTCCTACCCGCGCTCCTGCTTCTCAGAATTCCAATCTGAATTACTTGATGAGGTTCCAACCTCTCTGCACCGCTGAGGCCGACCGCATGGTCGCTGAGCTCAAAGCGGCAACGGACCTCCAGCAGGTCGTCGACATCATTGATGCCTATCCAGTCATCAAGGCCACTCTTCGTAACCTCAACTTCGCGCCGTAATGGATATCACACCAAATCCCTCTTGCACCCAACCCCGGTCCCTTAGATTAGGTTATTTTAACGCCAATGGCATGAGAGGACAGCGCGACGAGATCGCCGCCTTCCTCCGTGACCATAACGTTGACGTTCTCCTCATCCAGGAGACGTTCCTCAAACCCAGCCACCGCGACCCCAAGATTGCCAACTACCGCATAGTTCGCAATGATAGGCTACGTTGTCACAAGGGCGGCACCCTCATTTAATTTCGCAAAGAATTGCATTGTATTCCCATCGATCCCCCTCCTTTAAAGTCCCTACTTGAGGTTTCAATCTGTCGGCTTGCTATGACCGGTCATCAACCGGTACATTTAGTTTCTGCTTATTTGGCCCCCACTAATACTTGGGAAGATCACAACCTCCTGGTTAGCGATCTCACCCTTCTTTTCGGCTTGAGCGACTCCGTGATCATCGCGGGCGATCTCAACGCCAAACACCCGGCCTGGAACAGTAGAACGACGAACCCGAGAGGGAAAGTCCTCTACGATCTAGGCCAATCTCTTAGTTTCGACGCGGTCGCTCCTATGGAGCACACGCACTATCCTGACACTGTCAGTCATCTTCCCGACGTTCTCGATATAGCGCTGCTCAAGAATGTGAACCTTCGGTTACACATGATTGAGACGTTACACGAGCTCCACTCCGATCACCGTCCAGTGCTCATGCACTTAATTCCTCGCTCGGGTATCATTGACCCCAGCCAGCCCCTTCCCACTATTCTCACTACCGACTGGAGGAAAGTAAGCGATATGCTGAAATCCGAAACGTCACCACTTCTAGATGGTATTCCCGACCATATCGTCTCAGTCGCAGACACCGAGGCTGCAATCGACTCGTTTACAGAACACGTACAATCCGTACTGAAGGATTGTTCTCGTGAAGTACCAGCGGTGAGTGATCGCCGCTGGATACTTCCCGACGATATACGTGAACTGATAACCGAGAAGAACGCGGCCATACGTGCCTACAGCTCCTGGCCCTGCGATGCGAACAAAGCTCACATGCGTTCCTTACAGCGTGCTGTAAAGAAACGCACTAGTGAGTTTCGCTCGAGTCAATGGGACAAGACGCTTAGCGAACTCGAGCCCACTCATCAAGCCTTCTGGCAGCTTCAAAGGAAGTTGCGCACCTCGGAAGAGGTCTCTTCTCCACCCCTCATACGTCCCGACAAGAGCGTCGCTTTTGACGACTCTGAAAAAGCAGAATGCTTAGCCGACAGCTTGGAATCTCAATGTTCGCCAAGCACTCTACCAGTAGACAAGCAGCACCTCGATGAGGTGGATGCAGAAGTTGAACGTAGAGCATCGCTTCCCCCTTTTGAAGATCCCGATGACCCCCTCCCCGCCATCACCCCGGAAGAGGTCAAGGATATTATAGATAAGCTTAAGCCTCGGAAAGCCCCAGGCGCCGACGGTTTCACGAATAGAGTTTTTAAAGCCCTCCCCGCTAGGCTCATAGTCCTTTTGGCTGCCATCTTCAATGGCGCCCTGAGCAATAATATTTTCCCCCAAACGTGGAAAGAGGCCACTGTTATAGGTATTCCCAAACCTGGGAAACCGAAAGCCCAGCCCTCCAGCTACAGGCCGATCAGTCTCCTGAGTGCTCTCGGCAAAATCTATGAAAGGCTTATTTATAAGCGTCTCAGAGATTATGCCGAGACAAAGGGCCTCATCCCGAAAGAACAGTTCGGCTTCAGGACCGAACATTCTTGCATACATCAAGTCCACCGCATCGTCGAACACGTTAGCGCTGGTTTCCAGCGCGGAGCGATGACGGGGGTGATGTATTTCGATATCGCGAAAGCCTTTGACAAGGTCTGGCACAACGGGCTGATATACAAGCTATACCAGCTCGGTGTGCCCGACCGTCTCGTGCTCATCTTACGAGACTTTTTGTCAAACCGTACCTTCCGCTACCGTGTGGGTAAGACGTTATCTTCTCCTCATCCGATTCGCGCCGGAGTCCCTCAGGGCTCCGTTATCTCTCCCCTCGCGTTCACGCTGTACACCAGCGACATTCCGAGGAACCAGAAGGTTCAAACAGCTCTTTTCGCTGACGACACCGCGATTTATTACACCGGCCGTTCTCCGGATAACATCCGCCGCATTCTCCAGAAAGCTGCCGACTCGCTCGGCGCTTGGTTCCGTAAGTGGAGAATAGAAGTTAATCCCGAAAAAAGCCAGGCAGTTTTATACTATAAGGCACGCCTTAAGCGTTCGCCAGGTCCCCCCATCACTATGTTCGGTAAGCCTATCCCTTGGGAAAGGCAAGCCAAGTATCTCGGAGTTATTCTGGACGACCATCTGTCGTTCAAGGCCCACATCAAAGCAGCTCGCGACCGGGCTGCCTTTGCTATGGGCCGGCTCCACTTCATGATCACTAGGAAGAGCAAATTGTCACTCAAGTGCAAATTGCGTCTTTTCACCGCAGTCATCCGCCCCATCATGACCTATGCTTGCATAGTATTCGCGCATGCCCACCCGCGTCATATCCACACGATGCAGACCTTGCAGAACCGATATCTCCGTAAGATCACCGGTGCCCCCCCTTACGTCCGTAACGATAGTCTTCACGTAGACCTCAGAATCCCCACCGTTAAGCAGTTCATGAAACGTCTTTCCAAGCGTTACTTCGACTCTGCTATTAAGCATAGGAATCCCCTAATCGCATCGGCCGCCCGGTACGACCCATCGCGTATTAGCTCCGTCCAACGTCCGCGTCACACCCTAGTCGCCCCCGACGATCCGATCACTATCTTGCAAGAGAGTAGGAAAGATACCAGTACGGTTCGCAGAGCGTACAAATACAGACCGAAAACATACCGACCTCGCCGCAGAGGTCCGGCGCGAAATCCCCGATCAATCCCTCCCCGACCCTTGCTCGAGCCAGCCCGCGACGCTGAGCCTGTAGTATTAAATCAGTCCCTAAATAAGGACAATCAGATCCAGCCTGTCCCTTTGCTGCCCCCAGCGACGCCCTAAGCCGAGGTTCGTACCCCACAGGGGGTGCCCTTAGAGCGCTGTCGCTTAGTTTATAGTTATTTTCGCCCTGGCTGGAGGCCTTAGATTCAAGGCATCCACAGGATTAGCCCGGTTAAGCAGAAGCCAGTCTTCTCAGACTGAACTGCGAGATGCCCTATCCAAAAAAAAAAAAAAAGAAAAAAAAAAAAAAAAAACGCGACAGTCAGTCTTGTTTTAGCTACACAACGAAGCGAATCGAAGTGAACTACAAGTGCGATATCTAAGCGAATAGTGATCAGTAGTGTATTTGTGATTAAGTATAAGTTGTTTTGTGATTAATAAAGTTATTGTGTTGTTTAATCGGTAGTAATTAATTTATCTCATACCCAGCTCGTAACAATACTATTTTGTAGGTATTAAAGGATGAATTCATAGCTTGGCGCCGAGAGCACGCTTTTTCGTTTTTGACGTTGCGGTCAAAAGGTTAAATAAATTAATGAATTTCCAGCTATTTATAAATACAGTTTGAATGATACAGGCTAAATAATAAGTCCATTGGAACTAGATATATTTGGCTCCCTTCAAAAGGAGCTACAAAAGATATCTTTAATAATGCAGTGGTTGTATTTCGCGGGTTCAATTCCTGCACAAACCTAGTATTTGTATGACCTACGGTTAAGGTGGAGGTCTCATTAGCACGTTGTGTTGCGAATTTGCTATGGCGGGTTCAGACCTATTCGCCCTGTACACCACGACAACGCAACGCAATAATGAGGCCTCAAATTGATTCTCTGTGACTATTTATATGTATTTGCAAGATTTGTGCATGCAAGTATAATTTCTTATCCAGGCGAAATCACCATAAAAAATCTGCTTCGTCGAACCTGCGGCCATCTTACCATAAAATCTTAATTTGTAGTTATACATGTTTAAGTAAAAGAAGATCTTCGGGCCAAAGAACGTGAAGAAAATAAGGATAAAAAGAAGAAATTACGAGGTTCTTACAAGAAGAGGACTCCTTGCAACGCTGCAACGGCGGGCGAGGCCATCGAGAAGATGTTAGCGGAGAAGAAGATCAGCTCCAAGATTAATTATGACATTCTGAAGAGTTTGGATCATCCGGGGACCACGTTACCGCCTGCGACGCCGAAGGCTGCTGTTGTTGTAGAGTGAGTTATTCATTTTATGTCAATGACATGTGCTTGATTATAGTATTCTTTCTTTACAAGTTAGAAAACGAAGTTTTATAACCCAAGACTTTCTGTTAACAAACCAACCAACAAACTTGTTAGTTTTGTTTTATTACTGTCGGTGTGAAAAAGATGGTTTATCACTAAGTTGAAAAAACGACGATAGTTCACTTCCCATGGTTACCGCTGAGCCCACCAAAATGCAACTCTAGAACTTGAACAGGAAATTCTTGTTCTCTCCTTCCGTTACAATTTTCGTCGCTGCTTTTTACCATTGAAAAATTTCCGTTGAGCAATCTTCTACTAATCTGGTCTGCTTAGTTTCCTACTTTAATATGTTTTCAGAAACAAACCAGCAACGCCAGCGACCCCATCACCAGCGGTGCCAGCGTCGCCCGTACCTCGCAAGCGCAAGAAGAAGAACCCCCCGCCCCCCGCCTCGCCCGCGCCCGCCGCGCGCACCCCCGCCCCGCCCGCACCGCCCACACCGCAACCTGTTACTGGTAACTACTTTTGCACAACGATAGTTTGGCGCGTGGCTGAAATTAGAACTATCATCTTCTTTCTTAAATTTACCAACAACGTCCCCTTGTCAATGTCATTCGACCGCCAAGCACCGCCGCCGCCGTTCAAGCACTTTTACTTCCACCAGCTTATCTGTACAGGCGGGAAAACACAGAACTAAAATAAATGTACCAAGTTTGACATATCGATGAGGATTTTCATGATACAAGTAATAGAATAGTACGGAAGAAGAAAACATGTCGCGCCGTCATATTTATTAGGATAAGGGCAAGATGATGATGATGATGATGGTTTTAAATGACACAAATGTAAAATCCTCTAAATCAATACTTAATATTATAAAGCTGAAGAGTTTTTTTGTTTGGTTGAACGCGCTAATCTTAGGAACTACCGGTTCGAATTGAAAAATTATTTGCGTTGGATAGTCCATTTATCGAGGAAGGCTATAGGCTATATTACATCACGCTATGACCAATAGGAGCGGAGCAGCAATAAGAAATGTTGCAAGCGGGAAAAAAGCTTCCGTTGAGCAGGCTATGCGTTGCGATATCAAAACTTCACGCGAACAAAGTCGCGGGCAGAAGCTAGTAAAATATAAAGCTAATAATTAAACCAAAAACACATTAAGTAATTATGCTATTGTTTTTTCTCGTTTCAGAAATTGTGGATGACTACGAAGACGAAATAGAACCGGAACCAGTTGACCTCGGCGACGAGATGTCCCTAGCGGCCATGCTGCAGAACGGACAGGACGAAGACTACTACGACTATGAGGAATATTGATATAAGCTCCGGAGTATTGGATGCTAACGATAGCTTGCTGCTTAGGATTCAATACGAATATCAGCGAATATAGTCAAGTTATATCTGAAAATATTTTGTTCGCATAAAAGAGCCGTTATTTGTGATTCCGAAATATTTGTGTTCCGAAACACATCGGGATATTCTGAAACACATCGGGATATTCTGAAACACATCGGATATTCTGAAACACATCGGGATATTCTGAAACACATCGGGATATTCTGAAACACATCGGGATATTCTGACACAAATCGGGATAATACGAAACACAAATCAGTAGCTTGAAGACAAATGCATATACTGAAAACACAATTTTTAACTTAAACATGGCTGCAATCAAACAAGAGGAATCTTCACAGATGCAGGCCAATGAATGATAGAAGACTACATATTAGTACATAATATATTATAGGTTTTCATATAACTAGAACTGGCAGAATCAGACAAATCTATTTCAGGCGACTTAATCAAAAAGCCCGTCTGCACCACAGATAACGAAATGCATTAAACGTCATTTTATCTTTGTCATCTTCAAACTAGTGACAGAAAGAACGATCTTTACGATTATTTTAACGCATGTTTTAATGAAAGAAAAAATGGTTTATACATTAATGATTGAATGTAATATGTAAGCTATGATTGAAGCTAAAATCAAACCTCGCAAATAATAATGGGACAAATGAGTTTGTATTGACGAACTATTTTACTAATAAGAATGAGAAATAATAGTGATTTCAAAATGCGATAATTAATTAAGATACATACATATTAAGAAAACCGGTTAAACTATAATTTTAAAGATAAATAAGCTAATGAGCGTTTTTGCCAAATTTTGCAGGATATAAACGTTTTGCGTAACAATGCCGAAAATATTGAAAAAAAAAACCACAATTAAAATAAAACACCAGTCTTTCCTTTATAGTGTGGTTAGTGCCTAACCTGGTGTTTTTTGCCGCCCATAGGCCTCTGACTTGGCTCAAATTGCCGTCAAGAAATGTCTTAGCATGCTGGTTTCATCACGATGTTTTCCTTCACCGACGAAAAAACCAGTGACGTGGCCGTTTTATCCAATTAGTGTTGTGAGTATTATTGTAGTGAACCTAAGTAGTTCTGTAATAGATTACTATTACGGAACTACTTAGGTACTTCCTAATATACAAGGTAGAAGGGACACCGATGCACAAACGGTTACCAGTTTACCATATTTTCAGCACATCATTCTGAAGCTCACATAGTTTTCATTTGTTATTTAAATCAGCGGTTTCATACATTTTGATCGTGTAGGTTTATAGCACTTTTGTAGAGAACAGCAGTTTTTATTTTTTAATTACCGATCGCAAATGTTTTGTGTTCAAAATGATATACTGAATATGTGGTAACCGCGTGTGCATCGGTGTCCGATCCATCCTGTATTCTAATAAATATAATTTCATTTAAATTAATAGTGTTTAATGGCCCGATTGGTGGCAATAGGCTCGCTCCCTAATGGGACTTAAATATAGCTGACGAAAGGTTTGTGTACTTTGGATTACAGGCGTTGTTATGTTAATATTAATTATTTTATAATTTATTAAAGGGCTGCCTCCATGAGCGAACGAATCGCGGCGATTCAACGTATTTCTATACGAAAATATCGCCGCGATTCTCTCACTCGTGGAGACAGTCCTTAAGCTGTCAATGTCATCACATAAATGATTTACGTGTCCTTATTTAAGACAATGTAATTTAGTTACGATTTTTTTCTACCTTGAACTAAAAAGATCTTTTAATTAGAAATAAAACTTTTAGGTAATAATCGATACTTGAAATTCAAATTTTAGATCTCAATTCTATTTTGTTGGTATTGTTACACATACCTGGGGCCTTAAAATGGCCGCTTTAACAGAATCTTAATATGATAATATGAATTACATACTTACGTTAAAATTCGTAAAATTGTCACAAACTAAGAATTCACCGTAATCAAATGGGGAAGGCCGTTAAAAGCTAATTGTAGATGGCGACACCATAGCTGGTCTCAATCTACCAATGAGGTCAAGGTATTTTAAAATATGAAATGGCATTCCTTGATTTTCAACCAATGACGATGCTTGGAACCAGCAATGCTAGCGCCATTAGTTCCACAGTGTGCATCCCCATTAACTGCGTCTGTGAGCTTTTAAGAGTTCTTACTAGAATGATTAAATGATGATTCAGTTAAAGCGGCCATTTTATACCCCACGTGTGTGGCGCAATCCTGTATTCTAGATGTTTTTTGTTTTTGTAATATTTATATGTATTGTGTAATTATGTAACGAAGCGGGATTTTTGACTCGCCGAGTTAATACTTACCGCTGCTTGTATGTACAGTCGAGGGCTTTAATTGAGAAGCCACTTTCACTACTTTCCTACGAATAGTGGCTCATCAATTAAAGTCCTCGACTGTACACCAAGCCTCGTACGTAGGGTGGCGAACAAAAAATCACATCTAGTTGAAAATACCGCGTCGTCTAAGAGAGTGACTATACTGAACAGGGAATCAACTTGAAGCCATCAGAAAGATGAAATCATGGAGGTTTACTCTCTAAATATAAAACGCGAAGTAACTAAAACTCAAGTTGATTGTGCGTCGGTAAGTGTAATTACTCCCTCAACGGGACCAAGCACGTATCCAGGGGGGGGGGGGTAGTTGTGATTTATCACCCTCTCGAAATCTGACTTATAATAAACGGGTTCATAACCATTGCGAAGTACGTAAATTATAGTACAGTGATTAGAGAGATTTTCATACAGTTCACATGTTTTTTTTATCCCCCCCCCCCCCCCCCCGATCTGGATACGTGCTTGAACGGGACTTAGTATTTGGACCCATTAATCCATTAATGGCCATTTTCAATAACTTACTGTTCGGTTTCGGTAAGTTGCTACCTCTGTCTGTTTGATATTTAAAACTGTTTGAAATATAAAAAAAAACAAATCTTAAATGTCACAGAAAAGCTTTCTTTGATCTATGAATAAAGTGACAAGTAGGTGACGCGGATAGGTTATTTCAAGCCAACTTTTTTATAGTAACACCGATAGCTACGAGACGTGGATTAACTGACAGTTAATCGTAAGTAAGTTATAGAAAACGGTCCTTAGCCAATATACACTAGTGAATTATTGTTCGGAATGTTTGAAAGCAATAGGAAAATGTACGTTTGTTGACTGATTTAATTTATTGGAATAATAACGATGTTTAGAGACAGCTAGTTTGTGTATTCAGTTACTAGAACATGGTACAGTAAGATCCAGTTTTGCTAAACTGGAGACGCGCAAGATTTGACCAATCTATTAACTGGGAAATATGAAACCGCTTGGTAAGACTGGTGTCAGACTTTTGGGGCCACTGACTACTTGAAACGACTGTCAAAGATGGACAACCTGTACAACGTTATTTTTTTGTCGTTTTAATTCCTTTCTCTTATATGCCGTAATTATAGACACAATTGAAAAGCCATTGTGTCTTATGTAGATGAAAATGAACAATGGGACCGACACTGAAATCTCGATAAAAAAATCTTTTTTTTTTCAAGATTTCGTATACGGTTCCATAGTAAACGTTGTTAATTTTCATGAGTACTATCCACCCTTAAAGTAATAAAAACGACTAAAAATAACGTTGTATACACCTCTGCTTATCTATTCGGGAATTATAGGCGCCATTTTTATGCATTGGGTCGTTTCCTACACGTCTCGGGAATGGTAAAAACCGGGCTTTACGATATCTTATTTCTAGGTAATAGTAATTGATATAATTATAATACGCTTTGCTCTTAAAGGTTAACTAGTGTAGAAAAGACAACTAGCATGTTTGTTATAGTTAAGATGTAGCTTGAGTGTTGTTAATGTGATGTAGAAAGTGTTGTAAGAGTGTTGTAGTGACGTACAGTGGGTTAGAAATGGTTAAAAGACCGCGTTCCGTATTAGGCTGTAAACGATTTGAGCGTCCATAAACTGTTCCGAATTACCGTAAGCGCGATATCGACGTCCCTTTTTTTTTTTAAGGATGGGAAATCATCTAATGACCCCCCCCACTCTGGGCGGAGCGGGAGGGAATGTCAGACTCTTACTGACTAAAAACCATCCATGTTCCTTCCTCGCCTTTTACGTTCCGGGGCCGCGGTATCTCTTTCGAACAGGCCCGCAACCCCGGCAGCCTTCGGCCCTTGCCTTGGGCCCCTCTCCTTTTGCTGACATCTCTTTGAGGCGCGCGTGGAACACGAACGCGCCGTCGACACGGCCTGTCGTCGTCGTTAGACGGCCGGACGGCTAGCTAGCCCATAGCCAGCCGTCCACAGGCCCGCATATCGATGTCCCTTGAATCGTCATAGATGACGTCATGACATGCGCCATCTTGCGATTACACCGACCATGCCCCAAATAAATATCACCATGAGCGCTGTCAAATGAACTGATGCACACAGCTCTTAGCTGTCATAATCGTGAAATTTAAATCGGAACGCAAAATATTGATGTGAGCGCTGTGAGTGAATATTGTCTAATACGGAACGCGGACAAAGAGCTCCCAGATTTAGGTAGAAGCTATAAGGTAGCCCGTGAAATTTAAACTTTCTTACGTTTTTGCAATTTGCAGGTCAGTGTTGAGGGTTGTAAGATGAATGAAATATGATTTTCGACCTTAGCAAATATGGTTTTACAAAAGTATAATCATAAACATCATCAAAACAACTGTTCCAAGTTCTTTGCACTGCAAATTGCTAAAAGTGGCCGGCCAGCACATATGGCGGAGCGCAGCGCGGAGCATTCTTCACTGTCAAACCACTATCGATATTGTCCTCATTGAAATAATATCTAAAATCAATGCATCCGAGAATGCGAATACGTGCAACCGCGCGGAGGGCACGCAGACTGTTAATTGATTTCAGATATTATAACAATGATGACAATGTCGATAATATTTTAACAGCGAAGTTTGCTCCGCTGCGCTTTGCAGTATGGGCGCCGGCCAAAAGATTTTTCGCAGGCCCCTCTTGCGCTTGTCCCTTATGTGTGAGGTTCGGCAATCATATTTTAGTATTGAGTCCATTTGTCGTGCTCAGTCTCAAACGAGGCAGTCATTAGCGAGTGCAGTCATAACTGTAATGGATATTTTAACGAAATCCAATTCTAACTCCGAAATCGGTACCATTTGAACATAATCCAAGGCCCAATTCCTATGTGAAACAAATCTAATGCACTTTCTGAAAACTCGCTCTTAAAAATCCTTCTTTATGCTCGCATCTAGAAAGCACGTCCATGCGCTTTTTGGAAATGGCTTAAATCCATATAATGTCCACATACAGTTTTCATGTTGCGCGTCAGATTGTTTATCATGTGAAATCAGAAAAAAAACAGCGCTATGAACTCCCATTTTTTCGTAGAAAAATGAAGAAAATAGTAAAATTTAAGCCAAAATAACTCTTATTGTCATAATATGAGCAAAATGTATTCAAAATAATACCTCACAGATCATTTTGAACCCACTGTACCTAGTAAATTGACATAAGTACCTTAATGAATGTGTAATAATTTCTATTAATTATTAGCTTTGAGTGTACTTCTGTACATTATTTTATAGTTTATTTGTAAGAGATGTATTATATTTTAGAGAAACAATTGTACACCAATAGCGTTATGATCTGCCTTAGACCAGGAATTTGGTTGTAATCTGACAAAATAATGTTGTTGATAAGTTCCGAGATATATCTTACATTGTATATTTAAAACCTAAAGCAATAAAGGAAATGTTTATTAATTAGTTTGTTTTCTTTTTAATAATGTTTAAAAAAAGAATATGGCTATTAGCTATATTAGCATTTTATGTATTTTTTAAATTATAAAAAAACGGCGATCTCCTTGTTGGTTGAGTTGTCGCAAGCACGACTGCTGAGCATGAGGTCCTGGGTTCAATTCCCGAGTCGGGCACGGTGTCATTAGGGTTTTCCACCAAAAATATAGGCTCGCCCCTTCATGGAACTAAAACATAAAATTTGGCGAAATGTAGGTGTAGTATTATTAGGCAGTCCTCTGCCTTACTGAACGGGAATTATGGGTCTGATGTTATGTTTAAAAAAACGGTTTCTGGTGCACATAAAAGATATGTGCAAAAATAGAATCAGCAGCAATAACCGAGTAAGTTCACAATGTTATCATCGTTCGTTACATGTTGAATAAACAATACAAAAGATATAAAGAGCTATACAGAGATATTGCTCCCAAGAACATGTCCGTCATCGAAACTCGCAAATCAATACCGGAATGTGGCGCGGTCCGCGATCGTAAACATTTTACAACTGTCATCTGATTACATCACAAGTCTGCCACGCCACACCGCAATGATAATACAAACATACAGAGTTACAGACAAGTTCAAACCTGCATAGATTGCCATTTTCCTGCCGCGCAATCGTGTCGCACCGTGTCTGACTGCCTTCCTAATGACTAAGCGCTATGCGTCAGAGTGTTAGCGCTATGTACACAGTGATACTGTGTGTCTAGCTTTGAAAAACATTTACAAGTATGGAAAAGTGCATCTAACAAAGCAAACATTAGTGCTGTTCTACATGTTTTGAGGCTTCCTGCCTTGGGGCAATCTATTTTTATCGCAGACATTGCTTGTGTATACAAAGGTGTTGTTATCTGTAAAGGTATAGGCAGAGAGATACCTAGGAGGCCGGTTAATTGCATAGACAGGCGTTCTGCTCCACTTTGTGCAATTGGCGGGAATTTATCGCCACGTAGAATTAGATATTTTGATGACGTAGATAGACTTTCTACTTATTTTATTCAACCATGACATGTTTTGCAATCTTAGAAATAATCCCTTGATCTGTCCAACTTGCCAAAGCGTATCAACCTATTATTATTCACCTTATATGATGATCAATATGATAGAGAACACAAATAAAACTTTTATCTTGATTTATTTTTCCGCGCAATCGGTAAGAACCTTGAACTGCGCAATAAATCTAGCAGGCTCGAACGTGTGCGTACGCGCAGCGGAATGTTGTTGAATTTAAAGATTTTAATTATGCAGATATTTAGTGTATGACGTCGTATAATTGTGTATGGTAAAAAAAAAATTGTGCACGCAACCATTGTGGAGAAATTCACCAAAAACTGATTCCGCTGGGCGAACGTTGTCCTGGCGGAACTTTTTTTAATCCATAGACTTTAGAAGAAAAGAGATGTGTCCAAAAATTAGTGTGTATTTGTGTGTAATTGTGTATGTATGAATAAAACTAGTGCATCCATTAACTTCGGAGAAATTCAAGTTTCCGCTACGCGAACGTTTGGCCGTTAGCTAGTTTTCATATAAAGCGCTTACATAGAGAACTGTAGATTTTTACATACGTTGTTTTGAATTTGTTTATATTTAAAAAAAAAACAGATTTAGAAAAAATCGTAGGGCTTAAAAGATAAAAATATAAACGTAAAATACGCTTATTAGGTCTTAGTTCTTAAACTATGCACTTTGGGGTCTAGATTTTCACGTTTATACAAACCTTGTAAGTGTCTGCAACATGTTGCCAAGTATCAATGATGTTCCGTTAGTAATTAAAGAGTTATAGGACAAATTTACCATGAATAGATCACTGTTTACAAAGCAGTCAAATATCACGACGTTCTAAATGAATTGCATGGTAAAATGTATGCCAATAATTAGTGTATTCATTCAAATATTCACATGCAAAATTTCATGTCATTAAATTCAGTAATTAAAGAAAAACAATTATAATACTGACGAAGCATCGAAAACCTACATAACCCGACCAAGTTCGGATGGCTACAAAAAAGCGGCCGTGCCATATATCTAAGAAACGTTCTTAACCTTCCAATATAGTATTTATTAATATGGTACAGTTGCATACACAAGCGTTAGGAAAAAATAATACCTACAATTGCATTTCTTGAATGAAAAATATTTTTTTAATAATAACGCCACTATCTACATGATCCACTAAAGTTGCAAAGAGGAACGCTAGTGCATCCTGATCCGTGAAATCTTCAATAGAAATTAGCTGTATGAATTTTGTTTGTCTTAAATAATATATTTAGATTATATCTCAAGTCTCAAGCGCATACTTAAATACAGTACCTACGTAAATAGTACCTACTTTCTGTCATAGTCAAATACATTAAAAAAGTAGGTGTACAAAAATAAACGACCTATAATCGAAACAACAATTGTGTTATCACCTATACCAATTCAATACCGGTATTATACTGTAAATTTTGGGATGTTACCTAAATATATTGCACGGCCGCTTTTTTGTAGCCATCCGAACTTGGTCGGGTTATGTAGGTTTTCGATGCTTCGTCAGTATTATTATTGTTTTTCTTTAATTACTGAATTTAATGACATGAAATTTTGCATGTGAATAGTTGAATGAATACACTAATTATTGGCATACATTTTACCATGCAATTCATTTAGAACGTCGTGATATTTGACTGCTTTGTAAACAGTGATCTATTCATGGTAAATTTGTCCTATAACTCTTTAATTACTAACGGAACATCATTGATACTTGGCAACATGTTGCAGACACTTATAAGGTTTGTATAAACGTGAAAATCTAGACCCCAAAGTGCATAGTTTAAGAACTAAGACCTAATAAGCGTATTTTACGTTTATATTTTTATCTTTTAAGCCCTACGATTTTTTCTAAATCTGTTTTTTTTTTAATATAAACAAATTCAAAACAACGTATGTAAAAATCTACAGTTCTCTATGTAAGCGCTTTATATGAAAACTAGCTAACGGCCAAACGTTCGCGTAGCGGAAACTTGAATTTCTCCGAAGTTAATGGATGCACTAGTTTTATTCATACATACACAATTACACACAAATACACACTAATTTTTGGACACATCTCTTTTCTTCTAAAGTTTAAGGATTAAAAAAAGTTCCGCCAGGACAACGTTCGCCCAGCGGAATCAGTTTTTGGTGAATTTCTCCACAATGGTTGCGTGCACAAATTTTTTTTTACCATACACAATTATACGACGTCATACACTAAATATTTGCATAATTAAAATCTTTAAATTCAACAACATTCCGCTGCGCGTACGCACACGGCTCGAACAAACCAAAAGGAGACTAATAAAACCTGTATATGCCTGTGTCCATCTGTTGTTGGCTATCTATAACTGGTACAGGATAAGTTTGATTTATTGAGACTCTGATTGGTACAAATGGTGAAATGGACTGTATACTAGTGCTCGAAACTGACAGCACTACGGCGACCGACATGTCGCTACACGAACACCCAACCCTACGCTACGATGTGAAGTCGAAGCATGTTTACCACATCAAATTTATTTCGCACCGATCCGTGCAGTGTACATAATATAAGACTTAAAAAATACATTCTAGTCAATATTTAAAGTGATAAAAATTAATATATTAAATCAAATTATTTATACTTATTATGGGTTTCTATTGCAAATCTCAGGAGCGAAAAATAAGAAAGTTTTCGAAGAGTAAACTCGTTAAAAGGGTTAAGTCGGAAAAACAATATGTTTGCTTAAAAACAAATAGAGGGAGTGTTATTGTAAATTCAGTTTATTTGCGTCTTTTGATGGACGCAAGTATTAGGTCACGGTTGAAACGGTAAGTTTTTTTGTTGTTTAATATCTCGGTTTTGGTGTGTTTTTATTATTATTTGGGCGTTGCGTTGGGCGGTAAAGGCTGTTCTGATTCGGACTGTTAGGTAGATGCTTCGCCAGCTGTCGACCTGTTTCGATTGATATGGTGATGATGATGGATTTCGCTCATTTCCGAATCAGTTCTTACAGTTATTCAACATAACTAAGCACGTATCCTGTACTTATCAGAAAAAAAACTTGCAGATTGCTGCTGTTACAGAAACACCTCTGCTTAACCTTTCTGAAAAACGGACGTGATGTTATTTATATTTTAGTTCTATGTGTACGCCAGTTAAAGCTGAAAATTAATGGTGGATTTTTTTTTTAATCTCCAGCCTTCGTCGGGTACATATGGGTAGATAAGGATTTAGATTGTAGGAATCGATGTTGTTCTGTTGAAATCAAAGGTTTTAAGATTAAATAATCTATTGCTATGTTTCAGCAAATATCTAGAAAATTAAATCAACTACCTACATAAATAATCTCGATATTTGATAGTGATTAAAATTTCATTGATTCACAATTTACGAAAAACAAAAACTTATTTTTTTTTCTACCGAATTATAAGTTTGATTTTTAATAATATTCGATATGACCATTTTCATATCGAATATTATTAAAGATTGAGAATGTACACGTCATTTAAATTACCCGGGCCAGATGGAACCGGTGTATTCAAAATTGAAACAAGTTTGGCGTGATATTCTCGACAATCATTAAATTACTTATAATGCCGGGTGCACACAGCGACATGTATCGCTGGCGAATACAAAATCTCATTTCATCTCACAAATAGATTTAGACTGACATTTTGTAGCTAATTTGGTGTGTCAATGATTCAAAAATCATTCAACAAAGCCAAAATCATTTAGTAACTGGCGCTCAAAGTCTCTGCGTGTAGAGTTTGGCCAGTGAGAGCTGTCTAAGAAAAAAGGCGGGAATTTATTATTGTTGGCGACGAGACCCTATCTTCCCACCAGAGTGCAAGTAGTGGCCATACATAGAGTATAACGTGAGTTGATCAGTTGAGTTTGTATTTTGAAAACTTGTGTTATTAACTTAGATATAGAATCTTGTTGGTTTTATGTTAACTTGGCATCCATCATAGTATTAAAGTGCAATAAGAAGGAAAACACGTAGATTAAAGTTTTTTTGTCATATAATTACGTAGGTAACTCGAAATGATGATTTTTATTTGTTGAGATATAACGTATAAATTAGGGCCAAAACGCTGGACTTGGCTTAAAACCATTTGCCACGCAAGAATTATCTAAATCGGTCCAGTAGTTTAAGAAATATAAACAACAATAAATAGTAAACATTGTGTACATCGTAAATTTCACACTCATTCTGATTCAAATCACTTTGTATGTCTTTATTTGTCAATCATAGTAAATAGAAGCTTCCTCATTGAACTTTTGATTGTTTTCGGCATTATTTTAAACAAAATCAATGTAAATATGAAACACATATTACACAAGATCAAGATGACTCAAGTACGAAACGTGTCAATTTTGTCAGTCTTCAATTATTGCCATATTAAAACATCTGAAAATAATTCGTGGGCAGCTTTCGTTGGCCAAACTCTACGCACCAAAGTAAACCACAACCACCAATAACATAAAAAATGCTATTGGTGACATTGCCCATTTTCTAAGGCGCGGGACAAACACGAGTGTATGGCGGTAGCGCGGCGCTGGTGACGTGATGGGGTGGCGCCGCCGGCGCAGCGCAGAACAGGCGCGCTAATGGCGCCGAAATGGCGTGGCGCGGGCGCATTCTAGTCTTTAAAGTCTCAAAAATGTTGCGATCACGTCTATTTGTCAATGCACCCAATGGCATGATGGGACTGTTGTCAATTTATTATCCTAATTTTGACAAATTTTTAAGCAATTTTAATCTAACTTAATTTGCTAAAAGTAAAATTATATCTAAGAGCTCGTCCATTGAATTGTTTAGTTTTGAATGTTTTTTTTTTCGGCTAATATCAAGAGTGTGGAACAGGTTTTAGGAATCGAGCATCCAGCATTTGGTCATCTACAGCACAGTGGTGAGAATGTCAGTTCGAGTCGCAGCTAAATTCGTTAGGTTGGCTAAATTGACACCACTAACTTTGAAACCAAGTGATAATGTGGACGTTAATTTCCCGGGAACAAGCTTGAAAAACACAACTTCATGAATTATTTATTTTTAGTTATATTGCGAACAAAGCGATATTTTTAGATTAGAAAAGAAACGATATCGCTTTATTAAGAACTTTATTTACCTTTCTTTGCGGAATGTTGGCATTGATGTAATGTTTTCGTCGTCGGTGCACACTGTTGTGAAGTTCGCGCTGTTGTAATCTAAAAACACATTTTAGTTTTAGTTTGTGTTTATGATATTTGATGTTCATCAAAGTGGAGTGCGAATTATTCGAAGTTAGTGAAATAATGAAGAAAAGTGTGTTTATCGCTTTGTAGCGATGTGTGAATTTCCTAAATTGAATTGCTGGTGATATAATAAAATTCATGGTGTTTCCGATATTGTTAGTGCCGTTTGTAAAGTATAGTTCGAATCATAGGGTCCACAAACGAGGAGACGGATTCTATCATGGTCGTAAAACGGTAAGTTTTTATCTACAACGTGGTGCCTTTTACATTATGTTTAGTAATCATTATTGGTCAGATTTGCGTAAAAATCAAATGCTTTGTTTCATGGGTGGGATGTGTATGTTCTACAAAGTAGACCGAATGTTTGCTATCTATAGGCAATTCTAGTCGCTTAGATAGATATTTTTGTTTGTTTATGTTTGGTAGTAATTCGCAGAATTTGAAAGGATTCCTGATTTCTAGTGTGAAATTGTTTCCTATTTTGACTGACCATGCGTTTTGTTGCACGTATTGAAAAGCGAAACTTGATTACGATGCGTTTTTGTCTAAATTATTATCGATTAAAAGAAGTATAAAAACTTGAAGTATTTTGTTTGTTTCTTAGCCCTGTTAAGAAAAAAAAACAGAATCAATACAATACAGCTGCAGACACTCAAGATGCTTAAAAATCTTGAACAAAACATCCATGAAACATAAATTTTATACTACCCTTATAATTTATTATATTCTACATGTATTTTGTTAAAAACAAGTATATTTCACTTAATGATAAAATACACAGAACAGGAAATGAACACAAATAACAGTAGTACACAAGTTATTCAGGTTTGTATGTCAATTAACATGCAGATCAGACAATGAATCAGTTCTACCTACAAGAACAAACATCCTACATTTTTTTTTTTTTCTATTGAATTAGTTTATTCTTTTATTCATGTAATTACTTAGTGACAGGTCCACAGCTGAATGGTTATAATTTATATTTAATTAAATGTTATGATACTGGCCATCAAAATAAATGTAAATGTAAATACTGGCTAAAATAAAAATTCTTCAGCATTCCGTTTTTGAAAGCCTATTTATTTAAACCTGTTAGCAAATGTCATGTTAATTACATCCAGCCAGTCACAACACATAACATGTGATTTACAGCCTGTTTACTGATTCCGAAATTCTATGAAGTTTAAATTTCCTTTTTATTGTTGTTCTTGTGATGCAGCATTTTATAATATTTCAAATGATATTGTTTAAAAAGTTAATTGTGATACTATCTAGGAATATTCAATTGCCTACAGTCCATGAAATAAGTCACATAGGCTTTTCCTTTGTAGATCTAGAAAGTATTATTATAAAAAGAAAGTAATTAATATAAAAGTGAAGTTATTCCCACAGTTAGATAGAGCATAAAATCAAAATCAAAGCATTTATTTCAAGTAGGCCAATAACAGGCACTTTTGAATTATCGAAACAAAGATGAAAATTAAATGTAGCTACAGTCCCAGTCACAAGACATAAAAACTGTGAAAGTACTGTAGTTGCCCATTCCCTAACGTAAATCTCTATGGAGAAGAATGGGCAAGAAACTCCATAAAAATATCTAATGGTACACCCATATTTTCTGGTTCAATAAAAAGTAGTGTCTTTCTTTTTTTTTAATGTAAATCATACCCTACATAAATACATAGTACTCTGCAGTTGATGCTATTTTTTTATCATAGGTATAACTCAGCTTGATTCATTCAGTATGTAATAAATGTATGTACCTAATTAAGGAGTGTCTTGTGGTTTAGTCCTTTATAAACCAATTGTAAAAGTCAGAACATCATTAAGCTATGTCATACATTTGGAAGGAAATCCATGTAGTAATCAGTTTAAAACAGGAAACATATCTGTTTAAAACAATTAAGTAAGTAGATCAAGAATGAGATCAAGGCAGTGATAAAACTGATTATCACCTAATTGGACAGAACATCCTTTCAAATCAGTTTCAACATTCAAATTAAGACCTCCATTTTTAGGTCATTCCCCTTGTATTGTAAAAAAAAGCTGTGATATTCTCAATATAAAAAAAACATTTCAAGTTTTTTTTTGTTACAAATAATCTTGGACAGTGGCCAGTGTCCAAGATTATTTAAAAACCCAGCTGAATTTACCCCAAAACATTTGTTTTACTTTACGACATTTCACTTCTTGCTTTGCCCCGGTATAGATAATACCGGGGCAAAGATGTCCCCCCAAGTTCTTACAAAACTAAGCTTTTTTCGCGCCAATCTGTAATCAGTTCCTGCAGTACGCATCCTGGTCATCTTGTTACCACTTCCGGGGTTGGCCTCGGGGTACCACCCATCTTCAGGTACATATTGTTTGCATTTTGGAGAAAATGATGACATTAAATCAACTCTGACCCAAATGAACAACTTAAAGTATTAAATAAAATTAAGAACCTACATTTAAAACTGCCTTTAAATTTTTCATGTCAAGATTATAATTAATACATTGATAAGTATTTCGTCACTACGGGATCGAGGTCAACGTCTAATCAATGTCAATCATTCCTCACTTATCAATCAAAGCTGTGTATGGGTAGAAATTATTCAAAATACGTCTTCAAGTTGATGTCCGTAGTACGCATGTATCTTCCGTCCTATGATGTTTTGTAAATAAGGCAAGTGTCATAATTATCTTGTACCTACCTACCTACACTATTACACACAAGGAATCTACCTAGCCATCAATGTTTTGTATAGCTGGAGAGGCTATTCCGATTTATCGGCGGTAAAGATAATCCCTTACCGCGAATTTATCTAACTTAAACACACACTTTCGCCATTATTCTCAATCCGGCTTAAACGTAGGACCTCGCGAGAAGCGACCATTCACCTAGGTGAATTTTATTTGTTTGACCTTTAAAACCTTCACATTGTAATGGCCTTCTTTGTTTAACGCTTACATTGTTACCAATTAGACTCCAAAGTTCTTACAATTTTTAAATCGTTTGTAAACTCATTATGTACAAGATAATAATCGTTTGTACGGCTTCCTTAATAACAATAGTTATTTAGGAACTTATTAAATTACGTGCCGATCCTTGTATCTGTCGTGGCCTTGCGTGCTTCTATTGCGTCGCTAGTATTCAAGTACAGACCGCCATTAATGTTTTTCTTACGTTGTTATCTCAGCCTGTCGACGACCTCTGCCTTCGTCAAGTTTATGGTTCATCCAGACAAAGGAATCCACAGACTCCTTGTTAAGAGGATTGAAACAAGTAAATTCAATCGTTGTTTACTTTTATTGACTACAAACAAACATTTAAGCCCGTTTAGGTACTCGAAGTATGACGTTTACACTTGAGTTTTATTTTTAACGAAACCTGTGCGTTGAACAAAGCCCTGGCTTTAGCATGGAGCCCTCTTCTAACCCTCGCTCATTAAAGTTTCATCTTGGGCGGGCCACGACCCACTCGCTTTGCTGATTGTGCGAAATATGTGTCGCAGAAAGACTCGGTAAAATGTTTAGAAGCTATGGTAAATGTGTCTCAAACATTAAATAAATAAGTATCGCTGGACATTACACACAGAGCCATCTAGTGCCACACTAAGCAAGGCTTGTGTCGTGGTCACTGGTGGGATTCGAATCCGTGATCCTAAGAACGTAAGGCAGTCTCACTACCGCTGCGCCATTCGGGTCGTCGATTATAAAACACTACTTCCCAGAATCCATTTATCATTATTTGACGAGCTAAATGGATATCTCCTTTGGATTACGCAGGACCTGGTTCCCGGGAGTACATCCAAGTTCCTAAGAAATTGGACACAAGTAACACTTAAATTAGTAATTCCGGTTTCATAGTGCATTACTTAACTTTTTGCAATATCTGATATGGATGTACCTACTTAAGTACCTACCTCTGAGTAATCTGTAATTCAGTAGAAATTATTTCGTAATTTTGCTTTGTATGGTGATAAATTGAGAGCAGTTCCGAGAAGGCTTGTTCAGGTAGCCACCTGTTTCACGTTCACAGACCCCACAGGTTTACCTGGTACCGCTGTTCACTGATCCCTACCTCACACGAATTTACACGTCCTTTCCATAAATGACTTGCGAATTACCCATCCATGGCAAAAAGATACAATTTCCTACGGGAAATGTACTAGAGCGGAATTCCACTTTAGTATGCCATTTTGTTGGAGCACTATAAAATCAGAGGCGAGGGATGGAATGGGAGCTACTTAGCAAGCTGAGCCGAGTTAAAGCCATGTCTAGACGTCATTATATTTATCAAAGTAATGCACGTTTTGCTAGCGCGCAGCTATTCTTGATGTCGCTCTAAACTACAACTTATGCTTCATATTCATAAGTTACGTGTATTTTACTAAGGATTAAGGAAAAAAATACTTTAGTATGACACCCGAATTGACCGAATTTACATCAAAACATTTATGAAAATAGATTTTTAATAAAAATTGCGGTTTGACGCTAAAAGCTTACTCATAAACATTGAACGCGTAAAACCCCTCGGTTAGTCTGTCATGGCCGAGATAACGGTTCCAATGATTCAATAAGAAAAGGAAAAACTGTAAATCATACAAAAATAAGGTCATGTTTCTGTGTAAGAATATTGTATGCGTAACTGTTATGTTTTTTTTACTATACTTTTATTGGAAACCCATAAAAATTACCTATAAAACATAATTTCGCTTTTTTATTACAGACCAAACTCTCGGTGTGATGTAAGAGTTTTCTGTATTCTATGTTTCATAGAATACAGAAAACTGTAACGGATAAACATCACAAAAGTTCTTTTTATCACATTCAAAAAAACTATTTCTAATGATCCTCCTAAACAATTATGGGCGAACGTTCTTCGGCACCTGCCTTAGACACCCCAGTCCCCAGAGTTGGCGTGTTGGCTCACACCTGCGCGACAGATGTGTTTATCTTTACCATAGAAAGAGACCCCCTATACCCATTTCCTACAAGCAAATTGCTATTTCTGGGCTTAGAAACAAGAGAGTGCAGTTAAAAGCTGCCATTTGCAAAGGTCGGCATTGAATTCTTAAATAGCTAATTAAATTAATGCACCCCTCTTTCGGAACTTCAGACCGGGCACGTGCCATGCTCTTATGGTAATACTATAGAATAAAGGAGTCGCTTTCAACGATTTAATGTAATAGTCAGGCAATCGATTGAATTTGGTCGCTTATTCGGAAGGTCACCCCTCCAAATGCTGCGTGAGCGCATGGCCGCATGCGAGTGCCGACATGTTACGGTTCGCTGACCGCATGGCATCACTTGGCCTCGTTCGTTGCATAGAACTGCCAATTTTTTCCGGTAATTTAAGATGTGTCAAATTATGAAGTTGTTGAAAGGCGATACATTTTTATTATCTAGTCCCATGTCGGTATTAAATTTAGTGAGAATGTAATTACATCTGGATATGTTAACATTTGCATAACTGAAACTTAAACTACTCTAAATACAGGCAAGTGGTCAACATCGAGAGTAACAGCGTCACTGCAGTAAACTCTTGTTCCAAAACTGATTGTACACGTATTCACACACGTGGGTCTCATGTGCATTCAACCGCCCATCCTTCCTGCTTATTGCCAGACCTGGTTTTGTGGTTTTCCACAACCAAGTATTTCCTTCGGCTTTGAAAACGAGTTTCTGTTCACAAGGCGCTTGCATTTCAGCCAGATAGGGAAGACTTCTTTTATTTATTTTGTAGATCTTACAACTGCTCCAAATCCACTATTTGATTTGGCAAGATAATATACTTTGTACCGACTGTAGTCAAGAAGGTTAACCACTAGTTAACAATCCCAACGTTAATCACACGTTCATTGACAGCCAATATATCGCAAGAGTCAGCGCCTACAAGCAATTGCTGTATTTACGGCTATACTGTTATATTTGACAGATTTATTGATCTATAAGCTTCGCAAAATTTTGCGAGTACCATGGATGAGGTATAACTAAGGTCCATGTTCACCGAAAAGATAACAGTCTGATTATCTAAAACAGCTGTTTAAAACGCATTTTTGTACAACATGCCACAGTGACAGCTGTTTTTAGATAATCAGACGCTTATTTTTTCGGTGAACATGGACCTAAGGCTGTGATGAAAGATTCAAAACATTTTGGTAAACATGACTGTGTCCGTCAAGTTATACTAAAGTTTCGTCTTCTTCGCATTCAGCAAAAGTTCAGTATCTTACACTCCATCGTCGCATTTTCTATTTTTTCATTCTATACTAGAAATGCGCTTCGTCATCATCAAATTAGCTGGCTTCAAACGTCAAGTCCTGACCGTTGTCCTCCTAAACTGCTAAGAAACGGTTTACCAGTTTTGGCAAACGGGTCGATAATTGCAGTTTGTTTTTGGCAAGTAACTTTGTCACAATTGACCATCACATGATGGATTCTCATCGTCGTTGATACAAAATAGGTATAGAATAAAAGATTTGGTTTTTTTTTGGCGCTTTAGACAAAACTAACACAACGGCCTTGGCTAGATCTACTATGACATTAAAGAACTGGTTAAAATTAATATCGGATGGAGTAAAATCGTATCGATCTTGACATCGAAATCCCCGCTGTGCTGATAATTTATCTTCAAGATGATTGGAACCATTACCCACTTCCGTCCTCCGAGCATTACACGTTATGATATAAACGCTTTGATTTCCTCCAGATGTTTTTTCATTTGAATGCAATGTTGATCGAATTCGTATCATTGTCATTCATCCCCGTCTTCCGATTGTTTAATTTTCCGTTGACCGTATTCATTAACGTTGTTGCGTTTCAATACTCAGTAACTGTTTCCTTTGCTGTTGTCTTATGGCTTTGCTCAGTTTTATGCTTCGGCGCAGGTGTAGAATTAAATCCTAAACAGACAATGAACAAACGGTTCGATTTCCAAGCAGGGTTGCTTGGAAATCGAACCGTTTTGAATTCTTCCGATCCAATTAATTTCATCGCATCAGTTGAACCGAGAGAACCGCGCTCTGGAAGTAGGATATTGGGAAGTATTTTTGAGATTTCCGATGTAAGGCAAATTTTTTACTTGCCTATTATTTAACTTCGTGTATGACTCATTGTGGAGTAATTGGTAGCCAGTTCCCACGACCCAAGTCTTATGATTCAGTGTGTTTTGCCCGGAATTTATGAATTTACTAATACTCTACCCTCAATTGCAATATAAACTATTTTATAGCAATCTGATGGTCCTACGGCAGCCAATAAAAGCGAATCTGCCCGTTTAGCTACGTGCTATATCATCAGATATCGGCCCAACGTTCAGGTGTGTCATCAAATCAGAAGCAGACATAAATCGCTTCGTGTCCGGATAGAGCTTCGATTCAAAGTAATTTCCGCCTCTTGTAAAAAATGACCGTTGGATCATCGACCGTTGCCCATTGGCAGTTGATTACACTTTATGACTACACTTATACCTTTGCCTATGTTTTTATCCGTCGAGTTATAAACATACCTTTTGCATTACAGTCTCCATTCCCATAAAGGACTCTTGTCAATTTAATGTCCTTTGTGCCACAATCAGCTCTGCAGAGCGTTGCACAAAGGTTTATATTGTACTTTTATGAGTGCTCTTTTTTTGTCCACTTCAACGGCACTAAATTGAGGTGCACTGAGAGGAAAATATGAATCCATTAAATGATGCACTTGCTGCACGCAACAGAAGAGCCGAAAATAAATCTTATTCCTTCGGCATGACTCAAATTAAATTAGATATTCAATCAAACAGCGGGAGTGGGACGGCCTAGCAGGTGGTCAGGGTAAGTGTTAGTAGGATCTGAATACACGAGAGCTTAGTCTTGAGATCGTGACTACGGATGGTGAAAGTATACATACCAGCACAATAAGGGATTCAATAGCACAAAAAGATGTAATTTTCATTCTGTTTCGAGAGTATCTTCATTGAAACCATATACAGAACTGGTTTAGGCCCCGGGATCAAGACGCGTCCAAATTGAGTAGGTGTAGGTACTGTATCATATGGCCGCACTATCATGCGTTTGTCGTTTATAAGAAATGAGTCAACGAAATTCTCGTCGTGTAGGAGTGATTCTTCGTAAACTTCCGGCGTTCCCACATTCGCCGCATTTGGTGTGTTGCGGCAAAACCGGATGCAACGTAGCCTTTTATCGCCACGTGCTTGGTGTGCCGAACAGTCAGTACTATAGGCCATCGTCACCCCTGTGACGTGAATCACCTCCGTAGTAATTCTTAGAAATATCACTACGATAACACTTACAAACCTATTGTGTGCTACGATTTACTTCTTAATTATTTTCCTCAATCAAACCACCAAATCAAAATGGAATCAGATCAAAAATCGTAACAGACAAAGGCGAGACAAGCGGAAGAATCATGCGGAAAAATTACAGCTCGACATGCAAATGAAGTTAATTGCTAGTGTCACGAATCAACCGCCACACGTTTTTATGTAATACTTGAAACAAGGAACAATTACAATCTAGATTGATTATCTGGCAGTGGGTGCTTAAAAGCAGTGATTGTATTTTTTAAAGCAATAGAAAATCTCGCCGCCTTTGTTTCAAATGATTTAATATTCCAAATCGACAATGGACCGTCCAGAGAGTGTTATTATTTAAATGTTGGCCCTCGGTAATTGTGGGTCGGCATTAGATAGATGAGTGTCCTATCGCGGAGCCAGGAGAGAAGGGGGTGGCGGCGGGAGGCGGAGGGCTTTGACCCCGTGCCCGTAATCAGGGACGCTGTGGTCGGCGCTGTCCTTGCTATCCTCCGTCTCGTTCAATGTGTAACGTTTTTATGAACAACGCCATTATTAGATACCAATTCTTTTGTTTTGTTCAACAACACTGATATAATTAGTATCTAATCGGTCAGAGCTCATAACAAAAGCGATAGTTGAACTGTGCCATCGGCAGGTACTTCGACTGAAAGTATGTGTTTAGAGATAGACTGCCCTAGTTCGCAGACGATAAGTTATCGTGGATGCGATCGATAGCACTCAAAGCACTAAGTTGCCTTTAGGCCGGAGAACCTATGATTGCAAAACATGAGTCGTCGACTAATTGCTTCATAGACGTAAATAGAGAGTTACGAACGTTTTATTGTTTTAATAATTCTAAGTTTATGTGGCTTGCGTAAGTGTCGGTGCATCGAACGCAACCGGTTCTGGCGAGCGTGGTTATAATTTACCACTAATCTTGACCCACAGCTGTCTCGAACCAGTTTCTCGGGTTGATCCAAAGGCTTGACCCGTCATATCAATAAGATCTGTTGGGCGGAAGTACATGCATACTGAATAAAACTTGTGGGTGGTAATCCTGTTGATGACTATCCCGACAAAGCTTGGCTTATTAAAACATGATTCCCTCTTAGCTATCTGATTGTTTACGTTTTTAATGCAGCTGTTAGTGCATTATGAACGTAGTTAACAACACTTTGTGCACTTCCTTTTGTTCTTCTATTAATGGATCTTAGTAAGTTTGTTTAAATTGTTTTTTTGTATTGTTCCAGTGCTGCGGACAGTGCGGACTCACCAATACTGGAGGAAGCTGGCGAGAGCGGCTCGGAACAGAAGCCAAAACCTCTCATCAAATATGGAGAACTCGTTATACTCGGGTGAGCATTGTCTTCTTTTGTTTTACGACCTTCGTCTGTCCACTAGATGCTTGACACTTGAGTGCGTTGTAAGAACAAAAACTTGATACTTTTGACGACCGGAAAACTTATCTGATAAAAGTTGTTGTGTTGTTTCCTCTTCAGATCCAATCAATTTAGTAACTGTCCTGACAATAGCCTCACGGCCCCTGGGGACACACCCAGATTGTATTTCTATAGTACTTCCGTGAAAACGTCTGGCAATGTCCCGTTCCATTTAATATTAAAATTCCCCAGAGAGGCTCTGCGTGTCGAACCCATGTCTGTACTCCTCTTAAGGGCCGGCTTCAAAGGGAGAAAGTCCGAAAATTTATAAGGCGGCAATAATATTGTGAGATGCTAATCAGAACGTAAGAGGCAACGAACTCTTGTTTATAACTTTATTGTAAGTATAGTGGGCTCTTTGAGTCTCCGTCTAGCAAAAGAGCCGCTTGATAAGGAAAAGATAAATGGTTGTGTCGCAACATTCAGCTGCTTGCACACTGAATAAGGCAACTAATCACATCACAGAAATCAGAATACAATATCAGGAAGAAGCCTGTTCAATCGCCTTCCAATTATCTTGCTTAGAATATGGTACGATTCGTTGGAAGCGTGGTCCTTGTATGCAAAGAGAAGGGTCTTTTCAATTCAATTTACTACTAACTTGTCTACGGTTTTAACTGTTTCAAGTACTGTGTACAACAGTGTAGCTCTAACTGGGACGTACAATCGTTAAACTTGTAGAAACTCAACCAAAGTAAGGACTGTTACATCAACATAAGCAATCTGAAAGAGAATTTTAGCCTTTACTGCTAAGTGCTGACCAATTCACGAATAGACTTGTCAATTATCATAGTCTATTTTCGAATGCTACTATGTTTACTTATCGAATATTATATTATTTGGGTCACTGTAGTAAGTTGGTCGATAAAATTCTAAACTTTGCTCGATATCATGCACTCATAAAACTAATTGGCGACATGATTTAAACTGATTTAGCTGGTTCGTAGTCTCTAGTCAGTATTCCTCACTATCCTTTGTCCGGTAATCTACTTGTAGAATAACAAGGTTACCAAGCGTGTGCACGGCAGAAGATGCGACCGGTATATACCTAGTACATGTCTACGGAGATACGCAGTAATGGTAGGTTAGTTCGTCTCGCCACAGAGTAGGCCTGAATGGAGTGCGAATGTATGCAAGCCCCTGAGGTACACTAGCTTGATCCCCAACCACTAGCAGTTCTGCATAAACCGAACGACAGGGGGACAGTTCCCTGTCGTTTAATCTATGCAGAACTGCCATGGTGGACTGGTTTGGTTGATGCTAGTCTGTGTGCAGCATAGCTATGATAGCGTCTTGTCCGCGATATTTTTAGCATGCATGAATTCTCGTATTTTGCATGTGTTCGCACGCAAAATTCAATTCAGAAGAAATTATAAGCTAGAGCAAATACAATATCTTTCGTTAGGATTACTAATTAGGATCACGATACATCTCACACTAGGATCTAGAACATGTCATTCCATTCAGGCTGCGTAGAAAACAGAAGGTCCATGAGACTAGATTATAGCATAAGTACAAACAGTTTATTGCTACTCCATTTAATTTGTTCTCCGTGGTTTGCACTCTGCACATTCCCAGGTCTATAACACGATCAGAAATCACAATGCAAGTTGAAATGAGTTTTTTTTCTGAGCAATAGTTTTTACGCTTGTAAATCTCCTCTTGTGTTTGATTGAGATGTTTGATGTAAAAACTGTATTGCATACGCTTCGATTAATCATCATTCCTTTAATTTTAGAAACCGACTCCAACATAGTTTGGGAAAAGGCTAGGCAGATGATGATGATGATGAATTGGCAATGGCATGACAATAAATGTGCTTTCCATGACTTCCACAAAAGTCTCATGATTCTTAGAAACTATAAAGTCACCCCTAAAATAATACCACAAAAGTAGGTAATTTATTGATGTGACATCTCACATCAGTGCCATATTTCACGCGAGCAATAAATCTAAGCGATATTAACCATTAAACATATGGTACCAAATATACATTCGTCGTAATCTTCCCTCTGACCTCGAAACGTACACCGTTTTTGTGAATGTCACCCTCTAAAAGCATTACATTACACGACGAGCAGTATCAATCACATATCGTGATTAATTGCAGTAATGGTACACTGTAAATACCTAGTTCCCTATTACATGCATGAATGTTGGCAACATTACATCACTTGAACAGATTTTATTGCCAACCCACAGACGTTTCCGGTCTCAATTTGATTGGAGTTCCGTCTATACGTCTGGATTTAATGATTTGAGGTGTCTGCGATAACAGCTTGCCTGATAAAAGTAATAAATATTATTGTGTTTCCAAGACGATTCCTTTGTTCGTCTTTTACTCGTTTGTCCACGTTTATTTTCTTGTTCTTTGTGTGTGGTGTTCCTCAGGGCTTTACCCTAGGGCCACATTTACTGGGCTGCGAAGAAAACTACTCTTGTTACTATAAGTATGGTCATTATATATTTTAAATGTCACATATTCGGTGTCTGCTAGTCGTTATCGAAGCCACAAAAGTGCAACCCTAGCATTAAGGATAGAACTGAAACCACACGAAACAATATACTTAAGTCTTTCATTACAGGTACATTTAATAGCTAGTATTGGTAATAATGCTACTTCAAATGTCCCGTAAAACGTTTTACGGGTTTTCCTAAGACAAACGGGTGAAAGTGAAGCTCTGTCCCTACAATAAAACAGAAACAAAGCAAATAAACATTAATTTTACGACACTGCGCAGATTGTTTTGTAAAACGGTTTGCCAATTTCGAATGTAATGAATGTTTGATTCTAATTACGGTTAGGTTATACGTGAAATTGAACGTGAGTATTCATTAGTTGATTAAGTACTATGTGATCATTATAAATACAATTGAAACGTCTGTTTGTTTTACAAAATAACAGTGTTTAACTAAATGCATTAAAATTCTGAAAGTATTAGACAGATTCAAGACAATTTTTATTTTTTGATTGTGTTCTTATTCTTATCCTTTACCGGCTGGACCGATATTGACCTGTTACTGGCGGATAGCTGATGTTTTATGGAGTAAGTTTTGTTTTAGAGAAAGGATTAGCTCTCCGTGCAAAAAAAAAAAAACTTTAAATCGTTAACAAAATAATCGTCAACCTAATAATTTCATGCGGTCGGAGGTCGTGGGCACAGCTGGGTATGTCTTCACCGATCACAGTATCAGATCACGTTGCCCACGGATCACAGCGAATTGTATCCACTGATATCGTTATCCGTTTCCCTCGTTATATATAAAAGGGAATCCATATAATATCTTGAATGCGAAAGTAACGTAAAGTGCAGTTACCATTTTACCGGCTGACCTGGATTCATCCTGGAGAAAAACTTAGGATACTTTGGTATGTTGCTTAATATTATCTATCATCATCTGCCTCATCCAGGTTATTCCCCCGACGGCAACTATGTCGTCTGCCCATCTCGCCGCCGGACGACCCACGTTCCTTTTTCCGTTTCTTGGACACCATTCGGTGACAGCCTTGTTCCACCTGTCATCCCTGCGCCTTGCTAGGTGTCCTGCCCAACCCCATTTGAGCTCCGTAACGCGATTACCAATATCGAAAACTTTTGTTGCTTATCTATACTACCTAATCTATACTAATATTGTAAAGCAGAAGAGTTTGTTTGTTTGGTTGAACGCGCTAATCTCAGGAACGACTGGTTCAAATTGTTTTTTTTTTGTTTTGGATAGTCCATTTATCGAGGAAGGTTTTAGGCTATATAATATCACGCTACGAGCATTAGGAGCGGAGCAGGAATGAAAAATGTTGCAAAAACGGTTTTTTTTATTTCCTTTCGTTTTTCTCATAAGTGACGCAGACGGAGTTGCGTGGGTCAGCTAGTATTACATATTAAGAGGAAAGATTTGTATGTAACGAATAAACTTAAGAACTACTGAACCTATTTGAAAAATTCTTTCAGCGATGGACAGCTAAATTATCAGCGAGTAACATAGGATATATTTTATCCCCGTACTCCCACTGAAACGGGAATTATGTGGGTGGCAACGCGTGACGTCCGGTAGTGACGGATAAATTCTTGAAATGCTGAAATTCTAGTGAATTACAAGGGCGAAGCCGCGAGATAAAGCTAGTCAGTTGATAATAAAGTACTAAGTAATACTTCTTTGTTCTGCCTCCTAATGAGTCGTTCATCTATGACTAATTATAATAACCAAATAATTTCTTAGAAATTATCTTGTTTGTCTTACCAAAACAACAACGGAATAGCTAATAGCTTAGTCTAGATATAAATAATCATAGTTTTTGTACTATATCTTATTATTTTTGTTCCACATAAAATAACCAAGAAATTTTTAATCACTGTTGTTGACATTTTATCTTTTTTTCTTCCGTGTTGTGGAAACAAAATGATTTATTATTGTATTATAATTATATTGTTTAATTTATAATAGTGCCTTCATCTTTGTATGTCTCTTTTCTTCCATATCAGGTGATATACATGACAACTTCGTGCGATTATTAAGACGCCCGGAGCATGCGTACTTAGTTCTTACAAAACAAAAAAAAACAGATTATTATGGGGTATCATATTACTTACTCAGTACTAACTGGGATGTGGAGGTCAGATGAGCAGTCGCTCCATGTAAAATACTGGTATCCAGCTGCATCCAGTTAGACTGGAAGCCGACCCCAACATATTTGGGAAAAGGCTAGGCAGATTATGATCAGTCAAAAGTATTTATTTCGATTGGATTATAGAACATCTAGGTTTCCAAATATATTTTGAATCGATAGATACAGATACGGAGGTCTATAGTGCCTATTAGGTGTATAAAAATCAAGGTCCTGAGGCAACACAATAGAAAGGTATGGGCAAATTTAGAATTTCGCGAAAACTTATAAAAGCACCATAATTTACCTTAATTTTCAACATTTTTTTTATAGTTTATCCCGGTTATTCTTACGGACGTGATAATTTTGGACATACAGATGGGCCATGCCGTAGGCGGAAGCCAGTCTTCAATAAGCTTCATTATCTTGTTTGTAAACAGTGAAATACGTAAGAGGATCCTGTTACTAATGATGTAGACTGGACAGTGGACAGCCCTTTGTCTCCTAATGACTAAACCGGTGGGCAGACTACTTCTGTGCCGATAAACACACGACCACGTACCCCATACAATATTAGGTGCTTTTCTTGATACCTGCTGTGCAAGTTTTATAGCAATTACCGTATAATTGTCTCACTGTTAGACTTTTCTTAGTTTTCGCACTCAATATACGACGTGCGACGTGCTTAGGACGTGGAACTGCGGACACCAGCCCGTTATAAAATACAACAGAAAAGAACCTCCTCGGAGAAGAGAGGCTTTCTGGAGGGGCATAGATAAGCACTCTTGCGCATTGTGTGTGCCTCTTTTTAAACGGTTTTATTTCAAGTCTAGATTTCCTTATAGTTTTTCCTTATCTTGTCCGCTTAAAGAGACACCTTAAAATATGCAATCAGTCATTGCACGATAAAATGTTACACAACTTTAATGTTCTATTGTTAGTGAAGAGGTTTTGGCTGAAGAGTCCTTATTCTATCAGCCACTTAAAGTGAGGGGGTTCACCGAGTAGCAAACACACTATGATTGACACTTTGGCAACCCCTGCAAAGGGTTGCATAGAAAACTTATCAGAAAAGATTTCCGGATCATAAACAAAGACCAGAATTCTCAAACCTGCTTTAAGTATCCCTAAGTTTATGAAGGCTTCCGATTACTTCAGTGTCTTTTCCAAAACTGATTTATTTACCTTTCTGTTAATGGTCTTAACATTTAGGTCGCCAGGTTTACTCATTTCTGGTGTAAAAGTTTAAAAAGTTAAGTTTACTCATTTCTGGTGTAAAAGTTTAGATACCGGGGATGCGGCGTTTTGGGCCAATATCTGTCAGTACTAACTGGGTTGTGGAGGTCAGTAGCTCCACGTAAAATACTGGTATTCTCCTGCATACGGTTAAGACTGCAAGCTAACCCAAACATAGTTGGGACTAGACGAGGCAGATGATGATCAAACGTGTATTGTCGAGGCAGCGAAACACAGACAAAGAACTACACAGTACTTTAAACAGTAAAACGACAAATTATCATTTCAAGTTTGATCTGGCTAAACCAATCAAACACTCCACTCAGTAAATGTGCGGATGGCTAGCTCACTGATGTCATCAATGAGACAAAGTTGTCTTGTTTAATCTTTATGGTCAACGCTTATCGTGCATGCCATTGCCTTTTGAGGACTGTTTACACTATCGTCCACGACTGTACAATGTCACACTTTCTTTTTTATTGCAATCATCATCATTAGACCTCAAAAGCCCCGCCCGCGCCATAATAGACAGTACTTTGATAAAGCCGTTGTTTTAACATTGGAAATGATTCGTGATGGGCTGTATGCGGTCAGAAAAATGAGGATTCCCTTGGGCGTTGCCGTAGATTGGGTTTCTTGAGGTGCTACTGCGCTGCCCACAGTTGGGACTATGCCGATTGACTGTTACCATTTAGGTCATCGGTTCTATTTTAATATTGAAGCAAACTTTTTAACCAGCCGACCATACAATTTCAGTGTTTTCTTGTTCTTTGCCAAGAATTACAAGGCACACGGGTTAAGACCTAGTTTTAGCTCTAATATTAACACCTTTATTTACCAAACTATATAAATTACCGCGGTGTGAATATAACAAACAAACAGCGTACTTAGTGTCTGTAATCTACGGCACGCATGTGGATTCTCATAATCACGGTCATGACATGAATTCATAATAATCACAGTATATCGAGTTCAAGACCAGCTGACCGCAAAACTTGGTTTCTCATTGCGTAGAGGTCATGAACATGGAACATCTCTTTTGCTCCAACATCACGTTCTAGCAATTTAGCCTCCCGGTTTCTTGCGACTCGTTTTGACCCAAATACACGTAGAAATTCGAGCCAGATATACAAAGCATGATTTAAATATGATTTGAGAGGAAGAGTGGAAATAGCGAGACACGCATTACTGAAACGTAACTCCGGTCTTTAATTATGTACGAACGAATATGGTGCTGACTTTGTTTTCTCATTTTATCACGAACTTTCTGTTGAAAAGTTTATTTTGGTTTGATTATGTATACCCATTTCGTTACGTAAGTTACAGCAGTTTTCTTACTGCCTACTGCCAAAGTCACTGTTAATTTTCAATGTTAATTGTATGCTCCGCCAGTCCAGTCAAATTATGCCGCTAGCGTATTCTGAATTTGAATTAAACCATTGCATCATCGGGCAACGTCTCTAGAATATCAGCTATTAAATGCAACAGACTATAAGATTAATAGGTTACTATGTCAGTTTTAATGTGTATCTGTAAAACCGACGTAACTAGGAGTTTCCGTATTAGTAGTAAGTAGTAAAAAGATATTACGAGAAATTTTACAGCAGGCTCATGGGTTTACACCGTTTTTCATGCGTTCCTTATTTCTTTGTATCAGACGAGATGCACGGGGCGGAAGTAAGTCTGCGAGATGGGCGAATGCTGCCAAAATAGCTCTCCATCTATGCGTTAAAATCATAACAAGCTAAAATCGGTTCTCGCATAGTTATTTATTACATCATGGGGCTGTGTGCGGTCCACGTCCAAAAATACATCGTCCACTTTCGTGGGTGTCATTAAGGTCAATTAAATATTGTAAACAGCCATATTTGGATGCTGATATATTGACGCCTTAATCTTCACGGAATCCCCATATTCCAAAAATAATATTCGTCAGCGGAGAAGACGATCTAATCGGAATCTCCACTTAGCGGGCCGCTCCGTCATGCATCATACCGAAAATCTTAATTTATTTCTTTGTATGCAGGTGGTTAACCGTTAAAACGTTGAGCTATTAATATTCAGCTGGCACGTACACGCAAAAAATACGTTTTCTAATTCATTTTTCGGCTAACGGATGTTCAATTACTTCTTTGACGAAAAAGTGTTCGTGAACCTCGACCGAATTACAGATTTCTATTATTGATCGTACTTTGTAAATTCTCGTTGCCGAAGCCTTTAGTACTGATTGTTTGTAGTGGAACTTTCGGAAAAGTTTTAGTTAGTAGTTCACTTGTTTTTGATTTACGTTTAATTGAACAGTGAGGTCGAACAAATTCACATGGACTGTGCTAATGTGGTCTTTGTTTTCAGTAATTTGGATACAGTTACGTACGCTCACGTGCGTGAAGCGCAAGTTTTCACGTAATCTGAAACGTGCGGACTATTTGGTCTGCTACTTGAAATGTAATAAAAATATTTATAAGAAGAATGTAGGCAAGTTCTACATTCTTGGCTTATCAGTGGGTGGATGTGGTTCGGTTAAAATTGATTTATTAATCAAGGTTAATACTGTGGAAAAAAAGTAAATAATCGTCATAAATATCGATAGGCAACTCAGGTAGTTTGTTGGCGCCCCTTAGCCTCCTAATCGGCAGTGCTCTCATATCGTATTTTCCGTCAAAAGAAGGGTTCTGTTTGCAAATATTCAAGGAAAAATTGGAAAGTGCTATCTTACCTAAAATGTAATAACACGAGCGTGAAATCACTTTTCAGCTGTTCCGTATCGAATTCGGAAAAACCAAATATTTATGGAATCAATGCGATGCGCTCTACTCTTTGACCCATGACATTGGCTTTTACAGAAGATACAATTGAGTTTAATTGGGTTGATCGTTTCGATGAAATGAAAGATGACCCATCAAAACTCAGACAATAAGAAAAAAGATTAAATAATTGTCTGGGTACTTAAAAAGAAGAAAGAAAGAAAGAAAAAATGTTTATTCGTCGCAAGGTCATGACGTGCATACAATATTAATAAGGTAAACATAGAACGCATTAAAACAAACACAAACACTTAAACTTAAACCGAAAATGAACACAGCAACATTAACATAATAGTAAGACTAAACGGACAAAAAATTAAAAATTGCACGCCGTGAGTGCGACAAATAGGTTTACCACTCAGCATGATGCTGTGCTATGGGGAACCCACAGAACAGCGCTGGTTTTCAGTGGTCACCTGTGAAAAACGTACGGAAGCCAATACAGCGATATTTGAATAAATGAGTATGTAACTAAAATAAAACAGATCGGACTTAGAGTATACAATAATTAGCATAAAAACATAAACATTTCAATTAAAAAATAAAGGTACAAAATCAAAATCAAAATCAAAGCATTTATTTCAAGTAGGCCAGTTACAGGCACTTTTGAATTGTCGAAACAAAATTGAACATTTAAAGTAGCTACAGTCCCAGTCACAAGACATAAAAACTGTGAAAGTACTGTAGTTGCCCATTCCCTAGCGTAGATCTCTATGGAGAAGAACGGGCAAGAAACTCCATGGACACTCTTTTAAATAAAAATATTGTTACAAAATCTTGGTTACATCATTCATGTTGAGATGGTATATTATGTGAGAACAATGTAGCAAGATGTGCACGTTAAAAGTGTCCATAGCAAAACAAAAATAAAATACAACTAAAAAACAAAATAATTAATTCAAATAAACCATGGCGACTAAGAGATGACCAGTCACAACTGACAGCGCCCGTTCACGAACATGACGCATGGATCAGCACCATTCAGCTCAACCATTTTGAAGGGAGCTAAATGGTCCGACACACGCGCCACCATCAGCGAGACATTAGAGAGAGCATGACATACTCTCAACCGCCAGGGCACATTCTAGTCAAGAACTGCCGTAGGCTTTCAGTGAATGATAGCTTTCTAGTACAAAGTACTCACACAATATGGGCTATGCGATTATATAATACTAATATTGAATCTATACAATGCAAAGATAGTTGTACAATCTTCAGCAGCTCCAACAATACCATTTAATGCTATCAATTTTTGCGCCCCTGTCCTTGTGGAGCAGGACCAGCATTGAGCCAAGCATTTTTATCAGCGATATAATCGCTCAACTTGTAATATGCTTGCTTACATAGTGTGCGTTTAATGCATGTTTTAAATTTTGTCTCATTCAGTTCAAGAATACTTTGTGGAATTTTATTATAGCATCTCAAACTACTGTTTGAGATGCTATAATAAAATTCCACAAAGTAGACTCGCTAAAGTAGACTCATCTTTCATGGGGTACTCCCCATGAAAGATGAGTCTACTTTAGCGAGTCTAAAGCCTGGCTGAACTAATTGTTCCCTATTTCTAGTACTGTAGTTATGTCTGTCACCTCTTTTACCAAAAAGATGCAGATTTTTTCTGACGTACATTATGTTTTCGTAGATGTATTGACAATGTACCGTCATAATGCCAATATCCTTAAACAGCTCTCTTAGAGAATCGCGCCTACGAAGATTATATATGGCTCTAATGGCTCTTTTCTGCAGAATAAATATGGACTCAATATCTGCAGCTCGTCCCCATAGCAAAATACCGTAAGACATTATACTGTGGAAGTAACTAAAATAGACCAGTCTAGCGGTATCTACGTCAGTAAATTGACGGATTTTTCTAATGGCATATGCTGCTGAACTTAGCCGCCCCGCAAGAGATGTTAAATGAGAACCCCATTGTAGCCTTGAATCAAGCGTAATCCCCAGGAAAACCGTTTTATCTACGAATTCAAGTTTCTCATTATTCAATAATATATCACAATCACTACCCTTAACATTCGGTAAAGCAAATCTTATGCATTTGGTTTTCTTTTCATTTAATACCAAATTGTTTGCTGTGAACCAATTTTGGACCTGCAGTAGGGCATTATTCACATCATCTAAATTTTGTGCCCGTCTATTTATCTTAAAAATCAGGGAAGTGTCATCAGCAAATAACACCATATTTTGAGGTTGGTTTTTCAATAAATAGGGTAGATCATTTATGTATACTAGAAAGAGGAAAGGACCCAATATTGAGCCTTGTGGAACCCCCATTTTTATTTTTAAACCCTGTGAGTTAACACCATTTATCTGAACATACTGTTGTCTATCATTTAAATATGATCTTACCAATCTAAGTGCAAGTTTCCCCAGTCCGTAATGCTCAAGTTTCATAAGTAATGTGTCGTGGTTAACGCAATCAAACGCTTTGGAGAGGTCACAAAAAATTCCTATAGCGTCTTGGGACTCTTCCCACGCAGTAAATATGTGCTTTAATAAGGTTACACCGGCGTCAGTTGTACAACGTCCCTTGGTGAAACCATACTGTTGATCATGTAAGATTCTGTTGGTGTTAAAGTGATAGAGCATTTGATCAAGCATTACTTTTTCAAAAACCTTGCTAAAAACTGGCAACACGGAGACAGGTCTATAATTGTTAGTATCTTTACTGTCCCCGGATTTGAAAAGAGGTATGACTTTACTGTATTTCATTAAATCAGGGAAGACTCCTTGGTCCACACATAGATTAAAAATTAAAGCTAAGTATGGGGCTATAGTCTCAAGAATGGATGTACAAACTTTGATAGACATTCCCCATAGATCTTCGGTCAGTTTGATTTTTATTTGCCGGAAAGCTTTAATAACAACCATAGGGTTAATGTGTTTAAATTTAAATTCAGCCAGGCAGCCAGACACATTCGCCTTTAATAAACCCATTGAGACTTCAGGAGAGGAATTAAGAGCCTCCGTAGTTTTTAATGGTATCTCTGTAAAGAAATTTACAAATTCTTGAGCTACTTCCTGATTAGAGCTTTTAGGACCACATGCTGTGTCTAATGTGTAGCTGGTGTTGCGTATTTTCTTCCTGTTAGTCTCGTTATTTATGACTTTCCAAACTGTCTTTATTTTATTTTCTGCTGTTTTGATCTTGTTGCTAATGTGCAGGGCTTTAGCAAACCTGCATGTATTTCTAAAAATTTTTGAATACTTAGCAACATACTTGTTAAAAGTTTCAGTGTTAATAAAAGGCTTAAGGCCATAAAGCTCAAATAGTCTTTCCCTACTTTTTCTGATACCTCTAGTTGCCCAATCACTAAATATGAATTTAGGGCAAATACTTTTTGTCTTCTTTTCAAAATTTTTGTTGAATTCCGTGTGAACTATTGAAAAGAAACGATTATAAAATTGATTTATATTAGTATCGTCATGGCTTATAACACTTAGCTTGTTCTGTAGGGAAATATTAAACCCATTTAATTTGCTAGAAGTTATGGGTCTAAATTTAATCTGTACTTTTTGCAATGGTGTATTACACCTATAAGTTACAGTTTGTCCGCTATGGTCGGACGGCAAACAATTTACTATGGCTTTATCTAAGTAATCACAATCGCAGAAAACATTATCTATACAAGTAGCAGAAGATGCTGCGATTCTAGTAGGTTCAATAAAAACGTTAGTCAAGTCAAATGATTTAAAGAGATTTAATAACCGACCGCTATGTGAATTTTCTTCTAAAATATTGATATTGAAATCACCACAAATTATTGTAGATTTATTACTGGCTGCAAGTTTTGCCAGGACATCTTCCATTATTGATTCAAATATGGAAAAGTTTTGATAGTTTGGGGGTCTGTACACACACACAATTACATGCTTATCTAGCTCAACACAGGACAGTTCGACGCAATGTTCAACCGAGAGACCTACTATGTCATTACGTTGCTTATATTTAAAACTATTTTTTATTAATATTAGGGAACCTCCACGAAGCATCGTTTTACGGTTAAAGCAGCTACCCACTATATAGTTCTCATAATTAATAAGCATTTGGTAATCCTTTAGCCAATGTTCAGTAAGACAAATAATGTCAAACTTAGTATTTTCTAAAAACAATTCAATTTCTAATAATTTGCAAGACATTCCTTGGATATTTTGGTGGAATAATTTTAAGGTGTTCTGCTGAGGCCCTTTTTTAGTAACTAATTGAGTGCAAGAATTAATAGTACCTTCTGTTGTCTCACTTTCTAGTTTAAATTAATATTAATATTTGGAGTGAGGCCGGAGACTCCCGTGCCATTCTCAGACAACAAGACCCTATCACTAATAGACCCTAATTGAGGATTCACCACGGTGACAGATGGATCCTCCTCTGAGCAATATTTGTAAAGATTTATAGCACTACTGCTATATTCATTTAAAGTCACCTGTACATTAGTAGAATTACTAATAGTCGCAGTGTTAATAATAGTACTAAACTTAGACATACTATTTATGTCTGTGTGAATATTAAAAGCTAATAGCGAAGCTATTTTGTGTCTACATCTAATAGGTAGATACACCTTACCCCGTGTCGACTTAAGTTTACCAACAAGAGTGTTGATATCTAGGTATATAAGTCTGTCACTATAGTGACCTGCCAGAAAATGTACATGGTTATTTAACGTATGTATATAATTGTTTTTTCTACTACCCAAATTTTTAAAATAGGGAAAAGCACACAATATGATTTTATTACACTTTAACTTCAACAACTCTGATACACAGTTAGTGATATCTTCCTTTTTTATCTTAGAACTGTTACCAACACATATAGTAATGGTGGTACTAGGATCACAAACACTTTTTATTACAGATGCCATAACTTGTTTGTAGGTTGACCCTGGCATACAATTGTTTTGTGTACAATAACTCAGGTTATTACTAATTAATTTACCTAGCCCCCTACCCATACTATCAGAGAACATAACTGATTGATCACAAACATTACTACTTGAAGAGACAAAATTACCAAACTCAGGCAAACTATCACATAACTCAGGCTGTACCACGTGTAAATCATCTTGTATTATATTACTTGATTGTATCTTCAGAGTGCAGTCCTGAGTCAAATTCTCAACCTGGTATGGGTCCTCCATTACCTGAGGCTGGATAATATCATGGTTGGTAACTGTCTGGCAACTACATTGACCCATTACCAACTCATTTGCCGCATAAATATGTTCCCTAATTTGGTTTTGAGAAATCTTATACCTATTAGAAAGGGAACTTAGTGATTCCTGCAGTACCTGAATTTCAGACTGCAACTGCTGAGTATCAATTTCATAAATTTTTATACTGTCCTCTAATTTTATTTGGTAATTATTTAACTTATTAACTAAATCCACACGCTCTTTCCTCAGTGGAATATATTTGGAAAAGCGTTTATGTTCCTTCCTAAATTGATAACACTTTTTAATAATCCTGTTTAATTTTGCATATTTTTTTATCTTCCTATTGCTAACTATAAAATTCTGTTTGAGTAAGGAATCTTCAGTCAGATCAATAGTTATTAAAGCAGGGGGGTTACAATTACTATTTAATAATTCATTATATAAGAGGTTTGTTTCATTAACCTGAGTACTTTCTTTTTCTTTCTGTAACTTAAATATACAATTATTGGCACGAATTAATTCATCTTCTAGGTCCCTAATTTTAAACAAAGCCTCCTCATACAATTTACTGCAATTATTGAAACCATCCGTGACCACCTTCAGCTGATCCCGTTCATCAACAACGTCCAAGTATTGCTGATGTAGGTCTACTAGCTCCCTTTTTAAGTTTGAAATTTTGCCATTAATTTCAACGACTTCCACCTCACTCTCTTCCCTCTCCTGTAACAGCTGTTGGACTTGGAGGTTGGATTCTTTGAGTTCTTGGAGAGCCGTTCTCAATTTTAACTCCATATCCAGAGCAGTAGCTTTACGGGTCATCACAGGCATGGCTTCAGGATTGGTTACTGAAAATTAGAAGTAAAGAAACGGTGAGAACTTATAGAATAGACCAATAAAGAAAAGTTAGCGGTGAAAGGGGAAAAAATAATAAAAACAAAAAAGCAATAAGATTTCAGTTAAGAAATTAAATGAGGTAGGCTACTTATTAGCTTTATATGATAATAATCTAATTCAACGTATCTAATTGAATCTACTTATATTCAATTTCAATGATTTTATTATCTTATGGATTTACTTTTCCTATGTGGGTATGTTGCATAGAAAAAAATAAAAGTTTAAACTGATCTTAGTATGTTAATAATTCAAGACAATAATCCACAATAATGATCCGAAACGATCTATTTATGAATTTACATTGATTATATCGATTTGAAACTAAAAACAGAGACTAAATTACTGTTTTGTTGTTAAATGACCGGTTGTCAACAAAGAGATTTAGAACCAGTACAGGGTAATAAATCAGCAAAAAAATCGTACTAAAAGTTGGCATGAATGTAATATACAATACACGTACAATAGGATACAGACTGCAGGCTGAACAAAACAAACACAATAACAAAGACATGACAGGTTTTTTTTTGTCTCGCTCTACTTATGTACTTATGTATTTATTTTGTAAATCAGGATACTTAATCTTGCCATACTCAAGTCTGATGCAGTTCTAGTAAAAAAATGCCAATAAGAAGCATGGGCATACCCAGGCTGGCGTATAAGTGGCGTCATCACAGGTAGTAACCGGAACACCACCCACCATAACCCGTTTTCCACATTGTTGTGCGAGATGTGAAACAGCTGACTGACGACGATACGTTCCAAACCCAGGCGGAAGCGGTACTTCCTATATTACACTCCTGTGTGATAAAAACCCAAACAATTTAAATTTACAATCATTAATATTTGAAGAGACGGCTTTGCTTAAACCGCTCCATGCTCTTTGGGAAAACCAAATTATTCAGTCGCCATTAGCTAACAAATATTATTATATTTGCTACGTCTTGACTAATATTTATTCGAATTCAAATTCAATGCTCTTTTATTTCCCTTCGCATCTCTGCCCCGGTCCTGCAAATTTCATATTCGCAATTATGGTGAACCTCATTAATGCCAATTTATTAGAGGTCGGCGGCTGCTGTGACTTCTTCTATCATACTTCTCTATTACTCTGTTAAGTGGCGAAAAGTAAGGTAAAATTAATTATGGTTTGATGTTATTAAATTTTCCCCTTAAAACTTGTAGGGATGAGGGAACTCGGAAGCAGAAGCACCCAGTGAAATCAATATTATCTTCCCCGAAATCTTCCTTCAAAATAATACCAATCTCAAGTGAATGAAATGAAGCAAAAGCTTCAATATATCATTCCCCTTCTGGGCTCATAATATCCCACAGATACCTTGTAATAAAATTTTCATAACTCGGGTTGATATCCAGGGTAGGGAAGAGTCTTGAGAACGATACATCATAATAAGTGATCCGTCAAGCCGACCGTAACTTTCCAAATCAATGCTGATTTTATCCTCTCTTGATCTAATATGTCGTCCTTTACCATAAAGTTTATTTATACAGTCAGATGTGCTAGATTGCTTTTTTATCGTGTTTTAGTTTATGATGCATGTGTCAGAAAGTAAGAGTATATATTAATATAATTATGTAGGTATGTGACTGATGTATGTTACAAATATTTAATAATCGTTATTTAATAAGTATTAATGGAAAATATAAACAATGGGATTAAATTTATAATAACATTATATTTATCTTGTAATATGTAACAAAATAGCAACCATAAGTAATAATCCAGATTTTACGATTCGTATTTAAAATACACTGATCATCAAAATAACATTTAAATTTCATAATTTTAATAAACAGTACAATAATAAGAAAACATAGTAAATAAGTATACTTATCTTGAGTTTATTCAACTTCTAGTACAAGGTGAGGTCTGTCCTCGACGATTGATCCCCAGCGAATGACCCCCGCTCGGGTGAGGTAACGTATTTTATACAAGAAACCCCACTACTCAACAGTTACAAACAGATAAACTATTTAAATGAAGCTTTATCAATAACGGCTAATAAAATCAAAGTTTATGTTTAAAATACATGAATTATCTAAAAATTACGGATTTACTTTAAATATAATAATAACTGAGAATGTTTACAATATAAATAAATTCATAAAATAACGGTTTTTAAGCGACTTTAAATATTGAATTAAATTTATACAAATCGGCATTGTATGTTAGAAATACGACTAATAATAAACAAATTAACTAACTATACATCATTATAACAAAAATAATAATATTCTAACACGGCCATACTGACATGTGCTTCGTTCTCGAAGTACAAGATAATCATTATTACATAATATTTATAATATACAATATATATCATCACCACATTATAATCATTATCACAATAATCATAATTTTATCACAATTATCATCATCATCATCATTTTATCACAATCATCATCATCATCATTTTATCACAATCATCATCATCATCATTTTATCACAATCATCATCATCATCATTTTATCACAATCATCATCATCATCATTTTATCACAATCATCATCATCATCATTTTATCACAATCATCATCATCATTTTATCACAATCATCATCATTTTATCACAATCATCATCATTTTATCACAATCATTATCATTTTATCACAATCATCATCATTTTATCACAATCATCATTATATCATACAATTAAAACTACCCACATTAGACAACATTATCTTCTGCATTAGCGTTTTGTTCAACCCAATTACCAGGCCATAGACGAAGTTTTTCTTTAGCAACTGTTATATTTCTCAAATTTGCAACACCCCTTAATGAAAATCGGTCATTTTCTAATATGCTGATTATCTCATACGGTCCTTTAAATTTTGCCTTTAATTTTTCATGTCGTCTATGGTCCTGATTTACATAAACAGTGTCGCCTATGTTATATTCTATATTAACTCTACGAGTTTGATCAAAACGTTCTTTAAATTTGTTAGCTACATTTATAAGGCGCTGTCGTGCCAATTCCCTATCAGAAGTTACATCTATAATTTCGTACTCATTATTTTCAATTACTTCGTCTAATCGAGCTTGTATAAGAGGAACATTAGAAGTCCTGCCTAAAAGTAGCCGCATAGGTGAAAATCCGGTTGATTTCTGAATTGTGGTATTTAGGGACAGTTGAACTTTCCACAAAACGCTCGGCCAGTCTGACACGTCAGTACAAGAGGTGCTAATCATATTTGTAATTGTGGACACGTATCGTTCTACTTGGCCGTTACCACGTGGGGTACCGGTAGCTATCATGTGATGCCTGACCTGCCAGCTATCAAATAGCTCCCGTAATTGTCTTGAACAGAAATTTGTTCCACGATCAGTAATAATTAAGGATGGTGTACCAAAATCAGTGAGAGAATTACGTAGAATATCGACCAGTTCTTCGGCCCCCATTGTTTTTAGTGGCTTTAAAATACAGAATTTTGTGAAACCGTCTATTATAATAAGTAGATGTTTATAACCGTCATGAGATTGTGGAAATGGTCCTGTGCAGTCTAAATGGACTGTATGAAAAGGTATAGGTATCTTTTCTATGGGATGGAGCATTCCTTGCTTTGGTCCATGATGAGTTTTCTTTTCTACACAAATTAGGCAGTGAGCAATATATTTTTTTTATGAATTTATATAGTCCAGGAAACCAAAAGTATTCAAGTATTTTTTTATAAGTTTTATCTAAACCCACATGGCAATTCTCGTCATGAAACAAACGAAGAATACTCAGCCTACTTCCCTTTGGAATATATAATTTAGGTGCGGCTGTTGGATCCATTTTATAATGCAGTAAATTATTTCGAACCATATACTGGTTAAAATCTAAATCTCCAACTCTAACCTTTTCTATTAGGATTTGAGTTTCCGGATCCCTGTCCTGAGCAGTTTCTAACCAAGATCGCGGTGGCGGTGAATTTATTAAATTGATAGATAGTACATTGTCTGCTTTAAAAGGAACTGGTACACTGAACACGGCATGAGATGTATTATTTAAAGCGTGGTCTACTTCTGGATTACGACTAAGATAATCGACATGATTAACGAACTGACCCCTTCTATATACAACTTCAAAAGAAAAATCTTGCATATAAGTCCACCATCGTCCAACACGAGGTGAAAGATCCCTTTTATTAACTGTGGATTTTATGGCATTGCAATCAGTAATGACTTTAAAATGTATTCCCAATAGGTAGACGCGAAAATGTTTTAATGCATTGAATATAGAAAGGGTCTCCAATTCATATGAATGGTATCGGGACTCACAGGGACTAGTTTTTTTACTGAAATATGCTACTACCTTATTTAGACCATCATGTCTCTGTAAAAGTATGGCACCGTATCCTATTGCACTAGCATCAGTGTGTAATTCTGTATCTAAGTTTGGATCGAAAATGGATAATAAGGGTTCTTGTGTTAAACAGTTCAAAATATAATGACGAGCTTCCTCCTGTTCTGGTCCCCATTCCCATTTTTGGTTGTTTTTTACAAGTTTAGTTATACAAGAAGTCCTAGAAGAAAATTCTGGTATAAATCGTCGAAAATAGCTTGCGAGTCCCATAAATTGTCTAACTTGTCTGACGTTCGCAGGGATTGGGGAATTGACTAAAGCAGACACTTTTTTCTGGCTAGGTTTTACACCTTCGTGTGAAATAGTACGTCCTAGGTATTCAATGCTAGTTTCAAAAAACCTACATTTACTTAAATTAATGGAAAATCCTGCATCACTTAAAGCTTTGAGTGTCTGGTCTAAATATTCGAGACCTTCTGTGATAGTGCCAAATGGTATTAAAAGATCATCTATGTACACTAAAATAAACTTAAGGTGTTGTACAGCCTTTGTTATAGCTCTTTGAAAAACTGAAGGTCCATTGCATATACCAAAAGGCATTTTCAGAAATTCAAAATGCCCATCGGGTGTAATGAAAGCGGTATACTTTATGGATTCAGGAGCTACGGAAATTTGGTAAAAACCGTTTTTCATGTCAATTGAAATGTAGTATTTTGCTTGTCCTAATCGGTCTATCTGGTCATCGATGAGAGGGAGAGGATACCGTTCTTTTCCAATATTTTTATTCAATGCTCTGTAATCTATACAGAGTCTGTCACTGCCATCCTTTTTTTTTACTAAGAGAACTGGACTGGCGAATTCAGATTCACTTTCTTGTATGATTTTTTTTTGTATCAAATCGTCAATTATTTGTTTCACTCTCTCCCTTTCAATCGGTGCCAAACGGTAAGGGCGATAATTTATGATTTTATTTGTTTTCAAACGTATATTAAGTTGTCCCGTATTTACTGTGCTTATATATGTGTCCGTCGGTATGATGTTAGGATATTTTTGAAAAATTTTGATTATATCGCTCTGCAAACATTTGTCTAAATGACTAAGAGACTCCATAAGATTTTTAAAGTTAATAATTGGTTCAGCTCGAGACTGGAGTGATGCAACCGTTAATTTATCATTTTTCATTTTTACTAATTTAGTACCTACATAATCTAATACAATGGCTACATCATGATATTTAACTACGTTACGTCCAATAATACAATCGTAACGGAAATCTTCATCTTTTGCTACGTATAATTCAATATTTTTGCACAAGTCCTGAAAATGGACAGAGACTGATATTTTCGCAAAAACATGGAGTTTTCCGTTACCAATGCCATCCAAATATAACGAACATGGATGAAAGTCACATCCAAGGCGCTTTGCTACAGATTCTCTAATTATACTACAATCTGCACCGGTATCTAACAGAGAATTAATTTCGACGCCATTAATATTTATTTTAGTGAACTTATTTGCTAGTCATTTGGTTTCCGAGATGTTTACATTTTTATCTTGTTCGCGATGTTGAAAACGGTAGAAGCACCTATTAGATGGATGACCCATTTTGTTACAAATTGTACAGGGTATGCGAAGGAAACATTTTTCAAATGTGTGGCCCTCTTTTTTACAAAAAGTACAAATATCCTTATTAGTTCCAATAGTCTGCAAATTTTTATTTTGACTACCATGTTCTTTATCAGTGAAGGAAACTGTATTTTTCAAGCAACGAGCCATTAAATGTCCACTTTTACCACATGTGTAACACGTTTTTACATCCCTAGTTTTTAACTCATTATTCGACTTGAATCGTTTAGCATTATTATCAGTGGTCTGACTCGAGTTTATAGCTACCTCCGAGGATCTCTTCTTAGAGACTTTTTCATAAGTAGAAAATAAGGTGATCAATTCGGGAATGGTACCAACAGAACTATTCAAGCTAGCCATTCTAACGTTAACTTCAGTTATTCCTCCGCATACAAGCTCAATCATTTGTGGTTGCGTAAATGCTACTCTAGTACTACGTAGTAATCTGACTTTTTCCCTAGCAAACTCACAATAAGTGTCAGCAGAGTCAGAAGTATACAGCACTGCTTTTGTTAACTTTTCAGAAAGGTTCTTTTTTTCGGGGTATAAATCTACTAGATCCTTACGGAGAGTTATCCAAGAACGATCGGACTCCGGTTCCCAGGTTTCGAACCATGCTAATGCAGAACCCCGAAGGGCCTTACCTGCTTTAGCGGCTTGTTGAATACTGTTCCATTTGAATTCAGCACCAAGTTTCTCAATACTTCTGCACCACGTCTCTGCTCCGTTGTCAGTTTTATCAGGATCGAAGAGCGGTAGTGCGATGTCATCATGGCGCTGATTAGCTGTTACTGCATCGCGTAAGGCTTGCACCATACTTTCCAATAACTGAGACGGATCCATAATCTAAAATAAAAATAAACAAATATATTTCTTGGACAACAGGTTCTCTTTTATCCCACTTCTGATGTCAGAAAGTAAGAGTATATATTAATATAATTATGTAGGTATGTGACTGATGTATGTTACAAATATTTAATAATCGTTATTTAATAAGTATTAATGGAAAATATAAACAATGGGATTAAATTTATAATAACATTATATTTATCTTGTAATATGTAACAAAATAGCAACCATAAGTAATAATCCAGATTTTACGATTCGTATTTAAAATACACTGATCATCAAAATAACATTTAAATTTCATAATTTTAATAAACAGTACAATAATAAGAAAACATAGTAAATAAGTATACTTATCTTGAGTTTATTCAACTTCTAGTACAAGGTGAGGTCTGTCCTCGACGATTGATCCCCAGCGAATGACCCCCGCTCGGGTGAGGTAACGTATTTTATACAAGAAACCCCACTACTCAACAGTTACAAACAGATAAACTATTTAAATGAAGCTTTATCAATAACGGCTAATAAAATCAAAGTTTATGTTTAAAATACATGAATTATCTAAAAATTACGGATTTACTTTAAATATAATAATAACTGAGAATGTTTACAATATAAATAAATTCATAAAATAACGGTTTTTAAGCGACTTTAAATATTGAATTAAATTTATACAAATCGGCATTGTATGTTAGAAATACGACTAATAATAAACAAATTAACTAACTATACATCATTATAACAAAAATAATAATATTCTAACACATGCAATGACGTTATTTCTTGCAATGCTCGTTTGGCTCATAGAACTAAATGCGTAATGGTATTATGTCAAACGTTTTTCTGTCCGCTAACTCCACGCGTTCCATGAGTTCCTACACGCTATACATCAGTACTTGCATAAACCCGAGCTGCAATACTGTGTTTATATTATGAAGTAAATTCTGAGCTGCAACTTCGTCTGATTTAGATATTATATTATTCAATACTCTTGCCCCAAGTTCCGAGTTGCGTAACCATGCAAGCATGCAATCGCACTAATGCCATTACACTGAAATGTTATCCCTATTTTCTTCAAGTAATATAATCGGTTGCTTACAGGGGGTGCCCGGGACTCGTATGTCGTATGACCGTCATGATCGATTTATTCGTAATAGGATTTTCCAACAACGCGCGAGGCCCTACCGATGTGAAAACAATTCTATTTTAAACAAGTGAATTACCAGCTTTTTCTTACATGTTTTGTTTATAAACATAGTATGTAATAGAAGACACGTGTTGGGAAGATAGTACAAAACTACCCACATTCGTTTAGGTATTGTGTAAGCGAATAGATTTATAGCGGACCAATGTTGTTAACGGAAACAATGGTGCTTTTACTCAATTTAACCGTTTTATCGCTCGGACATAATTCATTGCTCTCTCTCTGTTGTTTTTCCTGAACGCGTATAAAGTACCTCGCTATATTTATAAAGATCCTGAGCCGTCTCTCTATTCCGTATTCGGTGACCAAGTAACCACAAATTGTAGACACGGGGTCCTTTATTGGACTTAATGTGGTTAATTATGTTGAATACGTTGAATTTTCCTTTACAATGGCTGCCCGGGGTGAAACCAAAGGTCGGAGAAGTTTTGATCGACTCTATTTCAAGCGCCAAGGTTAAACGACTATTGGATTCCGAGATTTCTTTTCATTAGCCTTTCTTGAATATTTGATTATAGTTAATGAGAAAATTTGGCCTTTCAATAAGAAGCCGATGTAACCAATGATGTATTGATTGAGGATAATTTTGATTAGGCACATTCTTTGCATAATGGTGTTTTTCATATTTGCTGTTGGGATATACCTAATTCCATTAACAGCCAAATAATCATAAAAATTGAACAGAATTCTAAATGAATCGCAGAATATGTTCAAAGGTGAAAATAACTCGCTCAGCGTGCGGAAACGGGGTTTATCAGATGGGAATTCGCGAGAATGAACTTTTTAACAACAACATCTTATGTCAGACAGTGTGTTACGCCGACTTATATAACGGCACACAAAAGGTTCGCACTTGTGCAGCTTCCCATGAATCCCATGCCTCGAGCCGTCGACATTGTCTGATTTCTTGCCATTTCATAAAAATACTGAACCACTGTGAACTACTCGAATTGAATTACTGACGCGCGTAACGTAATTATGTTTAAATAGCATTTTAACGCAAATTTTGACGTCATTCTCGTCTTCATATGACGTGAACTTGACATTGCGTCGGCGATTTCAGTCTCGGAGCTCATAAATAAAAGCAATCAAAAATAATAACTGCATGCAAATAACTTCTTTAGTATTCAAATCGACCACATTCGTCTAGTATCCACAAATGCAATGATTATTCAAATACTTATTTACTTTAGCTGTGGGAAATATAAAGTCAAAGATACAAAGTTCTTGTCGATTGTTCGATTTAAATTCTCACGGAAGTTTAACCTTTCCCATCGACGATTAATGCAAATAATGACTATACCTAAGCACCACAATAAGCACTTATTGTTGTGATTGTAAACTTTGAGAGCTAACACTGAACAGAGGAATCTTTCACGAATGGAAGGCCGATCGACCTTATCGAGTTTTCCTTTCAGAAGTATGTTTCTCAAAGTAAATTTTTGGAGGTCGCCGCGTCAATGTCATTGTCTACCCATATTATTTGGTCGATACTCCATACAATCTTGATGACAGACAATTTTTCCCAATCAATATTTTCAGGAGTCTAAAAATACCTCGTCTTCCAAAATGTTTGTGCCTAATTACCTTCACTTCTGTGGATATCGATAAGCAGTTGATTGATGATCGCGAAACGAAATTAAAATGTTCGGGTGTTTTCCTAAGATGAAAATAGCTCGCTCAAACTTGACTCCCAGATGTTGCCAAAACTCAACACTTTGCTTTAACATCAATCAATTAAGCCCGTAAGTTATAAAGGTGTGTTTGTTCCAGTTACAACGGATACCTGCCAGCAGGAGAGCGAGGTCGGCGCCGCAGCAAGTTTGTGCTGTACCGGCGACCTTCGGCGAACGGTGTGAGGCGCTCGAAGCACTATGTGGTCAAAACCCCGCACAGCAGCAAGGCAATCCTCGATGCCAGCCAACACTCAATATCGTACACACTCAGCCGCAGTCAGGCGGTCATCGTCGAATACACGGAAGACCCAGATACGGATATGTTCCAGGTATGTTTAGGGTAGACCGTAGATTTTGTAATTACTCTTGAGCGGAAACGTACCATGCGTGATACACGGAATCAGATAGAATGGAGATGGAGTGGATTACTGTATGGAGAACTTGTAGTAATCTGGAGAACTTGTAGTAATCTGGAGAACTTGTAGTAATCTGGAAAACTTGTAGTAATCTGGAGAACTTGTAGTATTCTGGGGATCTTGTAGACCTAGAATTGCTAGTTTTGGGTGATCATCTACTTTCAACCTCATCTGATGCATAGTTGAACGTTGCTAATAATTTTGTGCTACTATTTAACTCATCATTTGGCTGGTCTTGAATCATCCAGTAGATAGCAGCTGCTGCTAATAGTTTTTTCAAAGGACACTTTTTTAATTTTTGCGTCGGACATAATTATCGTGTTTCCGTTTGACCTTTCTGCGTTGGAAAACCCGAATGATTTCGGTTTGGTATGAGTTTAAAAGTAAGAATAATGATCTCCACACCTTGTCACACACGTCTTGACACACGTGACTAAAGACATATCAACAGGATTTACGTTTGTCCGGTTTCCAAGTGTTGGTTTTTCCAAGCTAATCTTGAGGTAAACGGCGCACGCTTACTCAATGGAGTAGGCTGAGTCTCTGATAGCCACTACTACGCACAAAACATTTTAATTGAGCCGTCGTCGTGTTTATAACACAGGCTATACCTGGTCGTAAATACTTTCTACCACCTTGAAGAATGGAGACACACCTACATATGCTCACACGTCAAGACATTGCCACATCATGGGGAACAAAACAGCTTTATGGTTTCGAAATGATATCACAAGATCCCCTTGCAATGGGTCCTCTTATCGGGCACCAGACGTTGTCTGTTTGCACTACAAAGCATCTTAACAATGTGCTACACGAGCACAAACAATGGGCCTTGATACACGATTGCTAAATGGGGACGCGTATTTCATCTACACCGGTATGGATAACAACCCTCGATTCGGAAACGCTTTCGAAATTTCGCAATGCGCAAATAGAAGCACGACGCCTTGCCACGAGGCATGCTTCGATTAAAACAAGATTATACAAAGGAAAAACCGTTGGTTATGTGCCAAAAAAATGCTACAAACATGTGTCTCTAATGGAGCTGCCGACAGGCTAATGCTGTAACGTTTTTGAATAATTAAAATTGACATTGGGCCACCGAATCACGAAGGGTCCCACCTTTTTAATATAAAATGAGTCGCAAAGTGTCGAGAGTGTTTGTTGTTATAAATCTTGTTGTTTACGTTTTGCGTTGCGCATGAGGCAGTGTGTTTACCCGGCGGCGGCATGTCGTGGCGTCTCTCATATCTAATCGGCGCATATGGGTTAGTGCCCCCCGGGAGAACAATGCGTTGGTCCCTACGACCGGCATTGATGGACTGAGCCCATGCGAAGCCACAATCACATTATCAGATCGTGTTACAAACACTCAACCCATGATAACGTCCAGTCAAAACGATACCACAATACACTGTGATAACGTTATTTGCTTACAAATGTATGTTGCGTAGATCGTAACGATTGCCTTCTTCGAACTTAAGGACTACCTCTGTATTTAACGGTATCAGCTCGGTTAAGTAAATACACGAAGTAAGATCATCTGTAGTTACGAGTAAATTAAGTGTCGTTGAATAGTTTTGTTGTCCTTTGTTTGTGGATCTTGTTATTGTAAGGTCCATTTGCACCGAAAAGATAACGGTCTGATTATCTAAAAACAGCTGTCAGTGTGACATGTTCGTATACAAAAATGTGTTTTAAACAGCTGTTTTTAGATAATCATACCGTCATCATTTTGGTGAACATGAGCCTTAAGCTTCAAGCCTCTAACAGTTGTTTAAAAGCGTTCACCTTCACTAAAATATGAACGAGTTTGCTTGTTGTAAATTCTTGTTTTACAAGCTTAATCCAAGTGGGCACTTGACGCAGCCGCACTTGCTAATTTCTATGGAGCGTTGAAGTTCGTTGCCGCCGCGGTCGACGCACTGTTCCACATCCTGTTCATTTGATTGAACGCCATTTCCATTGTTGCCAACACTTACACATCGCAAACTTGCCGTAAAATCATATACGAGCACCCAAATAAATATTTATTTCGCTTGGAGTGGCACAGTGGGCACCGGAAATGTTCCAAACATTAGCATATATCGCGTCATTGTTTACTCGTAGAAACATTCAAGAATGATATCCTTCATTTTCCGGAAAAACATTCATATTCAATAAGAGCGCAAGTCTTGTATTATAAATATTTTTCTACGTCGTATTCCATGTGGATTATTTCTTCAACAGAATACATCGATCAAAACTTGTTTACGACTGTAAAAAAATAAATTGTTAGCATTACAAAGTGTTTTTTGCGTCTACAGAAATCAGAAACGTTTTGCTGTCTAGGCTTTCGTTCATATCTGCTGCAGTCTACACTGTTGTAAGCATTAACCGATTTGTACAAGGTCTTGGTGTCTGTTTAAATCATGGAGATGCAATCTTTTCTATTGTTTATATTATTTTCAGAAGTTACCATCATTATACCAAGGGTACACAGACAGTCACATCATTAAAATTATCATCTCCTACAATCTCTACCGGGGTTGATGATAATAATGGTTAATCGGTCATTGGCTTTTTTCCACAAATACTGCTATTTGCAGCAAATATTTCTATTCCACAGGTCGTTGGCCTAAGATCTGGGTCTAGCTAGTTTTTGTAAATATGCTAATGCTCCGTCATAATATAATGGTCGAGGTGAACGGTGCACGTCGGCAATCTTCTTGCGATGGATTTTGTGTTACAACTGCAACATATCATAGTATCATACAGGTTTAATGACCCACGAGACTCATTCATTGTTGTAATGCGTTTCAAGGAAAAATACCACGCTAAACTTACATTACTAAATGTTCATTTGCCCAGGATTTATTCTCTTGAGAAAATTGAAAATGCCTGGCCTCACATAAGCATAATGTACACAGTTTTCCACTGCGAGTACTTTAAAACAAGGTCATTATAACAATTAATGTAACTGTGCAACTAAATGCTTTCCTTTACAAAAATAACTTCAATAAAAATTGAATGCACTGCACGAATGAAATGAATACCAACAAACGAACCAGCGATGAGTTGCCAACGCTATAAATTCATGCTTGCGATGATAAATTCATAATTTTCATCCTCTTAACGCCAGACAATGTAATTTGTTTCATTTCATAAAAGGGGTGAAACATTAAGCAGTTTGTCTTTGATTTAATTTCGGAATCCATCATCCCAGCTGCCTGAATACCGAATAAATTAAAAATTCCGATACCGTTGAATGGATTACCCGGGCCGAGGTAAAAGGCATTGCTCAAATATTTTTGCACGAAACTCTACCTCGGTGATTGGCAACGCCGGCCACTCATAAAAATTCAGTGATGCATCACGTTTGGTGGCGCTAACGGGGTGACACGTGACGTCACGGATGACCCGATCCGCATGTCAACGAGGGTGGGGCGTGCGCTGTGACGTCAGACCTGGGGTGGGAGTAAGAGACGGCGTGGTCGGGCCAAGGACGTCGCCGGGCCGACCGGCGCGCAACACCCGCCGCAATCGATACCGTGGCTTGACAACCGCGATCTGCAATCGACTGCCTATGCTCGCATCTAGGTGATCTAACCTCCTTCCAAGGATCTTCTAGTGGTCCAAAGAGGCCTCCCGAGGCTGTCTGAGTGTTACCAGACAGTGACAGCCATAGATATAATAAGTGGTGACAGCCGACAACTCCCCCAATGATCCCCCAACTCAATCAATGAACTTGTTCTTCAGCAAACAAAATCGTTTTTAGGGTTCCGTAGTCAACTAGGAACTCTTATAATTTCGCCATGTCTGTCTGTCCGTCCGTCTGTCCGTCCTCGCTTAATCTCTGTGACCGTTAGCACTAGAAAGCTGAAATTACCAATATGTGTATCAATCACGCCGACAAAGTGGTAAAATAAAAATTGGAAAAAATGTTTTATTAGGGTAGCCGGGGTATATGTAAAGTGGGATGTGATGTTTTTTTAATTCAACCCTAACGTGTGATATACTGTTGGAAAGGTATTTAAAAATCAATTGGGGTTTACACAATCATTTTTTGATAATGTCAATAATTTCGGAAATAATCGCTCCAAAAGTAAAAAACAAATTTAGAAAATATGAAAAAAATCAGAAAAGTAGAACTTTATAAGGACTTTCTAGGAAAATCATTTTGAACTTGGATGGAAACCACAGTTTTTGTATAAAAAAGACAAAAAGTTGTACAAAATAATTTCTGGACTAAGTTTGTAGTATAATCGTATATGCAAGCATTTTTTTATTGTGACGGACGGGAAACTACGGAACCCTACATTGAGCGTGGCCCGACATGCTCTAGGCCGGTTTTTTTTTTAATTTTCGAGGTCTCTTAACCGGTTGGTTTACAACGGATGTGCTCATTTGCATTTTCGTAGTAAATCCGAACGAAATTGCGATCTTATGCATATCAGATGGAAGGGTTTTCTTTTAGGTTGTACATTCTGGTTGAATTATGCCCGTAGTCGATGTTAATGTTTATTACGATTCCCTAGAAAATCATGATATACATCTAACAGCTGCTCACTGTGTCTTATTAGCAAAAGTATATTTGCTACGGTCGTGTTCACCCCGCCCCGGTTAACTTACTTTCACTCGACGTTTTATCTTAGTGCAACCTTCAAGATCACGAAGAGAACTGGTTTTAGTTCTCATGGATTTACTCTAGATTATGTCACGGAAAAGTCTACTATTATTATGAAGATTTATGACTGCATTTATATCTGCAATTACTATAACGTTAAATCGATTCCTTTTTTCAAAATCAGCCTATGTAGGAAGAGTTAAAGGGATTCATTGAATGGACGGACTCCTAATTAAATGTTGTAGTAATACTTCATTGATTATAAAAGCATACGTTTGATATTATCATCAGCAACTAACACATACTTTAATAAAACCTTTATCACAAACCCTCTGCGGAAATCTCGAGCGTTATCGTTGAGAGTGCAGGTTTGGCCGCTGGCCAGGAAACACCCCGCTTTTACTGGTGAAAGTATTCCTTTTGGATAGCTTTTACGGCTGCAATAATATCTGTGCGCTGGAAATTCATGTGATTTTCCATATTTCCACCAACAGTGTGTATCTAGTCACACGGTACTAACCGCAAGTTTCGTTTCTCATGTGCAAACTAATCAAAGGGGTCTTTAAATTACAAAGCAAATCAAATAACGTGGAACTGCAATTTAGCAGCGTCGAGTTCATGCTTATCATCGTTTGCGGCACACTTCCTATAGGTGAAACTTTTTCCATTATACCTCAAGTCTAATGTTGTCCTACTATTCACAGAACTGCACAACTTACTCTCCACCAGACTAAAATTAAAGCAATACTTCACTCACTGGAAGTTAGAAGGTTGTTTCGATATTGTTCTAAGAACTGAACTTTCTTTATAACAAAGTGCTTTGAGCCTAAGTTTCCCTTTTATCTTTTAATGAAGTGTTTCACCCCAGAAAGCTCCCGAAACGTTCACAACAGACTATTTATACGGCTTTAAAATTGGAAACTTTTTATACTACCATCAAAGTTGCTAGGTTGTGGAAACAAGTTGTTGTTTAGACAAACAATAAATATCTTCATCAAATATGTTTAAGTAATCTGTTTGTTTTAGAAGTTTAGCGTTTATACAAATTACTGTTACATACAGTTATGAATTCACGCTTTCACACCTTGTTTGTGTAGAATTTTAACAATTCTATTCATATAGATTTGTTCTGTTATTGTTCTTTGAATTGTATGTATAAATATCATAATAATTATTGTGCTCCTAATGAACGATAAGCCTTAATTTAGAATTAACAGAATAACGTCTTACATTTCAAAAAGTTTAAAGAGATCTCAGAGAGAGAACAGTATTCACTCAAGCCATAAAAATGCACGTGGAATTTAATATAAATACGTGTAACCTTTGTATCGGATTCGCAGACAATGTGAACTTCAATATTTCGGAGATTATTCACCTAGATGCCTCAATGGGCTGGGGAGGCCCGGTGGGTAAGGGTACCGTAGGGGGTAGTGGCGAGACAGTTCATCGGACCCCGGGATGAGACGCGACGCTCACCTCTCATTATCGTCTAGACGAAGGATGCTGTTGATCTGAACATACTCGCCTAGATCATATTCGTAATTGGGATTGTTAGAAATTACATGAACGGGGGGGACCCAATCTAAAGTCCTTCTATACTTTCATTTCTAACTACATGTGTGGGCGTTATTATCTTGTTGAATATTATGTGGCACGAATTGTGTACCCAAGCTTATCTCTGACAATATCTTATTAGGGTCCATTATCTATGGTAAGAGGCAGGGATGATGGATATTCGCCAGAAATAACTGGTAGTTAATGGCTTGACTTGCCTTGAAAGAATCATTTTGGTAATCAAGACAGAAATCATCAAATAGTAATCACTCCGTGTAAAAGCAATTCGTAGAACCATGATCGAAATGATTCTAAAGCCGTAATAGAGAAATTACGAAACAACCATGGCAATTGGAGAAATAACCGAATGAATTGAAGCGAAAGCGCTGAAGAAAAGGTGTACCGTGTAACAAATAAAAGATTTAGCTAGCTAACAAGTTAACTGCGTCTTGATCTTGTCTCGTTATCACAATTTCCTTTATTAACATGGCCGAGCAAATTGTTTCTTTGTTATCGTCGTCTTTCTAGATCACTAGTCACTTACTAGAAAAAGAAATGCCTTTCTATTGTCCTCGTATTAAACACTATAACGTACCGTTATTTAATGTCAAGAAAACATGTTTTGAATAAGTTCATGATGTTAATGATATGGTATTGCAAAGGTCAAACAAAATTGTTATTTCTTAAAATTCACAAGCTCTTTCCAGTTTTTGGAAACTCATTATCGATACATCGAGATCTTTGAATTTCGAATCCCTAAATCGCTTCCATGAAGCCTTTAACATGGCAATCGTGTAAATGGTATTCAAGCTGAATTTTAAATTCATGTCGGTTCCAAAGACGGTAATTTAGTTAAAGGATGACATAGCGTGAAAAACGGAACAGTTCATAGTCCATAATTCATTCACCACACGAAGACTATTATAAGAGTACCGTTAGGCTTGTGCATTTGACCTCCTTGTGGGTCAGCTGTAAAACCGCTTGACACTTAAATACACTTCCCTAATCGACTTCACTTATGGGTTATTAATGCACTTATTATCTTCCATCTTTATAATTCTTCCGTTAAAACATCCATTCACACAGTACCTTGTGGTACTCTTACTTCCTAATTGCCTATCCACCTTGCAGACGCTACCGATGAAATAGTGAATCATTTAGCGAACAACGAACAAAATATTTACACATTGGATACACATACAATAGACACGTATTATAATACTGTAATAGCAATTATTGTAATATGCAAAGTAAAACAAACTTAGCTGTAAACTGCTGCTTCAGAAGCACGCCAAAAACCTATTCCAACTCGATGTCGTCGGTAAAACATGGCAATGTTTTCTATTATCAACTTGGCAATTGAAACCTTTCCCTGTCTGAATGTTTCAATTGTATCAACATGGTTTAAGTCCTCTTACAGCATTTTCTATAAAATCCGGTGTATTTTGGTCTCCTACTTTCCAATTCTCAGGACTATTTATTCGGTAAAGTCGGAACGAATTTAAATCAGTTTAACGTTAGCTAGTAAGCTGTCACTAAATAACAAGATTTGGTTAATTTATTAGAATGTATAGCTGTTCAGGCTTTTAGAGCAACATGCTTGAAAGCGTTGGAACCGTCACCGCAAGAATTTATTGAGCGACGAATCTTAGTTTTAATTTCACTAAAAGCAAAACGTTACATGAGTATACCGGAACTTAAACGCAATCAAAGTACTTTCACGGCTTTAAGCAGCACTTGGTCAGTAAAAGGCGCAATATCGTACCTTGGGGACGCTCCAAATTGGGTCATCTGTAGAACCGCCGGCGTCCATCAGCCCATTCCCATTTTTTTAAAAGGCCACAAGTAAGGACGTGGATATGATTGTACTTGCCGCCAGCCATCTTGGAATATGGCCTTTGTTCGTCGGACAATGGTGCCGAGAATTGGGATGGCCTGTCGAGAACATGTGCGAATATGTGGACAATGGCAAACAATCGGCTACTCATTAAGAATCATTGTCGTAATTATTTTAGTTTGTATTACGACATTTGTTTTGTGGTTATTGTATTGCCGCTGTATGTTTTTCTACTCAATGGACAGTGTTCGGTAATTTACGCACTGATCGTCGTCGTCGTCTAAGGTCATGAAGTAGAAAACAATGATGTGAATACGACAGCATCTAATGTCTTACAACGAGACATAAATTACACACACTTTTGAGATAATGTATGTGCAGTGTGTGGCGTATCAAATGGTATTGTCGCAGTAATTGACTAGCCTTGAATTCCGCATTGTAAAATCTGGTGTAGTTGAGTTTTGATGAAATAATACGAAGGTCTTTAGGTATTTTCCTGTAGTATAATAGCTGGTGAAACTGAACATTTCACTAACAAAGAAACGTATTTCGGACCTGTAGCAAAAAGCACATTAAAAGAATTCGCCCCGGGCTGCGCTCTGTGGCTTTCCTCGAAAGTTATGCGATTCGGTAATAATATCAGAAAACGCCAGACGCATCGGAATTCCCCCAGCGGCATCCCGCAGGCAAAATACGAATACATTTATACAGTTTCAATTCCCGATATAAAATGATCAAATCTGGTTTTTTGATTGTAAAATTGTACGTAAAGCATTTATTTATATTGAACGGGAAGTTAAATGGTTAGTCACAAATAAACAAATGCAGTCGTTAATTACGGTCAGATCAACCTACAAATGCGATTGTTCCTTTTCAAAATTATTTATTTAGGTGAATATCTCGTAATCTCAGTGACTCAGCAAATTACCACGTTTTTTTAGAGTTTCCCCCAAGGCGCGTGATAATTTAGTATTCCCCCAGTTTTGTCATATTTTTTTTAATTTGGGAAAACGTGCATTGGCAATGCTTTTTATAGTATAATGTAGTGTGCAGTGAAATGTATATATTTTACTAATAACTTGCTAGGAAACGTGCATGAACAAATAATTTTAATTTCATATATTACAACGGTTAGGTATTGAATGCAGTTTTAAATAAGCCATACATCGATGTGGTTTACGAGTAAAAACGGCTATAATTTAATGTGTAAGAAGCAGTATAAAAAAATATGCATGCACAAAAAATAACTTCATAGCTAGTTAAAAATAGAAAAACGAACAAAGTCTTGAGCATTTTCTGGTTGAAAATTCAAACAAAATTTATATTCGTAAACGCCTCGTTAATCACGTTTTAATTGGAAAATAATTCAAGGAGCCGCTAGTACCGACCGATGATTGTGTAAACAAATTAATATAATTAATGATCTAGTACGCTAGCTTGCGACACAACAATGCAGTTCATGCAACTAGAACGAAGGATGTCCCATTTCGCGCCATTTGCGTGGGCCGACCTCATTGTGCTCCGGAATTCGTCCAATATCTATCTATACCTGGTGTAACTGTTTGCAGCAGCGTCACTGGCTTTTGACCAGTGCTGATACATTTATGGAACATAATTTGCAAATTGCTCACTGTTGTTAGGTCATATGTAGTAAAAAAACTCCTCCGGCAAGCCGCAAAAAGAAGTAGATTTCGGAGAAGGTGCTGAAGCGTCCGACTATTGAAAATTATAAACACAAAAAAAAAAACAAAATCGTCCTATAATGGAAAGTTTACCCTTTCTAAATCCTCTCATAAGACTTTAGCATGGAAACGCCCTCAATGTTTATAGTTTTTTATTTCAAAAACTACCGAGTTTTATCGCTAAACTTTAAAGGTAACAATTGTAGAGTAAACAATTTGCTTTCAAACAAAAATATTTGCGACGCTCAAAATGTTTACTGTTTCGGAGCTATATAATTTTTTTTCGCAAAATTTTGGCAATTTCTACCCCCTCCCCAATTTAGCGGTTGCATCAAAAAAGTTTTAATTTGAAATTGTCCGTATTCTTACTCAGAATGATAAAAATGAAAAACGGTTCTCAAATTTTCCATAGGAAAAAAGTTATGGCCAAAAAAACTTCATTCACAAACTTAGCCTAAGTTTTGACCTTTTCGATTTTATGATTTGAAAGCAATCGGTTCATAATTGCGGCCTGTAGAGTGTGGCTAAATTTTGCTTGTCACCCATATACATACGTATACATATTATATATCCCCGTAGGTGAGAGACCAATAGGTAGATTGTTTTTTTTTAAAAAACGAAATCTACCTAAAAAGTGATACTTCCCCAATTTACTAAATAGGCCAGTCCTGTTCATCCTTATCTTGCCCTTATCTCAATTCATTTGGGATCGGCGCAGTACATCTTCTTCTTCCATAGGTAGTATAGGTACTTCTCTGTTACTCGTCCGGCATCTCATGTGACACTTATTTTCTTGCTATATCATTCTTAACACAGTCTTTGGTTTTCGTTTCATTTCAGATACCCATTCACATTCATACTCAAAACTTATTTTCAACCGACTTCCAAAAAGAGGAGGTTATCAATTCGTCTGTATTTTTTTTTTTTTGTGTTTGTTACCTCAGTACTCTCGACTGGGTGAACCGATTTTGATGGTTCTTTTTTTGTTTGAAAGCTGGTGCTTCCCGTTTAGTCCCATTTTAGTTTGCTGAAGACCTGATGCTGATCTTCGGAGATATACAACGGAACTCTTCAAAAATACACAGCAAATCTGCAGTGATTGCTGCCATCGCTTGTAGGTTCATTGTTTATACTATATTATGACGTAACATCACGCCTGTATGCTCCGAGGGGGTATGCACATGTGTAAAATACACCTGATTTCGAAAATATTTGTTACCTCAGTACTTTCTACTGGGTGAACCGATTTTGATCGTTCTTATTTTATTTGAAAGCTGGTGCTTCCTGTGTGGTCTTATAATCATCAAATCAGTAACTGATGATGGGATTCTGGAGAAATAGAGAGAATTCTTCACATTTTATTGGCACACTAGAAGCGGTTTGGGTAGTTTTAGGAATTGTACTTTCTCGAAGTGATCCCAATTTTAATTTGATGAAGAACTTTGGATATGCAACGGAACTCCTCAATAAAAAAAATACCCAGACCTTTGCCGTGGTCTTATTCAGCACCTACACTCCCTGTCTTATAGTGGATCTCATCCTATACTAATTCACGATTGTAAGGAATTACGTCCATTATCTTCCCTGTTGATGCAAAAGAGGTTGTTGGTCCTGAGAAGAGTTAGTTCTTTTCTGGGAACGCCACGGCCAATTTCACCATACAACCCAACAAACCAAGTTTAACTAGCTACCACACAATACCTTGAGGCACACACTACTTTGCATACAGCTACTTGATTATTGGTTACTTTGGTGGTGATTGTTCCATGCCAGTGCAGCGTAATATCTGTGTAGGTAGCATACAATTGGCATTAGCCTTACAGGTTCAAAATTGAACGGAACTTCACAGTTTCGTAATGTATGTGAAACTATGTAGGTATACGTTTAGGTCAAGGATATTTATGTAGAAGAACGTGATTTTTTTCGCCCAACTGTACACTTAATAAAACTGTTACTAGAATTAACCCTGTTTGACGAAGCGGTTTACCATGTCAGCAAAAACAAAAATAAATGCCACAAGTTTTAGTCAACAACCCGTGATCGAGCCTTCAGTCGATGATTCTTCGTTTCTAGTGGATCTATCATAGACGCTGTGTAATGAATGCTTATGACTGTCAATACACCAATAGCATAGAAATCTGGGATTGCAAGACATGATAAATAAAACATGAAAACCTTTGTGTACTCATTGAGGTCCCAATTTAACGGCCAATTCAACCATCTTGTTCATTTCACGTCAATCACCTTCGACCTTTTCAAAAGACCTTCCGTTGATGAGACGTCCTCTCGTAGGGGAACCTGGCTATAGACGGTTGACAGCGGCATGTCGCGAACAACGGGAACTCCACACAATTTCCCTACATTCACGTTTTCATAACCTATTTAATATAAACATACGTGCGTTTAAAGTGAGCTGTATTGAAAGAGTTACAGAGCCCACAATAGCTTGCAGTGTATTTCGTGAAAATCCAGGTAGCCAAATGAAATGTTGTATCCACATATCGACATGAGCAGATGCGTTGACTCGGAACACGTGCCGTAACATGCTTATGACATGCGAGGATATTGAGGCTCAGGAGTTTGCAAAACTACATTTGGTAATATAAACAAACTTAGCTGTATTTGTACAATAGGGCTCTGCCTTTTTCCTTGTTATTTTTCAAGATCAGGACGTTTGTGAAATACAGAGTGTAAATACGAGCAAAGAGCCTACATACGTTAAGTAATTGAATCTCTTTGTTAAGGCTGAACCAGATTACCAACTATGCTTATAACGGCCGATAAAAATCTGGAATCATGCAATGACTCTTATAGTTCGTTTCCTTTTTGGCACGAACCTAATTATGTAGATGGGATTAGAATAAGCCAAATTATGTAGGTTCATTGTTCAGATAATGTGGCTTAATTATGTATACTGAATGTTTTGGAGATAGTCGTGTGGAGCCCCCGTATCTCCGCCTACTATGCCGCCTACACTAACCTATCGAAATGCTCTGTCTTCAATCGCTGTCAAGCCAGGGATCCACTTGATATATTTCGTACTCAATTACGCATTTGTTTTCGATGCTATACCGTAATTACTGTACAAATAAATGGTATTGGAAAAAGCTTTTGGAAAATTAATGGTATTGTTACAATCGCAAGATGGATTGGAAATTCTGCAAATGTGAGGAACTTTGTATTATGTTTTCCCGAACATCTGGCAACCCTAGTCGATATTCTAATATTCGCATAGCACTCGATTGTAGGCGTATTAAATTCTCAACGAGCTCATAACATAACTTTGTTTAATCGAAATTAAATCGAGCTTAACTGAGCATTGCGTAAACGGGTTGATCAGTGTAAACAAGTATATTCAATAATCGAAACAAACAAAACTACATGTAGATTGTACGGTACAATACACGTGAATCGACAGGATCCATTTCCAACAAAATTTAAGGCTTTACAAAATATCAATACGGTTTACCACGACACTGTACACCAGCAAAGAAAGGAGGTCTCAGAAACCTGGCGAAGCGGAATATACGGTTTCTCCGTTATTTACCGAAAAATTATAGTGAATTTTATACGAACAACAATGCGTTTAATAGTGTTTGTTCTGTACCTGAGTTTTTGTCGCCATGTTGAGTGCCGAGAGTCGAATAACAGGAAGCTGCTGAATGTATAGCCACTAGCCAGGTAAACGGCGCCGGCAGACAGACGGCACTTTCTAAAGAAAGAGGGTATTTTTGAGAATTGCAATTGTGATTGGTCTAGGATTTTTTGCAGCGGATTTGAAGGCTGTAAAGATTTCACTTTTTGCTGTGGATTTTTGTGGGTTGGATATTGAGATCTACAATAAACAGTTTCAATACACACCAGTAGGGAGAACTGCATACAAATTTGGAATTCCATTGACTGCAGTAGAACAAAATTCGTTTAGTGAAGTTTTTTTCTAACTAATGTCTACTTGAATGACAATGCCAGTGAGCCAGTCAAATGGTGAACATGATACCACTTCCCCGTTCTCAAATTAGATTGTAAAGCAAGCGAAGCGTGGTGATAACGCCAGTATCAAATTTATGGAAAGGAAATTGCCTTCGAGTGGAGGCTTCATTGCTTGCCGGGTCGAAGCACAGCCCCTGCCTTAACCGCTTACACCTGCGGTTGCTATGAATTTGTTTGCAAGAAGGGGAATATTTATTGTCTCTTACACGGCTTCATTATTGAAAACAATAAATTCAATTATTTAAATAGCAATACTGCGAGTATATTTAACGAAGCCAATTTTAATTCGGTCATTTGAATATTGATGTTCTATGTAATGCTCCATGGCATAAACTATCTCCAAAGCCAGACAAGAATATTAAGGAGGAAATATCTAGAAGATAACTAAATCGAATTTTCTTTTCAAATGCCAATCTTGAAGATGCAGCGCGCGTCAGACACAATGAACCTATAAGGACTAAAAAGAAGAAAGAAGTCTTTTCTTACGAAGCCAGTAGAACCACGTACAATTTTAATTCGACTTCCGACGTTTGTAGGCTAACAATTTACCTGCGGAGCGAGTAATGGAAAATTTGTAAATTCCCTTAATGATTTTTCTTGTTTTTCTAATTATTCTATTGCTCAGTTGTGGTTTTGTCATGTAGGTAAGTGTTACTTATCTGGCTGCGGTCAGCTGATATCAGTTACAGGCGGCCACTGCATTACCTTACCTATAATAGTGGGCACAAAATGCCGTTGTGTTAATATATCATAGAGCGGACATTGGGAATATTGTTCTTTAATTATGATCCCGAACATTTTTGACTTTGACGCAGGAATACTTCCTGACCTGACAAGGGGGGGCGTATGACACTATAAACAAAGCTAGTTGTTAGTAATAACAAGTATTGGATAAAGATCTTCCTCGTTTGTCCCGTCTATGGCTATAATATTTGAATATCTCTGTAATAAAATAATAAATTACCGTAACGTCAGTTTCCTGGCAAATCACAGCACTCTAATACCTGTTAACATTATATTATGTTAGTTCTATGTGCGTTTATGTGCAATGTTTATCATGTAATACTTCAATTTACATATTACAACGATACAGCACCCGCTAAACCTTGACCGACATTTAACCTTGGATAATGGTAAAAAGACAATCGGACGGAATGATTTAGATTCAGGAACGAGTTTTCTCGCTTGTTTATTGTACAATTTTGCGTCGTATATTATTCTAGTTTTGAGTATGAATGTGGATGGGTATATAAAAACAATGAATGGACTGTGTAAATAATGATATGGCAAGAAAGGTGTCTGAAAAGATGACGAGTAATAGACACGTATGGAAGATGAAGACATGCTGCGTCTAGCCACCGACCCGAAATTAATTAGGATAAGGGCCAAAGAATGATGATGATGATTCTTGTCTAGTAGGACGATTAATAGCCACCAACGGTGAAATATTATTAGAAATAGCTACCCAATTACAGACTTTGAGAACAATACACATTCGAAACACGACCGATACTCGTGCGTGAGACGGCTCTTATCTCTTTGCACAAGATGTAATTACCGATTGTTTTGGTTAATATTTAACCGTGGCTAGATTCGATTAGTCTTGGTGCTAAGGCACAGACGCACTGGACGCAACGCGGCACATAACGGGACGGTAACCGGATAGCAAGTAATCTCCACCATCTTTATTCTCTCGTCACGCCTGCTGATCCAATTCTGTGGTTTGGAGGGAAAAAATATAATTCAGAGTTGCTCAATTGAAACCTAGACGCAGCTGTCGTTGTGCAATGGGCAGTACCACTCCGATAGAATTTAGACTAGACAAATTGGAGTAATGATGTTCAAGCCAGTTACTAGCTCGCATAGAATAGTTGGAGCCGTTTATGATATTACGAGGAACATATTCGTGCTCGTTTTAGATTAGTTTTGAGAAGAGTAATTTTGAGAGTGGCCACATTACATGTTGACTCGGTGGACTATGAATATAATGGTCTTATTGGATTAAATTACGTATTCTCAAGAACAAGACAGTTACTGTAAAAGTACAACGAAGAAGTCTTCATTTCTTATTCAGCCTTGAGTAAAGGTCGGCTTAGGTCGGCCGATCGATTGTCATAAAGTTAATTTCACAAGTGCATAATGCAGGGCCTCGTGTACTCGTAATGTATGCGGCGTCGCGTCGCGTCGGTGCCGCGCCGGGCTCGTGACGCAAACACTTCGACGCTGCCTCAAGTTACCCAACAGCGGCAATGCGGCGTCGATCACGCTAATCTGCATTCTTATACCCGAGTACGATATGCCCCCCTTTTTTTTTTTTTTTTTTTTTTTTTAGGATGGGAAATCATCAAATGACTTCTCCCACTCTGGGCGGAGCGGGAGGGAGTGTCAGACTCTTACTGACTAAAACCCATCCATGTTCCTTCCTCGCCCTTTATGTTCCGGGGCCGCGGTATCTCTTTCGAACAGGCCCGCAACCCCGGCAGGCTTCGGCCCTTGCGGGCCCCTCTCCTTTTGCTGACATCTCTTTGAGGCGCGCGTGGAACACGAACGCGCCGTCGACACGGCCTGTCGTCGTCGTTAGACGGCCGGACGGCCAGCTATTGCCCATAGCCAGCCGTCCACAGGCCCGCATCTACGGTGGCCGGTAGCCACCACGTGGCCCCCGACGCCCGTTGCGTCTCCCGCGGCGGCCGGGAAGAGAGGATCTCTCCCTCTCTCGTTCCGCCACCTCCTTCGCTAGCATCACTGCTTCGCAGAAGGAGGCGACGGCTTCCCATTCCGTCTCGCTCCGGACCATGGATTGAACCAGGGCCGGACGCGAGAGGTCGCCGCCGCCGATCGCCGCCACGAGGACACGGCGGAGCTCCGCCCACGCAGGGCAGACTTCCACCGTGTGCTCCACCGTGTCCTCCGGTCGATCCTCGCAGTGGAGACACCCGGGCGATTCCTCCCGCCCGATTCGGTGCAGGTACCTCCCGAAACATCCGTGTCCGGTGAGGACCTGCGTCAGGCGGAAGGTGAGGACGCCGTGGCGCCTCTCCAGCCACTCCTCAAAGAGGGGACTTACCGCCACTATCGTGGCGTGCCCTGCACGGGGTTGCGACAGTCGCTCTCTCCATGTCGCCATGAGATCGCGCCGGAGGTCAGTCCGCTGAGCGGCAATTTGCCGCGGCAGCGGGGTTTCCCCCCGGCGTAGTACCTCCGCGCGCCACTCATGCAGGCGCGCGAGGACTATCGCCTCCAGATCCCACGGCGGCAATCCGGCAAGCAGGCCCGCCGCCTCGCGAGAGATCGTGCGGTACCCACGGACCATCTTTACGGCCACCACTTTTTGGGGCGCGTTCAAATGGTGAGCGGCTCGCCGCTTCAACGAACGCGCCCACACTGGGGCCCCGTAGAGGGCCATGGACCGCACGACTCCCGCGTAGAGCCTGCGGCAGGAGGCGTTCGGCCCCCCAAGGTTGGGCAGGAGCCGCCTGAAGGCAGCCCCTGTCCGTTCCAGCCTGGGGGCCAAACGTCGGAAATGCTCCACGAAGTTCCACCGGCTGTCGAGGACGAGTCCTAGGTACTTCAACGTCGACTCGACGCCGATGGATACCCCTCCTACCGTCAGTGTGGATCCCGACGGTGGCGCATTCCGAGGCCCATGAAAGCACATGGCCTCGGACTTGTGCAATGCCACCTCGAGACCCAGTTGCCGGATCCTCTCAACGACTATCGCAACCCCGCGTGTCATAATTTCGGCCGCCGCCTCGTGCGACCTCCCCTGTGCCAGCACCAGGGTGTCATCTGCGTAGCAGACGACGCTGACACCACTAGGGAGGTCCGCGCGCAGCACCCAGTCGTAACCGATGTTCCACAGGGGCGGTCCCAGAACCGATCCCTGTGGGACACCGCACGACATCTCTCGCCGGTTCCAATTTCCGCAGCGACTGGGGTAGATGACGGCCCTGTCCGTCAAATAGTCCCCGACCACACGACGGAGGTAGGTCGGCACCCGGTGATACCGGAGTGCCTCCATGATGCAGCTCCAGGGCAGGGAGTTGAAAGCGTTGGCGATGTCGAGAGACACCGCCAAAACAACCCCGCCCCGGGATATCGCATCCCCCGTCGTGAGGGCTCTCACGCGCATGATGGCGTCCACTGTAGAGCGCCCCTTGCGGAAACCAAACTGGTTCTCCGCAAGATTCGGCCCCATCCCCTCAAGGTGCTCGGCGAGGCGGTTTGCAATGACTCTCTCAAAGAGCTTGCCCACCTCGTCGAGCAACACAATGGGCCGAAATGCGGACGGAGAGTCCGCAGGGCGCCCCGGCTTCTGGATGAGGACCAGTTTCCCCGTCTTCCAACGAAGCGGGAACTGGCCTCTCTCCAAACATGCGCTTAAGAACCCTTTCAGTCGGGGCCCGAGAGCCTCCGCATCCGAGGCCAGGACCCAGGCTTTGCCAGGCAAGCCATCTGGTCCCGGGGCGGTATTTTTGGCCTTGAGCCTACCTACCGCCACTCTCAGGTCTACCCCAGTCACTTCCGGAGTGTCGTCGTCGTCGCTTGGATCCGACACCGCAGGTGGCGGAGCCATAGGCGGGGGCGGATGTTCCCCCCGCGAGGGGAACAGAGCGCTCACCACGTCCTCCACGAGGTCGGGCCGGAGACTCTGCGTCAGCGGGGGGGCCCAGGTGCGGAGTTTGTTCCGCACCATCTTGTAAGGGCGCCCCCACGGATCTCTGTCGAGAGTCTCCAGCATCTCTGAGCGGGCCAGTTCCCTGGCCCGCAGGACAGCCTCCCGGAGGGCGGTCTTCGCCGCTCTGTATCCCTCATACAGCTCCGCCTCAATGGCTTCCGCATCCGGCGGGCGGATGCGGAGCCTGCGATGCCTGGCGTACAGGCGCCGCGCTTCGACACACGCCTCCCTCAGAGACGTTATTTCGCGCGACCACCAGTACACCTGGCGTCGGGCGCTTCCTGGCCGGACTCGGGGCATTGCCACGTCACATATGTCGGACATGGCCCCCTGGAACCACTCTGCCTCAGTGTTAACGTCGGCAGGCCTGTCCGGTGATGTCACCCAGGCCTGCACGATCGAGGCTTCCAGGAGGAGCTCCCGGTCCAGCTGCTTCAGCGCCCAACGCGGACCACTCGGGGCCTGTTGGACCGGCGCGCTCGAGGACTGGGCGGAGACGTCAAACCGGATGTACCGGTGGTCGGAATGTGTCTCCACCCCCTCCATGACACGCCAGTCGACGACACGCGGCGACAGAGCGGGGCTAGCGAACGAGATGTCCACCACCGACTCGCCCCGCATCCGCACACACGTGGGAACAGAACCCCGATTAAGGACGTCCAGGCCCCTCTCCAGGGCCCAGTCCTCCACCATCCTTCCCCGCACATCTGTGCAACGAGAACCCCAAGCCAAGTTCTTGGCATTGAAGTCCCCGAGGACAAGCACGGGGAGGGAATGGCTTCCGACGACGACACTCAACTCTGCGAGAGAGTTGTGGAACTCGGCGAGAGTTCGGCTCGGGGAGAAGTAGACCAGGGATGTAACGGATGTGATGATATCGGAACCGGAACCGGAATCGGAGGTTTTGGATTTGATATATCGGAATCGCAACAGGAATCGGAACCGGAACCGGAATCGGAGGCGGATGCTGAAGTAGAGAATGTGTGAAAAAGTAGGATTCATTAATGAAATAACGGACGATCGGCTCGAATTTAAAAATTATTTTTGTGTGGATAGTCCATTTATCGAGAAAGGCTTTAGGCTATATAACAATATGCTACGATTATTAGGAGTGGAGCAGGAATGAAAAATGTTGCAAAAATGGGGATTTTTTTCCTATCCTTTTTTTAACTTTTGTGACGGAGACGAAGTTGCGTGGGTTAGCTAATAATAAATACATTGATTATCAGTCTTTTTAATTTCAAATACAAACAATAGAACGCCTGGCGAGGCATTGAAAAAAAAATCAATCATTATTAATAAAATAATTATGCATTGTATGTACTTGTAAGTATGCTGGTAATTTAAATCGACAGAAAGCACGTTACGAGGGTTAACCTCGTGGGACAAGTATAAACAGGTTTATACGCGTTGACCGCGGCCGCCGCCCGCCGCAAGGCAACGACCTCCGCTAACCTCCGATTGAAAAGTTTCGGAACCGGTATCGGAATCAGAGGTTCAAAATCAATCGGAAGTTCCGACTAATCGGAATCGGAATCGGAGCTCCGTAACATCCCTGAAGTAGACTCCCACCACGACGATCTCCCCGAACCGTGCTGCTACGCACCCCCGACCCCTCCTGACATTTTCAAGGGTCGGGGTACCGGCGGCGGCCGATGACACTATGGTCACTGAGCCGTCAAGGTCCGCCACCCAGTCTTCCCTGGGCAGGACAAAGTACGGCTCAGAGACCACAGCGATGTTGATCAACCACTGCGCCATGCTCTGAAGCAACAGGTTCTGAGCACAGGCGCAGTGGTTGATGTTCGCCTGGAGGAAGCGTAATGGCGCCGTTATTGAACGTCCATTATCGCCTCCCCCCCTCGGGACCCCTGTGAGGGCCCCTCCGCAGGCGAGCTCAAAGCGGCAGCGGCGGCGGCGACAGCGACAGCGGCTGTGGCGGCCGCGGCAGCGGCAGTGGCGACGGTGGCGTTGGCGGAGGTGGCGGAGGGCCTTCCCCTGCCTTTGGCTCCGCTCTTGGCGGGAGCGGCGCAGGCCTTGCTCCCAGCCCGATGATCGGCCGGCTTGCGGGCCGCCGCACATGCAGGGCAGTGCGGCGCAGCGCTGCAACCAGCCGACACGTGGCCGGGCTGACCGCAGCGGAAACAGAGACCGCTGCGGTCAACCTCCGAGGCACACTTCACTGACACGTGGTGTCCCACGTGGCAGCGGAAGCACCTTTGAGGTCTGGGCTCGAGCAGTTTTACCTGCGCCGATATCCAGCCCACCAAAAGCCTTCGGCCCTCCACAATGGCTTTCGCCGCCGCCACGGGGCAGCTTACCGTAACGGTTTGCATTCCCGTGGGGTCCGGACGAAAGGTGCCTGCCTTGACCTGGTCGGCAGAGCACCCCCCGGACCTAGCGACGGCGGCCACCACCTCCTTCTCGGTGACGCAGTCTTCCAGACCCATTCCAGACCCATGACGCGCAGATCGGCGCATCTGACGGGTCTGGAGACTCGGGCCTCGTCCGCGTTTAGGGACGCTCTCAGCTTTTCAGCGAGAGCATCCGCGGACGAGCCGCTGGTTTCACCGGGGATCTCCAGCATCCGAGCCCCCGTTGCGGTGACTCTGAGCCGGAGGCCCCCGGTGATCCCGAGCTCACCGAGATCCACATTCTCCTTCGCCTTCGCCAGCAGGTCGCGGTAGGTCACGCCCTTCTTTTCCGCTTCTGGCTGTAGTGTAATCACTACAGCGGCGGTTTTCGGGGCGCGAAGCCTCGCCGCGACCTTTCGCGCCTTGTTCTGGCGCTGCCTTTCTTGTTTGCGGGCCTTTTTGGCCGCCTTTCGCCCCCTCTGCTTCTCCCCGGCCACTTGCCATTCGGCTTCAGCCGTGGGAGGTGCAGGGGGTGTGGGCCCACCCGCAACTGGCGCTGGCGCTGGCACCGCCGCCATCTGTGCCGCTGCCTTGCCCTTCTTTTTCCTTTGGGCCGCCTTCTTCTGCCCAGCCGGTGCCGCCACCTGTTTGGCCGGAGTCGGCTTTACAGGGGGCGGGGGGGGCAACGCAGCCACGCCGGGGGGCCGACTGGATGGCCCCGGAGCGGATGCAGCAGCCGCGTACGAGCCTCTGCTCGTGCCCGCGACCGCCTTGTTCGCGCCCAGGGGAGGGCGCAGAACAATTCCCTCCAGGACGGAGAACCGCGCCTGGAAGGAAGCTAGCTCCTTTCGAACCAGGTCCAGGACCTGGTTCTCCACCGGCACAGGCTGGCTCCCCCTCTGAGCTTGGGCCCCTCCACTTTCAGGGGCCACGCGGGGCCCAGGCTTACTCAGACTGGCCAGATCTGCCTTGAGCTTGGAGTTCTCCTTCTGGAGAAGCTCCATATCCGCCGCCAGGCGGGCCACGTCCGCCCGCAACTTAACCACCTCATCCCCTTGTGAGGAGGGAGGTGGAGGCCCCGAGAAATACGCCTCCGCCGCCGCCAAGATGGAGGCGGAAGCCGCGGGTATGGCCTGGCGTTTCGAAGAAACCTTCACCTTTACGGCCACACTTTTTAGCGCGGCTGCCACCTCCTCTGCAAATCTGGACTTACGCTCCGCCTCGGAGCCGCCAGGTGCACTCGCCTCGCTGCCAGACCCCGGGGCAGTCATGCCCAGGTGGCGCCCCTCTTCGGCCAGTCGTGCCGACCTTTCTGAGGCAGAAAGCCCCCCTCGCTTGCCTCGGATCCCCCCGCGCTTGCTGGTGGGGATCTTGCGAGCAGAGGCCATCTGCTCCTCCTCTGAGGACGACGAACAGTCGCCGTCCTTCCGGGACCGCTTGCGGAAGAACTTACTGTTCTCCGTAGCAGCCCCGGCACCCTCGCGGCGGGAGCTCCCTGAGCCTCCCGCAACACTCACCTCACTCAACGCGGCGTCGGACTCCGACACCGCGTTCCTCCTCTCCTCTTCGTTGCCGTTTCCGGCGGTTTTGGTTTGTTGTTTATTTTCTTCTTCCATATTTGAACCCACGAGTATGGGGGAAATACACTCCTAACTAGGCAGAGACCCCTGTACCTAGAAGGGCAGCTTCTCAGTTTTTATTACTCGCCAGGGGGTCTGCAGGTACCCCAGCGAGGATAAGCAGTAGCGACTGATTCGTCCAATAGGCACACCCGTCAGCCATACATCCCCTCGCGCTGCGTCGCCGCTTGGGATTCGGGGTAACTTTTTATAGAGGTTTTCTACCTCGCAGTCCGGGCGGTTAAGCCAAGACCCTCGGTCCCTGTCCAAAAGGACTCGGAGTCGCGAGACGTGATCCACGGCACTCCGATACGGGATTACGAGATCAACGGTGACAGAGAAGGACGCATCCTTCTCTGTCTGCTCGGCGGCAGGGTAAGTGCACACCGAGCCCGCCGTAACACACTCCTCCGCTGTGCCCTCTGCTTAACAGAGGGTACGCCGAGGAACCCACCGTTGGTCCGTGTAGGACCCCACACATTGCCAGACTCATTAGCCGCGGCAGTGCCAATCCCAAGGGATGAGAATTTCTTCTCATTCCAAGAGGAAGGACACTGCCGCGCCCAGGGTGCACCGGCCCAGCGGCTGCTGTTTCCTCCAGACGTATCGAGAGGAACCAGCAGCCGCCGAGCACACGTGGAGGACTTCTGGCATCGCACCCCACGATATGCCCCCCTCAACTGCACTATTGCAAACATTGCCATTTAACAAAACGAATTCCGATGTTGACGGATCAACGCCTTTACCCATTGTCTTTACACATCGGACTTATAGAACACGTTGTGCGCGATCACGCGTGTGAACTAACCCGTTCGTTCTGTAAGTTAAATTATTACACTTCAACGCTTATCTTCACCGATTTGTACGTTACCAAATACCTAATCTATGGCGATGCCACGGTTCAAATACGTATTTCCATCAAATCGTTATGCTCGTAAACTCCTAAAGTTATTATAAGTTAATTGAACTCCATCTTACGAAATACGATTTACCCAACATCGAGTGAAATTGAATTTCGAATTTCTCGTAATTGGGAATTAAAAGGTTGCTTTGAGAACGATTCGTGTAAACAAGCATTAATTAGGGATTACTTGAGCGTTTTCAGCTCTGAAGGTAACCTTATAAATACGTTACACATAAAATACTTTAAAATGTGAAAATACAATGCCTGGTGGAGGTACAAAAATAAAATGATGATGCTAACGTCCCAGTTGGCTCAAGAAATAAGGTGCGTGATTGCCAAACGACAAATGGTTGTACCATTTGTCGTTTGTCGTTGACGAAATTAAAAATTTTAACAAAATCACCGGCTCCGCTGATATACATAATTAAATAGAGGATAGAGACCCAGAAATAGTTCCACACTATTGGATTTTCTGAATTGTTGTTCAGGATATATTCTTGGAAATACAGAGTGGAATTTGTTGTTGTACCAACCACCAATTAGTTAACGTGCTTAGAGGAAAGTCGTGGTGTTCAATTTAAGATGAACCGGTTAATCCTGTGTTGCGAATCGCTTTATCTTGCCACCAATAATTTTGTACAAAAATATTAATAGCAATTACTTTTACAACTTCCTCTGGCCTCTGCGATGCACTTTGAAGAGCATTTGACAGGAGGCTTCGCGAATGCTTCTCGGTATTGCCAATTAGAGCGCTGCAGTCAGTCTTTGGAACGAACGGGTGACGTAACGCAGCCTTCACACTCCTCGGCTGATGGCTGCAGGCTGTTGCTAAGGGTTTACCCGTTCATCATCAACAAAAAAAGCCCTTGACACGTCAAATTTCCTCAGACAAAACTTTTTTTAATTATTAAGAAATCGGAGCACGGTAATCAACTCTGTACTTAATTGTCAAAATATCGTTGCTAAGCGGTTTATTAATTTAGGTAAATTATAACTATGTCTTATCTTATCATATCTGAAATTTCACATTCAGTTTTATATAATAGGCCATGACTTCTTATTTATCATTCGATTTTATCATCCATGTTACATACTTCGGGAATTCCACTCTCGCAAGCAAATCTTTTATCGGTACCCACTATTGTTTTTTATTTTGGTTTATGCTCTGGATTTGACATCTCTGTGCTTCCCAGGGGCCACATTTTAAAAGGAAACAAAGTATTCTGAAACATTGATAAGTAAAATCCATGAATGTGGGATTAGCTACCCAATAGCCTTTAGTTTTAATGAAAAAAAAAAAATGCAGATTATTCAAAATTCCCAATAACAAACCAATTGTGATGTGCGGGAATTTAGTGCAGCTAATTAATTGATTCTAGGTGCAACATTTTGTAATCTCCACTCGTTAAATGATCTGTCTTTTTGTACCCAGTAAATGGGCTGCGGAGGTCACATAGGCAATCGCTCCATTCAGCTGCATCTGGTTAGACTGGAAGCTTACCGACCAAGTTGGGAAAATTTCTAGCTTAGATGATTGACTCTAAATTAATTTTATTTTCCTTTCATGACACACTGAGCAAATGTTATTTATTGAATGGTGCATTCCTTTAAAAAACTGAAACATTTGAATTGACAGTTTCTTTCTTTGTTCCCAGATCGGTAGATCATCAGAATCGCCGATCGACTTCGTGGTGATGGACACAGTGGCGGGCGACAAGAGTGGCGACACAAAAGTGCTGCAGAGCACAATATCACGGTTCGCGTGCCGCATCATAGCCGACCGCAACGATGTGAACAACTGCCGCATTTACGCAGCCGGTTTTGACTCCTCCAGAAATATATTTTTAGGGGTAAGTGACCGATACTTTTACAGTAAGGTTGCGAGTATTTCGGTATTTTATGTAATGTCAACGAATTTCAACGCCCGGGCGAAGTTTTATTGATGACTAGCTTCTGCCCGCAACTTTGTCCGCGATTAAGTTCTTTTTTTTACATAAAACATATCCTATTACTATGACACCCGACAACAGAAATAAGAAAACATTCTAACAGTGAAATAATTTTAAAGCCGGATCAATAGTTTCGTTGATTATCTCCAACAAACCCAAACTTACACACATAATAATCTCTTTGAAACATTAGTACCATGGCTTTCAACATAGTTCATTTAGGTTCTGTGTGGTAGGTACCTAACTAATTTCACCACACAGTCTTTGAAATTATCTATTAGGCGTAGGAGGACAAGGTAGCATTCAAAAGATGTTTTGAAACATGAGTAAAAAATGACAACTAGGTACCGAGAACTTTTATCGCAAGTACAAACTCAGATGCTAGTACAGATTTGACGCTGGTGACGTCATCCGTAGGCGTCTGTGACGTATTCGCTTCACGTAAATGAACGGCTAATGCCAACAATTTAGTCGCCATTTACTCGCAATGAGCCTCCACTCAGATTCAGCGATCTTTTAATGTCAGACATTCAGCATTTCAGACGAACTTTTTTTGTTGGCGGATTTGATGAGAACATGAATAGATGATGATTTAAGTGGATAGGTACTGTTATTCTTAAACTAGGACGTGGGTGTACGTTGTATAGAAGCGTAGATTCTCATTTATCAACTTGGTCTATCGCTATGCATTGTTAGGCATATCATATTGGCTTTCAATTTCAAAGCCTCAACATTCAATCCATGTGTCAACTTGTGTCAATGTAATTCTCGGTCTTATAGGTCTGGACTCATTAGTCATCTTACTTACTTTACCAGAAAGTTTTTGTTTTTTCCTGAACCAAAATCATACCACCACAAATATTGGCTCTCGACTGACAGCAACTAAAATTCAATTCTGGTTAATCCATGCATGGGTTGCGTCACCACAATACCATTTTCGGTCTTATTAGTTTAGTTTTCAGCTTTGATTAATTAGTCATATTCCACAAATTACCAGAAAGTGAAAGCATTTTCCTCAATATTATTACACAACCATAATAATTTCCAGGAAAAAGCGACAAAATGGACAGAGAACCACGAAATAGATGGGCTCACGACAAATGGTGTCTTGATCATGCATCCGCGCGGTGACTTCTGCGGCGGCAGCGCCACCTGCGGGCCTTGGCGCGAGACTTCCGTCGGAGGCGCCGTGTTCTCGCTCAGGGAGAGTCGCTCTGCACAACAGAAGGTAAGTTCTACGAAGAAAAGATAAGAGCATAATATTCCACTATTGAACTAAACGCGTTCAGTACTTCTGAACTACGTGCAAGAGCTGTAAGAGTCAATTTTCAAGCAAGCCACGCAGATGTGTGACTCGCGAACTCGCGATTCTTACTCCTTACTTATGACGTCAATGCAAGCATAGCGTGTCCGTGGTTTGCAGTGGACACAATCACATAGGTACATTTTCTTGCAAAGCGAAGCATACACACGTGCGTAGCCTATACGTGCACCGCGGTGGGTATGCGCCTTATCTTGAACGTGTGAATCGATTACAGTATTTTCTTTGTTATTGTATACCTGTGACAACAACACTTCAAGCAGACAGTAATCTTATTGTTGTTAAAAATAAAGATAATTTTAATCTTGTCTGTGGTAGCAACTTAACAGTAACCATCAACTTGACCAAGGACCACTGTATTTTTTTAAAGTTAGTGAGAATTACAGGTTAAAATAATTATGCAAGGATTGTCGCTAAGCGGCGCCAGTCAACTCAAACCACCGCTCTCCTTGTGCATTCGTGCTAAACGTAGTGATTATATACTCTGTGATTCGTGCATAGGACAGCCAATTGCAGTCTTGATGATACACGTGCTACAAAAACACGTAACAAAAAATCGCAGCTGGTCAAATATCTAAAAAATCATAAAAAATGGTCAGCTGTTTGGGAGTTCCGTGAGGTCAGCTAATTTTAATGATCTGAGGGATACCGGTTTCCGAAAAAAACTGCCCCTAAGTCCACGATAAAAAGTTCACAAAGATTGGGGTAGAATTTTTGCCAGGATGTTGCTTTATGGAATCTTTTCTGTAAGGAGGCAATATGTTCGCGTAAAACATGGTAGACAGAAGACCATATGGTACAAAGAAGTCGTAAAAAGAACCAGTTAAAACATGACTAAACAAAAAAAATATAATCAGGCTCTCCGCTCTGCTCATTATAAGTTTTTCAAGCCACAAGAACTTAACAGCTGTTTAATCGCGTGCTGATTCAAGGGAACCGGATGCAATGCATCTGGAATTCTGGAATCTTCTAAACTGTTGAAACAGGTGGCGACAAATTGTTCCAAGAATTCGTTAAGAATTTGAAACACGCGTGGGAAACCCTTGAGATATTCCTTCAACGTTCAAACTTGCCGATTGAGTTGCCGATATTTATTTTTATTTATTCTATGTACGCTCCAAACAAATGTTTTATTCTTTCTTTTGTAGGGCCTTCCCTGTCAAGCAGAGACAAACGTCCTCAGAGACGGAACGATGATAGATTTATGTGGCGCTACGTTATTGTGGAGGAGTGCTGAAGGACTTAAAAACTCACCGGTAAGTTTATGACGTCATTGACGGCAAAGAAATATGACTAAGATCTACTAAGATACAACATTTTGGGAATTTTCTGACGCTGTGGAACTGGAAATACGACGTGATCAATTTTGGCACGTAATACTGATTAAAATGTCATTAACCTAGATTTCTGAATCAATTATCTGTTGCCGAATCATTTGATAACTGATGTTGTGACGTTCTGGGTTATAAATCAGGCGGCAGGGAAGTTTGTGTTGCTATCCGACACTATAACCTGTGACACATTTGTTTTTATGCTAATAAAGGTTAATTTTCTTAATCTCCACAGACAAAACGCGATCTCGAACAATTAGTGGACGAGCTGAACGCGGGGCGGCCGCAGTGTCCCGTGGGACTGAACACGCTCGTGATACCACGCAAACTGTCCTCTGCACATCAGGACCTGAACCAGCCTTACGTGTACCTCAACTGTGGACATGTGCAAGGTAAACATTTTTTATTTTTATTTATTAAAACTTACACACTATCTTTACAGAATGACCCCAATACAATAGTGGTTTGCAAACACACCCGATAAAAAGAAATCAATAGACTTACGGATAATACTTAAAAAACTAAATTTAAAAGATATGTAGAAAGTCATAAAAGAAAAAAAACCATCAGCATGGGATAGGGAGCACGATGTTAATTCAAATTCAAATTCAAATTGTTTATTTCAGACATGAAGTCCATAGTGTTAGTAGCACAAAATAACTTAATAACTAGTGTTAGTAATAAGGAGATAAGAAGTACATAAAATATTAATTGGTATGGATCCTCACCCAGTGGCGCAGCAGAGGGGAGTCCCATCGATCTGAGAACACTCTCAGGAGACTATTGGTGGCGGTACGTAGCCGGCCGGCTATGGAGGCCGTCCTTTTTCTTATAATGGCGTAAAAATCATCTGTGCGCGCCTCCGCAAACATAGTGGACGCACTACAGCGCCACGACAGCCCCAACAGTATCCTAAATGCGTTATTATATTGGACACGCAGATCGCTGTATGTCCTCTGCGTAAAACTGGTCCAAAGACTGCACGTGTAGAATGACTGACAGAAAGCTTTGAAAAGAGTGACTTTAACTTGGTTAGTACAACGTGCAAATCTTCGAACCAGCATGTTACATCGAACAGCCAACGACCTGCGCTCCCTCTCTATATCCATATTGTCCTTAAGATCATCAGTGACCCAGTGACCCAAGTACTTAAATTTTGTCACCCATGCTAAAGGAGTGCCACAGAGCGAGACACCGGGAACATCAGAATAGTTTATGGCTTTCGCCTTAAACATCATAAGTTCGCTTTTTTTAACGTTGTACGTGAGTCCATGGGACACTGCATAAGACTCACAAATAGCTACCAGTTTCCTCAAGGCGGCGATCGATGGGCTTAGCAGCACCATGTCATCTGCATAACTAATATTGTTCAAACAAACGTCATCAATATGACATCCAACTCTGGTGCTGCTAAGCTCACCGACTAGTCGGTTTATGTACAAGTTGAAGAGGCGTGGCGAGCTCAACCCCCCTTGCCTCACCCCGCACTCCAGCTCGTACATATCCGATTGAGCCTCCGCCCACCTGACGCTATTCCTCTGGTGATAGTACCAATAACGAAACAAGGATGTAATTTCATTCGGTAGTGTTGTATCACTCCGCAACTTATCCCATAGTACCTCGTACGAAACCAGGTCGAACGCCTTTGACAGGTCCAAAAAACAAGCAAAAATAGGTGTTTTTCGGGAAGTGTAATATTGAACAGTTTGCTTGAGGCACAGAATGGCACTTTCCGTGGATAAACCGGATTTAAAGCCAAATTGCGCGTCATCGAGTTCCACGTGTTTAGCCAACTGTTGATCAAGCAAACTGTCCAACACCTTGGCGACTATCGTGGCCAATGAAATAGGCCTGTAATTGGACACGTCAGAGGCGTCCCCCGTCCTGTCTTTAATAATCGGAACCACCACTGTTCGCATAAGGCTCTGCGGCAAATAACGGTGATTGAGACATAGATTAAAAAGAAGAGCAAGAACCCTATACAGGTGTGGCCCCGCGTGCTTCAGGTGATCGACGCTAAGGCCGTCGTGGCCAGGCGATTTACCTCTTGTCATCTTCTTAATAACAGTAGCCACCTGCTTAGATGTAAATATTACGGAAAGCTCACCAGACCCCGACAGTTTCCCCTCATCATCGAGCACCCGGTCCATTTGCAAGAGAGACTGAACCTTAAAATGTCTTTGAAAAAGGTTGGCAATATCTTTCGGTTCACTCAAACCCGCCACACTTGCAGGGAGACTCGGCTTGCCATTCAATTTGTTAGTGGACTTCCAGTAATATAAATCTAATAGTCTGACTGTCTTTGGTCAGAGTAGCGAATCTTAGCAGGGAACAGTCATCGACAGGAACACACATACGATAAGGGTGTATTCATAGTAAAGGGTTCATTATCTCAAGATAGGCAATTTTGCTTGTGAACAGGCACTGTCAGTTGGGACTGGTCATCTCTTAGCTGCCATGGTTCATTTTAATTAAGTACTTTATGTTTAAATTGCTTATTAATCTTTTACTTTGTACGCTGTTAATGTGCACGTCTTTCTACATCATTCTCACATTTATGTATAATCTCAACATGAATGATGTTACCAAGACTTTGTAACAATATTTTGATTGGAAAGAGTGTTTATGGAGTTCCTTGCCCATTCTTCTCCATAAAGATCTATGCTTTAGAATGTGCAACTACAGTCAGTCTCAAGTTATTATGACTTAAGACTGTAGGTTATCTTTTAAAAGTGTTTTTGTCATTTAAAAGTGCTGTAATGGTCTAATTGAAATGAATCCTTTAAGTTTGAGCAAGTAAATGAAATGAGTTCCGAAAATGAGTTCAGGTAAAGATAAAATGTCAGTTTAGGAGATTAGAAATTTCGTTCTGGGATCCAAGACGATTAATTTTTTTCTCTGGGCACTCGAGCTTCATTGTCTCGGCGCTTTTCTGGTGGTCGCCACTGTTGATTCTGGATTTTAGGAGTTAGTAGGTAGTTTGTGAATAGTGTGGTGGTCTTGTCCCATTAAAAAGGCACAGAATTGCATATCAAAATTGCTATCAAACATGCTCGATTTCAAAGATTTATATAATCTTATTTGCATTTAGTGATTTCTAAAAACCATTCAAAATGCTAATAGTTTGGAAAATCCATAAACGGGATACGGTTATGTGATTTCCATATTATTCATGTTTAAAAAAGATCTCTGTAGGTAGAAGTTAATTAAATTAAAACCCATCCTCAATAATACTTTAAACATAAGGCAAATAGGAAAAATAATATGGTAAATAGGCCATTATATACAAGATAATAATATAATGGATTAGGTACTCTAGATTTAGTTTTAATGACACACAGAATATTAAGTGATTAGCCTAGCCTGCGACCTTCCCTATTTGAATTGGGTGTTGTTATTAATATATTTTTTGCACATACCATGGGCACTAATCCTTTAAAAAAAAAAATATGTTAAAGTAAAGTAGACTAAGTTACTCCTTATAACATCAGCTATCTGTCAGTTAAACTCCCATCAAATTTGGACCAGCCATTTCGGAGATTAGCCCGAATAAACAGACAGAAGACAGAAATATCGCGTATGTACTTTCAAATGCATTCAGTATAAAGCTGTTATTTTGAACTTCAAACAGACACTTGAATTTTATTTATTTGTGGGTTTAGATTTAGGGAAGTATGTTATTGCGACATTCATGTCTGATAAGCCTGTTTATGTTTGTCATTAGAAGCCAATGTGTGGAGCTTATCTCTTTAGAATAGGTATAGGCCTTTCCCAATATTGGAGTGTAGTGGGTTTTTCCTTTTACTGGTACTTTTTGATAACGTGAAATGATGTTTCGTGTTTCAAAATTAAATGTGTGGTCAAAAACAATGTCAATAAGAGTACTTAATTTAATCACGCACTGGCTGATGCCCGCGGCTTCGTCCGCGTACAACATAAATACGTAATTCTTCCTCGATAACTACTCTATCCATTGGTGAAACAAAACAACATGAAAATCGGTGCAGTCGTTTTTGAGTTTGTCGAGAACAGACAGACAGATGCGGCGGAGACTTTGTTATATAATATGTAGTAATGATAATGTATACATACGTAACACCACGCCTGTCATCTTCGAATAATTTGGCAGCGATAGTACCCCCAGCAGGGCTGAACCGGGAATCAAACCCGGGACGCTCAGCTCATGCTCAGCAGTCGGCATATAATAATCTTTTCACTTCTCATGCTCTGAAAGTACGCCATTATAGCCCTACGAAGCGGGATTAAAGTGACTGTTTATTCCCTAGGGAGTAAAAAGTATTTAAAAATGGAACGATTCTTTACTCTGAAACATGGTCACAAAAGAGTAACTTGTCAAAGGTTTTATTAAAATTTTGAACTGGCTTGCAAATAGAAGGCGAAATATTGAAAAAAAAAACAAATGAACTCTTCAACGCGAGAATAATTTATGGTTGTTTGTGTGCATCGTTGATTTTGAAAAGTATGTGCAATGCCTCTGTTGCTAGCCGCTGCAGTAATGTAGGTATTAATTATCTGTGGAGTGTGGATCATCTTCATTGCGAGAATGTCGAAAGTTTGTGTTGTTTTAAATTGTTAATCTGTGACTGACCTGATAGAAGAAAAAACTGACTGCTCAGTTCAGAATTTTTGAGTGTAAATTTGTTCGGTTTTAAATGACTATTTTTCTCGCACTCGAAGTGAAGAGTACAGTTTGCACCTCGAGACTAAACGCCAATTTAATATACCCTCGCTTCCATTGCCTCCCTCGCAAGCTCGGGAGTCAAACCACCTCGGGTATATAATGGCTTCGTTTAGAATATACTATTATTTGCGTGAATTTGGTACAGTCAGCAAAACAGATAGGTTTACAGCAGTGATGGGCAAAAAGTAATTAGATTAATAATTACAAATTACAGTTACATTGTAATTAGTAATTAAAATACTTTGCAACAGATTACTTAAGTAACTAATTACAATGAGTACTTACTGTAATTAAATACAAAGTAATTCAATTGCAAGTTAATTCAATTACACTATAACAGATTACATAAGTAATCTGATAAAACGTAATTAGTCACATTCATATTAGTAGTAGTAGCCGTATGGGACAAATACGAAAATGAAACATATAATAATACAAAAAAAATGCAATCTTCTGTCAATTTTATTAGTTAAAGTGTGCAAGCAATCCCAATCTGTAAACAAAAAAATTGCGGATTTCTTAGAAAGTTCGGTATGTATGATCATAATGCCGACAGTCGAGTTTATCGTTATTGGGAGTGGGTGTAATGCCATAAAGGGTGTGAAACACCTCTTCACGAAGCCGAAAGGCACTTGTTCTCCCCGTCATTGCGATCATTTTTTTGTTCCACACCATACCTGGGAACCTTCTAGTTAGGGAGATATGAAGGGTCAAGTTACAACTTTTTGACAAGTTTTTTTTTTAAATACTAGTTTTTTTTGTAAGATTTTGACTTTTAACACCTCCACGACCCCCGTACTATTCAATACATCCATCAGCACAATGTTTTAAGTGCGTTACATTGAGTTCTACCACAAAACATGATTTATAACCTCAAAAAAAAAAAGTAGTTCCCAGCAATATTTTTTGCGTAAAGTTACTTAGTTTGATGTACAGAATGCTTGGTTAACGGCGGGGTTAATTGTAAATATTTTTATGGATATTACCGAAAGAAAAAATCTAATGGGGATTTTCAAGGGTGAAACATCGATTCACTGGATCGATTCAGTACTGCAAATCGATTTAAAAGATCGATCTTTTGGGCCCGAAAAATCGATCAAAGATCGCCATACCTAGTTGCAGTACCTATATCGCAGTCGCAGCCATGCGATGCAAGCATGCGACATTTCATATTTAAAGTTATTTATTATAGGTAATTACAAAATAATTGAATACTATGTAATTAGGTTACGTTGTAGTCAAATTATTTTGTAATTAAATACATTGTAATTAATTTCATAGCACATCCAAAGTAATCTAATTACAATGTAATTGAATATTATGTAATTAGATTACATTTTAATTAAATTATTATGTAATTCAATTATTAATTAGATTACTAAAGTAACTAGTTACGCCCATCACTGGTTTACAGGCTAGCAATCTTCTTACTACTGTTATAAATGGAAAAGGGTTATAATCAATCTCTTTGCAATTTCATTCAAATCCTTTCAGTAGTTTCTGCGTGAAAGAATAACAAAAATCGATCTTTACAGACTTTTACATTTAAAATAGTCGTAAGAAGATTACTAGCCTGCATACCTAATTCTTTTGCTGACTGTAAAGTGAGGTTGAGGAAGGTTTATCATTATTCATAGATCCTTCGATGTGTTTTGTGCCTGGATTTTACAATTCACCCAATTGTCGCGGTTGGGTTTATTTCTACATTATATTTTCCTGCGGATAACTTTGGTACCGCATTTTTATACTTTGTCCGACAACGTTTATAAACCGTTAAAATAAACTCGCATACACAAATAACCAGACCTTGAACAAGTAACTGTAGGCCATACAAATATTTATGCATAATTATGTCACTGTAGTTCGTAAGAGATTGACCCATTCATGGTTCATCCGTGGTGCTAGGCTACTGGGCCTATCAAAGTTGTAAACATCCCTTTGTGCCTATTGACCTTATTTCGTTAGGTCCCCTGCTGATATGGAGGGAAGTGGAAATTACAGTTTTTTCCTACTCCTCCGCTATACTTTCTTACTAATTTCGTTGGGAGTTAAATTCATTCTCTGGGACTTCGTCGAGTTTCATTTTCTCGGCGCTTTTGTGGTGGTCGCCACTGTTGATTGTTGTTTTCAGAAGTTACAGGGGTTTGGGAATAGTGTGGAGGGCATGTCCCAAAAAAAAGGGGTAGCTACAAACACTTCTTGTGAACCTCTACCATACACTGGCAAAAAACTAGTATCAAGAAAGAAAAAATGTTTATTTAACGTCAGTAGATTAACCTTTTGACCGCCACAGCAAAAACGCTCGCGCGTGGCCTTCACGCCAAGCCACATTTTCATCTATTATTTTGTCACATATTTGTGTCGTTTGGCGTACAGGGCACGCGCTTGCTTGTGTGACAATGGCGTCCAAAAGGTCCACATGAATTTAGTACTAAAGTATGCTTTAAATTTAAGGGAGTTGGATTCAAAGTCGCTATAGGTAAATGGTCGCTACAACCAAGGTCGTAATAAATGAAATCCACTGTATGTACTGTGTGCCTCACGGAGACACACAGTATCTGTATCTGTCTGTCACTTTTATCACCATTTTACCCCTTCTCTTCCCCCCAGGTGAGCACTCGTGGGGCGCGGAAGGCAGCGAGTCGGGGTCGCGACGTTGCCCGATGTGCCTGACGGCGGGCTCCGTGGTGCGCGTGTGTATGGGCATCGAGCCCGCCTTCTACGTGGACGCCGGACCGCCCACATACGCCTTCAACCCCTGCGGACACATGGCCTCCGAGAGGACTGTCAAGTGAGTTATCTTACGATAATACTAGCCCCTTACAAGGCAGGGCGACGCCTCTATTCTGCGAGGATCGACCGGAGGACACGGTGGAGCACACCTCAATGAGATGTCAGCATTAGAAAAGGGTCCGCAAGGGCCGAAGCCTGTTGGGGCTGCGGGACTGTTCGAAAGAGATACCGTGGCCCCGGAACATAAAGGGCGAGGAACAAACATGGAAGGGTTTTAGTCAGTAAAAGTCTGACACTCCCTCCCGCTCGAGTTTTTCAATTTCTCCGAAAAAAGTAGTCTCTAATAATCATACAAAGATACTATCGTATAAGGCAATGTCATTTCAAGAAACTAACGCATTTGCGATTTATGTCTATGTGCGGCGATGATTACTTACTGTCAACTGGGCCGCTAATGTGTTTAAGCAATACACAAATCACTAAATGGAAATACGTAGAGTAACGTAAGAGCTTAAATGCTTTTAGTTATTTGTTGTGTTAAGGTGAACGCACATTTATCAAAGCTGAAAGAATCAAATTTCAGAATGACTTGTATGACACCCTATAAAACCTCGCACACTTAACCCCGTCGAATCGGACGAATATGGGACGTTATACGGATGAGAAAAAGATCTTTCGGCGCGGATAAGTGTGCGTAGTTACTTACTCAGTAAGTATAACATGTGGTATTACATCGTCAGATACTGGGCCAGCGTGGACATCCCGCACGGCACGAACGGCTTCCACGCGATCTGTCCGTTCTGCGCGGCGCCGCTGCAGGGCTCGCCGGGCTACGTGCGCCTCATCTTCCAGGACAACCTCGACTGAATCTCGCTACACGAGCACAGGTATGAGACAATAAGATACTTCACGACGTAACATCGAGCCTGTAATCCGAGCCTATTGCCATCAAACGGCCACAATTAGATGAAAGCAAAATGGCTTTCAAACGAACAGTTCGGAAGTACTATTTGAAGTCAGGCTAAATTACTCACAAGCTAGTCGTAGTAATTATTATGAGGTTTCTCGTATTTTGATATATTTGTATGTATTTTAATATGTATTAGTTTATTTCATCTTATCTGTAATATATGTGTACTAACTGACCCACGCAACTTCGTCTGCGTCACATAAGAGAGAAAAACGAAAGGAAAAAAAAAAATCCCCGTTTTTGTAACATTTTTCATTCCTGCTCCGCTCCTAATGGCCGTAGCGTGATGTTATATAGCCTTCCTCGATAAATGGACTATCCAACACAAAAAATATTTTTTCAATTTGAACCAGTAGTTCCTGAGATTAGCGCGTTCAACCAAACAAGCAAACAAAATCTTCTGCTTTATAATATTAGTATAAGTAGATAGTATAGATTAGTATGTATACTATTTATGTATTTCGATTTGTTAACAAAATGGCATTGTTCTCATCGATTTTTGTACTCTACCACAATGCTGTCATATTAGACCCAATGGTTGACTGGTAGAGAATGCCTTGTGGCATTAAGTCCGCCTATGTACCACTATTGTAGAAATACAGATTCCGTGACTGCCACTGGCAATTCCTGATTAAAAAGCCCAAGAACACATTTCCCGACGTAGGAATCGAACTCGGGACATGATTTTTGTTTCTGCATGTTGTCAAAAAGCTCTTGATACCATCTTATGTTTGACTAAAAGTACAAAATGTATGAAAAAGCGCAACGCTTTAAAAACATTTTCAATAAAATGTGCACAATATTTAGCCAAGTGCTCATTTTGAGAACTGCGCGTTTAATTATGAGAAGTGAATCAATCGCAATTTGCACGTTTTTTTGTCCAGTGCGCAATTTGCGAAGTGCAACAAAGTTCCCGCCGCGTCTGTCTGTCCCTATGTAGGCTTAGATCTATAAAACAATGCAATGGATTTTGATGCGGGTTTTTTTAATAGATAGAGTGATTCAAGAAGGTTTTTGTATATAATTTTACGCGGGCGAAGCCGCGGGCTACGGCTAGTTTTTTTTATAAACCATTCGGAAGTAGGATACAAGAGCAAAACAGTGTTTTTCTGGTGGTAAAACTAAAGTTATGGTCCTAATTTCATGATAAAATGGGGATCAATTTTGGTGATCATTTACTAATTTTGGCAATCAAAAGTATTGTTTTTTTACCATTACATTTTTTCTAAAACTGGTGGTTCGTTAATTACATGCCTTTAAATTTCCTAAACACCTCAAACTATCCACAAAATTAAGGAAATCCGCAGAGCTCTGGATGAGCGATTGTGACTACAAAAACAAAATTATACAAATAGATCACAAAAAAAGATAGGTCATATGGAAGGATGTTATTGTTCTCATCCATAGGCTTCAGGATACGATTTAAATGAACAAACAAATCGTCATTGAACTTAATAAATAATTCATAAAGGTTGTATACGCATACTAACGGAAGCAGATGTTATCGCGCTAATTGAAAACATTATCTAACCACATTCAACAACACAACTGGTTTCACAAATGTTTACATACATTTGTATTTATTTTAATTCATTAACATGAATACTGTTTTCCTAGTCCAATTTTCCGCATTGGTTTTGTATTCGTACTTCTTCTTATTAGAGTGCTCACACTTATTAACGCCAATCTACTTTAGTCACTTGCCTACACTCCAAACGAATCCATCGAAGTGGGATAGTGGAACCCATAGTACAGGGATGGCGAACCAATGGCACGCGTGCCATGAATGGCACGCGACACAATATTTTGGGCACGTCACCTATCACAAAAACTCATAATGCACACTTATAACAGTTCAAGGAATTATCGGAAACACCCAAGTTCATTATGTACCCTGATGTGACGACATTTGATAAACTGAACTTGTCTCAATTCAATTGGTTGGAAATGGAAGAATTTAAAATGCAGCTAATTGATTTCCAGCCTAGTTCAATTTGGATTCAAAAATTTATTAAAATAAGGAAAGAGTTGGAAGTATGAAACCGAAAGATTGACAAGTAATATAAGTAAAAATGCTAATAACAAAATTTTGGAAACATGGAATGCGTTACCAGACACATTTAACTGTTTGAAGAAGCTGGCTCGTACTATTCTAACAATATTTTCATCTACCTATGCCTGCGAGTAATTATTTTCAGAGATGAATAACATTAAAAACTTGTTTAGAAACCGTTTGACAGATGACTCTAATGCAGCATGCATTCTGCTAAAAGTAACATTTTACAACCCTGACATAAGTTACTTGTCATCTAATCTGCAACAATAGAAGTCATTCATTTTTTTTTGTAGTACATAAAGAGTTTGAGTTATAAATAGTATTTATTATTATTACTATATTGTGAGCTGGCCCTAACTTGTGATGCTATGTGATGGCACGTCTATGACCTCATTTAAAATTACTTTAGAAAAATGGCACGTTGATACATAAAGGTTCGCCAACCCTGCCATAGTAAAACAACTTCAATTCTTTTATTTCGTTATGATTCTATCTGGGCAATTTATAACTGCAAAACTCATTTGGTATTGTTAAAACCGTTAGATTGTAATATAACTAGCGAGATTGTAAACTGTCGAAATATTGTCAACTAAACATACTGATTACAATTTGACGCTATATTTTTCGGTAAATTATAATCTGTCGAAGTGAAACCGTAATATTGTGAAATGTATGCGACGAAACTCAACTCGCGCAGTGTGGAGGGGGAAGGGAGGGCTAATTTTTTTGTCTGCAGGGTTTAAAGGAACCTAACTAAGCTAATGTTGGGGTGCCTCAAGTCCCAATTATGGGGGCAGAGATACTACAGTCGGACATGCATTTCACAATACTACGGTCTCTCTTCGATAAATTATAATCTACCGAAAAATAATTCGTTATATTGTAAGCAGTATATTCGTTTGACAATTCGTTTGAGTTAACAATCAAGCTAGATAGATTACAATCTAACGGGTTTTACAATTGTACTGTGACATATATGTACAAACTTTTATTTGTTATTATATGGAATTGTATAATAAATTGGATTTGCTTTTTACAGGTCGCCAGCGGCTATATGACGTGTGCGTACAAAGTGCATAAACGGACGTGAAACAAGACGTGCGGTCACACAGCCCCGTGACGTCACCACTCAGCTCGCGACAGTACCAGTCATGCCAACCTCACCCCGTGAGGCGCGCACATGACTGCGTACAGACTACTGCACACACAGTCCACACTGTGGCTTACTTACTGCAAGTTATTGACTACACTAGACCATAGACAATACATTTTATTATTTATAAAAATTATATCCAACCTTCCTGATTATAAAACCTATTTATTACATTAATTTCGCAATTACAAATAAAATGTTTTATCATCGAATATTAATAAATTCCTTGTTTATGAATTGTATGCAAATATGTTACGTTCATAATTCTATGTTTTCGGTGTCTGTATGTTAACTTAAGGCTCATTATATATTCGCGATAAAATATTACATATTTGTTTGTTGAACACAACATGTAAGATACGGTAAGGCGAAGAGAAAATTCAGGAAATAACAAAAAATATTTAATGCTTTGTAAATTGCTGTGCTGATTTTATTGCTAGAACTAATAATAATTGTTGTAATTATGAATGAACTGAATTATTTAATTAATAGATGTTTCGGTTGAAACTTATCTAGAATATAATAATTTTTATTGCACACTCTCAATATTTTTATGGATCCACCTATCTGTGCTTTTATTCGGTACTACACTGTTAGACAAGTGTTTGACCTCTATTGTATTCGAGACAATGTTGTATTGACGATCGTATAAATGGTACAGCTGTTCGTTCCTCATGCGAAAACATCAATACTTCCGGAAATTAAGTATTAGCATTTTATTCAGAAGTTTAAAATTAGTTCTCTCATGTTTGTTTACAATCAATTTGAATGACGTGAGATTGGGAAAATTCGCACAAACACCTTACATAAATGAAAAAAAAAAAAATAACTATGCACCATGCTGATAGTGTAGTACCATCCCTATTATTGTAAGCTAATCAAATGTAAATATTCAATGTACGTTCATTTCTATACATGGTAGGTAAGTAACTTATGTTGTTTTTTCCGTAGCGTGTGAGCTGTGTAATAGTTAAGTATGAGCCAGCCTTAGCGGTAGAATTATAGACTACTGATATAAGCTTCAATCAATAAGTTGATATACGTTTTTAATAAGATTCAATTTAATTTTCGATATGGTCTCATTTCTTATTTGACAATCAACATATTGGGATAATATTTAAAGTAAAATATATACATAAAATAGAGCGTAAGCAGGTATTTTTTTCAATTTGATAATCAGTTATAAGCATCAACTATCATAAGAATATACATTGGATTGTTAATATTTAGAGACAATTTGTATTTGTGTGAAATGTTCTATGTTTAACTGTCTAAAATATAGAAGTCAATATCTATGATGTTGATTGATGTTACATGCTGTGAATATTGGTGTAGTCCTAGGCAGAAAAATCTCGACAAAAGTGCAAAGATGACTAGACACCATGACTTTAGCGTATTGGACGATCGGATAGTTATATTGGTTACGATTTCGCAGTTGACGACACAACTCATGCGAATACTGAGGCCTTGAGCAAGTGACGCACTAAACAGCCCAACTAGGCGCAAACGATCCAGAGGTTACAACGTGAGCGTTAGATAGTTCAGTACCTTGATTACGTTACGTTTGTGGCCTCAGGCTTTTTAGTGCGTCATGTGCCTTACCTCTGGACAACAGTTCCTATAAATTGTATGTTGAACATCATACAGTCCAACATGCAATTGATTGTGAAGTGATTACCATCGAGATAAAGGTCTCAATGCAAACGCTTCCTGGAAAGCGATCTCAAAATATTCTAAATCACAAAAACTCTTTGGCATCATAACAAGCTAATCGAAATTTAAATAAGACCATCATTCATGAGAGTGTAAAAATAATGTAAGTTTTATAGAAGTAGCAAACATTAGCTTACGGAGTATGAAAATTTAGTTTTTGTACAATTCACTAGTTAAGGGTTACACATAACATTATTGCCTTTGAGTAATAAAAATTACAAGACAAGAGAACTAATGTGTTGTCCAGATGAAATTGTGAACTACAAAATGCAAGTTGGATTGCACATCAATTGTTTTAGAATTTAATCGTAAGAATTTTGGTAAAAAAATGAATGCTTATTTAAAGAGTCGATATAAAGTAGTTGTTTAAATCAGCGTAGAAATGTTATCAGCCATGATATGAAGGATGATTTTTGAATTAATTTTATTAGTGTGGTTGCGTAATTAAAAACCATGAATGCTACGGGAATATTGGACCATACGATTTAACTTAGTAGCGATGGTAATGTCTGTGTTATATTATAAAGTTGCGTTTAATAAGATTTGGATTAATTAGCATTATTTTCGTTAGGGTGGAGAATGTAGTCAGTCACGCTTTTTTGTCGACTTATCGTCGCGACATTCTAAAGTCGTGGGTAAAGACGAGATCAGAAAATTCTCACCTATCAATACGAGTGATCATGTTCAGAGACCAACATGTAAGTTATATAAGTAGTTTACACTACGAGTGTGTACTTTCTATCTACAACCTTGTATGGAAAGAACTTAAAAATGAAATAGTAATGTAAAGTACTTATAAAGCTTACATTTAAAGCTCCTGTGCATGATACAATAAACTCGACACGACCTTAGTGTGTAGCGCACGATCACTCAACTTGAAATTTATTAGTGGTCATAAGAACTGAATGCTAGCCTTAATTTTTATTTATAATGTGTACCTAAGTACTAGGGCTAACAATAAATCGCTCTTTTAGTTAGAAAATTTACATGCTGTTTTATTTACTTCAATGTTAAGGGTCAATTCCCACTGAAAGAGCAGCGGCCGGCAGCGTCTTTTTGAGGCAAAATATTACAAACTATTTTGAATCTTATCTATGTGATTAAAAAGTTCATAGTCATTTGAAGGCAAAGGAGGGGTAGCGTGGGGTCGCGAGGCTGCACGAGCCTTCTACCGACTAGTCAAAAGAGGCGCCGCGCGGCTGATCGCGGCGCAGCTAGCTGACGTGCGGCCGACCGCGGTGCAGCTGACAGACTCGCGGCTGCGCGCGAGCGACCATTTCCTACCCGCCCGCCCTACCCAACTTTCCTTGAGTGAAGTAGATCGCACACTAGTTATCAAAGCTACCACGCGGAGGCTCATTGCGGCGCCTCGGGATACCGCGCTGCCTCTCGCGGCGCCGCACTGCCCCGCGCGGCGCCACACTGCCTCTTGCGGCGCCGCGCGCAGTCACTTGCTCTTACGGCCGCTGCGCGCCGCTGCTCTTTTAGTGGGGATTGACCCTTGTCATCTGCCCAGCCTTTTCCCAATTATTTTGGAGGTCTGCATCCAGTCGAACTGCATGTAGAGCTACATGGCCAGTATTTCTAGATTCACTGCCTATCTGACCTCGAAGCTCGAGCCCGACAAGACGCGGGTGGCGCGCGGCCGCTCGAGTCACCGCGGGCGGCCTCGCGACCTTTTCAACTTTTTCAAGTGATACCTGGACTTGTAAATACGTAGATAAAGTTAAAAAAATATTTCACACTGAAAGTGCTCGCCGCGTCGCTGCCGGCCGCTGCCATTCTAGTGTAATTCGACCCTTATGATACCTTTAAATATCAGAAAAAAGAGTTGAACCATGGGTAAATTTACTTCTCCGTAGTACAACCAGTTGGACATCGCAGTTGTACCACGGGTCGGGCACGATATGGAAAGAAAGACGTTTTCCGAATTTCATATTTTTGACTACCTGAAACTGCTGACAAAGATCTTCGAATGTCAGCCTATTTACTTCAACATTACCGACCGAGATATCAAACCGCAATAAATTGAATGGAAAAACCCTACAAACTAAATGCTCATTATAATCTTGTCAAACAACAAACAAATAAAATGTACAGTCATTCTAATTGTTATTGATTTCCTGCAGCAATTTATCGTTTGATAACAACGTCGTGGGTAATTAATTAAAACTAGCAATTATTATTATTATTTATAGTCTTTTATTGCAAACAAGGACCTCCGTAACTCAGATATCAAAATTACACATACATAATTCAAGTCTTTTTCAATGTGGTTAAGCAGTAAATACATAACACTACCCTGCTACCTTCTCTAAACAATCCTCAATAGAATAATTTAAAAATGTAACTGTGTAACTTAAACATAAGTAAGTATATTTGTATTGCACGACACAATCACACAGCAAAATTAGTACTTTTCTCACACAAATTATTGCAAATTAAGTTTAGTAGTAACCAAAATCCTGACATACTGGTCGTAGGCAGTGGCGACGGCCAATCCGAGGTGGTCGCGGTTCCACTCCCACGCGTTGATTGGCTGGGAGCTGATGATCATGCGCTGGAGTCGCTTCAGCTTGCCGGCCACGCCACTGGAGACGCCTTGAGCGTCCACGTGGTATCTGTGCTCGGGGTACTCACTGGAAGGGTAATGAGCGTCAAGACAAGAAGAACAATATACAGGGTGTCTCATTCAAATCGGTCAGTATGGGAAAGTCTGAAACTATAAGACATACGAAGATCTGTTCTGAGGAACCATGTCATCGATTTTAATAACAAGAAAAACTGCATTCATACATTTTAAAAAACATCTGTACTCCGTTCGGGAATCGAACCCGGTTATTTTGAAAAAATAAACCTACTCTATTTCTATTTAGATATCGATTGTGTAGGTCTTAAACGGGCTTGAACTGACCTGCACGTTTACAATATTAAACAAGTTCAGGTATTTAAAATTGTATCTATGGTTGTTTGTAATAAAGATACAAAATGCAGTTGTAAGGCTGACCCCACATTTGGCGTGCGCGATCCTCGGGCGTGCGAGTAGCGCTAGCGCCGCGCGCGCGCCGCGCGCGCGCTGCGTGAGCGTCGGGTGTTGCCGCCGTGTGACGTGCATGCAGCGTGCGCGCAACGCGCGCGCGGCGCGCTCGCGACGCTCGAGTCGCGTTCTTACCCCTTCGCCCGCTATCCCCGCCGCCGTCTGTCTCGAGCGTCGCGAGCGCGCCGCGCGCGGGTTGCGCGCACGCTGCATGCACGTCACACGGCGGCAACACCCGACGCTCACGCAGCGCGCGCGCGGCGCTCGCGCTACTCGCACGCCCGAGGATCGCGCACGCCAAATGTGGGGTCAGCCTAAGATCGTTACCTAAACGTGTTGGTGGTCACTTCGAGCACCTACTACAATAAATTAAAGTATGTTGAAACAATGCATTTTATTCATTTTAGACATCATGTTTCATACAGACATTTACTGCTTAAGACCTACACAATCGATATCTAAATAGAAATAGAGTAGGATTATTTTTTCAAAATAACCGGATTCGATTCCCGAACGGAGTACAGATGTTTTTTAAAATGTATGAATGCAGTTTTTCTTGTTATCAAAATCGATGACATGGTTCCTCAGAACAGATCTTCGTATGTCTTATATAGTTTCAGACTTTCCCATACTGACCGATTTGAATGAGACACCCTGTATATCAATCACTTGACCTACATGAAATAGGGATGGCTTCTCTAGCAGGACAGGGGAATCCATCCTTCGACTAACAGTTGCCGCAGCCTATATCAGTTCACCGGTGGATATTGGCCTCTCCCAAGCTGTTGAACTTGTTGTCTCCTATTGCGGTGGAGGGTAGTGGAAATTATGTTTTTCCTGCTCCTCTGCCATTCTTTTCTGACTAATTTCGTTGCGGGGTCCAAGATAGTTAAACTGTATCTCTGGGTGTTCGTCGAACATCATTGTCTCGGCGCTTTTCTGGTGGTGGCCACTGTTGATTCTGGCTTAGTGGTTTGGGAATAGTGTGGCAGGCTTCTCTCCCAAGCAATCAGTTATCCGCCTGCCACATGCAGTCTTATCAAGCCACCTAGATCCATCTAGCTGGGAGTGGCAAACACTGCACTTGAGGCCCTGCCGGGGCTGCTCGATTAAGAGATACCGTGGCTCCGGAACTAAAACGGCGAGGAAGGTACATGGATGACTTTTAGTCAGTAAAAGTCTGACACTCCCTCAGTTCCGCCCAGAGCGGGAGGAGTCATTTGACGATTTCCCATTCGAAAAAAAAGGGTAGAATAATAATGATACTTTTTATAAAAACTTACTATTTCCACAAGGAGACTTGCCCATTCCCAGCACACGATATGAAAATGTCCCGATTCTGAGGGACATGACGAGCCACCCATATCGTCCCACTTTTGCTAGTGTTGTCTAGTACCTAAAATAAACCAATAATTAACTCCACGCCCTTCGGCGAAAACTGGCATGATTTGTTATGAACCATTTAGTACCTAATTACGAGTATTACTTTTTTTTAAATGAATTACCTGTGCAAAACCTTTGCTAGGATTCTGTGTTCTGACATCAAATACATGGAACTTTCCTTCTAAAGTTGTTGCGACTAATTTATTCATTGGAATGTCCTTGCGATCAAATTCAGTTGAGCATACCTGCAAAAATATATATATTTTTTAAATTCAATGATACATGTTCAAGAGGTTGCAAGCCTAAAGACTGCAAGCAAATTGCAGAGTTATGCCATAGATACAGTCCATTTTGTTTTAGAAGTGTGGAGAAGTGGTCTATTGCAGAATTATGCCACTCAATTAACAACCTTACACACTTTGAAATAAAGTTTATATATATTTTTTAAGGATAAGAAGATTTCTCACCCCATTCTTTAAATTACATTCCCATCTCAGTGACATAGTGCGCAAGTCAAACATCTTGAGGTCACCATTATCATAACCAGCAACAACAATCCTCTCTGCATCATTGAAGGAGTTGCCGAAGGAAACAGCCCAGCAGTCGCGCTTCGTCTCTCCTTTCACAGGTTGCATGTTTGCCACGGGTTTGCCTCTTTGACGGGGGTCCCATACTTTCACTGTGCCTGAAAAAAAAGATGGAAGACTCATGTTTTAAATAAGTTATGTTTTAAAGGGAAACTAGAGATTATGTGCCTGAAATAATGGTCTTATGGTAATTACCACAACTTGGCCTTGTTTAATACATCATTTCAAAGTTTGAAGAATTAATTCTAGTTACAAGAAAGCCAGTAAAAATAATACCAACATTACTATTTTTTACACAACTGCCAAGGATATGTAATGTTTTTATTTTTATTTTTAATAAAATGATGAATGATGATGAATGCTTGGTTGCGGCTCAAAGCAGTTGCTTTAAGCCGCAACCAAGCACGTATCCAGACTTTTGGCCAGGGGGGGGGGGGGGTTCTGATAATTATGTTAGATTCAAGGAGGAACTTGGCCGATCATATCCAGAAAGGCCCATCAACAAAAAAATGTAAGGTTCGAAAAGCGAGCACAAACTTGAAAATTTTTGCATCCACCTCCATTTTGATCGATTTTCTTTTATTAAAATAAAACACCTAATTCAGCATAAGTAATATGTCTTAGCACACTCGTACATTTTCTGATAAATTTAGTTATTGACCTGTTTATTCCACACAGAAAGCAAAATAGGAGTACCAGTTTTGCTTCCTGACTCGGATGGTGGTTTTCTTACGTACTTCGCAATGGTTATGATCTCATTTATTTTTAGTCAGAACTCGGGGCGGGAGGGGGGGTGGGATAAATACAACTAATCCCCCTCCTGTATATGTGCCTGGCACAATTGTTACTACTATAGCATACGGTTTTTAAGAGTTGTAGTGTGTTGCTCTAATAATATAATATTATTGTTACCATCTCGACTGCCAGTGACAATTTCAGGAGCACCACAGTTGGTTGTATTCCCTCCCATTGCATCTATGGAATTTATGATATCCGTGTGTTCTTTTGTGATATACATCTGACAGCTTTTCTCTAAGTCCCTGTACAAAAAGAAATAAAGTAAGTATAACAATTAACTTAGTTCCCCAATTCTCGTTATTCCATGGCTAGATTTTGAGTTAACGTTATATCCAAAAGGTAAGTAAGGTATGGTAGCTTTCATATAAACTAAGTAATAGCAAGGTAAAAAAATAATAGTATGCCAGAAACTCACCATATTTCTAAAGCGCCTTTGAAGTCTCCAGTTGCTAATTTTCTATCAACGTCACTGCTGGCCCCAAACGTTCCACATTTGAATGAGTTCGGCCTTTCTATCTCTTTTATCTTGCGGACCTCGCCAGACGTGATTTCATACACCTCTAACATACCACTTCCATTCGGCAAGGAACCGATCACAACAAACTTTGCGGAACATGGAATCCATTTACAATCGTATATGCAGTGGTTAATGTTATGTTCCACATGCGTTATGATTTGAGGAGCATCTAATGATTCCATTTTTGATAAACTTCTATAATCTTCTTCTATTTTACAGAAAGTTATCGAAATTTTATAACCTAACCAAATAAACAATCATTGTTGCTATGGCAACAGAAGACAGACATGAGACAGCTGTCAAACTTGACGTTTAGTTTCAAGGGGTTCCGTAGTCAAGGCAAGAGTCAAGATTCGGCATCGGGGTTTTGTCTGACATGCTCACAGGGCCTTTTGAACCGTTTAAGTTGATACTTGAAGTTTCACCATGTGTTTATCTACGGCTACAAATAATAAAAACAACTTATAGAATAAGCATCCTGTTCGTGCGTTTAAAAAAATACTATAGTCTTTATTATCCGATGGCAAGGAACCCATGGTGAGTGAGTCCGAGTCGCTCTTGATTCTCGAACGTGGTTTTCGACATGTCCACAGAGCTGCCAGTCTTTTTTTCTAAATACATGATTCATTGGTCTGAACTAATAAAAAAATACTGAAACTAATAAAAATCCCACGTTCCATAAAAAATAATGGTTTATATGCGTGTGAGCGGGTCGTTTTCGCCGCTGAACCTAAGCCGAACATGGTTTTGGTTTTCTGTGTATCCAAACATAAACGAAGAAGTATAAAAAAGTTTGCTTTATGGTTCTCTTTGACAAGCTGGTATCGTTATCTGTGCTATTGACAGCAGTTGTCTTTGTCTATCAAAGACTACAATTGTCTATGGTAATTTCGTGAAAAGCTGGAGAGAGATTGTTTTTATTATTTCCGTAAATTGTCTCATTATCTGCAAAAAACACAATTAATGATTTAATTAATGTAAATAAATATTTAAATAAGATGGGTGACAAGAAATATAAGCAGAGCGTAAGTTTAAAGTGCAATAGCAAGTAATTTTCGTAAGCATTTGTGGCTCACTCTCACACTAAGTTTTTTTGGCAGAAAGCAGAAATAGCGAAGCAATTTAACTTACCTGAGCGGCAGTCAAAAATCACGACCTTGCTAAATCAAGCGGGCCAAGCGTACTGCATATGCCGATCGTCCGACAGTTCCCGTTTTATGATGTGAGAAACATGACCCTGTTTAGTTTTTTTTTTAATCCTTTTCATATGTTTAATCACACACACGAAATGCACAACAGAAGTGCATACAAAATTGGCTACTTTTGAATTAACATCAAAATTGTGTTAAATAAAAAATAGACCAAATGTTGACACATACACATACTATTGACTCCAAAATTGTATGATTTTCCATAGGAATTTTTATTGTTAGATAAAGTTAGTTAATACTGTCTTTGATTACAGAGCTTGCGACTCCTGTGAGGAGTGGTATCATGGAGATTGCATCAACATTTCAGAGAGAGAAGCAAAGTACATTAAAAACTATTTTTGTGACCGCTGCCGAGAAGAAGATCCAACTCTTAAGACCAGGTTTAGACCACAAAAAAGAGAGAATGATGGTGATGTTGGTATGTTACCCTTTTTTTTTCAAAATTTTTAGGATTGGAAAAAAGTCAAAATCAAACTATTTATTTATTTCAATTAGGCCATTAAAAACACTTTGAACTAGTATTGAATACGAAAATAGAATTGAATCTATTGCCCATACTCAAAGGTATCTTATGGAGAAGAATGGTCAAAAAATTTCAATGTTGCTCTTAAGTCTCGGTTCCAGAGAAAAAATTCACTTGCAATAGAGAAAGCCAATTATCAAATTAAATACAAGCAAGTATCTTTTAAGATTGTAGGTTTTGCGGAGCTTATGGCTAAATAATATCAGCCACTCAGGTGGATCTTTAGGTTAAGCCATGCTTGCCTAGGTTGGTCTGTGGTTGGGTGACCACCCTTACATACAGAGTTTCCTCCGTGCCTCGGAAAGCATGTTAAGCTGTTGGTCCCAGCTGTCGTTTGTCCATCTTTGACAGTTGTTACAGGTAGTCAGTGGCCCAAACCTGACCCCACCATAGTTGGGAAAAGGCTAGGCAGATGATGATGATGGTTATGGAGGTCTAAGGTAGTTGCTACATGTAAAATACTCATATCCAGTTGCTTTACGTCACACTGGAAGCCTATCTCCACTTATTTGGGGAGAATGCTGGGCAGATGATTGTGATGGTTTCTAGAATATCTTATTAAAAACTACAAAGGCTATACTACACTACACCAGGTGTTACTACATTTATAAATATTTTTTAGCCCCTCGTGATGATAGAAAAAAGAAGCGCAAAGAAAAAGATCATTCTGAGAACAAGTCATCAAAGAGACCAAGCACTAAAGATGGATGTGGAGACTGTCCAGGATGTCTGCAGATGAATGATTGTGGGCAGTGAGTATCATGCCTATTCAATTTATACTAAGATGATAAAATGCATCAAAACACGGGAGTGGAGTTTAGTGACGTCAGTACGCACAAAAAATTATACCTAGGTGTGACATATTGAAAATTTTAAAAGCGTTGTGTCTTCGTCAATTTTGATTAACGTAACGTAAGAAAAAAGTATAAACTTATCAAGAAGAATTCCCTTACTGATGTTGATTCTCAAAACAATCAGAATCATTCAATTAACCTTTCCTGCTCATATCATAAATATTTAGTTAACTCACATAATATTATTAATAGTTTACTACAATACTTTTGTTCTGAACAGATATTAAAGAAATATTTGTCTTTCAGCTGCGATGCCTGTGAGGATATGTACAAGTATGGGAGCAGTAACAAGTTGAAGCTCAAGTGCAAAATGCGGTTGTGTATCAAGAATAGTGGTAGTAGTAAAAAGCCTTCAAGACAATCAAGGTATGTTTAGAATTAAAATGTCCTGTTTTCTTTATGTCTCCCTTATAAATCAGAGACTGTGAGTTTCTTCTTTCAAAAGACTTATACTAGTGCTTGTTTTTATCCGACAATGGCAAAGCAAAACGGAAGGGTTATTCAATGTTGGATTCAGGGTAAATTATCACTTACAGCGCTCACATCCATATTTTGGGTTCCGATTTAGATTTCACGATAATGACAGATAAGAGCTTTCATCTGATCATTTGACAGCGCTCATATATTCATTAGGGGCATGGTCGGTGTATTCGCAAGATGTCGCATGTCATGACGTCATCTATGACGATTTAAGGGACATCGATATCGCGTTTGTGATCGCGCTCACGGTAATTCGGAACGGGTTTACGGACGCTCAAATCGATTACAGCCTAAAACGGAACGCGCCTTATGAACCTTTGATCTGGGTGACGATCCAAATATAGTTGGAAACCAAAGGAAAGACTAGCATTAAGTTAAAAAAAAACCGATCCTAGTAAATGCAGTGGCATATGAAACGGTTTCCATGATTTTCGTTCTTTCAAATAAGACTAACAAGTGGCAGTGACCCAGTATCGGAAATAGGCTAAAATGATATTTCACTGCTATCACCACTTAAGGCCGCGTTCCCGTCCTGCCAGGGTTGCGGGCCTGTTCGAAAGAGATACCGCGGCCCCGGAACATAAAGGGCGAGGAAGGAACATTGATGGGTTTTAGTCCGTAAAAGTCTGACACTGCCTCCTGCTCCTCCCAGAATGGGAGAAGTTATGTGATGACATAGCATCCTAAAAAAAAACGACGCGTTCCCATAATGTCGCAACTATTAATTTATCGTTGGTTTTTACTTGACAAATGTCGTGGACGATAGTAATCGCCTCGTTCTATACGAGTATGTATGTGAATATCTCCATTTAAATACACACGCCACGATACTTAAAAGTACACGCTAATCTGTCGTCTCGACAAAGTGAACAACAATTTTTAAAAACAAAAACAATGTAAATTCTAGTTCTAATTTTAGTAGCAGTAACAGAATAAAGAAGAAGCATCATGAACGAGAGCAGCACGAGCCAGAAGAGTCCATATCTCATCTACAGACGACAGACCCCCGCCAGTGCTATGGTCCACAGTGTACACGGCCGGCGCAGTATGGCTCCAAGTACTGCTCTGCGCCGTGTGGCATGAGGCTCGCAACTGCTAGGATTTATCAGGTAAGTGTCAGTTTGTGTGAGGCATGAGTGACAGACTGTCTACAAACGACAGTCCCCGCCAGTGGTATGGGCCACAGTGTACACGGCCGGCCCAGTATGGCTCCAAGTACTTTTCAGCGCCACGCCGTGCGGTATGAGGTTCGCCACGGCCAGGATTTATCAGGCAAGTTTGTACAGACGACTTTTATCTCGCACTGGATTTCCAACTCTGTCGGTATTGAGGCGAGCATTGAGAATCCAACAAAGCGCGCCACTGGGCATCAAAAAGATCGTTATTTAATAGGTTATAAGCAGTGCGTTGAAAATAATACGTGATGAAAAATTTGCATTTTTTTGCTTTCAAAATTAGCTAGCAACTACCTGTAGACTACAATAATTTGTTGGATGCAAGAATTAAGTTCCTTTTAACGGAGGTAAATTTGAATGGTGTAGTAGAGGATGAAAGTTCATCATTGAGAAATCCCGTCAGACACACGCCTTATAAGCTCATCAAATTATTCCTCTACTAATGACCAAACTCTTCCAGGTGCTACCCCAACGCATCCAAGAGTGGTCCCTGTCGACCTGCGTGGCGGAACAGAAGAACCGCAAGTCTCTGGAGGTGGTGCGCGGCGGACTGGCGCGTGCGCAGGCCGCGCTCAGAGCGTTGGACACGCAGCATTCTGATCTAGACGCCATCGTGGCCCGGGCTAAGAACGCTACCATTGTTTATACGGATGATAAGGTGAGGAATATAGAATAAAATCAATCAATATTCTTGTTAAATTTTGGTAAACAAAACTGAAAACATATTGATAAGACTTTAACTCAAGAGGGGGATAAAACAGGCCAACAGTAACAAAGACTGGGTAAGATTCCAAGGATCAATTCTTAAAGCTATTTTGGTTTAAAGTTTTGGTCTACTCGAAAAAGACAAAGAAAGTAATTAGGTAACTGCTGATCTCTGCACAAGAAGATACATTAGCTTGATTTTAGTACTATGCTATCTACACAAGAATGATGATGTCTAAAACAATCATTCTCGCGCAGTAAACCGCACATCATTAGTGTAAGTTGAACTACGAAAACCACCCTTACTGCTACGACATAACGGCCCTGTTAATGTCAAATTACATATGGTTGATAGTAATTCAAATGTTTTGTTTTTTATTAGGACGCAGACGACGAAACCTCAATGTACTGCATAACGTGCGGCCACGAGATACACTCGCGCACAGCAGTCAAGCATATGGAGAAGTGCTTCGTGAAGTACGAGGCGCAGGCGTCGTTCGGTAGCCGACATCGCACGCGCATCGACGGACAAAGCATGTTCTGTGACTACTATAACCCTATCAACGCTACCTATTGTAAGAGATTGAGGGTAGGTCGTATTTTTATGTATTTTTGGCGGTTATTTTTTTTAATCTGTCAAATTAGTTCTGCGTAGATGGCGCTAAGTGTTTGTTACTTTTATTGATCTGTCATAGAGTTTCTGTTAAGACTCCAATTGTTGCATTGATGAGGTCACTCCGTCAAATATCAGATTTAGAATTTAGAGTCTTCAATTGTTAACTCCTCAACATCATCTGCCTAGCCGTTTCCCAACTATTTAGGGACTCAGCTTCCAGTCTAACTGGATGCAGCAGAATACCAATTTTACATGTAGCAAATGCTTATCTGATCTCCACAACCCAGTTAGTACTAGGTAATACAATACCCCTTGGTAAGACTGGTCCACGGACGACCTGTAATTGTAAAGTCCCATTGCTCAATCATCAAAGCTTCCAATCTCTAATCCACCATATCCTCACCAGGTAATGTGTCCAGAACACTTCAAAGACCCTAAAGTGGGTGACCACGACGTCTGCGGCTGCCCTCTCGTCCGCAACGTGTTCAAGCCGACCGGGGAGTTCTGCCGAGCCCCCAAGAAGGCGTGCTTGAAGCACTACCAGTGGGAGAAGTTGAGGCGAGCAGAGATCGACATGGAGAGGGTCCGGCAGTGGCTGAAATTGGATGAGCTGGTTGAACAGGAGAGGAGTATTAGACTGGCTATGGCTTCTAGGTAAGGAAAGATTTATAAAAAGTATGGCCGAACAAGTTATTTGGTTTACAGTTTAACCTACAAATCACATTGTAAAATGTAAACCACATAGCTTGTTCGACCGTACCTCAATCAGATACGCGTGGGTCGATTTTCATGATTCTTACGCCAATCGATTTGTCTTAATTTAAACTTATATTGTCACTTACGGGATATCTTCCGTGATTATTTGTTATTTTGAGCTCCCGATATTTCGACGCTGTTGCAAGCGCCATGATCGCGGGTTGACTGGAGTATGCGGGTGGTGAAAGCCTAAAACAGTGTTGTCTTAATTTCTCAATCCAGTATGGCGACAAACAAACGCCATATTGAGAAAAATAAAAAAAATTACGTCGACGAACCATCTTATGAAAATAATAATAATTGAATAATCCAGGTTTTTCATATCATTTTTAATTTCGCCCATAATGCCAAGCTATTAAAAATTCTAATATTAAGATTCTGATATTCTGAAACTATTCGAAATGACAAATCATATTTAAAAGTAAAAAATATTAAAATGGTGAATCATCTGTGAAATCTTTCACATTATTTAGATGAAAAGCTGGAAATAAATAAGTGACAAAAGCAGAGAACCCAGCCCATTCGATGTTTTAATAATTTTATGTTTCAATGCTCCGCCTTTTAGGTCCATTTTCACCAAAAAGATGACGGTCTGATTATATAAGAACAGCTGTTTAAAACACCTTTTTGTTGGGGAACATGTCACAGTAACAGCTGTTTTTGAATAATCACACCGTTGTCTTTTCGGTGAACATGGACCTTAGTCATTTTATAAATCCACCATCTAAATAATTAATTATCTCTCTACAGGGCTGGAGTCCTAGGCCTGATGCTACACTCAACCTACAACCACGAGGTAATGGAGCGCATCACAACCAAGGCGACGGAGAACGGGAAGGTATCCGCCAAGGAGGGCTCCTGACAGAGGGACGCGGGGTTCAACTCCGAACACTCTGACTCCACGACTAGGTCACTAGGGAATAAAGAAGAGCTATAATATATGTAAGATAGTCTAATAAATGTATTTGATTAAATTAGTGTTTTGATTGGTTGTTCCTAATATTATTTACCCTGTTTAATCGATTTCTAAAAAGGAGGAGTTCGTGGCTAAATAATAACAGCCGCTCATGTCGATCGTAAGGTTACGCCGTGCTTGCCTAGGTTGGTCGACCACAATTTTTTGGGATGGGAAATCATCAAATGACTTCTCCCACTCTCATTCTCTCGAGTGTCAGACTCTTACTGACTAAAACCCACCCATGTTCCTTCCTCGCCCTTTATGTTCCGGGGCCGCGGTATCTCTTTCGAACAGGCCCGCAACCCCGACAGGCTTCGGCCCTTGCGGGCCCCTCCCCTTATGCTGACATCTCTTTGAGGCGCGCGTGGAACACGAACGCGCCGTCGACATGGCCTGTCGTCGTTAGACGGACGGACGGCTAGCTAGCCCAAAGCCAACCGTCCACAGGCCCGCATCTACGGTGGCCGGTAGCCACCACGTGGCCCCCGACGTCCGGTGCGTCTCCCGCGGCGGCCGGGAAGAGAGGATCTCTCCCTCTCTCGTTCCGCCACCTCCTTCGCCAGCATGACTGCTTCGCAGAAGGAGGCGACGGCTTCCCATTCCGTCTCGCTCCGGACCATGGATTGAACCAGGGCCGGACGCGAGAGGTCGCCGCCGCCGATCACATGGGTGACCACCTTACATACCGAGTTTCCTCCGTGCCTCTGAAAGCACGTTAATTAAGCTGTTGGTGTCGGTTGTCATTTGCCCATCTTTGATAGTCGTCAGATAGTCAGTGGCGCATAAAGTCTGACAACCAGTCTTACCAAGTGGTATCGTATTATCCTGTATTAACTGAGGAGGGAGGTCACTGGGAGGTCAGATTGGCAGTCGCTCCATGTTACATACTGCTATTCAGCTGCATCCGGTTAGACTGGAAGCCGACCCCAACATAGTTGGGAAAAGGCTAGAAAGATGATGAACCGATTTCTAAAATGAAAGAGGTTCTCAATTCGGCTGCTTTTTTATTTTATTATTTTAATGTTTGTTCCATAAAACTCCGTGATTACTGGTCCGATTAACGTTGTTCTTTGTTCATTTGGTAGAGACTGATAAAACTGAAATTAAAAATATTTTTTTTTTACAAAAAATAAAACCGAAACCGTTTTTTCTGAATTTATTTTTCACTTTTTTGTTTTCTCTGAAGTCGGTTTTATTTTTTGTAAAAAAGTTTTTCTTTTTCACTTTGTGGTTCACATGTCCTTACCCCTTCACAGCGTACCGGCGTGATTTTAGGTTATGAACTGGTGTAAACAATAGACAGATGTGAGATTTATTTTCAGCAATCCCAGTACATTTGCTATCATTTATTGAGGAGTTCCGTTGCATATCTCCGAAGTTCTTCATTAGATCTTCATCAAATTGAAATGGGATTACTTCGAGAAAGTACACTTCCTAAAACTACCCAAATCGCTTCCTGTGTGCCTATAAAATGTGAAGAGTTATCTCTATTTCTGCAGAATTCCATCATCAGATCCTGATTTGATGATTATGAGACCACACGAAAAGCACCAACTTTCAAATAAAAAAGAACTATCATAATCGGTTCACTCAGTCGAAAGTTCTGAGGTAACAAACACTTTCGAAATCTGGGTGTATTTTACACATCTGGGTACCCCTTCAGAGCATACAGACGTGATGTTACGTCATGATATAGTATAAACAATGAACTTACAAGCAATTGCAGCAATCACTGCAGATTTGCTGTGTATTTTTGAAGAGTTCCGTTGTATATCTGCAAAGATCAGCATCAGGTCTAAATCAAAATGGGAATAAACGATAAGCATCAGCTTTCAAACAAAAAAAGAACCATCAAAATCGGTTCACCGAGTCCAAAGTTCTGAGGGAACAAACACAAAAAAAAAAAAAATACAGACGAATTGAGGACCTCCTCTTTTTGGAAGTCGGTTGAAAAACTAGTGCATGTCATTTTAAATTCAATAAAAGTTGGAATTCAAATGTCTTTGTTCTTTTCTTTTCAGTTTAAAAAAAAAAACATAAACCAAATCTCGTGTCCAAGTACGGTCAGCAACGTAAGTCGATTAATTTCTTTAATTACGAAAATAAGAACAGGACCGAATATTGAAAATATCATCCCCTAAGTTGTTGCTACCCTTCACGAAGTCACCCTGCGTTATCCCCGCATTGTGTGAAAGTGTGTCCAAACGCTGTATTAAATTATCTTCGGTTCCAACTTATTAAAAACATATTAGAGCATTTGCGTAGAAAAGGCGATTGTACGCTCGTGTGGCTATACATTATTGAATTTAAAAACACACTTTTGATTCGAGCTTCCTTTTTATTACTACTTAAAAGAAAATCGACCATGTTCGATAAAACCGGTATCTGTCCAGACTGGATGTGAACACCGGAACCGGAACCTACCTACCTAGGTACCTACTTTAGTTTAGGCTAGCTGATGCCCGCGCCTTCGTCCGTTTGACAAATTATACACTAAAACCTTTATCTACTGAAAATCCCGAATCGAAATCCGTTGCGGAGTTTTAAAGATCTAAGGTCCATGTTCATTAAAAAGATGACTGTCTGATTATCTAAAACAGCTGTTTAAAACGAATTTTTGTAGGGGAACATGTCCCTTAAACAGCTCTTTTTAGATAACTAGACCGTTATCTTTTCGGCAAACTGGACCTAACTCTAACGCATATCATCTATAAGCATACGTAGTGACAGACAGACGCGGTGGGGGACTCTGTTGAATAATATGTAGTGATGATGCATTATCTGTCCGAGTCATTGTCCTCACCTGACTCGATATGACAGATCCTTTACTGAGACACAAAATCAAAATATTGTATTTCACATAGGCCTACATGGGCACGTATAAAACATCGAAAAAGGGTGCATGGTTCGCATTGGTAGGGTAAACTGGGTACGGTTGAAACAATTTAGCTTTTATCGTTTATAATTTTGTTATTTATAAACCGAGTGACGATTATGATACATCAAATTCAAAAGTGAAGTTTTGGCTACGATATGGCTGTATTATTATAGTTCCCGGGTTATTATTTTTAGAAATATATGAAATTTAAAAAAAAAAACGGATTTGTTGCAACCGTCCCCATGCCAGGGGCGGTTGAAACAGCGATTGGGGTCAGTTGAAACACATACAAATAATACAATAAATACTAAGGAAGCATGTATTATTTATCATTGAAACTAACTAAGGCACCACATAACAACATTAATCAGTCTTCAAGGTTTCATCAGCCTTTAACGAGTAGTAAACAATTAAAGAATTACACATTTACACATTTTGAATAAACTAAATAAAAACTTTTTTTAAAATCAAATAAACATTCCAAATAAACTAAAGAAAACACTTCTTAAATCAAATAAACATAAATAAGAAAGAAATAACAAAGAAAACAGAGCTTAGAGATTAATCAGAGTATTCAGATTCGCAATTGCGGCAAACGTAGCCAAGACCACTACTTTACGTAGTGAATCTCCAGCTTTTACCTCCTCATATGCATTACTATAGCTCGACAAGTTAATTTCTCCTCTGGAAGTCTTCCTCACTCGAACTCTCGGCATCTACAAAAAATAAAAATTTTGTTTCAACCGTACCCACAAAAAATGTTTCAACCGTCCCCAACACCACTTTTGGTAGAATATACTTTATAGTTACGACGGTAATAATAACACAGTAAAAATAGTCACTATCCCTTATTCTACAAGCTTCATAATAATTACAAACACACACTCAATACATTCACTTACAGAGAGCAGATAATATAAGCGTTAATGTCAGAAGAAAAATACTTACTTTTGGGTAATAAAAAACAATATGGCGTCCTGCACACAACAACAACGCGCGGGGAGCGGCGCGCTACTATATTCGCGTTTGGAACTGCCGTCCGCTTCGTTTTCCCCTTGCCGCCCTCACTCCCCGCGTAACCGTTTACGAGATATTTGCTCTGTTTCAACCGTCCTTTGTTTCAACCGTACCCAGTCTCCCCTACCTAGATTCCGATGGAGGAGAACCAGCGAAAAACTATGTCTACTATTAATTACCCTTTTCATATAATTTGGTTTGGACACAGCAGTAGATGGCACTGGTTATAGTAAAAATCGAATCGAAATGCGTGTCGAACTTCTATAAGGGAAGATTCTATATGCAACAGTCCTTGTATTCTTAAACGGGCTGGTGTCCGTGACTCCACGCCCAAAGCACGTATTTTGTGTACGGAATGTCAGTCCATGCGTCGAGTGCGAAAATCCATCTACGGAACCCAAAAACGAGAACACCATTTTTCAAGACGTGTCCGGGTCGGATAGTCTATAATACCTGGGGATTCAATTAATTTATTCTGACGACAAAGGAAAACATTATGGGGAAACCGGCATGTCCTAGAACCAAACATTCAAAGATTTGTGACATCTACCAACCCGCACGGGCTCGCATGGTAGATGGCCCACTCCCTCTCATAGAGAGGAGGCCTGTCTTCATACCAGCAGTGGGAACGTTATAGGCTGATAATGCTTATGCGTATAAAATACATAATGTAAGGTAACAAATCAACAAAATTCAGTAAGTACCTCAAATTAAATTGAAATAAAAGCTAAAATTAGTTTCAAATACCCAAATCAAATCACAAACCACTATAAAACAGAACACTTGCATAACAAGACGGCCCCCTAAACAATTAGATCACAATGCGCAGCATTAGTTATCATATCAAAACATATTTTGTCCCCCGTCGCCACGTGCGGCCGACACCCCTGACTTTTAATAACAGCCCCCTGTTCTATTGTAAATGTAATTGAAGCGTGTAATTCGTTGACATGTTTTGCTAAATCTCATAATTTGACACGGATAAAGATACTCTTGTTAGGATTTAGTTTTGAGGATTTGGGATTTTCTCTTTGGTGTAGGTTGAGTTTTGGACATGAGCAGGTGCTCATGTCCTGTAGGTACAGGGTGTAGAACACCTCTCTTAACGAAGCATTTTTTTTTGTTCTACACCATACCTAGGAACCTTCTAGTTACGGAGATATTGGGGGTCAAAGTTACAACTTTTTCACAAGTTTTTTTTAAAATACAAGTTTTAATGTAAGATTTTTATTTTAATCACCTCCACGGTTCCCGTACTATTCAATTCATCCATCAGCACAAAGTTTTGAGTGCGTTACATTGAGTTCTACCAAAAAACATGATTTTTTACCCCAAAAAAAGTCGTTTCCCAGCAATAATTTTTGCATTTTACTTAGTTTGATGTACTTACGGAATGCTTGGTTGACGGCTTCGTGATGAGGTGGTTTATACCCTGTATGTAGATGGGACAAAAAATCTGCGCTAATGGACCGAATAAAAAGAAGTAAATAACCTGCAACGTTGGTCTAGTGGCCGCAAGCGCAGACTACTGAGTATGAGGACCTTGGTTGGATTCCAAGATCGGCCAAAGTGTTATGGGGTTTTTCCATCAGGAATTTCTTAGTATCAAGCACGGAAACTGTGGATTTGTACCCGGTTAATGGCAAAATGCTCCACCCCCTATACCCCTAATACAACATTACTGGCGAAATGTGGATGTGCTTTAGGTATATAAATATCGCTGGACATTAACACACAGCGCCACCTATTACCACACTAAGCAAAGCTTGTATCGTGGACACTAGATAGTTGATATAGTACATACAGGGTGTATTTCACCTCATCACAAAGCCGCTAACCAAGCATTCTGTATATCAAACTAAGTAACTTTCCGCAAAAAATATTGCTGGGAAACAACTTTTTTTTTTGAGGTTATAAATCATGTTTTGTGGTATAACTCAATGTAACGAACTCAAAACATTGTGCGGATGGATGGATTGAATAGTACGGAGGTCTTAGAGATATTTAAAGTAAAAAGCATGCGATAAAAAGTGGTATTTAAAAAAAAACTTGTAAAAATCTTGCAACTTTGACCCCCTATATCTCCGTAACTAGGAGGTTCCCAGGTATACTGTAGAACAAAAAAATGATCAGAATGACGAAGAGAACAAGTGCCTTTCGTATTCGTTAAGAGGTGTTTTACACCCTTTATATATACTTTTTTTTTTTTTTTTGTTTGTAGATACATACTTAACTGTTCGTAAGTCGGGGCCGCCACCACTGGGCCACCGCTGCTCTCCCAAGGTGTGGTTTCCGAGTAGGCTACTGCAAATTGAACTTGGTGAAATGGGGCATTATAGACCCGTTCCGCGAATTGACTTATTTTTATTCGAATCAATGAGAGAATGAGACGAGAGAGTATGGTAATAGTATCTAATGATTATTTGAAATGTTGGTGATTTTAGGATGCATGGTGCAAATCAAGACTCTTGGCTAGTTAGTGCTTATTATACATATAAACATCCATGACTCTGAAACAAATGTCCATGCTCATCACACAAACATTTGCTCCTACCGGGATTCGAAGTCCATTCGGGTCGTCAACCTCGAGTCATATACCTCTACCTTCGGCGGCGGGGACCTCTCGCGTCCGGCCCTGGTTCAATCCATGGTCTGGAGCGAGGCGGAATGGGAAGCCGTCACTTCCTGCGAAGCAGTCATGCTAGCGAAGGAGGTGGCGGCACGCGAGAGGATGAGAGCCTCTCGCCCCAGCCGCCGCGGGAGACGCACCGGGCGTCGGTCGTGGTGGCTACCGGCCACCGTAGACGCGGGCCTGTGGACGGTTAGCTATGGGCTAGCAAGCCGTCCGTCCGTCTAATGACGACAGGCCTTGTCGACGGCGCGTTCGTGTTCCACGCGCGCCTCCAAGAGATGTCAGCATAAAGGGAGGGGCCCGCAAGGGCCGAAGCCTGCCGGGGTTGCGGGCCTGTTCGAAAGAGATACCAAGGCGGGATAAAAAAAAAAAACGTTGTAGGTACCTCTACCTAGTTCCCTTCGGGGTTTACAGGCAGAAGAACAGAAGTAATTATTAAGTCGACTACCCATATTATAAAATAGATAGATGGCCCTTCTTGTTCGTCTGAGGGTCGTCCACGTGACTGCTGAGCAGGCGGTCTTGAGTACATACCAAGATCAAAATCTGTCTAATTACTCTTCTTCTGTATAACACCGACACACAATTAGGTCTCAGTGCTGAATAGTGTGTGATTGGGCCCAGTGAGTGACCGTATCACTGTAGCATCAGTGGCGTAAATGAGGTCCTCAAAATTGAAATGACTGGACAGTTCTGACATGCCTCTAAGTGAGTTATATTATGCTCTCGGCATGAGCTCGCAGATTGGGCATCAACTGGCACTTAAGCTGATCTCCCGACGTTTGCGTAACACCAAAATCAACGAAAATCAAATTATCCATGGACAAATACTACCACAGTTGTCAACCCAAAAATACCAAAATTAACATTTCAATATAACCCCTCGATGAAAGCATGAATACAGCTTTGCCCTACTTTACTCTTTCTGCACAAATTTCGCGTCAGATTTGACAAATATCCCTCAATTCTGTCAGTATTCTATATTGGACAATGCAAGCGTGACCAATCTGCCATCTGTCCTGGGTCACGCCTATCTGGGTAATGCGTTATGATCAATAACAGATTAGCTGATGTGGTTCGAATTGGTTAACTGGATGCAGGTGCATTGCGACAAGTTGGGTTGCTGAATCAGTGCACATGGTTTAAATACGAATACTAGATAATGTTATGTCTTTGTCAGAAGCTGTAAGTTTTTTCACAGTGCAAATTCCTATGAATACTGTAGTTAGGTACCTACGAAAAAAATACTACTTTCGTTATAAAGGGTGGATACGGTAAACGGGGCACTAAGGGCAGCTTGCAGACTATGCCTAAGTTTTCGTAAAAGATCCCCATTCACAGATTAAAAAAAATGGCCATTTTACACCAAAGCTCTTTCAAATGGTGTATAGCTTATTGGCTTATTGCTACTGATTACCTAGAAAATCTTATTTTGGTGCCTAATTAGACACACATTTAGTCAATAATTCCGAACGGACTACCTACGAATAAGCAAAACTGGTGCTAGTAGCATAATTTCTCTTTGCAACGCTTTATCCGATAGTAGATATCTAATGGCTATTAGTTGCCCGTAAACTCTTAATTGGTTGTATATACAATTTTAATTACAGTGGTGTCGATTCTGTTGTGCACAAACTAAACTTAATTTAGACTATTGCTATCTTTTACTAAAAGGCAGTGCGCAAAAACTACGGCTATAGCTATGCACTAAGTTAGAGATGTCAACTAGTTTATGCCTTGCGCTTCACCGTGTTTTTATGCGACATGTTTTTACGTGCACACTTCATTTGTATGGAGATATTAGTTCGAATTAAATTTGACAGCTCTAAATTACGTCCGTCTCTTTCTCGTTTTATTAGTGAGAAAAAGATAGTAATAGCCTAAATTAAGGTTAGTTTGTGCACAACAGAATCGACACCATTGTCCAACTAGTCAGCTATTTAGATAAATAATATCGAACGGAATACAAATTGGCGTAAGTAGTTTGATGACAAAGGTTTTCCTTGAAAAGCTCTATCTAATGATGTATACAGGGTGAAATTGAATAGATGCGACAAATTTAAATATACAATAATACGTGTTGTCAAGAAAATGTATAAAAAATAAAATTAAAAAATAATTGATCAGTGTTACGAAAACCGTTAAAATAATAAAAGTATCAAAAATCTTGCCGACTCATCGCAGTGCTCAATATAGCGGTCATTTACCTAATTTTGCCTTAATTTTTCTTATTTATTTTGCATATTACTGGAATACCGATAATTCGTACTTAAATAAAGATAATAACATCAATGGACCTTTTGAAAACGATAATCGCGTAATTTTTTTTAACGATTTAGATTGTAGAAAAAACAGTTTATAATTACTATGTTACTGTAACTGAAGCTCCAATTTCATTTTGTCGCATTAATTAAAATTCACCCTGTATATTATCATGTTGTTATTTGTTATCCAGAAAATCTTAACTTTGGTGATCAAATAGTCTACTATTTAGGTCAATAACGCAGTACGGAATACGAAATAGCGAAAGTCATGTAACCTTCATTGGTTGCAGATAAAGTCCTAACTTCACTGTCCGAATTGCTATCAAAGTCAATAACTCTGAACAGTCGGTGAATTAGCGAAGTTAAGCTCTCTCCACTGGTAGGTAGGTATATGTATGTTATTGCCATTGGTCAACCACAAAATACTAACTTCGGTGCTCAAATGGTCACCTATTTAGGCCAATAACTACTAACGAATTGGCGAAAGTCGTGTTACTGGCAAAGGTTCTCCATAAAGAGTTCTACGTAATGGATTGTTTGTTATTACTATTGGCAACCCAGAAATCCTAACTTCGTTGCCCACTAGTCACCTACTTAGGTTCATAACTCGAATCTGAACGTTACACACAACACAAAAAGTGTTAGAAGCAAAGGTTCTCCATAAAATAATCGTTTCAAGGGCATATAATATCTTATGTCTATTGGACTTCAGACACCGTATTCACAAACGTTCGACTCGTTTCCGATTCGACAACTCGTATATCTGTCTTCTTCTGGCATTACGAAAACGACCGACTTTCCGAATCGGAAGCGAATCGAATGGTTGTGAATAAGGGGCCTGGGCAAATACCTATACAGGGTGTAAACCACCTTATCACGAAACCGTCAAACAAGCATTCTGTACACAACTAAGTAACTTTACGCAAAAACTATTACTAGGAAACGACTTTTTTTTGGATGAAAAATCATGATTTGTGGTAGAACTCAATGTAAATCACTTAAAACATTGTGCTAAGGATTGCATAATATGGGGGTCGTAGAGATGTTTAAAAGAAAGATCTTGTAATAAAAACTTGTAGTTAAAAAAAACTTGTCAAAAAGTTGTCAAAATCTCCGTAACTAGAAGGTTCCCAGGTATGGTGTAAAACAAAAAATAATCGCAATGACGGGGAGAACCGGGCTTTCGGGTTCGTTAAGAGGTGTTTTACACCCTTTATATCGGCGCCCATTCATGACCATTATATACAGAGTTTCCTCCGTGTCTCGGAAAGCACGTTAAGCTGTTGGTCCCGGCTGTCATTTGTCCATCTTCGATAGTCGTTACAGGTCAGTGGCCCAAAAAGTCTGAAACCAGTCTTACCAAGTGGTATCGTATTTCCTAGTATTAAGTGGGTTGTGGAGGTCAGATAGGCAGTCGCTCCATGTAAAATACTGGTATTCAGCTGCATGCGGTTAGACTGGAAGCCGACCCCAACATATAGTTGGGAAAAAGGTTAGGCAGATGATGATATCGGCGCCCATTATTCTAAACAAAAATTATCATTTTGGAACGATTTATTCGATCCTGTTTCTGATCCAAAACTCACTCGAAATCTTTGGAGGTCCTAATAAAGAATTAGTGAATCTCGAATCCAAAAATAAATAAAAGAGAAATGATCACGAAGACGGTAAAATCAAAATCAAAGCATTTATTTCAAGTAGGCTAGTTACAGGCACTTTTGAATTGTCGAAAACGTCAGTACCAGGCCCGAAGGTACCTTAGAAGCCCATTCCTATCGGCTTACCTTCGGGAACAAGGTAAGCCGATAGGAATGGGACAACCTACACGTACTGTCAAAGTAAAAGTTACAAAAATGCAAAAAAAAATGTGTTTACAAAGAAAGAAACAGGGACAAGTAAGCCGGAGCTCGGGTGTTAGAATTCAGAACTAAAATCGTATGGACTAGCAGTAGCGTTTTGTAGGGATCTAGGTAAGCCGAAGATTATCGAGTTACGGTAGGGGCAGAAAAAGAAAGTATGTGTGGTAGAACGAAGAAGAAGATAGAATGAGTAATGGTCGGTGTATCGTATTTGGAAGTTACGAACCAATTTTTTTTTTTGACATGATAAAATCACTTTTTTTAGTTTTTATAATTCCTCTACATTTTATAAAATTTTGGGGTCGCTGATGATGAAAATCAGGTCAAAATGAAAATCCAAAATGACGCCGACGAATTTTTTTTTTCGTCGTGGATGTCGTTTTCGGGGACGCTAAGAATGAAAATGAGGTCAGAATTAATATGAGAAAAGAACGTAAATAAATAATTCATTTTTTTTTTACTTCGGCTTCCCCTCTTACTATTTTCACCCTTCGCCACTGAACGGTACCTATATGTATAATTTTAAGTTTTTTTCGATTTCTGACTTTTTAGTACCCCAACGATGGTTGGTTTTTGATCAGTATTGGAAATTGGATCGACTAACAAAAAAAAATGCTTAAAATTTTCAAACAAATTGTATGGGGAAAGGTTTTTTTACAATTTCTGACTTTACCCGATAATTTTTTAATTTCCATGTGGAAATAAGTAATTCGTAAGCAAAGCATAGTCGTTGTTAAAACCAGTCATGTTTTTGGTGATTTTGAATTCGGAAGAAAACTTGGTTTCTATTTTTTTTTCATTACTTACCTTAGTTTGTCTCAATACAATTTACTTGCAAAACATTGATTATTTGACTGACTACTTGCCTATAAATTGAAATAATGAACGTTAAATTCACATCGTACAAGGTAAACTAATTTTTTCAGGCTTTAAACAGTTTTTCAGCAAAATTCAGGAGCAAGAGGTCGATACGGTCCGCCTCTTGCGCCTGCTGCGACCAATCAAAGACCACCTCCCTCATATCACCCTCTATTCAACCAATCAGGAGCCAGAAGACTGACGTTACCATGGTTAGGGGTGAATTTGAGACCGTGCAGATGCAATTTCAACTTTAGGGTTCATACGTTTGGGTTGGTTTTTGTCAAGCAAGTAAAATTAATAAAACTACGAAGCTCCCGGGTGTAGCGTGAAGATATAATTTGATTTAGTCCATTTTGATGCTTGGGAGCTTCTGGTCGGTCCCTAACTGTCAGTGTGTTGGTTCCTTGAGCCCAGTGAGTGGTGGTGGTGTCAGTTTCGTCCGGGAGTCTGTGCAAAGGTATCAAGATTCATTTCCCGCTGATGTCATACGGCAGCGAGACGCCGCACGTCTGGAGCAGCTCAGCAGTATGTACTCTGGATTTATATTTTAAGTATTGCACTCATTAATGCAGATTCTGCTCTATCATTTGGACCTCTAACTGAATCAATAAAATATCATTGGCCTCCCAGAGTGATGCTTTAAATATTGGTTAATCTTAGTTCCAAATCCTTTTGTAAGTAGGTGGGTATTGTTATTTTCCAAGTTCCGGGACAAATTAATTTTGGGTATCCTGTTAGTGGTTTTGGAACATGTCTCATCATTGCATTCTCTTCTCTTGCCCTTATCCCAATTTATCCAAATAAGCCCGCGCAGTATTTTCTTCTTGCATACTTCTCTCTACTCGTCCTCTTAGCAAACAGAAGTCACCAGCACCACGTGTAATAAAGCTAAAGTGGCTCCGACGAAACTCCAGCTTTTTCTCAGAAGTTTTGCGCCATAACTATCTCATAATTAACAGTACCGTCCATGTATATCTTTGAGTCTTGTATTTTCGTCAAAACACATCAGTACCTATACAAATCGTTTGGTGAATATTGTAATTTTAATACCCGTTATCCCAATAGCTTCCCTTTGCCAAACATAAAAACTGATCTGTATAGAAGAAACTGTTACCGTCTATTAAATTATTTAACAAATTACCTAATGAACTAAAATACCTACCCCTTAGTTTATTCCGAAAAAGATTGTACTCTTGGCTGGTCACAAAATGTTTCTACACTACCCAGGAATACCTTAGTTATAAGAATAGAAAATTATTATAACACCTCACTAAGTTCCTATTCTAGTGCAATAATAGTTAGATATTTAATTTAGTATGTTTAGTCATATCACCCATTTGGTTTTGTTTGTTATTTTAAGCTTTTATTTTATATTTCGCATACCAGAAATGGTTTATATGAGGATCCTTAAATCTAACAAAGATTTGAAATGTAACAATTATTTACCATCTATTTACCCATATTATGCGAATAAATTATTTGATTTGATTTGATTTTGATTTGAATTCAATTTGAGATTGAAAAAGTGCCGAAAGCTTGAAAGAAGCTCAAAGTTTCAGATAATCGGATAAGCAACTCAGCTTTGGGTTCCAAAGCCTACAGAGTAATTTATTTACTGGCGATGATTGACATGCTTGCACTGGATGGACAGCTCCACTCAAATCTCTGTGGATGATTCTTCAAAAGACCATCTCAGACACTTATATCTACGTAGTCCTCGTGTGAGTTGACCAAGATTATGTCTGAACCTTGAAAGAGACTGACTTCTGAGATTGTTTCGGCTGTTTCTTCTCAGAGTAGTCAGGGGTGGAATACCAGCCTGGACTAATTAAAAAAAAAGACTTAAACTTATTTGCACTAAAGGATGACTAAAGTAATTGCTACCACGATTTTATAAATGATGTTTATTTATAAAAATCGTAGTAGCGTGGTAGTCCTCATTTTTTCGAAGACTAACCATCGACAGAGCATATTATATATATTATTAAATCATAGTGCACAAGTTATTTGCACTAACACAGGTCCAATCTCTCTTCCTTTACTCTCAAACTCTCATTTCCGACGGGACTGCGGTCCTCACCAGCAATGCACTGGATGTAACCCTAAGCTGTTTAAGAATATCGTGATAGTTCAAACACAGCCTGGTAGTAGAGCATTATTGACTGAAAGAGGCTAAGCTTGATAGATGGTCTCTTCTGTGCTGTGCAGGGCAGCGAGGTGTCTCCGTACGGGCCCCTGTGGGACGCGCCGCCGGCACCCGTTCCCTACCCCGACATCCTGGCGTTCCCGCCGGCCGACCTGGGTAATTAACCTATATTAATTACTTTGATTTGATTGATTAGCTGTAGATAGTATTTACTCATTTTTGTGCCTTAGACTACCACATGTATACCAAATGAAACATTGACTTCAAACCACTAGAAGTTTATAGTAGTGGTAGTGGGTGATACCTACTCTGCATTTAAGCGTCGAAGAGAGCCCTTTTCTTGTGGTGACAATTGTTGCGGTCCTAGCGAGCTTTACCGGAAAGCCAATAAGACCGCGGTAAGGCTCGCTGGGGGTTCAGTGATCATCAGGCCCTTTCTATTCCTATTATATAACAAATTGGCCTGACCAGTGTGGTCGGCGGCGGGTTGCGGCGGCCGCGCCGGCGCTCGCGTCCCGTCCGGGGGCAAGAAGCCGCGGCGCCGCGTCGCGTCGGTCGCTCAACGTCGCGCCGCCAACATTCGTGAGCGACGCCGCATGTTCAATCTCAATGAAGCCTTCGATAAGTTGCGTAGGAAGGTTGGTACTGGGTACTTAAGCTAAACCATGCGTGTCCGTCGCCAGGTGGCAAGAAGTCGAGGCATCGCGTCGCCTCCGTCGCGCAACGTCGCGCGGCCAACATTCGCGAGCAGCGACGCACCTTCAACCTTAATGAGGGCTTCGATAGGTTGCGGAGGAAGGTTTGTTCTTGATGTTTACTTTAAATCTTTGTTAGGTCCATCTTCAGTACCAACAGTTGCCGCAGTGGCGCTAAGCAAAACCCGCACAAAGGTTCGTATTTGAGTAATATTCACAGACATGTTAGGGCATCAACACCTCAGCTTCGGGAGGTGTATACAGTTCCATGAGTGATAAGTATGATGTGGTTTGCAAAGTACATTTAGCTCACTGGGAAAAGTTTGCTACAAGATTAGTGTTCAGCTTTATTGCTAAAGCGTAAAATAAAAGGAGCCATGACGTTTCAATAATACACACCAGTACCGAAATCAAGAAAGCTTCACTTGAATAAGAGTCCAGTTTATCCAGGCGAAGCAGCATGCTAGTCTACGACTGTGATTCTTCAGATGAGAAACCTTTCGAATGTGAAATTGAACATAGGAGCGACAACACCTAACCGGATTACAAGGTATCGTAAATATTTATTAGTGGTCTTTTTACCCTGCTCATATTTTAAAATGGACAAAATCCAGCAAAGCCAACAAAAGCCACAACTAACAAAAACTTAATACGTAATCTAATATTTTAGTATACTTAATCATCTAAAAACACTAATGGAACCGATAGGCGATGGTTCTTCTTCCGCCTGCCCTTGTTCCAATTTTCTAGGGGTCAAGTCAATGCAAAATTGTTTCTATAATCACTGTCTCCTCTTTGGTGATTTCTAACCAACTCAATATTCCCCCAGGTCCCGACCTTCGCCTACGAGAAGCGTCTCTCCCGCATCGAGACCCTGAGGCTGGCCATCACCTACATCAGCTTCATGTGCGAGCTGCTACATGGCTCTCCACAGCCCCATCACGCGCCGCACGCCATCCATCCTCCGAGACACGTGTTCGATGCTGAGGTGCCCTGGTGCGCGTAGACGGAAGGTTTTTGGAAAGATCCAGGGAGTTCCAGAAATATGGATATATTTAGTTGGGTTTCAACCCGATTTTAATATAGACAAGTGATCTCATTATTTATTCTTAATCTAAGTCTTCAGTCTTGCCCATTGGTGCTGGTGCCAGAAAATAGAAAATACTCAACAACAGGAAACAGCCGTTAATATGGCTCATGAAGTTGTGGAAAATGTTCGGTTTTATAGCAATAATCACAGAAAAAAGCAACGTCTCTGTCTAATTGAAGTGAACACTGGTGTCACTACTTCAAAACTTCGATTTCGTCGTTGATGTTCTAACACTACGTAAGTTAAAAATAGCAATTATATCTAGGTAATGGTACAATATTTACCATTTTATCATTTGTGTTCAGTTCAAATAATAGAGACGTTGCTGGTTTCGGTGATAGACTGAAACAACGCGTCTTGGCATTCTGGCATCAAAAATCAAAATGGCAAAACCTACAGAAATTGACTAATGTGGTGTTAGAACTTTAACGATGATTTGTCATATTTATTTACTCCACCGTACTTTAAGTTGCGATGGAAAATCTGAAGATGGTGTCAAAGCCAGAGAGTGAGAATATTCGTCCTCTTTTCTGTCGTAGGTAATCACATCCAATGACATAATATAACCTATTATTATAACCTAGAAAAATAGGAACTTAATCACTTATCTACGGTTGGTGAATGTTTCGCATTTGTTTTTTTTAGATATGTACTAACTTATCGAAAGCTATTGTTTTCTTCGTTTTTACTTGTCTTTTCATTTACTATTTTCGAGATTATTGATTGTGGGTCTGATTATTTAACAATGTTTCGTGTGCTAAGTCCAACATTATTCTAGTCAAAGAAACATACCTAATAATAGTGGTCATTAAAACCTTTTTCGAATGAAACTATTGAAACGAACTATTGAGTAGGTATACTTTTATAAGTATATATCGTCATAGGTAGGTACTATGTTTTAAAATTGTATCATGTGTAATATTAGGTATAAGTGTTGAAAGTGGAAAATCATGCGGCTCTCGATTGTCTCAATCCCAAGTGATTGTAATTCTTGTCTTCCATTAGTATTTATTAATAAACATTATATTAATATGAGTTTTGGTTTTATTATAGAGTAAGTAATTAATAAAGTAAGTAAATGCATCTGTGTGATAAATTAACATTCTAACCGTTCTCAAAAAAGAACTTGCGCCGCAAATGAAAATGTTAGGCTTGTTAACTGAAAAAATCTAATTAGACCGTCACTTAGATTATCAAAAAATATTTGACCCGTATTTTTTCTTTTCAACCGACTTCCAAAAAGAGGAGGTTATCAATTCGCCTGTATTTTTTTTTTTTTTTTTGTGTTTGTTACCTCAGTACTCTCGACTGGGTGAACCGATTTTGATGCTTCTTTTTTTGTTTGAAAGCTGGTGCTTCCCGTTTGGTCCCATTTTAGTTTGCTGAAGACCTGGTGCTGATCTTCGGAGATATACAACGGAACTCTTCAAAAATACACAGCAAATCTGCAGTGAGTGTTGCCATCGCTTGTAGGTTCATTGTTTATACTATATTATGACGTAACATCACGCCTGTTTGCTCTGAGGGGGTACGCACATGTGTAAAATACACCCGATTTCGAAAATATTTGTTACCTCAGTACTTTCTACTGGGTGAACAGATTTTGATCGTTCTTATTTTATTTGAAAGCTGGTGCTTCCTGTGTGGTCTCATGATCATCAAATCAGAAGCTGATGATGGGATTCTGGAGAAATAGAGAGAATTCTTCACATTTTATAGGCACACTAGCAGCGGTTTGGGTAGTTTTAGGAATTGTACTTTCTCGAAGTGATCCCAATTCAATTTGATGAAGATCTGATGAAGAACTACGGAGATATGCAACGGAACTCCTCAATAATTAATAGCAAATGTACTGGGATTGCCGAAATCTCATATCTGTCTATTGTTTACACCAGTTCATAACCTAAAATCACGCTGGTACGCTGTGAAGGGGTAAACACATGTGAACCACTAAAAAGTGAAAAATAAAAACTTTTTTACAAAAAATAAAACCGACTTCAGAGAAAACAAAAAAGTGAAAAATAACTTCAGAAAAAACGCTTCAGAAGTCGGTGACAAAAAAGTTAAATCAATCAAACAAAGGTCACCGACTTCTGAAGCGTTTTTTCTGAAGTTATTTTGTTAAACATACACTAAAATTGACGAAGATACGACGCTTTTAAAATTCCTAATCCGTCACTGTTTGGTATAATTTTTAGTGAGTTCGGATGTCACGAGCCCCCACTCCCGAGTTTTGATGCGTTTTATCTTTGTCAATATTCATTGATTTACAAAAACAAAAAATACGTGTCAATTATTTTCCAATACTCTGACGGACTAAATAGATTTGCAATTTATTGATGGTGGAAACAAGCCCTTCAGGATGAACCTTTTATTGTATTTTTATTTGGCTTCAGGCCGGGCCTAAATAAGTGCAAGTGCAAGTAGCATTCTCCAAGTTTTCTCATTCCTTTTTTCTACAACGACTTTAAACAGGATTCATCTAACTTTTCGGTCACCGACTTAGGAATTTCGTTGGTCATTTCCTCTTTCTTTGGAATTTCGTTATTTTGTTTCCCTTTCTATTAGGTACTTGGCATGAAATGCCAAACTAGTTACCTAGTTAATCCTTAATGCAACTCATTAACTAATTGAGCCTTTTAGTACAAAAGGTGCACTTGTAGTAAGAAAGGAACCAACCGATTAATTAAGGCTGCATATTTCTATAAATACTTAGACTAATCACTCGTCAGTTGACTCATATCCTATAATGAGGACTTTCTCCATAGATGTCGAAGTATTTAAATAAGGGATAGGGCGATTTTTGGTTCAGTTTTAAATTGAAGCGTGTAAGTGAAGTATACCGATAGTGAAGTGAGTTTTAAACATGCGTCTGTTCGTTTTTAATGTGAGTATTAATTGACATTTTACCTACTTACGTTGTCCTCCTTGGACGAATGGATCCTCCTATAATATTGCAACTGTTGATAACTTGCTAGGTAGTTTTGGATGCTCCTTCCTCTATTTGCTAGTTTATTCATAGCGTCTCCTTCAAAGCTACCGTTTCTTTTGTGTGAAGTTTCAGTTTGTTTAAAATAACTTCCCTGTGACCTATTCTGCTGCCTATTTTAATCCTTAAATTCCTTTATGTTCTATTTATGCCCACAATTGTATGAAAGAATCCCTCCAGAGGCTTACCAAGTTTCTCCTTCACTTTTCAGTGCTTGCTACTGGCAAGTGTTGCCGTAGCATCTCCAAATGGACGCCACAAAAGAGACCTAGCTCACCTCAAGAATTTGATCACATCAGCCTTCTTTGGACGAAGCCAAATTAACATCCTGCCATCACCAGTTCTTTCTGAAGAAAACGGATACAAACTGTTTCAACTACCCGGGTATGACGACGTTATGATAAAAGTTACACCTAAGAAACCCGTTGTTGAAGAATTCGTGTATCCTCCAGCAGTTGAAAACGTAAACTTAAATGCTTTCGGAACAGTTGTGGGCACCAAATCTAAAGAAGATACTCTTGTCGCCGTGCAAGGAGTGGACAATTTGCTTTCAACAGGCATTTTGTATGGCGGACATAACAATGTGATAAAAGAGAACATCGTACCGATGTTTCCTTCTATGAACTATGGTAATTATGTGGTCGAAGAAAAGATCAAGACTTCTCCAGTAATTGAAGCAAGACCTGGAGTTACAGAGGTAAATGAAAATAGACCAGCTTTTAAAAAGGTTATTGAATCTAGACCGGTTTTCCAAGAGATGACTCAATCTAGACCGGTTCTTACAGGAGTTGTTGAAAATGGACCAGCTTTTACAGAGGTGATTGAATCTAGACCGGTTTTCCAAGAGATGACTCAATCTAGACCGGTTCTTACAGGAGTTGTTGAAAATAGACCAGTTTTTACAGAAGTATTTGAATCTAGACCGGGTTTTCAAGAGATGACTCAATCTAGACCGGTTCTTACAGGAGTTGTTGGAAATAGACCAGCTTTTACAGAAGTATTTGAATCTAGACCGGGTTTTCAAGAGATGACTCAATCAAGACCTGTTTTTACAGAAGTTGTTGAAAATAGACCAGCTTTTACAGAAGTGATTGAATCTAGACCGGTTTTTCAAGAGATGACTCAATCAAGACCGATTTTTACAGAAGTTGTTGAAAATAGACCACCTTTTACAGAAGTGATTGAATCTAGACCGGTTTTTCAAGAAATGACTCAATCAAGACCTGTTTTTACAGAAGTTGTTGAAAATAGACCACCTTTTACAGAAGTGATTGAATCTAGACCGGTTTTTCAAGAAATTACTCAATCAAGACCTGTTTTTACAGAAGTTGTTGAAAACAGGCCAGCTTTTACAGAGGTGATTGAAACTAGGCCGCGTATTACAGAGCTAATCAACAGCAGACCAGTTCTTACAGAGGTAGTAAGACCAGTTGAAGAAAGAATCGAACTAAAAGAACCATTTGAACCGACATATTCATACAAACAAATGAAGAATAATGAGCCTGTGATGACGTATACAGCTCACACTATTCCTGGAATAGAAGTACTGGAAACTATTAAGACAAAGACTGAACTGCCGATGTGTATCAAAAAAAGGGTGGATGAAGCTATAGTGTTGGGTGCTGACCCGAGTAGGTTCGCTCCCGTACAAGAAGTGATGCAGTATCAGAATCCTCCCGTTTTTGACTTCCCTTACCCAAGAGTTGATGCTAATTTCTACGAACAGAATTCATACCGTGGGGAGATTTTATCAGAAGAGTTTGACACTGTTTCTGGATTTGGATTGGAGCCGCAAAAGTTCAGACCATCGTTCCAAGATAGGCCTGTACGTTATAATTTAAGACCAACGAAGACTAAAGCTATTAATCCCCGTCTCATACCTTTAAATTCGCACAAATCTCTCCATTTCCAGGAAGATATAACTGCCACGAAAGACAATGCTAAAGACAATACGCAGACTAAGAAAGTGCAAGCTTTTACTAATTTGGGTGAAAAAGTTAACATCGCCAAGACTTTGGGACCTATTCCACCTCAATTTATCACACATGTGAACAATAAGGGAGAGATCGCAGTATCAAAAGATAAGATGAAAGAAATGAAAGCTGTTCCAGTTGTAGGTTCGAAAGATAATGTTTCTAATGCAAAGATACCCAGTAATGTTTATAGATTACAGGTTAATCCTAATACAGGAAAAACGTTAAAGGATAATAACGTTCTAAGAACCAATGTAAAAACAAACACTAACCGATCTTCTATAGCACCTGCTGTAGCCGCTAAACAGGATAGTGCTTTGGTAAAAAATGTAGTATACACTAATAAGGTAACAGGAAAACCTCAAACTATTACAAGGCCTGTGGTAGTATCTAGCGTAAAAGCTCCCAAAATTAGTTCATTGAGAGAATATATACAGACTTCTCCTATAAACAAACAAATAGTTGCAAAAGAGGCTAAGAGCTATATTTATCAACAGAAGAATGCTGACGGTTCTTCTTTAAATGTCAACGGAAACAAACATGGCGTATCTGTGAACGTCAAAGACACTACCAGAGGTAGAGGAGATATTCCAGGTCAAAAATAGACATCAATAGTTTTAAATATTTATTTAATATTAGACTTACTTAATTATATAATATTTCTAAATATAATATAAGCTTGTAATAAACAAATATATTTAATAATTTAAAGCCAGTTTTTTTTTCGTTGGAACCTTTTGACGGGTCATGGCACAGATATAAAGTGAATTGGATGGTTCCACGATAAGATGTAGCGTACCTAATCCATAAATTAATAAATGCATTTTTAAACTATTTATAAAGACACTTTTGCTTTTAACAAGATTAAAGTATAGATTTTCAAATTAATTTTGCATCACATGCAATTAAAATCAAATGAAATTGGCTAAGTAGGTACTCATATGAATATCCAGTTTTTTTTACACTGTTATGTACGCCTGTTTAGGACACATTATCAAAATTGATTCATCTAAGTACTGCTGCAAAACTTTTCAGCGAAATACTAACTCGTTTTCAGTTTTCACCCTTATGTCTTAAATCATAAGGTTGAAAAGTTGTTAACCGTTAGTGGACTTGATAACACAGTGGCCAGCACATCAAGCTACTACAATCTGTCAAATTTCTTTAATCGATTTTAAACTTTATCACTAAAACATTAGGTTTAAGGTTAATTGGGAACATTTGATAGTTTCGGGAAGCTTGGTATGCTGGCATTTGTACATTGTATGGAAAACTGGGCCCTGTTTCCAATAACACACAGAATGGCCAGTTATTTGTTGATACTGAGTTTTTGTCACTTTTCAAAATCAGTTAGACAGATATTTGAAATCTCAATAAAATTTATAATTCCATTTAAATCTTTCAGTCAATCATAACAGACACTTTTAGAAAGTCATAAAATTTCAACAATAGCTGTAAGGATTCTGAAAATCTAACAATCAGTAACTTTTAATCTAAGACTTTGTAGATTTAATCTCATTCATGATTTATTTTTAAAACTGTAGAATATGGCAGTGTATTCAGATTTCTATATTACATTACATTTATTTCAAATACTTTTGTAATCTTACCAGATAATTCGTCAATTTAGTTGATTTACTTTTTTGTCTATCTAGCAATCTCTTGCCATACCTTAATGTAGTTAGTTTTTTCACTTTGCAAGGTTCTATATTTTCATCTCGAACCATGAAACTGAAGAACTATTGGAAATTCATAACTGTCTTGTTTTAGTTTTGCATGTTGATCAGCTGATCGCAACCGTTCCTACAAGAAGGGCCAATTCTTTTTTCCAAATTCGAAATCTCGTGGAATAAAATTTGTTTACTGGTCCGAGAGACCTGGGGGTCTTAAGTCGAAAAATATTAATTTATTAGGCCGGTTTCGGATGCAGAATAGAATTTTCTTTAAACGATTCATTTTCTGCTAAAGTCACATTTAGTGTCCATAATTTGTTGGGCAAGTGTCGGAAATAAGAATTCAAAAAAAATCTTTAGCTGCATAATAATATAATAAATAAAAATTTGATTCCTTATAACAGCTGGGAGCCACAAATGACAGCTTTAGCAGAATCCAAATATAAAGCGCAGGGGCGTGGCTACCGCCGTATCTGCCGTATCAATTATACGGGGCCCCCGAGCGACGTGTGAAAGCAAAAAATTATAAAAACGTACCAATTTTTTTTTTCAGAAATGACAAAAGTAAAAGAGCACAACTTTTTTGTTTTGTTTCGTTTGTCGAAAAAAAGGCAAGGACAGTGTATATTTAATTTGAATTTTTTGTAAAAAAAAATGGAAAAGTGACAGATAGATAATTCTTTTAATTTTATGCAATTTTTTTTACCGTATTCAGTAATCTTTACCCTTCATAATAAAAAAATGATTAGGGCCCCAAACAAATTTTTATATGGGGCCCCGCCAAGGCTCGCTACGCCACTGATAAAACGGCCATTCTAGATCATTTTATACATTTGTAAGTACCAACAGTAACTTGAATTCACGAACTTTCATTGAATCATAATAAGACCAGCCAGATCCTAATTCTGTGAACTGTCAACTGACGTCTCCAAATACTTGTCTTAGTTGTGTCCTGCCTTGATCATACTACTTAAAAAAGGTCAGTTTTATAAAAAAAAACAATTTTGAAATATCTAGAATCAGTCGAACAACAGAATGAAATAATACAGAAGTAGGTAACCTTCTTTACAGCAATCCAATAGTGTCTTCATAAGTATTTAATAAGAGTTGTTCAGACCTGTAATTCAAATTCACAAAACTGTCAAGATTAAGCCCTGTGTTTGGTGGCCTGTTACTACCTTTTCGAACAGTCAGTGTGGGAAAGAGACAGCTAACCATGATATACAATTATGTAGTTAAAAACCCTGTCCAATCTGTGAGGGTATCATTAAATATCGAGATTAGATTTTATTTAAGTAGTGTTATTTGGGCAACAAGAGAATTACCCCGATAAAAATTAAATAATTGATTGTTCTAAAATGAGGAAACTTACATGGCAACACACTCACAGACGCGCGGGCGGTCACGTGACACTCCGGTCGTTTCTGGGTAGTGACGTCATAATAAAACAATTGACGATCGACTAATGCCGCAGATGGTGTTGTCACGTATTACTGCTAAAAAAAATTACTCTGTGTATTTTACACATTGCATAGCTCAGTCTCTTTCCCGCATTGCTGTAAGACAACATAAATACTTCTGCGGTGGTATATAGGCTCCCCAAGGGTTTACAAAAAGCCATGTTTGAAAATCAGTCGTAGTCTAAACAGCACTCTCTCTATGTAGCGTGAGCGTGACGTCAGGCGGGGGGGGCTCCCAGCGCTCCCAGGCGGGGGGCGGCTTGCGGCGCAGCGCGGGGGCGGAGGGGGCGCAGGGGGCGGAGGGGGCGGACTCGCCCGACGCGTCCGAGTACCCGCTACTGCACGACCGCAGGCTGCACGACGCGTGCACTTTGTGTTCTGGAATAAGGAACGTGGAACATGTATCATTGTCTTCACGCCTCGATAACCAGATCTACTGCTTTTACTTTGTAACTCTTGCCACAGTATCGGCCATGTAAATGCAAAAAGGATAAACTGAATTGACTTAGAGAAACCAATCCGGGCTTTTGCTTTGAGTAAGGTAAATCATGGAGTAAACGAGGTTTTTTAAGTGAAAACTTCTTTAGGCGCGTTCAGCACTTTTTGGGAGAACAAAAATCATGGAACTGGCGTGACCGTCACCTAACGCTTCGTAGCACTCGTAGCCGATCCGCTACGGCGTAGCACCACATAGGCGTGCGCGGGCCACTACCCGTAGCAGATATAGATTACTTAGTTTTCACTCCAAGAGTGCAAAGAAACAGTTTCAAACAAAATAAACGCAAACCTACCACCAATATTATCCAAATAGTTTCTCGCCACATCATCAAGCTGTAGAACCTGTATGACGGGTTGTGGCTTGGAGCGCGGCCTCCTTGCTAGTCGGACTAGCAGTACTGAAGATATGATGAACACAGCCACCAGTACTACGGCTCCTATTGATATACCCACGTCTCTTTCTAGGAAAACTGAAAGCAAGTAAAGAAAGAGATTTAGATTAGCACTAATGAGGCTGCCTGTAATCATCTGTTTTAGCTTAGCACATTACATTAACATGTTTACTGGCTGATTTACAAAATGCAAACAAGGCGGTATTTATTCGTCCAATATATGTAGAGGACAATTATATTGGACGAATGCCCATCCGACAAAACGTCTCATTTGAAAATGGAACCTTTCATAGACTAGTTTTTGTTAACGCCATCTTTGTTACCATTCGAGAACAGCAGTAACTTCATATTGAAAGTAGTTATCTCGCCCCCCACTAGATGTCGCTAGCTGTTAGCAAGACGTGACCTTTACGTAGTTTTTATGTATGTGTTGCTGAGCCGCATAGTATTTATTTTTAGTGTTTATAAAACCCACTAGATGTAGCTAGTTATTGAGATAAGGTGATGAAAACTTCGTTAGAATATTTTTCCAACATTATTTTTTGTAACTTTCTGGATGACCGAGATTTGTTCTGTTTTTTTGGAAATCGACGTTTTTTAATATTATGAAACTTATCTGGATTGATTTAGCGCCCCTGATACCCTCTACATACTAAATTTCATGAAAATCGTTAGAGCCATTTCCGTGATTCAGATTATATTTGTAAATATATGTCACCGTAAAATTGACCAAAAAATGCAATAAACACGTTATATTGAAATATAACGTGTTTCTCTCTAGCGATATTGTAAACTCTCGAATTATTGTCAACTGAACATACGGAAGTATTTATGACCCCATAATCGGGACTTTGGGCACCCCCCCGTTAGGTTAGTTAGATTCCTTTAAACCCTGCACTCGGAAATAGGGGCTTACTACGCTTTTAAGGGGAATATACAGTGTTTTAAGGTTAGGTTATATTAAACGATATTTGTCAGGAAAGCTACAGTATCTTTTCATGAGAGTGGTACCACTGGGCAAGGGGGATCCCTTCTTTCCTCCACACTGCGTGAGTTGACTACCATCGCATGCATTTTACGAAAAATAATGCGTTTTATTGTAAGCAGTATGTTCGTTTGACAATATTTCGAGAGTTTACAATATCGCTAGAGAGATTACAATCTAACGTATTTGACAATTTTACGGTGACATTACAAGAATTGCTCGTTTAAAAGTATTAGCTGACGAAACAATAAAGACCGGTACTCACAATGCCACCACGGCGGATCCGCAGCATGTAGTAAGGTATCAGTTGGCCTCAGCAGTAGCGGCGTGGAGCACCCATATCTGTTACAAGCTCTAGCGCCGGCCTCGTCCCCCCTCCGCACGGCGCCGAGCGCGGCGCGCACAGCGAGCGGGCCGGCGCCGCGCGTCCCCGCGGCGGCGAGCGCGCGCCCGGTGCCGAACCCCATGCTCGCGCGACGTTCCAGGACTAACGTGGAGTTGCTCTCTGACATTCGCCAGACTGATACCTCGTAGTATGTTGCGTTTTCCACTGGAAGAGCGTCAAACATTGGGTTAATTATCAGTCAATCAACAACCAAACAAAAGCTTTATGGTCTTCCCAAGTTAGAAATAAAAAAGATTTGATTGGTTTTTAGGGTTAAAACGGGTTAATTAAGGGACAGGACCCTATTCCATTTCACTGTCCGTCCGTCTGTCTGTCTGTCACAAGGCTGTAAGTATCTCATGTCTTTATTTTCAAAATTAAAGGGTAAAGTATCTCATGTCTTTATTTTCAAAATTAAAGGGTACCCTACTACGAATATTGTACCTTCATGCGCGAGTCCGACTCGCACTTGGCCGGTTTTTTCTATTCTATTCTCAACATATATTTTTTCGATCTGATGTGTTTTGATGCATTTAAAGCGTATTAATTTTTTTTTTTACCTGGTATACACCTCATCTGGAATTCTCCAAACTCGTACGCAATATCGCACTGTTGTGGTTGCGGCGGCCTCAAATGCTCAAAGGTGAACACCCTATCACAGGGTTCCTCTTGCGACGCAACCCCATTGCTGGCCTCACAGCTAGCTTTCAAGGTCTCCGCTAAAGGTCCTGTGATTTGATCCAGCGGTAATAGCGGAGACCCAGTCGTTAGGTGCTGGATTTCGAAACCAGCAGTCTGGAGGTGCCAGAAGTAAGTGTCGGGAGCTGGTAAGGCTTTGACGACGCAGTGTATTGTCTCCTTGAAGAGTCTGATCCCGTAGCCTGTGCATTCAGGTGGGTCTGAAATAAAGGTAAAAGGGAAGATTTCTAAGTGTTTCAGCTATGATTTTGTATACTTTACAAACACGGATCTAGCGATTACTATTCGGTTTAGAACTTCCTTTTTAGCAGTCAACAAAGAAGTTCTAACAGAGGTTATAGTTTACATTTCTCTAAGTCTATACAATAATGTTGATTTCACAAAACCTGCCAACTTCATAATGGAATTTGTTTACGTTTACGAAGTGGAGTGTGGAGAAACTGCTACTGGACAATAAATTTATGGGGTGTAGCATCGAAGTACTTACAGAAAACAGTAATGACAATAGTATCCGATCTTGTCTCGCCTATCGCATTAGCAGCTGCGCACGCGTACCGGCCAGCATGCGCACGCGTCGCCTCCTCCACAAGCAGCTGGTGCGAGGACGTCGCGTCGCCCCAGATGCCACCGGGTCTTATTTCTATATCCTGTAATGTGAGTAGGTAGATATGTATTTAGTCTTTAAAGTTTTTCGTACGTCTAAAGTTCGAACCCAAGACACGCACCTCTGATTCTTCAGATTCATGTGCGTATGGATAATTATCACTTATTTCGGTGAAGGAAAATATCTTAAAGAGACCAGCATGCCTGAGACATACATAGTTCTCAACGGCATGTTAAGTCAAAGGCCTATGCGCGGCAAAAATCTAAAATCTCTGACACCAGGTTAGTCACTAACTACACGAAAAGGAAGAAGAATAAATATTGAATTTAAGTTTTAATTATTTCTTACTAGCTTCTGCCATCGGCTTCGCTCGCGTCATTATTTCTTATTTACACATGGATTCGGAGTAATCTTAAGACAGTAGATGACCAAAAACAGTGTAACTTATCCAGTTTACATAATGTTACCATTGAAAATGTTATTAACCTGTTTCGAAATGTTATGGTTACTTACATTAAAGTACCACAAAAACTGCTCAACGGGTGGGTTGGCTCTGACGTCACACTCTAACTGCAGTGAGTCTAACTCAACCACATCGTTCAAATTGCCGTCACCCAGTTTTATCACGTCCACCATTGGACTATCTGAAACCATAGAAAAATATATCCCTATTATTATATATTTATGGATTTCCATAATTTGCAACTAAGTTTAAGGATAACAAAGATAATATGATCATTGTGGATTAACTTTGTCGGGCACAGCAAAGTAGGAGAGAGGAAAAAGGCTTCAATTAGAAAATCAAATTGAACAATTATTTTTAAAGCTGATTTAAAATCATCCAACTGTAACACGAATTCGAAAATAGGCTATTATTCCAACTGTTTACCAATCTAATCAATGCTCAAATTCATGCTCGGATTTTACTAAAGGTCCCTGCGTAAAATTACACTAATTAAAAACTCCAATTCTATTGTTTCATAGGAAAGAGCACAGAATTATTTTCGTAACAAAACAAATTTCCCCCGAGGATTGGATAAAACTAATTTACAAAAAGTACTTAGAAAATGAGACCTTAAATGCAGTACTCCCAATTACTAGATGTACTATTTAGATAACTTTCATGTAATGGCAAACGTAATAATATTAACCTTGGAGTCCCTGTTGGGCGCCAGTACCGAGTGTGTAGGAACGCAGAATCGTGTTATTGCGGGACTTAGTTCTAGGTATGACACATTTAGAGCCAAATTGAATGTTATGTCATTGTATAGTAACGTAACTTGGAACCTCAATTGAGAACCACTAAACTGATACAGTGTTGTTGTCGCTTTGGTACCTAACAGCCGGTTATATATTAAGGCAATAAAGGTATTATATCTGAAATTTATGTTGGACGCCATTACGAAACATTCTCTATTTGATACTTTCCTAAAGCATTTTGTATATCTATTTTGACAAAAAAGTGCAGAACTTAGAGTGATAACTAATTGCTACCATTGAATATAACGCTATTTCGTTAAACAATATTGATATTGGCGTTACTACTACCAGTGAGTGGCATGCTGTACATTTAAACACAGAGATGAGTCTTGTTTACGGTAAGACATTTTGGTGATGAATTACATTTAACATTTAAATTAAAAATACAGCCCGTAATGGTGCCCAAATGGGACTTCTGTTGGGCGCCATTACAAGTAAGGTTACAACTCAGGTAAAAAGTTAAATTTGCATTTCTGTATTTAGGTCCTGTTATGATGTCATTATAACAAGTCATATATTACAATAAGCTTTATGAATTCGGCTCTGCAGTAGGAAATTTTGGCACTTGGCATGCTTTAAAAGGGATATAAAGTCTTATAAAGTCCTATCTTTAGTACTTATTGGTATTACTACTCAGATTCAGTTAAGATTTTACTGTTCTTACATTTCAGATTAAGACATCGATTCTAATGGCACCCAGTTGGGACATCTGTTGGGCGCCATCACAAGTTTGATCACTTGGAAGATAAAAACCTTATTATCGATGACAGCAATGGTTAGTTCTTCTTAACATACAGGTAGGTATATTAACTCACATGTTACATTAAGCGTTATGACATCAGCTTTGGAGCCCCTGTTGGGCGCCATTACTGGGTTGGTAGCGACACAAGCCAGAGTTGCGCCATTGTCGCCAACCGCGGGACTAAGCTCTAGGTATGAAATCGCCGTGAGGGATGAGTTGAACCATGTCTGTAAAAGAAGGAAATAATAAGAACAAAAGAATATTGAAATAAATATGAAACATCACACAGACATGAAATTCTAATAGAAATCACTAGAGTTTTCCAAGCACTTAAAAAACTAATATTCTGAAATTACTCCATACAGGTGGTACTCGAACAAACATAATTTATATAATAACGCGTAGAAAATGTAATAACATAATTTGGCCGTCGATTATCAAGCCATTTCATATGATTGCTTGGGAACTTTCTTTGCATAAGGTTTAGGAAAATTCCCTTGAACTTGAGACAAAATAAAATAATAAGTTAACTTGACAAAACGAATAATATTTTGCTCAGGGAACATAGCGGGATTAGTTTCATAATTGAAAAGAAGATTGGATTACTGTTGGGGTTTTCAATACACATATACATATTACTTCTAACTTGAAGATGAAATAATAAGTCAGTTCAATAATAAAATCATGCAGTTTCTTGTCCGTTCTTTATGACTAATCGAAACTTGAACCAATCTTTTGACGTTTCATAAGTACGGCACATTAACTTACTACAATCTGTAAAAAAAATTGAACAGATTTTCAACTTTATCGCTAATAGCATTAGAGGTTCAAAAGTGTTTGGAAAAAAATGTCAGTTTCGTGTAGCTTGATGTGCTGGCGTCTGAACATGTGCATCATCATCTGCCTAGCCTTTTTCCAACTATGTTGGGGTTGGCTTCCAGTCTAACCGGATGCAGCTGAATACCCGTATTTTACATGGAGCGACTGCCTATCTGACCCCCACAACCCAGTTAATACTGGGGAATACGATACCACTTGGACAACACACACAACATGTTGATTTTTTGAATAAAAATAAAAAAAAATGCTGCACAGTTGAGATCACAATCCTATCTTTGTATTTACGTATTTTTCACTTTAGGTACTTTTTCTAGAATAAAAACACAATTCAGGCCAAACTTGACACTGCCAAAAAACCTTTTAGATCCAGTGGCATATAGCTACCTACTACCCGCATAATAACAATATTTGCGTACACAACAGCTGCCAACTACCCTCGTCTCCAAGGACCCTTCATGCGGTTACGTCTATGTACACGACACAAATCATAATTTTGTCGAACGAGCACCTTCGTAGTTAGTAGCCAGCTCAACGTTTTCAATGATTGACGCGAGATAATTACCTGGTTCCCTCGTTAGTTAATTGATTTCCTCTCTGTTCGCTTCCGAGGGTTGCGATTTTTTGTAAGTCATTATGGAAGGATCGTGAGTCGCTTCATTAAGGCTGGTTTTATAGTCACGCCGCTAGACGCGCCGTTGGGCAGAATTTGTATTGGAGTAGTAGGTAGTAGCGTTTCAAATTCTGTCCAACGGCGCGTCTAGCGGCGTGACTATAAAACCAGCCTTAGATTGAGTTGCTGTTTTTATAATAGGTTTGTGTTTGGGTCTAATTTCTTGAGATGAGTTAAGAAAAAATGATCTTCTCTTCCTAGAGTAAGTTCGACCTGATCGCCCAGAAAGAGCGTAATGTTCGTGACACGTATTTCAATTGTGTAACTTTGGCTTGAAATTGTTATTTTACTAATAGTCTTTTGCCGATATAGAAAAGGTACAATATAGCTCTCGTAACTGAAAACGCTGTTACTTCACTTTAACAAAAAAATAAATTTGCTTTGTGTTTGCAGTTACGAGGGTAGAGTAGATACTTAGATAGCTATTAAACTAGTTGGGCTGAATAATTTTTTAGGAGTTCAAAATCATAATCCTTGTAAAGCAACACATACGTTCATACTATAGGATTGAAGTGCATCGATATGGACTGATGTCAGCTACTGTGTCGGTTTTGCACTGAAAAGATAATAGTCTGATTGTCCAAAAACAGCTGTCACTGTGACATGTTTCCATACAAAAAACAGCTGTTTAAAGATAATCAGACCGTTATATTTTTAGTGAACATGGACCTTAGTCAGTTGGTCGAGAGCTACCGAAGAGTGACACAGATTAAGACGTTTAGTTTATTACCATATTCTATACTAGCGAATCCTGTGACACCACGATGTGCCTATTCATACGCCCCTATGAGAGAATAATAAAAAGATATTAGTGGTATACCTGGTTACTATGATGCGTGAGGTGCTTATGGTCGAGCCACCAGGACAGCTCGGGCTGCGGGTAGGAGCCGCGCGCCGTGCACTGCGCCAGCGCAACGCCGCCTGCGCGCAGGGCGTCCCCGACCGTGCCGCGCACCCAGTGAATGGACACGTTGTATGCGGGTACTGATAACAAGAAGTATCTTTTTAAGATTTACATGAAACAGATTTACTGGTCCCTTTATATGATGGATGCAATTGTGAAATCTTCACATATTATGAGAGGGAGGTAAGAGCTAGGTGTATTCAAAGATATAATTAGGGAACTTTGTATGGACTACTAAAGAGTAACTAGCAAACATTTTGTTTAAGACTGATGAATCCATAAAAGGGATATTCAGAGGAGGCTAGTGCACGGAGGGACCGCTTGTTATGTTTAATTTATTCCCAAGAAAGAGGGCCGATCATTCTTATTAACTGGACACTTATAAAAACTTCTGGCTGCTACTGAGACACTGCTCTGGAAAAAAAAAACAATTAAACTTGGTCAGATCTGGGAATCGAACCCAAGGAAACACAGGTAGCGCTATAGCGACTACTAGAACTAGATCAAGGCAACAAAACAAGTCCTACTACATTAACCAATCCAAACAAAAACCATGCGTTCCAGTTCTACCTGAATTGAAGTTCTTTTCTTAAATGCGAACAGTATAAGTATCTTAAAATACTTACAATACAACTCAATTCCCAAACTGGCGACTATAGGTGGATGGAGGTGTGTGTTCGAAGCTCTACAGGACAGAGCTGCAGCATTGTCCCTCGTCAGAGGCAGGTATAGCTCGTTCTCTCGCACTGCTGGGATCTCGCTGTCCCCGTCCGAAGCATCCACCAGGGTGTCGCCGGAGTACCAGCTTATACGGGGTGGTGGGCGACCTGTAGATAGAAAAAACACGTAATTAGTGCTTTGGATTCAAGTGCGATGGATTCAAATGCGAGTCTTTAGATGCTGGTCATAGTTGTAGTTTTGCAAAAGTGGAATCAATGCAAACCTGTAGTCTATGCAAATAGATACAATTGAAGTGTCTGTTTGTAAATTTAAAATAACAGCCTGCTTTTTACTAAATGCATAAATGAAAGTATATCATCATCTTCCTGCCCTTGTCTCATTCTACTTGGAGTTAACGCAGCATGTTTTCTTCTTCCTTTCTTCCCCGTCAGACGTAACGGCACCATTAACTCTTTCTCTTTCATATCATTCCTCACACAATCCTTCTCCTTTTCTGTGGCCTTCCTCTCCCTCTCTATTCAGCAGATTACCTCCTTCATCGAACTTACAAACTCGTACAAACACTACTTCATTATGATATTAGTGCATATTTCCGTACTGCTCGATACAACGTCAGCAATTACATCCTTATATCGTTGCAATGATATCAATGTAGATATATACTCCCGGAAACACTGCTCGCCACCAATCATAATACCTGTCTTCTGAAATTGATAGAATTCCGGGATAAAGTACAAACTAACATCCAACTAACAAACTATCTCCCCCAAACTCATACAAACATTTATTCAGCCAACGCCGCAGAAACGAGGGTAGTTCGCAAAAATGAAGCGATAACCGGCCAGCGGCCTTCTAGCAGTTGGAAATGTTGGAATGTGGGTAGTAGCGAAGTTAGTTCGACTGAGGAGCTGCACAGAGGACAGACTATCCATGACGCACTCTTCAGTTTGTGAAAATAAAACCAAAGTCGAAAACGACAAAAAATAATAAGTCCGTCAGTTAGATATCAACAAATATTTGACACGTATTTTTTCTTTTCTTACATTTACCAAAATTGACGAAGAGACGACGCTTATAAAATTCTCAATACGTCACACCTTTGTATAATTTCTAGCGAGTTCTGACGTCACGAGCCCCCACTCCCGAGTTTTGATGCGTTTTATCTTTGCCAATAATATTCAATAATTTACAAAAACAAAAAATATGTGTCCATTATTTTCCAAAACTCTAACTGACGGACTAAACAGATTTTCAATTTTTAATACTTTCGTCATGCCTAGTATATTCCGTAACGCTTAGGACGCGCAAAACAAAACCACATTTCCGTGTCATACTAGCAGATCGCGCACAAAAAATGACCGAAAAAATTAATAGAACGTTTGCTCCAAAGCGTGCTAACGCAGCCGGTGCACTTTTAGTACAATCTGCACTGGGGACGTAACGTACGCAGAATGTGCGTCGTGTGCGTTGAGTCTGCGAAAAATCCGCGACAGACTTTTAATATGTCATGCAGACATTTTGTGCGCCACAGACTCGGTCGCACGCAAAGTCTGTCGTGTGCTTAAGCCCTTATCCTCTGAATTATAGTGACGACCCGACCCCTACATAAACTTATTTATTTGGTGGAACAGTCGAGAAGGAATGTTGGTAATGAACGCACGGTTGATGTGTGGACGTTTCAAGGTCTGGGTTGGCTGAACTGTTGGTGGATGAATTCATGTTAGGGGACTTTGGATAGCATTTGATGACTACAGCTAAATGATTATATTATTGTATTATTGAAATTACTCTCTCTTTGGGCTTGTGTTCGCAAGCACGACTGTTGAGGATGAGGTCCCGGGTTCGATTCTCAGGGCTAAGGTGTTATTATGTTTATCTATAAGGAATTTCTCTTCATCGGCCAAGGGTCTGATGGCAATAGGCTCGCCCCCTATTACATGGGATTTAAATATAAACCTTCATCTGTTAGCGAAGTAGACACAATGGCGTCAAACCGAGTTGGTCGTGCTTCACAGACAGGCGAAATGTGAGTCTACTATTAGGTACACCTCTGCCTAGCCCTCCGGGGATTACCTACAGGCGTGATGTTATAGATATTAAAAGACTAATCTACGTCTGCAATCTTTTTGGAGTGGAAACTTCTTTAGGCGCGTTGTGCACTTTTTGAGTGAACAAATATCATGGAACCCGCGTCACCGTCAGTTTCGCTTTCCGTAGCATTCGTAGCCGATGCGGATCGACTACAAGTTTTCACTTCTATCGGTAGTCCTCAGAGGCTGCCACTGACTGTTGTGTGGCTGAAACTGAAAGTTCTACCGGCTATGTAAAGAGAGGAAAAATATTGTTAAGTCTGCCAACTTAAATTGTTCATTATATTTAAATCATAACTGTCATTCCGTGGCTGTAATATTGCATTAAATGACATCAACACATTTTATTTATCAATTAATTTCTTCGATAGACTGTCCAATTGCAGTCTTTTAAAAATCCCTGGCTCTATTACGTCGCGACGCCGCTTTAAGTTCAGCCAACTTATTTACTAAAAAGGAATTCTCAATCTGCAAAAAACTGAACTCACTCCGAGAGCCAGCTGGTTCTAATGACAGTTTTAAAAGAAATAGGTAGTTCTATAAAAGTTAAAACCAAGTAAAATGTAAGTGAAATAGTTGTATTTAATTGATCTTTTGCCGTGGTTCTCTGGAACGTCGAACTTTTATAAAAGAAAACGTCCTGAGGTACTTTCGAGTGCACTGAAGATCTACTTTTCACCCTTATGATCTAAGCAATAAGGTTGAAAGTGGTCAAACGTCAGTGAACTCGGTAATACATTGCTAGCATCATTGGCGACATTGCTTAGTACAAGAACGTTGTTAATTAAGAATCGGATGTCGTTATTTGCAATTAATTAAAAGTATATTTGGTACTGTTGTAATTAATGAGAAGTACACGAATTTAGCACGAGGAAACGAATACGGTTTCCTCGTACCGTGTAAATTAAAACGACAGAATAGGTATTAGGTGCTTGGTACTGCGCAGGCGATATAATGCCAGAGCCTTTTAACATTCTATTTTTATTCATAGGTACTTGTATCATAAAATACAGTATACACGAGGATGTGGGTTGCATCCCGAGCCTTAGGTGAGGGCGTAAATCAGCCGCGTGTCTAGTGGGTAAGTTGCTCATGAGTTCCATACCCACTTTTTCAACACATTTGTGAGGAAAAAACAAACGGGTATTGCATAAACGGAGGTTACAGTACGTTTTGATATCAATGCCATGTTTGAGCTTAGCCCATGCTTCTTAACATGGAATAGATGTACCACAAAACTGGGTTTCATATATTGGCGAGTTCAGAGAAATACGCCAAAACCACATTTTCAGAAAATGATTGTGTTTGTCTGTTGAGCAAACTATTGCAAGTTTGAAAAATACCTTTTTTTTTGTGAAACCTTTACAGTACCTAATAAGAAATTCTAAACTCATACTCTCACTTTAAGTAACTCGAATATGACTGTGCGGTGAAAGACCCAAAAGAAATAACTAATCTATTTGTTTTTTATTTTTATTTTTAGATATTCAGGAAGTCTGTGGAGTTCTAATAACTAATTTAATTGTACCCTTGATTTGTCTCTCCATTCCTTCTAGTCATTTTCTCCAAGTCTTCTAAGTACTTACTCTCCTCTAACTAATAAACTGAGCTAATTAGTCGAAATATGTACGTGCACATTAATCCTTAATATCAATTAGTGAATTGACTTCATTTTGCTTGACATTCGCTGCCGTATGATTATAACATTAATAAGGTAAGGTAGAAGCTACGAGTACATAATATTATAATTGTAATTGAATTTCCCCGTGTGCTAACAAAGGAAGGATTCTGCTTGTATTTGTAATAAAATCAGTTGGCATGAGATTTCGGACTGGAGAGCAAATGTCGTGTGGTTCCGCTATCGATGGCTTGCCTGCCCTATTATCTACATGGAGAAACTTATGGACGCTTAGGATAGTCAAAATCAAAATTAAAGCATTTATTTCATTCATTTCAGGCCATTTACAGTCACTTTTGAATTGTCAAAACAAATGTAGGCTCCTGCCTGGCTGGTAAAAGCTAGCTTTGAGCTAGAATTCAAAGACTGGCACTAATTAAGCCCACACTTTGATTAGTCCCTACATACCTCATGGGTATTTGTTGCGCATGTTACAGAGATACGGAGAAATTGTAGGGAAACAAGAAGTTGGGAACAAATAATCTGTCTTGCCAGACTATTTCGGGTTGGTTCGGTTTTCTATTCTTGGTCTTGGTAAGTTCTTGGTTGGTTGGTATTCTTGGTTAGTTGTCGGGTCGATGTTAACTTTGGTTGAGGTCTGTCCGTGCATGAATGACCACATTTGATGTTACGGATAGTTAGAACTGTTAGAAGTCCGAAAATCTGACAACCAGCGGGCCTAAAATAGCCGCTTTAGCAGAATCATAACATGAATCGAGTTAAAAATATTAAATTATTAAAATTGAGTTTTTGTCATAACCATAAAGTCCATTTTAAAAGTTTTAAATTTTTAACGTGATTGGCCTAGTGGTCTCATCGTCGGACTGCCTGGGCGATTGATTTGTCGGATTATGTGCGAAGCTCGTGGAGAAGCAAGGGTAGCTAAACAATAACAGCCACTCGAGTTGATCTTTTGGTTAAGCCGTGCTTGCCGAGGTTGGTCTGTGGATGGATGACCACGTATTACATACCGTTTCTTTTCGAAAACTACTGAACGGATTTGGATGAAAATTTGCACACAGATAGTTTATAACCTGGATTAAAACATAGGATGCTTTTTATCCCGGTAGTAAGATCCGATGGGACAATAATCAAACTTCACGCGGGCGAAGTCGCTGCACTGGCAGAAGCTAGTACTTTATAAAGCCAAGTCATGGAGGCCAATAGGCAGCATAAAAAATCTGACACCAGCGTAGGCACTGCAGGTCAGATAGGCCCCCCGGTTCACCCAGGTTCCCCTGTTCAGCTGCACTCGGTTAGACTGGAATCCGACCCAAACATAGTTGGGAAAAGGGTAGGTGTTCTATTCATATCATTGTGTTGGTGTGGTAGCTCATTTGTCGCTAATGACCGCTATGAAAGGAACGAATTTTTCCACATTTTTTTCAACCTTTTTTTGCCCTCGTTCGAAATCTTTTCAGATTTTCTTTTCCCAAACATTCAGTTAGATAATTATGCTAGTGTCCTTCAAGTGCCTTTTTCATTCTGGATATTACATCTTTCAGATTCAAGTTTTTGTTACCACAACCATTGAACCTAACTTTAGGAGAACCTATTTTGTATCTACCAACTCCAATTGTAACAACTTGGCTAATTTAATTATTGGTCCAAAATTGGCCTGATATGTTATGGCTGCCTCGTTGATTGAGAGCCGCAAGCGCGACGGCTGATAGGGTCCTGGGTTCCATTACTACGTCGGGAAAAGTGTTATTGGGTTTTTCATCAGGCATTTCTCGGTAGCAAGCAGCCTGGACCCGTACCCTGTTGACGGGAATAGCCTCGCCGCCTATTACAGAGGACTTAAACATAAACTGGCAAAATATGGGTGTGCTATTAAGTACACATCTGCCAACTCTTCTAGGATTACAAGCATGGCGTTATGTTTATTTATTTATATAAACTTTATGCACTTAATGTACAAAGGCGGACTTAATGCCTTGGGCATTTTCTACCAGTCTACCTTAGGGTGATGCAGAGATTAAACTGTAGGTGCAAGAGTAAAGAAAATTATGAAGACTATAATATAACAATAATAAATACATATATACATACATACAATAATTATAAAAAGTGAGGAAAGACAAAAAACAAAAAAAAAATGTTGATGAAGAAAACAAACAAATTAAATGTGGGATAAGTCTGCTAAGCTAAGCCTGTAAGCTCTTATAAAGGTACCCAAGTTGCCTGGCCAATATTTGAGTCAATATTGCCTTGATATGTGTTATGAGTTCGGTATAAGTTAAGTGCAGCCTGTGGGTTAACTTTACTCAGCGGACCTACAGCGACCTACTTGTTCAATACAATAATGCACTGAGAGTGCTGCTGTGTGGCTGCCGTGGCGTAGTAGTGCGTCAGGGATGTTTGCGGATAATAATATTGATGGTTTTGCCGCCATTATTAGAAGTAGAGGTGCATCCCTGATGAATCGTGTTCGCGGCAGCACCAACAGTATTCTCAGTGTGTTCGCAGATCGGTGGGATTCCCCGATGATGCGGAGATGGATACGACTCCATGCTGAATATTTATTGTACATTTTTATCTGTGTGTGTAACCTACTAACACTAGAACTTAAGGCGCTTAGACGAGCTAAATTAGCAACTCTATTTGGGGTGGTTTAAACTTCGTTTGAAATGCTGTTAGAATAAAGTTAGAATAAACTATTGATTGGATTAAAAAACTGAAACAGTACTATGCTAATATATTGCCTGTAGAATTATTTGCCAAAACATTAGAATGATCGCATGCATTTTAGTATGATTTTTATTGTTTGAAAGATATTTTTAGAGAGAAGTTCGTGATTTCTTTTTATCGAGCCAAATTAATTGTATTATGTTTTCAAAACAGTATCATGCTAGCATATATCCTGAAGAATATCATATATTTTTCTGGTCTTGTTTATAGCAGTGAATCATATTTAGTAATTATAAAACTCGGGATTAGCTCATGTAATCGCCTTAAGTAAAATTGTTACTAGCCCTAAGGACTCCGGTCTGAAATAAAAAGTTTCTATTCTATTCTATTCTTAGTGAGTGAAGTGTTCTCCTTACCTCCTATAACGAGACAGCGCAACACCAGGGTGTCTCCGTCGTGGTAGGGCCCCACCCTGCCCACCACTTTGTTGCTCATCTCGTCCATGAAGAAGGGCGGGCTTGGGAGCACTGGAACATAAACGAAATAATTTACAATGTCTGTCAAGTGTCTTCCTATAAATACATTCTTTGGCAAGTACCGCGTTTATCCAGATTTGTGGTCGAGACTGAAAATACACTATAATGGGCATGGCGACATTACAAAACATTGCAAATCTATTAAGGTCCATGTTCACCAAAAAGATGACTCATTAAAGCAGCTGTTTAAAACACATTTTTGTACAGGAACATGTCACAGTGACAGCAGTTTCTAGATAATCAGACCGCTATCATTTCGGTGAACATGGATCATAGTCCCTCAGTTAGAGTAATGGAAAATAATGGGCGCGTATTTTTTGCTTTTGTAATCAATGAATATTGACAAAGATAAAACGCAACAATAGTCGGAAGTGAGGGGCTCGTGACGTCAGAACTCGCTAAAAATATTATCATGGCGTGACGTATTGAGAATTTTAATGGCGTCGTATCTTCGTCAATTTATGTAACAAAAGAAAAAAATTGAGTCAAATATTTGTTGGTAATCTAACTGATGGAGTAATTATTACTTTTTCTCAAAAATGGTATGTAATGTTGACATAACATCTCTAAAAAGTATCCAGAAAGTGAACTCTACCGGAGACTATTCACAACTGTCCGGTAAGAAGCGAGATTTTAAATTTGGAATCTCCTACTGTCCAGTAAGTAAGTATGTAATTTACTTACTGGACACTTGGTCATCCTTCATCCCTTTTTTTTTTATGGCTTCGCACGGTTTAGGTCATCCTCTTTAGATCTGCTTAGAAAAAAAAAACATAGTACCAGACACAGATTAGAGTTTAGCCATTATAACATGGTTAGAGGGAGGCTCCAAATATATATCTATCTCTTTTTGGTATGACATTTTATGAGATACATAATATATTTTGGAGCCTTAAACATCCATTTTATTGTCTGTGACACTTTTTTTTTTTTTTTTTTATGGGTCTGTGACACATAACGCGACGCAGAAAAAGTATGCACGTTGCGTTTTGTACTTAGTAATGTTGTAGAAGTATAGTGTGGGATTTTATGTTTGTATATTAGTCATTTCAGTTTATAAATCATGTTGGATTAAAACTTTCCATTCTAAAATTAACATGGAGTTTCAAAAACAATAATTTACATTTTTTACTAAAACATTCATGTAATGTAAAAATAGAACAATGTTTAAAACTAAACGCAAACTTTGTAGTAAAAAAAACAACGACTGGCGGGATTTCACATTCAATTGCGACAATTGTGTTTTAATTTACCGCGTGAATTTAAATAATCCCAAAAAATGAATTTACTGCCAGCCAAGAGTCCGTTAATCAAGATGTACAGTGCCGACCAAAAGTCGATAAGCAATCTCACAAAGCAATAGCTTGACGTTTAGTTTGACTTACGACCTTCTACTTTCAACAAAATAGATATTGTCAGCAACTAGTTGTAGTTCATAATTTCAATGCCAACATCTAAGACATGATGGCCTAGCGGTTGGGCCCGTCCAGAATTAAGAGCGAATCAGTAAGCCGTGAGTTCAAATCCCGCACAGTTACTTTTAGTCTTTTTGTAAGTTTTTACTCTACAGAAATATTATATTATTTAACTTGTTTGCTTTGTTCACACATTTCGTAAAGTTAGGGAGGTAGATAGAAAAATAAATCAAGAATTTTGTTAGATTTCTGTGAGGTAGACATGAGTTTTATGAATATTTTAACTTGATCGGAATGAACTTTGTCGTTTGGTTGTAGTCATACAGAATACACTATATAATGTGGTATTTGATGGTCAGTGACGTGTGGTTTAATAGATAGCGGTATTGTTGTTGGTGTGATTCTTAAAATGCGGGCAAATATTAATATTAAGGCGAGGGCGACTATTATCGCGAATTATCCGCGCTTCATAAAAGTGGCCTTAATAGGACTAAATGTGAGTATTATAATTGTTTATGAATTGTAACTTAAACATTAAAAATTTAATAACGAATGGGTATTATAAATTGTTCATTTATTTGGTGACCTGTGGTTTACTTAACTCGTTATTTTGTTTTTCAATCTATCATGCAAGATAAATAATTAGTGTTTATTATTGGATTTATAAATGCAGAGTGAATGAAGTCACTTTAGTATTTATTACAGCTGCCTAACATCATTTTTTTGTTTAGAGAAATGCAGTAAGTCTCTGGATCAAAAGGTGTGAGGAAGAAGGGAGCCTGGCAAGTAGACAGCGAAGTGGAAGGTCGTCGCTTATTAGCGAAGCGCAGCGACAACATATCGTGGGCGAGTATGAAACCAATGGTTTCACACCTACGACACACTCGGAGTCACCGCAAACTGTTCGCCGTGCCCTCCACGCTGAAGGCTTGCATCACAGAAGATCAGCTAAAATGCCCTTCTTGACAGAAAGACATAAAGAAGAACGATTACATTTCGCACGGGAATATTTAGACTTTCACTGGATTACTTCCATTTTGTTCCGGTTCGCGGTCGCCACTCCAGAACTTTTCGACCCCATCGGCCATCCGTTCTGCGAGCAATGTGCCCTGCCCACTGCCACTTAAGTTTAGCAATTCTTCGGGCTACGTCGGTGACCTTGGTTCTCTTGCGGATGTCTTCATTTCTGATGCGATCACGCAAGTAAACTCCGAGCATAGCCCTCTCCATTGCCCTTTGGGTGACTTTAAGCCGCATACGTCTACTTGACTGCATTGAAAATAATGGGGGTTATACAAAATATTAATCCCTAATGTTCTAGTTTTAATTAGACGTGTTACAAAATATTTAGCGATATTAATAATTCCTAAATTGAGGTTTAGTTTCAATCTTCTTTTCTTCAGGAAAATGAACACTTAAACTATAACCTCAATATGAGTTACATTTATTGTGACGTCACATAAAAAACATATTCACGAAGTATAAATTATGTGTTAGTTTTCAGTAAGCTCTGTTGAATACCGATAGATAGAAGTGGGTATCAACAATTATATTTGTGTTATTAGAATATCCTTGTTATGTTAATAAAAAATGACTTAAAAGTGGGTATATTTAGATTTTTTTGTGTATCTGACACAAAAAAATCTTATGAACGGTAACAAGAGAACTTCTTATATCTAGGTAGGAATGTGACGTTACAAATCTTATTAAAGTTGTTAATTATATGAATAAATGAAACGAATAAAACAATTTTTGTTATCTGCCAGCACGACTTTTTTTCCACCTTCCAACACCGAAAAAATATTACACAATCTCATAAATAGTTATGATGGGTTATTAACTTATATTTAAATCTTTATAAAAAATAAATAATGAGCATGAACCCATTTCAAAATAAATACCTAAGTAAATAGTTTTTGTATAAAATACAAATATAAATTAAAGTGTTTACAAAAAAAAACCCGTAGGTAAACGGGATTTGAACTCAAGACACGTTGATCGTGAATCCACTGCTTAACCTAAACAGCTATCAACACCTGGTAGATATGGTCGAAGTTTACCTATCCAATGCAAATACGATCATGCGTTTGCTGCGTGTATAACAAAAGAGACGGTAATATATATCTTTTTGTTTCGTGGAGAGCGACGCGACAACTTGCGACAGTAGGCGACTCTGTGGCTGTGGTGTGCGTAGGTACTGTATTGAGACAGCTTACACATACAGCCGCACGGACGCTCGGCCGTGCGTTCACAGCAAAATGATCCTTCGCGTGCCTGTGCGCTTATGAACGCTTACTGTACAACAAACAAATATAAATGCCCCCGGTAAATCGATCACAATATCTATCAGTAATTGCCCTAATATGAATGTAACCTTCAATATTAATTAAACGAATTTGTTGTTAAACTTTCTTTCATTTTTGAGAAAAGCATTATACAAACCTCAACCAGTAAGAAAGCCATCCTGGCCTCGTATATAACCGGACCTCACCTGCGGTTCGGTCCGGTTAACTCATACTCGGCCAGGAAGGCTTACTTACTGGATTCTGCTGTAATGTACTATTTTTGTCGTCTACCCAGTCATGTAAACTTCAGCTTTATATTCATCACGGAAAAAAAGCGTCTTATACCTCCTTTGTCTCATTTATAACTTTCATCCAACATTTGATATCAAAGAGTGTTCTTATTTTGGTATAAAACAGGAAACACGTCATAACAATAAAGTCTGTAGACGTATGTAATTGAAGTTTATTTCAAGACATGACAGCCAAATATAGTAATTTACAAGTCTAACCCCTTGCCCACAACCTACATGCTCTTGCGACACTTATCGTCCAACAGATACCATGAGAAAACAAATTAAAGCAGTTGTTTAGAGCAGTTTCAGACTATCGTATGTTTCTGGACGTAAGGGCTTTTATCGGCTTACGCGCGTTTTGTACTTTAAACAATCGTACCTACACGCGTACACGCTCGTGTAGTCGGTGCCGTCGGTGAGACGTTTCTCGCCGCTCGTACAAGGGTACGTTTAAGCACCTATACACGCTTCTTAAAACGAGCTAATACATGTCTAAATTACGCTCATCTGAAATCGCCCCTAGAGCAAGTCAAGAGTCACCGAGACGTGAGTTGCGGCGGCCGGTGACTACACACAGTTGAATACCGCGCGTGTCAAGTCATATCGCCTTGTGGCCTTAGTCAAAAACAGGCATGAGTAATTTTTTGGTATTACCCTGGCGTCTGAAGCTGACGACACCCATGGGAACTAATGGAATGGATCCATTCCTTCTATTTTAGGAAACACATCTCCATCTTCATGCTCTTGAGAATTAAGATTAACGGTAATTTCTATAGTAATTTTTTAACACGTCAAGTGTATCCTAATGTTATGTGCTGCCTCCGACAAAAATGAACCCCGATAAACTTGTTTGGCTGATGATTTAAAGAAGTAATCTACCTACACTAACAGTTTAAAGAGGAAAGATTTGTTTTCTTGTTTGTTTGTCAAGATCTACACGACCGAAAAAATATATTTCACTATTAGAAAGCTACATCTTTACAGAGTAACATAGGCTATAATTTATATTGATATCTTGTAAATTTGACGAGCCATCACAATTTTCGCGGACGAACTCTCGGGCGAAGTACTAGTATAATATAACATCACGCAGAGTTAGTCGGGCCACGTTTTATTGACGTGATAACGTCTTATAAATTGATAATACCAGCAACACTCATGAAAAATAGTAACGTTCCATGTTCCATAGTAACGTTCCACCGTTCCACGTGTTTTATTACATAAAATAATGATTATGACGTTTTTTGCGGAGTTTTAAAACAGGCCGACTCAAAAGTGTCCTTGTTACGTAACATCTCAAACGGTAAATGATAAATGATAAATGATAAACGATAAATGATAAATGATAAATGATAAATGATAAATGATAAATGATAAATGATAAATGATAAATGATAAATGATAAATGATAAATGATAAATGATAAATGATAAATGATAAATGATAAATGATAAATGATAAATGATAAATGATAAATGATAAATGATAAATGATAAATGATAAATGATAAATGATAAATGATAAATGATAAATGATATTTATTCAGCAAGTAGGTTTTCTCAAACACTTTTACACGTCATTTTGACGTGATAACGTCTTATAAATTGATAATACCAGCAACACTCATGAAAAATAGTAACGTTCCATAGTAACGTTCCACCGTTCCACGTGTTTTATTATATAAAATAATGATTATGACGTTATCACGTAAATCTATCGTCCGTAAACCGACTTTACAGACAACCAATTTTTTAATTTTTTTTTTAATTTGCTATTTTATCTATTCAAAGATATTACAGGTATGGCGATATTCAGCAGCTATCGTGTAATACGAGCTGGGCCTTAATGTCATTAAGGCGACTACATGAGCTGAACACGTGTTTTATAATGCCTAAAAGTATATGATTCACGGCAATAAACGAAATCAGAAAAATAAATGATATTCTTCAGGATATATGCTAGTATGTGTTTTGAAAACATAATACAATTAATTTGACTCGATAAAAAAATCACGAACTAGTCTCTAAAAATTTCTTTCAACCAAAAAAAAACATACTAAAAACATGCGATAATTCTGTTTTTTTGGCAAATAATTTTACGAGCATTATAGTGTTTTAGTTTTTTAGTCCAATCAATACATTTTTTGTAAATCGATCGAAACCACTCACATCGCACTATTTGGCCCTCAGTGACTGACGTAACAACTACTTTGTAGTGCAAGCTGATTTGAACTTTATTATAACAGCATTTCAAACGAAGTTTGAACGACTACAAATAGAGTTGCTAATTTAGCTCATCTAGTCGCCTAAATCAAAGATATCATGTCCAAACTTCGGAGAAGTACGGAGAATTTTAGGATACCGAATAATTTAGGGATCAGTAACTCAGACTCAAACAGGTACCAATTAGTCTGTTCTATTACGGAAAGTTAGGTTAATTAGTTGTTAACGATATTTACTAATTTTTCTTTTAACTTAGGGCAAGGTTTAAAAATAAAAATAACGATGTGTTGTTGAAGCTTTTTGTTATTATTTACTTAAAACTATGGCATCTTGCCTTGTCTAGTACGTTTTAGCTTCAGAATAATTTCAGCTACTTTAAGTATCGCGTTTCTCACCTCTGAAATGGAGCTACCACTGAACTTTCAGATCTTAATTTGCACTCCGGATGTGCAACTCTTGGCATATAATTACCATTTTCGTATCTCTGTAAGTACATATTTAATTATTTTATGTTTAGCAACGAAATATTTACGTTGTAGCACTTTGTTAAGAGAATTGTAACAATATTTTGGAATTACATTTTTTTATGATCTATGTTTTAGATAAGTTAGTAACATCATCTGCCTAGCCTTTTCACATCTTTATTCCCCTACTAGCTGACCCACGCAACTTCGTCTGCGTCACATAAGAGAAAAAAACGAAAGGAAAAAATACCCCGTTTTTGCATCTAATGGTCGGTGGCGTGATGTTATATAGCGTAAAGCCTTACTCGATAAATGGACTATCCAACACAAGAATTTTTCAATTTGAACCTGTAGTTCCTGAGATTAGCGCGTTCAACCAAAGAAACAAACAAACTCTTCTGCTTTATAATATTAGTATAGATTCAGAAAGCCCTCTTTCTGAATCAAGCCCTTGATCCAGCAACCTAACGTGAGCCTCCTCAGGTATTGGTTGATGCTCTTGGCAATTAAACCATTGGCTGAAACGACTATCGGCACAATAATCGCCGAGTTCACATCGCACATGTCGACAACCTCGCGAGCCAAATCAATAATGATCAAATAAATAATTATCCATCAGCACAATGTTTTAAGTGTTACATGATTAAGGTCCATGTTCACCGAAAAGATAACAGTCTGATTATCCAAAAACAGCTGTCACTGTGACGTGTTCCCATACAAAAATGTGTTTTAAACAGCTGTTTTTAGATAATCAGACCGTCATCTTTTTGGTGAACATGGACTTAAGTCCTACCCTAAAACGTGACTTTGCACCCAAAAAAAAGTCACAGCAAAAAAAAGTCACAGCAAAAAAAGTCACAGCTAAAATTTTCCGTAGAGTCGAGAGACTTAGCTTGATGAACGATCGAAAAAGCTATTTGGTTTACATCTTACAATGTAAACTGTAAATCAAATAGCTTGTTCGACTGCTTAGTTGAAGACTTCGTAAAGGTTTCGTTTATACTAGGGATGCCTCGATACGCCTTTTTGCCGATAAGATACCGATACCGATACTCTTGTAAAAATATCGGCGATACCGATACGCTTATTGAATTCAAAAAGGAAGGTAGAATAAATAAAACACAATTAATTGATAGTTTTAGTAACCAAAATTAACATTTATAAGAATTTTAATTAAAAAAACAAAGTATTCTTAAGTTTAGCGGGCAAAGGCGATTTCGCAAGTCTGTTTGAATAAGACCTGCTGTGGTAGAAAATAGTCTCTCAGATGCGACAGAACTCATTAAATTGGGAAACAGGCCTCGTTTGCAACCAAATAGATGCGCACAAATTCATGCGTTTGAACCAAGCGCGCGTGTTGTCCAACACGCGCGTTTACATTTCATTTTTAAAGCGCGAAATTTGAAAAGTATCGTTGAATCTGCCATAAAAATATCGCCGATACCGATTTATCGGCGAACCCGAAGTATCGCCGATATATCGGTGTCGGTATCGGTATCGGATGCATCCCTAGTTTGTACCTTGTATACTTCATTGGCTTATCTTTCTCGGCTTATAACTTCTTGTCACAATACAATCATTTATTATTAACATCCAATATGACATATATTGTATTAAGAGTACACCTACGCTTTCCGGAAACACAGGTTTATCCTGTCATTTGATGGTTTATTCCTTTTTCTTTGTACATTCAGAACAGAGGATAACTTTGAAAGCTTTTTTTATAAACAGGACTAATGTATCTCATTGTTCTATTCAGTAGGGTAACCCGATTAACTTTTTGATCCGGGATAAAGTAATATTTGGAAAGGGATAAAGTATTTTTTTTGTGATATAAGAAATTTTGTGGGAGTAGGTATAGGTAAATTAAACCTTTACATTACGCCTTTAATTCCTAAAGGGTAAGGCAGAGATGTATGTACTTAGAGCACACCCAATGTTCGCCAGTTACTTTTTTCTACACTAATATTATAAAGAGGAAAACTTTGTTTGTTTGTTTGTTTGGTTGTAATGAATAGGCTTAAAAACTACTGGACCGTTTTTAAAAATTCTTCCACCATTCGAAAGCTACATTATCCACGAGTAACATAGGATATATTTTATCCCCGTACTCCCACGGGAACGGGAATTACGCGTGTGAAACCGCGTGACGTCCGCTAGTAGGTAATATACAGGGTGTATTTCACCTCATCACAAAGCCGTTAACCAAGCATTCTGTATACCAAACTAAGTAACTTTACGCAAAAAATATTGCTGGGAAACAACTTTTTTTTTTGAGGTTATAAATCATGTTTTGTGGTATTACTCAATGTAACACACTCAAAACATTGTGCGGATGGATGGATTTAATAATACGGGGGTCGTAGAGATATTTAAAGTAAAAATCATGGGAGAAAAAGTGGTATATAAAAAAAAACTTTTCAAAATCTTGCAACTTTGACACCCAATATCTCCGTAACTAGAAGGTTCCCAGGTATAGTGTAGAACAAAAAAATGATCAGCATGACGAGGAGAATAAGTGCCTTTCGTATTCGTTAAGAGGTGTTTTACACCCTTTAGGTGAGCCTAATGCCATCAACCGGGCACAAATAATGAGAAATTCGTGATGGAATTATTTATTAACAATTTTCTCTACCGACGGGTATTGAATCCAGGATCTCGAGTCGTGATTGCGACCACCGAGCCAACGAGGCAGCAGAGGTATAGATAATTTTTGTAATACTTTATGTAAACAGCAGATTTAAAAAAAAGTTGTCTATTACTTGCAGCACTTGCTAGATTTGATTTCATGTCGAGTTTCTTCTGTGCCTCGGAAAGCACGTAAAGCCGTAAGTCCCGGGTCATTTATTGATATTTGACAGTCGTTACAGGTAGTTTAGTGGCCGGAAAGTCTGGTAATCAGTCTAAAAACGGGTTACGGGTATCATATTACAGGCACAGATAATATAATACTGTTACAGGGTACAAACCAGTATAGTACAAACTGGGTTTTGAAGGTCAGGAAGGCAGTAGTTCCTTGTAAAATTCATCCGGAAGACAAGGAGCCGACCTTAACGTAATGTATAAAAACTAAGAGATGACGAGGTAAGCATGCTTTGACGATGAAAGAAATATCGAAACTCATGTTCGAGCTTCTCACACGGATTTTATTTTTTATTGATGGCAATATTTGCAATTTGTAAATTGTATATTTTTTTATTGCTGTTTTTATCAATCTTTTCTATTCCCTGTCCATTCTTTGATGAATATAAATGAATATTAATAAAAAATGGACGTTTTTTATCGTATTATTTGTCTTCGACGATAATTAATTTCTTAGCCATCACTCCATCAGTGTAACCTTGGATTATATTTTAAATGTTTTAGTAAGCGAAGGTTCGTGTTTGTGTGTACATAACCTAATACCGTGACCCATACGAAGTTAAAGAAACTTTTCTACTTATTATCTACTTAATTGAATTCGTAATATGCATCGGTACCTAATGTAATGATAGGTGGTAAAAATATCGAGCATGGAGAATTCTTACTAAAAACGTTATTCTTTTTTGTATTCAAAATAAAACCTTACAAATATTTGTTATGGGGTTGGATAGAGCTTCTGTGTAGGTAGAAGTTAACTATCTTTTTTGACTTTTGCCAACCCCGAAAACGAATTCAAGAAACCAGAATAAAAAAGAACAAATGAGAATATTGAATATTTAACGTACTTTCTAAACATGCCTTCTTTTACTTTTTATACAAAATTTACACCCAGTTCCACACTCCTTTTTAAATTAGACCAACACTGAACACTAGCAACAAAAAGTTTTTACATTTTGACTAAAATGTAGTGCGCAAAACCGCCTGTTTGGGAAGGAAGGAGAACAAAGTTGTCTTGCAAGATTGTAATAAAATTGCAAGCGGACAAACTGTTCTTAACACGTCGCGTGTCGTTTCAAAATGGGTGGTTTTTGGATCGAAAATGAACGTGAAGAGTAGCTAGAATAATTGCGCAACACATAAACGCTACTTGTCGCAATCAATGCGGTACTGGACTGTCAGGACCAAATATGCTGCTGCGTCCAGCGACGCCAACGACGTTGCTTTATGTGTCCCGACTGCATCACTCCACGAAGGTTGAGGAGGTCGTAGAGTACATAAAGGTGAAGACCAGCTAGACCTTGAGGGTCGAGAAGTTGGAGCCACGTCATAACACCAACTTCAAGTCGTTTGTAGTGCGAGGTCCGACACAGTATCTCGACTTTCTCAAGAAAGAGTTCTGGCCGAAGGGTGTTGTCTACCGACGTTTTCGCGGCTGATTCGGCGACTAGATGAGCTAAATGAGCAACTCTATTTTGTGGTGGTTTAAACTTCGTTTGAAATGCTGCTAGAATAAAGTTCAATTCAGCTTGCACTACAAAGTTACGTCGCGTGACGACACGTCAGTCACTGCGGGCCAAATAGTGTGAAATGAGTGGTTTCGATCGATATTTACAATAAATCTATTGATTGGACTAAAAAAATAAAACACCATAATGCTAATATGTATATTGCTTATAGAATTATTTTCCAAAAAATCAGGATGATCGCATGTATTTTAGTTTTTTTTTTGGTTGAAAGAAATTATTAGAGATAAGTTCGCGATTTTATTTTATCGAGTCAAATTAATTGTAGGTATTATGTTTTCAAAACACTATCACACTAGCACATATCCTAAAGAATATCATATATTTTTCTCGTTTTGTTTATTGCCGTGAATTATATAGTTTTCCGAGTTTAGCTCATGTAGTCGTCTTAAAAAACTAGTACTTGCCCGCGGCTTAACTTATGTTGGAAAATAACCCACATAAGAACATTTTCGAGATGTAGCTTATGGTTATGAAAATAAGGAATAATATAGCTTTCCTTTAGTGAAACAATTTGCGAAATCGGACCTAGTTCCAAAGATTATTCCCTACGTCTAAAACATACAAACTTTACCTCTTTCAAAACAACAACAAAACAACAACAACAACAAACAATGCAGATATATTTAGGAATAGCAGAATAGTACATTTTGATACAAGTGGAGAAAGTTTGTTATTGCCGTCTGTGTTTTTGAGCCGAGAACTGCAATAACAAATGTCCACGTGTATCAAACGACGTTTTTCAATACACTTTTGAAGAAATAAAATAAAAGAATGGAAAATATCTGTGTCATGAATTATTACGAGACTATGATTTAATCTTATTTTTTTTCCCCGCTTTGCTTTCGCCACGTTGAACGAAAAGCAAAGGTATGAAGCCGTTATACAGCCTAATTTAAAAAATTGTTTATATATTTTTGAATTTAGAATACAAATAAATGTTAATTTGTTTATAAAAGTGAATGTTAGTTTTAAATAATCATGTTTATCTATGATATTGGATTTATAAACACAATTTGAGTATTAAAAAATGTTTACGCCGTAAAGAAGTAGATCGCTTTGCCGAAATTTAAAAAAAAAGCAATCACCTCTGACTGTAGGCATTGAACCAAGTTTGACTAAGTATAGGTATAGTTATCTGTGGCAATTTTACTTTCTGCACACGTGTAGAAAAACATGAAAAATGCACACGTGTGAAATACACTGCATTTTGAACCTAATCGTAGTGCGAAAAGAACTAGTTTCCGAGGAAGTGTATTGAAAATGGTTTTTTTCAGAATACTTCGATTTATATCGTGCCATAAATAGTATAAGTCAATAAAAATAATTAAACTTACCAACAACAGTAACATTGATGCCAACATTCCTGGTGGGGGACAGTCGGAAGTCGACCCGGCAGTGGTACATTGCCTGGTCCTCCTCTGACAGTGAGGATATGGTGACTGAAGTCGGCTGCGAGTGGATGTCGGCGCGGAGCCGGGAGCTGGTGTTGAACGATGGCTCCGACCATTGCTTGTCTGGGACCTCGAAGCTGCGAGAAAATCGGGATGTTAGGCACTTCTTGACCTTATACTAGCCTAGTACTTTATGGTGGACTGTCAATGAAAAAAAAACGGACCACTGAATGAGCGAAATTATGTAAGTAAGTACTTCATTAATTACAAGAATATATGTGGTAAACTACCACTAAGGTCCAACTTCACCGAAAGATAACGGTTTGATTATCTAAAAACAGCTGTCACTGTGACATGTCCCATACAAAAATGTGTTTTAAACAACTGTTTTTAGATAATCAGACTGTCATATTTTTGGTGAACATGGACCTAAAAAACCCGAGTACATTTGAGGTCGGTTAAATGTAACCTATGTTAATGTGCTATAGGTAATAAATAACGAATAGATTGATACGTTAATCATCAAAATCGGATGAATAGTTTCGACGCCACGGAGAAACATACGTAAATATCACACATATACTGCTAAAATCACAACGTTTTTTTTTTTTTTTTTTTTTTTTTTTAGGATGGGAAATCATCAAATGACTTCTCCCACTCTGGGCGGAGCGGGAGGGAGTGTCAGACTCTTACTGACTAAAACCCATCCATGTTCCTTCCTCGCCCTTTATGTTCCAGGGCCGCGGTATCTCTTTCGAACAGGCCCGCAACCCCGGCATCATAACCCTTCTTTTTGACTTTGCCGTAGGTGGGTAAAACGTACATCTGCATTTCGTTTTGAATATAACTGTACTACTCTGTGATAGCCAAGTTCAAGGCAAAACAAAAGATAACACATCAAAACCAAGTCAAATCACGAGTCGACGCAAAGGGAATCGACGTAGAGGGAATGAATCTTCCTCTGCAGTACACTTCTTCTACTTTTCGAATCCGGCATCATTCGTTTTCGACCAGCACATACTTACCTGGATAGCTCTAGCTAGACAGCTGTAATTTGCTTTAATTAACCGTTGGTATTGGAATGGAACGTGGATCCGCGCAATTTCCTTATACTGCCAGAACGCGGATTCACGATAAAACGATCTCACGGGATATTTTTTCAGATAACTGTTATGTAGAGGGTGCAGGTAGCGCGATGGGCAAAGAGAAAGAAAGCTAACATTGTGATCAAGATTTCGAGATAGGGCCCTTATCCTCTACCTCCACAGCTTATCAATCTGAAACCACTACCGTATTCTATCTATCTAAGTATATATTTTCTAGTTTTTGACGAAAGCAAGGCTGACTATTGTGAAATCAACAACCACGAATGTCTCCAATTAAAAATAGCTGTTATTCTAAACATAGACTTCCCACGAACGTTACTTTTTCGCAAGATTGAATGCTGCCAGTCTGTTCACATGAGTGCTTATCCCGCATACAAACAGAGCTGAACAGATGGCTAGCCGCGTATGAACGCGTTTGTGCCTTTGCTTAATTCCCAAAACGGTGTTATTTCTAAGGCACTTGTGTACCTAGCGTGATGATAGTAGCACACCTCGTTGTAGACAGCTAGGTTTTACGAAACGACAAGGCTGCTCGCATTTCAATGCTCCTTTTGATTTAGGTAGTGAAGCTTTTGTCCAAAACTATAGGCAGGTTACTGATTCATACATAAACTAGAATTAAGTTATGAGAACTCCGAGAAATTTCCGGAGAACTGTTTTGTAGTTTGGCAAATACTGTTATACCTATTGTGTACTTTTTGGAAAACAAACAATCTATGAATATTGTTGCACTGATGGAATTTCAATCCGAGAGAACTTAGGGTTGAAAATCCAACACTGCACTTTATTAAGGTATTAGTTTAGTTTCTGCTTAGTGTAGTGAAAATGGGAATAAATGCTCAATTGAGCAAGATTCGCGCGTGCTAGTTTTCACCACAAGTCTTTCGATATCCCCGATTTTAAATAACTTAAAAAAAAAGAGTTGGTTTTCAATTCGTCGGAACTTTTTTGTAACGTTAAAAAAAGGGTTCGCGCAAATCAGGACTTGCTCGGTTCCTATTTTTGTTTCGTTCGTTCCCATTCCGTATTTTTGTTTGCGTTTCTGCTTAGTCTCGACGCAGAATAAATAATACTACATTTTGAATAGATTGTTTGTGGGATTTAAAACGGTGGGTGTGAGTTCATTGATCTGATTACTTGGTTTTAATTTATGCTGTTGAATGATCAATAAGGCGTTGATGAGTGGCTAATATGGGAATTATTATACACGCCTGTGTTGTAAAGTTGTTAAATTAGACCTGCATGAATTCGTGTAGGTAGGTCGTATGGCTTATGATTGACTAAGTTCTCGTATTCCACTATTTGAGTCAATAGCTGTACGCTTAGTGCTATTCCGTAAAGTTTTCTTTGAACCCCATTCAGGGAGCTTTTCGCTGCTGTCGTGTGATTTATTACGGCTTATTTAATAGCTTCGTAGAACTCAAACAGAGTTGAGCAGGACATCTAGAAAGGCGAGGTCATGGCAGGTGGGATTAAGCTGTGACCGAGTGATGTCAAAGGAATCTCTGAAGAAGTACAAGACATGGCAACTATCAAAGGTAACCTAAGGATGAGACTGACAGGGGAACGTTGAGACTGGTAGATTTTAGTTAGGGTCACTCGCAGTTCTACTCTATAAGGTTGCACAATACTCACTCTACAGGGTGTAAACCACCTCATCACAAAGCCGTTAACCATGCATTCTGTACATCAAACTAAGTCTTTACGCAAAAATACTGCTGGGAAATAACTTTTTTTTTGAGGTTATAAATCATGTTTTGTGGTAGAACTCAGTATTACGCACTTAAAACATTGTGCTGATGGATGGATTGAATAGTACGGGGGTCGTGGACGCGCTTTAAAATATTGCAAAAAAAAATTGTGTTTAAAAAAACTTGTTACAAAGTTGTAACTTCGACCCCCATATCTCCGTAACTAGAAGGTTCCCGAACGGTCACCGAAGGTATGGTGTAGAACAAAAAAAATATCGCGGTGATGGGGAGAACAAGTGCCTTTCGGCTTCGTGAAGAGGTGTTTTATACCCTTTCAAAGTTGGGTTAAGATTGGCAAAAGCGAAAAGAAGCTTATTCATACCCAATAGTGGGTTAATTCAGGATGTTGATGATTATGATAATTTAAATTGATTGCGCCTCCTAGTGACCGCACACAATTCGAAAGCGAATTCATTGGTTTTTATTCATTCACCGATGAATTTTAATGTCATATTTTAAGTATAAGTATTCCAGAGAATTCCGTTGCTTCGCTCGCCTGCCAGTAGTGCCAGTGTCCTGCCATAATTATCAGGAATATTGAAAAAGTCACACAATCCTTGTTTTTGCTATATTATGGTAAACCACTTGTAGCAAGACCATTTCTTCTGTAATGGCTCATTTACATTAGGTCGGTTTGAGGTCGGTCACCGAAGGCGGCGGCCGCATTCGGTTTAACTGAAACGCTCACATAAATTGAATTTTTTACATTAGTCGGTTATCCGAATTCGGCGAATTGATTGATGCGGCGATTGTATATTGAACAGTCAGGTTGCAAGCATCGTCATGAACAGTCTTGTGTTAGAAGGATTTTTAACTGTGTGCGATGTAATACAAAAAGTTTTGAGGAAAAAATTGAAAAATAGGAGTACAAAGAGAAAGAGAGTGTGGATAACACCTCTGGCTTGACCGAATACGGCCAAACCGAATACGGCCAAACGAATACCTGTTTATATTAGTCGGTGACCGAATACGGCCTGCAGCCGAATACGGTCTAACCGACTTAATGTAAATGCGCCATGAGACAGCGAAGTTATCTTTTTTGACATCGCACAGTATAAATCTACAATCTGTCAGTTGTTATTCGTTTCTTCTGGTTCTTTTCGCGTTGTATTAGGGATGATTTCTGACTAAAAAAATACGGTTCTGTTTAATTCGCCAGTTAGATTATCGAAATATATTGGATAAGTGTTTTTTGTTTTATCAAAGTAGTACAAATTGACGAAGACAAAATGGGGCCTTGTGACGTCACTGTCCGGTAAAAAATGTCCTCAAATGTGACGTCACGCGAGTTTTCGACGGACTGTATCATCTTCATGTTTTGGCCACGTGAAAAAAAAAGTGTGACCAATATTTTTTGGTTATTTGACGGACTCATAAGATTTTATTTTGTCATCTACCCTCCAATCTAACCAAAGCGAAACGATAATTTTGTTCCCTGAGACGAAACGCGTGGTCCCGCCGGCAGAGACATTTTATTTTTCCGAAAACATGAGTGCCATTATAGTGACATAATACGAACGCCATGAGTACCGTATCTTCTCACGAGCGATGGCTTTGGTGGGTGCGTATTACGTACTTGCGAGCAAAATATGAAAAAAGCAAGTAATGTTATAGAGACAGAAATTAAAGTCGTAACTGAATGAATTTCGTCGAGATCGCGGCCCGTAAGTTGAATCATCAATTTTATTTTAGTTTTAAATATTTTCTTACCTATTTGTTTTCTGTTATTGCACCTACTGTGTATTGTCTCTGCATCACCCTAAGGTAGACTGGTAGAAAATTCCCGCCTTTGTACAATTTTATTTGTGCATAAAGTTTTAATAAATAAATAAAGTTATAGAAAAGGAAACCTGCGGGGTAGTCTTTGGGGGCTGGCGATAGAAGTGAAAACTAAGGAACTTGTGAATTTTATAGTCGAGCTATGTGTGGAATATTTTTTTACAGTTTATGTGTTCACTTTCCATTCCCCCTCCCCTTCCCCCCTCACGTGGCATCACTACGGGTTGTTCCCGCGCACGCCTATGTCGTGCTACGCCGTAGCGGATCGGCTACGAGTGCTACGAAAAGCGTACGTGACGGTCACGCGAGTTCTATGATTTTTGTTCACCCAAAAGTGCTCAACGCGCCTGAAGAAGTTTTCACTTTTAAAAAGTCGATTGAAACCTGATAATGCATTACAGATCGCGGCCCGTAAATTGAATTATGCGCAGTAAATAGAAAATTAAACAATGATATTGAAATCTTACCTGTAAATGGGCATATTATTCTTGTACCACACAAGGATCATGAACTCGTCGTCCGAAGAGTCGGGGGTCGAGTCGCAGAGCAAGGTGACGTCGCCGCCTTCCAGAGCCTCCACGTTGGACACGGGACCTGGCAAATAAAGCCCACCTTTAATAAAAAAATTAAAATATTGTATTAAGCTCACTAAACTAGAAAATATAACAAGCACGTGGTCCCAGTTGAGGAAACAATCATTTTCTTAGCTGTGCTATAAAATTATAGTGTTTTAATTTCAAAATAACAGCTTTATATTAAATGTGTATGTCACCGTAAAATTGTCAAACACGTTATATTATAATCTCTCTAGCGATATTGTAAACTCTCGAAATATTCTCAAACGAACATACTGCTTACAATTAAACGCATTATTTTATTTTTCGTGAAATGCATGCGATGGTAGTCAACTCACGCAGTGTGGAGGGAAGGAGAGGTTCCCCTTGCCCAGTGGTACCACTCTCATGAAAAGATAATGTACCTTTCCTGAGAAATACCGATTAATATAACCTAATCTTAAAACACTTTATATTCCCCTGAAAAGCGTAGTCGGGGGGAGGGGGTGCCCCAGGTCTCGATTATGGGGGCAGAGATACTTATACCGTACCGTATGTTCAGTTGACAATATTTCGAGAGTTTACAATATCGCTAGAGAGAAACACGTTATATTGTAATATTAGATGGTTGCTACAGAGTACCGAATGGAAAAGCCCTTTATGACACTTTGCCCGACCTGAGGGTTCTATCCCTAGAACACTCAGGTCGGGCAATTCGGCTAGGCGATTCGTTTTCAAAATGCCCCACTCTCAATTGGGTTTATAGTTTATTTATTTGTAGCGTAGCTATAACTCAGAATTCCACGAGACCATCTACTTAATACAAGGTTTAAAAGTACATCAAATTAAGTAACTCTACGCATACATTATTGTTGAGAAACAACTTTTTTTTGGAAGGGAAATTATCGCGGCGGTTTACAGTTGCACTCAATGTAACGCACTGAAAACATTGTACTGATGGATGGATCGATTGTAAGTACCTATAGTTATAAAATAAAAACTTTTGTTTAAAAAAAGGGCTTCTGAAAAATTTTTAACATTGACCTTCAATATCTCCCTTTTTAAAGAATAATTTTAATGGAATCCCATAAATTATGATGAATAAATAAAAATAAATAAAATAAAAATGTTTATTTCAAACTAAGCAATGTCTTTACTTTGTTAGTAGCATACATATTAATTAAATAGTAGCCATGTATGTAGGTAGTTCAGATAAATACGAATTAAAATTAAAATAACTTGGGTGAATTAAATTGAAATAGACAAGATTCATTAATGTAACGGCATTCCACTAGATCTAGAAGTCACCACTTCACTGGCAATTGGTATAAGGATTATTAGTCCCTGGCAAGTCACCAAAACGTATTACAAAATTTTGGAATAATAATATAATATTGAATTTCGACACTGTAATTTTAGCAGACAACCGTAAATTTCGGGCCCGCCTAATAAATCTAAGTAAGCATCAGACATTACAACCTGAATTGTGTTGACACACAGAAGATATATTAGCCAATAAATCTGCTAGACTCCAGTTTGAATTGTTAAAGATTTATTTTGAACCAGACAGAATTTTCTATTGTTATTTTATCTGACGTTTGCGGTTCTTAGCTGTCATCCGATAAGGGCGCCCAAATGGGACTCGAAAACTTGACTTGGAAATTAAGGGAGGGAGGAATTTGGCGAGCTCTCGATCTTTTTAAAAATGTTTTCGCGTTTTTCTTTTGAGGACTGGATAAGTATTATTCTTGATGACCTTACAGTCAAATATATGGCTCAATAGATATGTAAGTATTACGTTATTTATTCAAATTGTGATCTAATAACTAAATACTAAGGCTGCCAGGTGTGGCATCGCATCATTTATCATTTTCATGATTGCAACTATCACAGTTTTTTTCTGAATCACAAAAAGGTTCATCATTTGCCTATCCCAATTATACGGTCGACTTCCAGTCTAACTACATGCAGATAAATACTAGTATTTTATATGGAGAAATCTTGCCTTTCAGCCCTCCTCACTCAACCCAGATAGTACTAGGAAATACGATACCCCGGCCTTAGATAAGACTGGCTGTCAGACTTTTAGATCACTGACTGTCAAAGATCTACAATTGACAGCCGAGACCGACGGCTTCTCGTTCTTTCCGAGGCACGGAGAAAACTCTGTATGTAATGACTGGTCATCCATGGACCAACCTAGGCAAGCATGGCCCAACCTGAAGATCGACCAAAGCGGCTGTTATTATTTAAACACTATTTTAAGTTATCACGCATCGCAACTAAACTTAAAACGATGATGATCGGGACCTCAATATAAATAACAATCACGGAAGATATCCCATCCCTTCAGTGACATTTTAAGTTTTGTTATTATTTAGCTACGTGGTTCTCTCATCACCCAAAGATTGATTGGTAGAAAATCACGGATGGAGAATTCAATAAATAAATATCATCAGTCTACTTCAAGCCCCTACTGGAAATGGTCCTCGAAGATCGCATTCTACTCGATTCGATAGTATTGTTACCGTTATTATTTATGTGCGCTTAATGACCAAAGTGACATCTAAAAAAGGGTCGGCGAAACCCTTGGGCCGTGGGGTCCGAGTTCTCACTGTCACAGCCTCTTTAAGGCGACTACAGAAGCTAAACGTGAGTTTTATAATGCCTGAAAGTATACGATTCACTGCAATAAACACAACCAAAAAAATATATGATATTCTTCAGGATATATGCTAGTATGATAGTGTTTTGAAAACATAATACAATTTAATTTACTCTATAAAAATCACGAACTTATCTCCAAAAAAAAACATTTAACAAAAAAAAAACATCTTTTAAAATACATGCGATCACTCTGAATTTTTGGCAAATAAATCCACAAGCTACATAATTATTAGCATCAGAGTGTTTTATTTTTTAGTCCTATCAATAGATTTTTTGTAAATCGATCGAAACCACTCATTTCGCACTATTCGGCCCGCAGTGACTGACGTAACAACCACTTTGTAGTGCACGCTGATTAGAACTTTATTCTAACAGCGTTTCAGTCGAAGTTTGAACCACCTCAAATAGAGTTGCCAATTTAGGTCATATAGTTGCCTTAAAGAAATCTCGAAGCGGTTGGTTGACACTTTCCGTGAACCAAGGGCGATACAACGTGCAACGTGGCAATGCCGCCAGTTTCGTGACCACATTACCGGTCGGCAGTGGTCTGGAAAAATTGTTCGATGCCATAAAATATGTTGGAAAATGTTGTTCGATACGTACTTTAGGTTTATTGTTTGTTTTTATTTAATATGTTAGGTACGTAATTTAGTATAAAAAAATTGTTTAAGTTTTTCTTTGTACAGTATTGTAAAATGTGTGAACATCATAATTCAAATTCAAATTCAAACACTTTAATTCGAGCGAAGGCTCATATTAGGTTAGTAACATATTTCTTATAAACCAAGTGTTAGAAAACCACACGATACGGTGACCACGTCAGGTTTTTCGAATATCATGTGAATGACGGGACCACTATTCATTTGATAAAAAACACAAGGCGTGACCTTAATCTGAACACACGAAATTTTTATTCTATTTATAATCTATTCACATCTATTCGCAAAACCTGGCGTGGTCCCATCATTATGACGTTCAAGAAAATGTGCAGCTTGTCGAAAAAAAGAAATCAGGGCCACTATTCCTCAATTATTTGCAGTAGTAACTCTTCTACCTGAAATCTGTCCAAATGCCCCGATGACTACCTCATATTTATATGGTGTATATGGTGTATTAAAAAAAGAATTCAATTTGTCTTATTAAAGCAATCTTGTAGACTTACCTAAACACAGGGTTAATGATTGCACGCTTGAATTAGAAAAAAATCAGCTGTTCCCTACATTTATGTTCGCATAACTTGTCAAAATGTAGGGAACAGCTGATTTTTTTTCGCGATTTCAAAGTTCGTCCCATAGAAAAAGTTGTTCAAAATGATGAGTACATTGACCCCTTTTCGGGTTTAGTGTAAACAAAAAATAATGTTGTATATTATATATAATATATAAAGCAGAAGAGTTTGTTTGTTTGTTTGTCAGGAACTACCGGCTCGAATTGAATTTTTTTTTTGCGTTGGATAGTCCATTTATCGAGGAAGGCTATAGGGTATATAACATCATGCTATGACCAATAGGAGCGGAGCAGCAATAAGAAATGTTGCAAGCGGGAAAAAAGCTTCCGTTGAGCAAGCGATAAGTTGCGATATCAAAACTTCACACGAACGAAGTCGCAGGCAGAAGCTAGTATCCATATAATACAAAGCTTTGGACACTCTGAATAATTACAATGTCAGTGACATTTGAAAGGGGCTGAAACAGTTTGACTTAGTATCTTTTAATATTTCTTGTATTATTTGGACAACTTACCATCAACTCCAGGTATAAAAGCATAGCCACCGGTACAGATGAGAAGGAATACGTATATCGGCGCCGGAGTGAGGCGCATTCTACGGCCCATCCATGCTCCCGCGCTGCGCTCTCATTGGTCGAGCCAAGCGCTGGTGTCGCGCATTCGTCACGACTTGCGCCACATCATCTGTGCGACCAACTTGGGCTGGTATTTGAAGAGGATATCTGGAAAAGAAGAAAAACCACGTAAGTTATGATGAGGATATAACCTTTCATAGTCGACTTTGTAGGTGCTTTATTTAAACACATAAAATAACATCACGCCTGTTATTTCCGAAGGGTTAAGCAAAGGTAATAAGGGCGAGCCTATTGTCATCAACCGGGCAAAATCCAGATTCTGTGACTGCTACTGAGAAATTCACCCACCTACTAATATTTTACATTTTTTGGGTGGGGATCCAATAATATTTTGCCCGCCCCAGAAATTGAATACAGGACCGTTACTCTTACGACCACTAGACCAAAGAGGCAATTTCCTCTTATTCTTCTTCATCATATCGATCAGTGATTTATTTGTGTTCTATAGACCTCGACCAGGCTCCGTATTCACAAACTCTCTCTTCTATTCTCGTAATGAATTTCGATTTGACAAGTCGTATGTCTATCATTTTTTGGCATAACGAAAACGAGCGAGATAGACATACGACTTCTCGAATCAAAATTGAATCGAAGCATTGTGAATACGGGGTCAGGATTTTGCCACATAGACTGTGCCAACCATTTCAAAAAGGTCTCTAAAAATGGAAGGTGGAATATCCCAACCTTGCTGAAGTTTCAGTTCAACTTCACTAAAGTTAAAACTATCTAACTGTCATAGACAAGTGTCTTTTAGTTCTACGACGTGAAGAAACATTAAACTTAATGGTGATAAAGTCATGGCACGGTCGCTAATACTTGTTTTGTCAAGTAAAAGTTGTAAGTTCTCAAGTTATTTTACTACCAAGATAACACAGAGTTAAAATGAGGTGAGAATCTCAGGGCCACAAGCTATGAAATAAACAAAACCTTTTACCAGTTTTCTTTCGTAATTACGTCACAGATCAAAACTTTTTTACAGCCAAATAAAACTAGAAGGTAAATGATGTTTTAATTAACTACGACATCATAAAAGTAAATGGTGTCATACCCAGTTATTTTCCACAAAAACACTGTGGAGTGGTGGACACTCGTATTTCAGTTCGTTTGAAATGCAAAAGTTTGTTTTGAAACAAGCTGAAAACTGAAAAGGTGACATTCATATGACAGCATTCATAAAGGCATAGTTATTCGAGCCTGAGTAAGTTTGTTCGTAAACCGTATGTGGACGCCGCAGGTCATAGGACCTCTTTTTTAATGAACTTTGTTTCGTCATAGTTTGGTAATGCTAATGACGGAGTGAAAAACAGCCAGTACCTACTTTTGAAGGTTCTCTTTTCCAGTCGGTATTTATGAAAATATGGGACAAAGGCGTCTTTTCTAAAGGAACTGAACGATCATAAAGCCACGGATACACTAGGGGACAATTGGAGCAACATGTTGCGGAACATGTTCCTCAACAACTACGTGGAATGTGCCGACATACATGTCGCGGAACATTTTGTCGACCACACTTCTCAGTGTTTATAGAAATGTCGCCCGAGGAGGAGGTTGTGGCTATTAGTGCTACGTACATAGTAATTATATTGAGTGTGTTGAAACGTAAGAGAAAGAGAAGGTGGTGGATGCGGAATTTCTTATTACAACGAGAAAGAAGAGTTAATATTCTAAGTGATCTGATCTAAGTATCCCACAACAAGTCACGACTTTCGTAAAGCTCTATAAGCAAAAGCACGGTATCATTTCCCCACACTACAGACATTTTAAAGGCACGTTGCGTACGCGACTACACTCGGTGACAAATGGCGCAACACTGACGCGGGACACGTGCGCTCGCTCTCGAGGCGGGAGCAAGCAACATGCCCCGCGTCACGTACAATGTTGTGGGTCATGTTGCGGGACACTATGCAACGTTGCAGCGTCACGTATATTTAGTGTCGCGCGTCATGTTGCGGGACAAAATGTTCCCTAGTGTATTCGGCGCTAGGCGGGAGCAAGCAACATGCCCCGCGTCACGTACAATGTTGTGGGTCATGTTGCGGGACACTATGCAACGTTGCAGCGTCACGTATATTTAGTGTCGCGCGTCATGTTGCGGGACAAAATGTTCCCTAGTGTATTCGGCGCTTAAAGCCACGGATACACTAGGGGACAATTGGAGCAACATGTTGCGGAACATGTTCCTCAACAACTACGTGGAATGTGCCGACATACATGTCGCGGAACATTTTGTCGACCACACTTCTGTGTTTATAGAAATGTCGCCCGAGAAGGTTGTGGCTATTAGTGCTGCGTACATAGTAATTATATCGAGTGTGTTGAAACGTAAGAGAAAGAGAAGGTGGTGGATGCGGAATTTCTTATTACAACGAGAAAGAAGAGTCAATATTCTAAGTGATCTCCGAATGTCTGACGGATCGTTTGTGAATTTTACTCGCATGTCATCGTCTGATTTTGAAACTTTATTGCAAATGAATTCTTTTCTAGGCAATTTAAGCGCCTTGGCAATATCCTCCCATGCATCATTTTTCTTTATTTTATTTCGATAGTCACGGTGTGAAGTATCCCACAACAAGTCACGACTTTCGTAAAGCTCTATAAGCAAAAGCACGGTATCATTTCCCCACACTACAGACATTTTAAAGGCACGTTGCGTACGCGACTACACTCAGTGACAAATGGCGCAACACTGACGCGGGACACGTGCGCTCGCTCTCGAGGCGGGAGCAAGCAACATGCCCCGCGTCACGTACAATGTTGTGGGTCATGTTGCGGGACACTATGCAACGTTGCAGCGTCACGTATATTTAGTGTCGCGCGTCATGTTGCGGGACAAAATGTTCCCTAGTGTATTCGGCGCTTTAACCACCACGCTACTACAGTGTGGTTTGGCCATAATGAAGTTAATTAGTAGAGTTAGGGACGCTATCCACTATTTGATTTGGCAGTACTTGCAGGAAACCAAAATTAAAGCAATCATTACGCATATTCGGTTTTCGTTCGTCTCTTGTCGATCGGCAAATTACCATGTTTGCTATGACTGAACTGTAAGCAAGAGATCCAATGTGTACGTGCATTACGCACACAAATAAACTTTTCGTACTTAGATCGCGAGCTTGCTATTTATTGTCACACTAACGCAAAACTGTTCTTGACGTGCAACTCCACTCGCACACAATAAGAGCGCGACTGTTGGTTTATTGACTTGTTGTTGGTTCAATTGTATAATAATTATAAATTAATTAAATTAAATATTTAATTTATATTTTTTTTTATATTTATTTATTATAAATTATTTAATTTAATTATATTATTAATTTATTAATTTGAGCGGTTCGCCTGCCCCGCCCACAAGGCCCTTCTAACCTTTTTTATCTGTTCTGTGCATTGAGATATAAGTACTAACGTACTAGAGAAGACACCGTAAATTACTACTTTGTCTCGTTCAACTGCGGCGATCGCGCCGCACCTCACTCAGTATACAAATACACTTCCGCAGCAAATCTAGCGCTGTGGTAAATTCGTTACGGTTTAGACGATGTTATTATTTTAGCGCTGCAGCGAACTAGAGATTCAAATTACGAAGAATAGGACAGTTCAGTTATTTGACGTAGCTTCTCTAGTACGTTAGTACTCATATCTCGATGGTTCTGTGGCTATGCCGAATCATGCCAAACTGTACATGTATGAAGCACCCCTTAACCACAGTGCAGTTTGAAAATAATTAACTTGTCATTTTCTAAAAAACATCAATTCCAATTTCAATCGGCGGAATCCGCGATGACTTTTTTAGAAACAAATAAGTCGATTTCGGATTGTGTGCTTGAATGAGGTTCGATGTGGACTTTAATGGGATAAAAGTCCAGCCTATACAGGACTTTAATGGGACAAAAGTCCAGCCTATACATTCAATGTATTGTTTTTATTCTGCAAACTTCACTAAAGAACAACTATGTTTTATCAACATTATTTTTTTTATCCAACACAACAAAATGTACCTATACCGGCGCAAACAATTCTGTGAAGGCAATTAATATTTACTGTGATACTGACAGAACGAAAGCTACATAAGTGTGCTTAATTAAACAACAGGAAGTCATCAAAGGCAATAATTAGCATTCACTGGCAATAGAGGATGTCACACTCAAATTAATATGTCAAATTATGTGTAATTGATTTATATGATGATCGGTAGCTAACTATAATTCTGCGCTTTGATTAACGAAAGTGTTTTGGGCATGTGGTGCGGAGGAATGTGGAAAATCTCGTTTAGAGTATGAATGTGGATGATTATAAGTAGGGAATGCCTCGATACGCCTTTTTGCCGATACGATACCGATACTGTTATGAAAATATCGGCGATACTGATACCGATACCGATACGCTTATTGACTGTCTGGTGACCACGACAGAAGCCCTGCTTAGTGTGGCACTAGATGGTGCTGTGTGTAATGTCCAGCGATATTTTTTTTTTTATTCAATTCAAAAAGGAAGGCCGAATAAATAAAACACAATTAATTAATAGTTTAAGTAATCAAAATTAACATGGATAAGAATTTTATTTAAAAAACAAAATATTCTTAAGTTTTGCGGGCAAAGGTGATTTCGCAAGTCTGTTTGAATAAAACCTGCGGTGGAAAATAGTCTCTCGGATGCGACAGAACTCATTTGGAAACTAAAGTACTTCTGCGACATTTTTTTAAGTTTGGGTGTAAGGTTAAATTTTTAAAGCGCGAAATTTGAAAAGTATCGTTGAATCTACCATAACAATATCGCCGATACCGATATATCGGCGAACCCGAAGTATCGCCGATATATCGGTATCGGTATCGGATGCATCCCCAATTATAAGAGTAGAGGAAGACTTAAGACAAGATGGATGGACTGTGTGAAGGATAATATGGCTAGAAAGAAGGAGTCTGATGAGATGAGGAGTAATAGACGAGTAATAGAGAAATATCGAAGAAGAAGACACAGCACAAATTAATTGGGATAAGGATAAGATGATGATTATTGGTTGCTAGCAGACTGCGGTTTGATTAACGAAAACCGTATTGAAATAAAATTGGACGTAATTTGTGCTTTTGTTTGGTATGGACCACAATGGAAACCGTATTAATTGTTGTTGACATTAATATTACGCGTCGTCGAAACAAATATTCATTACGGCCGATATTTGCAATGGAATTTTATCAAGAGAGGATTCGAAAGGGTTACACTGCGTTTGCAGTGATCATTGTATGGTCAAACAGGAAGTCTGAAAGGTAAGCAATAATTAGGCAATACTAGTGTTAAATCGGACCTACTAGAACATTCGAGAAAGCACGTGATTACAGTATGTGTACGTTGGAATTTCGAGTGCTTTCCATTATTATTAGTTTTAAAGTTAATTAGGTACAAAGTCGCGACCTATTTATAAAAAAAACATTAGAATTTCGACCGTACGCCTAGGGCATACGGTTCATATTTGTTTATTTTGTACAAGTAGTTTATTATTACCTACCTATCTACTTACCTATAATAGTATTCTTTTGTTAGTGTTTTTTTATGAAGCAGTTCTATAACCTTCTAGAATATTCGTGGTTATTTTTTTGTGTATGTTGGCGAGTATAAATACACCGCACAGGGCCGCGACGGTTAGTCTTGTTTTGGCTACACAACGAAGCGAATCGAAGTGAACTAGTAGTACGATATCTGAGCGAATAGTGAACTGTAGTGTATTTGTGATTAAGTTTAAATTGTTTTGTGATTAAGAAAGTTATTGTGTTGTTTAATCGGTAGTAATTCATTTATCCCAGCTCGTAACACTAGTCAGAATTTCTATGACAACCGTCAGAAGCTCGAAATTCTAGCAAGTGGTCTGACCTCAAAAATTGGCCATCAATTCTAAAACCGTTGTCCCTTTACATGTATTTTTAGAATCGTATTTAAAGACGAGTGCTACGTTGAAAACTTTTGTGTTTCGCTATACGAGAATATTGTTTCAGGATCTGAAATAATTGTTGCCCGGAGGCACACACATGTTGACATGTTCCGATTTCGGAAGGCTCTGTATTTTCCCAGATATTTTAGTGGCTGTTGCTTTATGCAATAGCTAAGCGCTACGGAAGGCGCTATGAAGACAACAAAGAATATTTTTGGTTTCTTAACTTTACACCAGAGTCAGGATTTTAAGCTATACAGAGCTTTTTTTTAATACGCAACTTGCATATTAAATAAACGTCGTAATCTGCGTCCCATGTTTCAAAAAACGACTTTTTATTTTCCGTTGAAAAATCATGTTTTGTGGTAGAACTCAATGTAACACACTCAAAACATTATGATGATGAATGGATTGAATAGTTGGAACTTTGACCCCCAATATCTCCGTAACTAGAAGGTTCCCAGATACGGCGTGGAACAAAAACTTGATCTCAATGACGGGAAGAACAAAGTGCCTTTCGGCTTCGTCAAGAGGTTTTACACCCTTTATACATACAATAGTCCTGAAAAGTGCAGCAAATAATACAATAACGAGAAAATAAAATAAATTACCAAGGGGTAAGACAGAGATGGACCTAGCAAGAAGCCAGTAACTGTAAGTATACAGCCATATTTCACCAGTTATGAAATAAATAAATAAATATCGCTGGACATTAACACACAGCGCCACCTAGTGCCACACTAAGCAAACCTTGTGTCGTGGACACTAGATAGTTGATATACTACAATTATACTTTTTTGTTTGTAAAAACATACATAATATACATATAAACATCCATGACTCGGAAACAAATGTCCATGCTCATCGCACAAACATTTGCTCCTACCGGGATTCGAACCCAGGACTCTAAGAACGTAAGGCAGCGTCACTATCACTACGCCATTCGGGTCGTATTAGAAAAACCTCGTTCGGTGACTGTTCAAAAATTTAAAATGTCAAAGTTAAACCAAGTCCGCACCTAAAGGCTGATATAGAAATAATAATTATACATTAAAATTACATAGGAAAAAATAACTACCAGCCTTATAAATAAACTATGTCAATTTTCTAATTAAATTATAGTTAACTAGCGGCTGCCCGCGACTTTGCTCATGTGGGAAGTTTTAATATGTTTTTCAGGGATAGAAAGTAGCCTATGTCCTTCCTCAGGATATAATCTATCTCCTTGCTAAATTCTACAACGATCCACTCAGCCGTTTAGTCGTGACATGGTTACAAACAGAGTTACTTTGGCATTTATAATATTAGTATATACGGATAGATAAATCTCAATAGGTGCCAAATTGGCGGGGCCCATTGGACATATTAATTGATGTAAATGAATAAAACTGGTTTGGGCGTGGCCGTTCATAGGCGCATAGGCGATGTTTTCGACGCGAAAAAAAATGCGGTCGATGACCCAGTGATCGTGTTTTGTAACTAATAATAACACAGTAGTACAAGCATTTTTTTTGCGTTTTATTTTTTATTTCTAAGACCTGTGATGAAGGGACGCAATGAGTTCATACAGCACCAGTTTTGGTTCAGTAGTAAGAACCGAGAGAACTGGTTCTTAGGGTAAAGTTTGCCGGAACATAAAGGGCGAGGAAGGAACATGGATGTGTTTTTGAGTTCCCATCCAAAAAACAAAAAAAAAAACAACACAAAAAAGGGTATTGTTTGTCGCTACAGCCGGCTTGCTTGTTGTTCCTTCCTTGGGCATGCCACTGGCAGCATTTCCCTGATTTTTGAGGTGATATCTTCATTTCGACAGTTATATGTCTTGTTTAGTCAAGGAGAGACAATGCATTTGCCACAAAGTTCAAATCCTAGTGTTACTTAATATCATCGTCATCTGCCAACTCTGTTGACCCATTCTCCTATCTTTCACAACCCAGTTAGTACTGGGTGTTGTTACGGTTGCCCCGGGCATGCAGCGCATCAGGGATGTTTGCGGATGCACAGGTAGACGGTTTCCATGCCATCTTGCGCAAGCGGTGCGCCGCCTTGCGCTGCAGAGTCCGCGCCAGCCCGAACAGCATTCTGGCGATGTTTAGTGACAGACTGGACAGTCGGTTTCATAAGTTTTGGAGCAATCTACATTTAAGCCTAAATACTAACGTAGCTAAGTAAGTTCTGTATTTTTACTAACATTGTGATTTAATATAATTTTGTGTATGTGGATTATTATGATTGTACTTATATGGATATTGTGAAATCTGAATTAAATGTTTTTTTATTTTTTTTATTTAATAAGATACCTCTTGGTAACACTGGTTGTCTGATATTCAGGCCACTGACTACTTGAAACGACTGTCAAAAATCTACAAATACCAACGTCTTAACGTGCTTTCCGAGGCACGGAGGAAACTCGGTATGTAACGGTTCCATAACTAATTCATAAAAATATAAATAAATAAATATAAATATCGCTGGACATTAACACACAGTGCCACCTAGTGCCACACTAAGCAAAGCTTGTGTCGTGGACACTAGATAGTTGATATACTTACCACTTATATATGTACTTCTTTTTTGTTTGTAAATACATACTTATTATACATATAAACATCCATGACTTGGAAACAAATGTCCATGCTCATCACACAAACATTTACTCCTACCGGGATTCGAACCCAGGACCCTAAGAACGTAAGGCAGCGTCACTGCCACAACGCCATTCGGTACGTCAAAAAAAAGGAACCTAAGTAACCTAACGGGGGGGTGCGCCAAGTCCCGATTATGGGGGCAGAGATACTACCGTATTTATTAACACTGTTTGTATCGAATACAAACTGTTGTCCGCGGTTTCGCTTTTTTACACTAAGTGGAACAGGAGAACGGTCTTCTAAATCATTCTAAACCATCACGAAATTTGCACAGGTGCTTTTTGTATAACGAAGGTGAACACGTAAGAACTTTGTAAATTCAGCCCATAAAATTCGATAATTTTGCAAGGAAATCCCTTCGGACTCAAGACTTGTACATAAAATAAAACTGAACTTATGCAGTTCTAAACTTCGGCATAAATCCCATAGCAAAAGCTGACACTGAGTTTATAACCGGGTACCCAGTAACCAGCCGGGTATGTTTTGAAAGTGTCACAACTGGGTGCCAAACTTATGTGTAGTATAAACTTGTTGCGACCACGTTAGCGGGCTCGCCTACTTTACGAAGCTGTGGCGTACTTTGTAAATTAATGTGACATAATTAATGTAGTAGTATGTAGTATGTGTACTGTGTAGTATGTGCACTGTGTCGTATTAAAGGCTTTGAACCTTACTCACGTTGCTTTACGTAATTTAAGAATGAATTAAGCATGGCGCAGCGGCAGTGAGGCTGCCGTACATTCTTAGGGCCCTGGGTTCGACTCCTGGTAGGAGCAAATGTTTCTGTGATGAGCATGGACATTTGTTTCCGAGTCATGGATGTTTATATGTATATTAAGTATGTATTTACAAACAAAAAGCATACATGTAGTATATCAACTATCTAGTGTCCACGACACAAGCCTTGCTAAGTGTGGCATTAGATGGCGCTGTGTGTAACGTCCAGCGATATTTATTTATTATTTTTCATTCATTTGAGGATTATCTGTTTATTTAAAAGCTGTAGCGCGACTGCTAAGCGTGAGGTCCTGTATTCGATTACTATGTCGGGGAAAGTTTTTTTGGTTATTTTCCATCAGGAATTCCTCAGTAGAAGCGACGGAGTCTGGATTTGTGCCCGGTTGATGGCAATAGGCTAGCCCCATTACAAGGGACTTAAAATATACTGGCGTAATGTGGGTGTACTATTAGATACACCTCTGCGTAATCTTTCGGGGTTTACAGGCGTGAAGTTATGTTATAAACTCTTTATTTTAGAGCTTCTCAGGGCGAAACAAGTGAAGATTTCTTTCAAAGAGTTTCGTATTCTTACAAAGTCTTTCAATAAGATTAACGGCCTTTTGACTGTTGGTTAATATGCCTACTTCCGAAAGGTATCGGTTTTTCTATAAAAAATGAATATCCTATCCACGTCACCCAGGAACTCAAACTGTAATAATGTGTTTTTACACTGTTTTAAAACAGTTTCAACAGAAAAACACTTTTAGATGTAACATATACAATAATGTTACCGTATCAAACAGTAGCCTTTTATATGTGTTAATAAGTGTTAATATGTGTAACTGAAATAATCAGTTTTACAACAGACTGCGAAAAGATTTCGGCTATCCAATGGCAAGGCTGAGTTTACCTGTTAAAAACTTATTAACACTGTTATACCTTTTATATCTGTTACAGATATGTTAAGGTTACACTTTTGTAAGTGTTTTGAGTTAACACATTAAAAACACATTTATAAGTGTTACATATTTGATTCTGTTACCAATTCAACATGTAACACTTATAATTCTGTAACCTTTATGAAGGAGTTTTAAGGCCCTGAAGTCACTTACCTGTCACTCACAGAAATATTATATCTATGCTGTCACTTGATTCATAGAAAAAGCGAAGAAAAGCTTTTCTGCTTTCAACATGTAACACTTATAATTCTGTAACCTTTATGAAGGTGTTTTAAGTCCCTGATGTCACCTACCTGTCACTCACAGAAATATTATATCTATTCTGTCACTTGATTCATAGAAAAAGCGAAGAAAAGCTTTTCTGCTTTCAACATGTAACACTTATAATTCTGTAACCTTTATGAAGGTGTTTTAAGTCCCTGATGTCACCTACCTGTCACTCACAGAAATATTATATCTATTCTGTCACTTGATTCATAGAAAAAGCGAAGAAAAGCTTTTCTGCTTTCAACATGTAACACTTATAATTCTGTAACCTTTATGAAGGTGATTTAATTCCCTGATGTCACCTACCTGTCACTCACAGAAATATTATATCTATGCTGTCACTTGATTCATAGAAAAAGCGAAGAAAAGCTTTTCTGTGACGTGTTGTTTCTAACCGGACAGTAAGCAAATGTCTAACTGACAGAGATAGCAACCTACAAAACCGGCTAGTAAGTAATTGAAAATGGCCATAAAGGAATGGGTAAGGTACATCATTCTGTGGGACCCGGTTATTTAGGCATCTAGGTGCGCGTCCATTTGTAGTGTCACGAACTTTAGAACGATTTACGTCATGGCAAAGTCATAAGCCATAGGTAGTGGCGAGATTGAAGCGGAATTGTTTAGGGGTTACACCAGTGATTCCCAAAGTGCGCCGAGTGGATGGGGTGTTTACAAGTTGTAAGTGGACGACACACGAAAATTTATCTGGTTTCCATACTAAAGGACAGAAATTACTTAAAAAGTAAAAAAAAAAACGTGCCGGTAATGGTTGATTTTCGGTGTAAATGGTCGTATTGAGCCGTTAAAAAGAGCATTTCGAAACTTTAATGATTCTAATTTTCAGATTTTTTGAAAAAAATATTAGAGCTAGGGGCCTTCTCCTCACCATACGCTATCCGAACAGATTGCGCAAAAAAATAATATTGCAAATATCTTCTTCTATTTTTTTGGTCCACGGGCTTGAAAAAAATTGCAACAGGGGCCCTGGGGGTCCACTGAAACCAGAAAATTTTGAAAGTGGTCTACTAGAAAAATAGGTTTGGGATCCTCTGGGTTACACAGTGTGACCCTATCGGCGTTCAAACTACGAGCAAATACACCCCTACTTATGCTCGAACTCTGGAAGCAATTATAATCTCCTTCGACTCGAACTGTTGCTAAGTAGACTTAGTTCCATTTCTCAATAACTTGTAACTAAGTCCCATGAACCAAACAAGTACCATCCACGCGCCAAAAAATTTCATCTATACAAATAAATAAAAGTGTAGTGTTTGTTTGTAATTTCAAAATGAGAGGTTTTTACTGAATGTAAATGAAAGTATAAAGGGTGTAAAAACCTCTAAACGAAGCCGAAAGTTACTGGTTCTCTACATCATGCGCGTCATTGCGATCATTTTTTCGTTCTACACCATACTCTGGGAACTTTCTATATACGGAGATTTTGGGGGTCAAAGTCCCAAATTTTTGACAAGATTAAAAAAAAAAGTAAATACAAGTTTCTCATTTAAGGTCTTTAGGTCTGTTTGTCCCGGCTAATCTCTGAAACTGCACATGAGCGATTTTGACGGGACGTTTACTGACAGTAAACTGATGGTAAGTTGTGACTTATTTTTTTATTTTTGATAAAAGATTAGGGTTCCATGTATAAAGAATGAAAACCCTTGAAATTAGTAACAAAATCCGGTCAAAAAATAATTTCCCGAGGATGAAAGTAGCGGGCAACAGCTACAGTTATCAATAAAATAGAAGCCCTCAATCTACACTAATATTAGAAAGAGGAAAACTTTGTTTGTTTGATTGTAATGAATAAACTCAAAAACTACTGTGCCGATTTCAAAAATTCTTTCACCATTGGAAAGCTACATTCACCCTGAGTAACATAGGCTATATTTTATCCCCGTAGTCCCAAGGGACGGGTACTACGCGGGTGAAACCGCGTGACGTCCGCTAGTAAGTTATAATCGAACGCGAAAAAACTAAGACTATCAAACTCTATGAAAAATAAAATAAATAAATAAAAATAAAAACTAGCCTTTATTCCCTATAATTTACAATAACAATTCTATGGTTTTTATAAAACACTTTAACCTATTAAGTGGTTATCCATCTCTGGATGAAGGCCTCCTCCATCTGTTTCCATCGTATAAACTCTATGATACTTCTTTGAAAGTAGCGAATTAACATAAAAACTACTGGACCGATTTGAAAAATTCTTTAAGCAATGGATAGCTACATTATCAGCGGGTAACATAGTCTAAATTTTATCTCCGTCCTCCCGCGAGAACGGGAACTACGCGGGTAAAACCGTGTGACGTTCGTTAGTCATGTTATAAATATCGAACAGGTAACAAGCTAAACTTTCCTTACTTTTACTTTAAGGTGAAAGCGTCACACTGGCCCGCGAAATTCAATTTTCTTATGTTTTTTGCAATTTCCAGGGCAGTGCTAAGTTTTATGTTGATAAACATATCGGACGCGGCTGTAAGTTACAGAATTATGATCATCAAAATCATCAATACAACCCTCCAAGTACATAAGAGTCGAAGAAGGACTTTGAGCGTGAAAAATTCGTTCATCGAGTCTTACGAACTTGGAGGGTTGTATTGATGATTTTGATGACTATAATTCTGTAACTTAATACGTCTTACATTCGCGATCGATATTTTTATCAACCTAAAACTAAGCACTGCCCTGCAAATTGCAAAAAAACGTGAAAAAAATTGAACTTCGCGAGCTACCTTGCAGCATCCCCCTTAAACATATTACAGGCAGTTTGTAACATGGAACAAATTACCTCCATACCTAACATAACTTATCTTCACAACAAAGGGCTCTGCTCAGATTCCGATACACTTTACATCAAGATACGACATCCATTGTATGCAGAAATTAAAAATTAGAAGTGATAAGCTCGTGAATATGGCTGTCCGTATCTAAATATATCTGATTATGTTAATGTATTGTTTTACAAACAATAATAAGTTCGTGACTAAACTATCTTTTATAATCTGTGCTGTTAGATATCTGTAATTGTATTAACGTGTGTTGTATATATCTCATATTTAGGTGATTAATGTCCAGATTTACGACCATCGGATAAGCAGTGGGTCATTTCTGTAGTAGATATTAGTGCCTATCCGAAATCGAACGCTGTATAACCAGCCCATTTAAACTGAGTTTAGGGGTGTAATTGTCACAGCAAAATTGTCAAATACGTTAGATTGTAATGCAACTAGAGAGATTGTAAACTCGGTAGATTGTAATGTATCGAAGTGAAACCGTAATATTGTGAAATGTAGAAGTCTACATAGTATCTGGGTGAAACTACATTGGCTTCAAACAAAATTTTCATAGATAGTGCAAACTTTTCAACTGTTGAACAGCTTACAACTGTCATAAAGAGAACAGCTATTTTAGACAACTTGTCAGTAAAGTACCTAGATAGTCTAGCGGTGACAGCGTTTGCTTTGCGAATAATAGTTCTCAAGTTCGAATCCTTAAGTCGATTACATGAGCTAAACGCCAGTTTTATAATTACTAAAAGTATATTTTTCACTGCTATAAACAAGACCAGAAAAATATATGATATTCTTCAGGATATAATTATGCTAGCATGATACTGTTTTGAAAACATAAATTCAAAACATAAACCAGACTTGCGCATCTATCTTGTATTACATAGTGTGTTATCTATGGTCTATCTGACGGACTAATTTGATTTTTAGTTATAACTTTTACGTTTAGTTTTTAGTATAGTTTTTTATCTACCGTATTTGCACTGCGGTCTGTCCTGAACTACTCGTCTCCACCTCGGCCCAGAGGTCTTTTATTCTTTGATTTACTGCTCTCAAAATAAGTTCCTAATTTGTGTTGGTGACGAATTTCTCTAATGAGTTCCACAAAGAGTGTTAACGGACAAGCGACACATGCACACCAGAATGGGTCGGTAATTGGTCGAAAATTAATTATCTTCGTAGCTCGTTTGTTAACATCCTTAGTCTGCTTTCGTATCGACATGGCTATGTACAGGAATAGCTCATGCCTCAACAATGCGTTTTGTCATCAAACCTAACATTGAGTATAAATTATTGCTGGGAAACGACCTTTTTTGTTTTGGTGCTCTAAATCCCTATTTGACGGTAGCGCGTAATGTAAAGCGTACTTGCAACAGTAAGATGGCGGAATACACAACAGCGGATGGCCTTTTTTCAACTATGTTGTGTTGTGGTCGGCTTCCGGTCTAACCGGATGCAGCTGATACCAGTATTTTACATGGAGCGACTGCCGATCTGACTTCCACAACCCAGTTAGTGCTAGGTAATATGACAGCCCTTGGTAAGACAGGTTGTCAGCCTTTTTGTGCCACTGACTACTTGTAGCGACTGTCAAAAATCTAGAAATGACAGCTGGGACCAACTAATGGGTGGTCACCCATCTACAGGCCAACCTAGGCGAGCACGACTTAACTTAAAGATCGACCCGAGCGTGACTGTGACGTGCAAGCAACTTTCAACTTTGTGGCTAAGTGATGAAGTAGATCAAAGACGACAAGTTCAATTTGTCCATGTGACTGGTAGATACTTTCAACCTTAAGGCTAATGCTCCAGGGTAGGCCCGATATTCAAGTTTTCTGTTATTTCAAGGTAAAAATCGTTTCTCGACCTTTATGAACTTGCAGGGTTGTTTCGATGATTTTGATGACTATAATTATGTAACTACATACGTCTTACAGTCGCGAACAGTATTTTAAGCAACATACAACCAAACACTGCCCTGCAAATTGCATAAAAGTAAGAAAATATATGTATGTCCTGCCCAAAATGACGTACGGGGTGCTGAAACATGGACGCTCACGGGAGGCTGTGTACAAACTGAGAGTTGCACAGAGAGCCATGGAACGTGCCATGCTCGGCATAAAGCTAATAGATCGGGTTCCTAACGTCGAAATCCGAAAACGCACAAAAGTTTTCGATATAGGAAATCGCGTTACGGAACTCAAGTGGCGCTGGGCGGGACACCTAGCAAGGGATGATTGGTCAAGCAAGTCTGTCACCGAATGGCGTCCAAGAAATGGAAAAAGAGCGTGGGTCGTCCAGCGGCGAGATAGGCAGACGACATAGTTGCCGTCGGAGGAATAACCTGGATGAGGCTAGCGCAGGACCGTGGAAATTGGCACAAGAAGAGAGAGGCCTATACCCAGCAGTGGGTGAGTTTGGCCTGTGGATGATGAAGGATGAATTTCGCGGGCCACCCTGACGCTTTCACCTTAATGAAGCTTCTGTTTTCTGGGAATTGTTGATAAAGGTAAAGCAGTAGTTGATTATAATACTTCGTACACTGAAATATCGCTACTCGTAAAGTCTAGATGATTCCTTTGTTATTGGAACGCTCACAAAAACGTGAATAAGAATACTAAAAAAAGCAGTCGAATATCTATTGTTCGAAATTGGAACATTTCCAATAAATAGCAATCAGCTGGTCCCCTATTAACTTGTATGTTCATTGGGTCTGGACCAAATGGTGAACAGTAAAATGTTCGAATTCTTCTTAATTTTAGAATAAGGGGCATACCAGTCACCAGTGCAGTGGTGCTACTATCTAAACAAACAACAGTTCGAAACTCACGCAGAGAAATTGGTGACAAACAGAACTACTGAATCGAATAGTTAAATTAGGTTACAACAATTCTAGTTAGAAATACTTGGTCCTTGTTATCTCTACGACTAATTATTCAGTCCTACTAATCGTATGTTTCATGATATTATTTGATTAATGTAGCTTACAAAACAATGTTATTAAACTAAAACATCAATAATTATTGTATCTTAAACAATAATTATGTCATTATGTATATAATGTATTGTATGTACTAAGAAACAGGGATTCGCAGTTACTAAATGATCTAGTTCCGGTTAATGATTTACAATGTTACTGGTGGACTACGAGTGTGTCTGTAATTCAAACAATAATCTTTTTATTACAACTACATTATAGTTTGCAGTACATATCTTTCTAAGTGTCGTATAATATTCGTTTAGTTTGGTTTACTTTTTAAGTAGCGATAAGACTTTACAAGAATATTATAGTAAAAACCACCCCGGAAACAGTGAACGGTACAATGTGTGTATTAATCCGTGCAATTCTGTTAGCGTGTTTTAGAATACTTAAAATAATAATGTTACAATTACAATCGAGGTGGTATTCATAGCTAAGTATCTTGTTCTATAAACTGTGTTTTTTGTAAACAATCAAAATACCTGCTTGACCAAACGATCAGTTGACAGTCGCTCGCGCCCCGCCGCCATTATTGTTGTGTTTTCGACAGCGCTGAACGTAGTATTTTAGTCCAATTTGGGCTTGCTTATTATTTATTTTGTGTAATTTATTTCAAAATTATTTGACGTGATGTCTGCAGTTGGCGTTGATATCCCACATCTATTGCAGCAGTGGGATTTACCTCAACGTATTCATACTGAAGGAAAAGTTGGTATCTATAAAAGACTAGGACTGTATTTAAGTGATAAGTGATTTATTATTGATGGTGTCGCAGCTGTTTTCGGCCACGACAACTGCTTTATTTCCGGGTCTGTTGGGGTTCTTGTACTCGCATGTGGCAGCCAATTTTCTTGTTGTAGTATTCATAGCTATTATATTATTAAATTTAAATAAGTAGGTACTTACATAATTACTTAATTATCATCATAATCACCTAAGTACCTTATTATTTTAATAAATAATTTGTGTTTTTTTCAGCTGTTAATCGAACGAAGGACGGGGGCCTGCTAAATTTATATTCAGATACAAGGAGAATTATAAATGGGCGAAGAAAAGTTTGCAATACCTTTAATAATAAAAGACCTAATGGAATCAGGCCCAAATAAAAGAATAGACAGTTTACTGGAACAGCTTCTAAGCCAAGGTGCGTACCTACTAGTTTTTTATAAATAGTACATAGCTATGTCACTTATAAAAAAATATAAATTACTTATAATTTGTCGTCTTGTTTGTAATATACGTAATAAAATGTATGACTTAAATCAAATTATGGTTGGTAATTTAAATATTTTAATTTTATTTACTTGTTCTTTTAATTTTTAGATGGTGAAAATTACGAGGAAATCGAATTAGTATTAGCAAACATGTGTGTGCCGCTGTTTCTTGGAAACCCAACACACAGGACGAAAAAACAAGTATGGCGACCTTCCAAAGCTGAAATGAAGGATGGCTTCATTACACACGAGCTGATACCAATGCACGTGCAGGTTGCAATAGCCCACCGACGGCGGCGGTGTGAGAAATATTTAAAATGCAATGAGAATGATCATAAAATAAAATGTCATGTTCCTATGTACTTAATATTTTTTATTTTTTATTCCCAGAATCTAATTACTGATGGCTCTACGGACTGCGTTTAGATGGAGCGCCTGCAATCCAGTGGACTGACAGCACTAACAACGGATCCCTTTTAGGCTTTTAATGGAGAAATTACAGTTTTATTTTACTTATACTAAGACAAATAAAATTGTATTTTTGTCTACTGAAAGCCTGAGAGGACCTGTTAGTACTGTCAGTGCACTAGATTGCAGGCTTCATCTAAACCAGCAGGTTATGCATACGAAATAGTAGCTGTAACAATACCTAGGATGCTAGCATTACAATATGTATTGTACTTGTTACAAAAAACCTAATGCTAGCGTTGCAATACGAATAGTTATCATTATAGTTCACGTCGTTATGTTACACAAATTCATTAGTAGATACAGCAAAGTATTTAGTAAACTAAAAAAAAATATATGTTTATGTTTACCAGATTGCATAGTAGTCCTTACGATTGATCTAGTAAAGTCTACTTGACGTTTGGTTACAATTACATTGATATTGTAACAGGCACGTTATTTGCCTTGTAGTGAGTATTATATTGTTTAGTAAGTTACACTAAACATATAGTTGTCATTAATAAACCGAAAGGTAAAGATATTAACAGAATGGTTTTTGTAAAGTCAACTCGCGAGTCTTGCTGTCACGGTTGCAAACAGAAGTTCTAGTTACAGCAGCGTTTTTTCTCGTTTGGGTAGCCAGATATTTCTCTGCGTGCTGTATCGAGGATTTTTAGTACTAACTTATAATCATTATCGTTTTATAACCCACTAGCTTATGTCCGTGTCCTTCGTCGAGCTACATTGTTTCAACGCTTTTTTGGTGGTCGCCACTGTTGATTCTGGCTTTCAGGAGTTGCAGTGGTTTGGTAATAGTGTGTCGGGCTTGTTCCAAAATAATAGCTTATGTCCGCAGCCCCGCGTGAAGGTCAGTAACTGTCTCGCGGATCATACTACAAGAATAAAAAGTATCTTTTAGTTTAATCCAGGTAGTAAACTATCAAAATTTCATCCAAATCCGTTCTGTAGTTTTCACGTGACAGAGTAACAAACTTCCATCCATTCATCCACCTGTTCTCACAAACTTTCGCATTTATAATATTAGTAAAACGTTAGATGCTGCATATCTAAATAAAAAAATAAAAATAATAATAAATAAATAAATATCTAGAGTCTAGTTTTCGGCGATTGACTAATCTCCTCTTTTTTAGATAAAGATTGACGAACGAAGTTTTCTGTTTTTAGCGGATACAAGGTCTGTTGAAGACATATCGCCCGGCAGAAAAAATAATATTGATAAAGTAGGTTCCAGAAATATGTATTTAAACCTGCCGATCGGGATTGCCCTGGGTAATATCCATGTAAATGTACACCAGATTGGTAGATCCCACTTGAAGGGTCACTGGAGCGAACAAGTTCGAGCCACGTGTATGTCGGAGATACCTGCATAAGGGTGCTTCTTAATGGACTGTCAATAACGGCGCCATTACGCTTCCTCCAGGCGAACATCAACCACTGCGCCTGTGCTCAGAACCTGTTGCTTCAGAGCATGGCGCAGTGGTTGATCAACATCGCTGTGGTCTCTGAGCCGTACTTTGTCCTGCCCAGGGAAGACTGGGTGGCGGACCTTGACGGCTCAGTGACCATAGTGTCATCGGCCGCCGCCGGTACCCCGACCCTTGAAAATGTCAGGAGGGGTCGGGGGTGCGTAGCAGCACGGTTCGGGGAGATCGTCGTGGTGGGAGTTTACTTCTCCCCGAGCCGAACTCTCGCCGAGTTCCACAACTCTCTTGCAGAGTTGAGTGTCGTCGTCGGAAGCCATTCCCTCCCCGTGCTTGTCCTCGGGGACTTCAATGCCAAGAACTTGGCTTGGGGTTCTCGTTGCACAGATGTGCGGGGAAGGATGGTGGAGGACTGGGCCCTGGAGAGGGGCCTGGACGTCCTTAATCGGGGTTCTGTTCCCACGTGTGTGCGGATGCGGGGCGAGTCGGTGGTGGACATTTCGTTCGCTAGCCCCGCTCTGTCGCCGCGTGTCGTTGACTGGCGTGTCATGGAGGGGGTGGAGACATATTCCGACCACCGGTACATCCGGTTTGACGTCTCCACCCAGTCCTCGAGGGCGCCGGTCCAACAGGCCCCGAGTGGTCCGCGTTGGGCGCTGAAGCAGCTGGACCGGGAGCTCCTCCTGGAAGCCTCGATCGTGCAGGCCTGGGTGACATCACCGGACAGGCCTGCCGACGTTAACACTGAGGCAGAGTGGTTCCAGGGGGCCATGTCCGACATATGTGACGTGGCAATGCCCCGAGTCCGGCCAGGAAGCGCCCGACGCCAGGTGTACTGGTGGTCGCGCGAAATAACGTCTCTGAGGGAGGCGTGTGTCGAAGCGCGGCGCCTGTACGCCAGGCATCGCAGGCTCCGCATCCGCCCGCCGGATGCGGAAGCCATTGAGGCGGAGCTGTACGAGGGATACAGAGCGGCGAAGACCGCCCTCCGGGAGGCTGTCCTGCGGGCCAGGGAACTGGCCCGCTCGGAGATGCTGGAGACTCTCGACAGAGATCCGTGGGGGCGCCCTTACAAGATGGTGCGAAATAAACTCCGCACCTGGGCCCCCCCGCTGACGCAGAGTCTCCGGCCCGACCTCGTGGAGGACGTGGTGAGCGCTCTGTTCCCCTCGCGGGGGGAACATCCGCCCCCGCCTATGGCTCCGCCACCTGCGGTGTCGGACCCAAGTGACGACGACGACACTCCGGAAGTGACTGGGGTAGACCTGAGAGTGGCGGTAGGTAGGCTCAAGGCCAAAAATACCGCCCCGGGACCCGATGGCTTGCCTGGCAAAGCCTGGGTCCTGGCCTCGGATGCGGAGGCTCTCGGGCCCCGACTGAAAGGGTTCTTAAGCGCATGTTTGGAGAGAGGCCAGTTCCCGCTTCGTTGGAAGACGGGGAAACTGGTCCTCATCCAGAAGCCGGGGCGCCCTGCGGACTCTCCGTCCGCATTTCGGCCCATTGTGTTGCTCGACGAGGTGGGCAAGCTCTTTGAGAGAGTCATTGCAAACCGCCTCGCCGAGCACCTTGAGGGGATGGGGCCGAATCTTGCGGAGAACCAGTTTGGTTTCCGCAAGGGGCGCTCTACAGTGGACGCCATCATGCGCGTGAGAGCCCTCACGACGGGGGATGCGATATCCCGGGGCGGGGTTGTTTTGGCGGTGTCTCTCGACATCGCCAACGCTTTCAACTCCCTGCCCTGGAGCTGCATCAGGGAGGCACTCCGGTATCACCGGGTGCCGACCTACCTCCGTCGTGTGGTCGGGGACTATTTGACGGACAGGGCCGTCATCTACCCCAGTCGCTGCGGAGATTGGAACCGGCGAGAGATGTCGTGCGGTGTCCCACAGGGATCGGTTCTGGGACCGCCCCTGTGGAACATCGGTTACGACTGGGTGCTGCGCGCGGACCTCCCAAGTGGTGTCAGCGTCGTCTGCTACGCAGACGACACCCTGGTGCTGGCACATGGGAGGTCGCACGAGGCGGCGGCCGACAATATGACACGCGGGGTTGCGATAGTCGTAGAGAGGATCCGGCAACTGGGTCTCGAGGTGGCGCTGCACAAGTCCGAGGCCATGTGCTTTCATGGGCCTCGGAATGCGCCACCGTCGGGATCTACACTGACGGTAGGAGGGGTATCCATCGGCGTCGAGTCGACGTTGAAGTACCTAGGACTCGTCCTCGACAGCCGGTGGAACTTCGTGGAGCATTTCCGACGTTTGGCCCCCAGGCTGGAACGGACAGGGGCTGCCTTCAGGCGGCTCCTGCCCAACCTTGGGGGGCCGAACGCCTCCTGCCGCAGGCTCTACGCGGGAGTCGTGCGGTCCATGGCCCTCTACGGGGCCCCAGTGTGGGCGCGTTCCCTGAAGCGGCGTGCCGCTCATCATCTGAACGCGCCCCAAAAAGTGGTGGCCGTAAAGATGGTCCGTGGGTACCGCACGATCTCTCGCGAGGCGGCGGGCCTGCTTGCCGGATTGCCGCCGTGGGATCTGGAGGCGATAGTCCTCGCGCGCCTGCATGAGTGGCGCGCGGAGGTACTACGCCGGGGGGAAACTCCGCTGCCGCGGCAAATTGCCGCTCAGCGGACTGACCTCCGGCGCGATCTCATGGCGACATGGAGAGAGCGACTGTCGCAACCCCGTGCAGGGCACGCCACGATAGTGGCGGTAAGTCCCCTCTTTGAGGAGTGGCTGGAGAGGCGCCACGGCGTCCTCACCTTCCGCCTGACGCAGGTCCTCACCGGACACGGATGTTTCGGGAGGTACCTGCACCGAATCGGGCGGGAGGAATCGCCCGGGTGTCTCCACTGCGAGGATCGACCGGAGGACACGGTGGAGCACACGGTGGAAGTCTGCCCTGCGTGGGCGAAGCTCCGCCGTGTCCTCGTGGCGGCGATCGGCGGCGGCGACCTCTCGCGTCCGGCCCTGGTTCAATCCATGGTCCGGAGCGAGACGGAATGGGAAGCCGTCGCCTCCTTCTGCGAAGCAGTCATGCTAGCGAAGGAGGTGGCGGAACGAGAGAGGGAGAGATCCTCTCTTTCCGGCCGCCGCGGGAGACGCAACGGGCGTCGGGGGCCACGTGGTGGCTACCGGCCACCGTAGATGCGGGCCTGTGGACGGCTGGCTATGGGCTAGCTAGCCGTCCGGCCGTCTAACGACGACGACAGGCCGTGTCGACGGCGCGTTCGTGTTCCACGCGCGCCTCAAAGAGTGTCAGCAAAAAGAGAGGGTCCCGCAAGGGCCGAAGCCTGCCGGGGTTGCGGGCCTGTTCGAAAGAGATACCGCGGCCCCGGAACGTAAAAGGCGAGGAAGGAACATGGATGGTTTTTAGTCAGTAAGAGTCTGACACTCCCTCCCGCTCCGCCCAGAGTGGGGGGGGTCATTTGATGATTTCCCATCCTTAAAAAAAAAAAAAAAAAAAAAGGGTGCTTCTTAAATATCAACTTTCAAGCGTTTGTGGTGCGAATATCAATGGGTTTTCTTGCACCTCGTTTTGGAAGAGGTCTTTTTTCGCACACACACGCACAACTCTGCACCTAAACGAAGTGACAACGCGTTTTTGCGAATTCGACATTCTGCGAATTGGTCATTTTACGAATTGGACATTCTGCGCCTAAAGACCAGTAACATAGTGTACAAGTGAAACTGACATTCATAGGTTTAAGGTTCTATATTTACTAAAAGCTATATTAATAAGCTGTAAGCTATCTATGGGCCAAAGTTGCCAGAAAATAAATAAACGAATAAATAGGTAATTTATTTTGTACCAAACCTTTCAATGTTAAGCAAATGAAATGTTACAAATGTACTGTATATTTTTAACATTTCATTTGCATATTATTATACAGGGGTAAGGTTTATTTTTTTATTTAACTGTAAGATCCGGCCTGGTCAAGACATAATTATTGTTTAATTTAGTTACATTTTATTTTTATTTTGTATTGGGAAATGATACACCATAATTGAATAATTCAATCAAATGTAATCACTAACGATATCACATGACTGTAATTGTTACCTATTCCTTATCATTGTTATCTTATTTTATTCAATCTGACCCATATATGACTTAATGTGTATTGTTTATAGTTAACTGGACATCAAAATGACTTTTGGACATATTTTAAATGAAATGTTAATATATAAAATAAATATCGCTGGACGTTAACACACAGCGCCATCTAGTGCCACACTAAGCAAGGCTTGTGTCGTGGACAGCAGATAGTTGATATACTACATAGATACTTTTTTGTTTGTAAATACATACTTATTATACATAATAAACATCCATGACTCGGAAACAAATGTCCATACTCATCACATAAACATTTGCTCCTACCGGGATTCGAACCCAGGACCCTATGAACGTAAGGCAGCCTCACCACCACTACGCCATTCGAGTCGTCGATGTATTGTGTATTGATAAGTTTTGATTCGATTTATTTATTTTATTATATTATTTAGCGATAAAAAATCAACAGCAAACCAGCATTATCTTTGTAATGCCCTGACAGGGTTCATGTATAAAAAACCGACAGTGATATTGTAAGATATGTGATGTGCATGAGAGCCAAATATAAATCTATACTAATATTATAAAGCAGAAGAGTTTGTTTGGTTGAACGCACTAATCTCAGGAACTACCGGCTCGAATTGAAAAATTCATTTTGTGTTGGATAGTTCATTTATCGAGGAAGGCTATAGGCTATATAACATTACGCTATGACCAATAGGAGCGGAGCAGCAATAAGAAATGTTGCAAAAACTGGGGAAATTTTATTCCCTTTGTGTGGTCTTTCTCTCTTAAGTGACGCAGACGAAGTTGCGTGGGTCAGCTAGTAAATAAATAAACAAACAATGCACTCGCACGTAAGAAACGGGCAAGTAGGAGTAGTATGCACCTAGATGTTTTTTTAGTTGTCTGTACTGAGAACCTGTATATTTATGGAAGCACCCTAATACGGTCTACGGAACCCTTATTCATGAGCTCTTTACACCGAGGTCGGGGTGCTCAAATTATCCTCGAGTTGAGCCGTACATTTTCATAAAAATGAATGTCATTCAGAAAAGTGATTATGTAAAAAACAATTGTAGGTCACGTCATAGCGGCACGAGTGTGGAAATTTAAATTAAATGTTGTAAAAGAGGTAGAATACGTTATGTTTGATTCGGATGTTTAGTTGGACTTGCAGGAAATTGGAAACTATTTTCGGAAATAGCTTCGGGCTATAACATATTCGGGTGAAACTATAGGTTTAGAAAAGTTTTAAAAGGTTCACAATGAGCATTCGAAACACGTGTTTATGGTTTTTCTAAAGGGAATCAACAAAGTGTCTGGAACTGCCTAGTTGGTCTGAGCATAGTCGATATCGATTCCCGGGTCGGGAAAAGTGCTGTTGGGTTTTCCTATTAGGAATTTCTCAATGGTATTGGGGTCGGTTGATGGTAATAGGGTCGCCCCTTATCACAAGGGACTTAAAAGCCTTACTGGCGAAATTTAGGTGTAGGTACTATCAGGAACACGTCTGTCTGCCTACACCTTCAGGGATTACCAGCGTGATGTTACATTGTGTTAACATAATAACTAGATACACCATTAACAATTGAATTCAAATTCTCCCGCCATTAAAATTTTCAATCTGGCAACAATTTCAAACCAAACATGATCAATCACTGATTCCCACTGCTAACTCCACAAACATATTTACATGTAGCAACACCGCTGCGGGTCTAAACGACGCTAATTGTCAAACGTCAGGGTTGCCACACTTCATTACCGTTTGTTGTGAGCTCATCAGGCGGATATTTTACAGTCAACAAGATAAATGGGTGGTCATCAGTCGAACAGGCGAACGAAACTGAGTCATTACGTGCTTTCGACGTATGGAATTACCCAATAATGTGGTGTGAATACTGTGAATGGTTGTTAAGCTTTGATTTTATATTATAACATCATGCCTGTAAACCCGGAATGTTTAGGAAGAACCTAATAGTCTTCTTCAGCTACAAAAAAATCATGTAAAATAAGTACCCACTGTAAATGTATAAGATATTTAATACGACTTAATTTTAAAATAAATGTAGAATTAAATATTTTTTAATTGACTCTTTTTTATTATGTGTGAGCGAGTTGACGACAAAAAAAACAAAAAGTGACAACTCGCGCTCACGCGCTAGTTTGTCAATCGCCAGTTGACGAATAAATCGTTAGAGCTTTTATGCCGCCCATGGGCCTCTGACATGGCTTTACCTAATAGTATACTTAATTTCTCCAGTTTAACTTAAGTGTCGTATAATAATGGATGCATTGAGAATATACAAGGTGTCGCTTTGCATCCTGGTCAAATTCAAGGATGTGCTACAGACCATAAAACTGAACAACTTTCTCCATGGTGGTCCCACCATCGTAATCGCGAAAAAATAATCAACGGCCCCATACAAAATTCTAATACCTACTCGACCAAATGTATGAGACAGCCAATAAATTATTTTTTAGGATTTCTATGGTGGTCCCATAGAGAAACTTGTTCAGTTTGATGGTCTGTAGCACACCTTTGAATTTGACTAGGATGCAAAGCAACACCTTGTATATTAATATATTTCTTATTTGACTGTACTTAAGTATTTTATTACGTGCGACTGCGAGCGAGTTAACGACAAAGGAAGGTGTCAACTCGCACATCGCCATTTGACGAATAAGTCGTAAGAGCTTTTATACCGCCCATGGATACATAGAGAATATTTATAGTCTTTGAATGGATAGAATTCCTGATAGAAACACCCAATAACACTTTGCTGTACCTGTTAATCGAAACCGGGTTCTCATACAACCATTCGGTATGTGTTGGTACTTAAGCCAAAGTTTTACAACACTAGTGTTATAATCGGCGTTAAATCAAGGTGACGCGTGGGCGATCGATAATGATTTATTTTTAACACAGGAACTACTTATGTAACACTACACACAAGTGATTTATGTCAGTCTCAATAATAGTATAAAATATTACAATACAGTTTTCACAATAAGGTTTTTTGCGTAAACTGTCAATACGAGTACGTTCTCTATTTAAAAGAACTAGCACTTCGTTCGCAAAAATTGTAATAACTCGGCTAATCATCATCATCTGCCTAGCCTTTTCCCAACTATGTTGGGGTCGGCTTCCAGTCTAACCAGATGCAGCTGAATACCAATATTTGACATGGAGTAACTGCCTATCTGACCTACACAACCCAGTTAATACTGGGTAAAACGATACTACCTGCAAAGACTGGCTGTCAGACTTTTTGGGCCACAGCCGGGACCAACAGCTATAGCACCCACAAATAATGTAGCTTTCTGCCAGTGAAAGAATTTGTAGAATTAGATCATTAGTTCCGGAGATTATTATATTACTATAATACCCACGAATAATGTAGCTTTCTGCCCTTCAAAGAATTTGTAGAATTAGATCATTAGTTCCGGAGATTATTATATTACTATAACACCCACGAATAATGTAGCTTTCTGCCAGTGAAAGAATTTGTACAATTAGATCATTAGTTCCGGAGATTATTATATTACTATAACACCCACGAATAATGTAGCTTTCTGCCAGTGAAAGAATTTGTAGAATTAGATCATTCGTTCCGGAGATTATTATATTACTATAACACCCACGAATAATGTAGCTTTCTGCCAGTCAAAGAATTTGTAGAATTAGATCATTAGTTTCGGAGATTATTATACTACTATAACACCCACGAATAATGAAGCTTTCTGCCAGTGAAAGAATTTGTAGAATTAGATCATTAGTTCCGGAGATTATTACATTACTATAACACCCACGAATAATGTAGCTTTCTGCCAGTCAAAGAATTTGTAGAATTAGATCATTAGTAAATGATAAATGATAAATGATCTTTATTTTGTAAGTAGGTTTTCACAAACACTTTTACACGTCAATTTTTTTTTTAAACTAGATGGGGCCGGTGTTTCGTACCTGACTACTCTGAGAAGAAACAGCCGAAACAAACTCAGAGGTCATAGTCTCTTTTGAAGTCCAGACATAATCTTGCTCAATTCACATGAGGATCATGTAGATGTTAGTGTCTGAGATGGTCTTTTGAAGAAAGAACCATACAGATTTGAGTAAACCTGTCCAGTCAGTGCAAGCATTTGTCAGTTATCGTGTAGCTCGACTTATAACACAAGGAGCTCAACGAAACGACGAACAATACCAAAGAAAGGACATTTGGGTAGGTCGCTTATAGAACTCAAACTGCCAGACGGTTGGGGGGTAAAAAAAATAAAATAAAATAAAATGAAATGTAACCCACATGGTCCTCACATTCACAAAAGCGCAAAAAATAAAATAAAATTAATAATAATTTACAAAATGAATGTCAATAAAAATACGATATGTCAAAATACACACACATAAAACAATAAAAATTAACTAAAAATGTAAAAAATAATAAAATACTGAACTAAGTATTCATGTCAAGTCATTAAATGTCAAAAACCACAAGTAAATATTCATGTCAAATACACACACACACACACACAAAATAATAAACAATAAAGTAAAAAAATAATAATAATATGCATTCATGTCAAAGTGTATAAAAGAAAGGAATCAATAATAAACAAGCGAAGTCCGAAATTTCTATATTCGCAGAGCAAATTTCGTTGGAGCAGCTTAATCCCAAGCCTTTTTATCATCGAGGTAGTGATTAACATGATAGTAGGCTTTCAGGCATAGCTTCCGTTTTATAAACGATTTGAATTTATTTAGACTAAGTGCTTGAATATGGCTCGGAAGTTTATTGTAAAAGCGTATACATTGGCATCTGAACGTTCCCCCTATTTTCTTGAGCCTCGTAGCAGGAATAACAAATTTGTGTTTGTTTCTCGTATTTATGTTGTGGATATCACTGTATTTTTTAAACAAATTAATATTTTTGTGTGCGTACAAAAGATTTTCATAAATATATTGAGAGGGCATAGTAAGAATATTAATCTCTTTAAATTTTTCTCTGAGGGAGTATTGGGGACTTAATTTATAAATTGAACGAATTGCCCTTTTTTGCAATACAAATATAGTCTGAATATCGGCGGCATTGCCCCACAAGAGGATACCGTACGACATCACGCTGTGGAAATAACTAAAATAAACTAAACGGGCTGTTTCCAAATCAGTTAAATCACGAATTTTTCTAACGGCGTATGCTGCAGAGCTAAGTTTTTTTGACAATTTGTGTATATGCGGGCCCCACTGAAGCTTGGCATCCAAAGTTATGCCTAAGAACACTGTGCTGTCTTCCGGTTTCAACTCTTCATCCTTGATTACTACACTAGTTTCCACTTGTCTTACATGGGGTATCGTAAACTTAATACATTTGGTTTTTTTCTCATTCAGGAGTAGATTGTTAACATTAAACCAATTAACGACTTTTTCCAGGGCGCTATTAACATCATCCGTAACTAACTGCTGACGTTTAAGTTTAAATAAAAGTGAAGTGTCGTCTGCAAACAATACTATATCATGATTATCCTTTATGAGGTAAGGCAAGTCATTTATATAAATGAGAAACAAAAATGGACCAAGAATTGAGCCCTGGGGTACCCCCATTCTTACTACGGATCCGGGAGATCTTTTCCCGTTAACATCAACTCTCTGAATCCTATCACTCAAATATGAATGAAGTAAGAAGATCCAGAGAGGCGTTACGGACTCCGTAATGGTGTAGTTTCCTGATTAAAGTTTCATGAAGAACGCAATCGAAAGCCTTGGATAAATCGCAAAAAATTCCCAAAGCATCGAATTTGTCCTCCCAAGCATTATAAATGTGTCCTAAAAGTTCAACACCGGCATCAGTAGTTGAACGACCCCTTGTAAAACCGAACTGTTTTTTATGCAATAACTTATGTTTATTAAAAAAACTTTGCAGTTCCGGAGATTATTATACTACTATAACACCCACGAATAATGTAGCTTTCTGCCAGTGAAAGAATTTGTAGAATTAGATCATTAGTTCCGGAGATTATTATATTACTATAACACCCACGAATAATGTAGCTTTCTGCCAGTCAAAGAATTTGTAGAATTAGATCATTAGTTCCGGAGATTATTATATTACTATAGCACCCACGAATAATGTAGTTTTCTACCAGTGAAAGAATTTGTAGAATTAGATCATTAGTACCGGAGATTATTATATTACTATAGCACCCACGAATAATGTAGCTTTCTGCCAGTGAAAGAATTTGTAGAATTGGATAATTAGTTCCGGAGTTCCCTACATACAAACTTATGAACAAATGTTTCCTCTTTTTTAAATATTACTATAAATTTTGTACATACCTAACTATAGTTTAACAGTCGTTGTGGTTAATTTGCCAAGTGTTGTCCCTGTCATGTATTCAAATTAAATAAGATTGATGATAATTCATTACGACGTATTAAGAACGAACACTGTCAATGAATAAAATTGCTCTCTGTGTCATTTTATTTAAAAACATCATCAACATTTGCGGTTTCTGACTGTTTCTAACTGCTTGAAGTGTTAATCTGTTTAGTATAATCCTTTAGTCTTGATCTGGTTGACTGTTTCTTCAATATTCAACTCTTAACGAAAGCTTTTAAGATTTAATTTTCCGTAAGTCATAAAAGTTGTTCATATTTTGCTCATTCTTTATGGAAATGTCGAGATATTTCGATTCGCCTATAAAATAGAGTGTGTATTAGAATTCCTAGTAAACAGACAGGTTTTTGGACTAAAACCCGTTCAGCTCATCCGTTTGGGTTTTCCGATGCTTCAAACAAAGGTAAAGTACCTATTTAATATCTAATGAATTGAAGCAATAAAATCTTTTTGGAGCTTGTTTTAACTCTTTTGGCATGAATATTTGATAGTTCATTGTTGTAAAACATGATTGGGATCTATAATGCTGACAGCTAGACATAAAAGACTTACCTAGATTATATAATAAAACTGTCAAAAGCGGCAGAATAACAAATTAACATTCGCTCAGGATATGGAGTCTTAATATACCGAGTCTTCTACCCACTCTAAACTATGGTATCTACAAAAAGTATCTGATGTAAATGTAAACAAATGGATCGGAATACATACTCGTGGATGCCAATTTGTAGTGCCACTTAAAAATTAAGTGGTTTGATTTGATTGTTTGAAAACTTTAAAGAGAATTTCTAATTTTGAATCGGTTTAAAAACGTTTTTCGTTTGACAGTTGAGGTTAATTTTATAACCTCAATTTTGGTCAAGTATGAACCACTTCTTGATAAATTTTGTGCAAATAACAATCAGCTTAATCGGTGGAAAAAGTAGTGATTGCGTGAACATTTTAGCTTTAACAGGGCTTGTTAGCACTTTCATGAGATTTTTCTGAAAAGACCTTAGCAAAAGTTTATTTAAGTGTTTATCAAGCAAACAGCGATCAAGAAGGTGACACTGTTTTTAATCAACTACAGAAAGGTTTTTCGAACGGAATCTGTATAAAAGAATTTTAGTAAGAAGGTACTTCGTCAAAAGTTTTCCTGTTTTTAGAAATATTCACATAATTACATACGTACTTTCCCATAATCAACCTTTCAAAATTGTTTTTAAGCAACACGATTTACTTCACACTAATTTGTTATTAAATTAAAAACAAACTCACGTATTTGTCAGATTATAAAGCCGCAAACCCATCAATCATCATAATAATGTACTTATTTGCGGTTTATTTGGAAATTCTCATTTATATAGAGATGACAGTTGACCTTATGAAATGTCTTTATATTACGAGTATATTGACGGATCAATGGTTCAGTAGCCGTAAAATGCGGCGAAGTATAAAGCTAAGGCTGTGTGTAGACTGAGTCTGGTTTGGTTCTTCTTCAAAGAAAACGACCAATTTGAAACGTGACCCCAGAGGTGCTTTTCATGTTTAGATAATCATTATAAAAGTGGCATATTTTAAGATTTGCCGCTCCGTTATTTTGTCGAGAGCGAGCGAAGCGAGCTCGTATACTTTTCACCACGCCTCGGTTATTGTATATTATTGTTTTATCTCTATATGTATGAAACAGATGGTATTGACAGAGGGATAATTACGATACATTAGGATGCAAGTGAATGATCAGATGATTTTAATTATTCTGACACATCGTCGAGCGTAGTATTGATTTGATTAGTTTAAATTTGTTAAAACTTCATTCTCCATTACATTCAGGATTTTTTATTATCTTGCCAATATAAGCTCAAAAAACTGCATTAGGGCCGCCTCTGGGTGCCCTTGCAGTTCTCGGCTCAAAAACACCCTCGCCTTTTCATTTAGTTATAGGTTTATTTTATAAGAAAAAAAATTAAGATTCTTGGTCCCTACTTTTTTATCGGATTTATAAACATAAGTAGTTTCCCACTAGTGTGTCAACTATAAAGATCCTGTATCCATTTTAAGACAGCGCTAACTTAAAATGGATAGGATCTTTGATTATTATCATCGCATTCCATAACAAGTTTGATGTGGTATAAGAACGCTAATTATGGCGGGTTTCTCAGATTACATAAATACCGAGGAGGCATCTTTTTAAACCTATTAAAACATATACTGTTATAGGTGATTGTACCTATCTTTATCTTAAATTTTAATTTTGTGAATATTATGTATTAATTGTATTTGAGGAGCTCGTGGCTAAATAATATCAGCCGCTCGGGTCGATCTTCAGGTTAAGCCGTGCTTGCCTTGGTTGGTATGTGGATGGGTGACCACCCTCACTTACCGAGTTTCCTCCGTGCCTCGGAAAGCACGTTAAGCTGTTGGTCCCGGCTGTCACTTGTCCATCTTTGACAGTCGTTACAGGTAGTCAGTGGCCCAAAAAGTCTGACACCAGTCTTAGCAAAGTGGTATCGTATTTCCCAATATTAACTGAGTTGTGGAGGTCAGATAGGCAGTTGCTAATAATGGCTTCCAAAAACGCTATTAAGATGTATTTGGATTGTTAAGAAATAAAAATGTTAAATTATTTTAATTATAGGCAGCCACAACATGGTTTGTTAAAAGCTTCAGGCGACGGATTAAAGTTTAAAAGGTCGTGTTTTTATTGATAACATTACATCACATTAATGTGAACCTACTCTAGGCTTCTTATTGTATCATCAACTGCGTGCCTTTTCCAAACTATAATAAATAAATAAATAAATAAATATCGCTGGACATTACACACAGCGCCGTCTAGTGCCACACTAAGCAAGGCTTATGTCGTGGTCACCAGACAGTTGATATACTACATATATACTTTTTGTTTGTAAATACAAACTTATTATACATATAAACATCCATGACTCGGAAACAAATGTCCATGCTCATCACACAAATATTTGCTCCTACCGGGATTCGAACCCGGGACCCTAAGAACGTAAGGCAGCCTCACTACCGCTGCGACATTCGGGTCGTCAAACTATGTTGGGGTCGGCTTCCAATTTAACCAGTATGTTACATGGAGCGAGTCCCTCTCTGCTCTCCACAACCCAGTAAGTACTGGGTAATACGATACCACTTGGTAAGACTGGTTGATAGACTTTCGGGCCATTGTCTACCTCCTGTAACGACAGTCAAAGATCTACAAATGACAGCCAGGACCAACCAGATTTAACGTGCTTCCAGAGTTCCATTCATTTTAGTTTTTAGTTGTTGTATGCCGTACAGCATCATAACCATCAGCAGTGTATGCCTGTGCGTTGTATTGTTTCATCAGATTCGAATAGGGAATTCGGGTATGATAACACTTAACATCGAAACATCGGAACATCGTGAGGAAACCGGCATGTCCTACAATCAAAAATTCGAAGACATGTGACATCTACCAATCCGCACTGGGCCCGCGTGGTAGATTATAGCCCATTCCCTCTCATTGAGAGGAGGCCGTGTCCCAGCAGTGGGAACATTATAGGCTGATGATGATGATGATGATGAACACTTATAATGTGTAGTGCGAAGAATTCTTTTCTATACCATTTCTAGATTAGATTAGATAACCGATAGATAAATCCATCTCCATGTTTAATTGCCAAGATTAAAATCTTTAAATCGCGAATCTATAGTAATTAAGTATAATCTCTCGATTGCTTCTACACTACACTCAGCTTCTAAATTAATCGACTATTTTTAATTACTTACCTTTTCTGAATAAAACATATATTTTAGAACAAAGATTTATCTCCTAACAAATGTTAAAAAAAGAACAAGAAATATCGCCAGTCTTGATTCGCTAAACGGATTAACGTGAGGATTAGAAGACACCATAAATCTCTGAAAAGTGTAAATGTTGGTATAGAGAAATGTCTGTTTACTTTCAAATACTTAACTTTCTTTAAAAAACTTACTTTTCTTTTTCTTACTTTTTTTTTGCTTTTCTTTTTTTAGGCTTTCATTTTTTTTACTTTTTATTTATTTTTATGTTTTGTCCTGTCGGGCTGTCTGTTCGGCCGTCCATCCGTCCATTCATCCGTTCGTCCATCCATCCATCCATCCGTCCATCCATCCATCCATCCATCCGTTATGATCCGTAATAGGCAGACAGTAACAATGGTTGATGAGTTTGTAAGTTAGTATGGATGTTTGTTAGTCTTTCACGCAAAAACTAATGAACGGATTTCGGTGAAATTTTCCACATAGATAAATTTTAGCCTGGATCCTATGTGTTAACATAGGATACTTTTATCTCTTTTGCAAGATCCCATGGGTTGACCAGGAGCAGTCAAAATGCTGGAATTTGGGCCGGTTGTTGTTAATAGGCTCAAATATTACTAGCCACAGTTTGTGACCTAAAAGATAAACTCTGCTTAACTCTTCGGAGATATATTATACCTGTAACGTATTTTTTTTTAAAGTATCCCGTAATTCTAGGGTTATATTCATTACTTAAAGTAATACAAAAACTCCTAAAACATGTGGTCCAAAAATGCATAGTTTCAAAGATCTCATCATCTGCCTAGCCTTTTCACAATTATGTTCGGGTTCGCTTCCAGTCTAACCGGAAGCAACTGAATAATTATCAATATTTTACATCGAGCGACTGCCTATCTGACCTCCACAACCCAGTTAGTACTGGGTAATACTGGACTGGTTGTCACACTTTCGGGCCACTGACTGTAACGACTGTCAAAGATCTACAAATGACAGCCGGGGCAAACTGCTTAAAGGCGGACGCACACTTATCCGCGCCGAAGGAATCGACCGCGCCGAACGCATCGAATTTTAGAATTACTTGTATGAAATCCTATGAAACCTCGCACATCCGCGTCGATTCGTCCAAATCGAGCAGAAACCCAGAAATCCGAGACAAATTCGGATGACGTCATCAGATTCGGCGCGGCTGATGCGCGCGATTCGACCAGTGTTGCCAGATGGAATTTGAAGAAATCAGTAGAAAAAAAAGTTTTAGCAATAGATCCGAGAAAAAATCAGTAGATTAAAATGTTATACCCGCATGAGGTAAAATGGACTTGAGCTTGAATTATAAGTGTGATATAATACGTTAGATTAGAACATATACGTACACGTACATACCTACCGTGCTTACCTAACTTAATCTGAGTCAATGCTTCTCTCTTATTTGCCATGGCTTATTTTACTTTATTTTAGAATACTTACTTTTTCTATGGACATTTTTACTAATCAATCTCACATATTGTACCACCAAAACATAAAAATGATGTTAAGATGGTTTTGTAAAATTATTTTGATTTATAAACTGTGTCCATGGAGTTCGGCGCGGTCAATTCTTTCGGCGCGTTCGGCTCGGATATGTGTGCGAGGCCTCCTTGACTTCGATTCGTTCGGCGCGTTCGGCGCGAATAGGTGTGCGTCCACCTTAAAACGTGCTTTTCGAGGCACGGAAGAAAATCGGTATGCAATAGGTGGTCAAACACACACGGCTTAACCTAAAGATTGACCGTAGCGGCTGTTAATACTTCGCCACGAGCTCCTCATAGTTTCGAAGATATCATCAATCATAATTAATTAGTAGATATTTAAGTTTCATTGATAAACGTGTTACCAAACATTCAAATCAATCGAACCGATCATTCATACTTAAACCTTAGGAAATGCGAGGTTGTCACGTAGCATTTACATTTACTCCTATTAATAATCGTGAGTTTGTGTAATTCTTTTATATGAAAAACGAAAACAACAAAAAAATATATTTACCTTAAAAGTATTTCATTTGCCAGTTGATTCTTTGATATAGTCTCATTCGTACCTACCCTAGAGTTATAGGAAGTAAAAAAAAACATTATAAACATTATAATAAAGGGTGTAAAACACCTCTTCACGAAGCCGAAAGGCACTTGTTCTCCCCATCATTGCGATCTTTTTTTTGTTCTACACCACACCTGGGAATCTTCTAGTTACGGAGATAATGGGGTTCAAAGTTACAACTTTTTGACAAGTATTTTTTTTAATACCAGTTTTTTTGTAAGATTTTAACTTTTAAAACCTCCACGACCCCTGTACTATTCAATCCATCCATCAGCACAATGTTTTAAGTATGTTACATTGAGTTATACCACAAAACATTATTTATAACCTAAAAAAAGGTGTTTCCCAGCACTATTTTTGCGTAAAGTTACTTAGTTTGATGTACAGAATGATTGGTTAACGGCTTTGTGATTCATTAACAAAAACATCAGCAGTTCATTATCTCCAAACCCGTCTATTTCTTTTTTATTACACTACGTTACGAACGTTAGATATTTATTCGGCCTAAAACAGTATATTTTGCTTATAACGGCCGATACTATATTTATTGCCCAATTAGGCATGAATTTGCTCCATCCATTTTAATTTTTCGAGATATAGTTCGGAAAATTGTTTAATGTGCTTAAATATGTGTAGGGGTCATTAATTTAAAATGATGTATATTTCCGTAGAATGTAAATGTATTGCATTGTTTTTGTTGAAATTTATTTATTGTTCATATATTTATATGGCAATACATATTTATAAAATGGAGAATATGCACGTAAGTTTTTCTTCACTTAAGTAAATCAATAAAATACAGTATCATCAAAAAAAGAAAATTATTAAAAGTCAAGTTTAAATACTGCTTGTCGCTCAAAAATAATATTAAACTCCTGCAATTCTCAATGACAGTTCAAACGTCGTGTGAGTGTCGATGTCGACGTCATTTACCCCAATCTGCCTTGTTAACATCTTACTTTTTGGCCTTATAATAGTATTTTACTAATTAAAATAAATAGATTTGCTTGAATAAAGCTCATTACAGCTTTATTTATGTCTCTTTTGAAGTCCAGACACTATCTTGGCTCAATGTGAATATCATTGTCCTTTCAAAATATTTATCTGGGAACATAGATATTTCATAATACAATCAAAATATATTTGATTTTCATATTATTTTTGGTATTATGTTTGTATGATAAACGCATCCCCCCCCGGTTCCTTATGAGATCAACATTCTCTTGCCTGTATTCCAATTTATTTAGGGTCGGCGCAGAATGTGTTCTTCTTCCATTTCCTTCTATTACTCGCCATCTCAGCACTCACCTCCTTTCTAGCCATATATCATCCTTCACAAAGACCATCGTTTCTTTTTTGGAGAAAATTCAGTCATTAAACATTTCAACTGTGTAGGCCAATGGTAATTTGATTATAAACCAAAATGTTTGCCTGTAATTCGCCAACAGTTTGTTAAAGACCAATTGTCATATGGAGATAGCTAGGATGTTCGTTCCTTTAATCATTGTATTATATTGTACAACGGGCTATAATCCACGTGTATGGGCTATAATCCACCACGGGGGCCCAGTGTGGGTTGGTAGATGTCAGATGTTTTCGAATGTTTGGTTCTAGAACATGTTTTCTCACGATGTTTTAATCCACCGCTTTTGAGAGCAGTGGTAGTGATGAAATAATTACACAAAGTAATGCGCCTGCCTGGGTTCGAACCCAAGAATTATTGCTTGTAGGTTGGGGCCGCCACCACTGGGCCACCCCTAACTAACTGATCATTAAAATGACATTGAAATTCCACTATAGAAGCGCCCATTTTTTATTTTATAAGTAGGTATATGCGTTAGTAAATATATCATGTGTGTATCTGCGGATACCACACACCTTTATACCTTTAATCTAATAAAATGTAAATGTAATGATATAATTAAAAGTGTATAAGTGAACGCTGACGAGCTTCACGTCATATAATCCCTATTAGCGTTTTATAACGCCATAATACATCACTAATTAACGTGAAATCGTATATGAATCAACCACACGTCATCACGTTACAATCTGACTTTAGCATGTCAAAACATATTAATTACTAGCTTCTGCCAGCGGCTTCGCCCGCGTGAAGTTTGATTATTGTCCCATGGGATCTTACTACCGGAATAAAATGTATCCTATGTTTTATGTGGGTCATAGCGTGATGATATAAACGTAAGAGTAAACAAATATAATAATAACAAATCTCCGAACTGCTAAGCTATCGGGAGTTACACGTGTTATTGTGAGTCAACTATAAAAGATAGACAAATGCTGTCTTGGGATATTTTTATATAATTTTATGTGGAATATTTCCGTTATACATGATTTCTATGTAGCTTTAACCATTAAGGCTGCACACGCGACGGAAGCTAAAAAAACCAAGTAACTTCTCCCGTTTTCCCAACATTTCCTTTCACTGCTCTGCTCCTATTAATGGTAGCGTGATGAAAAGTATACTATTACCTGCTCAGGAGTATGTAGAATAATTGTACCAAGTTTCGTTAAAATCCGTCGAGTAGTTTTTTTTTCTATAAATAACATACAGACAGACAGACAGACAGACAGACAGACAGACAGACAGACAGACAGACAGACAAAAATTTTACTGATTGCATTTTTGGCATCAGTATCGATCACTAATCACCCCCCGATAGTTATTTTGTAAATATATTTCATGTACAGAATTGACCTCTCTACAGATTTATTATAAGTATAGATAAGCATATAATTACATAATTATAACACAGTAGAATAATTATACTGATTTGTAAGCACAATTGAATCCCGCGAAATGTTAAATTAAATCTCAGACAAAAGGGCTGCCTTCAAGGAACTTTTCCAAGGATTTTCTTTGATCATTTTCTCATAAAATAACTTGATATTTTCTCCCTTAACTCTCAATCAACGCAGATTAGTTAGTGATTAATGACCCTATTATATTGTTTTGTGCTTTCATTTGGTGTTATTGATTTAATTTAAACCAAAGCTGAATATTGAGCCACTGTTAATTTAACAAATTCCCGTTTGTTGTAACTGGTTTTTGGATTAATTACGGATTAAGTATTATCGGATAGTGTTTATGAATTAAACCTTGATAATATTAGGTAATTTATTAGGTTTATCTACATATATATTTATTTATTAGGCTATCCCGGTCATGGAAAACGGTTGTCCTATGAAGAAACTAAAATTCGAAGACATGTGACATCTACCAATCCGCACTGGGCCCGCGTGGTAGATTATATAGCCCATTCCCTTTCATTCAAAGGATGGCGTGTCCCAGCATTGGGCAAATTATAGGCTGATGATGATGATGATGATCTTCCGTCTATTGACCACTTTCCTGTGTTTGGCCACATGTGACTGTTCCTAGATTACTCTATAGGCTGTTTTCCTATATCTGATATACTTTGTTGGTTACTAATATGATATAGTATATCAAAGTAATATGTGTAAGTAACAAGAATGGCTCATTGGTCTAGTGGTAGCAATCGCGAGTCAAGACTGCTGAGCAATAGGTCCTGGGTTTGAATCCCAGTTCGGGCAAAGAGCTACCGGGATTGTCCGTCAGGATTTTTTAATAGCTGCCACGGAGTCTGGATTTATGCTCGGTTGACGGCTATAGGATCGCACCCTATTACATAGGTCTTTATCATGGGTGTGTAATATATGGCACAATAACAAATATAATAATATATATTTCTTGAAATAACGTTCACATCATGTATAATTTTCATGTGCTATAAAAACAAATAACCTAATTTCATGTAATCTAAATGTAACACATAAACTTCTTTGCTCTATAATAACATTTAGTGTAACGTTCGTTTCGAATGATTTTTAATTTGTATAATGCTCTTTTTATGTAACTTTCAGTTGAACTAACTTTCATTTGACCTAATTTTTATATTTGCTCATTTTCAGCCAAATTCTGTAATGAAGATCTAAGTACCTAAATATCTGAAAATTGATCAGATCCCTGACACCCCCCCTGATCTCCAGACACGAAAGTAGCAGGCGTTTGTAGTCTGTTTTTGCAAAAAAGGAAAAAAATAGTATATTTTATAACGAGGGACTCCCGAGCTTGCGAGGGAGGTAATGAAAGCGAGGGTATATTATATTGGCGTTTAGCCTCGAGGTGCAAACTGTACTTTTCACTTTGAGTGCGAGAAAAATAGTCATTTAAAAGCGAACAAATTTACATTCGACAAAAATTCTGAACTGAGCGGTCAGTTTTTTCTTCTATCAGGTCAGTCACAGATTAACAATTTAAAACACAACACAAACTCTCAACATTTTCGCAATGAAGATGATCCACACTCTACAGATAATTAGTATTTACCTACATTACTGCAGCGGCTAGCAACAGAGGCATTGCACATACTTTTCAAAATCAATGATGCACACAAACAACCATAAATTTTTCTCGCGTTGAAGAGTTCATTTGTTTTTTTTTTCAATAAACCGCTTTCTATTTGCAAGCCAATTCGAAATTTAAATAAAGCCTTTGATGAGGCTCTTTTGTGACCATGTTTCAGGGTAAAAGATCGTTCTATTTTTAAATTACTTTTTACTTCCTAGGGAATAAACGGTCACTTTAATCCCGCTTCGTAGGGCTTTAATGGCGTACTTTTAGAGCATGAGAAGTGAAAAAGTACATAATTCGTTTCAAAATTATGTTAAACGTTACTATAGATTTTAAATAATATTCTAACTAAATATTATACTAACTGAATATTAGTTGAAATGTGCATTATAGAAAATGTTAATTAAACCATATAAAATAAGGTAAACTGAAATTATATTAATAATTCATTAGGTATATAATTTTAACGCTACACTAAAAAAGGTACATGAAATGAAATTGGGTCATGTGATCGTTATAACTTTTGTTATTATATCAAATGGTACACACTCCTCAATCATAGCTAGTGAAATGTGAGGTTATTATTAGATACACCTCTAACTACCCCTTCAGAGATTACAGGCGCAATGTTATGATGTTATGTTACAGGATTGTATTAAGACCATCAAGTTTTTACAACGAGTTCCGTTTTCCTCAAACATAGTAAGTTTCCCCACATTCACTGTTCAAACAATGTAACAAAAAAGGTTCGCTCTCACTAAAAAGCCACGTTCAAGTTCCCCGCCATATAATGTTCTGATCAAAGCCAAGGTTTACCTGAACGTAGCCTTCCCTAACGAGTGAACTGGTGCGAAAATGTTTGTAGTTGCCAAACAAATATCTTAGACGAGGAGGTGCGTTCGCTCCCTGAGTCCCTGTGTACCAACAACAAACAATTGGAAAATGGCCGATATATCAGATGGAGTTACACCAAATATATACGCAGAGCAACGGTTGTTTTATGTAGGAAATAAAACCAGAATAAACGACATAGATGGAGATGCTGTGCTCCGTACGGCTGTAATCGAGAGAATATCAGGCTGCAGAACATAAACATGAAAGATAAACGTAATACATACTTGTTTATCGAAGAGGGGAATCCTGAAAAAGTAAACAGTGAATGAAATGAGGTTCGAATACCTATAGGCTGAACAAGATAACAGAAAGACAATGTGAAACTTTAGGGAGTGGAAATACACATGAAAATGAAGAATTCTTATTCTTGTTACTAAGAATTCGAGCAACAACAATTCTATCAGACATCAATGACAATTCAAACAACAAATATCGATAATATTTCAAGAACATTGATATCATGAAGGAAGTTAAGTTGTCATTTTCAACATTCAACTTCGTAGGACGGTTTCGTTTCATAGTTCAGATACTTAATGTGTATTGAAGTATCAATATCAGGTTTATTTCATTTATCGGTTTGGTAACCTACTTATTTGTTTATCTTATTGTTTCCACTTTCAATGATATCTGCCGCAATACGAAAACGTGATGTAACTTGAATTCGAATATTTTTGAATTGAAAATCGAATCATTCGAATCTTTGGCATTTTGTTTTTTTTTTTCGACTATATAAAGTCTTAAAACTTAGAAAATATTACGTTCGCAACGTATTTTTTGACGTGACAACGTCTTATAAATTGGTTTGCCGGGTGACACTTCAAGAAACTGCGTTACGCTCCGCTCACGTTATGCGCTCACAATGAGAGCGAGTGAGAGGCACGCGTCCCTTCCACTCGGGCATGGTTAGCCCGCCTAAGAGCGAGAGAGACAGACATAAAAAGTGAAAGGCACGCGTCCCTTCCACTCGAGCACAGTTAGCCCGCCTAAGAGCGAAAGAGACAGAGCGAGAGAGAGAGAGTGAGAGAGATAGGCATACACACCGGTTCATTTCATCCTTCTTCCTACTATACGAATGAATATTCACATTAAAATTATTTTACCACTCAAAGTCGTTGTCACGTAAAACTTTCGCCCGTATACCGACTTTACAGGCAACCAATTTTTTTTAAATTTCGAAATCGTTCTAATTCACGTTATGTTTGCTCCTAGAGTTCATGTTAGTACAAATTAAACTTCAGTGTATATAGCCAGCATCGGAACTTTCCACTTTTTACTGAGAGGGACACATTGGAAAAATCCTTGTTTTAAAACTTTTATCAGATCAAAGGCTCTGCGGCGTATTTGGCCATTGCTTATAGATTGTAATCCTCTTAACTGTTAAGTTGTGACCACTTTGATGAACTTTGTCAAGTACTTTGAATGCATTAAAAGGATTTTTGCATATCAATTCGTAATTCATTTCCCAATTTCCCTTTAAAGTTTGTTTTAAATACGTCATCAGCTTTATACATTAAATAAATCAATTGTAAATGGCCAAGGCATTAATTTTAGAATCTTTTAACTATCAACCGAATTGCTTGTCGACGAAATGACTAGTGTTACGGCCTCATTAGCTTTTATGGTGTCTGAAATAGCTTACAACTTCCTAACTTCAGTTAATGTGACATTACCATTAATGTTGCCAGTAACAAAATTATTACAAAAGTTAAACCCATCAAAAGTGTGCTAAGTAAAAAACTTGACGATAAATTCTTTAGGTATAATGTAATTCACACCGACAAAGTTCTTAAGAATAAGTAGTGTTTGTATATTATCATGCACATTGCGCGAAAACGGCTGATACTTTTTTAATAACGTTCTTAAGGGAGGGCCGGGAGAATATTAATTTTCGTTGCCTGAGAAGTTGGGAAAGTTCTTCCTTATCTTAGATGTTTATTAGCTTTTCTTGTGTGCTCGCGGCTGATGAAGTTATTACGTCAACTATTTGGGCTTCTTGTAATTTGCTGTTTGTTGGGCTCGAGTTGGATGCTTGATATATTTTCTTGTTGTTTGTTTTGTCATTATGAACATTTGTTGGAAGATTTTCTGCGGCGTAATGTGAACATGGAAAATTTACTGATTGGATGAGATGATTAGGTTAGTTTAGCAAAACTTAAAATATTAATACAAAAAAAAGAAAAGCATCATATTGGTTAAAAAAAATTGGCGTGACTGACATTGCCACGTTGGATGGCTGATTATTTGATTAAAATGTGCCAGCCCCCTGGTCACGAAAAGAGTCGACCAACCGTTTGACGATGTCCTGCAAGACTAGGTCCAGCTGTGCACTCGGACCCTATACAACCCCATGGGCTCGGACCAAACGGCTCAAAGACATGGTTGATTTCAGACAATTAATCCAAGATTCGTCATGATGTGCTTAACCAAATCAACTCACCAAAAGCAATTATTTTTCTTCAGCAAAACAGTAAGACAGTAATTTTGAAATATCACCACTTTCGGCCCTTGAAAGCGTAATGAGATTCAGAGCTAAATAATGAATGGAGAATTCTGCTGCGACGGTGGCGCCGCCAATCAAGTTGCAGGGGAAGTACTGGAACGACCCAGTTACCGTCTTGATGCAGTTCATGAATTAACTACTATTGTGGGAACTTTAGAGTGAAAAGGTCCTGTTGGAATACGTGCAGAACTCGCATTGAGAAACCAGACACTAGACGAATTAATTCAAATGTCTACAAGTACTAGTTATGAAGAAAATGATTTATTTTGTACACCGCCCGATATAAGACCTCGGCTCTGAGTCCTCGGCTCTCTTAAAACCCTCGCCTAACGGTCAGGTCGCGCCTCAGCGGTAACCACCAACATTACATTTGAGTGAAAGTTTTATTTATTAAAAACTTATAAGTTGAAATTATCTATGTAGATACGAAGTTGCATGAAATGAGCAAGCAATAGGTACATACATTTATTTGTACTATATTGAACACGACCTTTTTCGTATCGAAACTTTTTTAAGAACAAAGCAATTAAACCAATAAAATAAAAAAAAAACCCTATAACTCACTTGTGAATAATAGCAATGAAAAAGTCACAGTTTGATTACAGGTGTCATTATGTGCCTAATTGCGGTAAAATTAGAGCCACTTTATGAGTGTGTTGAAAAAAATCTTAATATAAAACTTGTGTTTTAAAAACTAGTCAAAAAGTTGGAACTAGTAGTTTCCTAGGTATGACAAAAAAACCCAAAAAAATCGCAATGACGGGTAGAACAAGTGCATTTCGGCTTCGTTAAGTGGTTTCTTTACACCCTTTGAGCCTAAAGTTACGACCGAAACCACTGGTGAAACAGCGCGGCTAGATTAGAGCGGAGCCACAGGAGCGCCGTCGGTACGTTGCGTCGTCGCATCCAAATTTCAACACACTGAGTGTCACAGAACCAACACAACGCAACGACGACGCTACCACGTCGAAAATTAAAAAAAAAACTTAAATTTTCTTGAAAATACTGCACTACGTCCGTCCCGCTTCGTCTCCCTTGCCCCTTGTCCGATGCGCGCGCTTTCTGTCGTGGCACGACCGACGTTTCAACGCACCGCGTGGCATAACAACTACGGATACTACGGATTAATATCAGCAAGAGCCGATACAACGCATTGGGAACGCCCGCCCGTGTGGCATCACTCTTAGGGCCAGTTTCACCGGTTCCGGATAAAGTGTCGGTTAGTTATCTGATAGTTAATACTATCTACCACTTAAAGGCTGGTTATAACTAATACTTTATCTACCAGATAGCGCTATCCGACACCTGTGAAACCAAAAGTGTTAGCTTATCTGGCAGATAAGTTCCTAATAGGCTAACCGACACTTTATCCGCAACCGGTGAAACTGGCCCTAAGTTTAACAAAAAACTAGTCAATCCTTTACATTTATGACTTTTAGATCATCCGTTTCTCTGATCGAATGGGACTTTGTTTAGGCCGAATTTGAATTTCAGGGTAGGTGAAATGTTGTTAGGATTTTAGATGAAAAATTCTGCTCAATGCTCGATAAAATATAAAAGGCTGTATGAGCTGTATCTCTATTGTCTTTGTAACTATAGTCTCCATAAACGTTGATGTATGAAAAAATTGCCTATCAACCGCAGATGGGTTTTCTAGCGGCAAATTATATTACTGCTCTAGCGGAGCAACTTTGTTTTTGTGTAAAAACTATCAAATCTTCTGTAAGATTGTAGGTCTGAATAAATCGAAACTTTGTTGTTAGAACTTTAGTAAAAAAGTAATCATAGGTATCCTATCCCTAATAATATTATAAATGTGAATGTAAGTTTGTTTATCACGCTTTCACGCGAAAACTACTCAACCGATCATCATGAAACTTTTTTGGAGGTATTGGAAGTAACATAGGATACTTTTTATTTAAAAAAAAACACGAACTAACCCTCACTCGCAGACGCAGTTGCCCACGCAACTGCGTCTGCGAGTGAGGGTTAGTTCGTGTTTTTTTTCAGCTAGTAATAAATAAAGCAGAGTAATAATTCACTGTGTGGGTTTGAGTTTTTCATTAGTAATAGCCTTTTTTTTCGAATGGGAAATCATCAAATATCTTCTCCCACTCTGGGTGGAGCGGGAGGGAGTGTCAGACTTCTACTGACTAAACCCATCCATGTTCCTTCCTCGCCCTTTATGTTCCGGGGCCGCGGTATCTCTTTCGAACAGGCCCGCAACCCCGGCAGGATTAGTAATAGCCTGGAGTTTAGATTCATGGTGTGTCGATGTCATTAGGTTTGCCCCCTATTGCATGGGACTGACATAACTGGTGAAATGTGGGTGTTCTGTCACACCCTTCGAGGATTTCAGGCATTATATTTTATGTTATGTGAAATAATTCAAAACTCACCTAACTACGTCATTGGTTTCAGGTTACGAGCCTTCTTTAATTTCAACTAAAAGGGTTAAAATGATAACGAAAATGTATTACAATATTATAAAGTATTTATGATATTAGTAAAATGAAAAAAAAAAATTGATACCAAATCTTTCGCCTAAACATTTATCGGGAGAACGATTATAACTAAATAAATAAATAAGTTCTGTAACATTCGCTTTATTACTCGTATATTGTAGAAGAGAAACCGAACTATTTTTCTTTAACAAATAATTGTTATTTCAAGCAACGAACGAAAATCATAATATTTCAAAGAGGAAACTTCGAAAATACGCGTTATTTTTTTGTAATACCAACATTGCCAACGCTCATGGTCGTCTCATCTATACTAATATTATAAAGCAGAAGAGTTTGTTTGTTTGGTTGAACGCGCTAATCTCAGGAACTACTGGTTCAAATCGAAAAATTATGTTTGTGTTGGATAGTCCATTTATCGAGGAAGACTTTAGGCTATATAACATCACGCTACGACTATTAGGAGCGGAGCAAGAATGAAAAATGTTGCGAAAACGGGGATTTTTTTCCTTTCGTTTTTCTCTCTTATGTGACGCAGACGAAGTTGCGCGGGTCAGCTAGTTAACTCATATTTGCACAATGGTTTCGTCATTATCATCAATACTAACATTTTCCCTTCAATTTCCCCATCCTTCATTAAAGCCAAGCCAACACAAGGACACGAAGGTTGTATATCAAATCAAATGAATCCCCACAAAGAAAGAGCTTTCCTTTCACATTATTTTGATAATAAAGGAAGATAAAAGAGGTAATAGTGGTCGAGGCACCCTTAAACAAACAGAATTAATCATGAGATTAGCATCGAACAAGATTCAGGTAATTGAACGGAAATGCCAGGCTGGGCCAAGGGTCACTGAGGTTCCGGATCGTCTTGTGGCTTCACGGTGTATTATTCATTGTGGGGCTGTGAAGGTAGCGAGGTTGAGAATTCATTATTTGTTTTAAAAAAAGGATAGTTATACTAATGGGAAAACCACAAACTGCGACGGCAAAGCCATTACTTTGACAGATCGCACCAAAACGATTGTTATTGATATGATTGTTTCTATGAAAACACAACATGCGGCAAAAACGGAAGTATTTTTAACTTCCAACGCGAAAAAGACGGCGTTTTATAACTTTGGCGTGTCTTTGTGACTGTTGTGACAATGAACGAAAGAACCGATTTTGATTTTGTTTTTTTTTTTATTGAAAAGTGAATTAGTCAGGGGTGTTCTTGGGTATGTTTGTTAAAAATCAGTCCAAGATGGCCACCGCCACAAAATGGCGGATTACATATTTATTCAATAACTCCCTCAATATGGGTATCAAATGAAATGGCTTGACTAGAAGAATACTGTACACTATGAGAAATAAAAAATCCAAGATGGCCGCTACCATAAATGGCGACTTAACGAATTATTTTCTATTCAACTTTTAGTACATTGTGTCGAGGATTTTTTAAAATTTTAATTTAATTTTACTTGATTATTATGTAGATTTAAGATTTTGTAGCTAAGGGTCAGCAAAACACGTTTTTTTCTTCAATAGGCTGGTTAACTGAAAAATTCTAATTAGTCCGTCACTTAGATTATTAAAATATATTTGACCCGTATTTTTTCTTTTGTCACATAAACCAAAATTGACGAAGAGACGACGCTTTTAAAATTCTCAATACGTCACGCCGTGCTATAATTTTTAGTGCGTTGTGACGTCACGAGCCCCCACTCCCGAGTTTTGATGCGTTCTAACTTCGTCAGTATTCATTGATTTACAAAAACAAAAAATACGTGTCCATTATTTTCCAATACTCTAACTGACGGACTAAATAGATTTGCAATTTATTGATGGTGGAAACTAGCCTATTCTTCTCTACCAACGGTCGTAACATCATATCATTTCTCATACAAACCATCAATCGTTTCCCTTGTCTTCTTACCACTAAAATACAAAGATCGGGAGGTATCTACGTAAGTAATTAAGTGCTAAAGTTAGTTTTGAAACATTACAGTTGTTTGTAAACTTGAACTAGATAGGCAACAAAAGCTCCAGTTGTTAAAACCAATCGCCGATTTATTCCGGAGAAATAGAATATTACGATAAATTACATTTTATACTAAAACAAGGTTTCAATTTCAAAACACTTCTGTCTCTATCATAAATTCTTAACAAAAGTAATTTCTACAATTAATTTTAATTGGTAAATACAGCGTGTATAAACGAAATTAACTTCAAAGTTAAGACAAGCATTGAAGCTTTGTTAGTTCCAATTGAAAACTATTATTTACATAAAAGAAAGGAACATAAAGGATCTTTGATATTAACCGTTAACAACTTGTACAAAGGATCGCGAAAGTTATTAAAAGAGAATAACCTTGAGTATGCATCGTTATTAAGTTAAGAAATATTAAAGTTGAATAACTTAAAAAGTCTTGCTCTTGAGTAGCTAAGTCTAGCTCTTTGATAACAAATGGTAAGTGAATTGGAATAAGAAGATTTTACAGATCTTGGTTTCTGTTACTGAGTAAAATTTGTTAAATTCTGTATTGTCTGTAGGTTTAAAGCTTGCCAACATTTATTGTAAAATTTCTAGTTAAAATATGCCAGTCTATGCGAACCGTGAACCTTTTTCGACATTTTATAAGTGCCCATCTATCTATGTGAAATGTTTCGTGTTTTTTTTTTTTGCTCATCACAAACTCATATTCACTTTTTTTTCCATCATTCGGTGCTGGATTAAAATGCGTTTCAAGACATTTTTATTCACGCACTTAATGAAAAAAGAAACGTTTTAATGAACACACATTTTTAAGCTTTTAATGAACGCCTAAAACCATCCAATTCACATTCACACATTCAAAAACAATATTGGATTGTGTGTGAAACGGTTCTGTGGGTAACACCACATTTAAGTAAAGGTACATTAGCATTCTTGCGAAAGACCCACGAACTTGGGTGTGTATGTAGTGTTTGTAATTTCAGCGGTTTGCCATTAAACCCCGCTGATATTGTTGATTAAATCGTAGACGTAGACGAAAATTAGTTTTAGGCGTTGATTGCTGAGTGAGCCTCGGTTATAGGAGAGTAAAATTGAGAAAGTTAGGTAAAATTTTGCTCCCATAATTGCGACCAAATCGATTAACCATTCACATCCATACACTTTTATCCATGAGGGTAGTACAGAATCTACAGAAAGTCTTCTGCTTCGATCCCTAAATAGATACTTTTTTTTTGCGCCTCGTCTATGTTTCTCCATTTGGTGATAACATCGGTGTATGTCCATTTGATCTTAGAATACATAAACACAGTGAGCAGGCATTTACTCAAGACGGTGTGAAACAGTTTAATAATAATAGATGACGAAAGTGTAACAATTCTATATCTTCACTGTGTTTTGACAGCCCATTTATTGGCTGTCTCAGTATTGACGTATATCAATTAAAAATGTATACCAGAAAGAAAGTACAGGCCACTTTTATCAACACCAAATATTTTTGCTGCCTTCAAAACCGATAATCTTTTTAATATTTGATGACCGCTCGTTTCGTGGCTCCGCCGTCTACGTGATCTACGGAATCGTACTGGTCAAACAGTACCCTTTTTATTCTTAATAATTTTGTATACTTAGGTTACCAGCTTCTTAAATTATATACCCACGGAATGGTTATATTATTTGCAAAATTACCGTTATTATGTTACCAGCAAATTGTATCATTTGAGAACACGTTTAGCAATGTGGAATTGGTGTGGACCAATCCCGTATGGCATTCATATTATTTATTTTTATTTTATTTTAGTTTATTGGGACATTAAACAGTTACACATTACAATGAAAGTATGACAGATTAAGCTTAAAACTAAATAAACGTGTAACCCACACTATATCCACGAAATAATAACAATAAAATAGTTAAATGCGTGCATTAATATTCTAAAAATTAAGAGAGACTCAGTAATTTTGGGATAAAAGGTATCAGATGGCTACTTTAAAGATTCAATAGCCATCTTTTTGAACTTAACGTGTGTAAGCGCAAAAATATCAATCAATATATATTTAGTTAAATATAGGTAATCCGTGCCTCAGAAAGCACGAAGCCGTTGGTCCAGTGTCCAGAAAGTTGGACTACCAGTCTTACCAAGGTGTATCTTTAAGTTAGTACTGGATAATACGATAGCCGTAGTTAAGACTGGTTGTCAGTTTTTCGGGCCACTGACTACCTGTAACGACTGTCAAAGATCTACAAATGACAGCCGGGCCAACAGTTTAAGGCGATTAGACGAGCTAAATTAACAACTCTATTTGTGGTGTAAATGATGTTGGAATAAAGTTCTAATCAGTTTGCACTACAAAGTGGTTGTTACGTCAGTCATTGCGCGCCAAATAGCGCGAAGTGAGTGGTTTCGATCGATTAACAAAAAACTATTGACTGGATTAAAAAACTAAAACACTACCATGCTAAAATATTGCTTGTAGAACTATTTGCCAAAAAATCAGAATGATCGCATGCATATTAGTATGTTTTTTTTTTTAAAGATATTCTTAGAGATAAATTCGTGATTTTTTTTATCGAGTCAAATTAATTGTATTATGTTTTCAAAACACCATCATGCTAGCATATATCCTGAAGAATATCATATATTTTTCTAGTCTTGTTTAAAACAGTGAATCATATACTTTTAGTAATTATAAAACTCGCGTTTCTCATGTAATCGCCTTAACGCGCTATCCGAAGCACAAAGGAAACTCGGTATGTAGTAGGTGGTTATTCATCCACAGATCAACCTTAGTAAGCACGGCTTGGATCGTCCCGAGCGGCAGTTATTATTTCGCCATGAGCTCCTCCAAAAATGCCATGTCACTATTACTGACAAAAAGTGAAGCCATTAAAACCCAAAGGGCAACACATCCTCAAAGTTGATGTCATCGCATCTTTCGACCGCAACAAGAAACAAATTATTCATCTTAATTTGTTTGTTCTCTCGAACAGTTCCGTCTCAACAGTATTTGCTAATCATTATTAAGACAGTTCGTTAATTTATTTTCAAACATCCGCATCTTTTATCCCGGTTTCCAAGTTCGATTACTTTGAAACACAATTTGGGATGCTGCCGAGTACTTTATCTTCTTAACATTGTGATAAGGAGATCTGTTGTGCAAATTATTCAGATATTTATCTGAGTAAGGCTGCGTACATAGTAGAGCGAAAGGAGAAACTTTTTGAAAGGGGAATTTTTGGGCATCATACCTGATGTTACCCAAAGGGTTGGGTCCAGATAGCCAAAGATAGAGAGAGATAAATGGAAAGAGAGAGAGGACGCCTTTGCCCTGCAGTCAAGTGGGACACTTTAGGCTCATAAAAAGGTATGCATAACAAGTTCCTGCGCTATCAATTTTGCTCTAGAACAGGATTCTCTATAATATAGTATGTTTATTCATTACGACAGTGGAAAGTTTTTCTGATTTTATTAGTTAAAATAAATAACTTTGTTGTTTAAAATGTGAGTTTTTTATGCATAAGCGGATGATTAATCTGACGGAAATCAGAGATGGTGGCATTATGTGTATTTGTCACTATGAGTTCCTGACAATTTGCGTGTCTGACATTTTGCGTTATTGATATAGGGCGTATAAATCACTAATAAGAGGAACTGCTTAAAGAATGAGGCCTTTAAACAAAAGGATTCTATAAAAATCTCTGGACATAGTTTACAGTATAGCGGAGCAAAGATTAGTTCAAAATTAAAGGGTGTAAAAAACCCTTAACGAAAACCGAAATGTACTTGCTCTCTATTCTTTTTGTTCTGGACCAAATCAAGTCAAGTCATAACTTTAGTGAGACTAAAGTCGTAGTACGTCCGTGATTCCTTCATATATCAGCATATTTTTAAGCTATTGCATAGCTTCTATCGCAGGCCTTGAGCGTGGAGACCGAATCCAGAAATTCCGTAACAAAACTTACACCCCCCGTAAAAAACAAATGCAATAGCTTTACCGCGGCAGTCCCCGAGTGCCACACGTCTTTTTTAAAGTACGTTACATTTAGTCTTACCTTAAAACCTTGTTAACAATGTTCACCCCAAAAAGAAGTCCTTCATATATTTTAAGCGCTGAGTTAAATAATTTGTCTTCTCACTTAATTATCTTCAAACACCTTCAACAAATAAACAAGCTTCTCTGCTCCACACTACTTCCTTGCTCATCTCTAGTTTATTCGCTCCGTTTCTCTAAGTCACAGATCGAAGCCGCAGATAAACCGAGATGCTGGCCTGCGTTGGTGAAGTTTGTCTAATCAAAGTTTTTGTTGGACAAGGTGTAATACCGACACAAATTGCAAATGTCTGATCGATTGATACGTTTGTTTGATGTTGAAGGCATGATTTATGCCGTTTTTTCGTACTGAAAATACCTCAAACTAATACAATTATATTATTTAAACAACCTGGATAAAAGGCATAAAATGCACTTAATGTTAATTTATTAAACTAGCAGACCCGCGCAACTTCGTCTGCGTCACAAAAGCGGGAAAAATTAAAGGAAAAAATGTCCCCGTTTTTGCAACATTTTTCATTCCTGCTCCGCTCCTTATAGTCGTAGCGTGATGTTTTATAGCCTATAGCCTTCCTCAATCAATGGACTATCCAACACAAAAAGATTTTTTACAATTTGAACCAGTAGTTCCTGAGATTAGCGCGTTCAACCAAACAAACAAACAAACAAACATACTCTTCTGCTTTATAATATTATAAGTATAGATATTTAATATTAGTTATTTAGCTGTAGTAACTTTATTTTAGTAGATGTTAAGCTACTAAAATAACTACCTAACTCTACTAACTACTAACCTAAAAAAACTTCAAACCTACGTTAATTAATGTGTAAACATAATTTTTGTACGCCTTGTAAGGCAGCACATAGTGAGGACTTTACTTATTTTTATAACATCATGTACCCACTTTTATCTATGTGTCACAAATAAACTTATTTGAATTTGAATTTGAAAAGAAGAAAATAAACCTTGGAGTAAATAGAACGAAATAGAATAGTTTTCATAAAAGCTCGGCGCGTATAGTTTTTTTTTTTATGAAAACTATTCTATTTCGTTTATAACTATAATGATCATCGAAACAAAGTAAAAAAAAAATCCTTATACAGAAAATAACAACGACATCGCACTTCGTGACAGTTGTCTTAAAACTCTACTAGTAAGAACAACGGGACAAAAGTCAGTCTTAATTTTAATTGCTACCAGGTCTAGACTAACAATTTAGTCCCAACTATTAATAGGAAAACTGTCTTAAAACGAACGACTGTTATCGACAAGAACTAATTGTTCTAGAATCATCTGTTTTAGGGCACAAAATTCATAGTATTTTAGAGTACTTATGGCCTGTGTTTTTATCAGACTAGGCTTGTACCTTATGTCATCATCTGCCTAGCCATTTCCCAACTATTTTGGGGGTATAGACGCAGCTGAATACCAGTATTTTACACAGAACGACTGGCTATCTGACCTTCACAATCCAGTTATTACTCCCTCCTGTTGTGGAGGTCAGATAGGCAGTCGCTCCATGTAAAATACTCAGCTGCATCCGGTTAGACTAGAAGTTGTCATCAACATAGTTGGGAAAAGGCTAGGGAGATGACAACATTACATGGATTGTTCAGATTTAATAAAAGACTAGCCGACCCATGCAACTTCGTCTGCGTCACATAAGAGAAAAAAAACGAAAGGAAAAAAACATCCTCGTTTTTGCAACATTTTTCATTCCTGCTCCGCTCGTAATGGTCGTAGCGTGATGTTATATAGCCTAAAGCCTTCCTCGATAAATGGACTATCCAACACAAACGAATTTTTCAATTCGAGCCGGTAGTTCCTGAGATTAGCGCATTCAACCAAACAAACAAACAAACTCTTCTGCTTTATAATATTAGTATAGATTGGTCAAACTAATACGGACATATTCCGGACTCGGACATTGACAGATGGTTTAGTAAGTATTTGTTTTGTTGTGTTTTTGTTAGAGGTTTCCTTTCCGAAGCCGCATTTGCAATTTGTCCGTATGACAAATATTAATTCTACGATCGTGACCTTTTCAATCAGCATTTTTTCGTTTCATAGAAAGAGGTCCAACCTCGAAACCGGTCATATTCAAATTCAATATGTATGCCAATTCTAAAATGATTAATGCCACAACTCAAAAACGTAGGTATATAAATTAATGCTGCGCCCAAATCGGTTTCCATTAACCTTTGGCGCTTTTGTTCATCCGTTTTATATTTACATTGAATATTTTAGTATCAAATATAGATTTAGTAAACACCAGTAGTCCAGCTGTGTTTGTCAGTACAGATGTGTGTGGTAGATATATTATTATACAAAAGTAAAACTCGATTGTCTAAATATTAACTTTTGTTCAAACAATGTTCGTATTTTGAATTAGGGTAGAAGGAAGAATTCATGGAACTGTGGATCAATGTTCGAGTTGAATTTTGCTTGTGTACAATTAAATCAACTTTCGATGCTTATTTTTTTATAGTTTATAAAAGTTGTTCCATACATTTTAGCAGTGTAGGACTGTAGGTATTAGAATTTTGTACGAAGCAGCATTTTTTTTCAAATTAGGTACAGTTGTAACATTTCTATGCGATTCGATATGATGGTATATAAAATAAGTAAATTTACGCAAAAATTATTGCTAGGAAACGATTTTTTTAAACTGAGGTGAAAAGTTATGTTTCGTGGTAGAACTCAACGTAACGCATGTGTTGATATCCATCAGCACAATGCTGCAATGTTTTGAGTGCGTTACATTGCGTTACAGTGCATTTAATCCATCCGGATTTAATAGTACGGGGGTCGTGGAGGTGTTTAAAGTAAACATCTTACAATAAAAAAGTGTACTTATTTCAAAAAATACTTGTCGAAAAGTTAGAATTTTGACAGGTATGGTGTAAAACAAAAAAATTATCGCAAAGCCTCGTTAACTGGTTTTTTACATCCTCTGTATACACGGTTAATTTTAAAAAACAAAAATAAAAAAAGCACGAAAATCAAATTTGATAAGTTTTTTTTTTAATCGTTTTGAATGCGATGATCGAGTTTATGGATTTCTATTCCAGAATGACCTAAAAATAATGTGTATGAATTCATAATTTAAGTATATTTGACATAGCTGACCCACGCAACTTCGTCTGCGTCACATAAGAGAGAAAAACGAAAGGAAATAAAACCCCGTTTGCAATATGTTTCATTCCTGCTCCGCTCCTAATGGTCGTAGCGTGATGTTATATAGCCTAAAGCCTTCCTCGATAAATGGACTATCTAGCACAAAAATAATTTTTCTATTTGAACCAGAAGTCCCTGAGATTATCGTGTTCAACCAAACAAACAAACAAACAAACTCTCTCACTTCTGCTTTATAATATTAGTATAGATTTTTAGCTGCCATTGCTTTAGTTTCCAACACAGAGAACATAAAATCACCTGTAACTTTGACTTTATACTAAGTAGGTACGTATAGGCTTGATTACTTTGCTCGTAGTACGGTGGTTTGAGTTAGACCATATTTGGCTATATGTAATTGGGTTCTAGCAATAATGACACTGTGGGCTCACATAGGTTTATCTGGGACTTAAGTAAACATAAGTCATAACTGGCAATGTGTGGGTTTAGGTACTACTGATGCCTTTACCGTCTTATTATGTTTCATACAGTGAACTAGAGGTCTATAATGGCCGCTTTAACAGAATCAAATCATCAAGTAGAAAAATAATATGAACTACGTATGTTCACATAATGACTGCTGAATTACAATTTATAATATTTACTCCGTCTGTGACTATTTTAAGAATTTAACTTAATTCATACCTACAAGTTGTAAACGGACTTTTCACAAAACCTCCAAACAATCATTCTGTATATTAAACTAAGTAACTTACGCAAAAATTTTCGCGGGAAACGATTTTTTTTGCGGGGTGAAAACACTTGTACTAATGGATGGATTGAATACAAATACTAACTCTATGATTGAATAGGGGAACAAAACAAAAAAATCTAATTAGTCCGTTCAGGTAGATTGCCCTTTCAAAAATATTAGAATCGTATTTTTTCATTTGATACTTAAATAAAATGACGAAGATACGACGCTTGTTAAATACGTCACGCCTAGGTATAATTTCTAGCTAGTTCTGACATCACGAGCCCCCCGCTCCCGAGTTTTGATTCGTTTTATATTTGTCAATATTCATTGATTTACAAAAACAAAAAATACGTGTCCATTATTTTCAAATAATCAAACTGACGGACTAAATAGATTTGTATTTTTTTTAACCTGTCGTCATGCCTATAGCATGGGGTTCGTGGAGATGTTTATATTAAACATTTTAAAAACATGTAAGTTAAAAAAAAACTGTTTTACTTAATAAGTTGGAGTTTTGACCCCCAATAGCTCGGTTTCCCGTTAGAAAAAAATAATATCACAATGACGACGAGATCACGAGAAGAACAAATGCTCATTCATTATCATCATCATCATCTATAATGTTCCCACTGCTGGGACACGGCCTCCTCTCAATGAGAAGGAATGGGCTATAATCTACCACGCGGGCCCAGTGCGGATTGGTAGATGTCACATGTCTTCGAATTTTTGGTTCTAGGACACGCCGGTTTCCTCACGATGTTATCCTTCACCGTTTTGAGAGCAGCGGTGATGAAATAAATTACACAAAGTAATGCGCCTGTCTGATTTCAAACCCACGACTTACTGTTCGTAATTCGGGGCCGCCACCATTGGGCCACCGCTGCTCTCTAAATGCTCATTCAGCATTCAGCATTGTTAAGATTCTATTTACACCCTTTATTATGATTCTGGTAAAGCGATCGTTTTAGGCCCCCAGAACATGTTTGATATGTAATTAGGATAGTTAGGAGAATTCCTGGAATGGTGGATCAATGCCGGAGTTTATCCTCATCAAAGTATAAAGGTTAGAATTTCTGTGAAACTGTAACCGCTTCGCCACAGCCCCGAGTCATAGTCCATTCAAGGTTTTATTACAACCGAACAATAAATTACCTTATAGTAATGTGAGCAAAGAGCACTGTTATTTGACAAACCTGTCAAAGATAGCAACGGACCGAAAACCACACTCCTTCAGAAATTCAAGATTGAATGAAGCACTGTAAAATTGTCAAACACGTTATCTATACTTATAATAAATCTGTAGAGAGGTCAATTCTGTACATGAAATATATTTACAAAATAACTATCGGGGGGTGATTAGTGATCGATACTGATGCCAAAAATGCAATCAGTAAAATTTTTGTCTGTCTGTCTGTCTTTCTGTCTGTCTGTCTGTCTGTCTGTCTGTATGTTATTTATAGAAAAAAAAACTACTCGACGGATTTTAACGAAACTTGGTACAATTATTCTACATACTCCTGAGCAGGTAATAGTATACTTTTCATCACGCTACCATTAATAGGAGCAGAGCAGTGAAAGGAAATGTTGGGAAAACGGGAGAAGTTACTTGGTTTTTTTAGCTTCCGTCGCGTGTGCAGCCTTAATGGTTAAAGCTACATAGAAATCATGTATAACGGAAATATTCCACATAAAATTATATAAAAAATATCCCAAGACAGCATATGTCTATCTTTTATAGTTGACTCACAATAACACGTGTAACTCCCGATAGCTTAGCAGTTCGGAGATTTGTTATTATTATATTTGTTTACTCTTACGTTTATAATATTCTCACTCAACCCCAATTTTGAAACTTCACGCGGGCGAAGCCGCTGGTATTACAATATAACGTGTATTGTATGCACGTCATGACTGCGACGAATAAATGTTTTTCCTTTCTAGCGATATTGTAAACTCTCGAATTATTGTCAACTGAACATATGGAAGTAGCTCTGCCCCCATAATCGGGACTTGGGGCACCCTCCCGTTAGGTTAGTTAGGTTCCTTTAAACCCTGCACTCGGAAATAGGGGCCCCGCTAAGCGGGGCTCCGTTGACTACGCTTTTTAGGGGAATACAGTGTTTTAAGGTTAGGTTATATTAATCAATATTTCTCAGGAATGTTACAGTATCTTTCCATGAGAGTGGTACCACTGGGCAAGGGGGACCCGTCCTTCCCCCCACACCGCGTGAGTTGACTACCATCGCATGCATTTCACGAAAAGTAATGCGTTGTATTGTAAGCAGTGTGTTTGTTTGCCAGTAATTCGAGAGTTTACAATATCGCTAGAGAGATTACAATATAACGTGTTTGACAATTTTACGGTGACACATGCATACAATTGCTATAAGCTGCTATGGGATAATTGTATTATAGATTCAAAAATCGACCTATTTACATTACGTTTGCGCTCTTTCGCAAAGGATTGGCCTAAACTTGCACTACATCGCGAAATGGAAAAGGTAGTAAGGGAGGTCTATGTCCTGCAGAGGGACAATCATCTGCCCAGCCTTTTCCCAAATATATGGGGATCGGCCTCCATGAGCTTTACCGGGATGCAGCTGAATACCAGTATTTGACATGGAGCGGCTGCCTATCTGACCTCCACCACTCAGTTAGTATCGGGTAAGTAATACGATACCCCTTGGTGTAAGATAGGCTTATAATAATTACACCGTGCGTTCCTGGTGTGGCCTCTGAGGTCGTAAAAGGTACGTAAAAGTTGGAATTTTCGTGAATCTGCTAGTGAAAAGGTCGAGGCTATAGGCTGTCTAGATCATACAGGTACGCCTAAAGCAATATGATCTTTTAAACTACTAAAAGTCGTAAATATTATAAAATTTTAATTAAATAAGTTGTTGTTGCTGTAGAAAGTTTTATTAGTAGCTAACATAACCTTTTTGGTAGCAATTTCTTAGTTTTGCGAGGATTTTATTTCAGTTAAGACTTCTTTGGTTCCATTTAAAATAATTGCTGTATTAAAGTTTTGTTCTACTACGGTTTTGTTTATCTATATTGCAAGTGCGAGTGCTATCATGAGGGCTTGGTGCGTATATGTCACCGTAAAATTGTCAAACACGTTATATTACAATATAACGTGTTTCTCTCTAGCGATATTGTAAACTCTCGAATTATTGTCAACTGAACATACGGAAGTATCTCCGCCCCGATAATCGGGACTTGCGGCACCCCCCCCCCCCCCCGTTAGGTTAGTTAGGTTCCTAAGTAGTATATTCGTTTGACAATAATTCGAGAGTTTACAATATCGCTAGTGATATTACAATATAACGTGTTTGACAATTTTACGGTGACATATACACTTAGAACGCTGGCTACCCGCAACGATAAGCGCTGAACGTAGCCGACAAATTCCAAACTGCATACGCCGTCAGAGATTTTCGACATTTATCAGCGCTGGGTCGGCACAAAGTAAAAAGACTGGCTGCGCCGTTTACCTGCGCGTACCGGTGCTGATAAGCGCTGGCAGATCGGTGCCGGCACCCAGCGTTACGCGTGCGTATACTATTAGGGAAACCCCCACTTTGGGGATTACAGGTGTTATAAATATGTGGTTTATACTATTGTATATACAATAGTATTATATATATACGTAATAGGTATTTTCTTAAAATTAAGTGTGAGGACCATAACTGCCTTATGCTCGATGAGCTGTGGGCCAAAATAACCACGATGTGGAGCCATGAAACAGCCAGAAGGCGATGCGGTAGACCCCTCAGGAGATGGTGAGACGAGCTGGACAAAACCAACAAACAGTGGTTCACATTGGCCCTGGATCAAAGAATATGGAAGTCATGGGGAGAGCCTTTGCAGGCTTACAGTAAATGTGAGGTATCTTGCCTACATATACATACATATACTTAAACATTTTGGAGTTACATTAGCAACAGTCCAGTTAGAGAACAAAGTCGTTGCTCCACTAAGTCAAGCTTCACAAAAAAATCTGCGAGAGGTTTCCGTACTTTTTGTCACTGCCTTTAGTCGCTCCGAGTGGCTCATTTCATTTAACTGAACATTGTCCTTTTGCAGACAAAAAAATAGCGCCAAATGTACTCTGTCATACAGTAGTACCCTTTGGCCTTGTGTAGTACGGAGTTTCAATAGAGTACGAGGTCAGCTCACACTGGTTTTTTTTATCACTAACGTGAAGACTGCCGTATGTAAAACCTTGATGTCAAATAGAAAAGCGACTGCAATATATTAGAAGTCATATAAGTACGCGAATATCCTCTGTAACAGCCAAAGGAGGTCGGAAAACCCTTGAATAATAAATAGCAGGGCGCAAGGTAATGCCATCTCTCACTGGAAGCGCACATTGAATGTTAGTTATACGATCGATGGTGGAGTATTGAGAATTTGTGGTGCTGGTGACCTATTAGAAGAAGGTCTAAGTTTAATTGAATTGTTGTCTTGGCTTTTTTCGAATTGGGTTAGTGGTCCAACATCAACAAGCACTTGATGGTACAAAAAGGTTACCGCTATTCGCACGTTTGCAGTGTTTTAAGTGCAGGAAACAAATTTTAATGTAAGTTGTAATGGGTCTGCCACAACTCCCATCAATAGAAGATATAAAAAAAAATTGCCCGTCAGTTGTATTGTCAAAAAATATTTGACCTGTATTTGTTCTTTTGTTGCGTAAAGCAAAATTGTCGAAGATACGATGCTTTTAAAATACTCAATACGTCACGCCGTGGTATAATTTTAGTGCGTTCTGACGTCACGAGCCAACTCCCGAGTTTTGATGCGTTTTATCTTTGTCAATATTCACTGATTTACAAAAACAAAAAAACACTTGTCCATTATTTTCCAATACCCTTAACTGACGGACTAAAGATTCGAGATTTGCAATTTATTGATGGCGGAAATTAGCCTTTTGTTTTTTTCGAAAACAACGGACGCCCGCGCTTTTCATAACGCAGATGAATTGCAAATCACATCACGCGAGGCCTCGCCAGATAAGATAATACCTAAGTTTATATTTGGGGTTCAGAATGATGTGCGGAGTACGTGGTAAATGTTTTTTCGTCAGTCCACCCCAATAACCGTCATGGCTTAGTCCCGAACACAACAGTCGTCTACTTAGAAGATCCTCCCTTATCAACAGAGGACGAAGCACTGTCCACCCAGTTTCTCATGCCCCTTTAAAGACATCTGCAAGGCGACAAGAATCTCAAGTGCGTTGTCTTTGCGGAGACAGAGATGAAATGGCTCATTTGTCTATTATTTCAGCAGCACTAATACCCTTGAAAATGGAACACAGTAACGCCTTGTTCACGACCTCAGGAGATTCGAATTGCGTAAAGCGTTATGCGTGTATGTTTCTTGTGCCATTCACTTGAGTAGTCATTGTTAGTTCGTTAGTTCAAGATACTAGGACCGTCAGACCTTACTTTGTGATAAACAAAATTGTGTGGCATGGAATAGTGTTAGTACTATGTACAGTCAGCAAAACAGTTAGGTATGCAGGCTAGCAATCTTCTTACGACTATTGTAAATGTAAAAGTGTGTAAAGATCGATTTTTGTTGTTCTTTCACGTAGAAACTACTGAAAGGATTTGAATTAAATTGCATACAGATGGATTATAAGCCTTTTCCACTTTGAATAGTAGTAAGTTGATTGCTGGCCTGTATACCTAACTGTTTTGCTGACTGTACTTAATATGAACATTTGTAAACCTGCTAACTTGTGCTGAGGGTCAATATTTTTATATCTGGTGCAAAAGTTGCGTCAAAATACTTATTTTCTTTCTTAAAGCCTACGAATGGATTTCTATAGGTATTGTAGGGAATATTGTTAAAAAATAATGATATTCAATACTGCTAGACACTTCTCGTTGACGGAAATTTCTGCCAGACGCTTTGTGTAGCTCGGAAAAAAATCACGTCAGAGTCTATTTTTTCATATTTAATTTTCAGATAGTTATTTTAATACTCGGTCGCAATTAATCATTTTACATTTAAACAGTAACATTTTATGTCGTAGGGACTCGTCGCATGCTTCTTTCATTTCCTGTTTGCGCAGTCATTGTCGCAATCACACGTGTAGTTTGTGGCTAAGCAGTAAAGATACTTGGAAGCAGGTAATATCAGTTTCACTTCCACCGAGTGGACTGGCTAATATTTTACTAGGGCTTCAGCTAGTCTCATATACTCCATTATTATATTATTTAGGTACTGCCTATACGATAAAGGTGACATTTGCCTTACCGCCATATTACGTTCTGGCTGTCTAGATTCAGCTTAGTCGCGTTAATGAAGATGTACGATCAATTTTCTCGTTTATTTTAGTACAGTCGGCTTCTAAAAGATGTTAGGCACTATACTGAGACGTATAACTTTGTGGGTATTTAAGAATTGACTGGCAAATTATAATTATATGGACATAGATACTTTATTAGACGAATAGAAACGGACTGATAAAGTGTGAATTTAAACGCCTTTTATTTTGTATATTTGTACAACCCGGAACAACAGTATCTACTTCTATTAGAATCATTTAAATATAAAACAAAAATTCTCAACAATATTGGGGCAAAAAGTCACTAAATTTAATTGAAGCTACATATTGATAAACCTTTACGGAATCAATTTACAATATACGACAAGAGTTCACATAACTTTCTACAATAGTAGACAGTTATGTGAATTATTGTCGATGTTTACATCTTTTTGAGGCTGAATGTAACTACATTATATAATTATTACAATATTATAATTAATTAGAGAGGATAACGGTTTACTTCAAGGCTACTATCATTCTTATTTTGAAGTTATAACATAAACAAGTTTGACAATATAAAGTATCTCCTTTAGACAATTTATCTGTCTAAAATAAAATGAATATCATAAAATATCAATTCTAATAATGCCATAAAATTTCAATAAAATCCATCTCTAAGCTAATTTTTTTATCAAACGAAAATGTGACCGTTTAAATGCTCATTTCGTTGATAAATATCACACATTTAGGTTTTGACATTTAAATAATTTAGCGTACATAAACCGTAACGAAGTCCTCTGTATTCTGTTTAAGTTAATAGGTATGCTAGAAAAGCTAAGTTAAGATGCAAGTCAGTAGGTACATTGTAATCAGCTCTAAACAAAATCTTTATTATTGAAAAAAAACTAGCGGTCGTCACGCGGTTTCACCCGCGTAGTTCCCGTTCCCGTGGGAGTACGGGGATAAAATGTAGCCTATGTTACTCGGGGTGAATGTAGCTTTCCAATCTTGAAAGATTTTTTAAAATCGGCACAGTAGTTTTTTAGTTTATTCACTACCAACATACACACACAAATATTAAATTTTTTCCTCTTTATAATATTAGTATAGATAGACGATGATTACCGAAGCACATACTTTTATTAGGAGATGTTTATATTCTCATATATTTTTAGGTACAAACATAAAGGGTGAATTTACACCTCTTGACGAAGCCGAAAGGCACTTGTTCTCCCCGTCATTGCGAACATTTTTTTGTTCTCCACCATACCTGGGAACCTACTAGTTACGGAGATATTGGGGGTCAAAGTTCCAACATTTTGATAAGTTTTTTTTTTAAATACAAAAAGTTTTTACTTTAAGATTTTTACTTTAAACACCACTACGACTCCCGTACTATTTAATCCAACCAATCAGCACAATGTTTTAAGTGCGTTACAGTTCAGTTCTACTACAAAACATGTTATTACACCCCAAAAAAAAAGTCGTTTCCCTGCAATAATTTTTGCGTCAGGTTACTAAGTTTTAAGTACCTACTTACAGAATGCTTGGTTGACGGCTTCGTGATGAGGTTGTTTACACCCTGTATATGTTTTAAAAGTATGCTTACAAAAATAAATTAACTCAAAACTAGCGGTTGCCAAATTATTATAAAAATCTATTATTTCCCTATTTGTATCGAATCATAAGTTATGTCTTGCTATTAGTTACAAGGTCGAAGTCAGTAAAAGTCCCGTCAAAGTAGGTTCAGCCGTTTCGGAGATTAGCTGCCTAGCTTAGTACGGTTTTTTTTTGTTTTAAGTGTTGTATTAAAAAGCTGTTAAATTTAAATTTAAATAGACTGCATTTTTATTTATTTTGTACTAGCTGGCCAACGCAACTTCGTCTGCGTCACATAAGAGAGAAAAAGCTCACAAAGGAAATAAAATTTCCCTCGATTTTGTAACATTTTTCATTGCTGCTCCTCTCCTATTGGTCATAGCGTGATGTTATATAACCTATAGCCTTCCTCGATTAATGGACTATCCATCAATTCGAGCCCGTAGTTCCTGAGATAAGCGCGTTCAACCAAACAAACAAACAAACAAACAAACTCTTCTGCTTTATAATAATAGTAGTATAGATATATAAATAAAAAATAAACAGAACAAAGAAAACAAGTCAACATACACTCACAAATCAACTAACTAGCGACAAACAAATTGGTGAGCGTAGAAAATACGCAATATTAATGTTTAAAGTTAGAGTTTAGTGGTCATGTTAGTCGGCATTATGGTCGGAAGCTCGTAAACTGTAAACAGCATAGCTTTGTGTTTCACCGACGGACTTACTCAATACTGTTGCCATCCCTTAGAAGTTAGACGGTATATTTTACTCCGAATGACAGTTAAAGTATGAATAGTCAGGTGTAGAGCGCATTTGGAGATGGCGGGGAATTGATTTTTCGGGTGGACAGTCTGTCAAGGTCAAAGGTGATACAAAAAGCGTGGAAAAGAGTTGTTATTGTGTGTTTTTAATCTATGGGCCTTAGTTGGCTGATAACACAATGATTGAATTGATGATTTATCTCCTTCATTCATTTTTACCTACTTTATACATTTTTTGTCCTAGTTCCTCGTTTGTCTGCAGAATCAGACCCTTTATCCAACCGCCTAAAGAGAGCTTCGAAAGATGGTCGTCGAGGCTCTTGACCATAAGGCCATTGACCGTCCGACAATCGGCACACTGATAACCGGGTTCCTATTCCACTTGTCGCGAACCTCGTGTGCCAAGTCGAGATATTTTTTTTTTCTTTTTCTCAGGTTTCACGAGGTTCACGTCATGAGGGATGGTAACATCGATTAGAAACAATTAACAGGGTTTTGTTTATAACATCGTTATTGAGGAGTACACCAATTTTGGTGCAGACAACCAGTTGAAAAAAAAAGAAAAAGGTTTTACGGATGGCCGCATACCATAGACTACCTACATAGTTTCTGCGCCTACATCAAGGTGCCTAAGGTATAGGACAAAACAAGCATAATTGCAATTTACTGAATCTCGTGGAGTCTTTTAACTGAGGACGTGAAGTACTAAAGAGTTCATAGTGACTTTTTTGTCCTACGAAAAAAGAGAGTAACAAAAATCAATATTGTGAAAATGATCTGCATTAATGGAAGAACGTAAGATGATACACAATCAAACAGTCACACGTTTCCTTGAAACGCGATACCCAAAACACGTGTCAAAAGACCCAAGGTTTTGTATACGGAAAGCGACGGAAACCTAATCTTTTCATAATGAAATTCTGATGACCGAATTTCCACTCGCTTCTGGCGTTTTCCCTTCTATTATGCAGTTATGAAACATCACTGCAAGCACGAAATATTTATGCACACTTCGTGACAGCGATTTCGTGTAATGTGCGAATGTACAGCTTGTTTTATTGATACTTTAAAGCGAAATTGTTTCTTCGTTTTAACTTTACCGATTTTTATGAAGACAACATTGTCATTATTTATTATTGCCCGGTTTTACAAGAAAATGGCGTCGTTAAAGTAGTAGTTTCCTGTTGCAAGTAATTTTCCTAATAATCCATTAAGGACTGGAAAGTGCCAACGCCGCAGTTGGCTTGTATTTTTTCCGGTTGCCAGCTACAAAATATGCCTTGCTAGTCCTTCCTCAGGGATTTTATGTCGCGTAAAAGGTTATTTATTTACAGCAGTCTTTTCTCGAAGGCAAACTTAGATATCAGTCGCTTTATGTAAAACTATAAAGTTGAAAAACTTCGAGGATTGTACGCCACTTTTTTCAATTGAATAGGTTGAGGTGTTGTTATTTTATCAACCGACTTCCAAAAAGAGGAGGTTATCAATTCGACTGTATTTTTTTTTACACCCCAGTACCTGGCAGTCAACCTTTTTGATATATTGCTGGCTGGCTATTCTAATATCTACAATATTCGTAAACCGATACTTGAGAAAAAAAACAATCAATTCTCCCTGTTTACCTCCTTTTTATAGTTAGAAACTTCCCCTCTTTTACGGTATATCAAGATTAAATAGCACTCGAAAGTAAAATACGTAGGTAAGCCCATAAACTAAGCACCCTGTGTAGTTTCTGAACAAGGAGAGATAACAGCACAATAATTTATCCATTAATGGCTCCTGTAATAAAGGAAACAGCCCAATGTTGGCTCAGTAACCTGATACAGTCATACATCGCCTAATAGCCTGGTAGAAGTACACAAGACTAACACACGTGGAAATTGGATATTATAGGCACAAGCAAGGCAACTGAGGACGTGAGGTTATTTTATACCCCTGTCCGATTTTACTGCGGTTTTACTCGCAAAATAACCTTAGTAAAGTAGGTTCTTATATTAATGTTAGGGTGCATTAAAACCTTTGGAGTGATGACTTAAATACATATGTCCAGAGTAAACTCGGTTGACTCTACGAATTTTGATAAAGGAAACTATTGAGGAGTATGATTTAGATTGCCGAACTTTTTATTCTGTATGATTTTGAAATTCGAACAGTGTCCAGAGCATCTTGACAAATGACGATCAATGTTGAATCGATCGATTTTGATTATGGAAACTTTTGAGTACGTGCAGTACTCAGTACTATTTATTCTGTATGATTTCGAAATTCGAACGGTGTCCGAGCTTCTTGACAAGTGGCGATTGATTTCGAACCGTTTTATTTTAAACAGTGACTTTCAACAAGATTCAAAATTATAAGATTTTGACTGCCTCGTTGGTCTAGTAGTAGCTAGAGCGACTGCTGACTGCTTCTGGTCCTAAGTTCGATTCTCAGACCAAATAAAGTGTAGTTCGATTTTTCCATTTGGAATTTCTCAGTTAAACAGCTGCTGAGTCCGTGTTTGATCCCGGTTAATGGCCAACTCGCTTCCTACAAGGGACTTAAACATAATTGGCGAAATAGGGGTGCACCATTAGGTCCATATGGTATGTACGTTATGAAATTTCTTAAAGCCTACTGCGACTATTCACACTGACATTGACATGACTTTTGAAGTTATTCGGTGTGTAAAGCAAAAAACAGCTTGTGTTGATTCCGAAACCATATCGAGGTATTAGGTTTCTAAACCTTATTCTGTTAATTTGAGCTCTTTGGTCTCATCTCTGACGTCATCGCGAATAATTTATTTATTAATAACTACAGCTTGGAATACAAATTTTATATTGATATTACTTACGAATTGACAATGTACAAAATAAGAATATTAAAAAAAAACCAACAAAAGTTCACATATCATGGACAGCAATAGGCTAAAAACGATTGACGAGGCGCGTTGAGCACTGTTTGGAAGAACAAAAATCATGGCTCGCGCATCATCGTCAGCGAACGCTTACAAACAACTGTTGGTCAGAATCAACCTTATACAATTAAGATAAAGTATATTTTGGATTATTTAGTTTTCACTTCTACCGTCAGTCCACTAAGTTTTTTTAATTTCTGTTGCTATGGCCGAACAACAGACTTCCTCCAAATTAAGCAATATCCGCCTCTCGATCTACACCTAGACTGGACAATTGGACATCCCCAAATTCCGTAATATCCGGTCTCCATGTCCACACCTGCACCCATCCTCAGGTAGGAGGGGTCCACCCACACTAGCCAGTTTGCAAATACATATCTACGAGCTATTGTTAGCGGTTCGGAAATAAATTATGTGAATACGGATTCTCCGGTCAAAAAACCAATACTTATTGAAGACTCTTCATATTTCATTTGTCATTTAAAAATAGATTTCCCTGATCTACATAATAAAGAAATAAAATATTAACGACCACATTAAATAGTCTTGTTTTATCAGTTTTTTAGAGAATCAATGTAAATAAAATCAGCCTAAATCTAGATTTTAAGTATTAATGTATTGTGCGATAAATTTATTATGTATTAGTATTTAACTGAAAGACCAGTTTAGCTTGATCTATTGTAAAATTATGTTATTTTGACACTAATACTAATTTCTTGTTGGCAGGAGCTCTAAATAGAATTTGAATGCTAGAAGACGAATTATAGTCTACACAACACACAACATACAACAACGTACAACAAGATACATACAACATATTGTATGTATGAATTATTATTTAAAGGTTGTAAAAAACCTTTTAATGAAGCTGAAAGGCACTTGTTCTGCCCGTCATTGCGATAATTATTTTGTTCTGAGATAGATTGATATATGACGTGAACCTTCTAGTTACGGAGATATTGGGGGTCAAAGTCAAATTAATATTATAAAGCAGAAGAGTTCGTTTGTTTGTTTGTTTGAACGCGCTAATCTCAGGAACTACCGGCTCTAATTGTTTTTTTTTTTGTGTTGAATAGTTCCTTTAACGAGGAATGCTTAAGGCTATATAACATCACGCTACAATTATTAGGAGCGGAGCAAAAATGAAAATATTGCAATTTTTTTCCCTTTCGTTTTTCTCTCTTATGTGACGCAGACGAAGTTGCGTGGGTCAGCTAGTAATAAATAAAAGGCAAAATAGATGTAAGTGGAACGCCGAGTGGTGCTGCCCTGGAAGGACATAGTCTGACCTTATTGATGAATTTCTTCAGAGAGTTCGGGTGTTCAGTACTTGCAACCAGCGTTTACGTGAGCGACGGAAAGGAGTTTGGACCTCTATGGTCTCTGACTACCTCCATAGAAAAGGCGTGAGTTTGTATCTAAGTCACCGTAAAATTGTCAAACACGTTATATTACAATATAACGTGTTTCTCTCTAGCGATAATGTAAACTCTCCAATTATTGTGAACTGAACATACGGAAGTATCTCTGCCCCTATAATCGGGACTTAGGGCACCCCCCCGTTAGGTTAGTTAGGTTCCTTTAAACAATGCACTCGGAAATAATCCGCCGACCACGCTTTTTAGGGGAAACATAAAGTGTTTTAAGGTTAGGTTATATTAATCGATATACAGGCATGGTACAGTATCTTTCCATGAGAGTGGTACCACTGAGCAAGGGGTCCTTCGCTCCACACCGTGAGTTGACTACCATCGCATTTCACGAAAAATAATGCGTTTTATTGCAAGCTGTATGTTCGTTTGACAATAATTCGAGAGCTTACAATATCGCTAGCGGGATTACAATATAACGTGTTTGACAATTTACGGTGACATATACATTAATGAGTTAATTTTACCAAGGCAAATAGTGGTAAAATATAATTAGTATTGTTATTATAATGCCAGCCTAGCTTGTATTTTTTATCTAATCTTTCTTATGCCTTCGACAACAATTAACATAGCTATGTTTTTATATCAATTAATAACAAAAAAAAACAACTGGCCTTTTTGTTCATGCTAATCATTATTTACGGGCTGTTAATGCGGATTTCACGTGACTATTAATAATTATATAATTTATATTAATTTTATACAAACTTTTTGCTTCGATCAAATGATAAAATACATAATTTGTCGGATATGGGTGTTGTCCTTTGTTATTTTGGTATGCAAAAAGTTATCCAACAATTTAATGTTTTTGTAACAAGTTTGTGTGGTTGTTACTCAATAACGGCTGAATGGATTTCGATGTTATTTTGTATGCAGATGGATCATGTCTTGATTTAACAAATAGGATATTTTTTATTCCATTACATTAAGTAGTTTCTCATGTAAACCTCTAGTTTAAAACATTTCGAGTTTTTCTCTTTCTTACACGCAGAAATGTATGAGAAGCTTTGTTTTGTTAAAGCTGGCATGTTTCCACAAAGTTTCGATATTTATGAGCGTACTAACAAAAGTTATATTTTATTAACTTAACCTGACTTCCTCAAGTAACACCATAGCATACTAATTAATATTTTTAGTTTGTGTAATTAAGCTTTTTGTCTTAAGAATTGTTGCTGAAAAACATCTTTATTTAGGTAACGAGTTTTTCTCTTAACACCGTACTTTTTTAATTAAGTTTGAGCTATTTTTTGTTGAAAAAAATACCGGTCAAGAGCGAGTTGGACTCGCGCACAGATGGTTCCGTATAAACTTTTTGGTATTTTGTTATTCAACTACATATTTGTGTTTTTTTTTCTTGACAGATGGTGTAAGACATTGCTTCTTAGTTTTTACCAAATTTCATGATTCTAGGTCAACGTTAAGTATCCAATAGGTTGATACCCTTGTGAAATTGCAAAATGTGCGATTTAAACGGTCATTTCTTTGGATTTTTTCACTGTTCCAAGGGGTAGGAGATCTGAGTTTTTGATATTACATAATTTCAGCTGATACCTCCACGCGTTTCTGAGAAAAAGGGTCTTGACGGACGGACAACAAAGTGATATCAAGAGCACATCTTCTTTCAACTTATTTAAAGCTAAACTCATGCACTCTCTGTCTCTAACAACAAAAAAAATATATTGTTAACCAGTCTTTCACACAATAATAAAATTGTCTACCTACCTCCAGTAAGAAAACAAACTGTTTACTCCTGGACTACACTTTACTACATCTATGTATTTATTCGATAAGTAAACAACGTATGTTTTTTTGAATAAACAAAGAATCTTTAAACCCATCCTAAAAGCAATGAATATTATAAGTAATATCATTGCCTGTAAGGGTTCCGTATAAGGATTCCGAAACTACGGAACTCTAAAAAGGAAAATAATAAATTAATTCTCGTTAATTTCTAGTACTTACATACCTATAAATTGACGAAGGCACGTGTAATAAGGAATAATGGAAGCTGAAAGGGATCGTTTTTCGATATTAATAGTCACTTAAATAATTATGAAATTATGTTTAAGAAAAGGTCAACACTTAATCCCTTTTGTAATTTGTTCTACGAAATGTATATTTACTCATTAAATGATAAATGATATTTATTTTGCAAATTGGTTTTCACAAACACTTTTACACGTCCTTATTTTTTTAACTAGATGGGGCCGGTGTTTCGTACCTGACTACTCTGAGAAGAAACAGCCGAAACAAACTCAGAGGTCATAGTCTCTTTTAAAGTCCAGACAATCTTGTTCAACTTACATGAGAACTATGCAGATTAGTGTCTGAGATGGTCTTTTGAAGAAAGAACCATACAGATTTGAGTGGACCTGTCCAGTCAGTGCAAGCATTTGTCAGTTATCGTGTAGCTCGACTTTTAACTCAAGGAGCTCAACGAAACGACGAACAATACGAAAGAAAGGACATTTGGGTAGGTCGCTTATAGTACTCAAACTGCCAGACAGTCGTGGGAAAAAAACAACAAAAAGAGACCCACAAGGTCCTCACATTCACAATTATTAAATAAAATAAATAATAATTTACAAAAACAAATGTCAATAAAAATACGAAATGTCAAATACAACACATAAAATAAACAAAAAATAAAGTAAAAAAAATAATAAAATACTGAACTAAGTATTCATGTCAAATCATTAAATGTCATGACAGTCACAAGTAAATATTCATGTCAAATAAACACACACATAAAAAATAAAAATAAGTAAAGTAAAAAAATAAAATAAAAATAAAATAAGTACTGAACTAAGTATTCATGTCAAATCATTCAATGTCACAGTGTATAAAGTTAAAGGAATCAATAATAAACAAGCGAAGTCCGAAATTTCAACATTCACAGAGCAAATTGGAGCAGCTTAATCCCAAGCCTTTTTATCTTCGAGATAGTGATTAACATGATAGAAGGCTTTTAGGCAGAGCTTTCGTTTTATAAACAATTTGAATTTATTTAGGCTTAGTGCCTGAATATGGGTAGGAAGTTTATTGTAGAAACGTATACATTGGCATCTGAACGTACCCCCTATTTTTTTGAGCCTCGTTGCAGGAACAACAAATTTATGTTTGTTCCTCGTATTTATGTTGTGGATATCACTGTATTTTTTAAACAATTTAATATTTTTATGCGCGTACAAAAGGTTTTCATATATAAACTGAGAGGGCACAGTGAGAATATTAATCTCTTTAAATTTTTCTCTGAGGGAGTATCTGGGACTTAATTTATAAACAGAACGAATAGCCCTTTTTTGCAAAACAAATATTGTCTGAATATCGGCGGCATTGCCCCACAAGAGAATACCATACGACATCACGCTGTGGAAATAACTAAAGTAAACTAAACGAGATGTCTCTAAGTCAGTTAGATCACGAATTTTTCTAACGGCGTATGCTGCTGAGCTAAGTTTTTTTGCCAATTTGTCTATATGTGGGCCCCACTGAAGCTTATCATCCAAAGTTATGCCTAAGAACACTGCGTTATCCTCCATTTTTAATTCTTCATCCTTGATTAGTACCCTAGTTTCCACTTGTCTTACGTGGGGTATCGTAAACTTAATACATTTCGTTTTTTTCTCATTAAGGAGTAGATTATTAACATTAAACCAATTAACGACTTTTGCCAGGGCGCTATTAACATCGTCCGTAACTAATTGCTGGCGTTTGAGTTTAAATAAAAGAGAAGTGTCATCTGCAAACAATACTATGTCATGGTTATCCTTTATGAGGTAAGGCAAGTCATTTATATAAATCAAAAACAAAAACGGGCCGAGAATTGAACCCTGGGGCACCCCCATTCTAACTACGGAACCGGGAGATCTTTTCCCGTTAACATCAACTCTCTGAATCCTATCACTCAAATATGAAGTAAGAAGATCCAGAGAGGCATTACGGATCCCGTAGTGGTGTAGTTTCCTGATTAATGTATCATGAAGAACGCAATCGAAAGCCTTAGACAAATCGCAAAAAATGCCCAAAGCATCGCATTTATCTTCCCAGGCATTATAAATATGTCCTAAAAGTTCAACACCGGCATCAGTAGTTGAACGACCCCGTGTAAATCCGAACTGTTTGTTATGCAATAACTTGTGTTTATTAAAAAATCTTTGCATTTGTTCTAAAATTAGTTTTTCAAAAATTTTACTAAATGTGGGTAGTACTGAAATGGGTCTATAATTAGTGGGGTCCGATGTGCTACCCGATTTAAACAGTGGTATTATTTTACTATATTTCATTAGATCAGGAAACTCACCACGGTCAATACAATCATTAAATATAACAGCTAAAGAAGGAGCTACAATGTTTATAATGGATTTAGCAACGTCCACAGAATGACCCCATAGATCGGCGGTCTTTTTAACATTTAATGTGTGAAAAGTTTTAATTATATCTTTACACGTGACATATTCAAAATTAAATTCTGAATCACAGACTGAAACATTTTCCCTTAGTAAAGACTCGGCAGCAGCAGGTGACGAGTTTAGCGATTTAGTAGTCGATACGGGAATATCCGCAAAGAAATTTTCAAAGGCTGTGGCAACCTGTTTGTCTGAATTTAAAATTGTATCGCCAATAGCAAGGCTCTATTCTCTATCAGGTCACTATTTCGGTTGCAAGACCTTCCCGTTTCGCTATTAATAATGTTCCATGTCATTTTAATTATGTTATTGCTGTTTTTAATTTTAGAACTTAAATAACGCGACTTTGCTATAAAACAAACTTTTTTAAATATTTTAGAATAATTCTTAACATATAACTTAAATTCTACAGTGTTTATATAAGTCCGCTCTGCATACAGCTCATAAAGTCGTTTTCGACTCTTATGAATACCAATAGTGGCCCAGTCGTTGAAGGAAGCGTTACTACTAACCGAGATAGTCTTAGGAATAAAAGTCGTATTAAATTGTGTGCAATACATATTAAAAAAGTCGTTATAATGTTGGTTGGGATCATCATTGGTTGACAATAGTGGTAATTTAGACAAAAGTTTAGTTTTAAAATTTTCCAGGCGAGTTTTAGTTTTTGGATTAACAATGATATCCTTTTTAGTGGCTTTGATGCTTACATTTGGAATTTTGATCAATTGCCCACAATGATCTGAATCTATTAAGTTTATAATTTCTTTGTGGGTAGGTAAAACATCTGTGTAAATATTATCTAGGCAAGTGGCACTAGTTGGAGTTATTCTAGTGGGCTCCAAAAATATGTTTTCAAGATTGTATGAATGGAACAGGCTCAAAATTTTAGTACTTAACCCAGAATTTTCTAACAAATTAATATTAAAATCACCGCAAATTATTATAGACTTCCTAGAATTACAGAGTTTATGCAACACTTCATCCATTACCTTTTCAAAACAATCATACAATCCTGAAGGAGGTCTATACACACTTAATATGATAAACTGCTCCAATTCTATACAGGCTATTTCAACTGTTCGCTCAACAGATAGGCTTACAATATCCTTGCGGTCTTTACATTTAAGATGATTATTTACTAGGATTAATGCGCCGCCATGTATAGCATTTACCCTGCTGAATGAACTACCAACCTGGTGATTACTAAAATTGAAAATAAATTGATGACATTTGAGCCAGTGCTCCGTTATGCAGAGAATGTCTATGTTGTTACAATTCAGGAAAAGTTCTACTTCTAATTCTTTGTTCGAAAACCCTTGAATATTTTGATGAACCAGGTTGATACTGTTTGAACTCTCAAAACGTTTGCTCGATTTATTATCTGGCTTCCTTATAATATTGCAAGAGGTTGCCTCTGTTGTCTCAATTTCTAATTTAAATTATTCACTGATTCATTTACTGTAGACAAACTGTTGGAAGAGTAATCTAATTGAGTATTGCATTGCTCAACAGAGGCAACTTGATTAGCCAAGTTCTTGGCTGTAATAGAAAAAAAGTATGATAGCGACACAGCTACTTGTCTTTTAGAATAGTTAGAAAGATAGCACCTGTCTACAAGATATCTATCTTTTGTCAAATAAAAATAGTCACCAATATAATTGTTAATATCAATTAAATGAAATACATTACTATTAAATGTCAGATTATGCAATGTTTTGTTAAGATTATATCTAAAGAAATTTTCTTCCTGTGGCAAACTTTTACTATAGGGAAATGTAAACAATACAATTTTTCTTAGATTAAATTCAAGTAAACATACAAACATTTTAAACTCAAGTAGCCCGTTTAGGGATTGCAATCCGGCGTCATTTTCAGTCCGGCCGGATACGACCGGAATCCCATCAATCCGGCCGGATCCGGTCGGATCCGGCCGGATTGATTAAATCAAGATGATTTTCACTTTTTAGTACAAAATAAGTGAGTTAATCAAGTGACACTGCACTTATAGGTAGGTAGTTTATAAAAAATAAATCACAAATATATAAAATCGACTTTATTTCCTAACCAATGTTAAGACAAATAGACATTGTTGTCTATTTGTCTAAACAACAATTAAAATTTAGTAGTGTAGGTAACTAGTAATAATTTTACGACGTAACGAGTAGCTCAGTCTTTCTAGATTTCACTTTCACAGATAGATCAATTTATAAGTAACAATATTAATTGTCAAGTAACTATAATATCTAATAGATACAATTAACCTTACGTAATTAACTGAAATTAGATCAAAATCATTATTTAAGTATTTGAGAATGATAGCAAACAAGTCTTATAGGTATTTATGATTATGAAAAATACCATCATGATTTGATGAATCTGTCGAACGAATGAATGGCAAAAATTATCACAATAATGAGTTTAGAACTCTTTAGTTTAATCAACTTACGATAAATAATTATTTTTAGTAATAATTGCAAAAAAATATAAGTATTAAAAGAAAATCAATATTGATTTTGAAAATAAGATCATAGAAAACAAATATTGTTAATTGTGTCATCAGCTAAACTACTTCTAATAGAGCTGCAAATATAGCTTGCGGCCGAAAAGGCCCTTTCAGCTTCTACACTAGTCGGCTTTATTGTTAGCAAATAATCATGAATAGCAGACAAGTATTCTCCTCGGACTCCATGGCGTTCAAATGTCGTCATTTCTTTTTTTAGTACTTTATCAAAATCTTTCTCTTTATTAGTATGTACGCTATAACATGTGGCTTCTTGCTGGATTTGTAATTGTAATTCTTCCTGTAATGTCAAATCTTTCTTTAATGATGGTGAATCTAAGTTCTCTTCTACTATTTCTTCTATGTTTTCTTCAGATGTATCTTCTTGAATGACTCTTTCTAAGATTTTTGTAATTTCTGATCGTATGACTTTTTTCTTTGGCATAGTAAACTCATGCAACAGCTATATTATTTTCCGACATACAGTTAAAACCGGATCCGGTCTTCGGATCCGGTGTATTGGTACCGGATCCGGTAACCATTAAATGATGCCGGATCCGCCGGATTACCGGATCCGTTTTTCCGGATTGCAATCCCTAAGCCCGTTCCCTAAGTACTACCCACCTTCCAAGTTTCCACCCACGACAGAGGTATAATGAAGGGCTTGAAACGGCAAGAAATAAAAAAAAAACAGTTAAACAAAATGGCCGCCGAAAGTAGTTTCATCTCACAAACAATCCTTCTTGCAACTTTCGCGCGTAAAAATATTTTACTCAAGTCTATAAAAGATACAAGACTTGCTTACCACAAATCATATTTATAACTTTTATAAGTATTACCTTAATATAACGAATAAACTTTGCAAAGGTCAGCGTCTGGCAAGGACAATAAATCTCCCAGGACATTATGGTAATGTTGGCGGCCACATATTGGCCCAATATGGCGTGTATTGGTTTGTTGGGTCCAATATGTTCGCTAGACGTTCGATGAGACTGGTAACTTTGATCGATATTGTGTACCTACATGTTAATATTAAACCGTATTGGTTCGACGTTTGTTGTAGCTAATTTAAATTCCTTTTGAAGCCATTGTTGTATGTGAAATGGTATAAACAGAGGTCGTAGGTATTGGATCGGATGTCTGTGTGTGTTCTACGAAATACTTGGAATGTAGGTCGAATAAGTGATGTGTAGTTCCCGGAATTACGTTGCCAAAACATACCCTATCCAAGTGTTCTTAATAATTTCAGAAACTGTGTAATTGGATAGATAATTATTGTTGACCTAACGTGTTCCGGGTTAACCTTTGTGAAGATGGGAAGGAATGCAGGCCAAAGGTAGCTCAAGGATTTAAGGGTCGGCTTCCACCTGGATGCTGCTGAACTGAATACCAGTTTTTTACATGGAGCGACTGTCTACCTGACAAACAGCACATGTAATACGATATACCCTTTGGTAAGACTGGTTGTCCAACTTCAGAGCTTTTGATTACCCGTAACGACTGTAAAAGATCTACAAATGACAGCCAGAACCAACTACTGCTTTTTCTTTACAACATGCCAGTTGAATTCCTTCATGGAAAAGACACCGTATCACCTCTACAACTCCACTACCTAAGATATACGATCTTCCTGGTTTAGTGGTCAGAGTTGACTGTACTACCCATCTCTCGCATCTGTTAGTATCAAACTTGTATTTTGCTTACTAGCAGACGTCACCTGGTTTCACTCGCGTAGTTCCAGTTCGCGTGAGTGTACGGGGATAAGATATAACCTATATTACTCAGTAAAGACGTGGTTTTCCAATGGTGAAAGAATTTTTAAAATCTGTCCAGTAGTTTATGAATTAAATTGCAATAAAAAAACAAACAAAAAATCAAATCACTCGTCTTCAAAATATTAGTAACTCTTTATTTAAGACTATATTATTAATATGCTTTCATTTTCATTCAAATCCATTCAGCAAGTTGACAGACAAACAGAGTTCGCATTTAGAGAAGCGAAGTTAGTCTAGCTCCATAACACATTTGCACCAACAACATCGTCGGACAACTAAGGCACATTTAAACGATGCTTTTTAACTTACCAAGTAACTATACAGGCAGTCTAAAAGCATAATGTTTACATTACAAGCGTTTTGCGGAAACATGGTGATATATTTTTATAGCAAGCTGCAATATCGCGCGTGGTAGGATAACCTAGAAAAATATCGCGAATATGGGGCGACAAGATGACGTCATTCATAACGTCTGATATCTCAGGAACTTAGATAGTTATGATATGATGGTGGAAAAAACTCACAGTAGAGTTACTGTTGTATTAGCTATTAATAATAATATCTAGATGATGGTGGTTTTTTTGATAAACGACGTTTTATAGTAATGAAACCTAGCTCAAATTATTTATTGCCCCAGAAACTCCCTGCAATAAAAAATATGAATAAGATATTTGAAAACGTGAAAACGGTTTTGTGCATAGTTCTTAAGGGGGATCTCCAAGGTAGCCCGCGATATTCAAATTTTCTTAGGTTTTTTGCAATTTGCAGGGCAGTGCTAAGTATGTTGATAAACATATCGGTCGCTACTGTAAGACGTATTAAGTTACAGAATTATAATCATCAAAATCATCAATACAACCCTCCAAGTTCGTAAGAGTCGATGAACGAATTTTTCACGTTAAAGGCCTTCTTCGAGTCTTAGTACTTGTATTACAGTCGCGACCGATATGTTTCAGAATTTTGCGGGCCACCCTGACGCTTTCACCTTAAGTTAAGATTTTTACAAACTTTCCTTTTCGATCTTGAAAGTCTGACAACCAGTCTTACCAAAAGTCTCATGACCCACTAACTGAACTGTGAAGGTCAGATAGGCAGTCGCTCCATTACGCAAACCGAAACTTGGATTTTAAATTATTGAACAGATTTCTTATAAAAACTGAATAGATCATACTTTAATGTACTACCTACTCTATGTAAATACCTCTAAAGATTGTCTTGCATGTATCATAATATGAACAAATACGCACTAACGAGCATTAACCTCAGCTGTTTTTGCTGACAAATGACCGTAATTTGTTCAATATTACATACAAATTGTAACTACGAAGCAGTTTCTCAAGTTTAAACAGAACAATTCTGAACATTGCCAAATATTAGTCTTGCAAGACACTGCAGTTATTTTAATATGTATGACCTTAATAAACCTCTTATTCTGGGTCGAAACATGAGTAGCCTAACGCACTAGGTGGCTGGACATCTGTAAATAAACGTTCTAAATTCCGACGACTATTACGCCTAGTGTGTTGCCGTAGCAATTTCCGTAGCACCGCTACGGCCTACGGCATAATTGTAGCCTTATTTATTTATTGAGTTGTGTGCTACCAAGCGCTGCGGAGAATTTATTATTTTCTGGAAAAAAAAAACAGAAAATATTTCTTCTATTTCTCCATTTCGAATTTGGAAAATACAAGATAAAGACGAATGTTTCGTCTGCTTATGATTCCACGCAAGTTGTATGAGGTAACTGGGCGCAAAGGGTTGGGCTGCGAGAATGTGTATCAATTTGCTTTAGCTCTGCTAATATATGGGCCCCTAGTACCTAGCCGTGCGTGTTTGTTCACGCAAATTGTGCCCGTCGCCCACAGCCCGCTCATTAACACACATTTGTGTACGAAATTTTTATATTTTTAAGCATAATTGACAAACACTTGAAGTTGGAAATACAAAGGCTGTGTTGGAAGGTCCTCTTGGTTTGTTTTCCTTTGGGTTCTACGGACGGTTGAGGCTTTTAGTCATCCGATATGTGCTTAAAAAAATATCCTGTTGAGGATGACTCAGTAAAACCACAGTTTTTTTGAACTTGTCAATGATCTTAACAAGACATGTTGTGATTTACATAGCAAAAACTGCTATAACAAAAAATGGGATTAACAAGCATCAAAACGCGTCTTTGTAACTAAGTCAAAGTTAAAACACGCTTTGAAATTATTTCAATGAAATTAAACCTCAATTTCCCGTTTATAGTCTACCGCACATTAATTTAAATACAAAATAGATTTCCATAATTAAGGGGGTAATAAATTGAAAAGATTTTGAATTAAGTCCTTTTCATTCCCCTTTAAGGACTTTCCACCCTAATTTGGATGGTGAAATTATGAAAGGAGACATTAAAGATAAGATATTAGTTAATATTACTGGTGAATATACATTTACCCTGAGAACAAGGCACTTGTGAACAAGGGTGCGAGCAGATGAGCTTTACCCAACCAATCCTAATATTGAAGTCTCCGAAATTACGTTGCATCCGGTTTAAAACGATATTGCGGTTATCGTTGCGCCATAGTCGACGCAAAATTAGTCCAACAATATTTGAAAATTTTGTCTAAAATAAACTTTACTCGCGACTAATTTTGAACGAAGGAAATTACACTCAAAAACAAAACAGAGTGTACACATTAATAGCGCATTAAGGTGAAAGTACAAAAAATCCTCGACCCTTTTTGAACTTAATTAGTAATTGGAGAATAATAAATAAATAAAATAAATATCGTTGGACAATTTACACACAGCGCCATCTAGTGCCATACTAAACAACGAGGTGTGGACACCAGATAGTTGATATTACACTACGTAGATACTTTTAGTTTGTAAATACATTCTTATTATACATATAAACATTCATGACTCGGAAACAATAATTGTCTGTGCTCATCACACAAACATTTGCTCCTACCAGGATTCGAACCCGGGACCCTAAGAACGTAAGCCAGCTTCACTACCGCTACGCTATTCGGGTCGTCAATGAAGGGTTGCATTGATGATTTTGATGATTAAAATTCTGTAACTACATACGTCTTATAGTCGCCAACGATATCTTCATCAACATACAACCTAGTACTGACATGCAAAGTGCAAAAAATGACAGAAAATTAGAATTTGACTTCGGAGTATCCACCTTTTTTTTTTTTGGCATGTGAAATCATCAAATGACTCTCCCACTCTGGGCGGAGCGGGAGGGAGTGTCAGACTCTTGCTGACTAAAACCCATCCATGTTCCTTCCTCGCCCTTCACGTTCCAGGGCCGCGGTATCTCTTTCGAACAGGCCCGCAACCCCGGTCGAATAAGTTACACCTTAAGTTCAAACAATGTTTCTCATCATTAGTAATTTGGGTGTCCCACATATACCCCTCATTTATTTAGTTGCAATAATTATATTCTCAGAATTTTCGGCATAATCGTAATCAACGAAATCTCCAACGTCAATTATATGGAAATTGTTGTGCTACTTTTTTGTCACCTTTTTTTCGGCACCATGATTGAAACCGGATGCCCGAAGCATATTTCAAGGTTTTTGTGCCAAACAATATCATGCCTGATTAGGACATTGTCGCTCCTAATTTCGATTTAGGGGAAAAAATACGTCAAAAAGTTGGTAAGTCATTTGAAGTATTTCCTGCTTTTTGATCGCGAAGGTACAAACGATTTTTCGCTACAATACGTAGGGACCGTACAATCGCGTTTGTGCTTACCTGTACCTTTCACGCCGCCATTTTTAATTCAGTTTTTAATGTTAGTTTAGGCCGAATGTGCCCGGTTTGTGTGGAAATGTGTTTTTTTGTGGAGATCTCAGAATTGTGTTGTCTGTTGTCATTTCATTCAGGTGTGAAGTTTAAGTACATCGACCTTTTTCAAGAGCAACACCTTGTATCCATTATTGCTGTCAAATAAAGTGTACTTGGCATACAAGAGGATTATTTGGAGGCACATAATTCAAAACCTGAGCTTACTTTGTATTTATGAGCTTTAGAATGAGCTTACCTACATTTTGTAGGTCTATCTTGCTTGGGATTCTTTAGTTTAGTTCTAAAGCCTGTCTAGGTCGACTGCAAGACGAAACTAGCAAGAAAATGAAAAGATTCATAATCCTCTTCTAGACATAACATAACATCACGCCTGTAATTCACGATCGGTTAGGCAGAGGTGTATCAAAAAGTAAAAAATATTTTTTTATTTTTTTATTTACACCTTCAAGTAAAAATATTGTTTACAATATGTATAGTATAATATGTAGTGTATAAAGTAGTATGTTTAAGTTTCAGCCAACACCTAAGCTAAGCGTCTTGTAATTATAGGTATCAGCGCCCATCCTCGATATAATAGCCAATGCCAATTGTGTCCAGTTTTTACCAATTAAATAAACAAACAATAAACACATAAATAAAAAATAAAACTAACAAATAACCAATAAAGGGAAACAAACAAAAAAAAGAAACTATGAAAACATTACCCTCCTTCTAGGTCAGTCGGCTAGAAACAGATAAACGGTAATTGTATGAGTGTGAGTATCGCTCTAATAGTATACCCACATTTCGACAGTTATTTTCAAGACCCATGTAATAGGAGCGAGCCTATTGCCATCTGAGAAATTCCTGATGGAAAAACTCAATAACCCCTTTGCCCGATCTGGGAATCGAATTCAGGATGCTCTTCTAGATTTTCGTTTTATATACTATATTCTTTGATGTTCAGAAATAAACTCGGTTGTTGTGATACGAATTTATACGCGCAAGAGAATAAGATACAGAAACAACAATTACTTACATTGCTTAATAAATAAATAAACAAACGAACAGCGTTTCCATTCTCTTCGTCAGAGTTTGTTTGTGTTGATATTGATTTTCTGTTTCGTTAACGTGATTCGGTACTTAAGTGTATACTACGTACTACATTAAGGACAAATATAAAGTTCTACAGAAGTGAAGTACTACATAATACAAAAGGAGAAACCAAAATAGCGTAAAATACTCAAAATATAAACATAAGACTTGTGATCACCGATTTCATCGACATGAGGTTGAATAACTAAGATATGTCTGGTGTTACGCAAATGTAAAGTTCTACAGAAGTGAAGTACTACATATTTACATAAAAAAAGGACAAAATTAAATATCGTAAAAAACTCAAAATATAACCATCACAGTTGTAATCACTTATTTATTTATTTATTTTAAGACTTTGGAAGACTTACAGCTAAATACAATAGTGATAAGTAACAGAATGATAATCAGACAGCCAATTACAAGTCTTCACGTCTAGAGCTTGTCTGGTATAAACATTACTGTGGAACAAAATATACACACTGCCAAATAATGCCAAAAAATAAAAAAAAGAATAAAGTCATGCAAATAGATCATCACCCAAAATATGAAACATAATAATAATAATTCGCTACAGGCTATTTTATATCATGGGAACCAAGATGTTAAAATACAATTAAGAAAAAATAAAAATAGAGTAAAATAAAGTCTAAAGAAATTTATGAATTTATGAATTTATTTCATCGATATAAGGCTGAATGGCTAAAAGAGATGTCTAATGTTACGCAAATATAAAGTTCTACAGAAGTGAAGCTTCCCAGCCGCCGCGGGAGACGCACCGGGCGTCGGGGGCTACGTGGTGGCTACCGGCCACCGTAGATGCGGGCCTGTGGACGGTTGGCTATGGGCCAGCTAGGCCGTGTCGACGGCGCGTTCGTGTTCCACACGCGCCTCAAAGAGATGTCCGCATATGGGGAGGGCCCCGCAAGGGCCGAAGCCTGCCGGGGTTGCGGGCCTGTTCGAAAGAGATACTGCGGCCCCGGAACACAAAGGGCGAGGAAGGAACATGGATGGGTTTTAGTCAGTAAGAGTCTGACACTCCCTCCCGCTCCGCCCAGAGTGGGAGAAGTCATTTGATGAATTCCCATACTAAAAAAAAGGGATATCTAGTGTTACGCAAATATAAAGTTCTACAAAAATGAAGTACTACTTACATAAAACTAAAGGAGAAAGTAAATATCGTAAAATACTCAAAATATTAACACCGCACTTGTGATCACCGATTTCATCGACCTATTTATTATGTGAGGCTGAATAGCTAAGAGGGATGGTTAGTGTTACGCAAATATCACGTTCTACAGAAGTGAAGTACTACATAAAACAAAAGGAGAAAGTAAATAGCGTAAAAAACTCAAAATGTAACATTTTGAGTTTTTTACGCTATTTACTTTCTCCCAAAAGCTTTTCAAAACTATGATAAAGCTTTTGTGTTCACACAAAAGCTCTTCAAAACTATGATAACAAAATGATGAATTGAATTGTGTTGAATTATGGGACTTAAACATAACTTTATGATAACGAAATCATTTGACAAAGGGGTCAATATTGCATCCAACATTAAACTACCACAGTTGATTACAGTAGCTCTAAAATAGCTCAACTTTGACGTTGAAAATTCAGAGGCAAATACAATGAAAATACTTCAAACACACACACGAAAGTACATTGTTGTCCTCTCTGGAACTAAATAATACACCTAAAGCCTTCAAAATAACAGATGGTATCGGATCAAATGGAATGTGTTTGGTGTAACATCAGTACCTATAGCATTCGTCTATGTAATTATATCCACCATCAAGCGAAATTACACCCTTTCTGTAGTAAATAATCAAATACATTAGTAATTGATATTGAAGAGCTATTGAAGAATCAAAGGAACAAAGTCATCGATTTGTTTGAAGAGTTTATGCGTGAAATGAGGTTTCATAAGTTATTGGACTTCAGAAAACGGTGGAGGAAAACATCGTGAGGAAACAGGTGCTGAAACGAAAAATTCGAAGACTACCTATATGACTTGTGACTGCGAATAAATGATTATGATTATGACTTTTTTCTACCTAGACTGGGCTCGCATGGTGGTAATTCGAGTCCCAGCAGTGGGTATACATCATAGTCTGATTATGGTATTATGTTAAAGAATTTACGACGTTCGATAAAAAAGTAAGCTGAAGATGGCAACGGCATTATCCTATTGGTATTTTCACAGGGAATGTTTCAAAAACAGGTTTTTATCTAACTTTCCCATTAGAAAAAGAAATAAAAGAAAACATCAAATGCGTAACATTTCTTGATATGGAGAAAACGATCAGTAAGTCATTTCGGTACATCGACGTTTACGAAATCGAATACAATATCCTTAATTGCTAGAAGCGTGCTTGTCAGTAAAATACAATAGACCACTAACATAATATTACAACAAATATATACTTACAAAAAATATGGAGATGGTAGCGTAGAAACAGGACAAGGTTTTAGCCCTCAAGAGCAAAAACTAGAAGGTTCTGCACTGATAAGAGTTGTAGCTCTTAAGTACCTGTAAGATAGACAAATAAGTAATTAGAATTAGTCGAGAAACATTCGATATAGGTATTCAGCAGCCTGACATTCAGACAACCAGTCTTACCGAGGGGTATCTTATTACACTGTTACTGGTCAGATAAGCGGTCGCTCCATGTAAGATTCCAGTATTCAGCTTCATTCTATAGACTGGTCGACCTCACGAAAAATGCTAAGTAGATGATGAAAAACTTAATCATTTATACTACATTATTATAAAACAAAGTCTCCCGCCGCGTCTGCCTGTTCGCGATATACTCAAAAACTACAGCACCGATTTTCATGCTATTTTCACCAATGGATAGAGGGTTTTTGAGAAAGGTTTCAGTATATAATTGAGAATTGTTTGTGAGTTTAAATGTAATCTGCGGAAGAACTTATAAACCAATTCTAAAAATTCTGTCACTAGCAAAAACCTCCATTATTTGTTGCTGCTATAGGGTATAAATTACATTTATATCAGGCATATTAGCCGAGCATATGGCACCGACAATATGGTAGACGACAAAAAAATCTAATTAGTCCGTTAGATAGATTATTAAAAAACATATGACACGTATTTTTCTCTTTTCTTACGTAAAACAATATTGACGAAGATACGACGCTTTTAAACTTCTCAATACGTCAAGCCTAGGTAGAATTTTTAGCTAGTTCTGACGTCACGAGTTTTGATGCGTTTTATCTTTGTCAATATTCATTGATTTACAAAAACAAAAAATACGTGTCCATTATTTTTCAATAATCTAACTAATGGGCTAAATAGATTTGTATTTTTTTGATACTGTCGTCATATCTATTATTGCGGACAAAGTCACGGGCGGAGCGCTCAAAAGAAACATCTATGTTATCAACAGACATACAAAATAATATACATTCCTGTTGATGTCCTTAAACACCGATCTGATTAAACCAAGTTTTATCTTGTTTCCGATTAAGCGCTAGTTTCAGTTTCAGGGTAGTTTAATCTGTAGGATGTGACATTACATGAAGCCGTTTATACCCCTCCAAAGAATAGGTCATCCCACTGGTCCCCATGGGGGTTGTAATGGCAAATAAGGCTGATAAAAGATTAGCTTCGTACACAGTCGTGGTAGGGATGGGAAAGTGAAAAAAATTGATCGATATTTTTAAACAGTATGGATAATTATCGAGTAAAAAATATCGATATATCGTTAGTTTTAGTATTTTTATTCATACATATTTCCAAAACCATTCAAACTTCGTATAAAAGAAAACAGTATTTCTATTGATGCTTGAGCCTAAACAATAATAATATAAAATAAAATCATACCAGTAGATATCAGATATGGACACGAAACCAAAGTTGCGTTAAAAAAAATTGTCTTTGATACGAATTCGATACTCTAAAATAAATATCGTATATCGAAATATCGCGGTTAAAATATCGACGATTTATCTCGATAATTGTTTGGAAAAATATCGATAGATTTGCCCATGCCTAGTCGTGGTACTTGGGCTCGGAGGAGAATATAGTAACGGGTTATTTCAACGTTTTCATAAGCATAATTATTTAGCCGGGTGTGTTTAGTTTCATATACAAATTATGATAACAAAAACAGTTTAGTAAAATACTTAACTTGTAAAACTAAAAAAACACTTTTTTATTGTTAATAATTGTCGTTTAACACACATTCAATTCAGTCATTAATTGTTTCAAGTCTAAGGGCCAGTTTCACCCGGGGTTGCGGGCCTGTTCGAAAGAGATTCCGCGGCCCCGGAACATAAAGGGCGAGGAAGGAACATGGATGGGTTTTAGTCAGTAAGAGTCTGACACTCCCTCCCGCTCCGCCCAGAGTGGGAGAAGTCATTTGATGATTTCCCATCCTAAAAAAAAGGGCCAGTTTTACCGGTTCCGGATAAAGTGTCGTTTACCACTTAAAGGCTGGTTAAAACTAATACTATATCTACCAGATATCGCTATCCGACACCTGTGAAACCAAAAGTGTTAGTTTATCTGGCAGATAAGTTCCTAATAGGCTAACCGACACTTTATCCGGAACCGGTGAAACTGGCCCTTAAACTAGTAAAAATAAAACACGCCTGTGGTTTTTTTTTTTTTTTCAACAAGTTTTATAAACATACAAGTGTTGGCGACTTGTTTTAAAAGGTCAAATCATGAACAAAACTAGTAGACAACGTGTAGGATACATGTTTTATACCTAAGCGTATACGCGGAGTAACAATAATGTTTCAAATGTAGCTCCAAATGCAAATGTTTCGCTTCTTAAGTCGTTAAAGGAGACGAGGCTTCAGACAGTTAGGCTTTACGGGCAATCCTATTGAGGTAGTTAAGATGCTTTGGATTGCAGACATAGCTATACCTATTTTAGACGTTACATTGCACCCAATTTCGCAAAACACTTTCAAAAACAATCCGAATGATTGTGAATGAAATTCCTAATCATACTTTACTTAATGCAAAAGTTTGTTAGTCAATTACGCCAAAACGGCTGAACAGATTTGGATGAAAGTTTCACACTGAAAGTTTATAACCAAGATTGACACATATCATACTTTTTATCTGGGTCAATGGTCCAAAATTTTTGATCTGAAGTTAGTTTATTTCATGTGTATGAAAAATTCGTCTTCATGAGTAAATACTTAAATGACACAATCAAAGTCGTGGAACTGTTAAAAGAAATGGTATTGCCATTTTTATTTATTTATTTATTTATGTACACACAAAATACTTAGTGGAACATTACATTAAGAAAGAAGAGCACAAAGGTACTGCTTATTTCATAAGAAATTTCTTCCAGCAGACCTGCGAGAGGACAGTTGAATTAGAAATGTAGACACAGTGTGTAAGTAAAGACAAAACAGGAAAATTTAAATTAAAACCCTAAAATTAAAATATAGCTATTTATAATAAACATACATACAACTATATAAACACAAATTAAACGTAAATATATACCTATAATATATATACAGAATATTACAGCATTTTAAGTGTGTTACGCAATTACCCCGCTGATTATAGATAGGTCGACGATACTTGGTATGTCCAATTACAGCATATAACCCTATGGTCGAAATGGCGACTCTAGAGGGAAGGTTTGAGCATCAGTGGGGCACCTTCTCTACAACATGATGGTGATTCGATGTTCTCGGCTTAGGTATTCCCAAAAGGTATAGGCAGAATCGTATCGTATACCTACAGTTCTCTGGTTAATAATATTAGCTTATTCTTGTGGCTTTGCTGGCGTGCTTGTGGGGTTAGTTTCCAAGGCGTAGGTATATATGTCACCGTAAAATTGTATAAATATTGCTGGACATTAACACAAAGCGCCATCTAGTGCCACACTAAGCAAGGCTTGTGTCGTGGACACCAGATAGTTGATATACTACATTTATATACTTTTTTGTTTGTAAATACATACTTATTATACATATAAACATCCATGACTCGGAAACAAATGTCCATGCTTATCACACAAACATTTGCTCCTACCGGGAGGCAGCCTTATATTACCACTACGCCATTCGAGTCGTCATAGTATCACCAGGTTTTGTGGAGTTCTTATTATGTTGTTGCCGATCTCGATTGAAATTTTTGGGTTTTCTTTTTATCAATTGCTTTTTTTTTATATACATTAATTTTGAATAATACTTCTATAGCTCTTGTTAAACATATCGTACAAAGGAAGTAGTTGTTTAAATGGCATAGTTTTTAAGTTATTGGTAATTTAAGTTTAACCAATTTAATTATGTTGTGCTGTGAGAAAGAGTCTTTATTTGTGATATGTTGCCACTTAGTGCAACCAAAACTATCAAACTGAATTCCATATCGCAATGTTAAAGTACACTTGTGAACAAAATTACTTAAGTTAGAAGCATTTTGTGTTATTTTGTGATAAAATGAGTTTGTAATCTAAGATGAACACGATATTTTTTTTACTTATTGCCACTAAAAGTGAAAAAAATGGTAACAAATAAAAAAAATAAAAAAAGTGGTAAAAAAAAATAGTAAAAAATGGTCAATTTAATGGTGAATAACATGCCAAAGTTATATGTATAACCTCAGGAATACGGTGTATAGTAGTAGTATATAAGTAGTATACGTATTGTAATAAACACAAAAATCGAGTCAAAGGAAAAAACAGACGAGGTTTATTTCCGCTTTTATAATATGTATTGAATTACGGATCTAGAATTTTCTAGCACCCAATTAAAATTGAACACAAACTGTGAATAGATTCCCCGAATCAATGAAGCGGTGGGAGCTTTAGAAAACTACCTATTTACGAACATGGTATTTTTGAAAAAATGATGTTTGAAATGTAAATTAGTTGTTCATATTAATATTATGAGCTATCTTTATTTCTCGATGGTCTCTATGAAGAATGATATAACTAGAAAGGAGGTGTCTCACGAGATGACGACTAATAGAGAAGAATGGAAGAAGACATAAATAGAGATAAGGGCAGGAGAATGATAATGATAGGTCCCGTATTTCACGTTATATATATGTCACCGTAAAATTGTCAAACACGTTATATTACAATATAACGTGTTTTTTTTCACGATATTGTAATGTCTCGAATTATTGTCAACTGAACATACGGAAGTATCTCTGCCCCATAATGGGGACTTGGGGCACCCCCCCGTTAGGTAAGTTAGGTTCCTTTAAACCCTGCACTCGGAAATAAGGGCCCCGCGAGGCGGGCCTCTTTCCCTCCACACCGCGTAAGTTGACTACCATCGCATGCATATCACGAAAAATAATGCTAAAGGGCTCCGTCGACTACGCTTTTAAGGGGGAATAAAAAGTGTTTTAAGGTTATGTTATATTAATCGGTATTTCTCAGGAATGGTGCATTATCTTTTCATGAGAGTTGTGCCACTGGGCAAGGGGGACCCCTCCTTCCCTCCACACTGCGTAAGTTGACTACAATCGCATGCATTTCACGAAAAATAATGCGTTTTGTTGTAAGCAGTATGTTCATTTGACAATAATTCGAGACTTTACAATATCGCTAGAAATATTACAATATAACGTATTTGACAATTTTACGGTGACATATATATTTTAATACATACATGGTGTAATCCACCTCATCACAAAGCCGTTAACCAAGCATTCTGTACATCAAACTAAGTAGCTTTACGCAAAAAATATTGCTGGGAAACAACTTTTTCTTTGAGGTTATTATTAATCATGTTTTGTGAAAGAACTCAATGTAACGCACTTAAAACATTGTGCTGGTGGATGGATTTAATAGTACGGGGGTCGTGGAGGTGTTAAAAGCTAAAATCTTATAAAAAAAAACTCATATTTAAAACAAAACTAGTCGAAAAGTTGTAACTTTGACTCCCCATATCTCCGTAACTAGAAGGTTCCCAGGTGTGGTGTAGAACAAAAAAATGATAGCAGTGATGGAGAGAACAAGTGCCTTTCGGCTTCGTGACGAGGTGTTTTACACCCTTTATATAAAATATACTGTTATATATACATAATATATATCGTTTACTTAGATATCGTTGTTCAAAACAGTAATGTCAAAGGTTTCTATCTACCAATATTCGGAAAAGGGGTTCTATTGTTAAAAGCAATCGGCATTTTGGATGTAATGTTTGTGTAAATAATTTTAGTACCTGAAGAATACCTTTTAAGAACTCACTCAATGTATACATACATAGCAAATGTATGTACCAAGTATTGAATCAGGCCTGTTTGTACATATGTGCTAACGTTTCGACTTTCATATAACCAAAAAGATTTTGCATATTTTTTTTTTGCATTATTTTACTAACATCATCATCTGCCTAGCCTTTTCCCAACTATGTTGAAGTCGGCTTCTAGTCTAGCTGGATGCAGCTGAATACCTGCACTTTACATGGAGTGACTGCTCATCTGACCTCCACAACCCGGTTAGTACTGGGTAATATGGTAACCCTTGGTAACTCTTTTTTGGGCTACGGCTGTCAAAGATCTCCAAATGACAGCCGGGATCAACGGACTAACTTGCTTTCCGAGGCACATAGGAAACCAGACCACTTATTCACAACCATTCGACTCGGTTCCGATTCGGAAAGTCGTGTTTCTATCTCGCTCGTTTTCGTAATGCCAGAAGAAGACAGATATACGAGTTGTCGAATCGGAAACGAGTCGAACGTTTATGAATACGGGGTCAGGTATGTAGTGGGTGGTCACCCATCCTCAGACCAACCTTGTGAAGCGCGGCTGTTATTATTTATCCACGGGCTCCTCTATTGAACCAAGTAACACTGAGCAAAAGTTATAACTGGTAAAATCTATTATATAAAATTCACGTGTCACAATGTTAGCTGCCACACTCCTCTGAAACGGCTTGACCGATTTTTATGAAAATTATCAGTAGGTTTGAGAATCGGCAACTATCTATTTTTCATACCCCTAAGTAATAAGGGTTATCCACCTTACTGTAGTGCGTCAGGTATGTTCGCCGATGTGCACACTGACGATTCAAAAAATCAATCATCAGCCTATAATGTTCCCACTGCTGGGACACGGCCTCCTCTCAATGAGAAGGAATGAGCTATAATCTACCACGCGGGCCCAGCGCGGATTGGTAGATGTCACATGTCTTCGAATTTTTGATTCTAGGACATGCCGGTTTCCTCACGATGTTTTCCTTCACCGTTTTGAGAGCAGCGGTGATGTAATAAATTACACAAAGTAATGTGCCTGTCTGGGTTTAAACCCACAACTTTCTGTTCGTAAGTCAGGGCCGCCACCACTGGGCCACCGCTGCTCATCACTGCTTATAACTGGTAAAATCTATTATTTAAAATTCTCGTGTCATAATGTTAGTTACCATACTCCTCTGAAACGGCTTGACCGATTTTTATGAAATTTTATTTCATATTCACTAGGTCTGAGAATCGGCTACTATCTATTTTTCATACCCCTAAGTGATACCCCTAAGTGATGATGGTTATCCACCCCTAACATTTCTTTTAACTAGAAATAATTTATATGGCAAAACAAGTTTGCCGGGTCAGCTAGTATAATAATAAAAAAAGTAATAAACTGGTAAAATATACAGGGTGTACACCACCTCACCACGAAGCCGTCAACCAAGCATTCTGTACATCAAAATAAGTAACTTTACGCAAAAATGTTTGCTGGGAAACGACTTTTTTTTTGGGATGAAAAATCACGTTTTGTGGAATAACTCAATGTATCGCACTCAAAACATTGCGCTGATGGATGGCTTGAATAGTACGGGGTTCGTGGAGAACCTCAAAGTAAACATTTTACAATAAAAACTAGTTAATAAAAAAAAACTTCTCAAAAAGTTGGAAATTTGACCCCCTATATCTCCGTAACTAGAAGGTTCCCAGGTATGGTGTAGAACAAAAAAATGACCGCAATGACGGGGAGAACAAATGCCTTTCGGATTTTTTAAGAGATGTTTTACACCCTTTAGGTAAAAATAAAAGTGTGTATTTTTTTTTCATCTTCGTTTGTCTAGTGGTCGTAAACGTGACTGCTGAGCTGGAGGTCCTGGGTTCGATTCCCGGGTCGGTCAAAGTGTTATTGGGTTTTTGTATTAAGAATTTCTCAGTAGCAGTGATGGCGTCAAGATTTGTGCCTGGTTCATGGCAATAGGCTGGCCCCTTTACATATGATTTAAATATAACTGGCAAAATGTGGGTGTACCATTAGGTACAGTCACACGTATATGTATACACTTTCCTTAATACAGGGTGTAAACCACCTCATCACAAAGCCGTTAACCAAGCGTTCTGTACATCAAACTAAGTGACTTTATGCAAAAATTATTGCAGGGAAACAATTTTTTTTTTGAGGTTATGAATCTTGTTTTGTGGTAGAACTCAATGTAACGCACTTAAAACATTGTGCTGATGGATTGAATAGTACGGGGGTCGTGGAGGTGTTAAAAGTCAAAATCTTACAAAAAAACCTTGTATTTAAAAAAAGTCTTGTTATAAAGTTGTAACTTTGACCCCCCATAGGAGATATGGGGGGTCACTAGAAGGTTCCCAGGTATGGTGTAGAACAAAAAAATGATCGCAATGATGGGGAAAACAAGTGCCTTTCGACTTCGTGAAGAGGTGTTTTACACCCTTTATAAAAGCTATTTTCGCGGAAAATAACGATTGTAACTAGGATCTTATTCATAAAAATATAAGTTCCAGAATACTATGTACGTAACAACATTAAATTTGAATCAGAACAGTAGGAGAAAACACTTTAATTTTTTTTTAAGTGTTTACATATTGGTGCTAGTGACTGTACACCTCCGTTTATATGTAAATCGCTGTTTACGATAGCCCTCAATGTTACGCACGCGAACATTGTACTTATGGGTGCATGCACAGAGGTCATAGAGGCATTTAAAGTTTAGAAATAACATATTAAAAACTTGTGTTTGTAAAAACATCGCAAAAAATGTTAGAACTTTGACCTTTAATATCTCTGTAATTAGAAGGTTCCCAAGTAAGGTCTTGAAAACAAAAAAAAACGAGAGATTCGGATAACGATATCAGTGGATACAACTCGCCATGATACGTGGCTAACGTGATCTGATAATGTGATCTGTGGAGACATACCCAAAATATCACAATGATTGGATAAACAAGTTGCCTCCGGCTTCGTTTAGAGTTTCACCCGTTATAAAACGATGCTCCGTAATCGCTATCTTTCGGTAATTTTTCAGTTAACAGCTGCAGCTAAATTCCCCGAAGCTTCTATTTATTACGAAAAAGGATGAAATAATTTGAAAAGCAGTTCACTAGTGTAAGTAGTTTATTAGCTCGATTTCCAGAATTTTCAATGACTAAATCTGTAGGGCTTCATACTCAAAGACTAATTGCTTCTTGGAAAATGCACCAAGAAGTCTCTCTATTTTCACGATGTCAAGAATTACAGCCAATTTTAACTAACGGATGTTTTTGTAGGACTTCAGTCGTTTTCGTGCAAAATACTTATCAGTGTAAACTTATTATCAGAGATTTTATTTTCGACTAGCTGACCCACGCAACTTCGTCTGCGTCACATAGGAAGAAAAACGAATGGAAAAAAATCCCCGTTTTTGCAACATTTTTCATTCCTGCTCCGCTCCTTATAATCGTAGCGTGATGTTATATAGCCTTAAGTCTTCCTCGACAAATGGACTATCCAACATATATTTTTTTTTTTTCAATTCGAGCCGGTAGTTCCTGAGATTAGCGCGTTCAACCAAACAAACAAACAAACTCTTCTGCTTTATAATATTAGTATAGATTGGTCTGAAAATAAAGGTGTCTGATGAGTCATCATCATCATCATCATCATCAGCCTATAATGTTCCCACTGCTGGGACACGGCCTCCTCTCAATGAGAGGGAATGGGTTATAATCTACCACGCGGGCCCAGTGCGGATTGGTAGATGTCAAATGCCTTCGAATTTTTGATTCTAGGACATGCCGGTTTCCCCACGATGTTTTCCTTCACCATTTTGAGAGCAGCGGTGATGAAATAAATTACACAAAGTAATACGTCTGTCTGGGTTCGAACCCACTACTTGCTGTTCGTAAGTCGGGGCCGCCACCACTGGGCCACCGCTGCTGAGTAAGTCTGATGAGTAATAGAGTAATATGGAACAAGACATTTTGCGCCAAGCCCAAATAACTTGAGATAAGGGTAGAATAATCATGATAGCCCAGAGGCAAAATATAACAGACTAGCTTCAGCCCGGGACTTCGTTGGCGTTAATTTCCCGCTTGCAACATTTCTAATTGCTGCTCCGCTCCTATTGGTCATAGCGTGATGTTATATAGCCTATAGCCTTCCTCGATAAATGGACTATCCAACGCAAAAAAAAAAATCAATTCGAGCAGGTAGTTCCTGAGATTAGCGCGTTCAACCAAACAAACAAACTCCTCTAAAGAAAGAGAGATCTATCGTTCACTAGTTGAACTTTTGTCGAGATAAAGGAAAATACCCGGATCCGTAAACCACTTAGGTACCTACAATGCCTTAATAACATGTTATGGCGATTAACATAATGACGCATAGTTTGGTAAAATTATAATGACATAATCCTCCATTTTAACAGCTAATGTCCATCCTTGTGGGTGGCAGTGGTTCCGTGTGAATGACGAGTAGTGATGAGCCAAGACACTTGAATTAACGGTTTTTTTTGCGCGCCAAACATGGCAGCTATCTTGTCAGTTATTAAATAGTGTTCTCAATCAAAGAACGGTATTTCTGTTGGATTAGTGCTAGTAATAATTGAAAGATAATTATGTTATATGTAGTCTTGTAATTAAAGGTCAGGAATCAATTTTTCCTTCAAGGCCAAAGTAAAGGTCATTTCTAAATCTATTGTTAGGTTAAAATTACAACTTAAATTGGTTTCTACTTTCTAATGGAAAGATCGTACAAGAAGTTTTCCAGCGTTGTTGTAAAAACAGTTTCTTGTAACTTTTCGCTAAAGGTTTTGCTTTCTGCCATATTGGTTGGCAAGCTCAACCGTGGAAACTGGCACGAACTTAGTTTCGCTGAATTGTTTTTTATTTACATTGTTGTCTGGACAATATCCGTAGTTTGGTAGCAAATAGATGCTAGGTATTATAGTTAATTACACTGCGGTTTGTGGTGGAGCATTAGCTTTGATTAACATGAAGCAACTGAGACCTTTGTCTATCAATAGACTGAGATAGTGATGGATTGGTTGATTGTGTCATTGAAACAGAAAATGGCTTTAGATCTTAGATCTAAAGCCATTTTCTGTTATAAATTAATATTGATTGTGTTTAATGTCAATCGTCGAATCCGACTCAGCTTCTCGTCCAACTTACCGCAGTGTCTCAAGACGAAAGTCTATGACCAGTGTGTGTTGCCCGGAGTTACATAGGGGACCGAAACGTGGTCGCTCACAATGGGCCTTATCAAAAGGCTTAAAGTCACCCAAAGGGCAATGGAGAGGGCTATGCTCGGAGTTTCCTTGCTTGATCGAATCAGAAATGAAGACATCCGCAAGAGAACCAAGGTCACCGATGTAGCCCGAAGAATTGCCAAACTTAAGTGGCAGTGGGCAGGGCACATAGCTCGCAGAACGGATGGCCGTTGTGGCCGAAAAGTTCTGGAGTGGCGACCGCGAACCGGAAGACGATGCGTTGGAAGACCTCCGACTAGGTGGACCGATGACCTGGTGAAGGTTGCGGGAATCCGGTGGATGCGAGTCGCAAGAGACACATTTGGGGGATTACACTTGGGAGGCCTATGTCCAGCCGTGGACGTCTTTTGACTGAAATGATGATGATGATGTGTTTAATAGGCAATAAAAAAAATACGTAACAACAAAAACAACATAACAACACAAAAAACAAAGACAAAAACCAACAAAACAAAACAACAACACAACAACACAACAACACAAACAAACATAACAACAACACCTAACACAACACAACAACACAAAACACAACTTAACAACAAACACAATCTTCTTCTTCGACCCAACAAAAAAGAAGACTACATGGTAGCATTTACATTGTCATTATGAGAAAACTAGCCTAAAGCCTAGTCTTCTTTATGCATTCTCGTGAACAATCATCTCATTGAAATTGTTTCATAGTGGCTCCCACACTAAACCTGCCATTCCTCAGTATCGTGGTCATTGAAGATCTACCAGCAAAACAGCATACATTTTGACAGAGTAGATTATTAATAATGGTACAACAAAGTCGAAGAGCATTTGTTCTCTACATTTATTATTTTTTGTTCTGCACTGTATAGTCAAGAACACCAATATGTAAACACTACAAAATTTTAAAAGTGTTTTCTCCTACTATTCTGATTAAAATATCATGTTGTTACGTACATAGTATCACAGTCTGGAACTCATATTTTAATTAAAAAGATTCTATTTCCTACTTACAATCGTTCTTTCTCGGGAAAATAGCTTTTACATTAAAGAAAGTGTATACATATTGGTGCGCGTGACTGTACTATAATGAAACATCTGATTTCATTTTTATGTATCCGCACAAAGTAATCAACACTCAAAGTAACTGATTTCATGATACAGAAGTTTGTAACAGGATTTCAGGTCCACCATATTTAAAAATACCAATTTCACGACGAAATTCCAGCAATCGTCATCGCTTTTTCAAGCACTCTGTATATGTGAGCACCATTGCAATAAACCGAATCCTTATCTGCAAGCTGATTGCTTCCTCCCTTTATATCAAGTATTCATGTAATTACTATCGGAGCGGCCATCTTTTATTGATCAATATGATATTTCGCTAGTGGCAGAGCACATACCGGAATTGCTGCATCAATATGGAGCATTTTATCTGCTCTTGATAACTTATTGATAACTGTGAAATAAGTAATTTCCAGCCTTATCTTTTATTTCAATCAGTACACCTTTGGTCTCGTGGTTGCCAGCGTGACTGCTGAGTGTGGGGTCCTGGATTAGCTTCTTGGGTCGGGCAAAAAGTGCTAATGGGTTTTTCCATTAAATACATCCCATTACATAGTAGCTCGACTTTGAAAGTTGGCGGTACGATTTACTCGTTATACACCACTATAACTCCTGAAAGCCAGAATCAACAGTGGCGACCACCAGAAAAGCGCCAAGACAATGAAGCTCGACGAAGTCTCAGACAATTAATTTAACTGTCTTTGATCCTAATACGAAATTAATCAGAAAAGTATAGCGGAGGAGTAGGAAAAAACCGTAATTTCCACTTCCCTCCATATTAGAATAGAATAGAATAGAATACTCTTTATTATGTACACCATAAAAATTATAAATACAAAAATTTTAAACATTTTACATGGGGTGACACAATGGGCGGTCTTATCGCTAAAAGCGATCTTTTAAAGACAACCTTTGGATGGATTTAAAGGGGAAGGAATACTGCAGGTAGCCTGTGGTGTACCATTTACATATATACAATAAATAAATACATGCATAAGACATACTACACTAATATAAAAATAAACACTGGGAAGGCATTCCATAACCGTACTGCTTGTAAGCAGGAGACAGAACGAAACAAGGCCAATAGTCACAAAGGGACGGTTACAACTGGGATAGGCCCAGCTGTTATATCGGATTGCCGCCTCATAAGACTATGATAGTATAAGAGTAGAAAGCGCATCTATGTCTGCGCACACACTTGTGGACTATAACATCTCCGCACAGATGCTTAATTTCCGCTAAGATTGGTCGCCGTGACGTATTTCATGAGTTCAAGGGAAGGACGTAGTGATAGTGCAGCTGCTTTACGTTCCGGGTTCGAATCCCGATAGGAACGAATGTTTGTGTGATGAGCATGGACATCCGAGTCATGGATGTTTATAAGTATAAGTAATAAACTGTATGTATTTACGAACAAATAGTATCTATGTAGTATATCAACTATCTGATGTCTACGACACAAGCCTCGTTGCTTAGTGTGGCACCAGATGGCGTTGTGTGCAGCGATATTTATATTAATTAATTAATTAATTCAAGTGTTTTAAGCTTCCGGCTATTAACCGGGGATGCATCTAATCTTCAGTTTGCTACGGAGACTGACGAAAAAGCCCTATAACACATTACCCAACGTGGGCATTGAACCCAGAACTACACAACTTCACAAGCCACTTCAGGCGATTACTTGACCAACGAAGTATTTTAGTGATTAAAGAACATTTTAGTGCGAGTCCATCATGACTTGTTAAATATATTTTTATTAAAATTGAAACGGGTTTGTTAAAAGGAAGCGGAACGATACATTAGGGATTTTTCACTTCGACGGAGGTTGCCGATTTAGGCCAACTGTATATAAAAATGAATAAATCTGGATTATCACATTTGCTTTTTTATAAAAAAAAAAAAACATTAGATTGTAATCTAGATAGATTTTCTGCCCTTGGCAGTCTTTTAAACACGTTTTTCCTGTTGCTGAAACGGCTAAGAAGACGTTCCACGCGTGCCTCAAAGAGATGTCAGCAAAAAGGAAGGGGACCCCTTTCTTTTTGCTTGCTGCCTGCCGGGGTGTGAAATACTGGTATTCAGGTTAGACTGGAAGGCGACCCCAACAAAGTTGGGAAAAGGCTAGGGTACCACACCCTTAATTGCCTATTCACCCATCCACGGTCCAAGATCGACCCGAGCGGCTGTTATTATTTAGCAACGATCTCCTTACTGCATAAAGCGCTCAAATAATGATGTTATATATGTGTATATGTTCACGAGTCCAAAAAACAAAAAATAGGCTGCTAAAATATTGATACAATACTCTCATTGAATAAACTAGGTATTTTTAATAAAAATGACTAGACTAGATTAATGTTTAGAGTACGCCGGCGGAATTTTTACACTAAAACATGTTTGTCGAACGTTGAATTTATTTAGCTTTTGATATGATCTAACTGCGAACGGATGGTCGATGGGGCTGAAAAATTCTGGAGTGGCGACCGCGAACCGGAAGACGTTGCGTTGGAATGCCTCCCATTAAGTAGGTTGATCGATGATCTGGTGAAGGTTGCGGGGATATGCTGGATGCGAGCAAGGGACCGGCCAATGTGGCGACATTTGGGGGAGGCCTAAGTATGTCCAGCAGTAGACGTCTTTCGGCTGAAATGATGTAACTTAGTTTCGGTTCTCTGTTGTTTTTTCATCGACAACTGCCAATTGTGTTTTTGGTTGAGGAATACTTACCTCGTCACTATAAGGGTTCTGTAGTACCAAGCCATCATGTTTTCACAAATTTTATAACTGACTAGCTGACCCACGCAACTTCGTCTGCGTCACATAAGAGAGAAAAACGAAAGGAAAAAAAATCCCCGTTTTTGCAACATATTTCATTCCTGCTCCGCTCCTAATGGTCGTAGCGTGATATTATACAGGGCGAATTTTAATTAATGCGACAAAATGAAATTGGAGCTTCAGTTACAGTAACATAGTAATTATAAACTGTTTTTATACAATCCAAATCGTTAAAAAAAATTACGCGATTATCGTTTTCCAGAGGTCCATTGATGTTAGTTTCTTTATTTAAATACGAACTATCGGTATTTCAGTAGTATGCAAAATAAATAAGAAAAAGTAAGGCAAAATTAGGTAAATGACCGCTATATTGAGCTCTGCGATGAGTCGGACGAGATTTTTTAATACTTTTATTATTTTAACGGTTTGCGTAACACTGATCAATTATTTTTTAATTTTACATTTGATATTTTATACATTTTCTTGACAACACGTATTATTGTATATTTAAATTTGTCGCATCTATTTAATTTCACCCTGTATAGGCTATAGCCTTCCTCGATAAACGGACTATCTAACACAAAAGATTTTTTCAATTCGAGGCAGTAGATCCTGAGATTAGCGCGTTCAACCAAACAAACAAACTCTGCTGCTTTATAATATTAGTATAGATATAAAGATTCAGAACATAAGAACTACCTAGTTTGTCTCAACTACGTTGTGGTCAAGTTTCCATCATGCAGGTAAATAAACTAACTGACCCCCATAACTCTTTACTATATTAAACGATACTTTTAAAGAAATGGGAAATGACTGTTTTAAGCTACAACGGTCCAAAACTAAACTTTTATGGTGACAGATTTGTATTCTCCTAATTTTTCTATCTACCCGCATTCTCCAGTCAACCCGCGATCATGGCGCTTGCAACAGCGTCGAAATATCGGGACCATAATAAAATTAAACTAATAATCACGGAAGATATCCCGTTAGTGACATTTTAAGTTTAAAAGGCAAAATAAATGTTTCTTTTTTGCGAATTTCCAGAAACGTTTAAGTACCGTAATCCATAGCTTAAACATTTTATACATTAATCATTGTCTTTAAAAGGTTATTTAAAGTTCAACTTCTGATAAAGTTTTAAATTCACTGTTGATAAAATCAGGCGAAAAACCTTATTGAACTACGGAACCACAAAACTGAAGCAGTACAATGACCATTCCAAGCAGTATGCTAATAGAGATTTCATTATAATAAACGATTTACAAAAACCGACAGTATTATTAAAATACTCAACAAAATTATATTTAATAACCGACTCAATGCTTCGCTGGAAACCATTAATTCGTACTTGTCCTCGACTTTGTAACTCAAGGCTTATTTACACCTTGCCAGTGTTTAGTCGAGTTTGTTTTTACTACTTATAAAATATTAGCTCCTGTTTTGTAGTTAGTTTGATAATTGACCCATGGGATATTACTGCGGGGATAGAAAGTATCCTATGTTTTAATTTAGGTTATAAACTATCTGTGTGCTAAATTTTATGCTATTCCGTTGTGTAGTTTTTGCGTGAAAGAGTAACAAACACCCATACATATACAGGGTGTAAACAACCTCATCGCGAAACCGTCAACCATAGATAATACACCATATAATACAAGATAGATGCGCAACTCTGGTTTTCGTTTTTAATACTGTGTACCCAAACTGTTAGATGGCGCTTTTAGTTTTGGTTCAACCAAATAAATACAAAAAGAAATTCTGAGGATTCGAACTTGCGAGCTATTAGTCACAAGGCAACCGCAGTCACCGCTAGGCTATCTACTTCACTAGCAAGAAGTCTAAAATAGCAGTACTCGTTATGACAGTCGAAAAGCGGTGTACCTAAACACACAGATGGCAGCACTAACTATAAATATTTTGTTTGAAGCCAATGTATGGAAGTTTCACTCCCCTGCCGTCAACCAAGCATTCTGTACATCAAACTAAGTAACTTTACATGTAAAATATTATTGGGCAACGACTTTTTTTTGAGGTTAAACATATTTTGTGGCAGAACTCAATGTAAGATGCATTGATTGAATAGTGCGTAGAGGTGTTTAAAGTAAAAATATTGCAGTAAAAAGTTGGAACTTTGACCCCCAATATCTCCGTAACTGTTCCCAGGTATAGTGTAGAACAAAACAAAATTCGCAATGACGGGGAGAACAAGTGGCTTTCGCCTTCCTTAAGAGGTGTTTTACACCCTTTATACATCCATACTCACAAATTTTCGCATTTATAATATTAGTAAGAAGACCTTTTGCTTCCTCATTGGTTTAGTGTTAGTGTATTCTTTGATTTTTCGATGAATCAAGTGACAGGTAGTGAGTGACGTGGATAGGACATATCAAGCTAGTTTTCTTTACTAAAACACCGATAACTACGAGACGTAGGCATATTAACTGACAGGTTATACGTTAGTAAGTTATGAAATACACATTCAATTAATTTACTCGTTATCTATTTATTCTTATTAACCATTTGTTTATTTGTTTACATATATTTGAAACCGTTTATTCTGTATCGTACCCTCTCAAGATTCATTGGAAGACCAGCGTCAGACAGCTTCATCACCTGTCTGGCATTAATGCTGTAATGGACCTTTTTGGTGCAGCCGTGAGGCACACAGCACATTTCTACTATGTCCTACTCATTGTTTTGTGTCTTTTTTATTTATTATTGTGTGTGTGCTTTATTAACTGACGTCAAATAAATATTTTTCTTTCTTTCTTTCTTTTCTTTAAAAACGGCCGTTAGTGAACGAAATACCTACAATCTGTACCTAATATCATATATATCACAGGATGCGACAGTGTATAAAATGAGAACTACAGAACTGGAATTTTAACAAAGCTGTCACTAGAATATAGCAGACTACTTTCAGAAATCTAATTTAAAAGTTGGTATCTACCGTAACTACGTCGGCGTCGTACGTTAAAAGAGTAAACCTTAATCGAATTTCATCATCATCTGCCTAGCCTTTTCACATGTTGGGTCGGCTTCCAGTCTAACTGGATTCAGTTCAATACCAGTACTTTACAGGGGGGGGCTGCCTATCTGACCTCCACAACCGGTTAGTACTGGGTGAGATGATAACCCTTGGTAAGACTGGTTGCCAGAATTTCGGGCCCCTGACTACCTACCTGTAACGAGTCTCAAAGATTTACAAATGACAGCCGGGACCATCGGCTTCACGTGCTTTCCGTGGCACGGAAAAAATAGAGGTAAGTATACAGATATACATCTGTATTCAAAGATTTTCAAATCTTTTTAACTGATTGTGTTGTGTGGAAAGAGGTTACGGTTTTTCTTGAGCGTCCTTGTTTGTGTACCAGATTCATGCTTGGACGTGTCTGACGGGTGACTGGTAATTAGTGTACGATACTTAGGTCCAAGTTCACCGAAAAGATGACTGTCTGATTATCTAAAAACAGCTGTCAGTGTCATATGTTCCCATACAAAAATGTGTTTTAAACAGCTGTTTTAGATAATCAGACTGTCATCTTTTTGGTGAACATGGACCTTAAACACGTGAGTGTGCTCATGATAACAAACAACTTTTACTATGGGAGCAAATTTGAAATTGCGAAAACATATCAGCTGTTTAGTGCATTTATGTTCGCCTAACGTACTGAACAGCTGATTTTTTTTCGTGATTTAGGGTTGGTCCTATAGTAAAAGTTGTTTGTTATCATGAGCACAATCACGTGTTTAAGTATCGTACACTGATTACCCTATAACCCTTTACCCTATATAGTGTAACTAGCTGACCCACGCAACTTCGTCGCGTCACATAGAGAGAAAAACGAAAGAAAAGAAAACCCCGTTTTTGCAACTTTTTCATTCCTGCTCCGCTCCTAATGGTCATAGCGTGATGTTATATAGCCTATAGCCTTCCTCGATAAATGGACTATCCCACGCAAAAATATTTTTTCAATTCGACCCGGTAGTTCCTGAGATTAGCGCGTTCAACCAAACAAACAAACAAACAAACAAACAAACTCTTCTGCTTTATAATATTCGTATAGATTTATCGAATAAACCACTAACGCACGTGGTGTCTCACGACGCATTACACTTAATTACCTCAAATACATTGTACAATCTTTCGTCAATGATTAATGATATCTGTCAGTCAGAAATGTTATTTATTTGAACTTTTACCTTCAATATATTGGGACAGTCGTTTGAATAGAACGGACTAGTGAAGCGCGATTCCGAAATGTTTTAGCAATCGAATAATCATTGTCTTTTTCTATTCGATTTTGATCTATTGTTATTCGAATCAGCTGAATGTAGCGTATGCCTGCGGCTATCCCAAATTAGTGGTAAAACATTATCTTTAACGAGTTTTTGTCATGGTAACAGGTGAGGTATGAAGTTATATTTTAACACAACCATAATTTGCCTGAATTGGGAGTTTAATTCAACACATTTGTTATAGAGAAATAACTAGGTAGTACGTAGGTACGAGTACTTAAGTGATGAAAGAACGGTGTTAAAGCAAATCACCTTCTGAATGGGGTTATTCGATTGGTGAAATACGCAATTACGTATTTCGTTGCTTGAACCCTCTTATTTATTATTTGCTGACACAAATCCACATCCATACAAATAAATTCGAAATATATCATCCTATCCTATAAATATTATAAATGTGATTGTTTTTGAGGATGGATGGATAGATATTTGTTACAATTTCACGCAAAAACTACTGAGAGTATTTGGATGTTTGGCACACAGACAGTTTATTATCTGGTTTAAAATATGGGATACTTTTTATCCGGGTATTACGATTTCGTGGAACCATTACCGCACTCCACGCGGGCGAAGCCAGGGCATAAACTAGTGCGAATATAAATTCAAAAGTAACTATAGTCCGTGCCACGAGAAGCTATAATTTTTGTAAACAAAGAATTTCTACCAAGATACGTAGTGACAATTCAATCAACAAGAAATACTCCCAAATTTAATAAAATCATACGTTTGATCCGAAACTAACGACCAATTTCACTTGGTCGGGTGATATTTTGGCGATATAAAGCGCTGTTGTCTAATGTTTTGTGGTACTGGAACGTATCTGACATCATGGATCGTAAACATTTGGGCCGCCATTTGGATGAGATCACGCTGACGCTGTCAGTTTTGAATTTGATCCAAAGGTTGCGAACCCGAATGTACTGCAGAAATACCTACACATATACGGTATACCTGTAATACGACACCTTAATATCCACGTCGCAAACACTGCATGTTGCCTTAAATCAGTATCTTGGATAGATGTAGTGCACAGAGATATTGCCTGGCTTTGGGTGTCCCTCGAGATCTGTTGCTCGGAAAACACAGTTCTATTGCACTGCCTGGTTGCCTAGATAGTGTTTGTTTAGATCTTCGACTAATGTATATAAGGTCATGCTTGTAATACTGTAGGGTTAGGCATAGATCTGGTAGCTTGGAGTTATGTGTTATTATAACTTAACGGGGCTGCCTCAATTTTGTGCTGTAGAACAATTGTATGAGGAACAATAAAAACGTTTTATTTTATTTTTAATATGGGACGGCCCTATTGCCATCAATTAGGCACAAATCCTAACTCCATGCTAAAAATTGTAATATAAATCTAATAACACATCGCTCGACCTAGAAATTGGACTCAGGACTTCATGGAATCTAGATTTCGTGCTGCTTCTGAGAATTTAACGGAAAACTCCTCACCGACCGACCTGGTAATATAAAATAAATATAGCTGGACGTTAACACACAGCGCCATCTAGTGCCACACTAAGCAAGGCTTGTGTCGTGGACACCAGATAGTTGATATACAACATAGATACTTTTTTGTTTGTATACATACTTATTATACATATAAACATCCATGACTCGAATCGGAAACAAATGTCCATGCTCATCACATAAACATTTGCTCCTACCGGGATTCGAACCCAGGACCCTTTGAACGTAAGGCAGCCTCACTACCACTACGCCATTCGAGTCGTGATGGAACTCTAACTTCATACTCATCAGAGGTTCTGAGACCACTAGACCAACGAAGTAACCTTTCATCATCATCAGCCTATTAATGTGAAACCGCCGCCGCCGCTGCGAAACCCTTCCGAGGATTCCGGTACAGCGCTGTCCAGCAAAGCAGGAGTGTGATGATGACGGCTTCAGCGTAGTTCAGAAGAAGAAAAAGAAGCCTACTTGTCGCAATCAATGCGGTACTGGACTGTCAGGACCAAATATGCTGCTGCGTCCAGCGACACTAACGACGTTGCTTTATGTGTCCCGACTGCATCACTCCACGAAGGTTGAGGAGGTCGTAGAGTACATGAAGGTGAAGACCAGCTGGACCTTGAGGGTCGAGAAGTTGGAGCCGTGTCATAACACCAACTTCAAGACGTTTGTAGTGCGAGTTCCGACACAGTATTTCGACAAATTTCTCAAGGAAGAGTTCTAGCTGAAGGGTGTTGTCTACCGACGTTTTCGCGGCAGGCTAACGTGACACAGCGTAACACGACGCCGCCACTTCGTGTGTCATAGGTTCATAGTTAATAAGTTATATTTTGTATGTATTAGTATATTTTTGTTGTAATGTATTTTTGTGTATTTTATCTATGGGCCTTCAGATGCCTGATAGTAAAATTATTTATTGATTGATTGATTGAATGTTCCCTCTACTGGGACACAGGCCTCCTCTCTATGAGAGGAAATTGGCTATAATCCACCCAGCGAGTTGGTAGATCTAAAATGTCTTCGAATATTTTGGTTCTTGGACATGCCGGTTTCCTCACTATGTTTTCCTTCACCGTTTTGAGAGCAGTGGTGATGAAATAAATAACACAAAGTAAAGCGCCTGTCTGGGTTCGAACCCACGACTTACTGTCTGTAAGACGGGCCGCCATCTCTGGGACACCACTGTTCTCCAAGGTAACCATTTGGTCTGATAAAGTACCTACATATATCGCAATGTAATCGAAGCAATCAAACAGTGTAGAAACTCAGACATTCATGTTTATTCCAACTATCGAATAATTCGAATAATATTTTCGTATAACGTATAACCTTTCCGATAGGTGTGGACGTGACCACGTTAAATGGATTTTAAAGTTTCCACCTCGGTCCCGATGATCGATTTCACGCTATTCTCGACCTACTTGCTAAAACTTAGGAACTGTCTTCGTAAGTACATAATGTATTGTGCCTGAGTATACAAGCTGGCATGCGATCTCTTTGGTTGGTTTTGTTCGAATTTTGAAAAGGAAAAGATGTTCTTTTAAGTTTGAAGATTTTTTTTATTTTGGTTATTGATCAGCAATTTTTTTGTACATATGGAATTTATTAATAACCCTGGAATCATGTTCCGTATGATATCGATATGCGCGACGATATAGAAAGAAAAAAAAGTAATTATTAGACTTGCAAAGGAAAAAACAATAAAAATATTACGAAAAAAGATATAATTTATGAATACAATCAACTGCATTGGTAACTAAGGAATAGGTATTAAAAATTTTATGAATGAATAAATGAACAAAATATGTATTGGCATGAATAAATAAGTCATTCATCAGATACAATTATTAAAATTGTATTATGTAGGTAGCTAAAATCATAATACATATTTGAAAGGTGTGTCACTAAGTTTGAAATTTATTGTCAGAGATAGTCTATAAATGTTTTATAGTGTGACTATTCGACATTTTATTGTTGTATTTTATATGGCATAACAATAAAATACCTTAGGTGTACTAAAAAAATAGACATTCTTCTAGTGTTACAAAGTAGGTAGCTTACATATTTTGGTGTTTCTTGGAAGGTCTTAAACTCGTTTCAAAGGTTGCGAAGTGTTATTGGGTTATTGATTGCGGAAATTGATACTAGCAACCCTTGATAAGGGGTCATGTCCGGTTAATGGCAGAGCCTTCCGGGCGTATAAAACAGGGTCAAATTTTTCAATGCCACCTGGAGGGAAAGATAGTAAATTTTACCCAAACGAAACATTCCTTTATTTTTAAAAAGAAACAGATCTGCATTCACAGATTTTCGAAAATTTGCTTCCCCTCCTACTTTCCCTCCAGATAGCATTGAAAAATTTCACCCTGTATACAAAGTTGATAAATAAAATAATGATATTGATGGTAGACTATTTTGAGTCTTGTTGGCCTTGGTTTGATTTCTAGGTCAAGGATTTTTTAATTTGAAAAATCTTAGGAATTTGTTTTACATGTCCAATATAATGGAATGATTTTTAAGATGCCTTATTCATCTTAAAAATCACCTGTGTTTCCCGACATCTCACTAAGGGGGAAAAGGCGAAAATCGACTCAGTTAATTAATGACACCCCCTAACAGTTTAGTACACTATTCATTCTGTAATCATCATCATCATCAGCCTATAATGTTCCCACTGCTGGGACACGGCCTCCTCTCAATGAGAGGGAATGGGCTATAATCTACCACGCGAACCCAGTGCGGATTTTTAGAAGGCACATGTCTTCGAATTTTTGGTTCTAGGACATGCCGGTTTCCTCACGATGTTTGCCTTCACCGTTTTGAGAGCAGCGGTGATGAAATAAATTACACAAAGTAATGCGCCTGTCTGGGTTCGAACCCACGACTTACTCTTCGTAAGTCGGTGCCGCCACCACTGGGCCACCGCTGCTGTCAGTCTCATTCTGTAATTTTATCGGTTAAATATTGGTACACACCACTGTCTACCCCTTTTTATAATTCAAGCGTAATATTACATTACTGTTTCCCACAAAACATTAATAAATACACATGAAAAACGATATCAGCATAATACATTGTTATTTAATACAAAACAGATCATTCATGCATGAAAATAAATAAAGCACCATGTATCATCGTCGTTGAAAAATTATGCCCTGACAGGCTAGGACACCCTTTATACCTATGATGGATTAGGTAAAGAGAAAAAAAGGGGTTGAAGTCAGCCTTGAGAGCTTTTGATTGGATAGGTTCACGGCATTTCACGAGACCTAAAGAAAACTGGATGATTTTTGTAAACAAAAAAGTATTAGAACGAAAAATCTTTGAAAAGAGAAAAACATAAAATAAAAAAGGTAGTGAAAGGTATCCAACCTTTATGTTGTACTATCTTTTCTTAATTTTGCCCTTTGAAGTGTTTTCTGTTTATGTTGTATACAGGGTGTAAACAGACTTATCACGAAGCCGTCAACCAAGCATTTTGTACCTACATCATAAGTACTACTATAAAGGGTGTAAAACATCTCTTAACGAAGCCGAAAGGCCCTTGTTCTCCTCGTTATTCCGATAATTTTTTTTGTTGCACACCATACCTGGGAACCTTCTAGTTACGAAGATATTGGGGGTAAAGTTACAACTTTGTGACAAGATTTTTTTGAAATACAAGTTTTATTGTAAGATTTTCACTACTATTTCAATCGTTGTATCAGCAAAATGTTTTGAGTGCGTTACCTACCATAAAACGTGATTTTTCACCCCAAAACAAAATTTCTTTCCCAGCAATAGTTTTTGCGTAAAGTTACTTGGTTTGATGTACAGAATGCTTGGTTGACGGCTTCGTGATGAGGTGGTTTACACCCTGTATAGTCCTCACCACGAGAAGCTATAATACACACATTCGGGTTCGCAACCTTTGGATCAAATAAAAAAAATGACAGCGTCAGCGTCATCTTACTTCAAAATGGCGGCTCAAATGTTGACGTTGCATGATGTCAGATGGGTTCCAGTACCACAAAACATTAGACGACATAAAGCGCTGTCGTCTAATGTTTATCGCCAAAATATATCCCGACCAAGTGAAAATGCTCGTTAGTTTCGTGTTACACGTATGATAATTTGAGTTGATTGAATTTGGGAATATTTCTTGTTGATTGAATTTTCGCACTACGTATCTTGGTAGAAATTCTTTGTTTACAAAAATTATAACTTCTCGTGGCGTGGAATATAGATAACTATACCCAAAAATTATTGCTGAGAAACGACTTTTTTTTGGGGTGAAAATTCACGTTTTACAGTAAAACTCAATGTAACGCACTAAAAAACATTGTGCTGGTGGATTGAATAAGAATTAGAATAATTTATTTAAAAAAAGAAGGTATTACAAAAGTATACATTTAAGTGCAGTAGAGCGAAGTACGGCGGTGAAATAAAAATCTTACATTAGAACCAAGTATTAAAAAAAGCTTGTGGAAAAGTTTGAACTTTTACCCCCAATATCTCCGTAACTAGAAGGGCCTCCTTCTAGTTACAGAGATATTGGTATAGAACAAAAATGTTCGGAAAGACGGGGAAGACTTTCTTTACACCCTTTATAAGAAAAAAGAACTTATATATAAAATAAATTGTAGCACTTTGTTGCTATTCATAACAAAAAACATAGAAAATACAATCGGTTGGGGCACATTTTGATTTGGAAATGAAAGAATAATATGAAACGACTTGTTTGTTATTTTGTCTTAGGTATATCTGGCTTGGGTCGTAGTACCTTTAGACTGGATAAACACCACTTTCAAACTATCTTTATTATATAAACTCGCACCTACGCGTGACAAAAATGAAACTGTAGAAGAAAATAAATAAAATAAAATAAAAGCTGTCATATAAATGTCATCGTAAAATTAATTGTTAAACACGTTTTATTGTAATCTCTCTTGCGAGATTGTAAACTCTCGAAATATTGTCAACTGAACATACTTCTTACAATACAACGCTTTATTTTTCGGTAGATTGTAATCTATCGAAGTGAAACAGTAATATTGTGAAATGCATGCGACGGAAGTATCTCTGCCGCCATAATCGGGACTTGGGGCACCCCACGTTAGGTTAGTTAGGTTCCTTTAAACCTTGCAGACACCCGATTTCGATTCCCGAATTATGGAACATTTATTTGTATGGCCTACAGGACAGACAGATAGTTGTTCCGGGTGTGGCTGTTTGTGAATGTGAGTTTAAATGTTTGTAAACATACCCACGAAATAACTTTATGACTTGTGAAAAAAAACACAATTTCGTACAAATGTTTTTCGCGGCCAAAAGTGTAACTAACACTGCACTCTTGTTTTTCAATATAATATGTTTCACAAATGTGTCATGATTTTGGTATATTTTTGTCTTTAGTTTAGTATATTTTTAAAAAGATTAAAATGGCAACACCGGTAACGACTGTATCTCGTCATATTTAGCTAGAGAAGGGGTAATGTAGTGGGGTAGAGAGACTTGCTTGGGTAATAATTAGAATCTGTGTTCATTCTTCGGCTAACCTCAGCGGTGTAAAGACTACTAGTCGAACCTATGTCCGATAGTTGATGAATATATTAATTGTTGTATATTGTTTGTATAACACGTACGTGAAGTGATTAAAAGAAATATACACGAGTGTTGATCGGAGTTAAAGTGGTTTTATTATACTTCAGAAGTGGGATACACCAAAAAGGTATGTAAAACTTTTAATATGAATTGCTTGATAATTATTTGAAAAATAAAAACCGTTACACGCTCACTTTTGATAAATTTATGAACAATGAGGCATTAATTATGAGAATGACTACCTACAATGTTTAAACATACAATGCTAAATTGTTTTTGCTTTGATTATAATATCTATCTTAAATTTTGGATTTAAATTAGCAACATTTGCACATGTCTAATTTGAGATTATTTACAAGCACTCTGAGGTCAATAACTTATTATTCCTACTTTAGTAATTGTCATGATAATTATTCTGCTAAATGGATAATTACACATGCCATGAGACATGCTATGTGACTTTGCTAGATATTTGTTTGAGTGGACATGTTTCCCACTGGATACTAAGCGAGACACTGGTTGTTTGATTATGTTAGGGGGCGTACCTAGTGACTTCACTGGATATTTGAGTGGGTATGGTTCCTACTGGTTTTTGAGTGAGTCACTGGTCGTCGGATTATGTTAGGGGGCGTACTTAGTGACTTCACTGGATATTTGAGTGGGTTTGGTTCCTACTGGTTTTTGAGTGAGTCACTGGTCGTCGGATAATGTTAGGGGACGTTCTTAGTGATTTCACTGGATTTTTAAATGGATATGGTTCCTACTGGTTTATTGAGTGAATCACTAGTCGTCGGATAAATTATTGTGAATGCTTAATAGCTTGAGTTCTACCACTGCTAGTGCTTTTTTTTTTAAAACTTAATTCTATCTGCGGCTTCCTCTGATAACATGTAGTTTACCGTAACCACCTCATGCAGAGTTCTTATGATAGTAGTTTATTTACATTTTTATGTATTGAAAGTATATGTGTACTACACTTGATCAGGGCAACTCTATGATAGTGCCTATTGCTATTTAATTAATTAAACAACACATATTTTGATAGACTTTCTCTAATGAGTTTCTAATGGTAAACAATGAATTAAAACAAAGGTTATTATAGTAATTTGTTATTTCCTATCACTGTTATGAAATACCTTATTTCAGTTTTCTTTTAGTGTAATAAGCGAGCTCCTGAGTTGTTCGCTGGGTTGAGTGGGCCATGTATGGTCGCTGGATAAGTTAGGGGGGGGCGATGTATGTTTGCTCACTGGTTTATCGAGTGAATGTTTTCCACTGGATTATTGGGTGAGCTGCATACACTCGTCGGATTTAAGTAGGCTATGTTCGCTTATAAAACTTACATGAATCTTACAACATTTTGATACTACGTATATTGATTTAGAATGACTTTTATTTCATTAAATATGAAACAGATTATGGCGATGAATATTGTATATATTTCAGAAAGCAATGGCATCTGGTGACGAATACGGTACGCCGCCTGGTACGCCGCCTGGTACGCCTCCAAGGCGACGTGGGCGTGTGAAAAAGAAGTCTAGGCGAAGAAGGAGTCCTTCTTCTTCGTCCACGTCGAGTAGCGAGCCTGTACCAAGGAAGTCGCGTAAAGTTACAAACCGCCTTTCTACTAAAGATGTTTTGAAATTATTGGCTAGCTGTAAGGGAGAATCGAATAAGACCTCACTTTCTCTAAGTAACAATAACTTTAACAATGTGTTACCCGAATTTGACCCTGCAAACAGGACTCAAACCATTGAATGTTGGCTGAGAAAAGTTAACGAGTGCGCCACTATTTATGGGTGGGATGACAAACAAACGATTCATTTTTCTTTGCAAAAATTAGCCGGCTTAGCAAGAAAATGGTTTGAGTCCTTACCTACAGTAATCTACACTTGGGATGAGTGGCAAGCAAAACTCCGAAAAGCGTTTCCAAACGAGGAAAATTATGGACGCCTTTTGGAGGAGATGCTGAACCGCACTTCTAGACAAGACGAAAGTCTGCGCGAATATTTTTTCGACAAATTATGTCTTTTAAATAGATGTGAAATTGAGGGTAAAAAGGCTGTCGACTGTATTGTTTATGGTATAACGGACCGATCTATTCGTAATGGAGCACAAGCGCTTAATAGTTCTGAACCTGAAGGTTTGCTTAACTTTTTATGTTCCCAAAAATCACAACCGATAGTCGATAGTAAATTTAAAAACCGTTCATTTCGAACAAGAAGTAATCCCGGTACTAGCTCGAACTCTAACATTCAAGATTCTGCCTCTAACTCTATTATTTGTTATAATTGTCGATCTAGGGGTCATCCTTATCACAAGTGTACAAAACCAATATTAAAATGCAAACGGTGTAATAGGATTGGACATGACAATGATGGTTGTAAATTAGTACCATTTAACACCTCCAATTCTAACTCTGTTCTTGAAAATAGTTCCGAAAGGAAAACTTTAAAGATAGACACAGGACTAAAAAGCAATGATAAGTTCTTTAAAACCGTCACTGTCGATGGCCATACTCTAGGTTCTTACATTGATTTTGGTAGCGAGTGTACACTCTTAAGTAAAACCAACGCGGACTCTTTGAATTTAGTAAAAGCATTCGATGGCATTCCAGTGGTACGAGGATTTGGTCAGTCTTCTGTCATCCCGTTGTACAAGTCATTCGTTACTGTGAAGGTCGACGAGGTTGAAACCGAGGTTGAAGTACTGATTGTTGACGATACACACATGCAAACTGCTATGATTATAGGACAAAATTTCACTGAGTTACCTGGTGTCACTGTTCTTAAAGATAGTCGAAAGCTAACTTTTTACAAAAGTCCCTGCAGTGATTCTCAGTCTAGCAATGATTCTAGTTTAAAACTTCATGTTTCTAATTCAGCTCAAATTCTTAGAATCAATGTCATCCCCGTGTATACCGAGTCGGATTTCACAGGAGATGTATACGTCGAAGGTTATAATGCTGTTGGGCCAGGGAAAGAATATCGTTTACTTCAAGGCGCTTACCATATATGTAATGGTAAAGGCGAAGTAGTTATTTCTAATTTGTCTCACCATGCCGTAAGTTTAGAGAAGGATACTTTACTGGCCAGAGCAATACCTTTTAGCGAGCAAAAAACATGTCAAGTCAATAAAATTCAGATTGACATTTCAACTTTAGATCCTTTGGACAGGAATGACATCAAGACTGGTCCAGGCCTTAGTGCTGAACAGTCAGACAGACTTTATTCCCTCTTGCAAAATTATCGCGATTGTTTCGCAACTAAATTGGATGAGATTGGTTGTGCGGTTGATGTCGAGATGAAAATTGATCTTTTGGATAATAAACCAATCGTATACCGACCGTATCGATTGTCCCATGCCGAACGCGAAACCGTTCGTGAAGCTATAGATGAACTTTTACGACTTGACATCATCCAAGAATCGAAATCCGACTATGCAAGTCCCATCTTGATGGTTAAAAAAAAGACTGGAGAGCAAAGGCTCTGTGTGGATTTCCGAGCTTTAAATAATAAAACTGTCAAGGATCGCTTCCCTTTGCCTCTAATCGAAGACCAAGTTTCAAATTTAAGCGGTAATAGCTTCTTTACTACTCTTGACCTCGCCTCCGGTTACTACCAAATTCCAATGGCTAAAGACAGTCAGCATCTAACTGGGTTTGTCACGCCCGACGGCCATTATGAGTTTAAAAGAATGCCTTTCGGGTTGGCAAATGCACCGGCTGTTTTTCAGCGTATGGTAAATAAAATATTAGGTAACAGACGTTTTGAATATGCATTGGCTTACCTAGATGATGTGTTGATACCTTCAAGGAGTGTTGAGGAAATGTTTCAGAGATTAGAGGATGTCCTGAATCTTTTTCGTCAAAATTGTCTGACTCTAAAACTCTCCAAATGTCGCTTTTTTGATACCACCGTCAGTTACTTAGGGTACGACATCTCCTCGCAAGGTATTCGGCCTGGTGAGGCCAAAGTGTTGGCAGTTAGGGAGTTCCCCACGCCCCGTAATGTCCATGAGATTCGTCAGTTCTTGGGTTTGACCGGATTCTTCCGTAAATTTATTAAGGGATATGGAGAGGTTGCGCGTCCTTTAACATCCTTATTAAAGAAGGACTCTGAGTGGCGATGGTCTCATGCTGAGGAGCACGCTTTTAATTTTCTAAAGGAAAAGCTTGTTCATCGACCTGTTTTAGCACTTTACGACCCTAAACTCGAAACCGAGTTACACACAGACGCCAGCTCTCTAGGTATAGGAGGCATTCTCATGCAGTGGCAGAGAGATTCAAGGGTTTTAAAGCCTGTCGCTTTTTTTAGTAGGCAAACAACCCCCGAGGAAAGGCACCTGCATTCCTATGAGCTGGAAACGTTGGCCGTAGTGTGCTCGTTAAAGAAATTTCGGGTATATCTTTTAGGGTTACATTTCAAGGTTTTTACGGATTGCGCAGCTTTGAGAACCACAATGACTAAAAGGGATCTGATTCCGCGGATAGCAAGGTGGTGGCTCCAAATAAGCGAATACACATTCGACATTCAATATCGTCCGGGTATTCAAATGTCGCATGTGGATGCATTGAGCAGAAACACCAAGCTACCCGTGGACCCAGATAATAACGAGTTCGTCTCTGTGTTTACTATTGAGAAACAGAATTGGATCTTAACTTTACAAATAGCAGACCCAGACATTTCTCGAATCCATAATATTCTAAAACCTGAAGACGATATTGAATGCAAGGATATTAGGAAAAATTATGTCGTTAAAAATCACGCAGTGTATAGAAAGGTTGATGATCGTCAATGTCTCGTTGTACCACGAAGTGCAAGGTGGCAGATATGTCGTGCTAACCACGACGATATTGGTCACCTGGGTTACGCCAAGACTCTTGAGAGTATTCGCCGCGATTATTGGTTTCCCAAACTAAGAAAGTTTGTCAAGAAATATGTCGCAGCTTGTTTAGAGTGTGCCTACCATAAGGATACCTCTTCGAGACAAAAGTCAGGTCATTTGTACCCAATAGAAAAGATAAACATACCGTTTCATACGATCCATATAGATCACCTCGGTCCTTTTGTTAGGAGTAAAGATGGCAATTGCTACATTCTTACAGTAGTAGATGGTTTTACCAAATACGTCTTTGTCAGAGCCGTTAGGGATCAGAAGACTAAGAGCACAGTTAAAGTTCTTCAGAAAATCTTTTATGACTTTGGAGTCCCAGCCCGAATTGTGTCGGATCGCGGTACTAGCTTTACATCTGCAGCTTTTCAGACCTTTTGTGACGCTCACGGTATTAAACATGTCCTTAATGCGGTCGCTTGTCCCAGAGCTAATGGCCAGGCAGAAAGGTTTAACCAAACAATATTAAATTCATTAGCTGCCCAAAACGCTTTTGGTCATGAGCGTGAATGGGACAGGTGTCTGGGCAAGCTCCAATTTGGCATCAATAATACTGTCAATGCGACAACCCGCAAAACTGCGACAGAAGCTTTGTTCGGATTTAAGTTGCGCGATGGTTTATTAAACAAACTTGATATTGGGAATAATGATAATGGGAACAATCCCGATTTGCAACAAATTAGAGAAGAAATAAGTAACAGTATCGCGAAAGATCAAGCTAAGCAGAAAGAAAGACATGACACGAATCGTGCACCAGCTCCTACTTACGAAATAGGTGACTTAGTAAAAATTTCGCGGAATAACTTTGCAAATAACAACCAAAGTACAAAACTCCTGTCTAAGTTTGTGGGTCCTTATAAAATAACTGAAATATTAGGGAATGATCGGTACAGAATATCTGACGTTCCTGGATTTAATAAAAGAGGTAAACCTTATGATACCGTTATAGCCGCTGACAGAATTAGGCCCTGGATACACGTAAAAGCTCTAGAAATACATAACACTGATAACAGTAGCTCTAGTGAGCGCAATAGTGATTCCGAATAAAGATCAGTCATCGTTAGGCGGTAGAATAGTTACATAACTTTGAATGGAAAAATAATATTTTGGTTACTTAATTTTTTTTTTTTTTTTTATAACGTGTTGAATGTTTAAAAAATTTTTTTTTGTGTGTGAATTAATCATTATATAAGTTTTTGTCATACATTTGAAAACGATAATATAATTATGTACCGATATATATATGTAAACACCTATAGTTAAAAGATACCAAATGTCATGATTTAATTTAAGTTATTTTAAATTTAGGTATATTAGTTCATAATTTATATAAATGATTTAACGTTAGGATTTAATATATTTAAGGAAATTAATCAATTAGCAGGCATCTTTATAAAGTGTATTACTTTGTTTTTACTATTAGTTTTACTGGTAGTTACTATTAGGATTAAAATGTGCGTCGGGAGACAGCACGTTATCAGATGGCCGAATGTCATGATTTTGGTATATTTTTGTCTTTAGTTTAGTATATTTTTAAAAAGATTAAAATGGCAACACCGGTAACGACTGTATCTCGTCATATTTAGCTAGAGAAGGGGTAATGTAGTGGGGTAGAGAGACTTGCTTGGGTAATAATTAGAATCTGTGTTCATTCTTCGGCTAACCTCAGCGGTGTAAAGACTACTAGTCGAACCTATGTCCGATAGTTGATGAATATATTAATTGTTGTATATTGTTTGTATAACACGTACGTGAAGTGATTAAAAGAAATATACACGAGTGTTGATCGGAGTTAAAGTGGTTTTATTATAAATGCTTACCAACAACGCCTCCCTCTCAACTTTACTGAAGCACGAAAAGATACTTTTAGAACTGTACTGTGTAAAATATAGCGTAGGATTCAACGAAGCGATCTCGAATTCATAAAAATTCAATGTCAACATATATCACTGTAAAGGCATCCTGAATGTCCCATAAGTAACTTAAAATTCAACAGTAACCTAACCTGAAAACCCAGCACCGTTTTCAACTTCATCCACCGACAAATATTCCACAAAGAGCGAATTGTTTTCACAGCAACGGTGAATTGTTTCCCTCAAATTTTCTTTCGCTCTGTATTCCCAGAATTTTACATTGTTCACAAAAAGGGATGTATGGGTAAGGTTTGGGACCCCATTTGAACATGAATAACTCAAAATTAGAAGTGAAATCTGACCTTAAGATATATTTAAGACCGTATCGAGGATCCTCTGGGGTCATATGGTAGGCAAATCACAAAACTTTTTACTCCAGCCAGCTAGTTTAGAATTCAAAGGTTCAGCTCAAGTAGTTTCATCGTGTTTGTTGTTCTATTTCGTATAGCATAGCTCTTGTGACCGTCGCAGTAAAAATATTTGGTTTGCTATCAAAAAATAAACAATGCTACGTCGAAAAGTTATTGCAATCGAATGAATTTCGCGAAAAACAATTATCTAAAATGTTACAGCGATAAATAAGGCCAGTATTTTCAAAACATTTCACATACATGTGCAGTGTATGGGGAATACATGTCAACAAAATATAACGAACTTTGAACAAGCTGCTCAAAGTTCAGTAATGTTCGGATATATGTTCTGTAGCTGAGGGCTCAACGTCTAATTAAACGAAACTTAAGGGTTGCCTGATTTAAAATACGATTTTCTGACAAAATCCCCAGTTTACCTTTAAAAGTTTTGCGAGGATATTTTGTATTTCTAAACATTTTCCTTTTAGAAACAATCACGCACATTTTATTAAATAATTATATGTATCCAGGGTGTAAACCACCTCATCACAAAGCCGTTAACCAAGCATTCTGTACATCAATCTAAGTAACTTTACGCAAAAAAATATTGCTGGGAAACAACTTTTTTTTAAGGTTATACCTAAATCATGTTTTGTGGTAAAACTCAATGTAACGCACTTCAAACATTGTACTGATGGATGGATTGAGTAGTACGGGGGTCGTGGATGTGTTAAAAGTTAAAATCTTACAAAAAACTTGTCTTTAAAAAATTAAACTGTCAGAAAGTTGTAACTTTGACCCCCCATATCTCCGTAACTAGAAGGTTCCCAAGTATGGTGTAGAACAAAAAAGTGATCGCAATGATGGGGAGAACCAGTGCCTTTCAGCTTCGTGAAGAGGTGTTTTACACCCTTTATATTACGGAGGATAATTTTACTTCAAGCAATACAGATTGAAAAAATATCAATTTAGTAGTACTTAGTCATTATTCTACATTAGACAAACATTTCTAATTTTTTCGTTAAAAATTCTACCACAAAATGAAACATTTCACGAATTTGTCTTCTGGTAACCCTATACGCTTGCAGTGTCGTTGACATGAAACAATTAGTTGCAGGAGTTGACAAATTAAAAATTTAAACTAAGACGCGCGGAATGGCGGCTTTGAGACTACGAAGTGCCGTTTTGTTGCTTCATTTGTTTACGGAAGATATTAAGAAAGTTTTATGAGAAATATTACTTCTTTTATGACTGATTCTTCTATAGATATCGTATACCCAGGGGAAGAAAGATTTGAAAGATTTTTATAGAAGAGTAAAAAGAATAACCGACTTAAAAGTGGAAAAAAAACATAACCAAGTATCGGAAACGCGATGACTTTATTAGAATCATCCACAAAGACATTAGCAGAAAAAACATATAAGTATTGTAGAAGATAACTTATAAACTACCCAAGCAATGTGAATAAAATTTATAAAGGACCGCTTTCGCTACCAAATGAGAAAAGAATCAAGTAGCCACGGTGTTATGAGGTAACAAATACTTACCAAGAAAATAATATTATGTCAAATTGAAGCTTTTTTCTTTTTGGAAGTCAGTTTAAATATGTACCGCAGTCTATGATCGTTCTCGTAAAACCACTTAGGTACTTTACATACAGTAGGTAGGTATGCAAATTAAATTGAGTCTTTTTGCTGAAGTGTTTATTTAACAAGTATGATTGTATCAACACAATAATTACGTCATATACCTACTTTATAAAAGGTGCAAAAATATCATAACGAAGCCGAAAAGCATTTGTTCTCCTCGTCATTGCGATATTTTTTTGTTCTACACCGTACCTTCTAGTAACGGAGATATTGGATAAATAAATAAATAAATATCGCGGGACATTACACACAGCGCCGTCTAGTGCCACACTAAGCAAAGCTTGTGTCGTGGTCACCAGACAGTTGATATACTACATATATACTTTTTGTTGGATACTTATTTATTCCCACATTTGGACAAGTTTTTCTTTTTATATACAAGTTTTAATGTCAGATTTTTACTCCCGGACACCCTTACTATTCAATCCTCCCATTAGCTTCGTGATGAGTCTGTAATACACTCTGTATAACAATTACTTAGTAGGATTTCTAAGTAAATTCCTAATTCATTGCTTCATACACTTATGTTTGAAATATTCACCAGCTTCACAATGTAGATGAATGTCGTAGTTCTCAAAATTAATGACATGAAGGTTATGAGTCACGCAATAGGTATTCCCACATTAGTGATTCAGGTGAAAACGTCAGGGTGGTCCGCAAAATTCAAATTTTCTTTCGTTTTTTGCATGTTGCAGACTAGTGCTAGGTTGTATGTTGACGAAAATGTTGTTGGCGATTATAAGACGTGTGTAGTTTCAGAATTATAATCATCAAAATCATCAATACAGCCCTCCAAGTTCATAAAGGTCGAGAAAGAATTTTGACCTTGAAAAATTCGTTCCTCGACCTTGATGAACTTTGAGGGTTGTATTTATGATTTTGATGAATAATACTTGTATCAACACAAAACCTAGCACTGGCCTGCAAATTACAAAAAACGTAAGAAAATTTGAATTTTGCGGGCTACTTAACCTTAAAGACAATAATTCCAATAATTCGTACACAAAAGACTGAAGACAAAGGACTGACACTAAGAGATAGACGAAATCATTAAATCCGCCATTTTTTTTTGTGCATAAAGTTTTAGACAAATAAAATACCCTCCCGTCAAAGATATTCTACAAGCTTTTCTTCAATTGAAGACGCTTCGAGAAACATCCAAATGAAAACACATACTAAAAGAGAAAGTTATACAAGATCGCCAAACAAAAACAAAATAGCCATTCCATGTTTTCTATCCAAATAATTTTTTTAATGGCCCAAGTCACGTCTGACTCATAAAAATGAATGGAACCCTGTCTTTGTATCGTTACAATGTAAACTATAGTGCAAAGGCATTTATTAAAGCTGAAATATTGCGTGGAAACGGCTTAGGGAGCTAAAAGGGTATAAGTATACATTGAGTGAAGAAAATTGTCCCGAGAACGGGTATTAATTACGAGTTCCACCTGCGTTATCAATATGGGTTAATAACAATTTGTATTTATACTTTATGTCGAACATATTTTTGTGTAAGCTGACGTTTTCAAGGTCAATTTGAGCTGGTTTTCCAAAAGTACTGTCAAGAAAGGGGATCAGTATCTAGGCTAGGCAAATACAACTCCTTTCTGAACTGTGTTTGTCTTTAGTAGTCTTCTATCTACATGTCTTTGACATAGGTCGTCTTAGAGAGCCTTGTATTTAGTGTGTCACAGCCACAACTTAATATAAAGTTTTATTTTCCTTCCAGGCTAATTACTCCTCCGTTGTAAACTTTACTGTGCTCTTCAACAATACCTATAGTCTTTCACCAAAAATTCTAAATGTCTTTTACAGACGTTATTGGTTACACTATTTACGATATCAGGCTAGAAAGACCAAAAAATCATCAAATATTTGAAAATTGTCTCACCTATTCGTATTCACTCTCCGGCTGTAATGTGTACCATAGACACCAAATTATTTCGTAGATTGTACATAAATCGATTGTACCAGTCAAGTCTCCAGTCTCAACGGAGCACAACTCTATTCCTTTAGGATTGTCTGCCTTGCATTCTAGACGTAATAAGGTTAGCATTAGATAACTTGTTAGTCTAAACTTCGTCTTCAGTTTAGGTAGGCGTTAGGACCCGCGCCCATCGCGACATTATGCCACGATACAAACGCGAAGTCGCGATACAGTCGCGATTTTGTCGCTGGCTGTGCACCTTCGCCTGCGTTACCACGATTTTGTATCGCTACTATCGCAATGCTGTCGTGCTTTTGTCGTCATGCAAAGGCGATTCAGCGTTAATAAAATCAGAAGTGCCTGTGTCCAGCAGTGGATTTCTGTCGGCTGAAATGAATGAATGATTGAAGCTTACAAATCGTCACTTTAAAAAGTCAAAATTTATAAGAGACAGTCCCCAAAAAACGCCCGCTCTTTCTATCTAGTCATTTAGCTGGGAAGAAGAAGTGGTGGAAGAAAATCTCCAGAAATACAAATGCGACTAACCCGATAGCATCCTTGGGCGTAAAATGTCGCCGTGGCGTGGGCGTAAGACCTTTATGCTAGAATCAGTTTGATATGGAGAATATTTTTAAAGCATTATATTTTTATAATAATTATACAGTGATGTGGGACTGACAATAAGTAATGGCTGATATGTCAATCACTAATGAGCTCGTTATTTTTTTTTATTTTTGTGTTGTGATGATCTATATTTTTTTCGGTAGGTTTTTTGTTTGTTAAAATAATTATGATGTGTAGATATAAACTAGTGACCTTCCCCGGCTTGGTACGGGCTACGGGTCAAATTTCAAAACATCTATCCAAAAAAAAAAAACTATGTTTTTGTGTTATGCCTACGTGGCATATAAATGTATTATACACATGAATCTTTCATGACGATGTGGATTGAATGAATCCACCGTCATTTTTAGAAGACCTAAGTAGTCACACATCACCTGCCTACCCTTTTCTCAACTATGTTGGGGTCGGCTTCCAGTCTAATCGGATGCAGCTGAATACCACTATTTGACATAGAGCCACTGCCTATCTGACCTACGCATCCAGTATTATTCTAATCTATGAACTCAGTTAGTACTGGTTAACACGATAGGCAGGGTTCCCACTACGCCGGACCGGCAGATCTGCCGCGCCGGTAAATCTGCCGGAAGGGCTAGTGGCTGTACAATTTGTATGAAGCTATTCACATTATCCCGGGTCCGGCATTTTTGCCGAGCCCGGCATTTTTACCGAGCGTTTTGTCACTACGAATTGCCGGTAGAACGACCGGCCCCGGAGTAATGTGAACGAGTTTGTGCCGGTATCTGTCCCCCGTTCGCCCCTCGTGCTCTCTTCGCCCCGCCCGTGTTCCACTCACGTCATTCGGCTCGCATTTTCTGGTAAAAGGAGACGTTTAGTATGGATATTCAAGCAGAAATTCTTTGATTCGTCTCTTCTAAGTTCACCCATTAATGATTCAAATGTTCCAAGTGAAAATCTTTCCCTTAAGAGCCCTCTTACAGTCCACTAGCGCCGCCAATCGAAAAAATGTCATAACTCGTAAATAGAATCAAAAATACAAAATGTGGTCTATTATTACTGTAGAAAAGGCAATAACGTAATTTTATAACACATTGTCACCACTTGAAATATAGCTGTTTAGCTAAATCGTGCATTTGTAACAAAAACGGCCGTTTATGTTTTGAATGCACGATTTAGCTAAACAGCTATATTTCAAGTGTTGATAAGGTGTTATAAAATTACGTTATTGCCTTTTCTACAGTAATAATAGACCACATTTTGTATTTTTGATTCTATTTACGAGTTATGACATTTTTTCGATTGGCGGCGCTAGTGGACTGTAAGAGGGCTCTTAAAATAGGGTGTACCCAATGTTTTCTTTTATTTTGCCTTCTATTAAGATACCACTACAACACAACAATTTCGTCGTCCATTGTGCGCGCAGGTCCAAATGCAAGTACTTGACTGTCTGAATTTCTTCCGGGATCCGATGTAATGTGAACACTCTGTCCGGTATCCGGTTTACGGTAGATCTGCCGGTCCGGCGTAGTGGGAACGCTGCCATACCCTTTGGTAAGACTGGTTGTCAGACTTTTTGGGCCTTTACCTGTAACGACTGTCAAAGAAGCACATATGACAGGACCAACAGCTTTACGTGCTTTCCGAGGCACGGAGGAAACTCGGTATGTAAGGGCTTAACCTAAAGATCGACCGGAGCGGCTGTTTTTATTTAGCCACGAGCTCTTCTAAGACACAAAAATTACTTTTTTATACTACGTTTGAATAGACACAGCTGTACGTAAGTATAGATGAAGATTATTATTTTAATATTTATGCTCTTAGTGATTGATGTTTAATATACTTTTTGTGTGCTCCAAGTAATGCTTTACCTATACAAATTCTTCCATCATCAATGAAATGAAAGCGTCTTTAGACGAATGTTTCTTCAAGGTAAAGAATATGAATGGGAAGCTTTCTTGAAAGCTTTAAGCATCCCGGTGTATCTCGAATAAGGATTCATCACACCTTTCATATGTATTAGATACCCTTTGAGTTTTCTCAAGCGAGGTCATGTGGACTACAACTATACAGGGTGGAAACGGTAAAAAGGGCAGTAAGGGGAGCTACCTTAACCATTGCAGCTACATGAAAACGGTCTTAGGAAACTATCTATAATTTTTCGTAAAATTGTGTTCCCCATTCACAGATTAAAAAAAAGTGCAGTTAGCAAGAAAATTGCCATTTTACACAAAACATTTTTTTAATGCCAATCGATCCTGTTTCTAATACTGATCAATAAATTCTTCCAGACCAACCCAGGTTGGAGTATTCAAAATCAGGAATTGCAAAAAATTAACTTTCAGCGGGGCAGTAAGGGTAAAAGTAACTACACCACTATCTACTACTTACTACACTATACTATCACTATCACAGATTTAATCGGTAATTGGGAATCATACTTTCACGAAAAAGTAAAAATAGTCTCCTAAGACCATTATTGTTCAAGTAGCTGCAACCAGGTACTTAAAACACCTTCATAAAGGTTACAGAATTAAAAGTGTTACATGTTGAATTGGTAACAGAATCAAATAATTATGTAACACTTATGAATGTGTTTTCAATGTGTTAACCCAAAAGACTTACAATAGCGTAACCGTAACATATCTGTAACAGATATAAAATGTTTAACAGTGTTAATAAGTGTTTAACAGGTAAACTCAGCGTTGCCATTGGATAGCTGAAATCTAGTCACAGTCTGATGTAAAACTGATTATTTCAGTAACACATATTAACACTTATTAACACATTTAAAAGGTTACAGTTTGATTTGGTAACATTATTGTTTATGTTCTAAAATCTAGAAGTGTATTTCCGTTGAAACTGTTTTAAAAACAGTGTTAAAAACTCATTATGACGGTTACAGTTTGAGTCTCTGGCTGCAACGACCCTCACTGCTCCGTTCACCGTTCACCAACGTATCCGTATAGTAACGTTCTAGCAATGTAAAGATAATATATTAAAAGTTACGTAGACACCCCATCGCGTGCCTGGTTGTGACAAAAATGTTACGTGGGTACCTTTTGTTACGCCTTCACAAATAATAATGGTTAGTGATGTACCGACTAGTTGCCGAATTATCGGGACAGCTGACTATTCGGCCTTGTTGTTGGCAACTAGTCTATACCTCTTTACTTCTATTTACTAATATTACAAAGAGGAAATATTTTTATTTTTGCATGTTACGAATAAACTTAAAAAACTACTGGACCGATTTCAAAAATTCTTTCAGCAATGGATAGCTATATTATCAGCGAGTAACATAGGCTATATTTGATCCCCGTAGTCCCACTGGAATGGGACGAACGCCGTTGAAACCTAGAAATTGTGAACTAGTTTAATGTTTTTTAAGCAGCCTAACGGGTTGTTTTAAATCGAGCAGTTGGAATTCTTCCTCTTATAGTGAGTAATTGAACTACAATTTTCAAAAACATCTTTGATTTTCGAATTTCTAAATTTATTATGTACTAGTTTCGAAGTTGAAGTTTGATTATTGTCCCATGGGATCTTACTACCGGGATAAAAAGTATCCTATGTTTTAATCCAGGTTATAAACTATCTGTGTGCAAAATTTCATCCAAGTCAGTTCAGTAGTTTTTACGTGAAAGCGTAACAAACAAACTTACTTACATTCACATTTATAAGTAGGGATGACCGCACGGCGGGTGTGAGCGCGCGCAATCGCGCATTGTATAAATTTTATTCAGTTCTACTAAAAGCAATGATCGGCTTGGCCATTTCGTAGCCGACTATTCGGCCAAAGTCATACTCGGCCCATCACTGGTAATGTTTCCAAATGTCAGGAATGCGTACAATTATTTGATAAATGGTATTTCAATTGAAATTCGGTCTTCGTTTTTGGTATCTCCATGTTAACCTTTTCGCCGTAAGATATGAATGACGTAACCGCCATCGAAAGTTCATGTTTTCGTAACTTTGTGGAACTACACTCCAGTTTTATGAGTAGTGTTAGTTGCGTAAGGGCCTAAGTTGGCGGTTGTCGGTTGCGTGTTTTTTTTTTTAATGACCGTCTGTCATATGTTTTTTGTTTGTTTTGCTGCCAGTCATGTGTTATTCATGTTTTTTTTTTTAAATTCAACTACAAAAAAATCTATGTTTCGTACTTCTGTAGCACTTTACTTGTTTGAAAAACTTTTAATATACACCAGTAGCGAAGGGTAACTTTTTGTAACAGGTGCATATCTTCTTCTATCTATACTTATAATAAATCTGTAGAGAGGTCAATTCTGTACATGAAATATATTTACAAAATAACTATCGGGGGGTGATTAGTGATCGATACTGATGCCAAAAATGCAATCAGTAAAATTTTTGTCTGTCTGTCTGTCTTTCTGTCTGTCTGTCTGTCTGTCTGTCTGTATGTTATTTATAGAAAAAAAAACTACTCGACGGATTTTAACGAAACTTGGTACAATTATTCTACATACTCCTGAGCAGGTAATAGTATACTTTTCATCACGCTACCATTAATAGGAGCAGAGCAGTGAAAGGAAATGTTGGGAAAACGGGAGAAGTTACTTGGTTTTTTTAGCTTCCGTCGCGTGTGCAGCCTTAATGGTTAAAGCTACATAGAAATCATGTATTACGGAAATATTCCACATAAAATTATATAAAAAATATCCCAAGACAGCATATGTCTATCTTTTATAGTTGACTCACAATAACACGTGTAACTCCCGATAGCTTAGCAGTTCGGAGATTTGTTATTATTATATTTGTTTACTCTTACGTTTATAATATTCTCACTCAACCCCAATTTTGAAACTTCACGCGGGCGAAGCCGCTGGCAGAAGCTAGTTTTAAATAATGTTTGAAAAAACTATACTTACATCGAACCATTTGTAGTTTTAGTCATATTTAGGCAATCACATCCTAACTGAATAACCTACATTGTACTGTTTTAGACTTTTACGGTTTTTCACTACACTTAAAGTACTTACGGGATTATATCCGTCGAAATATCGGGTGCTCAAAACAAAAGAAAATCACGGATATAATCCCGTAAGTACTTTAACCTACATTGTTTTATTTTTGGCAATAGTAGACTCCAGTACAGTGGTTGTTCCGAAGGGAAGCCGGTAGGTTACGGGTTGTATCAACCCATCTCCACTGAGATACACAACAACAACAACAACAACAAAAATAACAACAACAACAACTTATAGCAGTGATAGCCTAATGGTTTGACCGTCGTTCTGCCAAGTTGTCGATTTCAAAGGCATGCACCTCTGATTTTTCAGATTCATATGAGTATTATATACATAATTATCGATTGCTTCGGTGAAGGAAAATATCGTGAGGAAACCAGCATGCCTGAGAGATATTTCTCGATGGCATATAAAGCCCATGGGCGCTATAAAATTCTTACACCACGTTGTGCACAACCCATAAGATAAAGAAGAAAGAATAAATAACTTTTCCAGGTTTAATTGACAAATGTTATCAGCACCTGTCTGAGTGTAGAGAAGAGAAACGTATAAATACAAAAACCAGTTTCCTGATAAGGTGTGAATTTATCGTTTTTTAATTAATTTAACGACAATCAATCTCTTGGTATTAAGTGAGACACTAATTGACCTTTTGATTCCACCTATTTGTCAATCAACGAAGACATTGAAATGCTTGATGAATTGATGATACATACTTAGAAGTCATTTACTAAGCATAATCTGATATAGAGGTTGTGATCCTTTTTTTGTTCTACACCATACCTGGGAACCTTCTAGTTACGGAGATATGGGGGGTCAAAGTTACAACTTTTTGACAAGTGTTTTTTTAAATACAAGTTATTTTTGTGAAATTTCCACCTTCACGACCCCCGTACTATTCAATCCACCCATCAGCACAATGTTTTAAGTGCGTTACATTGAATTCTACCACAAAACATGATTTATAACCTCAAAAAAAAATGTTTCCCAGCAATAAATTTTGCGTAAAGTTACTTAGTTTGATGTGCAGAATGCTTGGTCAACGGCTTTGTGATGAGGTGGTTTACACCCTGTATACGTAGTTAAATACAGCATGTAGGTATAAGTAAGGTATAATATGGCTTCATCATCATTTGCCTAGCCTTTTCTCAACTATGTTGGAGTCGGCTTCCAGTCTAACCGCGGCGGATGTAGCTTTTAGCTACCAGTATTTTACTTGGAGCGATTGCCTATCTGACTTCCGCAAACCAGTTATCACTGGGTAATACGATACCAATTGGTAAAACTGGTTGTCAGATATAATATGGCTTAAAGCGGAAAAAACCTTCCTGCCTTCAGTGGTCCACCTGAAAGTCCCTTCGAATATATGGTCACACTTTTTTGATACATGCTGTAGAGTCTACAACATGTATCACAAATTATCTATACTTAATTATGTATCAGTCTACAGTGTAGACTGATACATAATTAAGTATATATAATTTACAACGCAACTCAAAATACAGGTCTAGATTTTAATTCATTTAGCCCTGACTCAAGTACGTTAATGCTTGACGGTTAAAACACAATGAAAGAAAATTATAGTGCGAGTGTTTTACGCTAATGACCACAATTCCATGGCGTACAATCCATTCTAAGGGACTTAATGATGGGAGAAACAGCTCAAAAAATGCATGCATAATATGGGTTGGAACTACAAGGTAATTATGTGTTTACAGTCTTAGAACGCATGTGTTATTTAGGTATGAATAGGGTTACCAATACCATGCATCTGGACGTATTTTGCTTTGGAACTTTTTCTTAAAAGAAAATCTCCCCAGAATATGAATGTCTCCTGTATCTTGGATGTGTTTACATAATATGACCTGGGGCCTAATTCTACTATTTTAATAAATTCGTCACTCCAACACGATTCCATTCTCATCCCATTGTCATTTTGCTTAAAGTTCGTAATCTGCTAAATTCACAATGGGCGGTCGATGGTCTCGTAATAAAATTGTGTTTTAATGGCATTTTCGTATTGCCATTATTATAAAACCATTCGTACAAATTCGGTTTTCGAAATTTACTACTAAATGTGAACCTTTGTTCATGCTAGATTTCATGTACGAGATTAATATTCTATGACATTTCTTTCAATGGGGTCATAGTGGTTGTTCATTGAGAAGTAATAATGACGCCATTATATTAGTAGATTACCAAACTTGTCAAAACTTGACAGAACTTGATCATTATGACTTCGATGATCGCCTTTTCTGACACTATCGTAATAACAGAATCGAGTCCCTGCCATACAAAAATTGTCCCGTGCGCTAACTGTGCTGTGAAACTGAATGTTTTGGAATCTTCTTCACCCGTCCGAACCGTCTTGTATAAAAGTAAGAGTTACTTGCCTATTCTTCTCCTCACGAAACTGCGAATGGGCAATTAGAATCAATTCTTTTTCCTTTGTTCTAAAGTTTGAAGTTTGAATGTGATTTTAAATGGCATAATTAAAATAAATGGTATGACTTTGACTTTCGTCTGGACCTTGTGCAGCCTTGTCATTTGTCCTGAGTTTTCGTAGTATAATAAAAGCAAATAGAAAAAAAAAAGTGTTTAATTTCAGGCGAAGTAGTCATAAACAACAATGATAATAAATTGAGACAATAAAACCATTAAAAAGTCATAAAAACCCCATACAATAAAACAAAAAAACAATTTTTGAGTTTTTGCTAGGACTTTCAAATTTCGAAATGGTGACCCTAAGTACACAAGACTAACGAGGTAAGTGGTCAAGCTTAATAAACAGCTATTCGCTTGGTCTGTAAATGTCATTAGTTATTATTGATGTGCATTGCAAAGCAAAGGTCTTATTTGAATATGCATATATTATGCTGTTTGCTTATAACTGCATGTTTTACCGAACGACTAATTTCACGTTTCCCTAACACAATTTCCTTTAACGGTTTATTAAGAATTACTAAATAAGTACTTGTCATATTTAAAATTTAAAATACGCCATTTTCCTTTTTTAAGGTACCTAACGGGTTTAAATCCCAGAACGTTATGTAAATCAAGCAGCAATTTCCTTAATCCTCTGATTACTATATTATGTGCTCTGGGTCACCTTGACATTTACAACCTTTGCGAAATTAAAATATTGCGGGTACCTTTTGTTACGAAATGATAATACTTATCATGCACTTGAAATATTTAAGTCAGCAGAGTAATTTACTCGACACGCATGTCTACACCAATACCAATATTACATTCATTTATACACCGTGTCTTTTTACTTTTTTAGTCGTCTTACATAGTCAGTCCAGTTCATGTATCCAATGACTAGGAAACGTTCATAAAAAAAAATAGCTATATAAGAGATTTTAATAATTTAAAAATAAAAATTGTATTCATTATTATGACGGAAGGCGTAGTTTTGTCTAGTTAAAATGGTGATGGAATGATCTGCTCGACTCGTGCGCTAGAGTATACTCTACAGTTTGATACGTAAACATTTTTAACAGGGTGTTTCATATTACTAATGTGTTATTTAATTTTCTTCGTACCTATTATCTTAATTACTTTATGATATAAGAATAATAATCGCGCCTAGAGGTATTTTATGTCGGGTACATTGAGTGGACCGCTTTTGACGACTAAAGACAAAAGACGACTAAAAAGTCACGGTGTATTAATATTATAAAGAGAAAAGATTTTTTTATTTCTTTGTATCGAATATGTACAGAAACTACTGAACCGATTTGAACCATTTTGTCACCAATGGAAAGCTAAATTATCAAGAAGTATCACAGGCTATAAATTATATTTATATGGTGCGAACTAGGTGAGTCATCTCAATTTTTGAGGATGTAGCTGGCGAAGTGCTAGTCTAATAGAAAATTAGACCTGTTTACATTTCGGTTTCGCCGATAGTACCTCAATATATGTAGTTTAAATAAAGACAATTTAATGTATTGAGGCTTAATGCTACAACTTACACAACTCCAAACGAAGGCCATTCTAGTCTAGGGGAACATCAATTCAGTACAAACCGAGGCAAACATTACTTAACCCCGGTGATCTATTGATCTTATCTACACGACCGCCCGGAGAAAAATAATCCAATATATTTGAGAAATTAGTCGGCAAACGAGGCAGAAAGCTGCTTTACGATCTTAAAGTTATTTCTATAGATAATCGATAACATTAAATTTTAGTTAAGACATTTTATTTGAGTTAAAAATGCGTTAAGTGATTTATAAGGCAGAGTTAGTTATTAATCTTGAAGCTGACGCCCCGATTTGAGATCAAAGATACCGGGCCCGATTCAAAGCACCCGTGGCCCTTTTTTTTACGATGAGCTTCCAAATTTCTAATTAATTCATCTCAGGTCAGGTATTATATAAACATTATCGGCTGGGTTTCGACACTGTTGCTATCGGAGCCGTTCGATTCGACGGCGAGATACTTTTGTACACTTTATTATACTACTGTGGAGGTTGAGGTTTTTTTTGGGATGGGAAATCATCAAATTACTTCTCCCACTTTGGGCGGAGCGGGAGGGAGTGTCAGACTTTTACTGACTGAAACCCATCCATGTTCCTTCCTCGCCCTTTATGTTCCGGGGCCGCGGTATCTCTTTCGAACAGGCCCGCAACCTTCGGCCCTTGCGGGTTAGAGGTCTGGGGTTCAATTGCTATGGGCACAGTGTTAATATGTTTTCCCATATGGAATTTTCTTAAGACTTCGTATTCATATAATCATTTGCGAGCCATTTTCCAATTGTGTTGGGGTCGGCTTCCAGTCGAAACGGATGAAGCTGAATAACAGTATTTCACATTGACCGGCACAACCCAGTTTACTAGCTAGGTTGTGGCAGTCCGATAGGCAGTCGCTGGCAACAGTCTGAAAACTAGTCTTACCAAGGGGTATCATTACCCAGTAGTCCGATTATTCAGACTATCTGTAACAACTATCAAAGACCTAAATAAGACAGCCGGGACCAACAGCGTAACGTGCTTTCCGAGGCACGGAGGAAACTAGGTACATAAACGGGTGGTCACCGATACACCGACCTTCCAAACCTAGGCAAGCATGGCCTAACCTAAGATCGAAACAAGCGGTTGTTTTTTGTAGCCACAAGCTTAGTGCAAGCTTAGTGCTAGCTTAGCGGTTGTTTTTTATTTAGCATAGTAATGGTCTCGCCTCCTGTCACATAGGACATAAAACATGACTGGGGTAATGTGCGTGTCCACTGCCTAACTATATCATATAACGGCGTCATTTTATGTTATTTTTATTGCCAAGTAACAATAGTATTGGGATCGAAACGCTTTGATACGACAGCAAGATACTTTACTAGACATAATGAGTTTTTTGCCGTCTAAACAAAAGGTTTATTGAAGTTATACTTCAGAGTTATATTCTTACCCAACTTCTGCGAAGCCCAGGGATATTCCAGTAGTATTGGGTATCTAGGTGGAATGTTCAAGGGATTCCACCGAGCTATGTGAAGAGTTATTACATATTGTAGCGGCGCGTCACACCGAATTCGCCTCGAAATTCATGCTTGCAGTGAACTCACGATTTTATTTGACGTTTCATTCAGAAAATGTTCACAACGAATGAATTTATACGTGACCGTGTTTATTATGTGTTTTAATGTTCGTGGAAAGTCTCTTTTAGTTACCTGACAAAGGCTTGTTCCCTTGGGGGTAGTTCGGACTTATAGAGGTCAGGGGTTGCTGGGGTTGCTGTTTGTCACACATTTATGGGTAGGTAGGTATGATAGGTACTGCTGTGTCATGTCGTTTGAACGTGCAGGATTCCTTGTGGAGTAAGGAAGCGTGGATTCCTGTTTGGAACAAATTCTGTAAAGATTTCGGAGTCTTGTAAATGGTGAGGCGAAAATTTCAAGTAAAGCGATTTAACAATCTGTTTCAGAGTGTTATTACGCTTCTAATCCCCCAAAGGTAACACCCATTAAGTACACCCATTTTTTGACCACCTTTTGCCATCATTATCATCATCATCATCAGTGTATGTGTAGGTACAGTCAGCAAAACAGTTAGGTATGCAGGCTAGCAATCTTCTTACGACTATTATAAATGTTAAAGTCTGAAAAGATCGATTTTTGTTATTCTTTCACGCAGAAACTACTAAAAAGATTTGGATGAAATTGCAAACAGATTGATTATAGATTGCAAGCCTGCATACCTAGCTGTTTTGCTCACTGTACATCATCATCTGCCTAGCCTTTTCCCACTATATGGCGGCTTTCATGCAAGACTACAAGATAGGCTTGCCCCTAGCTAGTGTTATAGTTTCTGAACAGTCTGCTTGCTTAATAGTCTTGCCGTATTGTTGGTCCCTATAGGCTCGCTACAGACAATATCACTATAGAACGCCATCTGCTATACAATCCTTCTTTACCAATTCCTTATTCCACGTTCATAGGCGTTCTGACGTCCCTAATGGCGCAGCGGTAGTGAGGCTGCTTTTCGTCTCGGTCTCGGGTTCGAATCCCGGTAGGAGGAAATGTTTGTGTGATGAGCGCATGGACATTTGTTTCCGAGTCATGGATGTTTAGAAGTATGTATTTACAGAAAAAGAAGTATCTATGTAGTATATTAACTTATTATTATTATTTCCTTTATTCATTTTTTAACAAAGTCTTTACATTTTTAAATATTAATATAAAAAATATATAAAAGCATTTAAACATATAAAAAAATTGTAGCCCACCGGTATCGGGAACAGGGTCCAAGCTACCGGCGGTCAGGGCTCCAGAGAGAGGAACCTCCTAACAATACGAGCCGTGTCAAGGAGTACCGCTTTCTGAATCAAACCCTTGATCCATCTGCCTAACGAGAGCCTCCTCAGGTCCTCTTGGCAATTAAGCCATGGGCCGACACGACTATCGGCACAATGATCGCCGAGTCCACTTCCCACATGTCGACAACCTCGCAAGCCAAGTCAAGATACTTATTATTATTATTATATTAACTATCTGGTGTCCACACAAGCCTCGTTGCTTAGTGTGGCACTAGAGGTCGCTGTGTGTAGTGTCCAGCGATATTCATTATATACAATTTATTTATATGTATAATAGGAAGCTCTGGTTGTCGCACGCACCGACCTTTCGCATCATTATCACGACAGAATGTTAGTTTGTCCTGTCCAAACTACTCGTGATTTCATGAGGTAGTAATTACCTACCACCCCACAAATATTTAATGCTCAGATACGATTGTCAGCCGTAATGTCGTATTTTCCACCAAAGCTTATAATTACAGGAAGTAAGTAAAAAAATCGATCACAACTCAACTGTCCACCATTAATTATACGGGTGTGAAGGCGAATAAAATCGCTTTGACGTGTTAATGAACCGAACATTCAAACTTTAAGTTTGTTAAGTCACTCGGAGGTTTGTTGTAACCAGTGGACGTACTTGACCCCTTGATTGGTTCCAACAAAAAGTTTGTCAAAAAACTTTTGATTTAAGGCCAAGGTAAATTACATAATGAATCTATAAATAGTATAGAATAAAGTTGATTTTAGTGTCTGTCTGTGTCACCTCTTAGGTGTTTAACTACCCAGTCTTTTGATGGGTTCTCTAATAGTTCATTTATCCTGTATGGTTTATGTCTGTGATATAGTAACTTTCGCGCTGGTCGGAAATTGAACTGTACGGTATCGTACTAGCTTTCCATGTAAAATACTGGTATTCAGCTGTATCCGGTTAGACTGGAAGCCGAATCGAACACAGTTGGGAAAAGGTAGGCAGATGTTGACAAGATGATACCACCGAGATTTCAAGTTTATCGTCTAACAAATGTGTATGCCAATTTCAGTTAAAAAGTTGAGACAGGCAGTAAAGCAGGTCCAAGGGCGTCGGATTCAGACGGATATTCGTCGCCTGCCAACACTCTAACCCAAGAAGGTGGCGTAGTGCTCCACTTCCCCACCTGGACGAGGCCCGCAGGTCAAGCGGGCTAGTCCAGGGTGACAATTCTGTCACTTAACGTTAAGCAACACGCCATTGACACTCTATCGACACACTACAGACATTCTGTTGCCACTGTTGCAAATTTTGGTATTCTGCAAAAACTTCAATGGCGTTTCAACGGTGTCTCCGTAGTGTGTCGATAGTGTACGTGGCAGTTCGATAGACACAACTGTCAAATAAACCTAAATTATTTACAGGCTTACTGTAACTTTAGCCATCATGGTGACATTGAAAGATTATAATGGAGCAAAATACCAATTATTACAATAGTCTTTCTATGGCGCTTCAATGGCACTACAGTCTTAAGTCAATGACCATAAAAAGAATATAGAATACCAAATCTAAATGATTAGTCTATTGAGACACTACTGACACACTATGTAGCCTCCACCGGTCTAATTCTTACCTAATAAACGGTAGAGAAATAAAGGCGGGTGTGTACCGTTTAAAAGTACCTATAATAAAGGCAAGCAGAGCCCGAGTCACACAAATTTGTTGGGTCGTAGGTTTCAATTGTCTGTGGTTACACTGCTGCAGGGATAGGTACTCCCCTGTAGTCGCAGGCGAAATCCCGCAGCTGGCCGGACATGGAAGAAGGCCGAAGATCTGTGCAGCGCGGTACGGTGATATCGCTCGAGGGTATCTGTTACACTATTGTCAAAGTGGTTATTTTACAGAATTGAGCCCCTAGGCAGCGGAAGTCGCATTAGATCCCGCTGCATGTTTATTGAAGATATTCAAATCGAGCAAAAACAATGGCAGTAAAACTGACGGATAGAGCACATACTTCGCATATTTGCAATATTAATTTGGATTTTACAAGTCATTGGTTTGTTAGAAACAAGTTTTACGTTTAGATTGCTTATGTTAGTAACTCGGAAGTTTTTTGAATGGAAACGAGTTTTGTTGAATTGAAACTGCTCTTGGCAAAGATATTTAAGTTGCCGGAAATAATAATGGTATTCGTAATAGAGAAAGTGTCATTAAAACTTGGAATGAGTACGAAATGTGTTTCAATTATTTGGCTCGGTGGGGACGAAAACAAATATTTGGTACTATTTGAAGTGTCTCACTGGACTAGTTCTCGCGATCTGAGTGTTGAATTTTCCCTGAATTTGTAGCCGTAAAGTTCGCCGCCAACATTAGTAAGTCAGGAACGACCAAAGTAGACTGTGTGATGAATGTATATGGCTAGAAAGGAGGTGACTAGAAATAAATAAATTTAAGAAAATGGTGATTATTTGTCATTAAAAACACCCACAAAAGAATAATAAATAAATAATAAATATCACTGGACATTAACACACAACACCACCTAGTGCCACACTATGCAAAGCTTGAATCGTGGACACTAGACAGTTGATATACTACATATATATTTTTGTTTGTAAATACATACTTATTATACATAATAAACATCCATGACTTGGAAACAAATGTCCATGCTCATCACACAAACATTTGCTCATACTGGGATTTGAACCCAGGACCCTAAGAACGTAAGGCAGCCTCGCCACCACTACGCCATTCGGGTCGTCAAAATAAAATAATAAACAAACAAAACTACTAATGCCAGAAGGGACGACGACGAAATGACGACTTATAGAGAAGTATATGGAAGAAAAAGACTTGATGCACGATAAGCCGTTGGTCCTGGGTACAATGTGATTTGTAGATTATTTACAGTCGTTACGATTACTCAATAACCCTTAAGTCAGACTACCAGTCTTACCAAGGTGTATCGTACTCGTATAATTACAATCCGCGCGCGAGCTCCAAGGAATCGGTGGCTTGTACATATTACCCTTATGACCCCCCCACTCTGGGCGGAGCGGGAGGGAGTGTCAGACTCTTACTGACTAAAACCCATCCATGTTCCTTCCTCGCCCTTTATGTTCCGGGGCCGCGGTATCTCTTTCGAACAGGCCCGCAACCCCGGTAGGGTACATATTACCCTCATATAATGATTTCAGAATTTACAAGGTACTCCGTGCGAATTAAATAAAGTAGTTGTTAGTTAGTGTTCCGTAGGTGTTAATCAGGCAGAGTGGGAAACATATTGATTCTACTTACCTAAAATCTAATTAAAAGACCACTCTGTATTGATTAATTTCGAACTATCGACAATTCGACAGCACTAATTTATTTATAGAACGGTCGAAACTAATTGTTGATGTTTTTGAAAAGTGTTAGCGCTAAATGTTTGAGTTGGTTGTTTGTTATGCATGCAAACTAAAATTATTTATGATTGTATGCCGCGGTAGGTACATCAGTTGTCATCGTGTCCTAGAAATAATTTTAGCGTAGAATTTGGTACTTACTTTGTAGGTACATACTAGAGCTTGGTTGAAGTTTCGTGAGGTCCCTTTACACCTTGTATTCTTAGGTCCATGTTCACCAAAAAGATGACGGTCTGATAATCTAAAAAAAACTGTTTAAAACACGTTTTTGTGTACACGTCATAGTGACAGCTGTTTTTGATAATCAGGCCGTTATCTTTTCGGTGAACATGGACCTTACTAAGTTAAGAATATCTTCTACAAATACCGATCATTAAGAACTGTACAAATAAGGTATATGACAAAAAAATCTAATTAGTACGTCAATTTGACGGCGATTTTGTTTCAATGACGACCCGATTGGCGCAGCGGTAGTGAGGCTGCCTTACGTTTTTAGGGTCCCGGGTTCGAATCCCGGTACGGGCAAATGTTTGTGTGGTGAGCATGGACATTTGTTTCCGAGTCATGGATGTTTATAAGTATGTATTTACAAATAAAAAGTATATATGTAGTATATCAACTGTCTGGTGACCACGACACAAGCCTTGCTTAGTGTGGCACTAGATGGCGCTGTGTGTAATGTCCAGCGATATTTGTTTTATTTATTTATTTTATTAGATTATCAAAAAATATTAGACCCGTTCTTTTGAAACGTCAACCAGAATAGACGATGGTACGACACTTTTAAAATTCTCAATACGTCACGCAGTGGTATGATTTTTAATGCGTTCTGCCGTCAAGAACCCCCGAGTTTTGATGCGTTTTATCTTTGTCATTATTCATCGATTTACAAAAATAAAAAATACGTGTCCATTATTTTCCAATACTTACTCTCTAAATAGATTTGCAATTTATTGGCGGTGGAAACTCCTATTGTAATGTTTCTTATTCCAGTGGTTTAGGATGTGTGATGTTTGTTTGTTTGTGAATGATTATTATCTGAAATATTGATCTAAGTTCAATTAAGCAGTTCATGGACACGTTTATATAACCCTGTACGTACTTATACTACTCGTGTCAAAAGCAGTGTTATTTTTTGTTTGACCTCTGCCTTCGGGCGATACATGTTATGTTCATATCATATTTAATTTAAAATAATAAATAAAATCGTATAATAATGATTGAATGTCGGATTTTCCTATAATTTCTGTACAAAAAGTTGATTATTGATGATTGTTATTAATTAATAAAATAATAGGATTATGACTGACTTAGTCAGGAAATAAATTTTCTGCATATAAATCCGTCAATAGGTCATTAACTGCTTCGCCTTTCCCAACTTGTTTTATTTTTAGATAAGTTTTTTAGACTTTCGCGGTTTTTCACTAAACTTAAAGTAGGTACTCACGGTATTATATCCGTGATTTTCTTTCGATTCTATTTCTATCGATCGTTTCAATCGAGTTCCAGTAGTGCACATAATAAAAGACTAAGAAAGAGGGTAGACAGATTTGTCTGCTCCTAACAAGTAATTTTCGTCCCACCCGCATATTTCTTCAGTATTCTCGCGATCATGACGCTTGCAACAGCGTCGAAATATCGGGAGCTCATAGAATAGAAAGAAAATCAAGGATATAATCTCGTAAGTACTTTAAGTGAAGTTAATCTATATACTAATATTATAAAGCTGAAGAGTTTGTTTGTTTGTTTGTTTGTTTGTTTGTTTGTTTGTTTGAACGCGCTAATCTCAGGAACTACTGGTTGGAATTGAAAACATCTTTTTGTGTTGGATAGTCCATTTATCGAGGAAGGTTATAGGCTATATATCGTCACGCTATGACCAATAGGAGCGGAACATAAATGAAAAATGTTGCAAAAACGGGGAAAATGTATTCCTTTGTGAGCTTTTTCTCTCATATATGTGACGCAGACGAAGTTGCGTGGGTCAGCTAGTCTTAAGATAAAACTTCGTCCAGTTGGACAAGGTTTGATTTAACATTGGTGGAAAGACTGTGGTTACAAAAAAATATCGATCAAACATAAAGGTCAGTACGTAGCCAGCTGCACAGCTCTAATATTGGGTTAGGTCTTTGATGTTGGGGAAGGCTTTCAGTCTTACCGGATGCAGCTTATCTTAACGGGATACTTTTACTTTCGGATAACCAATGTTATAAGGAGTAACTAAGCTGCTTTTATTTTAGAAAAACTCATGCAATGAGAGGTATTCTTTATAAGAATTAAAATAAAAAATAGATCGCAAGAACTCGGTAGATGGCGTTGAACTGACTACGTTACTAGTGACGTAGTCAGTTCAGCGTTTGCATTTTGGCTTTGGCAAAGCCAAAACGCTTGAAAAAACACACGTCACGTACGCTCGTTGACTGACACTTTTGTTTGCATAAGATTCCGAATATAACCATTAGGTGCAAGTGAAATTATGTGCCGTTCTGTTCCTTGCAATACATACCAAGATAAGCGCCATCGATCCAGCGACGAGAGAAGAGTTGAAAAAGAAAATCCCTCATTGTAAACAAAATCCGAATCATACAGGTTGTATTTCACCTCATCACAAAGCCGTTAACCAAGAATTCTGTATATCAAACTAAGTAACTTTCCGCAAAAAATAATGCTGGGAAACAACTTTTTTTTTTGAGGTTATAAATCATGTTTTGTCGTAGATATAACTCAATGTAACGCACTCAAAACATTGTGCGGATGGATGGATTGAATAGTACGGAGGTCGTAGAGATATTTAAAGTAAAAATCATGCGATAAAAAGTGGTATTTAAAAAAAACTTGTAATAATTTTGCAACTTTGACCCCCTATATCTCCGTAACTATGAGGTGCCCAGGTATAGTGTAGAACAAAAACATGATCAGAATGACGAGGAGAACAAGTGCCTTTCGTATTCGTTAAGAGGTGTTTTACACCCTTTATAGAGAAGTAAATATTCATAATAATTTCACGCCGACGAAGGCAGCTAGCAACAGCATTATGATAAAGTTGTAAGTCTTGATCTAAGGTAAATCCGGAAACCATTTATTGGAATTTTAAAATTCTTTCACGAACGGGAAACGATTCTCATAAATAAATAAATCTCGCTGGACATTATACAGTGCCATCTAGAGCCACACTAAGCAACGATGCTTGTGTCGTGGACACAGATACAACAGATAGTTGATATAGGTACTACATAGAAACATTTTTTTTTTGCAAATTTTTTCTTTCTTATTATAAAGCTCGATTATATAAATAAACATGAAATAGCGCAATTATTTTGTTAAAACATCCAAACGGCACAGAAGTTAAACAAAAGTATTGATGGCACATAGAACTGACTAAAATAGTTCCTTTCCGTTATTAATTACATCCAGTAGAATAAAATATTCATTAAAAATATTCAGTAAAATCTCGGTCGGCCGTTTAGCGGCCTAAACATGGCGGTCTATAAATAGTGCTGTCTCTCCGGCCAGCGCGCTAGACAGGTAAAGTGCTGTTGAACCTGCCATGTAGCCTGGCCGTTTTGTTTACGCGCTAAATTGTACCCATCGTGTAGCTTCGTGTAGGCTCCGGTGTGTAGCTATGCTGGTAATTGTGACAGACGTATCGTACTTACACAAGTTATTAAAAAACCCCGACACTGCATAGTCATAATTTCAAGGTATCTTTTTTTGGAACATAGTTCCTTAACCCTCACGCAACGAAATGCCGTGTGTTGTGTGTGTAGTGTAATAATATAGTATTCATTAGTCATTTATTTAATGTGTACAGTCACGTCTTATAATTTTATACACTTTCCGTAATATTAGGTATAGCTATTTTCGCGAGACATAACTGATTGTTACAAGAAGATTGGATATTTTTCATAAAATATGAGTTCCAGAATACTATGTACGTAATATAACATTAAATTTTAATCAGTACATTACGCGAAATACAATTTAAAAAATTCTTAAGAGTTTACATATTATTAGACGTACTTAGCTATGTATAACGTACAGTTACATTATCGATAGCTAAGAAACACTCCTAAATAATTTATCTTTAAAAGAAAAAGAAAAAAAAAACTAAATGGGTTCATCCGTACGGGAGCTAAAATTGTGATACGAAGGTACTAGGGATACTTCTACCACACCCTTTGGGGATTACCGGCGTGATGTTATGCCTAGCCTTTTCACAACATTGTTGGGGTCGGCTTCCAGTCTAACCAGATGCAGCTGAATACCAGTATTTTACATGGAGCGACTGCCTATCTAACCTCTACAACCCAATTCTCGCAGGTTTTTGTTTCAATCATCCATAAAAAGCAATAAGTAGGTAAACTCTTTTTGCTAACAAAACCTTGGAAAGTACCGTTATTGGGCAATTTGTAATTCTAAACGACAATGAAAACTTTTCCTACAGCCCTCAAAATGTAAGCGCCATTGAACGGAAGCGTGAAATCGATTTGTTTTTAATCGAACTCAATGTTCTACAAATATGAGGCAATAGGATTAAGCTATTGATGGCTTCTTAAGTGGAGCTAAAAAGAGTGTCCATGGAGTTTCTTGCCCGTTCTTCTCCATAGAGATCTACGCTAGGGAATGGGCAACTACAGTACTTTCACAGGTTATTATGCCTTGTGACTGTGGCTGTAGCTTTGATTTTATTTGTAATTTGACATTCAAAAGTGCCGTAATGGTCTAGTTGAAATAAATGCTTTGAGTTTGAGCTTGTGGCTAAATAATAACAGTAGGGACTCTGATCAATCTTCAAGTCAAGCCGAGCTTGCTGAGGTTGGTCTGTGGATGGATGACCACTCATTACATACCGAGTTTCCTACGTGCCTCGGAAAGCACGCTTAGCCGTTGGTCCGGGCTGTCGTTTGTAGATCTTTGACAGTCGTTACAGGTAGTCAGTGACACGAAAGTTTGACAACCAGTCTTACCAAGGGGTATCGTATTATCGAATAATAACTGGGTTGTGGAGGTCAGATAGGCTGTCGCTACATGTTAAACACTAGTATTCAGCTGCATCCGGTTAGACTGGAAGCCAGTCTAACCGAATGCAGCTGAATATCAGTATTTTACATGGAGGGACTGCCTATCTGACTTCCACAACCCCAGTTAGTACTGGGTAATACGATATCCCTGATCGTCAGATTTTTGGGTCACTGACTACCTGTAACGACTGCCAAAGATGGACAAATGACAGCCGGGACCAACAGCTTAACGTGCTTTCCGAGGCACGGAGAAACTCGGTATGTAAGGGTGGCCATCCATCCACAGACCAACCTAGGCAAGCACGGCTAAAGATCGGCCCGAGCGGCTGTTATTATTTAGCCACGAGCTCCTCGCTATCATCACATATGTACCTTAATTTAATCAACACAACGTATACATACGTCACACAAACCCATATTTATATTACTAACCAGTTGATCCCGGATAATGTCAGTAAGGGATGAACCTACAATAATTAACTGCTGTTGACAATGTTAATCCATAGATCCCCGTGTTGTTTGATCGTGGGACTCCGCTTAACGTTATGACGTCATCTTTGAGGAAACAGGCAGCGTTTGCTTTCGTTCATGATTAAATATCGCTAATAAAATAATAAATATCTCTGGACATTAACACACAGCGTCACCTAGTGCCATACTAAGCAAAGCTTGTATCGTGGTAACCAGGTAGTTGATATACTACATATATACTTTTTTGTTAGTAAATACATACTTATTATACATATAAACTTCCATGACTCGGAAACAAATGTCCATGCTCATCACACAAACATTTGCTCCTACCGGGATTCGAACCCAGGACCCTAAGGACGTAAGGCAACCTCACCACCACTACGCCATTCGGGTCGCTGATTATTAGGTCTGAATTCTTGTCGCGCTGTCGGTCGGTCGCGTAGGGCCGGTCGTGATGTCAGCGAGACCAAAGTACGAAGTTGTCGGTCGGCATTGACGTCAGCGTCCCAGTATGGTGCTATATAGGGTGTAAACCTCGAAGCCGTCTACCAAACATTTTGTCACATCAAACTAAGTAACTTTACGCAAAAATGATTGCTGGGAAACTACTTTTTTGAGGTGAAAAATCAACTTATGTGAATAAGTTGTGTGTGTGCGATGAATGAATTGAATAGTAAAGCGGTCGTGGAAGTGTTTAAAGTAAAAATCTAACATAAAAAAACCTCTTTTAAAAAAAACATAGCAAAACTTGGAAGATTGATCCCAATATCTCCGTATCTAGAAAATTATGGTGTAAAACAAAAAAAGGAAATGACGGGGAGAACGAGTGCCTTCCGGGTTCGTTTTAACCGTTTAAAGAACACAATGTATGTGTGTGTGTGTGTGTGTCGTATGCGACCGACCGTCACCGCGATAAGAATTCTGGCCTTATTGTTAGGTGACAGGCTGCCTTTTGGATTGTGGTTAATATATAAGGTACTCGAATGTCACAGGCTATTTAAATCCGTTTCCGTGGGATTCTTTAACCTTTTGACCGCCACAGCATAAAAGCACGCACGTGCCCTCCACGCCAAGCCACAATTTCATTTACTATTTTGTCACATATTTGTGTCGTCTGGCGCACAGGGCACGCGCTTGCTTGTCACGTATATGTGACAATGGCGTACAAAAGGTTAAAAAATACTTAACGCAGGCGAAGCCACGGGCAAAACCTAGCATTAAGATAATCCTTAAAAGACCTAAATACCTTATATTATTTCAGAAGTTCAGTAGTGTTTTAATAAAAACACCTTTAAAAGTTAACCTTTCACGTCACTAGAACAAACTCGTCTACAAGTTAGTAAAGTGACAGTAATCAAATCAAGTCTTAACTAAATTAAACAAATTGATCAAGCAAGTGACGGGCAAGTCTAATAATAACTACCTGGTACAGTCACGAGCATTAATAGTATACACGTCGCAAGTTTTAATGTGAATGTCTTAATGTGAGTATTTTTAATAATTTAGTGAATGGAATGTTTTCTTTTATGTTTATTTTTGTTGACTGAATGTTTTATGTTAAATAATTTTGCATGCCGTACGGCAAAATGTATCGGGACTCTCATGAAAATTACCATCATATCTGTACACCTGCATTATTGGCAAATAAATGATTTCTATTTCTATTTCTATTTAAGGTAAAGGAGCTCGTGTTTTAAGGGGCTCGTGGCTCGTGGTTAAGCTGTGCTTGCCTTGTTTAGTATTTAGATGGGTCAACATCAAAATCATCATAACAGCTGAAAGACGTTCACTGCTAGACATAGGCCTCCCCCAAATGTCGCCACATTGACCGGTCCCGTGCGACTAGCATTCAGCGGATTCCCGCAACTTTCCCCAGGCCATCGGTCCACCTAGTGGAAGGTCTTCAAATGGGTGTCCGCCCACTATTTACCGACCGAGTTTCCTCTGACCCTTGGAAAACACGTCAAGCCGTTGGTTCTGGTTGTCGATTGTAGATCTTTGACAGTCGTTAAGTAGTCAGTGGCCCGAAAGTTGTACAACCAGTCTTACCAAGGGGTATTACCAAGTACCAACTGGGTTGTGGATGTCAGATAAGCAGTCGCTCTGTGTAAAATACTGGTATTCAGCTGCATTCGGTAACGACTGCAAACCGACCGATAGTTAGGAAAAGGCTAGGCAGATGATGAACCACTTTGAAAAATGATTTTCTCATACTGATTCTTTATTTTTCACGAACATAGTTTAGTTTTTCAAGCTCTTTGTGAAAACATGTAATTGGCCATATTGTTGTTATTAACTAAACTATTGTATCCGTCTAACAGTAAGTTTTTTTAAAAAAAAGGCCATACTATTTCGAAATAGGTCATAGTTCGAAGTAGAAACAGATAGTTTACGAGAAAATTTCTTATGAATTTTGGTTGGTGTGTACATATTAGTGCTGGTGACTGTACACGTATAAATCCTGAGGACTAACGTGAACAAAAGTTCGCAACTTATTCCCGAAAGCGATTATTAAATAAGAAACTTTTCTCCGGTATTAACTCGGGAAATGTACGAATGTATTTTCCAGTTTTCATAAAAAGGACTCCTGTTAATGAAATTTTGCGCGAATCTTGGAGTTTAGTAAGCGAATTGGTTTTGATATTTTCTAAGAAATGAAGAAGTAACAAGTTGTCGTGTGTTAGTAGTTTTTTGACATAATTATATATCGTTTATCATTTGTTTCAGGCTTGGTTTCTACCAAGAGGAGATGAGTAGAGCAGAGATAAGGCGCACAGGAATAGACCAATCGCATTTGTTGATTAGGGTTGATTCCTGATTTAAAAATGATTCTATTTAGTACCTACGTGAGTTAGATTGTCAAAAAATATTGGATACGTATTTTTGTTTTATCAAATTAATAAAAATTGACGAAGATAAAACGCATCAAATAATCGTAGTGACTTGGGTGCTTCTGACGTCACTTTCCGGTCAAAAAGAGTACTGAAATGTGACATCACACGAGTTTTTGAAGCACTGTACCGTCTTCATTAAGAGCGGGCCTAAAGCAAAATCTTCAGTCTTAGATTAGATTTTTAGAGTAGTAAATCATGTTCAAATTAGAAAAAAAAAATATGTCAGGAAACTTCATTATAAATGTGAGGGTTGGGTCTGAGCAAAAACATAATAGGATAAAATTTTCTCGATAGAAAATCGTCACAAAGTTACCTCTAATTTTCAACAATTTTGGTTTGTATTCTATTTTGGTGCATATTACTGAACCATAAACTACATAAATATTATCACTCATGTATTACCTAGGGCTGACTCTGAGAAAATTTTCAAAATATTTTCTATTTCAAGAGATAATAGACTCGAAAGAATTGGCGCTTACTACATTTTTAATCCGGGAAATGCGCCGTCTTCCGTCTCGCGGGACGCGAGCTTGAGACATCAGTTTGTTTCACCGATCAGTAGCCCTCGCTCTGTTGAGACGGGCAGTCTATGTCACTTTGCTCCGCGCCTAGCCGCCCTTATTATTTTCATAATATTACTATTTTTTTGTTGAGTAACATGGCTAACAAGAAAAATACAGTAATAAAACGGAAGAAGCGAGAAGTAAAGCAGTTGAACACTCAATTTATGGCTGATTGCCGTAGTCGAAAGTACTTTTGTATTTTTTACGTGCCTAAGGGCATAGTAAATTCAAAATAAACGGATGATTGATTTGATCATGCATTATTTTTGTGTGAAATTATGATAATTACATACAACGTTGGATGCGAGTCGCCATTGACCGGTCAATGTGACGACACTTGGGGGAGGCCTATGTCCAGCAGTGGACGTCTTTCGGCTGATACAACCCGTACGAATTAACTATTATGTAGGTATATTATTATAAATTAATAAAATTATGGTAGTTATTACTAAAAGAGATTTGTTTTATTACTTGTAGATACTTATGTGTTATTATTACGTGAAAGTAGTGGGTGGGTAGTAGGTAGGTAGATAGTAGATAGGTAGAAGTTAGGTAGTAGGTAGGTCGGGTAGGCTAGTAAAGATTTAAAATAGACGAGGGCCCTAAAATGGCCGCTTTAGCAGAACCATAATATGAATAACGTAAAAAAATATAATAAAATTAATGTGATTCCGAACACTCGCTTGTTTCAGGTATTAGTTCCCACAAAAAAATTATGCAAATCGAGTGATCGAGTTTGTTGATGGTTCTGTCGGGAGTACCATCGAGGACGAAAATAATTTGTAAAATGACCAAAACTTTTAACTAGAGAAATACGTTTATCTTTTCCTAACCGAAATCTCACTTACCTTATGTGTGCACCTAGGATTTCATAAACAATTATTATTACTTATTTACAATACTCTGGCTAAGTATTTTTTTAAATTTCCAGTATAACGTGGCCTCACCATGTATATGTCACCGTAAAATTGTCAAATACGTTATATTGTAATATCTCTAGCGATATTGTAAAGTCTCGAATTATTGTCAAATGAACATACTGATTACAACAAAACGCATTATTTTTCGTGAAATGCATGCGATGGTAGTCAACTTACGCGGTGTGGAGGGAAGGAGGGGTCCCCCTTGCCCAGTGGCACAACTCTCATGAAAAGATAATGCACCATTCCTGAGAAATACCGATTAATATAACATAACCTTAAAACACTATATATTCCCCCTAAAAAGCGTAGTTGACGGAGCCCCGCTTCGCGGGGCCCCTATTTCCGAGTGCAGGGTTTAAAGGAACCTAACTAACCTAACGGGGGGGTGTCCCAAGTCCCGAATATGGGGGCAGAGATACTTCCGTATGTTCAGTTGACAATTATTCGAGACATTACAATATCGCGAGAAAAAACACGTTATATTGTAATATAACGTGTTTGACAATTTTACGGTGACATATATACTTTACTAGCTTCTGCCAGCGGCTTCGCCCGCGTGAAGTTTGATAATTGTCCCATAGGATTTTACTACCGGGATAAAAAGTATCCTATGTGTTAATCTAGGTTATAAACTGTCTGTGTGCAAAATTTCATCCAAATCCGTTCAGTAGTTTTTGCGTGAAAGAGTAACAAACATACATCCATCCTCACAAACTTTCGCATTTATAATATTAGTAGGAAGTACGATGTACAATGAGAGATCTGCATAAACTGGTTTAGTATAGCTTGACCACCTGTCGTGCTTACCAAAGTTCCTTTATTAACCCCCGACGCAAAGACGACGGGGTGCTATAAGTTTGACGTGTCTTTGTGTGTGTGTGTGTGTCTGTCTATGGCATCGTAGCATCCGAACGGATGAAACGATTTTAATTTTGTTTTTTATTAGAAAGGTGAATTAGTCGGGAGTGCTCTTAGCTATGTTTGATGAAAATTGGTCCAATATGGCCGCAGACACAAAATGGCGGATTACTTACATTTTTTTTTCAATTCCCTCGATATGGGTATCAAATGAAAGGGCGTGACTAGTAGAATACTTAATATGTTAAATTTACAATCCAAGATAGCCGCCATCACAAAGTAACGAATTACTTTTTTTTTCAATATGGGTATCAATTTATCAAATGAAAGATTTTGACTAGTACCTACAATAATGACTATATTCAAAGGGAATAAGAAAAATTAGCTAACAAAATGAGACACGGAAAGTGGAGTGATGACTGGTTCCTAGAACTTAACTATAATAATTTCTATTTAACTTTAATTACATTATGTATCGGAGGGTTTTTGTTTAATTTTTAATTTAATTTTACTTGTTCGGATTATATTATATTAATCTTTTCACACAATAATAGAAAAAAAAACTTTAAGGATTCCCCCATACTTAGAACTGAAACTCATTTTTTTTTTCTTTAAACCCGTACTTGGGGTATCTATGGATATGGTATTGAGGTTTTTTTTTAATGGTTTTTTCTAGAGACACTTCCAAAGTGATAAAATGTGTGTTCCCCCCTGTAACTTTTAAAATAAGAGCATGATAAAACTAAAAAAATATATGATGTACATTACCATGTAAACTTCCATCGAAAAGTGGTTTGAACGACATCTATACTTACTATTTATACATCATAAACCGTTTACCGCAATTTACCTTACATTCAATCAATTCATTTTTGAGTTGTTGCTTCAACCCTTCATGGGCGAGTTCGACTCGCACTTGGTCGTTTTTTATTAAATTGTAAAATATATAATATTTGCTTTCAAGTTTTTGTGTAAACAGGTGCTTGACATTCTTGAAGGTCAATTATTGCGCTTAAATTATTAAATTCAATTATTGTACCTGTATGTCCAAGAAAATAGCCTCATGTAAATGAAGCTTCAGTGTTTTTGAATAAAAATAATAAACAAAAAATAATATGATGATTATACGATATTTCTTACGATCGTTTCTTATTTTTAGCAAAATTATAGACCAACTTAGGGTTTTGATTATAGAATCGAATATACCTGCAACGTAAGAAACGTTTCAAACTCAAACTCAAATCATTTATTTCAACTAGACCATTACGGCACTTTTGAATGTCGATAAAACGAGAAAAAAAAAGGCTACAGTCACAGACACAAGGCATAATAACTTGAGAATGTACTGTAGTTGCCCATTCCCTAGCGTAGATCTCTATGGAGAAGAACGGGCAAGAAACTCCATGGACACTCTTTTCAATCAAAAATGTTGTTACAAAATCTTGGTTACATCTTTCATGTTGAGATTATACATATATGTGAGAACGATGTAGAAAGACGTGCACAATAAGAGCGTCCAGGGTAAAAAAAGAAATAAATCAACAATTTATAAAATAAAGCAATTCAAATGATCCATGGCAGCTAAGAGATGACCAGTCCCGACTGACAGCGCCCGTTCACGAACATGACGCATGGATCAGCGCCATTCAATTCAACCATATTATTGAAGGGAACTAAATGACCCGACCCACCCGCCACCATCAGCAAGACATTTAAGCAAGCATGACATTCTCTCAGCCACCAAGGCATATTCAAGTCAATGAAAGATAACTAAATGCAAATGGTAGCTTTACAGTACATGGTACTCACACATGTGCTATGCAATTATACAATACTAAGAGATGGAATCTATACAATGCAAGAATATTTTTACAATCTTCTGCAGCTACCACAATAATATTGTCCAATAAGTTTGCACCTATGGTTGCGGAGCAGGACCAGCATTTAGCCAAGCATTTTTATCCTCAATGTAATCTCCCAGCTTATAATATGCTTGCCTACATAGTGTGCGTTTTACACAAGATTCAAATTTCGTCTCATTCAGTTGTAAAATGTGGGGAGGTATTTTATTATAACATTTTAAACAGTACCCCATGAAAGATGAATCTACTTTAGCAAGCCTGAAACCTGGCTGAACTAGTTGGTCCCTATTTCTAGTATTATAGTGGTGTCTGTCACCTCTTTTACTGAATAAATGCAGATTTTTCTTAACATACATGATGTTTTCATAGATATATTGACAAGGTACTGTCATGATATTAATTTCCATAAACAGTTCTCTTAGAGAATCACGTCTACGTAATTCATATATGGCTCTGATGGCTCTTTTCTGCAGAACAAAATTACGTTTATTCCGTATATTTAAACAAATTTACGTTTATTCCGTATTCCGGAATTTATCATTGTTTTAAGTTTCTGACTACAGAATCAAATGCTAACTAATGTTGAAAAGTAGATTACCAAAATGGCATAACAAATGTCAAGATATCCCGGTTTGCCGAAAAAAAATTACCACCTATTTAAGAAGTGGCTTCCAACCATTGTATCCTATTAATTATGCATTCCGATGTCAACAATGAATATCTTATATTAAGAAAACTAAGATGAAATAGAATACTTACCTACTCAAAACTTTTATTTCACGACATACAAACAACATAGGAATGCATTGAAGGTGTTAAAAACTTAACTAAAAAAAAAATAATAAAAGAAAGTGGTTTCATCTATCTATGTTGCATATACTCAGCTCAATGACTTCAAGTACGCGAGTTCGGTCCCGCGCGTCGCGCATCGTGGCGCCGCGCCGCCCGTGTTTGATAAACGCACTAATGCGGGTGTGGTGAGACGCGCGGGGGAAATCAGAATTTTACCTGGCGTTAGGCCCGCTCGTTTATTGGATATCTATTTGTCGGACTAATTATATTTTTTTTGCAATCTATATCAACCTTATTCCTTTTCACATTTTTCGTCTCTCCTCTGATTCATTTTCATTTTCAAATATCTTTATTTACCATGAAATAAGAATAACAAAAATGCACTTACCCTAAGCTACATTAACACAGTAAGATAAAAACACTTTATTAGGCTAGCATTTCGCCTTTCAAAGCTTATAAAAGATAGATAGTTTAAGCTGGTAATAACATATTATTAACACACAGTATTATGGGTATCTAATAACAAAAGTGTAAATTGCTTGCATGTAGGTAAGTCGAGAAGAATATTTGTAATAGTTAACTGATTGGCTGAATCTTGAACATCTCCACCCCGCTGTTTCTAACCGCTTTAAACCGGAAACCGGACCTTAAGCTAGAAGGACACAACTTTGATGTGCCATCGGCCAAATCTGTTTAACAAGATTGTTGAGTTTAAATAAACTTGTGGAAGAATTGACAGACAGGTGTGTCCTGCCGGGCCTGCGAGACTGTTCGAAGGGCGAGTAAAGGGCGAGGAAGGAACACGGCTGGGTTTTAGTCAGTAAAAGTCTGACACTCCCTCCCGCTCCGCCCAGACTGGGAGAAAAAAGGTGAAGCAGGGTCAAAAACGTTTAATGATTTGTGAAAAACTAGTACCTAATAGGAATCTATATTTTTTTTCGTTTATTGGCCAACCAACAATTGTTTACACTGTTAATATTTCGACTAATTACATAATTACACTTACCTTAGATAATGGTAGATCCATTATCTAAAGTCAGTCAGTCAGTCATTTAAACTAGTTTTTGTAGTTCGCTTAGCTAGGTATATTACACCGATGAAACCTTTACGTATTTATCTCCGAACGTTTGCTTTAAAACATTGTTTCAGGAAAAAAAAAAAAAACAAATCTACGAGTTACTGAAACCATAATCATATTTTAGAAACACGATTATTTGGTGCGAACATGATGTGGAAACCAAAATCGCCAAAACATTGTTTCTGAAAAGATTTACGTGATATTTTATCAACTGTGTATCCGAAACATTGTTTACAATCCACTTAACATGTTTACAATTTGAAACAATAAAGTAATTTCTTTACATTGTTTTGATATTTTCATTTACCGATTTACACAACTGTTGTATTCAAAATTCATGGTTGGCGAGTTGAAACTTGCAGCTGTTGTATTAAAATACGAATTTAGTTATCGCTAATTAAAATGAGCTTTAGTGGTTTACTAATTGTTTAGTTCACATTACCGCGATTAGCTCGCGACTGTGAACATAGTTATGTGGTTCGTTTTGGGGCACAGAGTAACATATCCTACAGAGACTTAATTCAATTGTTCTGTACATGTGTGTTAAATGAAATTATCCACTTGCCAAGTCGATATTTCCGCATTGTCTAATCATGGCACGTATTCATGTACGTTGGCGCTATAGACGATACGTAACGTACACGTACCGGCACTATGAGAGTACACTTACAGAATGAAGAAGTTGTGCAGTTTTAAAATAAGCTTTCCACACCGCGGATGTCTCTGTTTCCCGGTAGTTAGCAAGTCAGAAGACTAAACTTAGAACTTTATTGTAATTATCATTACATGAATTTATTAAGTTTACCATGCGATGGACCCGCAGGTCCACGGACTAGCGACCTTAAAAATTAGTCAGACTGGGCGCAGAAAACTGAGAACAGACTATTATGTTACAAATTAGGACAGGGAATATGTCCAGCAGTAGAATGCGCGCAGCCTAGGAGAGTCATACATCCAGTAGTTGTTTGAGGTAGGCTGGGTTAATTGACTGATGGATGAAGTTAGATCTCTGCCAGTTATGTACTCTTACACCTACACTCCTATCTACAAGCAGTATTGATTGATTGATTGATTAATTGATGAAGCTAGATCTCTGGTGGTTATCTACTCATGTCTACAGTTTACCAGCGATATTTTACCAGCTCAGTGGTAGCAACCGGTTGTGTTACAGCGTGCGAACCATGCGATTGATTGCGAGTTCGTGTCGCAGTGTCGCACGAGGTCTGGTGACAACAGCATTAGGTGTGCAGAGCGCAATGTACTATGACCTACTTATAGCTGAGTAAGGAGCTTAAGGATTTATATGAATGGTAAATACGTGTATGGTACGCTTGGCTTACTTTATGAGGGGGTTTACTTATCTGCCTGTAGCTGACGAAAATTTGTCAGGAATGTCTGTAATTGAAATCGTGTCAGAATCTCAGCTTTGTTGTTGCTAATCTCGTTTGAAAGGCGTTATTGTCTTTGAGAAGTCGTTGAATTGGTCTGGTCTAGTCGTGATTGTTGGCTAATCTCATATTATTTTGAAATGTTATTTTGATCACTTACACGCTGTCGTATTTTGACAAACGTTTTTAGCTAGCTTTATTTGTGTGTAGGTATACTACGATTCCAATAACAAAACTATCAAGCAGGGGCCTTATTCTGCTATTTTAATAAATTCGTCACTCCAACACGATTCCATTCTCATCCCATTGTCATTTTGCTTAAAGTTCGTAATCTGCTAAATTCACAATGGTCGGTCGATGGTCTCGTAATAAAATTGTGTTTTAGTGGCATTTTCATATTGCCATTATAATAAAACCATTAGTACAAATGGTTTTCGAAATCTGCTACTAAATGCGAACATTTATTCATGTCAGATTTCATGTACGAGATTAATCTTCAATGACATTTCTTTCAATGGAGTGTCAGTGGTTGTTCATTGAGAAGTCATAATGACGCCATTATATTAGTAGATTACCAAACTTGTCAAAAGTGGACAGAACTTGATCATTGTGAATTCAATGATCGCCTATTCTGACACTATTGTAATAGCAGAATCGAGGCCCTGTATTTAAATGAATTTAGGAGAGTAAGATCTTTCGGTACAATGGTAATTGCGTTATCTAGGCTTGGTACGTAATGATTTGTCATTATATTGTCATAAACAGCAGCCGAGGAGATGTAATCATAAACATAAACAGACGAAACACAAAGAGCAACAGAGGTGATCAATATTCTTTTACAATATCCCTGTAGTGGGACATACCAGCAAATGTCGTTAAAATATTTAAACATCCGTGCTGGTCGTTATTATCAAGTATTGTGATAAATTCCGCATTCAATGCATCAACGCCACAGATTCAATATTACAGAGCGCTATATTTTATTGACGCGATTACTCTGCGAGTTTGCGGTTGTATGATTTGACTAGCAGTGATGCATTCAGTCTGTGGTGAGTGTACTGCATGTTATGAGGTAGTGGTAGCGATTGAGGTTCGCGCCACATCTGCGGAATGTACGGCGCCGAATGTTCGGTTGAATCTCAGACCAAATAGGCCAGGGGAGGATTTTCCTGTCGAGTAGCTCGTGCCTAGGGCGGGAAAACTCTAAAGTGATGCTAGTTTACAAAACAAGCATCACTTTTGTTCGCAGCGCTATGTCTTGATTTTTTATTTGTTCTGAAGGTTGAATACGTTGGCAGTGTTTTTCAAGTACAATTTTGCCGCGCATCGCTCGGGGGATCTTGAAAAACACTGCGAGCGTATTCAACCGAACGTTCGGCGCCATACGTTCGTAGTGGCACGACTCTCGACTGTGAAACAACAGAACGATTGATTGTCATTTGTTTTGCTTCGTTTTGGAGACAATTGCATTTACGCGGTTTCAATTAATTAATAGATGGTAGAGTAAAAACTTACTATTATTTTGAATGCGTAAGTTAGTGAGAATGTATGGATGTTTGTCCCTCTTTTACTTGATATGATATAATTTGGTTTTACATCCATTTTTTTTGGTTTTGGATCCTTTTATCCCGGTCATACGATCCAGTGTGATAGTCAACAATCACGGAGGGCATATTTAAGCTAGTTTAATACTTAATTGTGTCTACAAAGCATTGTGAAGCTTGTGCAAAGCATTTGTCAACCAATCACTAGGCCCGCGTGGCGGATTATAGACCACTTCCACTCACCTGGGAGAAAGGCTAGGTCCTAGGCATGGGACTGTTTAAATAAAATAAAAATAAATATCGCTGGACATTATCACACAGCGCCACCTAGTGCCACACTAAGCAAAGCTTGTGTCATGGATACTAGATAGTCGATATACTACATATATACTTTTTTGTTTGTAAATACATACTTATTATACAGATAAACATCCATGACTCGGAAACAAATGTCCGTGCTCATCACACAAACATTTGCTCCTACCGGGACTCGAAACCAGGACCCTAACAACGTAAGGCAGCGTCACTACCACTACGCCAATCGGGTCGTCAATCGGGTTTATTTCAGTACACTATATTTTGACGCGATTATTCAGTGAGTTTGCGGTTGTATGCATTGACTAGTGGCGATGTATTCAGGTTGTGGCAGGTGTACCGTGTACTACTTTTATTTTGGAGACAATTGCATTACGGTGGTTTTGATTAACGGATGAACGGAAGAGTGAAGTTTTAAACTTAAATACGACATCGAGGCGGTCAGCAGTGGAGGAAAACAGCGTGAGGAATCCGGTATAGAACCTAGAATCGAGACCTATAGAACCATAACATAAGAATACACCTAGAAACGAGGCCCATAGAACCATAACATTCGAATACATTCACTAATCAGACTGTTGATTCTGGCTTTCAACAATTGCAGTGGTGTCGGGTTTGTACCAAATAAAACAAAAAATAAAAAAAAAATCCCCCATCAGTATTGTCCGTAGTTTTTCTCCGAGAAGTTCCCGTGAGGAGTCATTGGGAATCTCGCTCTCGCTCTTCTTCAACTTTTGCCCATTCAATGCCGAGTGTAGATTTCTCGAGATTTCTCAACTTTTCGCAGTTTTATGTCATGGCTATACAGATTTAATGAGATCGTCTGTTCACCTAGTCTTTTGACTTCCAAAATTACCATTGGGAATGATTTAGGCTATACAGGGTGTAAACCACCTCATCACAAAGCCGTCAACCAAGCATACTGTACATCAAGCTAAGTAACTTTACATGTAAAATATTATTGGGAAACAACTTTTAACTAATATTTTGAGGTTATAAATCGTGGTAGAACTCAATGTAACGCACTTAAAACATTGTACTGATGGATGGATTGAATAGTACGGGGGTCGTGGAGGTGTTAAAATCTTACAAAAAAAAACTTGTATTTACTTATAAAAAAAACTTGTCAAAAAGTTGAAACTTGACCTCCCATATCTCCGTAACTAGAAGGTTCCCGGTATGGTGTAGAACAAAAAAAATGATCGCAATGATGGGGAGAACAAGTGCCTTTCGGCTTCGTGAAGAGGTGTTTTACACCCTTTATATACCTATGCTAATGTTAGATTTTGCTATTATGATTATTTTTGTATCCTATTTTCTTCGCAGATTTTTTCATTACCAAAATATCATAATTTCAATCGCTTCCCCAGAAAATCGCTTTCAAATTTCGCTAAGTATAAGATATATCTTCTTGCTTTATACCATTTCTCAAGCGGCAAGGTGCAGGTGTGCTGTAAGCTCGCTTCATTCTCTAAGGATTACACTTCGGTATAACCGTGTCGATTCCTTAATACATTTTTGATCGCAGTTCTCGTCTTATAAAAGTTCAGAGACAGACGGCGGAGTTGCAAATGCGTCTTCTTGCATTTCGGGATATGAAAGTGTATTTCTGATTTAGTTTTAGACTTTATTAAATCACAATTATAGTTAGTTACTCGTAATACATCGTATTATAATGCAGTATCATATATCAAAATGATAAAATATGCATGCAAGTAGGTGTGCACTAAAATTGAGCAAAATTTGCACAAAATATGCATAATCAAAATGCTATATTAGAATTTACGATCATTTTCACGCTGCTAACAAGCGTAATTATGTCTTGCTTAAAGGCAGTCTTGAAATACGAAATATTTTCAAAGTGATTTTCACTTTGAGAGCTAGATAGTTGGATTTCTAGCTCTATAAAATGTAGAGCAAACATGTCATTTTATAAATCAGACTCCTAATTGGTACCTAACATAATTGTACATTGTATACTACTTGTACACAGAGTGACATATCAAGCAAAACATTTCCAGTATAATCTGATCTCGCATTGTATAGACTTTCCCAAACAATAAGAGATCCACAAGAGGTTTGCATGGCCTGGTTGGTCGTCGTACGTACGTACTCCTAATTGGCATCATACATAAGGCATTTAAGTGTTAATTAAATGTAGAGCAAACTAAACAACTTGGTCAGTCACATTCCATCAGAAAAAATTAAAATATTGTACTTCAATGGTAACTGTTAGTGTTAACACAAAATGAAGTGTTGTTAAATACATTTTTTTCCTCATTACAAGTTTATTCTTTGACGACCCGAATGGCGTAGATCTGAGTGAGGCTGCCTTACGTTCTTAGGGTCCCGGGTTCGAATCCCGGTAGGAGCAACTGTTTGTGTGATGAGCATGGACATTTGTTTCCGAGTCATGGATGTTTATATGTATAATATGTATGTATTTACAAACAAAAAAAGTATATATGTAGTATATCAACTATCTGGTGTCCACGACACAAGCCTTGCTTAGTGTGGCACTAGATGGCGCTGTGTGTTAATGTCCAGCAATATTTATTTATTATTTATTTACAATATTACTGTAGACAGCAGCTTTATTAATTATTTGACCGGGTATCGTAATTTAAATTGATTATTCTTAGTCTTTTGTGACAAACTCCTGTTTATTGACTAGTATGAAAAACTACACTTTGTATTGTCTAAGAAGCATACTTTGTGTTCACACCGTGTAATGTTTGTGTTTTTGTACTAACGTTTTTGACTATTGTAATCCAAAATTTTATCATAAATGTTCTTTCCGAATAACTGCATAGCTTTGATGCGGAGGCTTAGCATGCCATTTCGCCTTTTAATTCGTAACTATTTAGCTTTCCTGTATATTTTAGTCTTATAAATCTTTGTTTACTTTTGCGATGTCAAATAATGACAATGACAAGTCTAGTTTTCTTTTTAATTTATTCCTGTAACTAGGAATTGTAGGTTGTATATACGTTTAATGTTAGACCTCTTTTGTAACCATTTTATTCTTCTATGTTCTAGAACACTTTAAAAATTCATAACTGCATGATAACGGGAAGCCCATGGTACAATAATATACTTCGCCGACCATGGGGAAGCCGAGCCTGAATAGTCAGTCTATCCTTGGTCCTCGAGCGAGTAAGAAGCTTGACGGTGCTCTGAACTATTTGATGTGATCGTTAAGTTCGCAAAATCTAGCCCTAACATCCTTGAAAAACTGCTGCTACTACACTGCTACACTACTACTGAGAGCTTGGACGCTGTCGGCCTTGAAAAGGCATTTACTACTATTTCTGAGAACCTGTACATTGACAGCGAGATTGGCGTCTGCAAGCGAGTCTATCACTACGGCGAGCTTCGGACCTGGACCATTATCACCACGTTACCTCGGCTTCCTTAGTCTATTAAATCATCTTACTATTATTTTCTCTTGCCATTTTTCTCTTACACAATGCAACCTTACGTTTTCCTATCCAGGAAACCGTAACGTTACAACCGCGAACTATCAAAAGGGCCGAACCGAAGTATCAGTATGATAAGAAGAGAAACGCTACTCTCCCGGTTCACTCGCTACCTGGCGGTATGGCCTGCGCTTGATGCTTCGAAAACTATACTGGGTGTAAACCACCTCATCACAAAGCATGTTCACCAAGCCGTGACCAAGCATTATGTACATCAAAAAGTAACTTTACGCAAAAACTATTGCTGGGAAACAACTTTTTTTTTTTGAGGTTATAAGTCATGTTTTGTGGTAGAACTGTGGTAAATGCACAATGTTTTAAGTGCATTACATTGGTAATGCACTTAAAACATTGTGCTGATGGATGGATTGAATAGTACGGGGGTCGTGAAGGTTTCAAAAGTTAAAATCTTACAAAAAAAAACTTGTATTAAAAAATAAATTTATCAAGAAGTTGTAACTTTGACCCCCCCTATCTCCGTAACTAAAAGGTTCCCAGGTATGGTGTAGAACAAAAAAAATATCGCAATGACAGGGAGAACAAGTGCTTTTCGTCTTCGTGAAGAGGTTTTTTACACCCTATATTTTAACAATGTTTCAATAACTGATTCAGCAAACAGTTATAACTGCGTTCACGCATTCACAATTACACATGCATTACACTGAAACAGATACCTAAATTAAAAATCACAAAACAATTAAAATATTATGTCACATAACATTCCTCTAACTGCCCTTCAGCTTGGAGGTTTCAAATCTCAATTAAGCTGTCAAAAGTAATAAGAGATGCATTTGATCTTGAGTGATATGACAATTAAACCGCATGCAAGACTAGACAGAGCAGACACTAGTTGACCACAAACCACAGCCGCAGTGTCTTGTGACAACCTATTAATTGTAACATCGTTTATTAGACCTATTGTAGGTCAGCGGTCTTAATTTGTAAGGCGAGCTACACATTTGATTGTCCAGGGATGATGAAAGGCATCAGGAAACCGTCAACCAAACATTTAGGTACATGTTCACCAAAAAGATGAGTCTGATTATCTAAAAACAGCTGTTTAAAACACATTTTTGTATGGGAACATGTCACAGTGACAGCAGTTTTTAGATAGGTAATCAGACCGTTATCTTTTCGGTGAACATGGACCTTAGTACAACAAACTAAGTAACTAGGGCAAAATTATTGCAGGGAAACGGTTTTCTTTTTGGGTTGACAAATCACGGTTTACAGTAAGCCGTGATTTGTCACCCTTTGTTGACCCTTGATTTGTTTACCTTGAGGTAACGCACTCAGGACAATATGCTGATGGATGCATTAGATAGAACAAGCATTTTTTTTAAGTAAAGTTATAATTTGTATTATTTTTTAATGTGGAACTTCAATATCTCCGTAACTAGCACGAGCAAAATTGCAATGACAGGAACAACGTTCCTCTCGGCTTCCTTAAGGGTATTCTTGCAAATAGCAGTTATGCCAGTGTAAGATTCACCAATCAGAAGTTATTATGGCTCAATGGCATGCTAGCTACTTGAATCACTTTTGTGCAAGTACTGGCGCGTGTATTTTTGAACCTCACTCAAATGACTTCACACGCGCATTGCGGATTCGCAGAACGTTTTCCATTTTCGAATTTATGTTTGGAGAATCTGTCAACGGACACCTGATTTACTTCTTGTTTGCTTGTGTTGATTATTTGTCGTATAATACGTTATTGTGGATAATATACATTCCTGATTTAATCAGTACCTACTCCCTTCTACTTCAGTTTTTTTGAGGGACAGATAATAATTAATGTTCGATTCTTGGTGGCCAAATTGCAAAACGAAATACTCAAAATGAAGTCTAGATTTGTCCATTTATACATAAAGGGTGTAAAACACCTCTTAACGAAGCCGAGAGGCAAGTGTTCTCCCTGTCATTGCGATTAGTGTTTTGTTCTACACCACACTTGGGAACCTTCTAGTTACGGAAACATTGGGGGTCAAAGATCCAACTTTTAGACATGTTTTTATTTAAATACAAGTTTTTAATGTAAGATTTTTACTTCAAACACCCGTTCTACTCAATCCAACCATCAGTACAAGGTTTTAAGTGCGTTACATTGAGTTCTACCACAAATCATGATTTTACCCCCAAAAAAAAGTATTATTGGTGTCCCAGCAATAATAATTTTTGTAGTTACTTAGTTTGATGTACAGAATGCTTGGTTGACGGCTTCGTGATGAGGTGGTTTACACCCTGTATAGTATATGTATATGCTATGAGCTCTCTATTTACTTACTAAATGTGTATGACTGTATGTATTATGCGTTCAGTTGCTAGGAAAAACAAACCGGGGTTAATAACCCTATAGTTTTAGTGTAAAATAAACATCCCATAGAACAACCTCACGTCGGCGCCCACGTAGTACGTCTGCTACGCTGCGTAGGCGCCATGATTTTAACCAGACTACGTAATCGAAGTGCCTCGTTTGCGTAGCATCACGCAGAGTGGATGCTACGCGAAATAACGCAAAAATTCATAGTACGTAAGAGCGAGGCCACACGATGCGTTGGCGGTGCGGTGCGACGACGGAGCGGCGCCGCAAACGTCATCCTACATACAAATCACTACCCCACTAGTGCGTTGCTCCATACAATCACTGTTGTGCATTGCCATTTTGACAGTGATTGTACGACGACGCTGCGACGACGCAACGCAGCGCAACGCATCGTGTGGCCTCGCTCTAAGGCGCTACGCTGCGTAAGGCGCGGACTTTACCAAAGCGGAGCGGACATGTGCATACGGAGATGCGTAAGGATCGGTCTAGTTGCGGCTATCTGCGCCGAAAAAGCAAATAAATAAAATAAAAATATTTGATTTATCCAAAAAAACATACAGAGTTTGAAATACAGCTTAATATGTGGTTTAGAAATACATTTATAGTTTATAGATACTTTATGTTGCAAATTCTGTACAAGAATGAGAAAGAGGTAGAACACGGTCAATAATCAACTAAAACTTATATCGCAAGTGGACTGTGTCATTCTAATGTATGGTATAAAAGAGTAGAATTGTGTGTTTGTGTGTATAGGTGTGGGTGTATGAGCAAGCAAGGGTGTATCTGTCACCACAAAAATTGTCCAACACGATAGATTGTAATCTCTCTAACGCTCGAAATATTGTCAACTGAACATACGGAAGTATCTCTGCCCCCCTTAACCTGGGCCACATCCCGTTAGGTTAGTTAGGTTCCTTTATACCCTGCACTCGGAAACGGGGCCCCGCGAAGCGGGGCTCCGTCGACTACGCTTTTTAGGAGAATGTAAAGTATTTTAAGTTTAGGTTATATTAATTGGTATTTCTCAGGAATGGTACATTTTCTTTTCATGAGAGTGGTAACATTGGGCAAGGGGGACCTCTCCTTCCCTCCACACCGCGTGAGTTGAACTATCATCGCATGCATTTCACGAAAAATAATGCGTATTATTGTAAGCAGTATGTTCGTTTGACAATATTTCGAGATTTTACAATATCGCTAGAGATATTACAATATAACGTATTTGACAATTTTACGGTGACATATCTATAGTCATCACCTCTCCTCTAATCTCAGCCGTTTCCAATAAAGCTAAGCGGAGACGAGAAGTGTAAATAACGAAGTTCGATTGGTGGTTTACAACACGTCTTCTATGCGCTTCGGTAGAGTCGGGCCCTTAGGGAGTGGCACTGTTCACCTTTGACACGTTTGATTTGGCGAGGTGTCAGTCGGATGACGAATTTTCACTTTCCTTGTAAAAGTTTGTGAGGATGGATTTATGTGTGGATGTTTGTTACGGTTATATGTAAAAACTTCTGAACAGATTTGGATGAAATTTGCCACACAGATAGTTGACAACCTTCATAACACCTAGGATTTTATTCTGGTACTAGCTTCTGCCAGCGGCTTCGCCCGCGTGAAGTTTGATTATTGTCCCATGGGATCTTACTACCGGAATAAAATGTATCCTATGTTTTATGTGGGTCATAGCGTGATGATATAAACGTAAGAGTAAACAAATATAATAATAACAAATCTCCGAACTGCTAAGCTATCGGGAGTTACACGTGTTATTGTGAGTCAACTATAAAAGATATACATATGCTGTCTGGGGATATTTTTTATATAATTTTATGTGGAATATTTCCGTTATACATGATTTCTATGTAGCTTTAACCATTAAGGCTGCACACGCGACGGAAGCTAAAAAAACCAAGTAACTTCTCCCGTTTTCCCAACATTTCCTTTCACTGCTCTGCTCCTATTAATGGTAGCGTGATGAAAAGTATACTATTACCTGCTCAGGAGTATGTAGAATAATTGTACCAAGTTTCGTTAAAATCCGTCGAGTAGTTTTTTTTTCTATAAATAACATACAGACAGACAGACAGACAGACAGACAGACAGACAGAAAGACAGACAGACAGACAAAAATTTTACTGATTGCATTTTTGGCATCAGTATCGATCACTAATCACCCCCCGATAGTTATTTTGTAAATATATTTCATGTACAGAATTGACCTCTCTACAGATTTATTATAAGTATAGATAGATAGATTAAGATTCCGTAGGACAATGACCGAAGACCACTCGGGCGAAGCCGCGGGCATAAGTTAGTATAAGTAACTGTTTATAAAAAAAAAACTTTTTTTGAAATGAACACATCTTTAGGTGCGTTGAGCACATTTTGAGTCACAAAAAAAATAAAAATCACGTGATCGTCACCTAACGCTTCATAGCACTCGTAGCCGATACGATCACATCTATCAGCAGTCTCCAAAGACTGCCCTGAGTGTTTTTTATAACTAACTCAAGTCGTTTGTCGTTAAGAGTTGTTCCTCCCAACACCAGTCTGCGATCCTCGAAGGAACTAAGGTATCATTTCCCAAGTATTTTCAAATCACCAATTCGTATGCCAAAGTTTGACAAATTGAGAAAACATCTCGTTTGAATACTCATCGGTGCAGTCATAACGAAGAAGACGTACTGGCGAATATAATTTGTTCACCTGAAACCGTAATGTTCGTCATAAAGATGATGTTTGTTGTAAGTAGGTTATGATTTTACATTACGCTGTATAACCATGCATGAAATAAGTTACGGATTACGTTTTACACCGAGGTAGAGGTTTCGTTGTTTGGACGTGTAAATGTCATTTGTCATGTCTGTACTAATATTATAAAGCAGAAGAGTTTGTTTGGTTAAACGCGCTAATTTCAGGAACTACCGGTTCGAATTGAATAAATCTTTTTGTGTTGGATAGTTCATTATCGAGGAAGGCTTTAGGCCATATAACATCACGCTACGATTATTAGGAGCGAAGCAGGAATGAAAAATGTTGCAAAAACGGGGATTGTTTTTCCTTTCGTTTTTATCTCTTATATGACGCAGATGAAGTTGCATGGGTCAGGTAGTGAAAAATAAAACGTGTGTGTGGTGTATTGAGAGGAAATACTTATCATATAAAATACAGTAAACAAAAAAGCGTTTACGGTGTTTATCTAGTGTTCGATAATCTGATCAAAATGTTAACCAAGCTCAAGCCACCATCACCGATAATTCCCGATGTCCACCATCGGTTTCTGTGCCAGTGTTTGAAAATAATTCTCGTTATCCAGCAGATGTTAGACAGAGACACAACCTTTAAAATTGATTCTGGCACCAGGAGATTTTTTTTTTCACACGACTTTTTTTAAATATTTCCGTTGGTCATCCCAGCCCGCTTAATATGACTATCGTAGAAACTCTTTCGTTTCCACGGTGGTCATTTTGACACATCTTTAGTTCATCTTTCATTTTGTCGATTCATACTCAAACTCAAATCATTTGTTTCAATTAGACCATTACGGCACTTTGAATGTCAATAAAACGAAAAAAAAGCGAAGCTACAGTCAGTACACAAGGCATAATAACATGAGAAAGCCCATTCCCTAGCGTAGATCTGTATGGAGAAGAACGGGCAAGAAAGTCCATGGGCACTTTTTTCAATAAAAAATGTAGTTACAAAATCTTGGTTACATCATTAATGTGGAGGTTATACATATTTATATTCGATTCGATTCAATGACAGATGGAACAAAGTTTTTCGCTAGCAAACAGCGACACAATTTTATACATGACTATTCTATTTCTCCACCCATTGCATGGCGAATAGTGACACAACTTATCTATTAAAAATGAAACCCGTTTTCCGTTGTCACGACATAGCATGAAAACGGCTTGACCGATTTGGCTGATTCTTTTTTTGTTGTGTTTGTTATTGTCAGAAGAAGGTTCTTATGAAAAAAAAGGTAGTAGTAGGTAGGTAGGTAGTAGAAGGTAGGTAGTAGTAGGTAGCTTTTTCCCTCTTATGTGACGCAGACGAAGTTGCGTGGGTCAGCTAGTTGATTAATAAGTTGTGTTACTCCCAGTAATCACTCTTTAAAGTATTTTTATTATTTTATCCAAAGACTAGTAAAACATGTGTGGTAAGGTGCTGAGATTAAAATGAAAAAAAAAACAAAATTTTTATAAAAGTTTTCACTCTCACACGATCACTACATCGTACAAAAGGTGCCACCTGAAGCAAAGCCACGATCGCACCAAAGCGTATATAGTCGCCGACTGTGAGCTTCCAGTACAAAATGTATGAAAAAAACAACTTCAGCTCCCGATTGACAGTCCTTTGTTTTTCATCCTTTTTCACGGTTGGTTGGTGAGTTTTCACTTTGTGTGAAAGCGGCCTTACAGAGCATGGCTCTAATAGAGTGGTTACATAGAGAAGGTAGGATTTGACATACGTGGCGTCATCATCATCACGAGGTACCCTTTTATTTTTAGGGTGGAAAATCATCAAACGACTTCTCCCACTCTGAGCGGAGCGGAAGGGAGTGTCAGACTTTTACAAACTAAAACCCATCCATGTTCCTTCCTCGCCCTTTATGTTCCGGGGCCGCGGTATCTCTTTCGAACAGTCCTTACAGACGTATCTGTTGTCTGGGTGGATACCCACCAGAGACCTTTAACTTGGTAGAGACTCCTAATAATGATGACTAGCGAAGAGTAGCTCAAAGGGAGAATGCCTGTACGAAGTCCAAAGTGACTACGATGACGATAAAGATATTTTGCACAAAAACTTTTGACGACAAGAACTCAATAATGCTTATTGAGTTTCTACAATTTACCTTTAATTTACCCCGTCCCGTTATTGAAAGCAAGACATTTATGCAGATTCAATTTCACCGAACAAGTCTGAACCAAGCAGGCAGAAACTCGCACCAGTAACGAAGTACCCTGTATAGGAAAATACTTTATAATCTTATATTTCTTGCTAGGACCTAAGTAGAGTTTTAAAGCGAGGCAATATTACGAAGAAATTTTCAATATAAGTTCTAAAGATAAAGTAGCCCCATTGTGATTTTGATCGGAAACTTTGAGTCGGATCGCTGCGGACTTAACTCCATCGAGTAGTTTAGTTAGAAGTAGCTGAACGCATACGTATAAGCGCTGGGTCGGATTAGCAACGTCTCAAATTGAGGTGATTGTTATTCTTGCTATAAGACTTCAAAACTGCAACGCTCAGCACTCTTCATCTTCCTGCTTGTCCCATCCCACTTGGGGTCGGTGCAAGACGTTTTTTCCTTCCACTCTTCTGTTTACTGTCACGCTATCATTTATACCTTTTTCCTTCCACTCTTCTCTGTTTACCGTCACGCTATCATTTATACCTTTTCCTTCCACTCTTCTCTGTTTACCGCCACGCTATCATTTATACCTTTTTCCTTCCACTCTTCTCTGTTTACCGCCACGCTATCATTTATACCTTTTTCCTTTCACTCTTCTCTGTTTACCGCCACGCTATCATTTATACCTTTTTCCTTCCACTCTTCTCTGTTTACCGCCACGCTATCATTTATACCTTTTTCCTTCCACTCTTCTCTGTTTACCGCCACGCTATCATTTATACCTTTTTCCTTCCACTCTTCTCTGTTTACCGCCACGCTATCATTTATACCTTTTTCCTTCCACTCTTCTCTGTTTACCGCCACGCTATCATTTATACCTTTTTCCTTCCACTCTTCTCTGTTTACCGTCACGCTATCATTTATAACATTTTCCTTCCACTCTTCTGTGTTTACCGTCACGTTATCATTTATACCTTTTTCCTTCCACTCTTCTCTGTTTACCGTCACGCTATCATTTATAACATTTTCCTTCCACTCTTCTATGTTTACCGTCACGCTATCAGTTATACCTTTTTCCTTCCACTCTTCTCTGCTTACCCCCACGCTATCATTTATACCTTTTTCATTCCACTCTTCTATGTTTACCGTCACGCTATCATTTATACCTTTTTCCTTCCACTCTTCTCTGTATACCGTCACGCTATAATTTATAACTTTTTCCTTCCACTCTTCTTTGTTTACCGTCACGCTATCATTTATACCTTTTTCCTTAAACTCTTCTCTGTGTACCGTCACGTTATCATTTATACCTTTTTCCTTGCACTCTTCTCTGTTTACCGTCACGCTATCATTTATTCCTATTTCTTCCATATCATTCCACACACAATCTGTCCATACTTTCCTTACTCCACACATGGATAAGCACTGGGGTCTATAAAGGCCACATTAAGAAACTTCACCAAAATCGAATAATTTCCCGGATTCATTCTATGAAACATACATTCCACACTCAGGAACTTCGTCAAATAATACACTCTTTTTAAGTTGCCATCCATCTCTACTCTTTCAATTTCGTGTGGTTTATACACAAAACTTAGAGCATTTTAATGGCATCGCTTCTGATCGTGATCAGATAGTAAATATTGGGGGAGGTGACACCAATTTAATAGCAGTGCTAACATGTGCACTGAGCTTAAAGGCCACAGCACACGTATCAACTAGGTAAGGGATTGTCACCGTATCAACTCGAGCCATTCAGTATTATTTGAATGAAACTCTCCCTACTGCAACGCACACTAATCGGAATTACAACGTTATCGCCTCGACTAGCTCACGATACGGTGACGATCGCTTTCTGAGTTGAAATGTGTGCTATTTCCTTTTAAGACGGCAAGGGGAGAGAGGGCGGGACTTTTATAATTTATAATGAATCACGCTACACTCGCAACTTTTAAAAACATATTCTCGTAAATGCACACTTAGTTAAGGTCACGTCACACTGCCTCAATAAACATCGCAAAAAAAATCTTCAATCACAGCTTTTCAAATTAATAATTGAATTTCATTCACGCAAAATAACCGAAAGTAATCTATTTTCATTTATGTGTCAATATGTTTTTTTTACATTTATAAAGATACAATAACTGGTATTAAGCAAGGTAAGCGATTTATTCATAAAATTTATTGATGAATTCAATAAGCTTTCATTTTTGAAAATGGTTGAAAACCACGTTCTGAAATCGGAATATTCCAAATTTAATTTTGCTCATGAAAGTTACGAAACGTTTCGCCTTAAGTACTTACAGTAAAATATAACACTTCCTGGTATTTTTACAGCCTGTAGTTTCACAGTATATTATTTAAACTTTTGTTGTTAATAACTTTTGTTCAAATATGTGTGCAGCCAGGTACTTATAAGTAGTTGAGGAATGAAAAGTATTCAATTCCAAAGAGGTGAATGAAGGACCTACCGTTAATGAAGCAACATCTCGTTTGTTTACTCCGTAATTATTTCGCGATAAAAGTGGTAAAAAGTTACAATAACCTAGTGAGACTAACATAATCATGTGGCCGGAAACATTGAGTGTACAGTGACGTTTGGTTGACTAAATTCGATGGATTATTACCAAAGTTATCAGTGAAAAACATTCAAAACATTTTTAATAACGACTGCGTCCAGCGGCCCGCATGCCTGTGCTTGCCGCGCTTTCAGCGCTGCCTATCAAGTCTCTACACTAGACGCATGCGTTCGCTTTGCGCTGCGGTGGTCGCTGTACTGCCAGTTGCTCACTGTGTAGCGCGCGTTCGTCGCGCTTTCATCGCTGCCTTACGGAAGACTGGACTAAACGCTTATTGTGCATTGCGCTGAGAAGGTCGCTGTTTTGTTCAATTCACTTGATCGCTTCTACAAATATCAGGTACAAGTAAACAACATCGTACATCGAATCAAACACTAACTAAACAGCTAAATACTATTGAAAGGGCATTTCCAAACAAGTTCTCACTTTCAAGAGGGAGTAGCCAATAGTTTATAGTTAACAATTATTATATCTTCTGCTGCGACAATGGTCCAGTGTGCCGGCTGTTGCCAGGAAACTCCAAATGACGAAATTCTCAAATGCGCCCTTTGCAGTGCTTACTATGATTTAACATGTGCGAATATTCCAAAAAGCCACTTTTATACCACAATGACAGCTTATCACAAATCTAATTGGAAATGTCAGGGCTGCGTATGCAAAATGCCTAAAGGAAATAATATAAACACCCCTTTAAAAGAACTGATTCAAAGTAGCACTCAAATTGATCCAATTGATGCAAACGTTACAATGCGCCAAAAACCAACTGTAAACCTGAGTTTGGGAGAATTTGACATAAATAGTCCCGAGGATAATAGTCTATCTGTGGATGAAATTATTGGTGACACTATAACTAATACTATGAACGATTACATTAAGTCTGGAAACAGCAGTACAAATATTAAGGAAAACGAACAATTAACATTGAATAACATCAGTATGTTGCTAGATACTAAATTAGATAAGATTAAATCAACAATACTAGCAGATGTCAAACAAACAATCCAAACTGAAATTAAAAATGCCATCAAGAATATTCAAAACGAGGATAACGTTTTCAACAGCCACGCGTTTAAAACAGCCCAAAAAGCCTATCAAGAAGAAATAAACAAAGTTGATAAAAAAATTGAAAATATTCAAGAAAAACTGCAGAACCTAGAAAATATCAAAAAAATTGTAATTTACGGATTAACAGAAGAACATCGAGAGACTGAAACAAACCTGTATGAACGCACGTCTAGACTATTTTACGAAGTTATGGGTATAGATATAGATCCTTATATAGAAGACATTAAACGCATAGGGAAAAGAGGAAATAGAAGGCCCCTCGCTATTGAATTGATAAGCAAGAGAATGACCAACTACATACTGGAGAATGCAAACATATTTAAGAATACTGGAATAACTATCGAAAAATATATGGACAGGAAAACACTTGAGGAAAGAAATGAACTAAGACAAAACCTAATAAAGGCACGTAAAAATGGAGACTATGCTATTATCAGAAACAACAAATTGTTCATAAATGGAAAAGAATTTGTCAGTCCCGATGAAGCAAAAACAGAAGCGCCACAAAACCAAAACCAAAACTTTATGGAAACTAAAATCATAGAAGATATACCACCCGTCATAGAGAGAGGAAATACACCGACTCCGCATTCGTCGTGCTCTCAACCAAACCCCAGCACCCCACCGAAAACAACAAATAAGCCAAAAAGTGTAATAAATAAGACATTTCGCTAATGATATTACGATAACCTTTCAAAACATACAGAGTCTAGGAAATAAGGTAGATTTAATTGAACATTTGTTAGTAGAAAAAAATATTGATATACTATCCTTATCAGAAGTATGGAGAAATGAGCATTTTTGTAACTCTGTATTGCTTCAAGAATATAAAATTGCATCCCAATTCTGTAGAAAAACTAGAGATGGAGGAGGTGTTTGCCTAATTATAAGAAAAGATGTAAAATTTATAGAAAGAATAGATATAGTAAACTTTTCCAAAGAATTAATAATAGAAATTTGTGCAATTGAAGTTCCTGAATTAAACTGTATATTCATAGGATTATATAGACCAGATCGCCATATAAATATATTTTACGAGCAAATGGAAAAGCTTTTAAATAGATTAAATACTAGAGACAGAAATAAATATATTATAATTGGCGGGGATTTCAATATTAATATACTCGAAAAAAACAAACAAACACAGAACCTTCTTACCTTAATGCGCTCACATAATCTTAAACAAATAATTCGCGAACCCACACGGATAACAAAAACTACTTCCACTTGCATTGATTTACTTTTTACCAACTATAAACCCTTAATTAAGAAAGAATATGTCGAAGATTACGGACTCTCCGATCACAAATCTATTAACTTAAAATTAAATACAAACTGCTTGTATACAAACAACAACAAAATATGGTATAAAGAAAAAAGATTATTTACAGATAAAAACATGATTAACTTCAAAAATGAATTAAAGGAAATTGATTGGGAAAACACTATAAATACAAATAAAAACGTAAACGAAAACTACTACACATTCATCACAACTATAACACAGCTCTTAGATAAAATAATACCAAAACAAAGAGTGAAAATAAAATCTAAAAAAGCTAAAGGATGGATGACAACAGGGCTAAAAAAATCATGCAAACACAAAAGAGTACTAAGAATTTTACTAAACGAATCTAAATCCAACATCATAAAAACATATCATAGCAAATTTAGCAAAATATTAAAACGTAGCATAACACTTTCAAGGAAAATAGAATATACCAGACAAATGAAAAAGTCAGATAATAAAACTAAAACTATGTGGAATATTATAAATAATAAAACTGGCAAAACTAGGACAAGACAGTATGAAAATATATCGCTAAAAGTAAACAGTACAACTACTTCATGCCCTAAAAAGGTATCAAATATATTTAATGACTTTTTTGCTACAGTAGGTGAAACGACAACAGACACAAGTACAAATAATCCCTTAAAAACTGGACGTCCAGTAATGCACCCACCAACTACTTCAATGTACCTTCGCCCAGTAAACCAAAAAGAAATATTTAATATTATAAAACAGACAAAAAATAAGCATAGCTGCGGAATAGATGACATACCTCCTATTTTAGTCAAAATATGTGCAGAAGAATTGTCAGCACCACTCACATTCTTAATAAACCAGAGCTTTGAGTTTGGAGAATTTCCCGACTTACTTAAAATTTCCCTAGTAAAACCAATATATAAAAAAGACGATACCCACACCCCTAGTAATTACAGACCCATAGCGTTGTTGCCGACCTTTTCAAAGATTTTTGAAAAGGCTATGTGTAACAGACTAAATTTTTTTCTAGAAAAATACAATATTCTTGATGACTGTCAAAATGGCTTTAGGAAGACAAGATCCACAACATGTGCAGTTTACAAATATGTCCAAACAGCTCTCCAACAAATAAATGACAAAAAATATGCATTAGGCCTGCTACTCGATATGTCAAAAGCCTATGATAAAGTATCATATAGTATACTGCTGACAAAACTTTACGGTTCTGGTATACGTGGTCCGGCTTACAATTGGTTTAAATCATATTTAAATAACAGAAAACAAATAGTCCAGATTGAACACCACAATATTAAAGATAGGGAGACAGTAACAGTGCGATCCCAGGTGAGAAATCTCACATGCTCCATCCCTCAAGGCAGCGTTCTAGGCTGCATACTATTCCTAATATATATTAATGACCTCCCAAAAATACTAAATAAACAAACTACATTACCAGTACTGTTCGCCGATGATATCTCCATACTTGTGAAATGTGACAAAGATTCTGACCCAAATACAATCTCACAAAATACTCTCCAGACGGTAACACTTTGGCTACAAGATCACAATTTGGAAATTAACTGTAAAAAAACCAAAATGATACAATTTAGATCGTACAAAGCCCCGCCCTTAAGTAATAATGTAATTTTTAATGATACCCCTATAGAATTAGTAACTACATTTAACCTACTCGGTATAAACATAGACACACATCTCAATTGGAAAAAGCACATAGAAACAGTTAAATCTAAATTATCTAAATTTACGTACGCCTTGTTTCAACTTAAGCACAGCACAAATACAGAAACGGCACTATCGGCATACTACGCCTATGCAAACTCGTGGCTAAGGTATGGAGTGATGTTATGGGGTAACAGCGTAAACGCAAGCGAAGTATTTATAATTCAAAAAAAATGTGTTAGAATACTGGCCCATATTGACAATACAGAAAGCTGTAAGCCATATTTTGTTAAATTAAAACTCCTAACGTTACCTTCCATATACATACATGACCTTTGCATATTCGTATTTAAAAATAGCAACATTTTCCCAAAAACAAAAGACTTGCATAACGTAAACACACGCCATAAAAACAGATTATATCTTCCACAATCTCGGATCAAAATGCTTTACCATAGCCCATACTACATGGCAGTAAAAATTTTTAACAAATTACCGGAACAAATTAAAGAAGAACCCAAATTCCATACATTTAACACAAAATTAAAAGAATATCTGACACAAAAATGCTTTTACTCGGTCGCAGAATACTTAGAAAAAAAATAGATAATGAATATGATAATAGATAATTACAAAAACACACACACACACTCACACAGAACATAACAAAACAAATTATTAAAAAGAAAATAAAATAGAGAACACAATAATAATGAATATAATAATCCATACAAATGAATAAAATATGAATATTATACAGAATATAAATTAATGAAATATAATAACTCATACAAATTAATATAATATAAATTAATTCATACATTCATACAAATTAATGATATTATTGATTTATTTTTTAAGAACTGATACAAATGAATACAGTATAAAAATGAATACACGTAAATAAAATGATTTAATGACGTCAAGATATTAATTATAATAACTATATAAACCTAATATAACTGGGAATATTCCCGATGGTAATTATGTAAGTTATATTATATTTGGATAGGTACTCTCTGGATGCTTGTTTTGTCCAATGTATTATGTTGCCGTGCCCTAACCGGGTTTCATGTTGGAACTTCCTTACGTAGTATGTATGTAACAACTGAATGTACACGTGAATGCAATAAAGAATTTGAGTTTGAGTTTGAGTTTGAGGTAAAATTTGTATGTTTAGATGTAGATTGCCAGTGAACCAAGCATTCTGTACATCAAACTAAGTAACTTTACGCAAAAATTATTTGTGGGATACGACTTTTTTTTTGCGATGAAAAATCAAGTTTTGTGGTAAAACTCAATGTGAGGCATTCAAAACATGGTTTGCGGGCCTGTTCGAAAGAGATACCGTGGCCCCGGAACATAAAGGGCGAGGAAGGAACATGGATGGGTTTTAGTTAGTAAGTCTGACACTCCCTCCCGCCCAGAGTGGGAGAAGTCATTTGATGATTTCCCATCGTAAAAAAAAAAGGCATTCAAAACATTGTGCTGATGGATTGACGACCCGAATGGCGCAGCGGCAGTGAGGCTGCCATACGTTTTTAGGGTCCCGGGTTCGAATCCCGGTAGGAGCAAATGTTTTTGTGATGAGCATAGAAATTTCTTTCCGAGTCATGGATGTTTATATGTATAAATAATATGTGTTTACAAACAAAAAGTATATATGTATTATATCAACTGTCTGGTCAGCCTTGCTTAGTGTGGCGCTAGATGGCGATGTGTGTAACGTCCAGCGATATTTATAAATAGAACTATTATTTATTTGTTGATTGAATAGTACGGGGTTCGGGGAGGTGTTTAACGTAAAAAAATCTAACAATAAAAACTTGTTTTAAATTAAAACGTGTCAAAAAGTTGTAACTTTGACCACCAATATCTCCGTAACTTATAGAAGGTTCCCAGCCAGGTTGCGGGCCTGTTCGAAAGAGATACCGCGGCCCCGGAACATAAAGGGCGAGGAAGGAACATGGATGGGTTTTAGTCAGTAAGAGTCTGACACTCCCTCCGGCTCCGCCCAGAGTGGGAGAAGTCATTTGATGATGTCCCATCCCATAAAAAAAAGGTATGGTGTAGAACAAAAAATTATCGTAATGACGGGGAGACTAAGTGCCCTTCGGCTTCGTTAAGAGGTGTTTTACACCCTTTATAATTTTTCCGTACTCACCTACTGACAACATTATAAATTAACGATGGTTCTCAAAGGCGACATGTGACCGCCACAAAAGGAATGTTCCAGAAAATTGCCTAACCTTTCGTTCCGCGAACGAACATAACTACTAACGAACTCAAAGGGCGGACGAACATTAATGTTTTATACGCATAGTTCCAGTTCACTGTGTCCCAGCTTTTGTCCTTAATTAGTTAATTAGGTGCACATAGCGATTTGTATTGAATAATTTAGTCCCGCGGCGAGTTTCTACCTAATCAACTGACGACAACATTAAACTTACATATTGTATGAACGAACTATTCGTATATTGTTACACGTGGTCATTAAAGTCAGGGTAATTATGGGGTTCATAGTACTATGACTACTTTAGATAGTTATCAGTTAAGTTTCTTTACTTACAAAAATTCAGGGTACGCATAATGTTTTATGTCACGTTATGAGTGACGAATTGGGTCTATATGTTGATTTTAACGCTTAGAAAATATCTAAGAGGTTTTTAAGGTTCTGAGTCCCTACTCGCTAACGCTTCGCCTGCTTATTCGGATATATCCGTCTCTATCGCGCTCGTCTGCAGATGAGTGCCAGTGAGAGAGACGGATAGATCCGAATAAGCGGGCGAAGCGTTAGAGAGTAGGGCCTCTGTACCCGAAAGATAACCAACGGGACCTTATTACTAAGCCTCTGCTGACCGTCCGAAAGTCCGTCCTTCCGTCTGTCTGTCATAACGCTGTATCTCATGATCTGTAATAGGTAGACAGTTGAAATTTTCCCATTATGTGTACTCTGTTGCCACCATAGATATAAGAAAGAAGGAGATATGGCGTGGAGTTCAAAATGTATAGAAAACCGATGAAGCCACAGTTGCCCCTCCATAAAGCTAATATTGCACACAGAGCTCTGTCAAAACAATACTACGAACAAGTGCACACACGCGCCATCGATAACTCTGTCATTTAAATACAAACCTTATTTGTTAAACGACAGTGTACTTTTTCCGTATAATTTACTCACACTAAAACAATTATCATTGTGTGTTGTCGGGACACGGGGGCGGATCCGACACAGTGCTTGACTAAATCGAAGAGTTATCGATAATTATATCGATTATTTTTATAAAGGATTTGGAAATAAAGTAAATAAAAATAATATGAAACCTACAAACATTATTCAATTAATAAAAATACTTTAAAAACAATTAAAAATCAAATGACACAGTTACACGTAGTTCAAAATCAAAATCAAAGCATTTATTTCAATTAGGCCAGTTACAGGCTCTTTTGAATTGTCAAAGAGAAAAAGAAAATAAAGCATAGAACCACATCGGCCTTCCAACCGGATTACAAGAGTTAACAAATTGAAAAAAAATGTGAAATAGTAATATAACAATTCGCAGTCCACTTTCTTGTCGACAGACTTTGTGAAACCTCCACGAGCACATCACTAGCTCGCGCTCAAATACAGCGGACCGGAGCAGCGGACGCACCATGCGGCATTACGGTTTAATGATGTTTCGTTATGTCAGGTGTACATTGCTCGTTCAGTCACTCAGTGACAGACTAAGGTGGTTGTAAAAGAGCAATGTATTTAATGCAAACATAATACAGTCGAAGTAATACAAGAAAACATAAATCAAGTAGTACAAGTCAGATATATTTTAGGGATTATGTATTTTCGTGATTTTTAAGACAAATATTGTAAAATACTTGTACTAACTTATGGTAACTGATGCCCTGTTTTCTAAAGTTTTTGTCTTGGTTTCTATTTTTGCACGAAACCACCGAACAAGACGGCATAATCGTTTTTTTTTACGAACGCGGTTGACAACACACTAACTCGCGGTTACGGCCATTTTTCAATAGCTGAGCGACGCGGCCAGCTCCACGTGGTCACCGACACGCCCCCTTGCCACTTCTCCTGTTTTTAATATTTCTGTGGTTGCCACCATAACAACAAATGGAACAAATTAAAAAAAAAGGTTCCTCCTCTACTGCGATAATGGTACGGAACCCTCCATGCCAGTTGGTCGGTATTTTCTAAGTTGTTGTCAAGGAAAATTGGATGGAGAGGCGCGGCAGAACAATTTTTAACTGTCACTTCGGTACATTTTTCAGCCGCGAACTCAATTTTTGGCCCGCTTCTGTAAAAGTCAGTTGTGAATAGACTCAATATATACACTGAGAGGATATTCACTGCATTTCCCAGTTAGTAGTTTTGAATCGGAAACTCCGTTTGTTTGAATAGCCAGTTCGTACTCGCGACTTGTTTGTATAACTGAAAATAATACGCGTGATATTGGTCAACTGAAAGCTTTGAATATTTTTTTCAATTGTTTCGTGAAAAAACCCAACCATGGTTCTGATTTGATTATTTTTTACATAGAAAAATAAACAATGGTCTGTTACAAATCTATGTATGTATAATATTTTGTATGTGTTTCATCATCATCATCAGCCTATAATGTTCCCACTGCTGGGACACGGCCTCCTCTCAATGAGAGGGAATGGGCTATAATCTACCACGCGGGCCCAGTGCGGATTGGTAGATGTCACATGTCTTCGAATTTTTGGTTCTAGGACATGCCGGTTTCCTCACGATGTTTTCCTTCACCGTTTTGAGAGCAGCGGTGATGAAATAAATTACACAAAGTAACGCGCCTGTCTGGGTTCGAACCCACGACTTACTGTTCGTAAGTCGGGGCCGCCACCACAGGGCCACCGCTGCTGTATGTGTTTGTATGTATAATATTATAAATCTACACTTAATATTATAAAGGGGAAAGATTAGTATTTTTGTAACGAATACTTAAACTCAAAAACAACTGGACTGATTTTGAAATCTTTTTCACAAAAAGAAATCTAAATAATCGGGAAGTAACATATATAGGTTATAAATTATATTTATGTCATGAAAATTAGCCAAGCTCTAAAATTTTTCCGGACGAAGTTGCGGGCGAGTTACTAGTCTTGTATCAATACACTGAAGTGATAACTTTCACGAATGAAGAGGTTACAAACTCACCGTTTCAATAGAACTACGAAAAATCAATACCACTCTACACAGTCCATGCAATCATAAGCTACAAAGATAACAAATTATGCATAACTGCAGCGCCAATCGGCCATTGCCTTCAGAAGTACAGACTAGTGACCCAATTCTCGCAATTGTTTTACGACAGCGAGGGAAGACGGCAGCTGATACATCCGACTTTTTACCCCAACCCCCGACCTCGCGAGAAAGTAATACACCCCTAAATCTCACCCCTATCTGAATATCGAGAGAATATGAAAATGTTGGCCCAACACTATTAACGGCTTTCAATATTAAAACCTAACAGAGCAAAAACCTGTATTAAATTATTCGCAAAATCTATGGAACAGCACTACGGTAGATAAGCAGGACCGTAATGAAAATTAAAAATGGCGTCCGCAACCAGAAAAGCTTTTAAATGTATACAAAAATGCAAGTCTGACTCATTAATAAAATGACCCAAAATCAAATGAAAGTCAGAAGGCACACACAAAAAGTACCTAAGTAATTAACCTCGACTGGGTCTCTGGTGGAAAATATATTAAATAAAGACTCCGGAGTTTGATAAAAAATAATAAAATGGAAAATTTAAAGTTGGTCGTCAGTCTGTGGGGCCTGTGGGTCATAGTCTGACTGAATGGAGGCATAGCAAGAGCGAGATAACGCCCCTCTGAATAAAAGATAAAACTTTATCTTGAAATGGTGAAAATCTCAGCCATTCGTTCAAATACGGACGGATGGCTATGTATTTTCATTTATTTTAGTCAAAGTGAAATTATTTTCGTCATTTTATTCTGCGGATGTACAATGGTGAACTTTGGTTCTCATCGAGTCCTATTGTTGTAAAATGTGGGTGTAAAGGGCATTGCTAGAATAATCACCGGGTTTTAGGTGTCAAAATGATTATCAGTAGACATTATTACCAGTTACTGCCAATCCTTCTGAGTTCTTGAACTTATGCAACACGCCAGTAGCACCCGCATTTCAAATGCTTTTTCTTTCTTTTTTACATTGTGCCAGTTATGTTTGAAGTCACATATAATAGGGGTAAGCCCATTGCCATCAAACGGACACAAGTACAGACTCCGTGGCTGTTTCTGAGAAATTCCTGATGAAAAAATCCAACAACAGTTTTCTTAAACCGAGATTCGAAGCCAGGATTCTCATGCTCAGACGGGGACCACTCAAAAAGCGAGGTACGAATTTATACTTGACAAGCGGTCGTTACACGGTTTCACCCGAAAAGTTCCCGTTCTCGCGAGAGTACGGGAATAAAATATATCCTATGTTACTCGCTGATAATGTAGCTATCCATTGCTGAAAGAATTTTTCATATCGGTCCAGTAGTTTTTAAGTTTATCCGTTACAAACAATAACACATATATTTCCTCTTTATGATATTATTATAGATTTATACTACCTACCAAGAAAATCATCATTATGTAGGAACACGAAAATTTACAATAGGCCTTTCGACCATATTTATCTAAATTATGGACGTAAAGTACGATAGCAAAAATATTTTTCCATTGTTATTTTTTTGAATATTTTCTGCGTATCGGCAACTGTTTTCCTTCAAGTTTCAAAGAAAGAAACAGAAACAGGGCGCGTTGCTTTTGTTTTTATTTTATTTATAAGGGTTTGGAATCCCCTGAGGTTGGTCATCAAAGTATAAACGATAGCTTCAGGGCAATCCCCTTATATTTTATTTAACCATACATTTCATACTACTTTTTCTGCAGACGAAGGAATTTTCAGCATAAAAGTGTGAGTACCTCTGCCCACCCTTAATACCCTTTATATTCGGATGGGAAGTCATCAAATAACTTCTCCCACTCTGGGCGGAGCGGGAGGGAATGTCAGACTTTTACTGACTAAAACCCATGGCATCTATGTTCCTTCCTCGCCCTTTATGTTCCGGAGCCACGGTATCTCTTTCGAACAGTCCTGCAGCCCCGGCAGGCTTCGGCACTTGCTTTGAGGCGCGCGTGGAACACGAACGCGCCGTCGACACGGCCTGTCGTCATAAGACGGACGGACGGCTAGCTAGCCCATAGCTCACCGTCCCAGGCCCGCGACCCTTCTGACCCTGAGTGTTAGTTTAGGCATTAGGTGAGGTTAATTTTGAGAATACAGGTTCGATGATATAATATTGTGTTGCTTAAAAGGCGCGAAAAGCAAATTGTGTTACGTTTTTTGCAATTAGAAGGTCAGTGTCGAGTATGGAATTACAGAGTTATAAACATTCAAATCATTAATACAACCCTACAAATTTATTTAATCCCATTGAATGGCTTTTTCAAGAAATAGTGCTACCTTGGCGCTTTCCCCATTTGTAATACTTATTTACATAACGCTTACGCAAGACACACACTCTGCATCTGACGTATTTTCTAGCTATAGGCTATTTTTTGGGACATCTCCACGACCCCCGTACTATTCAATCCATCTATCAGCATAATGTTTTCAGTGCGTTACATTGAGTTCTACCACAAAACATGATTGCCATATATATAACCTCAAAAAAAAAAGTTGATTCCCAGCAATAATTTTTGAGTAAAGTTACTTAGTTTGATGGACAGAATGCTTGGTTAACGGCTTTGTGATGAGGTGGTTTACACCCTGTATATTACGGTTTTTTCCTACGAGTAGTAGTATATAATTTAAAGGGATTTTCAGTCGCAAATACATAGCGTGGTACATATACAAAGAGGTGTCAACAGACACCAAATATACGATGCCATAAGACCACAAGTATTCTTCTATTCCGCATTTGATACAGAAACTTGCAAAATCAAGGAAATCTCAGACATGTTGCTGACCTTCAAACAACATAAGAAACCTTTTATGAATTTACGGAAAACCGCCGCAGTGATTTTAAATGACAGATTATTTCAATTCGAGATTTGTCAAACTGATAATAATACTTTGATGGCCCCATCATTTCAGATTTCAAAAAGAGATAATGTTTAATGGCCCTCTTGTTGACATAAAAATGTGGTTTAGGACAATACCATCAATATGTAAATGTAACACCAAGGCACCTATAGTGGATCCAAAAGTCCACTTAGTTCATGGCCAAATAGATGATCATTTGCAGCACTTAAATGCTACAGTTCCACAGTACAGTAGTATTAATAATACAAATTCGAAATTTGGTGAGGATGGATAGATGGATGGACGTTTGGTACTCTTTTGAGCAAAATCTACGGAACGGATTAATGCTGATGCTCCAAGGTAGCCCGCGAAATTCAAATTTTCTTACGTTTTTTTGCAATTTGCAGGGCAGTGCTAGGTTGTATGTTGACGAAAATATCGTTCTCCTTGCAAGAACCTTTACGTAAAGAAATGCCTAGCCCGATCTTTCTCCACTTCCACTGTGAAACGTATGGCTAAGTGGATATTGTTCAGGTGGTCCAAAACATCTTACAACCTCTGGTACTCTACCTCTGAGGATGCAGAATACGTCGTCCACATATCGCTTCCAGACCTTGATAGGCACCGGACATGTTGAAACGAATGAAGACCTGGCGTCTTCGATGTATTCCATACACATGTTAGCAACCACAGGTGCCTCTGGACTAACAATGGCTACACCATCAATTTGCAGATAAAACTGGCCTTTGTATAAGAAAAAAATGTTGAATAAACAGTGCTCAAGCAATTTGGCATAATCTTCGACATCAAAACTGACCGCAATTTCATCATCCTCGACCCTGGTCTGCCTCAGGAAACTAACAAAATGGCGGAAGTCCTTGACGAAAGATGTGTGGTGTGGCCCACCAGTGTCTGTAGCGTGTTTGAAACGTGTCGAAATATCGGGAGCTCAATACAAATTACAATCACGGAAGATATCCCGTAAGTGATATTTTAAGATTTTTTCTAATGAAAAACGATGCATGGTCCATTTGTTTCGGTTCTTACGACGAGAAATTGGGGAAAGGGCAATTACCGAAATTGCGATGTTAACTGACAGCAACAATACACCAGGACACAGTTGGCTGCTGCGGGACTTATCGAAGGCTGACACTCCATTCCGCTCCGCCCAGAGCGGGAGGAGTCATTCGATGATTTCACATCAGAAAAAAAAATACATCGTTGGCTTTTGGAGTGGATCAACATTATTCACGTTCTTAGATATATCTAAATGAAGTTTAGCTACATTCGTTTCTTTAACTTCTGTGTTTTTTAAAACCTCCATTTTTATTTTGTACGTGCATAGCATAACATCACACCTGTAAACCCCGAAGGGTACCAGGCAGAGGTGTACCTAATCGCACACCCACATTGCGTCAGTAATGTTCAAGTTCCATGTAATAGGGGCGAGCCTTTTGCCATCAACTGGAACGTGCTATAAAGGGTGTAAAACACCTCTTCACGAAGCCCTTGTTCTCCCCATCATTACGATCATTTTTTTGTTCTACACCATACCTGGGAATCTTCTAGTTACGGAGATATGGGGGTCAAAGCTACATCTTTTTTGACAAGTTTTTTTTTTAAATACAAGTTTTTTTGTAAAATTTTGACTTTTCACCTTTTCACACCTCCACGACCCCCGAATATTCAATCTATCCATCAACACAATGTTTTAAGTGCGTTACATTGAGTTCTACCACAAAACATGATTTATAACCTCAAAAAAAAAAGTTGTTTCCCAGCAATAATTTTTTGCGTAAAGTTACTTAGTTTGATGTACAGAATGCTTGGTTAACGGCTTTGTGTTGAGGTGGTTTACACCCCGTATGTATAAAGAAATCTTTTCGTCCATGTGTTATCCAAATCTTCTTGTTGTTCAAAAGAACAATCATAACTCGCTTCCATGTACGTACCTATGTATGAGTACGAACATAATTTCGATCTTCAAGTTCAGTATTAACACAATAAAGCTTTTAGGAACTCGGAGAAATTCAATGTCATGCTTACAAGTTCTGTGCCTACGAAGATAACATCTATGTCTGTGGAGCATTGGAGCTTAACACTACCTAACTATGATGTACAATCGAGGCATAAAAACATTGAGTACTTTACTTGCATAGCATAACATAAATAGGTGACTTAAAGGTGAAAAGGATAAAATCTATACTGATTGATATGTCTCTTATTTATACTTAAAAAATTTGAGGTAGAATTTTCTAGTACCTCTATATATAAAAAAAGTAATCCTAATTATGTTTTTTTCTATGACATTCAGAAATAATGACCGCGACGACAGTAAAATAAATAAAAGAACAATTAACACGGAAAATTGACCTAGCTACTTTATATTTATCGATAAGGGCGTAAAATGGTTTTAACGTGTAGTAAAATAGTAGCCCCAACACTATTATTTACGACCTTACAAATATGTCGGAATTTATAGTAGGTCTACTACATAAACAGTATGTATTTAGTAACTTTGAGCTTAAACTTAACTTTGTTTTAGGTACTGGGGATTTAGGCAACGAGCAACGACGTTAGGTAGGTTTACAACTGGCTAATAAAAAGAAAAAAAAAAGAACTGTCATCGATGACAGTTGAATGACAGTTGACAAGTCATCATAGTTATCATCTGCCTAGCCTTTTGACAACTATGTTGGAGTCAATTGGCTTCCAGTCTAACTGGATGCAGCTGAATAATAGTATTTTACATGATGGATAATACAAGACCCCTTAAGTTTTCAAGTATGTGATGAATTTGTAGTCCAAATTCCAAAAGGGGCTAATGTTTTCGTTCGCTGATTGTACTTGGGTTACCTAATAAACGTACCCATAATTTAGATCAACGTAAATGTCCATAGATCAACGGGGATGTTCGGGGATGCAATTAATTTGGCTTTCAGTTGCATTCACCCCATAAACTTTAACGCGGGAAACGTTCGTTTAATCACCAATTCTAGCTCCCAATAATAGGTACATAAAAACGCGCAATTGTAACTTTTTCATCAATTATTCCCCCCAACATAAAACAAAACAATTACGTAAAGATAATTAATTATTAATATCATACGTCTATCAATAAGCGCCTACTGTCATTAGTAATATTAATCTTCCGAAACACAACTTCTAATTCATAAAATATTCCGAACACAAATCGATATAATTATAATAATTACTACACTGCATAATATTAATCAAAGGCCGTAAAAAAATCAAATAACTTACACAAGTAGCTTGTTGAAATTTTTGACACGAACCAAGGTAAACCACACCAATAAATTCACACAGTTTATTCAAAATTATGATGAAAATATCGGCACAATATTCATTCATACATAAAAACCAGTTTTAATTCCAATTTTAAATTCACATTCACTTCAAACTTAATTGTTTGGATACACTTTTAATAGCACACTGAAAATATTTAGAATCTGCTTGTAATTTAAATTCAGAACGCGGCGCTCGAATTTCGTAAACCACGTTCGGATTCACACAGCGGGGCACGCGTGCGTCTCACCGCGCCGCCAGTTTCGGACTGTCCGGTTGTGAAGCGAGGCCTGTTCAACTGAGTCATTACAGGATGAGAACTAGAGAATTGAATGAGACGGCTATTATTTTAATAGATTTGTGGTCCAGCTGAGTGTTCGGGTAGGCTGGTGGAAACCTGTCCGCAGGCGTGTCAGTTATGTGAGTTATTTGCATACCGGAAAGTGGCTGCGGCATAAATAACGCTATCGTACGGAAACAAGGGTCTCGTGATATACTTGAATTGTGTTTGGCCAAAAGTTATTCACAAATATCTGGCGAATATTTATTGACTTTATTGTGTCAGCTTCAGCGCTAATATTATTTATGTTTTTGAATCTGTCCTGTCACGTTTTCTGTTTGAGTGAGCTAATATTTCTGAGCTTTAATATTGGGCTCACGTACGCCCTAAAAACATACACAAGATAATATAATAATATGTCGTCTTTCAAGTAAGTCTTCTAAGCCATTATGAGCACTTCAAGACCTGAAAGGATTTTTTTAGACGTAAGTAGGTATACCTCCTCTAAAAGCTTGCAAAAATTGAGGAAAATATAATGTTACAATAATCCAGGGCTCTGAAACCACAAGCTATTACGGCAAAGGAAAATATCCTATGTTAATTTTAAATTTTTTCATCCAATTTTCTTTTCACGGCGAGGAAAGTTTTAATTTTCTTAACTTTCTTTTTAAAATAAATTTGATATCCACGAAATATAAAAGAAGAAAGATTCTCACTAAAGTAGCCGTTTTCAATTAGTTTGTAATTTTATTATTCTCGTTAGTATAAATAAAGCTTAACCCAATTAGGTTTTATTTTCAGTTCTCCATGTTTGTTACTTCAATTCTAAAACATTATTTTATTGCTTTTACTAAGAATTAATTATAATGATGACATTTGACACTATTTATAAAAACGTGGATAAAAATATTATTACGTTTAGTTTGAAGATTCTCTTATTGATAAATGTATATTTAATTGAGTTGTTTTAAATGGTGCCAGGTGAAGGGCGTATCGAGGGATACACATTAAAAATAACTGGCTAATAGCTTTTCAAGGTAATATTTAATGTATTCTCTAATATAAAGCTGATTTTCGGCTTGTTAACAACTTTGGTCGCTCAGCTTATAATGCGATTTTTCCGTGTTGGTTTAGAGATTTTGTTTATAAAACTTGGTTTAATTGGATAATCAATAAATGAGTAGTTTATTCTGTGCCGTGTATGTTGTAAATGATTAATAAATAATAGAGTACTTACATCATAATGTAGCTACATTAGTGGTTGCATAATTCTTGTTCAAAGCGAGCGGAGCTGAGGGCCAGAGGTAGATTAACATTAAAAACTCCTTAGAACAAATTGCAAGATTATAAATGGTCAACTGTCAGATTTAATTAAAGTGCTTCTCTTTTTAAAAGCAATGGAAACGTGATCAAGTGCCAAGCGTTGTTAGTGTTCGGAAGCTTCGAAATTCGAATTCAATTATAAAATGGAATCACATTTTTTCCTCCGTTCACAAGGTACGTAGGGACTAGATACTTATATTAATTGGAACAACATCCGAAGAGTATTTAATTTTCTATTCAAAATAAACGGCAAGGAGAAAAGCGTAAATACACTAAACGCGAACCCTTTCAAAACCCTTTGGGATTCGTTTGTTAAAGAGTAATCAACCTGCAAAGTCCTATTCAAATAATAACCAATCGCTCTAAATTGGGTATTCGTATTAAACAGTAACAACCAGTTCCAATTAGCATTTCGGCGTTCACCTCAATGGACTAACTGTAACTATCTTTATTTCCATTGTCCGGGATTTATCTACTAAAGTGTGGTAATTAGGTCTTTGTGTCAAAAAACTTAGTTACCGCCCGGGATTGGAACTGTGCCCGACAAAATGATGATTGGGTCGACTAAAAATGAGAGACTTCGTAGTGAGAGTGGGCAAGTTATTTGTGAATTATGTCTACCACGCCTCGAAGTTACAAAGTGACAGTTGCCGTTATGTCACATTCTATTACACAACATCACATAACAATCAAAATAATAGCAACAAATATGGCAATAAAATAAACATCCAATAAGTTTCGTTCGACGATAAATGACACGGCGCGCAGTAACCACGCAGTGTGAACGAATTTACGCGAAGTTATTTATCGTTCGGGAACCGGAATTGTCTCTTGTCAGTGTGGCTCATTGTCACCCTAATCAGGTGTTGTGGATTCATGCGTACTAGAAGTGGTAGGATTGTAATTAGGATATTGTTAGCCAATAGGATTACGGGATTAGTGTTTGTCGCGGTTTCTGTATTAGGAACTATATTCGCGTGATTGATTAACTGGAGCCCGGAACTTAATGTTTGAACTGAGTTTAGGATTATTAATAATGATCGTGCGTGGAGAATTACGACGCCACATCTTTAGCATCAGAGTAAGTGACAATCGATTTCAAAAGAAAGAAAGAAAAAGCATTTATTAGCCCACACAGGACAAACACATCAAAATTAACAGTACTTATAAAAACTACACAGAAAAAAAAAACAAATATTTATTTAAAAATTAAAAGAATGAAACTCGTCCTGTACGAGGCCAAAAGGCTCCTATCTCAGCATGGTGCTGTAACATTAAAAAAAACGTCACAGCGCTGAAAAATCTAAAAAAAAATCAAATTAAATCAATCAGTCAAATTGTTTCACATTTAATACGGTTTCAAAGACTTTCATATTTTTTTAACCGACTTCAAAATGGAGGAGGTTCTCAATTCGTCGGAACCTTTAATTTGTATGTATGTTCCCCGATTACTCGAAGATTCCTGTACCGATTTGAATTATTATTCTTTTGTTTGAAAGGGTATACTTCCCAGATGGTCACATAACCATCAAGTCAGGATCTGATGATGAGATGCTGGAGAAATAGAGATTACTCTTCAAATTGTACTGGCACATTTGATGCGATTTGGGTAGTTTTAAGAAGAGTACTTTCTCAAAGTGGTCCCATTTCAATTTGGTGAAGATCTGATGAAGAACTTCGGAGATAGGCAACGGAACTCCTCAATAAATTATAGCAAATGGACTGAGGTTGCTGAAATCTCATGTCTGTCTATTGTTTTAAATACCAGTTCATAACATACTATCACGCCGGTACGCTGTGAAGAGGTAAGCACAAGTAAACCAAAAAAAAGTGATTTTTTCTTTTTTTTGCAAAAAAATAAAACCGACTCGCTATTTTGGGTTTTTTGAAGTCGGTTTATTTTTTGCAATAAAAGTTTTTTGATACTGTGAGGAGCTCGTGGCTAAAAAGTAAGTAACAATAGCCAGCCAGCTTGGTCCGTCGATGGATATACCGCATTTCCGCCGTGCCTCGGAAATCACGTTAAGCCGTCGCCGCGTCGGTCCCAGCTGTCATTTGTGTATCTTTGACAGTCGTTACTGGTAGTCAGTGGCACGAAAGTGTGACAACCAGTCCAGTATTACCCAGTACTAACTGGGTTGTGGAGGTCAGATAGGCAGTCGCTCCATGTAAAATATTGGTATTCAGCTATAGCCTAACCTCGGCAGTATAAAGGAACACCTAGATAGCAGAAGTATTTTGACAAGTGAAAGACAATTTGATCTAAACCTAAGTTGGCTTCGCTACACATACGGTCTAGAAACTCAACACAACAAATATGAAACTTATAATCCGCCATTATACATGCTAGGCACGGATTCACGTTGTTTTGACAGCCGCGCGGAACAACAGATTCATTTCATAGTTACAAGTTGCAACATTAGTTAAAATGTTACTACACTTTAGTTTAATGCTTGTATTTCCGCTTGTTTTCACCGCTTCTCACAAAACGGTGAAGGAAAACATCGTGAGAAAACCGGCATGTCCTAGAACCAAAAAAATGTAGTGTAAATAAGGATTCATCCATATCACTTACCGACTTTCTTCCCGGTCTTCTTCCCGTTCTTCCCGTTCTTCTTCCCGGGCCTCCTACCGTTCATTCTGTTCTTCTTCCCGTTCTTCTCTGTCTACCTTCCGTTCTTCCCGGTCTTCTTCCCGTGCTTACCGGTCTTCTTATCGTTCTTCCCGGTTTTCAGGGTCTTCTTCCCGTTTTTCCCGGTCTTCTTCCCGTTGTTCCCGGTCTTCTTCCCGTACTTAGTACTTTTAATTTTGATGTGTTTGTCCTGTGTGGGCTAATAAATGCTTTTTCTTTCTTTCTTTCTTTCTTTCTTTCTTTACTTCCCGGTCTTCTTATCGTTCTTCCCAGTCTTATTCCCGGTCTTCTTACCAGTCTTCCCGATCTTGTTTCCGTTCTTCCCAGTCTTCTACACGGCCCGGTCTTCTTCCCGTTGTTCCTGGTCTTCTTCCCGTTCTTCTTCCCGTTGTTCCCGGTCTTCCCGGTCTTGTCTTCTTCCCGTTGTTCCCGGTCTTCTTCTCGTTCTTTCCGTTCCTCCCAGTCTTCTTCCCTTTACTTGGAAACAATGCCAACCTGTCCACTGTAGGTGTTATTTTCGAGTTCGCTTCGCTCGCTCTATCTATAGTCTTTGTCTAATAGTTGATCAAGTAACTCTTGTAAAAAGGATCAAAATCATTCAAAAAAACGAAAATTCGGGCGCGCTTCGCTCGCTCATACAGCCAAGTTCCTCTTGTATCTTAACTTTGTTAAGCGACCAAGTAACTTATCTATGAAAAGGTGAAACCATTCTAATCTGTCCAAGGCGTTAAATTAGTCAACTTTATTTTAAATAGAACAAATACGTTATGCGCCCCCTTGGACGGAAGGTTGCCATAATCGCCACCATGAAGTGAATGACACGCAGACTGTGACGCAGATTCGATCAATAGTAGTTTATGCGACTGTGCATAATGAAGGGCATTGCCTAATTATTAATTATGTATAGTTGCATACACTACTTTATCTACCCAAATATCATAAGGGCTCTATGATGGGTTCAGGAACCATAGGGAAATGACCAGCATTGTTACTTGGCCCTTGATTTTTGTGGTAACAGGTTATTAGTTGCATTCGTCGCTACATTTACGATATCGGGCGGAGTGTTCATGGCAATTTCTGAGTCACTATCACTCATTTTCGACAGAAATATAGAACTTATCAGAAAATTTGTCTACTCGTAACTGGAAATAAAAAGCTAACGAACAAATGCCAGCTCGAAATGGCGGCGTTTCGGATATCTGTCATTTTTTTTAATCATAGGCAAACGAACAAAGTTACTATTCTTGTGTCACTCGAGATCAAAATGTCGTGCGATTTATAATTAAAATCATACTGAATTGGGGTTTCGTATCGATATCTGATTTAATGTAGATAGGTACTAGAATAGCACACTCACTTGAATTTGACACCTGTTCCAAATTTAAACTCATAACCTACTGTTTTCAGTGCGTTATGAGTTCACTAGCTGACCCGCGAAACTTCGTCTGCGTCACATAAGAGAAAGAGAGGGTTACAGAGAGTGAGTCGTAAGCACCTATAATACAATTTTCAAAGAGCACATCACACACATCCTTCCGCATAATGACAATGCGCGCCCTGTACATGATCACTATTTTGCTGCGGAGTTATTTAAAACGGTGTATCTCCTAAGATATGCATTGAAGTCAATTTACGTACCCAAAGGCAATTTTGTTCAAAATCAAATACTTGTGATTAACAACGTGTTGGGATTATGTGTGTCTTGATGTGTGCGGGGCGCAGCGGGTCTTTTCAATGAAGATCTTTATTGTTTTACTGTGACTCGATTTAATAGTATACTTATATCAAATTACAAAAAAATATTATTTAAACGTATAAGGACGGCGCGAACGCGCGGCCGCCCAGAGACCTCTTGAGAACAAGTATGTTTTTCGGAAACGACGATGCCATGAGGGGGCGGGGGGGGCGCGCTCCGTCAGTGTGGAGCGCGCGACAGATGAGTTGTCCAGAGTTGTCCGCTGCGGCGCACAGATGACGCCAGCAGTCATTTCTGAACATACCGGCAGCCTTGGAAGAACTATTCCAACACGAAGAACAGGATCATGATGTAGGGAGCGGGCAGATTTTTGAGAAGGCCCGCCGTATAGTGCCCGCTGCAGTACGGATGTCAGCGACGCGAGAAATTCCGTCGTTCCCAGGGAACACTTGCATAACTCGCCCCAATTTCCACTTGAAAGGCGGAAGCCTATCCTCTTTGATAAGGACGAGGCTGTCTTGAGCGATGTCTTCATTGTCGGCCCTCCATTTCACACGTTGCTGGAGTTCGGACACGTACTCCTTGGACCAGCGTTGCCAAAAGTGTTGCCTCAGCAGCTCCACTCGAGCATAGCGCCCAAGTTGTGTAGGCGTGTTGGTCGTCAGGTCTTCGCAGGCCGGCGCGGTCAGCGGTCGGCCGATCAAGAAGTGAGCTGGAGTCAGAGGAAGGTAATCGGTCGGGTCGGAGGAGAGAGGGGACAAAGGACGGGAATTGAGGACGGATTCAATTTGAGTTAACACAGTTTCAAATTCCTCGCGTGTCAGTCGCGCGTCACCCAGTACACGCCGCAGGTGGTACTTGCAGGACTTGACTCCTGCCTCCCACAACCCGCCAAAATGAGGACTATAAGGGGGTATGAACGTAAGACGAATTTGATTTTGATTAGTAAAATCTACGATGTCATTCGAATTTTCAAAAATGACTGCTAATTCTTTTTCAGCACCTACAAAATTCTTTCCATTGTCTGAAAAGATTTGATTCGGCTTACCGCGACGTGATATAAAGCGTTTCAAAGCTAAGATATAATCTTGTGTGGATAGGCTACCAACTAATTCCAAATGTATGGCTCGAGTGGTAAAGCAAATGAACAAACAAATGTATGCTTTTATTAGCTTGGCACCTCTGCCTTTGCGGTCCGATATGAGCAATGGCCCTGCGTAGTCGACGCCACATTGCATAAAAGGAAAGTTCGGTTCCAATCTTTCGGATGGTAAGTTACCCATAATCGGGGTCAATGTCCTACCTTTCATACGTGTGCATGTAACGCAGTTATGTACTACCTGCCTAGCCAAATTTCGAGCTCCCAGTACCCACCACCGTTCACGCATGGAGTACACTAGAAGCTGAGGTCCTGCGTGAAGTAATTTTTTATGTTCATACTCACACAACAACCTGGTAAAACGATGTTTACTACTTAACAATATCGGGTGTTTCTTATCATAACTAAAATCAACCGCGTTGCCTAACCTACCACCTACACGAATAATATTTAATTTATCTAAAAATATATTTAAACCTGCTATCTTATTAAATAACTTATTTTTATGGTTTAACGGTTTATTATTTTTAAGGTTGTAATATTCATCACTAAATGACTGTTGTTGAACTAATTGAGTCAACACAGTAAGTGCCTGTTGTAGTTCGCCTACTGATAACGAACCGGTTTTACGGCTTCGACCGTCGTCACCGGGAGTGAGCGCACGCACATTATCTATGAATCGTAACATATATGCACAAGCCCGTTGTAAACGATTAAACAATGAGAAGCGGTCAAAGTCAACCACTTGAAGAGACTGATTACAACTTAAATTAATTATAGTTTGTGATTTAACTTCCGGTAATTCGGTGGTTATTATTTCTTCATTATTATTCGAGAATATAAACGTATTAGGTTCACGTAAAAACGTTGGACCGGTCCACCATATGTGATTGTTATTATATTTTAACGACTGTAAGCTAGCTCCTCTTGTTATGAGGTCAGCAGGGTTCTCGGTACCCCTAACGTGCCGCCATATGATGTCGTCAGTAAGTTCATTGATTTGAACCACACGATTTTGAACAAACGTTTTTAGTGAGTGAGGGGGCATACGTAGCCATCCTTGCACTATGGTCGAATCTGTCCAAAAATAAACCTTATCGAATGTTAAACGTAGGGAATTTTTAATTTTATTAAATAACTTCGCTCCTACCAGCGCGCCGCATAATTCGAGCCTAGGTATGCTTACAGTTTTTATAGGTGCTAATTTGCTTTTTGCGCACAATAGATGCACAGAGATAGGTATAGAATGGTCGCAGTTATCACAGCAAGATCTTATGTACGCGCATGCACCGTATGCCTGTTGAGATGCGTCTGTAAATATATGCAATTCTTTATATCGCGCATCGGTTGTTGTTATGCAACGAGGGATCTTAATATTACGTAAATATTGCAGACTAAAAACGAAATTATGCCATGTATTTGCTACTTTAATGGGAACTTCTTCATCCCAATCTAGTTTTTGAAGCCATAAATTTTGTAACAATGTCTTTGCTGTGATGACTGCTGGTGCCAGCAAACCCAACGGATCATACACCTGTGAAATGATTGATAACATTACACGTTTAGTGACGATTGAATCACTTTGAGTGAATTCTGTAGTATAATGCAACACATCACTTTCTGTGGACCAGCCTAATCCTAATGTTTTAGATAAATGATTGTTACCTATGTTAAGATCTTTAGTACTGTCAGGACATACTTTGTGACTGAATGTCCACTTATGTAAAGGGAAACAACCCTGACGCAACACTGCTGCCGTTTTATTACATAAATCGACGAGTGAGTCAAGATCATCATCACCAGTGATCAAATCGTCGACGTAGAAATCGTCATTAATTGTTCTAGCGACCAAATCATTTTCACATTCCCGTGCTAATTGCTGCAAGCATCGCATACTAAGAAAAGGCGCTGATGCAGTGCCATACGTTACAGTTAACAAAGTATATAATTTTAACGGTAAATCAGGATTTTCCCTCCATAAAATTAACTGTAAATTATGCTGATCTGAATCAATTAAAATCTGCCTGTACATTTTTTCAACGTCAGCGCAAGCGACGTATTTATACTGTCTAAACCTTAATAAAATTGAAAAAATGTCATTTTGTAATGGCGGACCAATGTATTGTATATCATTTAGAGATTTATTAGTTGACGTTGTTGCGCTCGCGTCAAATACAACGCGTAATTTTGTCGTGACACTATGTTCACGATAAACACCGTGATGCGGTAATATGTAATGTGGTTTATTTAGTAAATCGGTAACATTAGATACCGGGGACATGTGACCCAGTGCCTCATATTCTCGCATAAATTCACAATATAATTGTTTGTAGTGTGGTGAACGATTTAATTTTCTTTCAAGAGATAAAAACCGATTCTTTGCTATGGTGTATGAATCACCTAACATATCGACAGATTCCTTCAAAGGAATGCGCACGGTGAACCTACCGTTTGCATCACGCTTTGTGGTCTCTGTAAACAATGTTTCACAATAACGATCATCTTTTGATAACGCAACCGATAAATCGGGTAATTCTTCCAACTCCCAAAATTTACGCAATTGAGAATCAATGTGAACAAGATTACATTGAACTTGGTTTCTTGTAAACGAATGTGTACTACGAATAGGGCCAGAAATGATCCACCCTATTTTCGAGTCATATAACGTAGGACCCGAAGCGAGCTTTATTTTCTTATTATTTAATAAGTCCCAAAATATATCCGCGCCTAAGAGTACATCAATATCAGACGGGACACTAAACTTGGGATCTGCGAGCGACATATTTTTAGGTATACGTATGCACTCGCATCTAACGTTCAACGAAGGTAACTTTGATGTTATTCGAGGTAAAACTAAGCATTGGATTTCAGTACTAAAATCACTAACTTTAGATTGTATTTTTATTTTGCAGGTGTGAGAACTTTTAGAAACGCTTTGTCCTACACCTGTGATGTGAACAGTGGACTGTATAATCGGCAATTTTAAACGATTGCATAATGATTCTGTAATGAAGCAATTCTGACTACCGTTGTCAAGAAGAGCCTTTACAGTGTGATATTGGCTGTCAGCATCAGGAACATCGATAAGAGCCGTCGATAACAATACCGGTTGTACCGCGGCGCTGCACGTCAGCGCATTACGCTCCGATTGAACCTGCGCTTCAGCTGTTGACATAGGGCGCGAACTTAACGTGGACGCGTTCATCCCATGAAGTAACGTATTGTGTTTCCCTTGACATAATTTGCAAGGGCCATACGAACAATCATTTAACGGATGACTGGAACGTATACAATTTTGACATATCTTTTTATTATTTACAATTGTAAGCCTATCTTGCACCGACATATTAAGAAACTGCGCACACGAGTACAGATGATGGTTATTACCGCATAATTCGCAAACGCGCTTCTGTTTATTGTTATCCGTGGTTTGTTTACCTTTGGCGACGCAAGAATGCGAGTGATGAGGTTGACTTGATGGTTTGTCTTTTTTATGAGAACCTTTGGAATCAACATTACTTTTCTTAAAATTAACCATTGACAACATATCTGCACGGTTTCTCAAAAACTCCATTAAATGATGTAGTTTTATTTTATCACCATTTAATTGAGACACCAGTGAACCCGTATGTGTTTCCCACTCGCGTTCGGTGGCCGGGTCAAGCTTTTCTACAACTAAATAAATGATAACGGTATCCCACGTATCAGATGGTTCGTCTAGAGATTTTAGTGCACGTAAATTTCGTAAAGTTGAATCAATAAGTTTTCTAATGTGTTCACTCGATTCATTTTGAAGAGGTTTGAATTTAAACAACGATTTCAGATGATTTTGCACCAATAAACGATTATTATGAAACCTGTTTTCCAATAAATTCCACGCGTGAAGGTAGTTTTCGCTGGTGAACTCTAATGCGCTGATGACTTGCGAAGCAGAACTGCTAAGTGATGACTTAAGATAGTGGAACTTTTGTATGCTATTTAAATCATTACGATTATGAATCATGGTAATATATGAGTTTCGATACTCAAGCCATTGATCAAATGAACCGTCAAATGCAGGTAATTTAATATCTGGTAATTTTATTGACGAAAGATTTGGATTACCACTACCTACATTTTTATATTGATTGTCGTTATCGCTTATCAAACACTTCGCGGTAGCCGTAAGACGAAAATATTGCTCTTCAAATGTTTCCCGATAATCTATTTGTTGTAAATCTATTTGCTCAATTTCATCTTGAATTGAATTAAATTGTTTATACATATCAGAAATTGACTGGATTCGTAAATCAAGTTCCTTTCGTGTAGTAATATTTAAAGAATCTACTTTTTCGAATTTTGAAAGGAACTTCTCGAAAAGCGTCAGCCTGCCCTTTAGCGTGCTTCGGCTTCTTTTTAATTGACCGAGCTTTAATTTGAGATCTATTTTAACGGGATCCTGACTAACATCTTGAAAAGCTTCGTCGTCACTCATTTTGGCGGTTGTAAAAGGCAAAAGTACTTACAATATTCCTGCACAGCACGTGCCCACGGCGATGCCCAACTAGGCAACTGGATAACGCACGACTGAAACACGAGAAATATCACTGGTTAACCCTTATTGCTGGAGAGAGGAGAGGATCGGACGGGATACGATACCATTCCGGACCGTGATTCGCTACCTTTCCCACGATGCACTTCGGATCTTCATGTGACGCCAAGATGGCTGCCTCTCGTGTTCTTCTAAACTTCGGCTCGAAGGTCCATATGTTGGGATTATGTGTGTCTTGATGTGTGCGGGGCGCAGCGGGTCTTTTCAATGAAGATCTTTATTGTTTTACTGTGACTCGATTTAATAGTATACTTATATCAAATTACAAAAAAATATTATTTAAACGTATAAGGACGGCGCGAACGCGCGGCCGCCCAGAGACCTCTTGAGAACAAGTATGTTTTTCGGAAACGACGATGCCATGAGGGGGCGGGGGGGGCGCGCTCCGTCAGTGTGGAGCGCGCGACAGATGAGTTGTCCAGAGTTGTCCGCTGCGGCGCACAGATGACGCCAGCAGTCATTTCTGAACACAACGTATTTATTTGGATAAGAATAAATTACCATTTTTAAAAAAACAGCTTTAAAGGCTTCTATTGACAGCTTTACATCTTCATACTTAGACACCACTCGATGACAGTCATACTCCAGCTAGGTCTGCAGTTCTCATCGAAGTGCATTAAATGAGCCGCAACACGATATAGCTGCTGTAAACCGTTGCGGACCTCTTACAACTGCTTACCATTTAAAATTTCAAACTCTACGTCCCTACGCTATGACGCCGTGTCTTAAAATGCACAACCTCTTCCTCCTCCTCTCCTCAAAGCTTAGAAACCTTCAAATGCGGTATTAATATTTTACGGTGACTTTCGAGACATTCCAATTTTAAAGAGTATTTGTAATTTTGCACAAAATTTTTATGAGAGTTCAGCCTTTTTGGAATAAAATCGGATTGGGTTTTGAAACATGTATCAAAATAACTTGTAGTTTATATCAAAATCTCGAAGGAGTATTGATATCAAATTCGAAACAAATCACCGCCAAAATAACTTTCTACCCCTTTTTAACCCCGTTAGGAGATGAATTTCAATGCAATATGAAACATGTCCACCAAATCTGTTAATATTGTTGATTGCAAAGTTTGAAGTAGATTGGACCAAGGAATCACATTTTCCCATACAATCTTTGCCCCCCCTTTTCACCCCCTTAGGGGTATAATTTCAAAATTCTTTCTTATCGTATGCTTACGTTATACAGAAAATACACCCTCCAAGTTTTAGGTTTCTACAATCTGCGGTTTAGGCTGTGCGTTGATCCATCAGATAGTCCTTCAGGAGAAAGCATTTTTTATTTGTAGATGTAGATAGTAGGATTTGTACTCGTTTGTAATGTATTTGTAACTTTTCCGGTTTTATGTTTTATGTAAAATAAAAAATAATTATTGTCATCAAAAAATGTTTTGAGTAAAATAGCAATTTTCTGGCTAACTATTTCCCCTATACTGCCCCGCTGAAAGTTATTTTTTTTGCGATTTCTGACTTTTTGAGTACTCTAACCTGAGTTGGTTTGGAAGAACTTCTTGGTTAGTGTCGGAAAGAAGATCGATTGGCATCAAAAAAATTGTTTTAAGTAAAATGGCAATTTTCTTGCTAACTGTACTTTGTTTTTTAATTAAATCTGTGAATGGGAATAAACATTTCGTGAAAAAATTACGGATTGTTACCTAAGACCACTTTTGTGTAGCTGCAGCTCCCCTTACTGCCCCGTTTACCGTTTCCACCCTGTATTACCAACTACTTATACCGAGGAATGCCGATTTTCTTGAGTTCCGCTATTTTGGGCGTATTCACTTGAAAAAAGAAATTTCAAGAAAATTGAGAAATTACATTTACCTGTATTAGATTTGAAGTATTTACAGCAACTTTTAAAGGTTTCCACTTCAATGAATTTTATTCTATAAGTGTATGAAGTTAATTAATTTTAATCACAAAACCCTCTTTTTTACGTCTCTGGATGATTTTCTAAAAAAATGCTGAAACAGATATTTTTTATTTTTTATTAATAAGTATTTACTCGTGAGTTTCATGAATCTAGAACAATCTAAAAATTTTTTTTCATACAAACTTTACCCCCCCTTTTCACCCCCTTTTTCCAAAATTTTCCATAATTTCTATAGCCTAAGTGTTATTCTGAGTTTATTTAAATAGATTGGTGAAGTTTTCATCAAAATCCGTCCAGCAGTTTTTACGTGATGCGCGGTCAAACAAACAAACAAACAAACAAACACGAATTTAAAAAATGGTTTTCTGTTTTTAATATTTCTGTGGTTCAGTTACTTATTTTAAGTCACCCTGATCGGTTTTTTTCTTTAATTCTTCAATGTACAGATTTTTTGGTCTCAACGATTTTATTATAATGTATACATAGATACCCACATAAACATACAATATCTTCCCCTCAAATATTTGTTAAAATGCATTTTTATTTTATAATAGAAACATATTACATTATAGCGTATTTATAAAATCTAGTAGTTTAACGTATATGTATAGCTTATACTGATATCCTCACATTATTCATTTATCTAGTAAATAAATATGTATATTTGACAGAGGCAAGTAAATGTAAATTCTTAGTAGAAATATTTTTTCTTTTATTATTTATTACATTTCTTGTATTCTTAATATACACATAAATTACTAATACACATTTCGCATTATTTATTTAACCAGTAAATAAATATGAAGTAAGTATAATTTTAACACACTGAAACACTTTACAGTATCAATTAATTTTGTGATTATGTTCCTCCCTTAGAAGACAAAAATATCATTGGATTATTGATACACTCCCATTCAATATTACATAAATTCATGCATGCAAAATCATTAAAAATAGAAATTCTATGTACTACTATGTACTGTAATTCTATGTACTGATATGGCATGGATTACCGTGAAGTAACGACTGATTTCATTTTATCTACTTTTTTTTGGGTTTGAAATATTTTTTTTTACGTAGAAATCTTGCCCAGGGAGTTGGTACTACTAAAACCGGCACTGCCTAATGCTCGGCAGTCCCGTGCGACTCGCATCCATCGCAACCTGCAACCTTCACCAGGTCATCGGTCCACCTAGTACGTAGGTACAGTCAGCAAAACAGCTAGGTTTACAGGCCAGTAATCTTCTTTCAACTATTGTAAATGGAAAAGGGTTATTATCAATATATTTGCAATTTCATCCAAATCCTTTCATTAGTTTCTGCGTGAAAAATAAACAATAATCGATCTTTACAGACTTTTTCATTTATAAAAGTCGTAAGAAGATTGCTAGCCTGCATACCTAACTGTTTTGCTGACTGTACTAGTAGGTGATAATAATTATTAGTAGAGAAAATCACAATTAATTAGTACTACTGTGAATGGCTGTACGCATTGATGTGAATATCGACTTAAAACTAAGTAAAAATATATTACGTGAAAATCGAGAATATATTTAATTTTCAACCGTTGAAATGAACGTTACGTTTACTTCACGTTCGAGCCTCGGATAGATCACGAGTACAGCCTCTTTTTAGGGAAAACCAAAAGAATAAACGATCGAGCGAAACCAATTAAAAATCGGTCAATTTTCACGAGTAGCTCTCGGTCAAGTGAATCGCTCATCAATAATGATGGTCATGCTCCACAGGGCATGAAAGTAAAAACAAAAAGGTACCGTAAAAAAGTTTGACACGTGTAAATGTTTTGGGATGAAGGGAGCATATTGTTTGGGACGAACCAGGACTTTGCTATGTGGGCCGAAACAAATCGTAAAAGCATTATAATATCGGTGTTATATAGCTCAAATCGGACATCACATAAAGAGTTTGAAACGCCGTGATTGCCTTTTGACGGATTGCACTTGCAAATTAGGTACAGTCGCTGCACATCAAGTTACTATTAACTGTCAAATTTTCTCATTCGATTTTGAACTTAGCTATCAACAATTTTGTGGTTTAAAATCATTTGGAGAAAGACGAGTAATGAAGTATCGCAGTGTATGTGTACGTAAGCTGCAAAATCTGAAAATACACTTGAATTTATTTCTTGTGCAGACTAGATAGACATCAACTAGTGTAGTAGATATAGATTCGTCCCGCCTGCTGAAAATCTCCCACTTTTACACGAGTTGCCATGGCTGACCTGGAAGTCTTTATCAAATAACTTCTCCCACTCTGGGCGGAGCGGGAGGGAGTGTCAGACTCTTACTGAATAAAACCCATCTATGTTCCTTCCTCGCCTTTTACGTTCCGGGGCCGCGGTATCTCTTTCGAACAGGCCCGCAACCCCGGCAGGCTTCGGCCCTTGCGGGCCCCTCTCTTTTTGCTGACACTCTTTGAGGCGCGCGTGGAACACGAACGCGCCGTCGACACGGCCTGTCGTCGTCGTTAGACGGCCGGACGGCTAGCTAGCCCATAGCCAGCCGTCCACAGGCCCGCATCTACGGTGGCCGGTAGCCACCACGTGGCCCCCGACGCCCGTTGCGTCTCCCGCGGCGGCCGGGAAGAGAGGATCTCTCCCTCTCTCGTTCCGCCACCTCCTTCGCTAGCATGACTGCTTCGCAGAAGGAGGCGACGGCTTCCCATTCCGTCTCGCTCCGGACCATGGATTGAACCAGGGCCGGACGCGAGAGGTCGCCGCCGCGTCGACATGCGGCCTGTCGTCATTAGACGGACGGACGACTAGCTAGAATGACACTACCCTGGAGTGTAAATATGGTGTTGTTCCACAAACGATGGGGCACTTACTAATGTATCCTGTGTGTCGTGTTGTTTGATCACTACAGGAACTGATGTATGCTAGCGAAAGCGCCGAACTAGTAGCTCAGTTCTGGGCGAATTTAGGTTGCCATCGACATACTTAGAAAAAGTGTGGTTGAAAAGCTAAACGTCAATAAAGTGTCTCCATTTTATAACAACCTGCCTGTCTGCCTAACAGCCTTGCCTGTTAAATTGTCTACCATTAAATAGCAATATCTGCCACCATTGCGATTTATAAAATTTAAATTCGTCAATGTTACTCACTTGGAATAGAAATGACGGCCAATGTAATGTGTCAATAACAAAGAAAATAAACTTCTAGATTAATAAATTAGAACATTAATAGGACAAAATCATTGCTTTTGAAACAGCAAGGCTACTGCTGTATATTCAGCGTTATAGGTAAACATCGGCACACTTTAGTTTCACTTCTTTATGTTATGTTAAGTTTTAAAGTTTAAAGTTGTTTTTAAAGCTGACTGTACCACTATATCTACAGAGGACAAAAACATTGTTATATGTAGGTCCATGTTCACAGAAAAGATAACGGTTTGTACGAGTATATCTAGAACCAGCGTTTAAGGGACATGTTCCCCCACAAAAATGTATTTTAAACAGCTGTTTTTAGATAATAAGACCGTCATCTTTTTGATGACAGAGGAACAGTGACAAGTATGACCACCAATACAAGTGATTCTTACTGGTCATAATTAGTATGACCATCAAGAAACGGGGGACGCAAACGCACGTCTTCTTCCGATGCGCTGTCATGCGCTGTTCTGCGACACACTCAAATACGTTGCGTTGTGTTACAAAACAGACAAAAATGCGTTGTAATGCTGTTGAGCGTAGGCATGATTTAGCCTAAAGGCTTTACTTGGAACGATGACTGAACGCCTTTTTCTTTTTATAGTTCACAACGGATCATTAAATTCACTGTTCGCGAATGAATGAACACCCTTTTTCGGTATGCCAAGTCATGATCGATTTATTTATTTCTTGGTACAACTATTAAATTACAAAATATACCATTAAGCGAAATCATAAATACCTACCATAAAAGTCGTCACCGGTTTAACATAAATCAATCATTAGGAATCTAAGTTATGATGATTGTCAAGTTATTTGAATAATTTAGGATTTTATTTGAATGGAATACGATGCGTTGGAAGATCTGCCAACCAACCAACCAATCGTTACAGTACACCGGCTGACATTTTTTTTATAAATAATTTACATATACTGAACTTAAAAAATCTCAGAACTGTAATGGAAAAAAAAATTAAACCACGAATTGACGTGTCAACAAAATATAATTACTAGAGATAATTCCCTCAAATACAAGGCTACCTCCCGGACTATTACCACTAGTGGCCCGCGCGCCGCAAGCGAGGGGACCGCGAGCCGCAAGCGAGGGGACCGCGAGCCGCAAGCGAGCGGACCGCGCCGTAGCCTATATTCGAGGCGACGCCTGTCAGGAGCTGTGCTGGTGCGATGCTTGTCAAGTGTGCCACGACCTTTAGGGTCCTGAGCATGGACATTTGTTTCCGAGTCATGGATGTTTTTACCTAGTAAATATGTATGTAGCATGTCAACTGTCTAGTCACCACGACACAAGCCTTGCTTAGTGTGGCACTAGATGGCGCTGTGTGTAATGTCTAATATAGATCATGGTAATATATTATTATTACATTATATCAACGTAATGCTATAAAGGGTGTAAAACACCTCTTAACGAATACGAAAGCCACTTGTTCTCCTCGTCATTCTGATCATTTTTTTGTTCTACACTATACCTGGGAACCTCATAGTTACGGAGATATAGGGGGTCAAAGTTGCAAGATTATTACAAGTTTTTTTTTAAATACCACTTTTTATTGCATGATTTTTACTTTAAATATCTCTACGACCTCCGTACTATTCAATCCATCCATTCGCACAATGTTTTGAGTGCGTTACATTGAGTTATACCACAAAACATGATTGATAACCTCAAAAAAAAAAGTTGTTTCCCAGCAATATTTTTTATGGAAAGTTACTTAGTTTGATATACAGAATGCTTGGTTAACGGCTTTGTGATGAGGTGAAATACACCCTGTATTACAATAATCTATTATTAAAGTTGTACTCTTATCATTACAACAACATAAATCCTTAATAGTTTTCAGCTAATCTAATAAGAAAGTTAACTATTACCCACTTAGGTGACTTCTGTAGCCAAGAAAATTGGGTTATAGAGCGTAGGTAGGCGAAAGGTTAATCCTTACAAGATTTGTAGTATAATAAGAATTAATTATTATCTTATAGTAACCCTTATATAATATATCTGCGTTTTCGTTGAGTAGTTGAGGTTAATTAGGAATCCTAATTGGCAAAAAGAGGTGCCATCACAAAAACTGTAAGGAATGGGGGAATGTCCAGTAGTGGGACAGTTCAGACTAACAAAAACAAAATCTCTGCACTACCCAGTACTAGGATGTGGAGCTCAGATGGGCAGTCGTTCCTTTTACAAAACTGGTCTTCAGCTGCTTCCGTTTAGACTGGGAGTCGCCCCAAGCCAGTGGGAAAAAGCTACGTAGATGATGATAATGATGAAATCATTTACACAATAAAAGTTATCGGTTACTAGCTGACCTAGCTAGTGTCACATAAGAGAGAAAAACGAAAGGAAAAAACCGTCCCCGTTTTTGCAACATTTTTCATTCCTGCTCCGCTTCTCATGATTCTATCGTGATGTTATATAGCTTAAAGCCATCCTCGACAAATGGACTATCCAACACAAAAATATATTTTCAATTCGAGCCGGTAGTTCCTGAGATTAGCGCGTTCAACCAAACAAAGAAACAAACTCTTCTGCTTTAGTATAGATTACAATTACGCAAAATCAACGGGTTAACCAGAATACAAGCCATAACCACACAACATCTTCAGTAGTCCCGAAGTAGTCCATTAAAATTACATAGATACTTAGATAGCGTCAGGATCTAAATCTTTTGATGAGTAATGAAGCTCCGACAGTCTATATCCGCGTTGCCCGAACAAGTTTCCACTATTAGTCTCCTGAAAGTACTCGATAACGTATCCTGGGTTTAGGGCCGCTCATATCTAGCTCAGAGCTAAGATTGATGGGGATTTAGTCCTCGCCATGGAAGGATACTTTTATTAATGATCTTCGGGTGACTGGAAGACCACTTAGTTTTTCTTTGGAGAGTGCGGTTGATGCCTACCGGTAATGATAATGATAAATTATATGTTAACGTTGTTATGTGATCTCTATACACAAACCTAGGTTAGGTTAAGTTAGGTCCATATGTTTGGGTTTTAGGGTCGAAAATACTTTGATGTTAATTTTGATAATAAAATACATGTGGACTGTGCAAACCGACATTTGAGACTTCTTCAGTTTATGTGCGATGTTTTTCACAATATTCAGTGCTATAGCCGCTTTCGTAGCAAATTTAATTGTGTATCCGGCTCGTAGGACCATTATTTTTGGATGTTAGGGTTGAAATTACTTTTATGTTGATTTTGATAATAAAACACGTGTAATCTGGGAAGAGCGGTATTTTAGACTATAAATTATGGAACTAACGTGTAGGTAAGTAAGTATGAAAAGTTTGGTTCAAACCGTTTTGAATTGAATATTGTCGAAATTCCTCAGTAACAGCCCATACTTTTAACGTTATTTATAATAAGTAATACAGTAACATAACGACTCCTATCCTTTAGTGAAATACAGGCATGAGGTTATGTTATGTAATTGTGTTCAGACAATTTTCATAGAGAGGGATGTTTGAAACTTATGAAGTTACGATGCAATGAACTGTATGAAATTTCACTTTCTATTGAATTTATTTATGACATTTAAGTCCCAATAAATAAATATGTCATTAAACAAGATATAAAGTTACTAATTGCTTCATTTCACAAGTAAGCACAAAAACCACTTCAATTAATTACTACTAATATGATGTGGTTTCAGCTCAAATACGTTTTGGTTGGTACAGCCACTAATTTATTCATATTCCATTATCCATAATATATGTGTAATACCTATTTAATTACATTAGCGAACCAGGATTATTGATTGAACGATGCATTTAATTATTATCATTTTTGTGTTAAAAGAGTGCGCAGTGCCATGATTAAACGGAGTGATTTAAGTTGTGTAACCTAAGTCCATGTTCATCAAAAAGATCACGGTCTGATTATCTAAAAACAGCTGTTTAAAACACATATTTGTATGGGAGCATATCACAGTGACAGCTGTTTTTACTTAATCAGAACCTTATCTTTTCGGTGGAGATAGACGTTTATTAGTTAACTTTCATAGGTGTTAAGTTTAAGTCGGCATTAATCAGACGGCCGACGACTCGAATGGCGTAGTGGTAGTGACGCTGCCTTACGTTCTTAGGGTCCTGGGTTCGAATCCCGGTAGGAGCAAATGTTTGTGTGGTGAGCAAGGACATTTGTTTCCGAGTCATGGATGTTTATATGTATATTAATTATATATTTACAAACAAAAAAGTATATATGTAGTATATCAACTATCTAGTGTCCACGACACAAGCTTTGCACTAGGTGGCGCTGTGTGTTAATGTCCAGCGATATTTATTTATTTTATTTTTATATTTAATCTGGCAGTCAAACCAGATTGTTAGGAAAAAGCTGGGCAGATTATGATGATGACTTTCAAAGATTTATTTCACGTAGTTTTTTTTATCCGTTGAGTTTGGGATGCGAGTTTTCACCATCAAATCGTCAGTTTTCTTAAATATTTGTTCATGCTGCCTTTATTTCAAATAATAAGAACTCATAGAATGTAATAAAATATGTTTTGTTGACTATGTATGATTGCAATTTACGATCGTCTGTCGCGATTCCGAGTGGTTTACTGTGTGTCTTGCTACTAAAAGTAGCTGAAAAGTATGTAGAAGTCTTTATGGTGCTTTGTTTTACTTACTCAAGGTTGAAAACTTCGATTTTATATCAAAACAAAACTCTTTTAACGATACGGTATCACGAATTGATATAACTTCATAAAAACTCATGCAATAGTAAAAGTTATATTTTAAAACTTATTCGATCACTTACGGGATATTTTCCGTAATTGTTCGTTATTTTGAGCTTCCTTCCGATATTTCGACACTGCTAAAGCGGTTAAAATGAAAATGAAAAAAAAAACAATAATTTTTTACATGCTTAAGTATAAACAAAGTGCTTCAGGGTCTCAAAAAGTTGTTTCCCAGCATTATTTTTTGCGTAAAGTTACTTAGTTTGATGTGCAGAATGCTTGGTTAACGGCTTTGTGATGAGGTGGTTTACACCTTGTATTAACTGTATTTGTTATTTTTTTTTCGGGACCATGAAAGCTTAGAACAATTATATATCTCTCTAGAATTGACTCAAGAAGAACGTTGTAAGTTAACTCATAATGTGAAACCAATTTGAGTTACCAAACTTCTGTCTTCATTTAATATTCCAACTGCAAGCTGACCGCGCACCGTACCAACTGAACACAGAACTTTACCACTTCCATACTTTATACATCTATGGACAAGTTAAAGACAAAAGAGGGTGGCCGTAATGAATGAAGTGCTACTGAAACGATCACTTCGGGGATTCCTACAGGGACAGCTGGGAAGAATAAACTGATGAAATGAGGCCCTGACAGCTTTACAGACCTATTTTACCAATTTATACCTTTATAAAGGTAACTTAATGCCGGTAAGACAGCAGGTTTTATTAGATTCCCCGATCTGAATAAATGATGCGACATCTGCTGGGGAATAGTTGTTTTCGGGTATTATAGAAGTTGCCGTTTTAATGTTTTAACTTGTGTAATAGAAAAAAGTTTAATAATAAAATGTGGTTTTAGTGTTACCTAGAAGTTTGTGTAGTGTCGCACAATACTGGAATAAATGAGTCTTTAAAACTTTGTTGTGATGTTATATTTCCTATGACAGGAGCAGTTTATATAACAGTATGGGAAGACTTTAAACTATCTCTGCCGAGAAATAGCTTTAAAATAACATTGCAACACAATTCCTGAACAGTCATTTTATTTTATTTATTTGACTTTGCAACAATTGAATACACCGATACAAAGATATGAGATACATTCAATAGACTAATGTAACATTTTTTACTTGTTGAGCTTAGGGTGACGTATATTTTTGAAACACCCATACTGCCGCCATAAGAAAGAAGGCCGTAACTGACAGTTTTGTCAAAAATGAGTTATAACCATATTTGGAACCAGCAAAGAAAATGCTATCTTGTGGTCTTACTCACAAAGCTGTAACTCGTATCAGATCAAATATAGCATAAGAATTTTAGCCTTAACTACGACATAAATTATGGTTTCTGAATCTGAAAAGCCTTAATTACACAATAACGGCTTTTTTTGTTAGTATTTTTGTAATTCTAGTCTGGAAGGCCGCAATCACCAATTAAATATTATACCCTCCTCTACGACGACACATAAGTTTATAGCAAAATAAAAAATCCCGAACGCAACATTATCTGCTCACTGTGTCTGTAAATATCTTCATTAAGTTCATAGCGATTTATTGGTTTTACAACATAGGGTCATGGATGGTTATGCTCATATAACTATATAGCATGGAAAGTCTGGGTCAGGTGGGACTAATCATCTTCGGACAATGCAGCAACAAGCATAATTACCTAATTAACTTCACTTACAGGTAAGTTCGTTTGACTATTAATACTAAAATAAAAATAAAAATAAAATAAGTTTATTACGTATCAATTTGGGTTACATTGCATGTCAAGGAGTCTCCATTTAGGCATAAAAAATGCCTGTAGTTGAAGGCTCCGCTCTTCCCTTACATTTTAGTGATACAAAATAAATTAGAAATTATCAAAAAGAGAAAAAAAAATAAAAAATAAAAAACAAAGCTATAAAAGTACGATAAATTGTATAAGCGTGTGTACGCATGAGTATGTTTGTGTGTGTGTGTGTGTGTGTGCGTGTGTGTGAGTGTGTGTGCGTGTGTCAGAGTGAGTGTGCGAGTGAGAGGGAGATAAGTTAGAGTGTAGAACTGTACATGTGTGTCTTGCTAATCGAATAACATCATTAAGTTTTTATTTATTGTTAACTCACCCGTTGCAAGAGTAACTGTGTCATCATAATTTAAATTGTGTAGCCATATTGTTAGTTTTTTTTTACATTCATATTTTTTTAATCATAAATATACATTAGTTTATTAATTTTATTGTACAAGTAGGCGGAGCGTTTTTTAAATTGTCTACTATATAGAGGTATTTGATTGGAAGTTTGTATGTAGGGGGTAATCTCCTAAACTAATAATCCAGTTCCAAAAATTACAATATTCGCGGATTCTATAGGCTATAAATTATATTTGTTAGCACAAAGTCGCGACCGAAGTGCTAGTTTTATATAACCATCAACCGGGTACACTCCCTGACAACTGGCTACTGAGAAACTCCTAATGAAAAACCAAATGACACTCCGTCCAACCAAGGAATTCAATCCAAGACCTCTTTCTCAGTATTAGGTCTTGTAAATACTAGGCCAACAAGACAATGCTATAAAAATAGATATCGAATACGTTGTAAATATTCTAGAAAATATTTTCACGAGCTTAACCTGTATACCAAAGGGTCTCTGGTTATTTCTCGCGTAGATTTTACGAGATTTTCGAGTCAGATTGAATTTTTAGCACCAGGCTTGTATAGAGCGATAAAACTTCAAATATATTTCAAGCTTTTTTTGGAATAAATTGAATATATAGAAATTGAAACCCAGCGATAAGAGCCGCCCCGAGGCAAATGAAAAACATTTTTTATATTTGGCTGTTAAATGGGCCGAGATATATAAATATTTATATACCTTTCGACTATTATCTGCCTATTCAATACGGTATATACTATCTGCCTATTCAATACGGTATAAATTACGAGATATTACACTTCTAATTCTAAGATTTATGTTTCATGGATCACAAGGTTTTGTTGAGTAATATTTACATAAAAGATCTTATTGAACAGAAATACTATCTTCAAAGATATCTTTTACTTAGCACATCTAAATCTTAAAGCTGTGAATTCTATATTAAATGGCATATTCAATTTCATATAATGTTCCCTATATAATTTAAGATGAATGCCTAAGTACCTAAAGCTTAGAGATGGTTAGGTACTGAGGCGATATCTATAAACGAAACCACGAAACGAAAAACGTAGGCACTCTCGCACAACTGTCTAACTACAAGTAGTGTGTGGTGTGTTGCTGGGGAGTTACTTCCGCCCATTGTTATTTCTATCTAAAACATTGGGAAGTGGTGAAAGGCGATCGTTGTAGAAGTTATCTAGTGGTGTAATTTTATGGCTCAAAATGATCAGAGACCAGCATTATTTGAAAAAATAATATTTTAGGTGCAAGTTAGTAACTGAAAAAAAAAATTACATAATCAAAGCACGATAAGACCGTTCGTTAGTAAAAGTAAAATGACTATTAAGTATCTTGTACCTGTAATTTGTAGGTATGGTTTACATAATAAATAGTATTTTTTTGTATGATTTTGTAGGAAGCTGTGGCGGCTGGTGATTGAGGAAAAGGCCGCGTATAAAACACCGGTCTTTTTTAGCCGAAGTTTTTATTACGAGACTGTTTTGGTAACATGTACGCAGTGTTGCAAGAAATAAGAAATAATAAATAAAATATTGAAGATCCCTACAGTATTCTATTTATCTATCTCAGAAACGTTTAAAGATCTCGCCCTAAGTATACAGGGTGATAAATAGGTGTAGTCCTTTTAAAAGACAGCACCTCGTGCCAAGACGCGAAAGACGTTGTTTTCTGAATGTTAATGCCCCGAACACATGAGTACAAATAACCCGCACTGTTTCAACGGAATACCTAATTTCTTTGAACTTCGCGAAAGAATATTTCGTTCAGCAATATTTGTGTCAGAAGTTTCTCAAATGGCGCACTTGTTTTGTTATGTATATTGCCATTTACCGACGGAGGCTTTTCTGTTGTTTTTTGGCAAGGAATATTCTTGTCTCGTTAGTTTCTGTGGGTTTTTGTGAGATTTGCCTGAAAGTTATGGATTAAGTTTTTTTCGCACCTCTTTTCTTTAGGCTTAGGTATTATTATATGTATGGCAATTTACCAACCTAACTTTGGAATTATAACTCTTCAATTAAATACAGGTTTAAGGGGCCGGCGGAGCGTGCGTCTTTCATACAAACACTCCCTCCCGCTCCGCCCCGAGTGGGAGAAGTTATTTGATGATTTCCCGTGCGGAAAAAAAGGGGTTATAATTGGCTATAGTGTTGATTTTCCTTATTATTGTTTCATGGTAAACAGGCATCCTACGGTAGGTACGTGATTAGCCATTTGACGCCTTTTGACATCTGGAAAAGTAGTCATACTAGAGCAAAAGCTCAAATGGTTTCCTTTTAAACGTAAAGGGAAAAAGTCCAATCCAGTCCTTCCTATTTTCCATAGGATGGAGTGGACTTTAAATATCTAGATGCAATTTCTGTCTATTGTGAACTGGACTTCGTTTATGCGCATTTTTCACTCCGCTACAGTCGAAGAATTTATATTGGCTGGATAATCTGAATAAGTGAAGACTTTGATTTTATATTTCGTCTATGTAGGTAAAATCACATAAACTATTATGTAGTAAATAAATAAATATCGCTGGAAATTAACACACAGCGCCATCTGGTGCCACACTAAGCAAGGCTTGTGTCAAGGACACCAGATAGTTGATATAATACATAATATATACCTTTTTTGTTTGTAAATACATATTTATTATAATATAAACATCCATGACTCGGAAACAAATGTCCATGCTCATCACACAAATATTTGCTCCTACCGGGATTCGCACCCAGGACCCTAAGAACGTAAGGCAGCCTCTACCACTACCACTACGCCATTCGGGTCGTCAAAATGATTTTGGGCATTTTTTTGTGGTAACATTACACGTATGTAATATCGAAAAGGTTACACAGATGTGTAAAGTCGAAAATTTTAATTGATAAGTCACTTCCACTAATTTGGCACTATAGGTAATACACCCAACTTCCATTACACGGCTAAAATACGAAGAATGGCAAGTGGCCCATCAATTAAAATCCTCGACTGTACAGCAGGATTATAATAACAATCCTGTGTCAAAGGTTAGGTACAGGTGTATCTCAAATACATAACAATCTCAAAGGGGTTAGATAGATGTGTAATATTAGGTATACAGGCACAACCACCTCATCACAAAGTTACTATACAAGCATTCTGTACGTCAACCTAAGTAACTTTACAAAAAAATTATTGCTGGGAAACAACTTTTTTTTTGGAGGTTATAAATTATGTTTTGTGGTAGAACTCAATGTAACGCACTTAAAACATTGTGCTGATGGATGGATTGAATAGTACGAGTGTAGCGGAGGTGTTAAAAGACAAAATCTGACAAAAAAAACTTGTATTTAAAAAAAAAACTTGTCAAAAAGTTGTAACTTTGACCATATCTCCGTAACTAGAAGGTTCCCAGGTATAGTGTAGAACAAAAAAATGATCAGAATGACGAGGAAAACAAGTGCCTTTCGTATTCGTTAAGAGGTGTTTTACACCCTACATAACATCGCATCTGTAATCTTTGAAAAGTTAGGCAAGGATGCAGGAGTGTTTATAGTAGAAATCTTTAAAACTACCTACGACAGTTCGTAGTACTATTGCCGAAGAAAATTCCCCGACTTTAGCCCGTAAAATGTGTCGTACAATAAAATAAAACTACAACTCAGTAATATGTCATAATTTTTTACAGTACGCAGTAAACATTACAAATGTGGCTGTTTGGTACATTTAGGATATTAAAAACGGCGAGCAGGCAACACAGATACTTTTTTAAAACATTACATCTATGTCGCAGTCAGAATTTTAATTCGGACGCTGCAAAAACGGCTAGGCGTTTTACATAACTGCGGCAGTTGGTAGTAAAAAGGCAAAACGACGTGATTGCGCATTGTAATCGTGTGATTGTGAACTAAGTTTAGTTGTTTGTACTTGAACTTGGTTTGTGGGGGATCTAATGTCGTCAAGTCTTATTAGTGATTTGGAACTTCCTGTAAAGTCTTAACGATTGTTGGGATTTTGGTTCTGCTTAAGGGGCCGGCGGAGCAGGCGTTTTTCATACAAACGTAATTCCAAAATAATAATATGAAAATCAAACATATTCTTATGGTAGTGTGCATATATTTCGATTGTATTATAAAATATCTATGTTCCATAATAAATATTTTGAAAGAAAGATGATATAAAGACGAGATATTATGAGGAATTTTATAGAAATTTTATTTTTCTCATAACTTTTGTTTAACTCTTGTTTGTACATCAAAAATATGTGTTTGGGAACCTAGATATTCTGTAATCCAATGGGAATAAATACACACTACCTTAAGAATATTTTTGTTTTTCATATTATTTGGTATTACGTTTGTATGAAAAACACATGCTCCGCCGGCCCCTTAACACCTAATATTTCGCTTTAAAACAATTCTAAATAAAATATTCTGATAGGAAATGCGACTACTCTAAATCTTAATTATTCATTCGGTTCTAAAATAACCTTAGAAGCCTGATTACAATAAAAACAGCAACAGAACACGTAAACCGTTTTAAGTTTAAGTATTCAAGACCCAGCATTGATAAAAGAAAATCTAGGTGTTTAGAAATAAAATTCTATATTTCTGAAACTTAGAGATATTTTATAACGAAACTACATGCAACAGCTAGTTTTATTTATAAAATATCGATACGTTTTTTAAACGGATTTTGTTACCAATTTAAAGGGTATTTTTTTCACGGAACCCTATTTGTCTAAAATAGAAGCAGCCTATGTTAGACTTTATAACATTAGCTACCTCCCAGTAAAAGTCCCGTCAAAATAGGTGCTGCTGTTTCAGATATTAGTCTGAACAAACAGACAGACAGACAAGGAAAAATAAACTAAAACGTATTTTTGTTATAAACACCGATTAAATGTTTAGATTAATAATGCTTTCACTAAAAAACTGTTATATTGAAACAACAAACAGACACTATATTTTATTTATTCTTAAACAACGTTATTTTTTTACTAAAAATTAATTGAATAAAAAAAAATACTTTATTTACTCTGACCTTCTCAATATTAACATTAACCTAAAACGGGAAGTAATTTTTAACACATTCGGGGGGTTATAATGGTCAGTTTACAATATATACACACTAACATTATAATAGGAAGAAAAAATATGTACAAATATCAAAAAAGGGGTTACAGGGCATCGAAAAATTCGTCCACATCGCTGCCAACAGGAAAAGTGCCCAGAAGGCTGGCAGCATTGCCACGTTGGATGGCAATGCTGATTCTTTGGCCAAAAAATAGTCCCGCCCTCTGGTCACGTGAAGAGTCGACCAACCGTTTGGCGATTTCCCGAAATACTAGGTGGGCACTCGGACCCCATGGCCCTAGTGTTTCGACCCCAAACGGCTCAAAAACATAATTACCAATTAAATTATTGTATTTGCGCCGTTTGAGGTTTTCAGCACCTGCAGCAGCCGCCCCAGCGCAGCACACCGTGCTAGGAAGATGAGATGGCGCAAGGGTGTCGACGCAAGTTGCGTCCCACACCAAAGGCCTACCCAACTTCCATGGCATTATGGTCATACCATCTGGTCTCTTGCCATCGACGCGCGCCAAGCCAGTTGGTTCTAACACAGCTGGCACCCCGGCGGTGGCAAGAGCACGACGGATGAGATCATTAATGCTGGCGTGTCGCGCTATCCGACCTGCACTCTTAATGCAAGAAAGGCCATGGTGTCCGAGGCAGTCAACTGCTTCACCACATTGACAGCGATGTGGAGCCCCACAAGGAGCGCCCAAACGCAAACAAGTAGCGAGCCGGAAGGTCGTGTCACCTAACAAAGTGCCTATATTAGGTGACGGTAGTGCCTGAAGCCAGAGACCCGACTCCCACTCACCCACAGCCAGCAGGCGGGCACGCTCAGCAGTATTGGTAGACGTATTAATAAGTTTATTCCGTACCAACCTGCAGAGCGGCTCATCCCACTGTCTCTGGGAAAACGGGTTCTCGGGCCGATCCGTGTCCGGGCAAGTCACTTTCCAGGCGTCCTCTGCGTCGGTCAAGCACGGCACTTCCGAGTCAACCAAGGAAAGACTTAAAATTTTCCTGGTTAGCTTTTCAGTGCTGTGGACAGAAGACAGGAACGCCAGTAAGCTTATACTAGAAATTTTGCGGACGCCGAGACCACCAAAACGAATTGGTAGTGTGGCTTGCAGCCACGCTCGGTCGTCCAGGGCCACATTAAGAATGGATGTTAAAGTGTTGCGAATAATTTGATCAATTTTGTGGTTGCTTCCAAAGAGGAGAACAACGGAGAAAATACATAAAATTTGGACCAAAACAGCAATATCTGATAATCGTGAATGCCCCATGTTAATTAATTTTGGAAAGTCTGTCCGAAATATCATTGAAATGTATAATTTTGTCATCGATGAAAGATGAATAACTTTCTTCTAAAATAGGGGACCCTAGGAGGTGCAGGGAACTTTTTTCTAAAATTTTGATTTGAGGAGCTATTGCATTAAATTTATCTATAATCGATTGTCTGTCGGTAACGTCAGAGAGGTAAATTTCACACTTTGATGGGTTAAGGTCTAGGCCAATGGATTTAAACTGATGTTTGAGGAGTTGCAAGTCAGCCAAAACGGTGTCAACATCACCTCCTAGCGTTCCATCGTCTAAATACCATACATTAAATTTTGAATTTAGTTGTTGAATTATGGGATGAATAGCCAAACTGAAAATGACAGGCCCGAGAGGGTCACCTTGTTGGCATCCAACTGCAGATTCCAAAACGTTGTCCTTGTAAAGTAATTTTGAAGGGTGTCTATAACATTGCCACAAAAAACCATAAATTTCGGGTAATTCTTTTTTGACTTCAGCCAACAAAGTGTCCCTATTCACGGAGTTGAAGGCATTTTTGACGTCAACCTTGAGGACGACCTCACCTTTTTTCGAGTCTAAGGTGGTCAGTTGAAAAAAATAATTGGTATAGTTATTTTATTTTTTGGTGCTTTGTAAATTAGTACGACACAAAAATATGAACAGTAATAAAATAAAACAATAATTGTCTGGTTATTTCATCCTACAATATCAGCACAAAATATACGTAATTAGTCTAATAAATAAATGGCCGGGTTTTTTTTTGGAATAAGCAGTTAGATAATATATTTCGGCGATAATACTCGTAGAGCAAGCGAAGCGAGCTCGGGACTTAAGGCACCCCTGCTCGGGCCGGTAAGGTTCGAAAGGGATGGTGGAATCTATAGAGCGAGCGAAGCAAGCGAACCAAGACCCTGCCATCCCATTCATGTTAGGTTACTTAAAACCTTGAAGACAGAAATTAGGAGCCCCGGGGCTACGTCGACTACGTCTTATTACAAAACTATTAGAATGAGATTTTTTATCGACTAATTCCGATTTGTTAATCGCCCACACGTTACTGCCCGTTTTACTATTTTCCTGCTCAATATTTATTCAATTACCCATTTAATTATTTTTTATGACTCATTTAGGTTAACTTTACTGCGAAGTTTTAACTGCCGAACCTGTTGATAAAGTACCAGTTAAAACTAATAACATCTTCTAATGGTTGTTAACCATTCATTACCATTAATCAGCTACCAGGCCCCTTATTCACAACCATTCGAATCGCTTCCGATTCGGAAAGTCGTATGTCTATCTCGGTCGTTTTCGTAATGCCAGATGAAGACAGATACACGAGTTGTCGAATCGGAAACGAGTCGAACGTTTGTGAATACGGCGTCAGGTCAGTCTGTCTTGCAACATAAAGCCTCCTCTATTTTCCAACACTTATTCCAGTTCCAGGCAGTTCTTCGCCAGATAATCCATTCATTCTCATTTCTTGTGTACCATTTTGTGAATTTTTTGGTCTAATTTTCCATCTTTGATCCATTATAAAGGGTGTAAAATACCTCATCACGAAGCCGTCAACCAAGCATTCTGTACAGTCGCGTCTAATAATATGTAAACACTTTAGATTGTTTAAAATTGTGTTTCTCCTAATGTAATAACATTAACTTTTAATCAGTAGATTAAAATTTAATGTTATATCGTACATAGTTTTCTGGAACTCATATTCTTATGAAAAGGATCCAATTTTCTAGTTACAATCGTTATTTCTCGCGAAAATATCTATAATATTAAGGAAAGTAAATACATATTATTAGACGTGACTGTACATCAAACCAAGTAACTTTAAGCAATTTTATTTTGCTGGGAAACGACTTTTTTTTTTAATATCATGTTCTGTGGTAAAACTCAATGTAACGCACTCAAAACATTGATGGAGGGATTGAATAGTATGAGATAGTGCCGTAGTCGTGGAGGTGTTTAAAATAAAATAAAACATCCTACACTGAAAACATGTGCTAAGAAAAAAAAACTGTCAAAAGTTTTTGTCGTTTTTTTTTTATCACCGTAACTGTAAAGGTATGGTGTAGAACAAAAAAATCACTTAGCTTCATTAAGAGGTATTTAACAACCTTTATGACTTGTCCCTTTCTATTGTAGTATTATTAACTTCTGCTTCTTTAGATGAATTATCGTAGCTTTTCATTTGTATTCCAGGCTTAAATTCATCATTTTCTTCTCCATTCCTCTTTGACATACACTCAGTTATTAGGACTTAAACATAACAGGCGAAATGTGTGTGCCTTTAGGAACTCCTCTGCCTAACACTCCGGGGATTGCAATAATGATGTTATACCGAATCGAACGCTGTCGTGAGTTCGTGACCCTAATAAGTGAGAATCACCTCTCCAATGAAAATAACCCATCCATATTGCAGTAATTTATATACCACATTTGATGGTGCAATATCTTATAGCAATTCCGATAACAAGGCTCAATTGTTATAATGGCTTTATCTTATTTTCCGTGTGAAATCAATTTGTGGTCGGACCCTTTACTTCGGGGAATAACCATCTCAAATTATTTATACACGGAATTCTATTAAGGAAAATGGCTTAATTGTGTATCTCATTTCTTTGTTAGTATCTGAAATTTAAGTATCGTTTGCTTTTACGATGTTCGTGGACGGCATTGCTTTGTCTATGGAAAAGATTCGTTTTTTTTTTCGAATTTAGCAGCGAATGCCTCAGGGCCTAGGTGATAATGGCCTAGCCGTTGCTAGGTTCCGTATTATTTTATACTTTACTTTTCAAATTTATAACGGTGATGCAATTTTGAACTGACTTGTTTTATACAAGAGGACGTTGTATGTTCGTGTGTATGTATTTTTTTTAATTTATGTACACCGAATACCCCCATGATATGGGTATCAATAAAAAGGGTCTGCCGAGAAGAATACCAAAAAATTATAAAAAACTAGCTTCTGCCAGCGGCTTCGCCCGCGTGAAGTTTCAAATTATCCCACGGGATCTTATTACCGGGATAAAAAGTATCCTATGTGTTAATCCAGGTAATAAACTATCTGTGTGCTAAATTTGATCCAAATCCGTTCGGTAGTTTTTGCGTGAAAGAGTAACAAACATACATCCTCACAAACTTTCGCATTTATAATATTAGTAGGAAGTAGGATTACGTTACACCTTATATATGTATAAAATTGTTAACTTTTCTACCATTGTTATCGTTGATAGACGGTCACGCTATCTAAGCCTCTGGTAGTCTTCAGTAGCATCCCTAAATCCCTCCCTCCCCCTTAATTTCTTTTATTTTCCCCAAAAAACACGTATCCAATATTTTTTAAATATATTGGAATAAGTTAGATTCAGAATCATATTTTTTAAGTCAGTTTTCATCCCTAATTTTTCCGTACGAGAATCGAGCCCGCTACATGCAACGCAGAAGTCAAACGCTCAGCAATTCCGCCAACCGTGCTGTCAAACACCCATCACTCGTATTGACACCCAGGAAAACATTTACTGTCGAAAAAGTTATTTGTTTCGTTTTCCTGTTTTTTCTAACTCGTTGATGTCCATAAATAGTCCATCTGTCAATCAATTTCATTGTGTATTGCTTTCAGAATGGTTAATCACTTGAAATGGCAGCACAAACTAAGCCGGAACACCATTTTCATTGCAGTTGAAGAGCAGAGCAAGACTTGACAGTCAAACTTAGTGTTACCGACACAAGGTTCAAAATCCTTTGATGCTTCTCGGTTTTCTGTCAAATATTGAGAGCATAGTAAGTCCGCTGAAAGCAGTTACACCTGAACTGCGCCATTTGAGTTAGAAGCAGTGGCGTAGCGTGCCTTGACGGGGCCCCGTATAAAATTTGTTTCAGGCCCTTTGGATGGGTAAAGATTTCTCTCAACAAAAAAGAAATGTTTGCATAAAATTATAATAAAATTATAAATTATAATGTTTGCATAGAAATACTTATTCATCATAATAGAATTATCTGCCACTTTTACCAAATTTTTAACTAACAATTCAAACTAAACATACCTAAACTCTCCAAGCCTTTTTTCGGCAAACGAAACGAAACGAAGAAATTGCTTTTTTTATTTTATCATATCCGAAATAAAAAAAATGGGAAGTTTTTATTAATTTATGCTTACGCAAGTCGTATAATTGATACGGCAGATACGGTGGTAGCTACGCCCCTGGTTAGAAGATAGTTAATCTAGAGTCAGTTACCGCAGTGAAAGCTTTGGCACTCGACGCATACATTTCGTATTGAATAGGGGTGACAATTTTGGTAGTTATTATACAGGACTAACTTATAACTTGCGTGGAGTTCCGTAACTGTCTAATCTCACTACCGGGATAAAAGTATTTCATGTGTTAATCCAAATTATAAACTATCTCTGTGCCATCGTGGGCAATATTTAAAGGGAGGAAAAAACAACGAACCCAATCAAGAGTTCAAGACGTCATGCTTAACAATCGTGCAATCGTTTGTCAGTTGAAATTCCATCAATACAGCACACTGTGCGACCCATCGCGCATTTTTGTCCTTCGAGCCGGATGGTACTCTGTTGCGTTCGCATTTTGACTGCACAACACGTAACTTGCTTAGGGATATCACGTTACCCAATAGATGGGTTAAATAGGTCAGTTATGTAGACGCTCCATGGAAATACTACGACCACTAAGACCGCCCATTGTGTCACCCCTTGTAAAGTGTTTAAAATGTTTGTATTTATATTTTTAACGTGAACATAATAAAGAGTATTCTATTCTATTCTATTCTATTCTAAATACTGATATCCAACTGCATCCGGTTAGACAGGAAGCCGACCCCAACATAGTTGGGAAAACGCTGGCAGAAACTTACTATGTATAGTATCTTATTTTACTCGTATTCTTGCTAGTAAATAACATTCTTATTCTAAGCACGTATTCACACCGCGTATTATATACGGGCCGACGACGCGTATTTCACGAACGCGCGTTCTCAGCAGCACAAAGCGACACAAACGTTTGCATCGTGTCTGCATCGCTGCATACGCGCGTAGATACGGCGTTTCACGAAAAGTTAATCTGGCAGCGGCTGAATCTCGCTTAAAGCGCGTTCGAAGCGCGTCATCTGCTCCGAAGAAATTTACCGTGTGAATAAGCCTTTAGGTATTCTTAATATTTTTCTACAAGTTCTATTGTGATCTTCATCGTGGGAGAGACTTATTATCTGGCGGAACGTGGGTGTACTATTCACTTCTGCCTACACTTCAGGGAATACCTACAAGCATCATTTTAACTTCCAAGATTTCCTATTTTTATCCACTAAAATAGGACTAGGCGGGTCACGTTTCGCGTATAAAGCCGGAAAGACGACCAAGGAAAGTCATGGGGTAGACTTTAGTCCAGGAATGGGACAGAGTAGGTTGACGTTAAAGAAAAATCTACCATCTTTTGAAAATTATTGACGTTGCTTCAAAAAGCTGCTAAGCCGAAGTGGGACTGGCCAGGCTGGCCTTGTAGGTACTATTAGGTACACATCTATCTAGACGTAATGTACTCATATGTACATGTCAGCGTCACATTGTAAAAACCGTTAGATTGTAATATAACTAGCGAAATTGTAAACTCTCGAAAGATTGTCAAACGAACATACTGCTTACAATATGACGCATTATTTTTCGGTAGATTATAATCTAACGAAGTGAAACCGTAATATTGTGAAATGTATGTCACGTAGGTTGACCTTTTAACAGTATTCTAAAGACCATCTAGTCCAACAACAGTCTCAGAATCCTAAAAGGTTGATAACCTAACATAATTCATTCTCAATTCGTTTGAAACGTGTCGTCTGACAACCCTATTGTATCGCAGTTTTCATATAAAATCCTGGGCCTTAAATACACTGATCGTATTTTAATGGTGTAGGTATTTTAAAATCTGAATGCGATACCCACTGTCGTTGAGTTTCTATGTCTAATAACCGTTATTCTTACTTACCAATGTAAGTATAACAAATCTGGTTGAGACCCAAGACTAGTCAAGTTGTAGGGCCTTTGAAGTCAATCAATTATATATATTCAATAGGCTAGTTTCCACCATCAATAAATTGCAAATCTATTTAGTCCGTCAGTTAGAGTATTGGAAAATAATGCCACACGTATTTTTTGTTTTTGTAAATCAACGAATATTGATAAAGATAAAACGCAAAACTCGGGAGTGGGGGGCTCGTGACGTCAGAACTCACTAAGAATGATACCAAACAGTGACGTATTGTGAATTTTAAAAGCGTCGTACCTCCGTCAATTATGGTTTATGTGACAAAAGAAAGAATACGGGTCAAATATTTTTTGATCTAAGTTGTTTTTTTGATCTAAGTATTGAATCTAAGTGACGGACTAATTATTTTTTTTCAGTTAACAAGCCTATTAGCGTCAATAGCGTCGAGGAGCTTGTGGTGAAATAATAAGATCTGCTCGGTGCGATCTTCAGGTTAAGTCGCCTTTGCCCAGGTCAGTACGTGGATGGGTAACTACCCACTACATACAAAGTTCTCCGGGCCTCGGAAAGGACGTTAAAGGATGAATCACGCTAGATCGTGCCGGTCCGACACAAGTGTCCACCGTGCTTTGTATGGACACACTCACGCTTCCGAGCCGCTACCGAACCACAGACCGAACGACGAACAATGTATTGTGCTTCAGCCGAAACTGGATACGGACCCAGTACAGTCAACGTGGGTCTAAAATCCGTTGGTCCCGGCTGTCGTTTGTGGATTTTTGACAGTTGTGACAGGTAGTCAAGGGTCGATACTCAATTGTCTGAAATACTGCTATAGGGTTAGAGATTTTGTTTTCCCGTATATATAGATGCTCTGTGGATTTTGTACTACCTATATAGGGCTAGTACTAACTGGATTGTGGAGGTCAGATAGGTAATCGCTCCAAGTAATATATCAGCATCCAGCTGCATCCGGTTAGACTGAAGAGCGACCCCAACTTGATGCAGATGACAAGAGGCATATACATAGACATAACAAAGGGTGTAAAAAACCTAATAACGAAGCCGAAAGGCACACAAGGTTCTCCCCAACACGCGTCATTGCGATTATTTTATTGTTCTACACCATACCTGGGAACCTTCTAGTTACGAAGATAGGGGGTCAAAGTTGACAAGTAAGTTTTTAATGGAAGATTTTTACTTTAAACACCTCCACGACCCCCGAACTTCTCAATCCATCCATCAGCAGAATGTTTTGACTGCGTTACATTGAGTTCTACCACAAAACATACCTACATTCCCCGCCAAAAAAATAAAGTCGTTTTCCAGCTACATTTTTTGCATAAAGTTACTTAGTTTGATATACCTACAGAATGCTTGGTTGACTGGTTCGTGATAAGTCTGTTTAGATCCTGTATGTAATAACGGATATTATCCAGCGTATATCAAATGCAACCGATAGATAACACCAAGTAAGATATTGGAATTGTGCTTCACTAGGGTTACAGCTCATCCATATTCAAAGCTATTAGGCACTAGTATGATGCAGCAGTAAGCTAAACTTTGATACAGAAGCTGGATGTTTCGCTGAATTTGAGTCGCGCCGAAATAAACTTGCTTCTGAATGACTCAATTGAACTAAATGAATATTTATAATGTAGCATTCTAGGCGAATATGAACTAACGTCGAACACATAGCATGTACATATCATCATCTGCCTAGCCTTTTCCCATCTATGTTGGGGTCGGCTTCCAGTCTAACCGCATGCAGCTGAATACCAGTATTTTACATGGAGCGACTGCCTATCTGACCTCCACAACCTAGTTAGTACTGGGTAATACGATGCCCCTTGGTAAGACTGGTTGTCAAACTTTCGAGCCACTGACCGTGAATGTTTTTCTTCCGAGGCACTCAGTATAAGGGTGGTAACTCATCCACAGACCAATCTAGGGAAGCACGGCTTAACCTAGAGATCTACCCGAGTGGCTGTTATCATTTGCAACGAGCTTCTTAAATTTCTCACGTTCGTGTGTAAAAAAAGAAACTTACCTACTTCATAATTAACTCCTCAATGAACGAAATGGATATTTATGTAGCATTCTAGGCTAATATGAATTAACGCACGATTTTCGAACACATAGTATAGTATATGTCACCGTAAAATTGTCAAACACGTTATATTACAATATAACGTGTTTCTCTCTAGCGATATTGCAAACTCTCAAACTATTGTCAACTGAACACACGGAAGTATCTCTGCCCCCATAATCGAGACTTGGGGCACCCCCCCGTTAGGTTAGTTAGGTTCCATAGGGGCCCCGCGAAGCGAGGATCCGTCGACTACGCTTTTTAGGGGAATATCAAGTGTTTTAAGGTTAGGTTATATTAATCGGTATATCTCTGGAATGGTACATTATCTTTTCATGAGAGTTGTTGTTGTGGGCAAGGGAGACCTCTCCTTCCCTCCACACCGCGTGAGTTGACTACCATTGCATGCATTTCACGAAAAATAATGCGTTTTATTGTAAGCAGTATGTTCGTTTGACAATAATTCGAGAGTTTACAATATCGCTAGAGAGATTACAATATAACGTGTTTGACAATTTTACGGTGACATTTACATATTTGTATCTACATAAAATATAAGTGAACTTGTTGACTGAGCAAATAACTTTTATCGGATTATTTTCGCGTGTTCACAGAACTTTTTAAATGGAATCGATGCTATGTTATGATTTTATGAAAGTTATGATGTTATCAATTACAGTTTGTTTGAGAGTAGGTAATAAAGAGTATCTACATTTTTACATACACAATTATGTGTGTATGTAGTCACGTTTTATATTCATTGGGGAAGGCAAAATTACAGAAAAACTAGAGAAATTGGGTTAACTGCCTAACTAACTGACAGCTATAGATAAGTAAGTAATGTAAAACGGGCCTTAAAGACTTATCAATCACTCATTAAATACTCAAAGAGCATAAAAACAATGCAATTTACTTTCTACCAATAATACCTTTGTTTTTTGGCAGTGTTTTCTTAGTCCCATCAAATCTTGATGACTGTTTTATAGTGGTAAGGGATCAACTAAAGATTCAAATGTTTGTTCCCAACATGTAAACAGGACCGAGGTTTAGTTTACTTCAGACTAAATACATATAAATCAAGTTTAGAGGCCGACTATTAGCGGTTTTGTAGGACGAACCTAGATGATACATAGCTATGTGGACTCTAGGCCAACCTAGTATTTGTGTAGGTGCGAAGCATGCGAGTTTCATACAAATGTAATACCAAAATAATTTGTAAATCAAACAAATTCTTAAGATAGTGTGTATTTATTTTGATTGTATTACAGAATAGAAGCATGCGAATTTCATACAAATGTAATACCAAAATAATTTGTAAATCAAACATATTCTTAAGATAGTGTGTATTTATTTTGATTGTATTACAGAATATATAGGTTTCCAAACACATGTTATGAAAAAAAGTAATGTTCTACTTACAGAAATTTCAAATTCTTCATGTCTCGTTTTTATATCATTGTCCTTTCAAAATATTTATTTGGGAACATAAATATTTTATATCATCATTATCATCATCAGCCTATAACGTTCCCACTGCTGGGACACGGCCTCCTCTCAATGAGAGGGAATGGGCTGTAATCTACCACGCGGGCTCAGTGTGGATTGGTAGATGTCACATGTCTTCGAATTTTTGGTTCTAGGACATGCCGGTTTCCTCATAAAGTTTTCCTTTACCGTTTTGAGAGCAGTGATGATGAAATAAATAACACAAAGTAATACGCCTGCCCGGGTTCGAACCCACGACTTACTGTTCGTAAGTCGGGGCCGATACAATCCGCCTTTATTTTTTGGATGGGAATCATCAAATGACTTCTCCCACTCTGGGCGGAGCGGGAGGGTGTGTCAGACTTTTACTGACTAAAACCCATCCATGTACCTTCCTCGCCCTTTATGTTCCAGAGCCGCAGTACCTCTTTCGAACAGTCCTGCAGCCCCGGCAGGCTTCGGCACTTGCGGGCCCCTTCAATTTGCTGACATCTATTTGAGGCGCGCGTGGAACACGAACGCGCCGTCGACACGGCCTGTCGTCATAAGACGGCGGACGGCTAGCTAGCCCATGGCTCACCGTCCACAGGTCCCTTATCACTCCGCCTAAGGTTTCTTTTAATCTATGTTTCAATATGTGTAAACTTTGAAAAGAAAAACAGAGCTACGGCAATGAACCAAACATCTTACGTTCATAGTATGGATGTATAGATAGATGCATGTATGTTACCATTTCACGCAAAAACTACTGAACGCATTTTAATGAAATTTTGGACACAGGTTGTTTATAACCTGGATTAAAACATAGGATACTTTCTATCCCGGTAGTAAGATCCCATGGGACAGTTATCAACCTTCACGCGGGCGTATACGCTGGCAGAAGCTTGTTACTTATAAATATAACTTCATATTCCCACTGGCCCATATTGTAACTACAAAATTACTACGCAATTTGTCAGACATCCTGTCTCGACAGTCAGAATGAGGGTCACAAATTCGCAAGCCACAGATAAAAATGTAGAGACGCCCAAATCAAGCTACCCTAAATTGTAAATTTTCCTAATCAATCTTGAACCTAAATGTTTTAGCGATAAAGTTGAAATTTGACAGATTGTAAGTACCTAGTATGATGTTTTGTCTGTACAAAATTACTGACAAATAATATGTGATGACCATATCAGACGACTAATAGGCCCTCAGTCGCAAACAAAACGAACGTTTGGGGTTCCGTATATTTTTTTACGGATGGGAAATCATCAAATAACTTCTCGCACTCTTGGTTGAGCGGGAGGCAGTGTCAGACTTTTACTGACTAAAACCCATCCATGTTCCTTCCTCGCCCTGCGGTATCTCTTTCGAACAGCGCCACAGAGGGTTCCGTACCTCAAACCGTAAAAAAAAGGTATAAGATCACTCTCTGGTCCGACTGTCTGTCCGTGTGTTCGAAAATCTATATGGTAGTTAACGATGACCTAGAATCACGAAATTTGACAAAATGCAAAGTGTTATATAGCACATGTAAAGGAAAAAATCTAAAAACCGTAAACATGTAGTGCAACATTAAAAAAAAAGCTATTTTCATTAATACAAACTTATCATTTGCGTTTAATAAAATAGCCGTTTCTGGGGATCTAACGGCAAAGTTAAGTTTGTACATTAAAAAGTTTGTACGGAACTCTTGGTGCGCGAGTCCACATTGCAGTTGGCTCGTTGTTCCCTAAAGATTTCCCTCCTCATCTCCACATGCCCTCTGAGACTCTCGACTATGTTCGCTCTTATTTCAACAGATTGCCTATTTGTTATTTTATGTCACTCAAAAATGTAATATCATTTTCTGTGTGATTTTTTCGACTGTTGGCGGAAAAAATGTGATTCGTGATGTTCGAGATATGAAAGCTAATCAGGGCGGGATTGAGGTAGGTAGGTTCGTTTTATTTATTTTTAATTTAGGGGAGGAATTTGTCATTACTGGGTATTATTGTCCTAGATTTTTGTAAGTCGCGCTACTTTTTTTTTCGCATGTGAAGTTATCAAATTTTAATACGAGTAACTTCTCCCACTCTGGGCGGAGCGGGAGTGTCAGACTTTTACTGACAAAAACCCATCCATGTTCCTTCCTCGCCCTTTATGTTCCAGGGCCGCGATATCTCTTTCGAACAGTCATTAAAAATGCAGGTTGTTTCAGAAAGTCTAATGCCAAATTTATCCATGTCAGTCAGTGGCTGCATGTAAAATGTAGGTACTGGTATTCAGCTGCATCCGGTAAGACTGGAAACCAACCCTAACATAGTTGGAAAAAGCTAGGCCGATAATGATTGCCTATCTGACCTCTACAGCCCAGTTAGTAATAAGTACAATAATTTAACCAATACTAAAATAATTTAGTCTAAAATAAAACAACTTAATCAATTCTAAATAAATTTACTCTAATATTTCATTTTATTCTAATTTAATTATTTTTTTCTAATTTAATTTAATCTAAGTATGTTATTTATTTTAATTTTAATTAATAAAGTGTCACCTACATATTTTTCCAAACTATGTATGTATTGTTTTAATTCATCATCATCATCATCATCTCAGCCGAAAGACGTCCACTGCTGGACATAGGCCTCCCCCAAGTGTCGCCACATTGACCGGTCCCTTGCTACTCGCATCCACCGGATTCCCGCAACCTTCACCAGGTCATCGGTCCACCTAGTGGGAGGTCTTCCAACGCATCGTCTTCCGGTTCGCGGTCGCCACTCCAGAACTTTTCGGCCCCATCGGCCATCCGTTCTGCGAGCAATGTGCCCTGCCCACTGCCACTTAAGTTTAGCAATTCTTCGGGCTACGTCGGTGACCTTGGTTCTCTTGCGGATGTCTTCATTTCTGATTCGATCACGCAAGGAAACTCCGAGCATAGCCCTCTCCATTGCCCTTTGGGTTACTTTAAGCCTTTTGATAAGGCCCATTGTGAGCGACCACGTTTCGGTCCCGTATGTAATCACTGGCAACACACACTGGTCATAGACTTTCGTCTTGAGACACTGCGGTAAGTTGGACGAGAAGATACCGCGCAGCTTCCCGAACGCTGCCTGCCCAGCCGAGTCGGATTCGACGATTGACCTCTTTCTCGAAGTTAGACCTACCTAACTGGACCGTTTGTCCTAGGTATACATAATCGTCTACAATTTCGAGTGAAGAGTCTCCGATCTTGATAGGAATGGGTGTGACATGGGCATTCAACATGACCTTCGTCTTGTCCATGTTCATTTTTAGACCCACTCTTTTGGAGGCTCTACTGAGGTCATCGAGCATTGTACTGAGGTCCTCCATGGTCTCAGCCATGACCACAATATCGTCGGCAAACCGAAGGTGAGTGATATACTCGCCATTGACGTTGATGCCTAGCCCTCTCCAGTCCAGAACCTTGAAGACATCCTCCAGTGCAGCGGTGAACAGTTTCGGAGATATGACGTCTCCCTGTCTTACACCTCGCTGCAGAAGGATAGGTTCCGAGGCTTGGTCCTGAAGTCGGACTGACATGGTGGCGTTTTTGTACAAACACTTCAACACCTCGATGTACCGATAGTCAATTTGGCACCGTTGGAGAGACTGCAGTACAGCCCAGGTTTCGATCGAATCAAAGGCTTTTTCGTAGTCCACAAACGCTAAGCAGAGAGGCAAGTTATACTCTTCGGTCTTCTGTATAACCTGCCGAAGCGTATGTATGTAGTCCACGGTGCTAAAACCTTTTCGGAAACCGGCTTGTTCGGGTGGCTGGAAATCGTCAAACCTGCGCGCGAGACGATTCGTGATGACTCGTGAAAACAACTTGTAAACATGGCTTAGAAGTGAGATGGGCCTGTAATTCTTCAACCGGGCATTGTCACCCTTCTTGAAGAAGAGCACCACCACACCCCTGCACCATGCCTGTGGCGTTTTCCCCTCGAGTATGACGGAATTGAATAGCTTTTGAAGGGCCTTAAGTACCGGTTTTCCACCCGCCTTCAGGAGTTCGGCAGTAATTCCGTCATCCCCCGGTGCCTTGTTGTTTTTGAGTTGTTTCAGAGCCATCCTAATCTCGTACAGGCTGACGTCCGGGATATCTTCGGTATAGTGTCGGGTTAGTCTAGCTCTTGGGTCGTTTGCTAGATCGACAATGGGTTTGCTGGTTGACGTGTACAACTGTCCATAGAAGCTCTCGATCTCCCTCAGTAGCTCCGGTTTGGCGGATAAGATCCTGCCATCGTCGGTCTTCAGTTTCGTGAGCTGGCTCTGCCCAATAGCCAGATCTCTTGAAAATACTTTTGAGCCTTTGTTCCGCTCGATCGCGTCTTTAATACGCTCTGTATTAAAGCGGCGGAGGTCGCTCTTTAAGGATTTAGAGATCCGTCTATTGAGCTGCCGGTATTTCGACGCCTCATCTGAAGACTGCAGGATCAACTCACGCCGCTCCTTCATGAGCTCGAGAGTTTGATCGGAGAACCTCTTTTTCTGATCTGTACGACGTGTCTTGAAGAACTTAGACCCGGTCGTATGGACAGTTTCCACGAACCCATCGTTATATTCGTCCACTGAGCCGCCTAGGCACTCGAAACGATTCTGGAGTTCGAGCTGAAAGCTCTCGGGGTTTTGAATTTGGATCTGTGCTGGACGGAGCGTAGACTTCATCAGTCGAGACCTTTCTAGCTTCATATTGATGTTCAATGTGCCTCTTACCATGCGGTGATCGCTCCCGGTTTTCACCGAATTGATCACAGAGACATCATTGAACATTTGCTTCTTGGTTGACATGATGAAGTCGATCTCGTTTTTTGTTGCACCATCTGGGCTCTGCCAGGTCCACTTCCTGTGCTCACGCTTTTTGAAGAAGGAGTTCATCATATAGAGGCCCTCCTTCTCCATAAAACTAGCCAGTTGGTGGCCCCGGTGGTTCCGACGTCCAACTCCAAATTGCCCCACCTGCAGCTCATCCCCGTCTCGTTTGCCCAGTTTCGCGTTGAAGTCCCCCATGACAACGGTGAAGTGAGTTTTGAAACCATGCATGGCTTTAGAGATATCCTCATACATGGTCTCCACTTCGTCGTCGGGGTGTGCCGAGGTCGGGGCGTAGACCTGTATGACCTTCAGCGAATATCTTGAGGATATTCTGAGTATAAGGTACGCCACCCTGGTCGACACACTCTCGATCTTCACCACGTTGTTCACAAGGGACTTGTGGACGATAAACCCAACACCACCCTGGGACTGGCGGTCACCCTCTCGGAAATAAAGCAGGTTGCCGGATCTTAGGATTATCGTGTCCTCCCCCTCTCTTCGGACTTCAGATAATCCCACAATACTCCATCGCAGCCTGCTCAATTCCTCTTCGAGCTCCGCTATCTTCTCGTCGGTCCGGAGTGTGCGCGTGTTATACGTTGCCAGGTCCAGTCGTTGGTGTTGGCAGCCGGATCCCATCCGGGGATTCTTAGCACCCCTTGCCACGCCATAACCTCGACCCACCATAACCTCGACCTCTCTTGTTTTAATTCATGATTTAATAATAAATATTATGTCTACGCATAATGTAGTGCATGCTGTGCTTTTCTATAAGTGATGAGGCGCTTAGACTTAAGTTTGTGATGTACAAATTATATTGCAACAGTGTACTTGAGTGTACTCATTATTGAGAAGCCATATAATAAACCTGTACTAATCTATACTTACTATAATATTATAAAGCAGAAGAGTTTGTTTGTTTGTTTGGTTGAACGCGCTAATCTCAGGAACTACTGGATCAAACTGAAAAATTATTTTTGTGCTGGATAGTCCATTTATCGAGGAAGGCTACATAACATCACGCTATGACCATCAGGAGCGGAGCAGGAAGGAAAAATGTTGCAAAAACGGGGCTTTTTTTTCCTTTTGTTTTTCTCTCTTATGTGACGCAGACGAAGTTGCGTGGGTCTGCTAGTAAATAAATAAAATATCGTAAGTAAGACTGGTTGTCAAACTTTCAGGCCACTGACTGGAACGCCATATCATGCTTTTCGGAGACACTGAAAACGGGGTATTTTATGTCACCCATCCACGAATAACCTAGGCAAGCACGGCTTAACATAAAAATCAACTATGAGGTCCTCATTATAAAGCTTAAGAAGACGGGTATTTATCGCGAATTTAGTAGTTAATAGAAGTGGTGGTGGTGGTGGTGTGTGGTAGTGTGTTAGTTTGTGTAGTTTATCTGTTAGTGTAGTGTGCTGTCCTAGTGTGAACCGGCCCTAATTAACATTTATGAATAAACGCCTTCACTTTGCTGTAGCGATACCTCCAATACTTCAGTCTCCCCGCGACCACGGCTGGTGCAATCCGGTCGAAACGTCGGGATTAAATTAAAGGTAAATTCGCGATAAATACTTACCCGTCTTCTTAAGTTTTATAATGTGTTCTGATCGTATGAGGTCCTCTTTGGCAAACCAACTTGTAATCGTAATTTTCCTTAGCGGATCTTTCGAAGTGAACCATCTAACTGATCCCACAAGAAACGAAAGTTAGATGCTTAAAATCACTTTGTAATCAAGGTATACAATTCGATTATTTCACACATTTCAACTTCACCCAAACTAGGGACGCCTACTTCAATCAATCTCAGGGTTGCCATAACTTTTTATGAATTTAATAACAGTTTAAAAGTAAATTAGATTTTGTCAAAAATGGTGGAGGTTGCGGTTTTTGAATTAGGACCTAATTGAAAATTAAGATAAGGTTCGTATAAGCCGATTTGATTGCCTTGATGTGTTTTTTTGCTTCGCTTTATAATTTGGCAATCAGTGTTCTTCTTCGCAAAACACCTCTATGTCAGGTCTACTAAACACCGGGGCTGCGGGAATATTCGAAAGAGATGCCGTGGCCCCCCCGGCTGCCGTGCTAATTAGAAACGCAGTAAGGAAGGATTTTTGTTTTTAAAATTGCTGTATTAAACTTATAGAAAATAGGGTTAGTTCTTACGAAACAATGCATATTCAGCTGTACATGTAACTTAAAACATTTTTGCAAAACTTCAAAAACATTCGTAAAAATACCAAATAAAAGTAAAAATTTTAGGCACCATTTACTCGAAACTACTAAAAACCTCCTTACTGCACTTCAAATTTGTACGGAAGCCGGAACATAAAGGGCAAGGAAGAAATATGGATGGGTTGTAGTGATAGTCTGACACTCCCCCCGCTTCACCCAGAGCTGGAGGAGTCATTTGATGATTTTCCAGCCGAAAAAAAGGCCTACTAAACAAGAAACCCATCAATTCAACTTCATTAACTGTTTCGTTTGTTAAGCGCAACTGCTAAGCGAGAGCGTCTTGGGTTCGATTCGAGTCGAGCAAAGTGTTGTTGGGTTTTTAAGAGTATTAGCAGCCGCGGAATCTGAATTCGTGCCCATTTGATGGTAATAAGCTCACTCCCTATTCCATGCAACTTCAAACATAGATATAGAAGAGGTACTATTAGGTACGTCTTTCCCTAACCGTTCAGGGATTACAGGCGAAAAACTCAAATACAATTTGGCTGACCCGAGAATCAAACTCAGGACCACATGCTCAACGGTCGCGATTGCAACCTCTAGACTAGTGGTTCCCAACCTTTCATAGACCAGGGACCACTTTGGTATGTTCATTGTTATCAGGGACCATATATGGTCCTAGATAAACATGGACACCGACAGGATTATCCTCCCCTAGGGGAGTGAATCTTTAACTCACACTGTACGAAAATTGGATAATGTGATGAGAACCTTTAGAATGAAGATAATGATGGATACAAAAGCGATCGAATTGAGCTCGAAAAATTTAGCAATCATTAAATAGGTATAAGATTCTCAAAAAAATCTAGAAAAATGCAGCTTCTGTGCAAGTTTAAAAATACCAATAACATTTCAATCTTTCACGGACCGTAGTCGAGGCTCTTGCGGACCACCAGTGGTCCGCGGACCATAGGTTGGGAACCGGTGCTCTAGACCAACAAGGCAGTCATATTCTCTCATTTCTAATAATATCTAAGTATTTCTAACAAAAAATATCCCTCGACAAGAGTCGTATTTAATTTGAAACTTTTCATTTCTATACGAAGTAGAGAAAACTCCGACTGAAAGCCAACATGACTTGAATAGCATTGCTAGAACTTTGAAACACGTACCTACCTACGTATAACAAGTATTACCCAACTAGTTTAAAATTATTTTAAACTTTGTTTAAAACATTTAATATAGGAATAAAGTTTAGGACAAGTTAGATTGTGGAAAGTTTAGATTTAATTGAACTGGACAAAAGTCATCATCACCTGCCTAGCCTTTTCCCAGCTATTTTGGGGACAGCTTCCAGTCTTACCGGATGCAGCTGATTATCAGTAGTTTTACATGGAGCGACTGCCTATCTGACCTCCACAACCCAGTTAGTACTGGGTAATACGCTTCCTCTTGGTAAGACTGGCTGTCAGACTTTTGGGACACTGGCTTGGGACTTTACTATGTTAAAGTACGAAGCACTAGGGCCATGGGATACGATTGTCCACCTTCTCTTACGTGACATCTGCAAGGGGTTGGTCGACAGTTTCCATGACCAGAGGGCGGGCCAATTTTTTGGCCAAAGAATCAGCATTGCCATTAAACGAGGCAATGCTGTCTGTCTGGTTTCTGTTCACTATTACTGTCGACAGCGATGTGACAAAAAATTTGACGCCCTTGTAGTGTTTTTTTCTTTTCTACACGTACATAGTCCATACTAATAGAAAGTCCTTTTATCGATGAAGGTATATAAAATCACTCTACGACCAATAGGAGCGGAGCATAAATGAAAAAAAATGCAAATTTAATAATTTTGTGAGCTTTTTCTTTCTTATTTGTGACACAGACGAAGTTGCGAGGTTCAGTTATTATTTTTATAATGTTCGAATACACTTTAAAAAGAACTTTGATTCTGAAACTTAGTCCAGTTTTTATTGACCAAACAAAATTTAAAAAAAAACATGTATTTTAAAAAAATCTTTTAAAATACTTACTGTACCATGAAATCGAAGTTTAAAACTCCTTTCAAGCTTACTTATCGCGTAGACAACCCTATTTTCTCTACTTTCATTAATAAGGTAAATTCCACAAAGTTTTAACTTAATTAAAGTTTGTTAGAACTGAGTTTACAGCACAATTCACACATTACGTTATTGGAAACTTTTTTATAGCGTGTCTTATATTGGTCGCTTCCACCATTTGAAAAAAAAAATCATAAGTTTAATGAGGACCTCTTGTAATTACAATGTTGCCATAAAAAAGTCAAATAAAACGCTCAGACAAGCGGATACGTTAATGTTTAATTAAGAAAATAAACAAATCGTGTAGTAAATGACCCTTGACGATCGTGTTTCTGTGTTTAATATGTACATTAAATGCTGATGCGACTATGCATTAATTTAATGAATTGTAAATAATTAAACTAAAACTTTCGATCAGTTTTTTTTCGTAAACGTTAAGCTTATTCGTCAACTGGCGACTGTGAAACTCGCGAGTACACGCGAGTTGGCACTTTTCGATTTTTTTTGAGAAATTTGATGAAAAAACTCAATAAAACATAGCCCGACCCGAGAACGAAACTAGGACCTAATGCTCAGATTTTTGTTTTTATTAAAAGTCATCCGTTTATTTTACTTTTCTATGAAAAACTTTAGTAAAGAACTGAGCTTGAATCTTAAGATTAAATACACGAACGAGATGAATACTTTCTGGAAACATAAATACCAAGGTATATTATTAAGCACGTACTCGAAAAAGAATATAAAGTAAGTTGCTATATGGACTACGTTATTTCAACAAATTCTTTTCAGATATAATCCTACTAATATTATAAATGCGAAAAGAGCCTATGGATGTATCGTAAGGTAAAGTCGCAATTCAATTTTATTATAATATCGCAATTTTTTCTTGAATAAAGCACATACAATTAGTGAAAACTAACTAACGGATTTGGATGAAATTTTGCACACAGACAGTTTATGAACTGGAATAAAACATAGGATACTTTTTGTCCCGATAGTAAGCTTCCATGGGACAATGGGTTTTTTCTTCACTGAAATCAACTGATTACACTATTATCAACTCAAGAAAAGTATTAAAAGTTAATTTCAACTACTGCTTGTCGCTTAAAAATAATACTCTCCGTGATTGTCGCGACAATCCTTTGACGTCATTTATCAAAATCTACCTTGTTTACATCTATTTTTTTTGGCCTTAGTATTGTAATTTTGGCCTTAGTATTGTTATTTTAGTATTGTACTTAGTAAAGTAATTTCACTAATTGTATGTGCTTTATTCAAGAAAAAATTGCGATATTATAATAAAATTGTAGTGCGACTTTACCTACCTACATTTCGAATAAAAGAATTTTTTGATCTAATGAATTTTATCGAGGACGACGTGTTTTGAGAGTGCGTTACGTTACACCAAAAACAAGCTACATAAAACAGTAAATTGTAAAATAAGTGATGTTTTAGAATCTTAAACAAGTGTACCATAATGTTTATAAGCGCCAATACAAGGCATTTTTTAATAAATAAAAAGAATTTTGTATTTCTTGCATATTCCCGATTATCACCGCCACGGGAGACCCGTTGCAGATGTATCTTGGCGTGGAAGTTTCAGGTGGAATGGTCGACGAAAATTTATCTGGTTTCGATACTAAAGAACAAAAATGTTGTATTGGCTTTATCTATCAATGTAGGCGGATATTAAGCTACTGGAAGAAGTAAAAAAAATAGAAATGTTTCGTTGATTTATGACCGGTTGGATTTCGTTGAAAATGGTCGTATTGAGACTTCAAAAGCTTCAAGATTTTAATTTTTAGTTTTTTTTTGTCAATAAAAGCTTAGGTTCTCAGGCAATCCTAACAGATAGCGTGCAAAACTAATTTTGTAAAGGACATGGACAAGTCCTTTACAAAATTAAACAAGCCCCAATTGAACAATAATAAAAGTATTACAATTATTATTATAATATAAAAAGTTGTGAATTTTGGAAAATGATTAGCGTACGATACCAGATTTTTAATAGAACTCAAAGAAAAAATATTTTATTTTTCCACTCGAAAACTTAACAAAGCACAGAACAGGGTAAAATAAACTATCCTCCTCCTCCTCTTTCCTATGAAGTATTTTGTGTGTACATAAATAAATAAATAAATAAAATAACGGGCCATTAAATGTTAATTATTTGTAACTAACCGTAACTAATAACCAATAGTTTAGTTTCCAAACTGCGTAATAGAGACTCTCTCAGTCTAACTTTATAAGGATTTTCTGAACAGTATCTATTTTTTTTATATTAAGACGGACAGCGCCGCGCGCCGCCTAGGACAACCCAGAAAAAGACGGCGAGACGATTTGGACGCGCATCGCGAGGGTTGGTCCGAGGCGGCACAGGAAAAGAGCAAATGGAAGGAATTGGGGAGGCCTTGTCCCAGCAGTGGAACAAACCCTTTTATGGACATAAATGCATATTGCTGTAATTGGAATGTGTTTTGTTTTTTGCCAGACTAAGATCTGTTTGTGTAAAGCAAAAAGATTACATACCTGCTTTCCCCGGTGATCTTATTGTTACAAACGAATAGATTGTCTGATTTTGAAGAATTATTGTCTCCAAATGTGTTTTTAACCAATATACTGTGTTTAAATGCCTGGAACAGATAAACGTACATAATACACACTAGAAGGTACTTTAGACGTAGTGACAAAAACAATTTATTTAAACCTTTATAACTTTTTCCAAAACTGCTCAAAACGCACCTTTTTTTTTGTTATAGAAGATATACTACCAAATGCGATACAGATTTTATATCTGTTCATCCTGTGGTACAGGCTCATACAATTTTTGAGCAAGTACATCCTTTCTTGCCTTTCGTTTTTGGTCCATTGGCTCGAAAAAATGCTGTAGAGCCACGGAAACCAGAAAAAATTTAAAGACCAGAAAAAAGTTTGGGAACCTCCAATATAGACTAAGATCGCAAGTCAAACATCTTCAGGCATATATCCATCTTTTCTAATATTTATGACCAGCAGTAAAAACATAACTGGGTACTCCAAAATGTCTTTGTAAACAATGAAGGTGTAACATTTCATGAGGCAGTTGTTCTACGTAATTTCAGAAGTAATTTGTTGTAATTTCAACAGCCGAAACACCTTATTATTATGAAGGAAATTACCATTTAACATTAAAGAGGTCGTTTACAGTTTCTCACTGTAAACTAATTGCCTTTAGTTTTCCTTACGGAATTGCTGTCTATTTTTCCAAAGCTGGCTTGAAAGGAAACTAATTTTCATAAAATATACATTGGTGTTCCATAGTGACGAAAGAAATAATGGTATTTTTTAACATTAATTTTCATACTAACTCGTACACTGTTTTATCCATCTTTGATTAATTTTTTTATGATATTACTGATATGTCATAAATTTTTTTTTGTGTTTTTTGACGATTTTTCTATTTTATTCATCTCAATTATGAGTACCTCAATGGTTTAATTTTTTATTTATTTATTTAACAATTCAAGTACACACCTAAATATAGAGAAGAAGAAAGGAACATAAAATAGTACAAAGGTGATGCTTATTTCTAAAGAAGCTGTTCTTTTTTTATTTTTATTAATATTTTATCTAAAAATTATATTTTGCTAGAGTGATTTTAACGATTCCTTTACTGTTTTACTACGATTTTATTCGTTTCATTTAATATTTATTTTTAAATGGGTATTATGAACATTTTTTTTCAAGCATTTATACGACCCGATTGGCGTAGTGGTAGTGACGCTGCCTTACGTTCTTAGGGTTCTGGGTTCGAATCCCGGTAGGAGCAAATGTTTGTGTGATGAGCATGGACATTTGTTTCCGAGTCATGGATGTTTAAATGTATAATAAGTATGTATTTAACAAAAAAGTATATATGTAGTATATCAACTATCTAGTGTCCACGACACAAGCTTTGCTTAGTGTGGCACTAGGTGGCGCTGTGTGTTAATGTCCAGCGATATTTATTATTTATATTTTTATTTAATATGTTTTATATTTTTTCGGCGCCATCTCCCACGTCATGGTTGGAGAATGTTGTCCCACGGGAACTTTTTAAATATAGCCTATCATTCTCCTCGGGATAATGAAGCTTGCCATTACTAAAATAATTTTCGAAATTGGATCAGTACTTCCGCAAATATTAGCATAATGAATGTAAAAATAACCTTAGCGAAGCCGAGAGGCACTTGTTCTTCTCGTCATTGCGATATTTTTTTTTGTTCTGGACCATGCCCGGGACATTTCTTTTTAAGGCGATTACATGAGCTAAACGCGAGTTTTATATGTACTAAAAGTATTTGATTCTTCTGCTATAATTGTTTATAGCAGATGAATCGAATATCGTATATTTTTCTGGTCTTGTGACCAGAAAAAATACGATATTCTTCAGGATATATGCTAGCATGATACTGTTTTGAAAACATAATACAATTAATATGGCTCGATAAAAGAAATCACGAACTTATCTCTAAAAATATCTTTCAAACAATAAAAAACATACTAATATACATGCGATCATTCTGATTTTTTGGCAAATAATTCTACAAGCAATATTTTAGCATGATACTGTTTCAGTTTTTTAATCCAATCAATAGTTTTTTTGTAAATCGATCGAAACCACTCATTTCGCGCTATTTGGCCCGCAGAGGCTGACGTAACAACCACTGTGTAGTGCAAGCTGATTAGAACTTTATTCTAACAGCATTTCAAACGAAGTTTTAACCACCACAAATAGAGTTGCTAATTTAGCTCGTCCAAGCGCCTTAATACACTTCCTCGAAAACTGATTCTTAACGTACTACAATTAGTTTCAACATGCAATGTATTTCACACGTGCGTCTTTTTTCATTTACCAACACGGGTTCCGGGAATGAAAATTGCCACAGGTACTTAGTCCAAATTGGTTCAACGCCTATAGCCGGAGGTGAATGTTTTTTTTTGTTTCAGCAAAGCTGTATGCGTCTTTACGACGTAAATATTTTTTGTTTACTCAAATTTTGTTTATAAATAGAATGTCATAGATAAACATGATTAATTAAAACTAATATTTACTTTTTATATAGCACCTATGTTTGATTTAGGTATTAATTGTTATTATTATCAATAACGGACATTTGTGCTGTGTTATTAAGCCTGGCCTTATGTGTAAACGTCCTCCAGAAAGGTTACGTATGAAGTACGGTCGAACAAGCTATTTGGTTTACACTTTATAATGTCATTTGTAGGTTAAACTGTAAACCAAATAGTTTGTTCGACCCTACTGCCTATAACCTGCATGCTACGTGTGCGAGTAAGAATAGTATGTTTCAAATGTAGCCTATGATACTCGGGATAATATAACTTCCCGTAAGTGAAAGAATTATCGGAATCGGATCATTAGTTCTGGAGATTATCCTCCACATACAACCTTATTAACGAGTGGCACGGGACCGGTAAAGGCGACACATGGGGACGCGGACGCCTATGTCCAACAGTGGACGCCTTTCGGCTGAAAAGAAAAGAGATGAAAAACTTACTCACTTTTACCTCTTGATAAAATTATTAGTGTCTAGATCAATTCCCGAACCTGAACAAGTTGGTTTAACTTTGACTACGAAAAAATTGAAAGCCACAAACAAGGTCAGCTGTAAGTAGGTCTCATAAAACCACGCATGACTACCAATTACTTATTCGTACCCAGTTTTTCCGCAATCCGCCATCTTGGTTTACCAACCTAGAGATAAGAGATGCTAAAGCCTGCCATTTATTTCAGACTCTACCCAGAGAAAAAACTATAGTCGCCACCACGATAAGCTATAAATTTTGTAAACACATAATGTTCACGTCCAAATGTTTACGTTCCATGATGTCAGAAGTACCACAAAACATTAGACGAAAGCGCTTTATATCGCCAAAATATAACCCAACCAAGTGAAATTCCTCGTTAGTTTCGTATTGCACGTATGATAATTTGAGTTGATTGAATTTAGCAGCGGTTTCCCAATGGTGGCGGCCCCGACTTACGAACAGTAAGTCGTGGGTTCGAACCCAGTCAGGCGCATTACTTTGTGTAATTTATTTAATCACCGCTGCTCTCAAAACGGTGAAGGAAAACATCGTGAGGAAACCGGCATGTCCTAGAACCAAAAATTCGAAGACATGTGACATCTACCAATCCGCACTGGGCCCGCGTGGTAGATTATAGCCCATTCTCTCTCATTGAGAGGAGGCCGTGTCCCAGCAGTGGGAACATTATAGGCTGATGATGATGATGATGATGATGATGATGATGATGATGATGATGAATTTAGCAGTATTGGTTGTTGATTGAATTGCGACGTATCTTGGTAGAAACTCTTTGTTTACAAAAATTATAGCTTCTCGTGGTTCAGACTATACATTTTACAAATGCTCCATATTGATCTCGTCTGGCGTGAGATATATTGAGCATATTTGAGCGTAGAGTGATGTCTTGAGGGGTAGGTACCCCTAGTCATAGAACAGTAATAGCCAAGTAATCTGGGACGGTCTTATGACGAGTAATGGAGACCTATAAAGTTTTGTTACAAGTTTATTTTCGTGGCGTAATTGAATTTGTGGGAGCCCTACGATGTTAGGTGAAGTGATTTTCTCTTTCACGTGGTTTTGTGGGTTGGTTTATTAGGTCTGAGCTTGGATGTTTAGAGCTAAATATTATTTAGTAGTGTTAGATTTATTGCGTAGCTTTCTCCTGTAAAGATAAAGAAGATCGTATCTTATCTTCGCCTGTAAAATAAATGCTTTAAACGTGTAAGCTTCGTCACCCTTTCAGAGGCGAAGGTTCCGTATAACTCGATTCCTACTGGATTCCCTTTGGAAAATTACACAATCAGTATTCAATAGACAAATAAAATAACCACTTTTTTTTATAATTCGTTTTCTACCGCAGACGTGGGGGTCCGCGCTCTTGTTTACATTTTATTTATTGTTTGATTGATTTAGAAAAAAATTAAAACTACGATCGTGCTCCATCATTGGACACGTTACATTAAACTAAGCTTATTATTAGTAACTTAAGATCTACGTGAGTCCATCAAATATCAAATTTACAGTTGTTGTTGTACACCAATAAGCTATTTACGGAAGAAGTGGAGTGGAAGAAGTTATTTGATGATTTCCCATTCGAAAAAAAAAGAAAAAATAATGTCTCGTTGAATTTAGATCAATTATGAGTCCAAACCCCGGCACACATCCAACCATCAATACTATATTGAGAAGCTGAAAGATAAATTGCAAATTGAATAACTTAAAGCAGAGGTTTTGATTTCGCAAATCATCCTGCAGTTCTCGTAATCGATTTATGTTATTTTCTCTGAAGTCAGACGTGGCGCGTTGGCCAGGCGATTTTATCGATAATAAAGTTAGGACAGCACCTAACTTGTGCACCACCCTGTGGCACCACCTTTTTAAATAAGTGTCAGAACTTCAGAAGTCGACCAATATATAGTTTTCTGGTGCAATTTTTGGAACGTTTTTTAATAGAATATCGGATCTACCTTCTGACGTAGTCTATCTGTTAAGCTCCTCTTACTAATCTTATGACGAACCGAATGGCGCAGCGGTAGTAAAGCTGCCTTACTTTCTTAGGGTCCCGGGTTCGAATCCCGGTAGGAGCAAATGTTTGTGTAATGAGCATGGGCATTTGTTTCCGAGTCATGGATGTTTATATGTACCTATAATAGGTATGTATTTACAAACAAAAAGGATAAACTGTCTGGTGACCACGATACAAGACTTGCTTTGTGTGGCACTAGATGGCGCTGTGTGTAATGTCCAGCGATATCTATTTTTATTTTTATTAAAATTTTGTCATCCTTTTTTTTTTTTTTTTTTTTTAAGGTTGGGAAATCATCAAATGACCCCCCCCACTCTGGGCGGAGCGGGAGGGAGTGTCAGACTCATACTGACTAAAAACCATCCATGTTCCTTCCTCGCCTTTTACGTTCCCTGCCTAGCCTTTTCCCAATTGTGGGGTCGGCTTCCGGTTTAACCGGGTGCAGTTGTATGTCAGTTAGATGGAGTGACTGCCTATCTGACCTCCACAACCCAGTTAGTACTGGGTAATACGATATATATCCCTTGGTAAGACCGGTTGTCAGACTGTTGGGTCAGTGACAACCTGTAACGACTGTCAAAGACTAACAAATGACATCCAAGGCTTTCCAAGGTACGGAGGAAACTCGGCATGTAATGGCTGGTCACCCATCCAAAGACCAACCTAGACTTATAGATCGCCTTCTATGATTTAGCCAAGAGCTCCTCTTTTATGAAATTGTCTAGGTTTAATAATACAGTGTGTATTTCACCTCATCACAAAGCCGTTAACCAAGCATTCTGTATATCAAACTAAGTAACTTTACGCAAAAAATATTGCTGGGAAACAACTTTTTTTTTTGAGGTTATAAATCATGTTTTGTGGTATAACTCAAAGAAACATACTCAAAACATTGTGCGGATGGATGGGTTGAATAGTACGGGGGTTGTAGAGATATTTAAAGTAAAAATCTTGCGATAAAAAGTGGTATTAAAAAAAAAACTTGTCAAAATCTTGCAACTTTGACACCCAATATCGCCGTAACTAGAAGGTTCCCAGGTATAGTGTAGAACAAAAAATGATCAGAATGACGAGTAGAACAAGTGCCTTTCGTATTCGTTAAGAGGTGTTTTACACCCTTTATAAGTACCATTTAAAACAGCAAATTTCCCCAAAATTCATTAAGATACCCGTTCGGTTGTCGAATAGTTTAACTTCACAACTCGATATTGACCATTACAGGATCAAGCACCAAAGTTCAAAACAAATAGTTCTATAGTATTGTTGATGTTGTTATACAGCTAGTCATATATCAATGGAAACAAATTGGCAATTGAACTCGATAGAATCGATAAGCGGATACAGTTTGAAACAGAATCAAAATTGTATTTCAATGATTTCGTTTTCAGTTACATAAATACTAGCTACCGCAACTTCGTTTGGGGGTCGGAATCGCTAGTTTTCATAAAAAATAAAATAAAAAAATAAGTTTAGTACGTATCAATTTGGGTTACATTGGGTGACATGCAGTCAAGGAGTCTTCATTTAGGCTTAAAAATGCTTGTAGTTGAAGTCTCCGCTCTTCCCTTACATTTTAGAGATACAAAATAAATTGGCAATTAACAAAAAAAAAAACGAAAAAAAAAAAATATAATAATTAATATTTAACATAGCACTTCGCGGTAGAAATATAGCTTTATAATGGTGAAAGAATTTGTAAAATCGATTGAGTAGTTGTTGAGTAAAATCGTAACAAACAAACAATGAAATCTTTCCTCTTTATAATGTTAGTTTAGATCGGAAATGGCTCTGCCTCATTAATTAATTTTGAAAACTTATCATAAACTTATATTGTCACTTACGGGATATCTTCCGTGATTATTTGTTATTAAATAATCACGGAAGATATCCCGTAAGTGACAATATAAGTTTAGTTTTAAACCGTGAAAGCCTAAAACAGTGTTTAAACTTATCATAGTTTTGAAAAACGAATGCCATCCCTGGGGACGGGCCTACATTAAAACGTCATGCTCAAAACATACACATTACCCATAAAGTTAATTTCCCATTAGTTTTGGGGGAGCCGACGGAAGTAAGGTCCCGTTCATTAATTTTTTTACTCAGTGACCACCTAACGCGAGTAGAACCACCTCTGGTATACTGCATTCAGGACTATGTAACCAAACCTGTAAACAAATATCTGATTGAGAAAATCTGTTTTTATACATACATCCAAAGTTTAGTTTGCACTATAACTTATTAAACATATTTATGACTTTTTGAATAATACTAGTCATTCTGCAATCAACATTATTGTTACAGTCATAAAGTTGACTTTCGTTTATCTAGAAATAACTGCAATTGGAAGCTAAGATTTGGATATACTTTAGAGCCACATACTTAATGTGTATTTTTTTATTGTCTGTGAACATCGGGAGTGCGTTTTATTTCTTTTTATTTGTATGTTAGAAGCACGCTTTATGAGCTTAGCTTAATGGTGTGTGAAGTTTTTAAGTGTCACATTTTATATAAGAAATGGAGTATGAGTAGGTAGGTGAATTTGTTTCTTATTCAATATTAAACAAGGATTGTCGTCGCTTGTGCAATTGCGAATACGCAGATTCTTTGGTCATGTTACCCGCAACAATGATTCCATGGAACGTTTGGTGATTTACCATGTGGTCGATCACCAACCTGATGGACAGACTCCATCAAATCTGTCACTAAAATTTGGTAGAATGTGCTCGCCATGCGGCCAATAGAGACCGGTGGAAAAATATCGCGGTTGGAGTAGAGACCTTAACTACGGGCACTACGACGCGAGAACTTAAAAGAAAAACTATACAAAAAAATATTATTTTCTCGATCCTATCGTATAAAACACCTAAATATTAGGCTAAAAGTGTCTTGGTGTCTTTTGTCTGCGAGTAACCGTTTGTCGTAAACGATGACGAAGGGATCCGTACGTTAGGTTAAGTTTGGAACTGTGACCAATTAAGTACCTCGAAATTGGTCGCGAAATTATTTGACGTCTTTTTTTTTAGTTCCTCTAAGAAAGTGGACGACCTCCCATGACCACGACCATTCTGTCAAGAGTGAACGAATAAGAAGAAGCATTTGTTTCCCATGGGTAGGTTTTAAAGCTAGCCCAAAGTTATGTTTGCAAATGGAACTGCTCAAGTGAAGTTGACTGAAACTGAACTACGTGAGCGTGACACTGAAAACATATTACCTAATTTTAAGTAATTAATTCAACATCATTTCAGCAGAAAGCCGTCCTGGTGCGAAGATCGACAGGAGGACACGGTTGGGCTGGGCGCGCGTGGGCTGAGCACCGCCGCCGCCGTGTTCTTTTAGCGGCGATCGGCAGCGTCCGCTCGCGTCCGGCCCTGTTTCCATCCATGGTCCGGAGCGAGACGGAATGGGAAGCCGTCACCTCCTTCTGCGAAGCAGTCATGCTAGCGAAGAAGGTGGCGGGACGCGAGCAGGAGAGAACTGACCGAGATCGTAGACACACTCACGCTTCCAAGCCGCTACCGAGTAACGGACAATGGATTGTGCTGCGGCCCCGGTTCGGTCTAGCGTGCGTCATCCTTAAATCGGGAAAACCGGAAAATGATAATGTAAAAGTAGAGATTGATCAATTCTTCGAGAACTTTGAAATCTCGTTCGGAATGGAGAATTGCAAGTTGCTACCTTTTTTTACCAAAGAAGATCGGCAATTACTTCAGCACAAGAAGATACTTATAATCAACAAGTGTAAGACCGACCTAAATACAACTACTTAACCTATATTTTCCAATACAATATAAAAGGCAGCAAGACAATAAACCACACTGACAGGCGAGCAAGGAAAACATGGCGGCCAGCACGCTTCGTAATGAATTCTAAAGTAAAGAGTGTAATGGCTGCGAAAGGGGACTGCTAAGATCCGTCTTTCAAGTTGAACATGAATTATTGGTTTCTGGTTAATGAGAAATGTCACTTGTAATTGGACAATTAGTGCTTATTTTTGGGTGAGATGATGAGAGTACTGAGTTACATAATATAAAATCATAGTAGTGTAAATCGCCACACACCCACATTTTTTTATTTATATGGTACTTCAACGATTTACTCACTAAAACATACATAAATATACTTAGATAAAAAAAATCGGTAAAGTGAATTCGTCACTTACAGAAGTGCACAGCACTCACAGAATATTAAAAAGGCAAGTAATATTTACAGACATAGCATAATTTGTCACAGTAGAAAGATAATAAAAAAATAAGAAAAATAATAAAGTTAAAGGCAATGTACTTTAATTGAAATATAAAATTATTCAACGAAACAAAATATGTGTAAATTAAGAACAAAAATTAAAATTAAAAAATTACACCAGTTATGTTCCATGTAATAGGTGCGACCCTATTGCCATCAATCGGGCACAAATTCCGTGGCTGCTATTGTGAAAATTCCTGTTGGGAAAACCCAATATCACATTGCCCATCCCGGGAATCAAAGACTGAACCCCAGTAGACCTCATGTCCTGCGGCCGCGCTTGCGACCACTCAACCGGTGAGGCAGTCAGTATTTCATTTATTAAGGCGACTGCAAGAGCTAAACGCGAGTTTTATAATGCCTGAAAGTATATGATTCCCTGCAATAATCAATACCAGAAAACTATATGATATTCTTCAGGATGACATATGCTAACATTACACTGTTTTCAAAACAATACAGTTAATTTTCCTCGATAAAAAATAATCACGAACTTAACTGTAAAAAAATGTTTTAACGAATAAAAACCGTACCATACATGCGATCATTCTGATTTTTTGGGCAAATAATTCTACAAGCAACACATTAGCATCATAGTGTTTTATTTTTTTAGTCCAATCCATAGGTTTTTTATAAATCGATCGAAACCAGTCATTTCGCACTATTCGGCCCGCAGTGACTGACGTAGCAACCACTTTGTAGTGCAAGCTGATTAGAACTTTATTCTAACAGTATTTCAGTCGAAGTTTGAACCACCACAGTTGCTAATTTAGCTCATGTAATCAATTACGCACACTATATACTTATGGTTTATAAATAATTGTATTAATCTACATCAGTGTGCAACTTAACTACGTTATACACATAATAATCCTATTCTATTTAATGAACAATATTTGTGTGCATCACGGTAATCACGTACCTACTCGAAAACAGCTCTAACGATTTCGATGAAAGTCGGGAAATCTTTTAAACTTTACCTCATTATTATATTAAATATCGATACGGTAACCTGAGTATCCTTTGTTAGTCGGTTCATTCATACCGCGAGTTGTATGTGTGGGTTTTGAAACTGAAGACCTCTACTACATAACTGCTACTTCTTACATTTATTTAGTCTATAAAATGTAGGGAAACTGCTTTAAGTTTACAATGAAGAGGGTGCTAACTACATAATTCTGCCATAGTTCTTTCTAGACTAGGTAAAATAGCGTTAAAATGGGAGAGATAACAGAAAAAAAACAGGCTTTTATTAATAAGAAACACGACAGACGTTCTCAATAATCTTCCATAAAATTCTATTCACGGTAAATCAGCTATTGTATTAATTGAAAAGAAGCTTCTCAATTACAACAAAATCAGCCGGAAAATTAGAACAATTCGAAGGTTTTATCCCCAATTCTCAATAAATAATCCGACAGTCTTTTGTTTCGCGGAAAATTTCAACTTGTTTCGCAAACAAATCCTAATTACAATCACAAAGAATGTCAAAAGGCTTGAGTTCAAACTCACCGACTCAATCTTACAACTTGAACTCAAACAATGTAAAAGTTCAGGAAACGGTAGCATAGAATAAGAAATAATGTGCTACGTATAGAAGCGAAACTTTTACTTTAGACTTGTAAATGCATAAAGAACAACGGCGACAACTGTATTGCATCGTCGCGCACGAAATCTAAAAATTATAATTACCTGTAAGGCGCGGGACAAACACGAGCGGCGTATGGCGAATGGCGGGTACACGGGGAGCGAGGAAGTGGCGCCATTTCTCCGTAACCTTCTAGTTACGGAGATATTTAATTAGCGGTCAAAGATTCAATTTTTTCACAAGTTTTTCTTTAAATTCAATTTATTAATGTAATTACTTTACTTTAAATACATCCCCATTACTATTTAATGCATCCCGCAGCAAAATATTTTGAAACTTATGCAAACGTCTCAAGACTCTTCTTTCCGCGACCACGGCTGGTGCAATTCAGTTCTGATAGTGAAAATTAAATATAATTATAAATGTGTATAGTGATGAAACCGGTATGTCCTAGAACCAAAAAATCGAAGACATGTGACATCTACCAATCTGCACTGGGCCCGCGTGCTAGATTATAGCCCTTTTCCTCTCATTGAGAAGAGGCCGTGTCCCAGCCGTGGGAACATTATAGGCTGATGATGACGATGATGATATTTTGAGTGCGTTACATCAAGTTTTACCCTAAAACGTGATTTATTTATTTATTTAGGATCTCCAACAACGAATATACACAAAACACGAAAAAAAGAATCGGCGTCAAAAGTAGCACGTAGGTGTACTCCTTCACTTACAGGAGACCACAGCATGCATAATAAAATGTATAACCAAGCAAAAAAAACAAAATTATAGTAGCAGCAAAAAATAAAATTAACATCAACACACATTAAGTAATACAATTGGAAAATTAAATTAAATTAGATTTGAATTAAAATCATAACACAATCACCCAAAAAAAAATGTATTTAGCGTAGGGTTACATGGTTTGATGTACAGAATGATTTGTTGACGGTTTCTTGATGGAGCTGTATACACTTTGTATTTTATACATGTCATGGAGACAGCAAAAAGTGACATTTTCAAACGATCACGATGATAGAAAAGCTTCCGAAAAGCAAATGTAAATCTTTTGAAACTCGTTGCACAAACGCAATACTCTGAAAGCGGGTGCCATTTTTAGGCCTGGATTTGACAACTTGCTTTTTCTTTTTTACCGTTAACATCCCCAAAGCTTTGAGAAGTGAACGTTTTCATGTTTTTAGATTTTGGAACCGGCCAACGCCATACTCAGTGAACCAGCGATGCTCAGCGATGGATGGAACAAGCCAGCCAATGATACTGGTAGTGATGATGATGTCCAACGCAGGAATTTTCACCCAGGGCTACGGGACTGTTCGAAAGAGATACCGGGGCCCCGGAACGTAAAGGGCGAGGGAGGAACATGGATGAGTTTTAGTCAGTAAAAGTCTGACACTCCCTCCCGCTCCGCCCAGAGTGGGAGAAGTCATTTCATGACTTCCTATCCGAAAAAAAGAAGTAAGGCAGGATTTGCACGCTTTTCGTGTTATGCTCTCATTTGACTGGGGGCTGTGTACGAGTTATTTATGCGTTTATTTTGCTCCATTCATCCCTATTGGTTTTGTTAAATAAAAAACTTGTACTAGGAGCTAATTCGTTAACTTCCCAAACAAAGTTAATACAATCCGCGCTTCCCCTACTAAACGAAAACATAATCACGCAAATCGGCTCTGATGGATTAATGCACTTAAATACTTATATATTTTTAAATGCGGGAGGAATAAATAACCTACTCCATTTTTAGAAATCGATTAAAAATATTTTTTTGTACCTCATTAGTCCCGCTTTCTCGCTAAGAAGTTATTGTGATATTCAAGTGAAGAGAAGAAGGTGTTAACATTTGTGAAAATTTACCAGATCGGTTTGACGTTGTTAGTATAATATCCACTAGAAAATCAAAAACTAGTAACATCAATGTTTATTTTCATTCCCCTCATTAGTTATTAAACTTACTTGACCTTGTGACTACCTGAGTGCCTTAGTTTATTTACCCCTAATCGCACAAGTTGAAAAGTTATCGTGTTTTTAACAAATGTTACGGACCAAACATTGATGGCTAGTACTGATTGGTGAAATGTAACATAATCACTACTTTGGTTTGTTACGCTTTCTAAAAAAACTACTCAACCGATCTTTGTACACGTATTCTTGAAGGTATTAGAAGTAACATAGGATACTTTTCAGTTAAAAAAAAAACTAAACCCTTACTCGCAGACGAAGTTGCGCGGGTCAGCTAGTGTGAAATAATTTCACCTATATAGTGTTACGTTTCATGTTGCGTTGTATATCCCAGCGTACCAGAGTAAAAGCCGTTAGATTGTAACATAACTAGAGAGATTGTCCTCGAAAGATTGTCAATATGACGAATTATTTTTAGATAATAATGTAACGAAGTGAAACTTTAATATTATGAAATGTATGCGATGGAAGTCAACTCGCGCGGAGTGGAGGTGGGGGAGGGAAGGAGGGGTCCCTCTTACTTCATGGTACCACTCTCATTAAAAGATAATGTACCATTCCTGAAAAATACCGATTTATATAACCTAACCTCAAAACACTATATTCTCCTAAAAAACGTTAGTCGACGGAGCCCCGCTATGCACCGCTATGTCCGAGTGCAGGGTTTAAAGGAACCTAACTAACCTAACGTGGGGGTGCCCCAAGTCCCGATTATGGGAGCAGAGTTACTTCCGTCGCATGCATTTCACAATATTACGGTTTCACTTTAATAGATTATAATCTACCGAAAAATAAAGCGTCGTTATTGTAAGCAGTATGTTCAGTTGACAATATTTTCAGAGTTTACAATCTCGCTAGAGAGATTACAATCTAACGTATTTAACAATTTTACGGTGATATATATATTTTGACGGCTTATTGGTGTGACATTTCATGTTCCACGACTAACGTTACACCAATTTGTGAAATATTTGCTTGTTCTTCTTTCTTCTTCTTTATCGTGTGGTTAGAGCCTCACTTGGTCTCAGAGTTTTTATGCCACTCATGGGAATCTAACACGGCTTTACATGCCGTCAAGAAACATTTCGCAGGCACACTAGGTTCCTCACGATGTTCTCCTTTAGTTGTTTGTTAATTTACGTGAAGACGGAAAATAAAAATCAGCGTGTCGCTTCTACAATTTCCATAATCTATGTCGGAAGTTTGTTAACTGTGTACCTACCTATTCGTGACGTCATATTGGCAGTATGGCCAACTTACCGGATTGTTAATGGAACGGTTAAACTTTGAATATCGATCGAGGATTGATGCTAAGTAGCGAGTGGGTTAACAAACACACACCTCCCACGTGTGACGTGTGTGTGTGGGTAGAAATGGGTGGGATCGGAGTAATATCTACGTACGCCGTATATGTACTTAGTTTTGTAATCCGATGGAAGTTTGTAAAGGTATAGTTGGTGCTAAAACACTAATTAAACACGTGTGAATTCTCATACTTGCGTAATGCATCGTTATTAAGTTTACTTTCCCATTCGAGACGATATAATTAGTATTCCAGAAAATCAATTAAACCGTTTTATTTTTCTTCAAATTTAGAATCAGGCGTAAGTTTGAATGTGGGTTCAGTTAGCCAATAAAAATACAGAAAATGCTTTAAGCCTTGTGACAGTAAGTCCGCCTATGTACCACTATTGTACTTTAAGTTAAAGTAAATAAATAAATTATGTGGTCAAGTGGACACGCGGGTCCTGTAGCGAGTGGGTACAACCAACAACTGACCGAAGACTCATACATACGTATTTTAGTAGTATACATGAATCAATTTTATATTTTTTAGAAATGTCGTCAACAAAGGCCAAGAAGAAAAAAATGCGTATTAAAGGCGCTAAATCTTAAAATACAATTTACATGGGACCACCGCGCGGGCTCCTCCAAATGCAAAATAGAATCTCGTGCATCAACACAGTAATTTTGGAGGAATCGGTGTACATACATGTAAAAAGGAATACCAGTGGAATTCATTACTTCGTCCTTTTATAGAAGTTGGTAAAAAAGTGCAGAGACAAAGATAAAAAGAACATACGAGTACACAAACCATAGACAAATCGTTTTCTATCGTCCGGACCTACAGGCCTTCAGGTGAATCCAGTATTTATCCTGTCAGTTACCAAAACCACTGCTATCGCGTCTTTGTCAGAATATTTGATACCTTTGGAGGCACAGACAGCTTTACTGAGGTCTACACCAATCCAGATGGCCTTTGTCAAATGATTTTAGCTTTAGAATTCCTGAATTTTGAGCTGCGCAATGCGTGGACACGTGGGCCAAATTTAGGCAATATCGGGTGTGGAATTGAAATGAGAATTGGAAAATTCTTGAGGTTTTTGGTAGGGATGGATACGGTTGGATGGCATTTAGACAAGACACTATACTTCTAGAATAAAACACACAGGTTTATAATAAACTTAAGAAGTACTTTATTCAGCTATTTTGAACCCACAAAAAAAACAATTTATAAATGGCCTAGGAGTGTGACCGTCGGAGTGCCATGTCAGAGGTCCTACTCCCTAACGCTTCATCCGTATATTCGGATTTATCCGTCTCTGTCGCACACGTCTGCAGATGAGTGCGAGTGAGAGAGACGGACGGACGAATCGTTAGAGAGTAGGGGCTCGGGTCTCGAGTTTGAACCCACGAAACACACCTCGTATTATTCGGATTTATAAGCGTATTGTATAATATCACTTGTTTAGGTGAAGGAAAATCGTGAGGCAAACAGCATGTCTGACCCAAATGTCGCCCGAATGGCGCAGGGGTAGTGAGGCTGTCTTACGTTCTTAGGGTCCCGGGTTCGAATCCCGGTAGGAGCAAATGTTTGGGTGATGAACATGGACTTTTTTCCCAGTCATATAATAAGTAAGTATGTATTTACAAACAAAAAATATCTATGTAGTAAATCAACTATCTGGTGTCCACGACACAAGCCTCGTTGATTAGTGTTACATTAGATGGCGCTGTGTGTAATGTCCAGTGCTATTATATTATTATATTATATAATTTCTAAGCCAAGTTAAAGGCCCAGAGGCGGAATAAAAACTGACACTAGCTTAGTTACTAACCACAAGATAAAGCAAGAAATATAGTCCACTAAAAGTGTGAAGTTTTCAATTCCATTGAAGTAAGCTGAAGCTGGTTTTTATAATACTTTAGAATAGCTGGAAAATGTGAGCTTTAAGACGTTGCCGTGTTTTCTGAACATTAAATGTGCTTGAGTTGTTGCAGATGCTGTTCGCAAAAAGAGAAAATAAATGTATGAATTTCTTCGGAAAATACGAGTAGATTTTTCTAGATCTATGATAGAAAGGTTGCAGTATCTTCCTTGCGATGGTTTTGATCTGGGAAATAAACAAGTATTTTAAAAATAGCTCTGCTAATTTGCATGCTGGTTATTTTTTTATTATTTTTATTAGCCTGTATTGTCCCACTGCTGGGCAAAGGCCTCCCCCATAGTCTTCCACTCCTCCCTACGTGCGGCTCTCTCAGGCCAATCTATCGCAAACGCTTCTAAGTCGTCACGCCAGCGTTTTCTAGGCCTCCCTCGGCGACGCTGCCCGTTTTCTGGCACCCACTGAGTGGCGACTTTGGCCCATCGGTCCTGATGCATTCTACAGACATGGCCCGCCCAATCCCACTTCAACCCAGCAGTCTTATTGCCCACATCAGCGATTCCTGTTTTTGAGCGTATTGTGGCATGCTGGTTATATCATTCGGTAAAGATAGCTTTCTAATGGTGAAAGATTTTTTTTTTATCGATTTAGCTATTCTTGAGTTGAATCGTCTTCTTTTTTATTAGTGTAGTAGATGTAGAAAGCATTTGGCCAGCGGTGACGGCCCCGACTTACATACAGTAAGTTTTGGGTTCCCAGGCAGGCCCATTACTTTGAGTAATTTATTTCATCACCACTGCTCTCAAAACGGTGAAAGAAAACATCGAGTTTGAGTTTGAGTTTGAGCTCTGTAAAAAAATACCACTAGTTAGTGGTATTTTTTACAGCGCCACTAACTTCTCCGCGACAAATTAAGACCTTTATAAAGGGTGTAAAACACCTCTTCACAAAGCCGAAAGGCACTTGTTCTCCCCATCATTGCGATCATTTTTTTGTTCTACATCATACCTGGGAACCTTCTAGTTACGGAGATATGGGGGGTCAAAGTTACAACTTTCTGACAAGTTTTTTTTTTTAAATACAAGTTTTTTTTTGTAAGATTTTGACTTTTAACACCTCCACGACCTCGATACTAGTCAATCCATCCATCAGCACAGTGTTTTAAGTGCGTTACCTTGAGTTCTATCACAAAATATGATTTATAACCTCAAAAAAAAGTTGTTTCCCAGCAATAATGTTTGCGTAAAGTTACTTAGTTTGATGTACAGAATGCTTGGTTAACGGCTTTGTGATGAGGTTGTTTACACCCTGTATTAACTCCAACAGTTAGTGAGGCTTAAAATACTATTGTATGTAACAAGTAGAGCTGAATGGTGGATAAAATAAAGCCATAAATAACTCTCACACAGCCCCCATTCAAATTACGTAGCGTGTATGAGCCGTAATAAACCACTCCTGTTAGGTATCCACTCTATTAGAAGCGTAGCTATTATTTTATTGCTGTTTAGCTGAGTTACGTTTTACGTATAGTTCGAGTGAACTAAATTATGAAATCATTCAATGAAGGTATTACGTACTTGAAATAAAACCATTGATGATGAGTGTGCCACCGATTCCTCTTAGCACTGAGATTTTGTAAGTTTGTGGTACAGATTAGAGTTAACATTTTAATTATAAGGTAAAGCTTCTGCCCGCGACTTCGTTCGCGTGAAGTTTTGATATCGCAACGCATCGCCTGCTCAACGGAAGATTTTTTCCCGCTTTGCAACATTTATTATTGTAGCTACGCTCCTATTGGCCAAAGCGTGATGTTATATAGCTTATAGCCTTCCTCTATAAATGGACTATCCAACGCAAAATTATTATTTCAATTTGAGCCGGTAGTTCCTGAGATTAGCGCGTTCAACCAAATAAACAAACAAACTCTTCTAAAACATTTTAAAATATTAGTATAGATTCGTTTTTAGTACAGAACTGTATTCCTTTTTCTAATAAAAGTAGAACTTAGTAGTAGTAGATATTCTATATTTTAAAGGAGGTTGAAATCGAGGACGCCCTTTTCTCTCGGTTTGTACCTACTGGTCACTACAGCATATTAGAAAAAACATCACAGCGCAGATATTCTAATTTAGAATATCAGCGCTGCGCTGTGATGTTTTGTTTTTATATGTTACAGCATCATGCTGAGATAGGAGCCTTTTGGCCTCGTACAGGACCAATTTCGTGTTTCTTTTTTTTTCTTTCTTGCTTTACTTTTAATAAGTTGTAATTACAATTTAATCAATTTTATTTTTGTGTGTTTTGACATTGCTTTTTTTTTCTTTCACTCGACACCCAGCGTGTAGAATTGGCATAGAATCTGTTCCATGCTCAAGAACCATTATTTTAAAATTCAAACTAGGTACAAAGCTTAATATAGAGTAGCTACAGATAGCCTAGCTCTCACTAGACCTACAGCCTAACAGTCGCGGCACGAAACTGATAGGTTAATGCTGGGAGTCTGACCTGCGATATATTATCGACTCGCTGCGACGTTCAATCGATAATCGATATCGAGATGTTGTGGCACAACACTAAGGTAATGCTGTAGAACAGGAGTAGTGACAAATGTTGTTTGAGGAAGCACTTTGTATATCTTAGATGATAAAGAAGGTACAAGAATGTCATTTAAAAATGTCTTTATTTACGTTATTTCGAAAGGTGTTTGTTTATTTGTGTTTAAATTGTTCATGATTAACCTTTGATTTGTCCTCTCGTTTTTATTCTTATTTTTTTACTTGTTTTTGGGAATGTTGGTTTACCAATAAATGGCGTCTGTTCCATTGTCAAGATACATAGTTTAATGGTACTTATACCACTTACTTAATATAATAAATGCGATTTTTAATATGGAGGATGTTTGTTACTCAATCACGCTAGAACGGCTGAACGGATGTTTATGAAATTTACAAATAGAGATTCTGGTCTAGAACAGCACAGTATATACTATTTTTTATCCCTGTAACAAACATTAAAAAAATCCACGCGAATGGTGTCATTCAGTCATCATAAACATAAATAAATAACGTCATTGCAAACTGAGCTTATGAGCTGAACTCTTTTATTTATTTATTATAGGTCTACCAACAATTGTTTCCACTGGATACAGGGACACAATTCATTTGTAAATATAATAACAGCGCAACAATCACTTATAGGTAAACACCACATGCACGATACAATAAATTCGGAAGATAAGCTAACTTAGTAAGTACTAAGCGCCAATATTCAATGAAATTAAACTATAGATGTGAAAACCAGAATTTGACAAAATCGTTTGTAAAAATAAATTTAATTAAATTATTTATGAAAATGATTTATATATAAAATTGATAAAGTATTGACCTTCAATCGTAAAAAAAAATGTTTGGACTCACGTAGATCTTAATTTACTAATAATAAGCTTAGTTTAATGTAACGTGGCCAATGATGGAGCACGATCGTAGTTTTAAATTTATCTTTTAAATCGAGGTAACAATTAATAAAATGTAAATGAGAGCGCGGACCCCCACGTGTGCGGTAGAAAACTAATTATACAAAAAAAAAGTGGAAAGGGTAGGGCGCCCTTTGACTAGTAGAGGAAAAACCTAGATAACCCTACCTTATCTAGATTGCTTATCCATAGGTAGGTATGAGTAAGATGTTTACAACGTTTTTTTAAACTGTAGCCGAATATGGTACAATTGATTAACAAATAATATCTCTTCAATCAAATGGAAGTCACTTTTTCTTGCTAATCAATTTGCTTTTAAGAGGCCTGCGGAGCACGCGTTTTTCATTTTTTTTTTGTTTTTTTTTTTTTTTTGGATATGGCATCTCGCAGTTCAGTCTGAGAAGACTGGCTTCTGCTTAACCGGGCAATGTCCTGTGGATGCCTTGATTCTAAGGCCTCCAGCCAGGGCGAAAATAACTAAAAACTAAGCGACAGCGCTCTAAGGGCACCCCCTGTGGGGTACGAACCTCGGCTTAGGGCGTCGCTGGGGGCAGCAAAGGGACAGGCTGGATCTGATTGTCCTTATTTAGGGACTGATTTAATACTACAGGCTCAGCGTCGCGGGCTGGCTCGAGCAAGGGTCAGGGAGGGATTGATCGGGGATTTCGCGCCGGACCTCTGCGGCGAGGTCGGTAGGTTTTCGGTCTGTATTTGTACGCTCTGCGAACCGTACTGGCATCTTTCCTACTCTCTTGCAAGATAGTGATCGGATCGTCGGGGGCGACTAGGGTGTGACGCGGACGTTGGACGGAGCTAATACGCGATGGGTCGTACCGGGCGGCCGATGCGATTAGGGGATTCCTATGCTTAATAGCAGAGTCGAAGTAACGCTTGGAAAGGCGTTTCATGAACTGCTTAACGGTGGGGATTCTGAGGTCTACGTGAAGACTATCGTTACGGACGTAAGGGGGGGCACCGGTGATCTTACGGAGATATCGGTTCTGCAAGGTCTGCATCGTGTGGATATGACGCGGGTGGGCATGCGCGAATACTATGCAAGCATAGGTCATGATGGGGCGGATGACTGCGGTGAAAAGACGCAATTTGCACTTTAGTGACAATTTGCTCTTCCTAGTGATCATGAAGTGGAGCCGGCCCATAGCAAAGGCAGCCCGGTCACGAGCTGCTTTGATGTGGGCCTTGAACGACAGATGGTCGTCCAGAATAACTCCGAGATACTTGGCTTGCCTCTCCCAAGGGATAGGCTTACCGAACATAGTGATGGGGGGACCTGGCGAACGCTTAAGGCGTGCCTTATAGTATAAAACTGCCTGGCTTTTTTCGGGATTAACTTCTATTCTCCACTTACGGAACCAAGCGCCGAGCGAGTCGGCAGCTTTCTGGAGAATGCGGCGGATGTTATCCGGAGAACGGCCGGTGTAATAAATCGCGGTGTCGTCAGCGAAAAGTGCTGTTTGAACCTTCTGGTTCCTCGGAATGTCGCTGGTGTACAGCGTGAACGCGAGGGGAGAGATAACGGAGCCCTGAGGGACTCCGGCGCGAATCGGATGAGGAGAAGATAACGTCTTACCCACACGGTAGCGGAAGGTACGGTTTGACAAAAAGTCTCGTAAGATGAGCACGAGACGGTCGGGCACACCGAGCTGGTAAAGCTTGTATATCAGCCCGTTGTGCCAGACCTTGTCAAAGGCTTTCGCGATATCGAAGTACATCACCCCCGTCATCGCTCCGCGCTGGAAACCAGCGCTCACGTGTTCGACGATGCGGTGGACTTGATGTATGCAAGAATGTTCGGTCCTGAAGCCGAACTGTTCTTTCGGGATGAGGCCCTTTGTCTCGGCAAAATCTCTGAGACGCTTGTAAATAAGCCTTTCATAGATCTTGCCGAGAGCACTCAGGAGACTGATCGGCCTGTAGCTGGAGGGCTGGGCTTTCGGTTTCCCAGGTTTGGGAATACCTATAACAGTGGCCTCTTTCCACGTTTGGGGGAAAATGTTATTGCTCAGGGCGCCATTGAAGATGGCAGCCAAAAGGACTATGAGCCTAGCGGGGAGGGCTTTAAAAACTCTATTCGTGAAACCGTCGGCGCCAGGGGCTTTCCGAGGCTTAAGCTTATCTATAATATCCTTGACCTCTTCCGGGGTGATGGCGGGGAGGGGGTCATCGGGATCTTCAAAAGGGGGAAGCGATGCTCTACGTTCAACTTCTGCATCCACCTCATCGAGGTGCTGCTTGTCTACTGGTAGAGTGTTTGGCGAACATTGAGATTCCAAGCTGTCGGCTAGGCATTCTGCTTTTTCAGAGTCGTCAAAAGCGACGCTCTTGTCGGGACGTATGAGGGGTGGAGAAGAGACCTCTTCCGAGGTGCGCAACTTCCTTTGAAGCTGCCAGAAGGCTTGATGAGTGGGCTCGAGTTCGCTAAGCGTCTTGTCCCATTGACTCGAGCGAAACTCACTAGTGCGTTTCTTTACAGCGCGCTGTAAGGAACGCATGTGAGCCTTGTTCGCATCGCAGGGCCAAGAGCTGTAGGCACGTATGGCCGCGTTCTTCTCGGTTATCAGTTCACGTATATCGTCGGGAAGTATCCAGCGGCGATCACTCACCGCTGGTACTTCACGAGAACAATCCTTCAGTACGGATTGTACGTGTTCTGTAAACGAGTCGATTGCAGCCTCGGTGTCTGCGACTGAGACGATATGGTCTGGAATACCATCTAGAAGTGGTGACGTTTCGGATTTCAGCATATCGCTTACTTTCCTCCAGTCGGTAGTGAGAATAGTGGAAAGGGGCTGGCTGGGGTCAATGATACCCGAGCGAGGAATTAAGTGCATGAGCACTGGACGGTGATCGGAGTGAAGCTCGTGTAACGTCTCAATCATGTGTAACCGAAGGTTCACATTCTTGAGCAGCGCTATATCGAGAACGTCGGGAAGATGACTAACAGTGTCAGGATAGTGCGTGTGCTCCATAGGAGCGACCGCGTCGAAACTAAGAGATTGGCCTAGATCGTAGAGGACTTTCCCTCTCGGGTTCGTCGTTCTACTGTTCCAGGCCGGGTGTTTGGCGTTGAGATCACCCGCGATGATCACGGAGTCACTCAAGCCGAAAAGAAGGGTGAGATCGCTAACCAGGAGGTTGTGATCTTCCCAAGTATTAGTGGGGGCCAAATAAGCAGAAACTAAATGTACCGGTTGATGACCGGTCATAGCAAGCCGACAGATTGAAACCTCAAGTAAGGATTTTAAAGGAGGGGGATCGATGGGAATACAATGCAATTCTTTGCGAAAGTAAATAAGGGTGCCGCCCTTGTGACAACGTAGCCTATCATTGCGAACTATGCGGTAGTTGGCAATCTTGGGGTCGCGGTGGCTGGGTTTGAGGAACGTCTCCTGGATGAGGAGAACGTCAACGTTATGGTCACGGAGGAAGGCGGCGATCTCGTCGCGCTGTCCTCTCATGCCATTGGCGTTAAAATAACCTAATCTAAGGGACCGGGGTTGGGTGCAAGAGGGATTTGGTGTGATATCCATTACGGCGCGAAGTTGAGGTTACGAAGAGTGGCCTTGATGACTGGATAGGCATCAATGATGTCGACGACCTGCTGGAGGTCCGTTGCAGCTTTGAGCTCAGCGACCATGCGGTCGGCCTCAGCGGTGCAGAGAGGTTGGAACCTCATTAAATAATTCAGATTGGAATTCTGAGAAGCAGGAGCGCGGGTAGGAGCAGCGGAAGCTCGGGTTTGCGGAGGGGCCTGAGGGGCCTGAGGGGCGGCCACAGGAGTGGGCGCTGGGACAGGGTTGTCCAAAAGACCGGGCATGGGGGGTTGGGTTTACCCTTCGCGAGGGCAGGGAACGCTTGCTGATGGTTCAGCATGTTCCAAGGAGAAGGCCTCTGAGGGCTGAGACGCTCTGGGAGGACTGTTGACGGGACTTTGAAGGAAGAGGGAGCTTCCCTCTGCTGACGTTGGTTGGCGCGATTCGCCAACTTGCCAGCGGACTGTTTCGGGGCTTTGGGGCAGCCCCTGTAGTTTGCCGGGTGGCCAGACTGTCCGCATAGCACGCAACTAGGCGGCTCTGTGCAGAGACTCCTGTCCTTGGGACGGGTGCAGTCTGCCGTGGCGTGGTCGCCGAGGCACTTTACACACCTATGCGGTGCGTAACAGTACTTCTGGCTGTGGCCATAGAGTTGGCAGCGATGACACTGCCCTACAATCTTGAGTTTTTTGGGCCTCTCGATGATGATGCCCGATAACGAGCACACCGATCGGACCTTGAAAATAGGGTGGTGCCCTTCAACCGGGTCACATATTACGAGTACCATATCGTACTCGTCACCCCCTTGGGACCTATTTTTGTGGAGGCGGTGGACCGCCGAAACAGGGATGCCCTGGGATGTCAGATCATCCAGGATGTCGGAGGAGGGAATCTCCTTGGGGATCCGCTTAATGACCACACGGGTCGGCTTCTCCTCAGGGAGGCTATAAGTGTGGAAGGCGACGTTCCTTCCACGAAGCGCGTTTACCAGATTACGGAAATCCGTAGAGGTGGGGGTTTTGACTTTGATACCCTGGAGGGTAGAAGTGGCGTTAGTGTATTGGATCTTGCGATCCACACACATTTTTGAAATCTCTGTCCATCTGGATTTCTCCTGGATGTATAGAGCGGGTGGCTTCAGCTGCTTCTTTGAAGAAGGAGCAGCTGAGGAGGGGGCTGGCTGTGAAGCAGCCGTGGGACTTGCAGGGCGGCTGACAGGAGCCGCACCTTGCGGTTGCGAAATAGCCATAGGGCTAGACGGGCGACTGCCCTGGGAGGCAGCTTGAGGAGCGATGGGGGCTATCGGGGACGGGGAGGCTTGAGGAGCAAGGGGAGGCGCATTGAGGGCTGTAACAGCCTTCTTGGCCTTATTGGCCTTAGCTTTCCTGCCCTTCTTCCTCTTGCCCTTTTGCACCAGCTGAAAGTCCTCCGATTCAGAGGACGAGGAGGTGGTGTTGGGGGAGTCGGGGGAGCTCTCAGCGGCAGAGGGCGCGGACTCAACAATCTCCATATCGGAGGAGGAAGGCTGAGTGATCGGAGCGGGGGAGGGCGAACGCGACGGACTTTCCCTCTCAGGGGTGCGAATGGCCTTGCGGAGGGCCCTAAATCGATCTTCCCTAAAGGGAGCAAGGAGATCACCATACTTCTCCTTTATATAGTCACTTTCGTCACAAATAAGATGCGCGACTAGCTCATCGAACTGACTGTTCAGTAGGACATTGCGTTCTTTCGCCATCTTGGCATGGGGAACCTAACCCTATTTAACCTAATTTTGGTAGCCTAACTAGAGCTAACTACCTAGTCCCGAGGAGACACGTAAAACGTGAGCTCCCCGGGCAGACAGTTCCCCGTTAAAAACGAACCCACCCTTGTGTTTTTCGTAGTGCTAACTGGCAAGAAGAAAAACACAAACAAACTTGCCAGCGACACGACTGTCGAGAATTGCCTGAAGGGCCTAATCTGAATTCCTATCTAACGATACCAGTACCTAAGTCCCCGGGTAGGTGCGCCCGGGGATGTGTGGCCTCTCCTGAACTTGTGCGAACAGTGAGGTGAGTACCTAAGGTGTGCCCTAAGCTTGTAAACCTGTCGCCAGTCTTATTGTGCGACAGGGCCCTAGTCCCGCAAGGGGCTCTAGTGCGAAGGGGTAGACACTCCCAACCGACACTAGGTGTGTAGCTGTGAACGAAGTCGAAGACTAGGTTTGACGAGGGAAGCCCCCAAGGCCAAGGTCCTAGCTCCCGATGCCAATGGAATGCCTCGCCCTGAAGGGGTCCGGCGGGTAGGATTGGGTCACCACCCTCTTGACTTCGTTAACACCGTTAGGTTTCCCGTCAAGAACCACAAAACCGTGGCTTTTCCCTGAAGGGGCAACAAAACGCGGACGATACGACGATAAGGAAATATAGCCTCGAAAGAGGCTGTTTTTTTGCCACTGAGTAACACCGGTTAGAATGTGTACTAATACGAGTATCAGACACAAACTAACGATGCACTACGGGACGGTAGGCACTGGGCCTTGATGCTCGGCGAAGCGGCGAAGCTGCGACGAACAGGACGGGAGGCGCGGTGGGGCGCGGAGAATCGACGGAGCGGGGCGGAGCGCACGTCTGCACGCTACGGTGGCCGAGCGTCGAATGATTTTTTGCGCGTTTTTCATACAAACGTCTGTACGTTTGTATGAAAAACGTTTGTTTGTTTGTTTGTGTGTTTGTGTTTGGGAACCTATATATTCTGTAATATATAGGTTCCCAAACACATATTTTGAATGGACACTGATAAACAAGAGTTATGAGAAAAATAAATTTTCTAAAAATAAAAAATCCTCATATCTCGTCTTTATATCATTGTTTGTTTGGGAACATAGATAATGCTGTAATCCAATCTAAATGAATACACACTACTTACCTTAAGAATATGTTTGATTTTCATACTATTTTGGTATTACGTTTGTGAAAAACGCATGCTCCGCCGGCCCCTTAAGATCTTTTGTATGAGGTTTAGAAATATCGATTTTAATCTTTGGTCATATAATAAAACCACTTTTGTACTACTATATCACTTTACTAATATCAAATAGATACATAAAAATTACAAACTTTCATATTTTACCTATTAGTCGGGACGTTCTACTAGGTCGACGGCCGTTTTTGAACAGTCTTGACGGTCCCCAAGCGAGTGGCTCGTTTTAGATTTTTCCCGCCATACAGTTTGAATAACGACATGGCGGCTGGCTGTGTTGCCAATCGAAAATAAATAATATTCCAGCACAAGAAATCTTTTCCGCCATGCCGTTTGAATAACGACATGGCGGTTGAATCTGTTGCCAATCGAAATATATAATACTAGCTGACCCACGCAACTTCGTCTGTGTCGCATAAGAAAGAATAAGGAAAGGAAAAAATCCCCGTTTTTGCAACATTTTTCATTCCTGCTCCGCTCCTAATAATCGTAGCGTGATGTTATATAGCCTAAAGTCTTCATCGATAAATGCACTATCCAACACAAAATATTTTTTCAATTCGAGTAGTTCCTGAGATTAGCGCGTTCAACCAAACAAACAAGCAAACAAACAAACTCTTCTGCTTTATAATATTAGTATAGAATTATAGATTTCAGTACAAGAAATCATCATAATCATCATATCATCCCCACTGCTGGGTATTGAACTCCTCTTTTTTTCTGCCACGCCTCGCGTTTCTGTGGGTGGTTTATCCAGATGTCCTTTGATGATCACGTCGACCGACCGGGATTTATACCAACTGTATAATCTTTGACACCGATAGTAACAAAAAAAAAAATATGGTTGCCTGTAAAGTCGGTTTTACGGGCGAAGATTTTACGTGACAACGTCATAGTTGAGTGGGAGAGAGACGCAAGGCATTCGGCGGGCCTCTCTCTCGTTCGGTGACTCATCGTAACGTTACCGGGCGTTACACTTTTTCATAAGTGACTCCCAGCCGCAACCTAATTTAAGACGTTGTCACGTCAAAAAAATATTAAGAAAATGATAGCATATTTGTTTGTCATAACTTGTTTGGAGATTGTTAGAAGTTCGTTAACCGACTAAGGTTACTTACAAAAACATAAAAATATTTACGATTTTTTAATGCTCTTTGGTTACCCATTATAATTAAAAAAAATTATAACATATTTGTTTGTCATAACTAGTTCGGAGATTCTAAATATAACTGAAGTTCCTTAACCGACTAAGGTTGTCTACAAAGATATAAAAATATTTACGATTTTTTAATGCTCTTTGGTTACCCATTATACTTAATTTTTTTAAATGATAACATATTTGTTAAGTTCCTTAAGGCGATTATATGAGCTAAACGCGAGTTTTATAATTACTAAAAGTATATGATTCACTGCTATAAACAAGACCAGAAAAATATATGATATTCATCAGGATATATGCTAGCATGATACTGTTTGGAAAACATAATACAATTAATTTGGCTCGATAAAAAGAAATCACGAACTTATCTCTAAAAATATCTTTCAAACAATAAAAAACATACTAGTATGCATGCGATCATTCTGATTTTTTGGCAAATATTTTTACAAGCAATATATTATCATAATACTGTTTCAGTTTTTTTATCCAATTAATAGTTTTTTTGTAAATCGATCGAAACCACTCATTTCGAGTTATTTGGCCCGCAGTGGCTGACGTAACAACCACTTTGTAGTGCAAGCTGATTAGAACTTTATTCTAACAGCATTTCAAACGAAGTTTGAACCATTACAAATAGAGTTGCTAATTTAGCTCGTCTAAGCGCCTTAACCGACTAAGGTTGTCTAAAAAGACATAAAAATATTTACGATTTTTTAATGCTCTTTGGTTGCCCATTATAATTAAAAAAAATGATAACATATTTGTTTGTCATAACTAGTTCGGAGATTCTAAATATAACTGAAGTTCCTTAACCGACTAAGGTTGTCTACAAAGACATAAAAATATTTACGATTTTTTAATGCTCTTTGGTTACCCATTATATTTTTTTTTTTTAAATGATAACATTTTTGTTTGTCATAACTTGTTCGGAGATTTAAATATCACTGAAGTTCATTAACCAACTAAGGTTACCTACAAAGACAGTCAAATATTTACGTTTTTTTTTTTTCAAAAATATAAACAAATAAAAAAGTCTAAATGAAACAGATTGTATCGTATCATTAATTAATTGTGGCACCCCGCTGTTTTTGTTGTGCCGACAATTGGAACAAGCACTTGATCATTAGCGAGTGGGACACAATTTGGAATAGGTACCTTGTCTATAGTTTCAACAAGTTAATATCGCAATATCGGTCATTGCCCTTTCCCTAATATCTTTTCGGACTAATAAAAAATCATATGTATAGTTTTTCATCAGAAAAAATGTTGAAGATCACGATAGACGAAAGTAGGCTTGTTAACTGAAAAAATCTAATTAGTCCTTCACTTGGATTATCAAAAAATATTTGACACGGATTTTTTCTTTTGTCACATAAACCAAAATTGACGAAGATACGACGCTTTTAAAATTCCCGATACGTCACTGTTAGGTATCATTCTTAGTGAGTTCTGACGTCACGAGCCCCCACTCCCGACTTTTAATGCGTTCTATCTTTGTCAATATTTGTTGATTTATAAAAACAAAAAATACGTGTCCATTATTTTCCAATACTCTAATTGACGGACTAAATAGTTTGCAATTTATTGATTGTAGAAACTAGCCTATTGGAACAAGCATCTGATCATTAGCGACTGGGACACAATTTGGAATAGGTACCTTGTCTATCGTTGTTGCCAGTTAATATTATCGCTTATTTATATTAATTATATCGGTCGTTGCATGGGCCGTGGGCATGTGGGACGAGTTGCTGAATTACTCATATCTCTTCGTACAAATCGAAAACACCATGCACTTATCGCTTTTCATTTGAAAAAATGTTGAAGATCACGCGATAGTGTCGATTCAAGACTTGAACAGGATAATTTCTTGGTTGGATTTCAATGTAATAATAGTAAATTCAACTTTAATAAATGTAGGTAGGTCAATGACCGATTTTGCGACCTAGCTAGCAGCAACTGTAGATGGCACCCGTTGGGTGTGGATGTAAGCTGTGTCGCAGACTATGGCTCCACCTCGTATCCTCATAAGGTAGTTTGGTACTGATACAGGGTATAAACCACCTCATCACAAAGCCGTTAACCAAGCATTTTGTACATTCAACCAAGTAACTTTACGCAAAAATGATTGCTGAAAATTTTTTTTTTGAGATTATAAATTATGTTTTGTGGTAGAACTCAATGTAACGCGGTTAAAACATTGTGCTGATGGATGGACAGAATACTGTAAAATACTGGTATTCAGCTGCAACCGGTGGGACTGGAAGCCGACCCCAACAAAGTTGGGAAAAGGCTGGGCAGGAATCCTTCTGAGACATAAACCCAGTCAGAACCTACTTACAAGAACTGCAAAAACTTGTAACAGGATAAAATTAAAAAACTTCTCTTAACAACACATTATTTCCGGAAATGCTACCGGATTCAGGATAAAAGCTCCCATGTGTATGCTAGAAACTTTCTGACAATGTTTCACGTCTAATAAAACAGATGCGGAATAATTGATTAATTTCTCTTTTTAGGTTAGACAGTCCGGGGCCCAAGTCTAGTAATATAAACGTGCAATGAGTGATCATTGACAGTTCCATATTTTTTTTTTTAGTTTTTGCGCAATGGCTGAGCGACTGGCTGCAGCAATGCTTCTCGCGGGCTCGATCCCCACTCGGAATGAATATTTTACGAGTAATGGCATCTTTATAGCTATTCCGGGTATCATCATTTTGCTTCTTCCACATTCAAAATCACCAAAAGGGTAATTGTGTACTTCAAAATGTTTATAGAAGACTAGCTGACCCACGCAACTTCGTCTGCGTCACATAAGAGAGAAAAACGTCCCCGTTTTTGCAACATTTTTCATTGCTGCTCCGCTCCTAATAATCGTAGCGTGATGTTATATAGCCTAAAGCCTTCCTCGATAAATGGACTATCCAACACAAAAAGATTTTTTTAATTCGAGCCGGTAGTTCCTGAGATTACCGCGTTCAACCAAACAAACAAACAAAGAAACTCTTCTGCTTTATAATATTAGTATAGATGTTTATTTTATTTACTTTTGAATTCGGTATTTGTCTGAAATAAAACACACACACTTCTTTTATGTTTCCGCTCACAATCGGCCTTATAAATATCTTAAACACCTACTAATTTTAATAATGACCATGCAGTCATTAAAATTAACAGTCCTGTCCACTGGGTCGATGGCTAAAACCAAGTATTTTTGGAACCCGTCCATCAACCGCCTTCACGACGAAACTCACTAATTTGTTGACAGTACTCCAAGATGGTAAATATTTTTAAAGACTTCTCCGGTCGAACGACACGCGTTTTAACTATTAATGAATCGGTTTACTAATGAGGGCCAATTTACATTGACAGTACTTAATGAGTGGTTTCACTGCCTAACAGTGTTCGGTACGCAAGAAATAGGTACGAAAAAGGGCCTCATTGAAGACCTAGTTGAAACTGTGGCAGTGTTTACCTAATAGACTACGGCCTTTTTTTGGATGGGAATCATCAAATGCCTCGCTCTGGGCGGAGCGGAAGGGAGTGTCAGGCTTTTGCTGACTAAAACCCATCCATGTTCTTTTTTAGCCCTTATAGTATTTTCATGTTTCAGACACTTTATACTTGTGAGGAAATATAGTATTTAGACACTATAGGTACTTACACTTTATACTATCATTCATATATTCATTATCCTTGCATATTTTTATACATCTACGTCGCGCTTTGGCAGTAGTTATTTTAGCTTGCGTTAGATTCGATCTAGAACGATGTTTTAACATTGATTTAGCTGAAATAAAAAATATTTTCTCAATATTTACTTTGTTGACATTACGTCAATTGTCAAGCTGTCAGTTACTTTTCCTCTACTTATAATTTTCTTACTGGCCTATGAAGGTTTCTTTTGATTTATATAATTTTATTTTATTTTATTAATATATTAGCTCAAATAATGAATTTTAGAGATAATTACGATTGTTTACTAAATAACAGTATCTTATCTTACTTTTATAAAATTAATTAGCACGCTCTCAGAATTCTTCGAGGAAGTTTTTACTGAATAATACTGGCTGTTTTAAATACAGGCAACTGACATTTTTGATTTTAAAGTCAAATAATTCTAGGGAGAATTATAGAATTATAATAAAACAACTGATATGGAAAAACTGCGGATTTTTGGCTATAAAAGGAGATTTCCTGTCACATTCGGCAGTCTGGAACGGGATCTCATACGAGATATATTATATCGTCACTATTGACAGTCTGAAAGTCAACGTACGTGGAAGCTGAACGCCGGTCTGCAAGTCTACCTTGCCTGTCCACTGACGAGCCCCAAGCCCTAAAGCAAGCTGAACGCCGGTCTCCAGAACTACCTTGCCTGTCCACTGTCGCGCCGCAAGACCTGAAGCCGACGCGGAAGCTGTTCGTCGGTCTTCAGTGCGGGACCCTGCAAGTCGGAAGCTGATCGTCGGTCTCCAGTGCGGGACCCTACAAGTCTCCTTGCCTGTACACCGACGCGTCCCAAGCCCTTCAAGTACAGTAAAACTACCTATAAGTCCATTCTGAGCAGCATATATGTTTAGGTCATTTTTTAATTAAACTTATTTGTATGTGTTACCTTTTTTTATTTTCTTGGGATAAGTAACACGACACCCTCTTAGCCCTTGCTGTTCTGGGGTCACGGTATCTCTTTCGAACAGTCACGCAGCCTTAGTATGTATCTGAAAAAAAAAGTCCAATTCTCTTAACTTCAGAGATCCGCCTAAAGAGGGGGAGAAGGGACTTTGGGAATGCCTTTTTTCTTTTCAGTGTTATCACCCACTCAACCTTCGTTGAACCGGCAGGCACATTTGTTTGGACTTTTTGTGTATTATTTTCATTTGGAGGTAAATAATACGCTAGTTACTATACCGATTACTAGCAGAGACTGCACCTAATCGGTCGAGTAGGCATCTTTAGAGGTATTTTGGCCAAAACTTCGAATAATATTGACGGCACGGTTGGCGCAGCAGCTAAGCAATTTTCTGCAGGGCTAAGTATCGCCCGGGGCTACGGGACTGTTCGAAAGAGATACCGTGGCCGCAGAACATAAAGGGCGAGGAAGGAACATGGCTGGTTTTTTGTCAGTAAAAGTCTGACACACCCAAAAAAAGGGCTGAGTATCGCAGGTTCGATTCCCACACGGAACAAATATTTCGGGTTCCGGGTCTGGCTGTTTGTGTATGTGTGTTTGCTAAACGCGCCATACAGGGGGAATTTTACTGCAAGACACAAACGAGAAAATGTAGATATAACTTTAGCATTATGTTTTAGCATTTAAATACAGTGAAACCTGGATAAGTGAAGCATTCAAGGGACTTGCAAATTGGTTTCACTTAAAGAGGTATTCTACTTACCCATTGTCTCAGATAACTAGGCAGAAATGTCGGGACCTCAGCATGAGTTCCAGCTATGAAGGTTTCTCACTTATCCAGGCCCTACTTAACCAAGTTTCACTGTAATAACTTACATTAAAGTAGCTCTCAGCCTAAGAGACCAATGTTAACATAAGTCTACCAAATGTAAACCTTATCCTCAACCTTTGTTTACAAGAAAAAGTCTTCCTTTTACAACAATTGCTTTAGAAGTATTGCATATGCTTAGTCACCTTGTGGCATTTAGGATTATTTCAAAAACCCTTCCTTTACCTTATTCGTGGGACTGCTTTATCATATATACATAAATAATGTTTGTTTTCTGATAATGTATGAAATGATTGCGAAGAGAAAATATTTGTCTTACGTTATACAGAGTGTTTCAAAGAAGGGCCGACGTAATTGTCTATGACTTTAAGCGATAGGGTATTGAGGAGCTCATGGCTAAGTTGTAACAGCAGCTTGGGTCAATCTTTAGGTTAAGCCGTGTTTGCCTAGATTAGTCCGTGGATGAGTCACCACCCATTACCCATTCTTCTGTGCTGCCGTTAAGCTGTTGGTTCCGGGTGTCATTTGTAGATCTTTGACAGTCGTTACAGATAGTCCGTGGCCCGAAAGTGTGACAACCAGTCTTACCAAAGGGATACCGTATTACCCAGTACTAACTGGGTTGTGGAGGTCGGATAAGCAGTCGCTCCATGTAAAATACTGGTATTCAGATGCATCCGATAATCCGACTCCAAAGGAAAAGGCTAGGCACATGTTGTTACGTTTGTGCGATTTGAAATGTTAAAAGAAATACTTTTCTGCGTCAGCAAATAACTCCAGCAATCCCAAAAACAATTGTGTCGGCTTTTTCTACAAACATCCTGTATATGTCTTACGTCATATTCCTTAAAGGTTTAAGGTTTGACACAAAAATGGCACTCGATTAAGATGATGTCGTATCGTAGGATTTATATTAATCGTGTACTATTATTTTGTGTGTACTTATTTAGTTTCGGTCATGTATTTGTGTTTATCTTGTAATACACAAAATTGTAAATGTCTCGGTGACTTATTGGAAGATTACCTTAAAAGGTTTGTTTTGATAACAACCTTATTTATCCGTTGAAAATAAAAAATAACGATAATCTGTCGGCTTGATAAAACAATTCTTGGTTTCATACTCGTATGTTTTACACACGATAATTTACTATGGTTTATTTGGTTCTTCCAATTAATCAAACCCTTAAAATAAGCGTTACAATATGTCATAACTCATAATGTACAAACTCAATTTTAGAACAGGCCAGAATATGCGTTTCCCCTTCGCCTACTAAAAATGTAAATAAGCCACGAACTCTGAAACAAAAACAGAATTTCGTCGACAAAGAGGTCCCTTCATTTGGAAGCCGTAAGAAAGTAAAAGTAGTCAGGAAATTGTACAAAAACCCCCTTTCCCCTTGCAGAAAGTTCCGTAATTGACACAGGGATGATCATCCACAAATGAAGCAGATTAATGATCCCGGTGCACAGATAAATGATGTAACCGAACTTTTGTTAGAAGGAAAATCATTCTGAAGCACAAGTAGATAGGTGCTAACATACATTATATCACGCCTTTTCTTTCGGATGGGAAATCATCAAATGACCCCTAACACTCTGGGCGGAGCGGGAGGGTTTGTCAAACTTTTACTGACTAAAACCCATCCATGTTCCTTCCTCGCCCTTTACGTTTCAGGGCCGCGGCATCTCTTTCGAACAGTCCCGCGACCCCGGGATTGTACCCCTAAGGGGGTAAAAAAGGGGTGCAAAGTTTGTATGAGACAACGTGATTCCTTGGTCCAATATACTTGAAATTTTGCATACATTATAACACGCCTAAGGCTAAGGCAGAAGTGTAGAACCTAATCATCACTTCAGTGAAGTACTAAAACATAGTGAAAGAACCAGATGCTTGAAAGATATTTCTTGACGGCATGTAAAACCAAGTCGGACTATGGGCGGCATGAAACTCTGAGACCAGGTTAAGTACTAAACCACGCGATAATTATAAAAAGATTCATTTCTGTTAAGTTCCATGCAATAGGGAGTGACTGCCAACATCCAGACTGATTTGCTATTGAGAAACTGATGGAAAACGCCAAAAATTTTTTTGTCCGATCTGAGAATCTAACACAGGGTATGCAGCAAGCAGCACTTGCGATTACTAGTCTAATGAGGCAGTCAAGAACAACTAGATATACAAATACCTATGCACGAATACTACTGAACCGAAATCTCTTCAGGCCCCTCTCCATTAGAAAAATAGCCGGTGGCGTTTTCGCCACGAAGATTATTTTATTTTGAAGTGGGAAGAACCTTATTCCGGGCGAATAAGGACCATGAAGTGTAATAACTCGCAAATTCCATAAACAAGCTGTTTATTATTTTGTTGTGTGCACATTAAAGAGTACCTTGGAACTTTGGAATTGAGAGGTTTCTCCGATCTTCCGACGGTTTAAAAATTGTATTATTTGCCATTTGGCATTATATAAAGCAGTGATTGCCTAATGGTGTGACTACCAAATCACAGGGGCCTAATTCTGCTATTTTAATAAATTCATCACTCTCACACGATTCCATTCTCATCCCGTTGTCATTTTGCTTAAAGTTCGTAATCTGCTAAATTCACAATGGTCGGACAATGGTCTCGTAGTAAAATTGTGTTTTAATGGCATTGTCGTATTGTCATTATTATAAAACCCTTAGTACAAATGGTTTTCGAAATCTACTACTAAATGCGAACATTTATTCATGCCAGATGTCATGTACGAGATTAATGTTCTATGACATTTCTTTCAACGGAGTGTCAGTGGTTGCATAATGGCGCCATTATGATAGTAGAATTAACAAACTTGTCAAAATTTGACAGAACTTGATCATAATGAAATCAAGGATCGAATACTCTGACACTATTGTAACAGCAGAATCGAGGTCCAGGTCTCGAGTTTGAACCCAAGGCACGTGCCTCTTATTTTTCGAATTCATGTGCGTATTGTATTCACTTGCTTCGGTAAAAGAAACCAAACCAACATGCCTGAGAGATATTTTGTCGACGCCATGTAAAGCTAAGCCCATGGTCGACATAAAAAATTCTGACACCATACGAAAAAAATCGGTGCACACGGCCGGTATACATATATTTGTGCCTACTCCCACATTTTGACGTAGCCGGTTATGTTTTTTAACCGACTTCAAAATGGAGAAGCGGGGTAATGCGACAAGCTTAAAACTTCGCGATCCAAAAGTTGTAAGCGCTGTGGAATACACGTTACACGTGTTTTGGCCAACACTCACCAATTCGGTACTTTACGGTCGGGTTTTCTAACATGCTGCACCGTGTATGGTACTTATTTCAAGGCGACTACATGAGCTAAATTAGCAACTCTATTTGTGGTGGTTCAAACTTCGTCTGAAATTCTGTTAGAATGAAGTTCTAATCAGCTTACATTTCAGTGGTTGTTACTGCGGGTCGAATAGTGCGAAATGAGTGGTTTCGATCGATTTACAAAAAATCTATGGATCAGACTAAAAAAAACACAATTATATGTATTAATATGTTGCTTGTAGAATAATTTGCCAAAAAATCAGAATAAACGCACGTATTTTAGTACAGTTTTATACTCGTTGAAAGAAGTTTTTAGAGGTAAGTTCGTGATTTTTTTTGTCGAGAAAAATTAATTGTATTATGTTTTCAAAACAGTATCCTACTTGCATATATCCTGAAGAATATCACATATTTTTTTGGATTTGTTAATTGCAGTGAATCATATACTTTCAGGCACTATAAAATTCGCGTTTAGCTCTTGTAGTCGCCTTATTGACGTTTTGCGTCAAAATAAAAGGCTTGTTTACCGAAAAATTCTAGTTAGTCCGTCACTTAGATTATCAAAAAATATTTGACCCGTATTTTTTCTTTTGTCACATAAACCAAAATTGACGAAGATACGACGCTTTTAAAATTCTCGATACGTCACGCCGTGCTATAACTTTTAGTGCGTTGTGACGTCACGAGCCCCACTCCCGAGTTTTGATGCGTTCTAACTTCGTCAGTATTCATTGATTTGCAAAAACAAAAAATACGTGTCCATTATTTTCCAACACTCTAACTGACGGACTAAATAGATTTGCAATTTGATGGTGGAAACTAGCCTATTGTGTAAGTTCCCTTTCATCCTTGAATAAACGCATGCAGCTGACAGCCCATTCGGCCAACACGAAGATCCTTAGTCCCTGTGGTTAGTTGGTTTTCGGATTATCTCGCCAGATGCCGCCGGGATCCGACGTAGGATAGAACCCGCAGGAATGACATCTTCCTTAGCTGGGATTTTAGCTGCAAACTGCAGCATGCATTAGGAAAATCCGACAGCAGCTGAGTGCAATGTTCAACCTCATTGTTACAATTTGTTCAGTATGCTCAATTGAAATTAATGGGTTTGATGCTGGGATGAAGTTAGTTTTCAACCGACTTCCAAAAAGAGGAGGTTATCAATTCGTCTGTATGTATTTTTTTTTTTTTTTTTTTTTTTTTTTTTTTTGTTTTTGTTACCTCAGAACTTTCGACTGGGTGAACCGATTTTGATGATTCTTTTTTTATTTGAAAGCTGGTGCTTGTCGTTTGGTCCCATTTTAATTTTCTCAAGATCTGATGCTGATCTTCCGAGATATACAATGGAACTCTTCAAAACTAGACGGCAAATCTGCAGTAATTGCTGCAATCGCTTGTAGGTTCATTGTTCATACTACATCATGACGTAACATCACGCTTGTATGCTCTGAGGGGGTACGCAGATGTGTACAATACTCCCAGATTAAGACAATGTTTGTTGCCTCTGAACTTTCGACGGGGTCCACCGATTTTGATGATTCTTTTTTTATTTGAAAGCTAGTGCTTTCCGTGTGGTCCCATTTCAATTTGGTTAAGATCTGACGCTGATCTTCGGAGATATAAATGGAACTGGAAAAAAGCTGCAGTAATTGCTGCAATCGCTTGGTTGTTTATTGTTTATGTAACATAGTGACGTAACATCACGCCTGTATGCTCTGAGGGAGTACGCAGAAGTGTACAATTCACCACCAAACACCCAGATTTCGACAGTTAGATGTGTTAAGTTCCATTTAATGGGATCCTGGAGAAATAGAGGAAATTTCTTAAATTTAGGCACACCAGAAGCGATTTGGGTAGTTTTAGGAAGAGTACGTTCTTGGAGTGATCCCATTTCAATTTGGTAAAGATCTGATGAAGAACTTCGGAAGATAGGCGACGGGAACTAATCAATAAATGATAGCAAATGTACCTACTGGGATCGCTGAAATCTCATGTCTCTCTATTGTTTACACCAGTTCATAACAAAAAATCACGCTGTTACGCTGTGAAAGGGTAAGCACATATGAACCACTAAAAAGTGAAAAATAAAAACTTTTTTGCAAAAAATAAAATCGACTTCACACAAAAAAGTGAAAAATAACTTTAGCTTCAGAAGTCGGTGACCTTTGTTTGATTGATTTTGATTTAAGTGATGTTGGAAATTCGGGTCGTTTTAAAATATAGTTGAAATGTGTGTTATTCTCGTTTATTTATCTTTCTTTGCACTCAGTTTTTTTACGTTTTTAAATAAACCTATATACAGGGTTTTATGTAAATCTCCTCATCACGAAGCCGTCAACCAAGCATTCTGTACATCATACTTAGTAACTATAAGTAAAAATTATTCGTCAATAAATATGTTTTGTGGTAGAACTCAATGGAACGCACTTAAAGCATTGTGGTGATGGATGTATTGAATAGTACGGGGGTCGTAAAGGTGTTTAAAGTAAAAATCTTACAATAAAAACTTGTATTTAAAAAAAAAACTTGTCAGAAAGTTGGATCTTTGACCCTCAATATCTCCGTAACTAGAAGGTTCCCAGGTATGGTGTAGAACAAAAAAAACATCGCTTCATCGGGGAGAACGGCCTTTCGGCTTCGTTAAGAGGTGTTTTACACCCTTTAGAACCAATCAAAGAGAAACATTTCAAATATGAAATATAGTCCTTCACCAATGTAAGGAGCAGTGTCTAAGCTACAGGTGGTTAGGGCTCCAGAGAAAAACCTCCTTCTGAGACAGACTTTTGATGCAACCGTTTAAGGGGCACCTCGCGGGATGTTTTCCAAGTACCTTGGCCTTCAGGCCATTGCCCGTTCAGGAAATCGGCACAATTATAGCCGAGGTCGTATTCCAAACATGTATATGATTGGTTATTATTGATGCTATTCATATTTGGGCTTACTTGCACGTTGCACTACAAACCACAAGATCTAATAGCTGTTGGGTGTCATTTTTTTTGGCATTACATTGTTTGAAGATGACTAAGACAGAATTCAGTTATAAATAAAATATAATACAATAGTTATCAACAATAGAAAAACTCATTCCAAATATTTCTACCAATTAATGTCTACAGTACTTCATTATTGTTTTCTTAACATAACTTATCGTCTTTAACACATTTACGAAACAATAATTACTTTCGATTTCTCTCAAGTTAGTAATAATTATTGGAATAATACTCTGACAGCGCATACATTTAATTACCACGTACCTACAATCTAGTTAACATGATCAAAGTCTAATATAACTCAAACATGCTCGAATAGCTTGCAGAATTTCTAATATATAATATACGTTTCCAATTGAATAGAAGTTCCAATAATAGAAATGTCTAGTCAGTGAGATATTAATTGTAACTGCAGCTTTTGTTTTAATTCCAGTGGCGTATTGAATAGCAGATATTACCGAGTATAAAATGAGAGCAGCGGTGGCCCCGACTTACGAACAGTAAGTCGTGGGTTCGAACCCAGACAGGCGCATTACTTTGTGTAATTTATTTCATCACCGCTGCTCTCAAAACGGTGAAGGAAAACATCGTGAGGAAACCGGCATGTCCTAGAACCAAAAATTCGAAGACATGTGACATCTACCAATCCGCACTGGGCCCGCGTGGTAGATTATAGCCCATTCCCTCTCATTGAGAGGAGGCCGTGTCCCAGCAGTGGGAACATTATAGGCTGATGATGATGATGATGATGATAAAATGAAAAAAATGAGACGGGAATGACGGCGAGTTTGTGTCTAGCATAATTAAATATTTTACGATTGTTAGAAAAAAAAAAAGCGAAATGGCTAACTTAGGCGCATAATCCTACCGCGGTCCCGGAACGTAAAGGGCGAGGAAGGAACATGGATGGGTTTTGATTTCCCATACTAAAAAAAAAAGGCGCATCATCCTCGAAAGAAATACCGCGGCCCCGGAACATAAAGGGCGAGGAAGGAACATGGATGGGTTTTAGTCAGTAAAAGTTTGACACTCCCTCCCGCTCCGCCCAGAGTGGGAGAAGTCATTTGATCATTTCCCATGCTAAAAAAAAAGAAAAAAAACACACATAATCCTGCCCGTTTTCAATAACATAAGGCAACAATAAATGAACATCATCATCTGCCTAGCCTTTTATGAACTATGTAGGGGCCCGCTTCCAGTCTAACTAGATGCAACTGAATAAGTACTAAAGTAAGTATTTTACATGGAGCGACAGATTACCTAGCCTCCTCAACCCAGTTAGTACTGGGTAATACGATATTCCTTGGTAAGACTGCATTGGTATGATCTAAAAAATGACAACTACAATATGCAACATTAAATAATAGTCGACGTCGGCTTCAATTGCCATTAATCAAAAATAGAATAGAATAGAATACCGACTTGTTTTCGTATTTTTGGATTTTCAGCACTTGACGCTAAGTTGAATTTTGAAAATCAAATACTGCTTTTGTTTTTAGTAAAGACAGTTATTCATGTAGTATTATGACGCGTACTGCATTAAGCGGGGATCGCTTTGATGTGAGCCCTGCTTTAAAGTTCTCCTGAAAGGAATTTTCAAAACTTTTAAAAGCATGTATGTGATAGTTTTTATGAAATTTATTTTTTGTAATACTCCGTATATTTCCCAATCGAAATTAATATCACGAAATATATGGAAAATGGCATCAAATAGTACCGTCTTCCGTATATTCCGTGATATTAATTTTCTCAATATTATTCGCAAAGTACCTACGCATCTGAATCGGGGTTTTTCCGTAAAAAGAATCAATACGGTAAAATAAATATTCATTTCCATATGCCTTTTAACGTGCGCCGAAATTGGGAATTACTTTTTAGGTGGATATTTTCTATTTCATATGTTCTATATATTTTTATTCACAAAATCAATCAATAAAATCACATAGGCCTAGATGGGCACTTATAAAACGTCGAAAAAGGTGCATGGTTCGCGTTGGTCGATTCCATGGAGAAGAACGGGCAAGAAACTCCATGGACAAAATAAATTATATAGGGTGACTGGTAAAGTGTACGATACTTAAACACGTGATTGTGCTCATGATAACAAAACAACTTTTACTATGGGACCAAAGCTGAAGTATCGTACACTAATTATTAGTCACCCTATATATTCCAGCAGGTACTCATTGCAAGTGAAAATTTGCAAACACTTCATGCGGATTTTCGTTGTACGGGAACTCTATAAAATGCAGGCATATACTGGAAATGTATAGTTTGATGTGTCGCCGAGTGTATCTGCAATCTTAATAACGTACGTAACGTTACTTCTGTCGTAGGTTTTCTTCCAAATGCCTGATGTTATGGCGCATTTACATTAAGTCGGTTAGACCGTATTCGGCTGCAGGCCGTATTCGGTCACCGACTAATATAAACAGGTATTCGTTTGGCCGTATTCGGTTTGGCCGTATTCGGTCGAACCCGTTGTCAACCTGACTGTTCAATATACAATCGCCGCATCAATCAAGTCGCCGAATTCGGTTAACCGACCAATGTAAACAACTCAATTTAGGTGAGCGTTTCAGTTAAACCGAATGCGGCCGCCGCCTTCGGTGACCGACCTCAAACCGACCTAATGTAAATGAGCCATTATACGTTTTTTGCCCGCACGTAGGTGTTGGGAGAGAGTAGCGATCGCCTGCACGTACCTTATTAGATATTATTACACGGAAAGACATGACTTTATCTTTTATACTATGTAAGTATGAGAGGATTACGAACAAACCTGAAGCTGGACCTCACGCTAGTGCGACAAACTGATTCTCGACATCACGCTAGTGCGACAAACTGATGCTCGACATCACACTAGTGCGACAAACTGACGCTCGAAATCATTCTAGTGCGACAAACAGATGCTCGACATCACACTAGTGCGACAAACTGACGCTCGAAATCATTCTAGTGCGACAAACAGATGCTCGACATCACGCTAGTGCGACAATCAGAAGTTCGAAATCTCGCAAGTGCGACAAACAGAAGCTCGACATCACGCTAGTGCAACAAACTGAATCTCGACATCACGCTATTGCGACAAACTGAAGCTCGACGTCATCATGTTAGTGCAGTTCAGTTTGCCGCATTGGTGAGTCGCAGTACAGTTTTGTCGCAAAAGAGTTAATTGTACATCCATTTGTCGACCAAGTTAGTGTAAGGCTAAGAGATTGCTGTGCTTTTCTTCGTGATTAATAAGTGTCTATCATTTCTCGGAAGTACTTAATTTTCTATCTTATAAGGACTTAAGTATTCAATGTTGTCGATTAAGTAAGATGTTACCAATCAAATTATAGGCCATAACTTCACGGAAAACACGGGCTATTGCATCAGGAACCTGCCATATTAACCTAATTCAAGATACACCGACAAAACATTCTTTTCATACATTATTATGTTTAAAATATACCAACAATAAACCTGTCACAAAGTAATGAATGAAACGTTAGAATGTTTAAAGATGGCGGCTTGGAGTCAAATCCAGCCATTGACATCAATCATGATTGCTTTAATTATTGAATAATGGAGTTAAAGTGAATTAGATAAATTAATCTGGGATAATATTTGGAGGGATTACGGCTGAACCCGTTAAGTGCGTGGGCTGCAGTCACGATCGATTGAGAAATAAAATTCATTGAGTGATGGATTAAGATATAATTTCTCAGGTTTTATAAGATAACGATACGTGGTTGAGAACCTCTTACTTCCGGCTCTTTTGGAAGTCGAATAAAAAGAAGATCATCATCAGCCTATAATGTTCCCACTGCTGGGACACGGCCTCCTCTCAATGAGAGGGAATGGGCTATAATCTATCACGCGGGCCCAGTGCGGATTGGAAAAATAAGATATTGGAATCTTATCAAATAGGTAAAGTGTCTACTTAAAGTAGTTACGGGATTATATCCGTGATTTAGTGTATACTTGTCAGATATTTTTCATCAACAATGTTGCTCACCTTTACAGAATCGTTTCGACTGTGCGAGAGAGATAGAAGACAAGTGGCAGGGGGACGCGGGGGTAAATTTTGAATTCGAGCTATCACCCCAAAAGCGAAAAATGCACATCTTTACACATCACAAAATAAACCATACTTACCTTGCCTTTTTAGGTCGGCTTCCAGTCTTACCAGGTGGTACTGCCTATCTGACCTTCACAACTCAGTTACCTGGTAATACGATGACCTTTGACCACAAAATAATTTCTTTATTTTTAATACCTTATTCTTGATAAAAATAATTAACCAACTTGTTTCCTGTTTAACTTTATTTTTAACATAACAATTTTACTCCCAACACATGGGGGATCTCGAAAAATCATCAAGTTTACCGCTTACAACCAAATAGCGTATAATTATAATGCGCATCGACCCACAGGGGCCCACAGGGGCCCGTAATTATGTTCAAAACAATCAACACTTATCATAGCGCGCTGTAATTAAATAATAATTATGACTCACTGGAGTAGTTCCCGTTATTGTTTGCTCAACTGATTTTCTGGGATTTATTCAGAGGGGAACGATTAGGAGATTGATCTAGCTAATAGCTATATCTTTTATAACATGTTGAATTAGCTATACATAAACAATATTATTAGCTGAAGAGTTTATTTGTTTGTTTGTTTCAAAGCGCATATCTCAGGAACTACTTTTTTTGATTGAAGTTGAAAAAGTCTTTTTGTGTTGGATAGTCCATTTATCGAGGAAGGTACATAACAGCAGGCTACAGGGTTTTTTTTTTTATTCTCTCATTTGTTTACTTTAAACTAGTGTTATAATCACAATTTTACCATTTTATTATTATTTTTTTATTTATGTGTTGTCCTGTCGGGCTAATAAATGTTTTTTCTTTCTTTCTTTTTCTACAACCAATAGAAGCGGGGGATAAATGAAAATTGTTGCAAAAACGGGGAATATTTATTCCTTTTGTGGGCTTTTTCTATGTGACGCAGACAAAGTTGCGTGGGTCAGCTAGTAATTAATATGACGTGTATTTATTACAATTCCACCGTCGATCCTTGCCGTCATTTGTTAATCTGCGACAGTCCGGGTAAGGACTGTCGCAGATTAACAAATGAAGTCAGTGGCCCGAAAGTCTGGCAACCAGTTTTACGAAAGGGTATCATGTTACTCACTACTACCAGTATAGCCCGGTGGTTTGTGGAGGTCAGATAGGCAGTCGCTCCATGTAAAATACTGGTATTCAGCTGCCTCCGGTTAGACTGGAAGTCGACCCAAACATAGTTGGAATTGGAAGAATATATAATGATAATGAACTTCTACATGTCAATGTCGAGGCAAGAGTGTAGTTTCGTCTTTTTATTTATGACTGTTCTGTGGTGCCTGTAACTGATCTATGGAAGTTGAGATGGGGAGGGTGTTATATGCCGGTGTATCTAGACAAAAACATCCTGGAATTACGCAAACAACGTCTGATTTCATTCTTGATAGAATTTACCAACCTTTTTTGAATGGTCACTCCAATATACTATAAACGGTGTAAAAGACTCTAAAAGATAAAAAAAGGTACATGTTATTCTACTCATAATCAGATTTTTCTTCTTTTAGACAATACCTGGGAAACCATCGTTTTTGGAGTTATATAAGGTCAAAGTGTTTTTTTATTCAGACTCGATCAACGAGTCCATTTACATGCTGTATTACGCAACAGAAAGTAAGATGATAATCACTGCACCAATATTAATATTTTAAACGATATTAACGTTAATAGTTATTTCTTCCGCATTTAACTCACCTCGCGGGAAACATAAATCATAGTCGGGTTCCTCTCGCAACAGTAACAGACAGTAGACAAATCATATACGTCACCTGCGGAGTGGAATAACTATTAATATTCTATTACTGAAGTGTTAAGATAATTACTAAACAGTAATATCTATGATTGAAAAAGCTCTTGGCGTAATACCTAAGGGCTTTAGCAAGCATCCGGCTCGAAGGACCGAATGTTCATAATGGATTGTGGTGAAGATGCAACCAGGAATTTCTTCGACGACTCTATGCTTCAACAATTTATTAACTGCTTCAACGCAACCCAACATGTTATGACCATCATTATTTGTCAGTCGCTGTCTCGAGCTTTTATAGGTCACTGATGCTGTAATAGTTTCGGGCCTGCAGTGGCCTTAATACAATAGGAACCCATCAATCCGCAAGATTGACCTACAGTATCGGTGGTATAGACGGCTCTATTCAATGCATCCTTATAGATCTTCAGCAATTTAGATTATGGCAGTTGTTTCATATAGCTAGACTTCTACTGATAATACAACTCGCCCTGATCCGTCGCTAACTCAATCTGATAACGTGTTTGGTGGACACACGGGAAAACAGAAAACCGAACTTAATTTGCTTTAACACGTTTTGTATTTTAAATGAAGAAATCAACCACTAGACGTATAATATTAAATAAGCTTGAAATAATGAAAAATTTGCTCGAAAAGCCTTGTTTACTACAAAAAAAAAACTCAAAATTAAACATTTTTTGCAAAATGTTATTTGATCGCGTTCAAGTCCCCCGTTCTCGCCAACGAGGGGTTCCCACAAGATCTGTCAGCAGATTGGGTGTGACCTCGGCACATATAAATTGGACGACTGTTTTGGAAATTCAGTAATTGTTGTGGTTTCCCTAAGCGTGGGAAGTGGAAGGTTCCTTTGATCAAAATAATGAGTTCGTGGTCAAATGTTTATTAAACGTAATGATGTATTGCTAAAGCAATCAGCAGTATTCAGAGAATTAAAATACAAGTACCTGCGATATTTCTTGGAACTCATCATACACTCTTTGATTTAGACTTCTATGTGTAAAAGTGTTTATCAAAACCGAATTTACAAAATCAACTACCTAAAATCACGCTTGTAATAATAATAATAATGTTTATTTGTAGAAAGCTTAGACATTTGTTACAAAGTGTTAACAGGCTAATTTAGGTCAGTATTACTGGTGTAGTCATCAGTAGCCGAACTAGGCAGAGCCTGTATTTCGACTATCAATGCCAAACCCCTCGATTATTAAACATATAAAGTGCATAAAGTGCCAGTAACATTTGATTAGTTTCTTGTACAAATTCATTTTTATCAATTTTTATAATATATTTATTTATATTTACTTTAACAAGATTTTCTTTTTTTTTAATACAAAATCCTTGAAGGGTTAGGCAGAAGTGTATTCACCCACATTTCACCAGTTATATTTAAGTTCCATGAAATAGGGGGCAAAACCCAAACTGAGAAATTCCTGATGAATCCTTTGCCCATCTGACAATCGAACAGAACTTATTTTGTCAACTGACTTCCAAAAAGAGGAGGTTATCAATTCGTCTGTATTTTTTTTTTTTTTTTTTTTTTGTGTTTGTTACCTCAGTAGTCTCGACTGGGTGAACCGATTTTGATGGTTCTTTTTTTGTTTGAAAGCTGGTGCTTCCCGTTTGGTCCCATTTTAGTTTCTTCGGAGATATACAACGGAACTCTTCAAAAATACACAGCAAATCTGCAGTGATTGCTGCCATTGCTTGTAGGTTCATTGTTTATACTATATCATGACATAACATCACGCCTGTATGCTCTGAGGGGGTACACACATGTGTAAAATACACCCGATTTCGAAAATATTTGTTACCTCAGTACTTTCTACTGGGTGAACCGATTTTGATCGTTCTTATTTTATTTGAAAGCTGGTGCTTCCTGTGTGGTCTCATAATCATCAAATCAGTAGCTGATGATGGGATTCTGGAGAAATAGAGAGAATTCTTCACATTTTATAGGCACACTTGAAGCGGTTTGGGTAGTTTTAGGAATTGTACTTTCTCGAAGTGATCCCAATTCAATTTGATGAAGATCTGATGAAGAACTTTGGACATATCGCAACGGAACTCCTCAATAAATGATAGCAAATGCACTGGGATTGCCGAAATCTCATATCTGTCTATTGTTTACACTAGTTCATAACCTAAAATCACGCCGGTACGCTGTGAAGGGGTAAGCACATGTGAACCACTAAAAAGTGAAAAATAAAAACTTTTTTACAAAAAATAAAACCGACTTCAGAGAAAACAAAAAAGTGAAAAATAACTTCAGAAAAAACGCTTCAGAAGTCGGTGACAAAAAAACTAAATCAATCAAACAAAGGTCACCGACTTCTGAAGCGTTTTTTCTGAAGTTATTTTTCACTTTTTTGTTTTCTCTGAAGTCGGTTTTTCATTTACCCAAATCGAGAATTGTAGATGTCTGGGAACCGAGTAGTCTATTACCTACATTTCATTAAAATATTATATTTTTTCCTTTGCTTTAATAAAAATTAATATTGCTGGAGCTTTTTCTGTGTCGAGTAAATATTTAATTTGGAATATTTTGTTACAGCTCATAAAACCAGTAATTACATTTGTCGTGTTTTAAAAATAGTTCACAAAGAGACTATAATTAAATTCCCCTCTAGAAAACGGTATTTGATTTGAAATCAAACAAAGGCCTAGACAGAATGTTTAATTTTAGTCGTTACCAAAAATATAACACATTTTTAATTCCACTCTTTGTTACTTTGGTTTAAGTTTTAACTTATTTTAATATTCCATTGAGCTGAGATTTTTAATATCAAACTCAGTATTTTTAGATACGATAACAATAATGGTTTAGGATTTTTAGGTAAGGGATGAGCTCGAATTGCACAAGCGAAAAAAACTATCTACTTCAAGATCGGAGGGTTTTCAGTAAGCTAAAATAATATTAACTTTGTAGTTCAAAACGGTATTTCAAATTTTACCTTAAAAATATGACAGCCTTTTATTCTTTATTTTGTTTTTAAGTAGTAGTCTCCTTAGGCTCTCTTCTGTTATCTTAAATTTTCGTTGAGCAATTGCAAAATAGGACTAACTACCAAACGGTATGAGGGACAACAAAAGGTACCGGAACTCGACCAAATTAACTTTAATGTAATTCAACGCATCTAGATGGAAGAAAAACAGTCGCTTATCGACGCCAAGGTGTAAGTAAATTGTAGCAATTGGATTACTTAGATGGACTCCTGCGAGAGACTCTTGTGTTAACTTAGGTAAACTTGCCAAGGAAATAAAAAATAGCTTGACACTTGAGTCTCTGGGGTAAGAAATAGAAATGTAGGTACTGTTTTGCAGTAGCGAAGGGTACGTTTTGGTAACAGGTGCATTCGGTCCGGTGCATATTGTTAATAATTTTTGAAAAAACAGTAGTTTTAGTCATAGTCCTAACTAAATTACCTACATTGTTTTACTTTAGGCAATAGTAGACTCCAGTACTGCGGTTGTTCCAAAGAGAAGCCGGTAGGTTTCGAGATGTACGTACCTCTCGCCACTGCTATTATGTCTTATTTACAGGAATATTCTTGAATTTTCAGAACGTTTTGCATGTGGGAGTTTTAGTTATACATAAGTAGCGTATAGAGGAGCTTGAGATTAAGTAATAACAAACGCTAAGGTCGATCTTCTGGTTAAGCCGAGCTTGCCTAGGTTGGTGTTTGGATGGGTGCCCACCCTTACATACCGAGTTTCCTCTGTGCCTCGCAAAGCACGTTAAGCCGTTGGTCCCGGCTGTCATTTGACCATCTTTGGCAGTCATAACAGGTAGTCAGTGGCCCTAAAAGTCTGGTAACCAGTCTTACGAAGTGGTATCGTATTATCCAGTATTAACTGGGTTTGAAGGTCAGATAGACAGTCGCTTCATGTAAAATACTAGGATTCATTTGCATCGGTTTAAACTGGAAGACGACCGCAAAATGGTTTGGAAAAGCAGCCGTTGTATAGTTCGGTTCAAACTCAATGGCGGTTCGGAAGTTAGCTGCGAGTGACGGTCTGCTCATTATACAGTCAAGACGATGCGTCCTCTGTGTTCCTCTGATACGTAACATTGTGTTTTGAGCACTTTTACGTTAGATGTTCCTAGGCGCCGCCGTAAAGTTTGAACCGCTATAAGTACCTGCTCAGACCGTCACTCGCAGCTAACTTCCGACCCACCATTAAATTTGAACCGAACTATACATAAGCTATTATTCTAATTTTGTGTATATTTTTGTGTGCAATAAAGAACAAGAATAAGAATAAAAGGCTAGGCAGATGATGATTGGTAGGATAATAAATAAGGAGGAATAGACAAAAAGAAGACATTCTGCATGAAAGCCAATATAAATTGGTATTAGGTCAAAATAAATAAGGCCTAAAAGCTCTAATCAAAGACGACCAAACTAAAATAACTAAAATCGACATAACAGATGAATGAGTAAATAATAATATCAGGTAAGGCGCATTATCAAAGTAAGAAGCGTACCCCGCCCCAGTGGGTCATAATTAATTTTTAATTATTATAAGTGATGATAAGTGCAGATGCTTCGGAATTTAATTATAAAGGCCTGTGTAGACGAACGGTATAATTATAGATGCTTGCACGCAGGGTTGCCAGGTGTGACTTAATTACCATATTGCACGTAAATTCAAAGAAAATGTTAAAGAAAATTGAAAATAATGTGGGTAAAAAGCTGCTTTTTGTCATAAGTATAGAGGTTTAAAAACATGTATTTAAAAGTTAGATTTTTAGAGGTATTTGTAGTAGTTAAGTACAGTGGAAAAAATAAATTACGGTTAATTAATATGTCATTTATTGTGTATTTGTGGCACCTGTTTTCTTTAGAAAAGTTTACATAAATGCGAAAATGGTCTGTCTGCTACTTTTTGACGACGCAATTCGATAAAAGGCTCATTATATATATTTCGATATAGCCTGCGTTTTGACACAGGATACATTATATAAACCGACTTATAAAAAAGAAGGAGGTTGTTTATTTCACCCGTATCTTTATAATGTTTTTCATGTAAGTCTTCACTGATTTTTTTGTTATTTTTGCTTCGATTTTCGTGCTTCTTTTTTCATTTGGTTGAGGAAGCTTGCGCGGTGGTCAGAAATTATTATTTACTTAACTTAGGTTAGTTATCTTCTAGAATAGATATTAATCATAACATAATACATTCTCGTCACAAATTAAAATGTATAGGTATATGACAAATTATTGTGAAGGTATCTTAACTGAAAAGGGTTAAATAAACATACAAATGTTTAAAAAAAAAGTGAAAAATAACTTTACTTTCGGATGTCGGTGACAAAAAAGTCAGTGAAGTTATAAAAGTCACAGATTTACAGTTTTTTTCGGCAAAACCCCGTGAAAAAGCTTGTTCGAATTTGCTAACATACGATACGACGGAACAAAGCCGCTATGTCACTATCTTTATTTTCAATACAAGCCTACTCAGACATATTTCTTCTAATGTTATTACTACTTATTTAGTATATTTAGAAGTCAGACTGGACGAAGATATTTTCTTATTTCCTCGACCCTGGCAACCCTGTTTAAAGGGCACATCGAACCTCCGAGTCATCTCAATTTGTGGTCTTATTTATTTTTACTGGCAACCCAGCCATGTTGCGAGGATCCTTCTACTAATGAATATAATTATACAGGATAGAATAAATGTACACAGAGTTGTAGAAATATTTTAATATCAATGTAGGTTTATTACTTTCAATATCTGTACAATTAGTTAGATTTATGATACTTAATTGTAGTTAATCTAAAAGATAGTGATCGTTAAAAATTATGTCACTAAACGCCATCATTAGATCTTTTAATGACTTCAACTCTATGCGCAGTTGTAAAAGGAATCTGCATATAACTGTTGGTTTACTGTTGGAGCGACATCTATAAACTTTATCAAGCATTTTTCTTGTCAGTGTTTCACAACAAGCCAACTACAAATGTATGATAAAGCCCAACGCCCATGCTAAGTAACGTTTATAAATCTTGACCTTAGATATAATAATTATGATTGTGTCATATTTCAATTAACCAGTGATCTAACTCGTGTTTTGATTACGTTTTCATTTTTCGTTTTTACTACGTTATTTGGTTAATGAGGGGTAATATCGTAAAAAAAAGTATAATTTTTTCTGCCCACCGTTAACTGTGAAATGCGGCCTAAGTCTTATAATGATTCCGTATGAAATTAGACCGGAGAAATGGGATGATGTTCTACGTAATAGAATTTTGAAGCTGAGGGACGGAACTTTGTACCTACTTTGGTACTTTCAAGATGGCGCCAGAGACTTTGGAATCAATTTTAAATCCGCTGTTCCCTGACTTTTGATAGAATCGGCTGATAAGGTATTTTTACCTTATTTTGAAATTAAATATAATTATAGTATTTAGAATTCTTTCATATCGTTTTCGTTGCTGTGTTTAGTGACAAGTAAGTAGTATATGAGCAAATAATCATGACGTGGTATTGTTTGCAGACGACACTTCTCTTTTATTTAAACTCAAACGTCAGCAGCCAGTTATGGATAATGTTAATAGCGCTCTGGCAAAAGTTGTTAATTGGTTTAATGTTAATAATCTACTCTTAAATGAAAAAAAAACTAAATGTATTAAGTTTACAATACCCCATGTAAGACAAGTGGAAACTACTGTACTAATTAAGGATGAAGAGCTGAAACCGGAAGATAGCACAGTGTTCTTAGGCATAACTTTGGATGCCAAGCTTCAGTGGGGCCCGCATATAAACAAATTGTCGAAAAAACTTAGCTCTGCAGCATACGCCGTTAGAAGAATTCGTGACTTAACTGATTTAGAGACAGCTCGTTTAGTTTACTTTAGTTATTTCCATAGCGTGATGTCGTACGGTATTCTCTTGTGGGGCAATGCCGCCGATATTCAAACAATATTTGTTTTACAAAAAAGGGCAATTCGTTCAATTTATAAACTAAGTCCCAGAAACTCCCTCAGAGAAAAATTTAAGGAGATTAATATTCTTACTGTGCCCTCTCAATTTATTTATGAAAACCTTTTGTACGTACACAAAAATATTAATTTGTTTAAAAAATACAGTGATATCCACAACATAAATACGAGGAACAAACACAAATTTGTTGTTCCTGCAACGAGGCTAAAAAAAATAGGGCGTACGTTCAGATGCCAATGTATACGTTTTTACAATAAACTTCCGAGCCATATTCAAGCACTAAGCCTGAATAAATTCAAATCGTTTATAAAACAGAAGCTATGCCTGAAAGCTTTCTATCATGTCAATCACTATCTCGAAGATAAAAAGGCTTGGGATTAAACTGCTCCAGTGAAATTTGCTCTGTGAATGTTGAAATTTCGGACTTCGCTGGTTTATTGTTGATTCCTTTATTTTATACACTGTGACATTGAATGATTTGACATGAATACTTAGTTCAGTATTTTATTATTTTTTAGTTTTTTTTTGTTTGTCTTATGTGTGTATTTGACATATCGTATTTTTATTGACATTCGTTTGGTAAATTATTATTTATTTTATTTAATAATTGTGAATGTGAGGACCATGTGGGTCACATTTTGTTTTTTTTTTCCCCACGACTGTCTGGCAGTTTGAGTTCTATAAGCGACCTTGTCCTTTCTTTGGTATTGTTCGTCGTTTCGTTGAGCTCCTTGAGTTATAAGTCGAGCTACACGATAACTGACAAATGCTTGCACTGACTGGACAGGTCCACTCAAATCTGTGTGGTTCTTTCTTCAAAAGACCATCTCAGACACTGACACATGTGAATTAAGCAAGATTGTCTGGACTTCAAAAGAGACTATGACCTCTGAGTTTGTTTCGGCTGTTTCTTTTCAGAGTAGTCAGATACGAAACACCGGCCCCATCTAGTTTTTAAAAAAAATGACGTGTAAAAGTGTTTGAGAAAACCTACTTGCTGAATAAATATCATTTATCATTTATAATTTATAAAGAAATGACCAGAAAAACAGCAGTAATATTGTATACATCATCATCATCATCATCAGCCTATAATTTTCCCACTGCTGGGACACGGCCTCCTCTCAATGAGAGGGAATGGGCTATAATCTACCACGCGGGCCCAGTGCGGATTGGTAGATGTCACATGTCTTCGAATTTTTGGTTCTAGGACATGCCGGTTTCCTCACGATGTTTTCCTTCACCGTTTTGAGAGCAGCGGTGATGAAAGAAATTACACAAAGTAATGCGCCTGACTGGGTTCGAACCCACGACTTACTGTTCGTAAGTCGGGGCCGCCACCACTGGGCCACCGCTGCATTGTATACGCCGCATCAATATTAATGTATGTAAACCATAAATTATTTTTCTTTAGTGCATTCAGCAATTTACTACGTCTAAATATTCACAGTTGCTTTTATTTTCACCTTCCTCTGCCTCTCAATTTAACTATTCAAATATCTTCAACAAAATAACCTTAGGTGTACACTATACAGCGCACCCATTAACACCATATCTACAAAACAGTTAAACCCAAATTAAATATCAATCAAAAACTAAGCGTAGCCGCGTTTAATTCGGAAGAAATTCCTCTTTGATATCGTTATCAACCGTCAATGAGTTCAATGGTTAATATCTCACAGGGCTGTAATGAAATGGTTGATAACACCGTCACCTATAACGGCTAAGCCATTACTGATGTACGATGCGATCCGATAGTTTAGAGTATCGATACAACAATATGATACATGCTTGCGATACAAAAGTACCGGTATCGACTTGAATGTATCGTAACGAACACACGGCGACCATTCAAGTTATTCAAAATCCGGTATAGGGGATCTCTCGTTGCACGGGAAATCGATAAAAAGTGAGACCATGTTATACTAGAAATGGATACATTGATGTGTAGCCGGGTGTACCACATTGGAAACCAAAAGGAAGACACAGAAGAAGTACAGAATAAATCCTAGAAAGAATATGACAAGGGATAAGTAAATACGACACTTGCATCAATACAAAGTATTGAAATATGAATATATTATGCAGGTATCGCACATCCTGGAGGACGATACGATATAATTCGATTTTTGAAAAATCAAAGGAAAGCCCGAATTCGATACGATCCTAGAATCGTATCGCAATCCGAATCGATACAAAATATCGATACAAATGCAATTGTAGTGCATCCCTACCGTCACTTATGGCGGCTAACACCGTGCACCGGCCATGTTATGTTCCCATAGCCGGTGTTACATTATGATGCTAACAGCTAAACACGAATGTTGTACTGGTCACACAGTTATATCGGATAGATAAAGCTATTAAGTTTCGTTGACTTCCATTGAAAAGGTGCCATGATTTTTGGGAGTTTTCTTGGGATAGTCGTAGTTTGTCTTAATATTACTCACAAGGAAAAATTATTTTTCATTTTATAATTCTGTTTTTACACTCTTATTTATTTTTATTACCTCCACGACTCCCGTACTAATTAGTCCATTCAGCAGCACAATGTTTTGAGTGTGTTAAATTGAGTTCTACCTCAAAACATGACTTTTCACAAGCAAATATTTCATTTTTTTACAATATTTTTTGCGTAATGTTACTTAGTTTGATGTACAGAATGCTTGGTTGATGGTTTCGTGATAACCTGCCGGGGTTGCGGGCCTGTTCGAAAGAGATACCGCGGCCCCGGAACATAAAGGGCGAGGAAGGAACATGGATGGGTTTTAGTCAGTAAGAGTCTGACACTCCCTCCCGCTCCGCCCAGAGTAGGAGAAGTCATTTGATGATTTCCGATCCTCGATGGTTTCGTGATAAGTCTGTTTACACCCTGCATACCGTACCGTACCGTATTTTCGATCTTATATTCTAAAGTTTCCATAATTATGTGAGACTCCTAGGTGGTTCTTAAATATTTCTCTGTCTTTAACACATTCATCATTTCTCAGTGCATTACTATCTGTCCTTTTCCAAGACAAATGCTGCTTTTTTACGGACGGTCCATAAAATATGCAAATTCTTTCCACTGGAAAGTCACAATTAAATTTTTGTGGCGCAGTTTGTCGCAGTGAATTTAGGGAATAAAATAACTGCCTACCTCTATTAGGAAAATGACTTCATGAATTTCTGTATTTTAAGGAAAAATCATAAAATTTTGCGAAGTTCCAGTTTTTAGAGATCAAAACGTTTAACTCGAATGCAGTATTTGGTTGTCTTTTAATGAAAAATTCATCTGTAAAACGTATCCTATTCACACTAAAGCTTTCAAATAGCATTTCAAAGAGTAGAGTGTGAACACAAAAAGCTCGAGGCATAAAGAGTTATAGGACCCGATGAAATTCAGCACTGCAGTCCTATTTTCCAAGCTTAGCACATTTCTTTTTCAGTCACATTTCGATTTTGATACACAATACGAGCAAGTACTGTGGTACAAAGATCTTTTGGCGCTGGACTGACGTTGACAGAACGCTGTTGGTTACCATTTTGTGAAGTGTGTGAAATAAACAAAATGGCGGCGTTAAGTTGATTTTAGCCATGCGTCAAAAGATACCTAGACAGATTTAGGTATTTACATAATTCTATCTTTCAATATTATTCTTTTGTATTCTTCACATTATTTGTTAAAATGAATAAACAATTTTGTTGAAGTAATTGTTTTATTTTTGATAGACGTTCAAATAACAGACTGTGTTTATATAACTGAGATTGATGTGTTATTTGATATTTAAAAAAATAATAATATTAAAATAAACCTTCATTTTAGTAGGTACATTTGAGTTGGTTTGTTGTTTTAAAGTCAATGCGAAATTACAGTTTTGATTTTTGTTTTGCTTACGAGTATTTTTATATAAAAAATTAAGTAAGTAATATTTAATTATTATAACGTTATCATTATGTGCATATTAACAATATTAACTTACTTTTAGAACATTAAATTGTATTCAGCGAATAATCTTAAAGTAATAATTAAACACAAAGAAAGAGATTTAAATATTAATAAAGCAGCATTGGGAATATGGTAACAGAAAAATGTTGTTTAAAAAAAAGCCCTGGACATATAACGTAGCGTAGCGTATAACACTGGACAGAAAGATTTGTAACTTAGTAGTAACAAGTACCTATTCGATAATGAATTTCTTCGTCTCGTCCCGTCTAACTAATCAGGCCTATTGGCAGCACATGCTGTAGTCTTATAGAACCCACAAGATACAAAAATAGGAATATAAATTAAAAAACTTAAAACTTTAGTTTTTATTACACAACGAAAACTAAAAACTACCTAAACAAAAAAAAATTAAATAATATTTTGTGTGTCTCACGGCTGCGCCAAATAGTTCAGCAAACTCCCAAACAGCTAGTGCTAGACGCTGGTTTTCTACTGGACCTGATGATATTTATTACTTATATTTAATTTTGAGAAACACGATAATTTCTTTACCATGTTGTAGTTTCAAAAACTTTATCCCAACAAACTTTAAAGCATGGTCAACCCACTTCACCGATATGCCAACCATCCAAGACCATCCAACGAGGTATCGAACGACTTTCTAAACAAAACTATTTCTAAATATATCAGCCATCGTATCTTAGATATACACAGTCGTAAAAGAGCGGACACTTTGACGAATAATCTTAAAGGGTCACATAGAAAATACGTTGTATTTCTTCAAGCATAAGATAGGAAAGTAATACATGGTTATGCTTATCTAAGTTTTTCGTATTATTTATAATGTGCTTTATTTCTTAATACACCCCGTTGCATTTTTTATCCGGATGATTTTTTAGGGTCCTGTAGCCTTATGTTAAATACCGGAACCCGTTTAATTTCGTCAAAACCATCTCTTCGTCATCCGGATTTCACACAGTCATTTTACCAGGAGAATAAAGGTGAACGCAGACGTAGCCGCACCGCACGCGCCGCAGTCACCGCAATCATCACTTTTGTTAATAACCTCGCATACCTGCCCGCGCTGCAGTCCCCGCAATCGTTCCTGCCGCCGTACGCTTCGCACCACAGACTATTAATCGAGACATTAATACTCTCTCTCTCTCTCTACCCGGTGGCGTTGATGACGTCATCAGCTGCGGCAGGGAGTTTGGCCGCTTCAGGTACTGCGGCGACTGCGGCGCGTGCGGTGCGGCCAGGTCTGCGCTCACCTTAGTATTCTGTGCACCGCTTTGCAATGGTGTAGTGATATAACAAAAAATATTTCAAGTAAGTACTGTGAAAAAATACACAAAGATTAAAAAAATGTGTGACATTATTATTTACATAGTAAAACAAAGTCACTGCCGCTGTCTTTCCCGCTTGGACCTTTAAACTACGCAAAGGAATTGAATGGAGTTTTCAGCAATAGATAGAGTGGTTCAAGAGGAAGGTTTATATCTTCATTGCACCTGTAGACCCGTGCTGTGCCGTGCCGAAGCCGGAGCGAGTCGCTTTTTTTTAATGAGACAACAGAGATGTTTTTTAATGTTCTGTTTTCCAGCTACGGAACCCCTCACATTCCGATATGCACTTGGCCTTTTTGTAACGTGAAGGCCAGTAGTTATTGGGATAAGGAAGTTACAAATCAGTGTGCGTGAAACAATATAAGTCACTGTGTGTACAAAAGGGTTAAGTTGATTTTCCTTGTGCAACGAACGGAAAAGTTTCTTACAATTTCTGACGTTCATATTACACCTCAGTTGAGTTGGTCCAATCTTCTAACCAGTCAAGCTATACGTGGTCCTTTTCTAACATGCATATTTAAGAAAATGTACTAAACGTAGTATTTTATGTGTTCTTTCAACAACTACCTTCTCGGTAGTTGCCTTAACTAAAGGTCTTTACGTCTTTTAGTTTCCAGCCTTACCAAGGGGAGATCAGACAGGCAGTCGCTCCATGTAAAGTACTGGTATTCAACGGCATCCGGTTATATTGGAAACCGATCTGTACATAATGTAGTTGGGAAAAATCTAGACGATGTTGAGTCTTCTTAGAGTAGTGTAGGCACAGTGGTGACGACTGAGACTCACTGATTGTTGGTGTTAGATTCGAAATCAGGGATTTCATTACCACTGCCATCAGGAAATTATCGTAAGAACTTAAAATTCAAAGTCCTGTAAACTCAGTGAAGTCAGTCCTGGAACCAAAACTTCAAATTCATGTAACCCCACCCACCCACACTGGGCCCGCATGGTGGATCACGTCTAAATTCGCCTCGTAGTAAAGCCCCAGCAGTGGGAAAAGCAGGTGTAAAAGTACACACTCATTTAGTTGATATTCTGAAAAACTATAAAGCTACTTTTGCTTATGTTATTTCATTACTTGTTATAAAATACCTACAAGGTATAGGTATACAGTAATAATAATAATAAATATCGCTGGACATTAAACACACAGCGCCATCTGGTGCCACACTAAGCAAGGCTTGTGTCGTGGACACCAGATAGTTGATATACTACATATATACTTTTTTGTTGGTAAATACATACTTATTATACATACAAACATCCATGACTCGGAAACAAATGTCCATGCTCATCACACAAACATTTGCTCCTACGGGGATTCGAACCCAGGACCCTAAGAACGTAAGGCAGCGTCACTACCACTATGCCATTCGAGTCGTCAAACAGTACAACAGTATTAGGTTTCAACCGCTTCAATTTAAGTTTCAAACAATAAAAGCAGTTTAGTCGAATGTATGCAAAGGGCCTACATAAATTGGGTTACGTACTTAGAATCAAATTCTAATCACTTAATGAACCTTGCTAAGCTGCCATTCAAGCCCAGCAGACGCACACATTCAATTCAAATTAGACAATGATGTCGCAATACTATCATATTTAGACCACACATGATCTTCGCACAATCTACAGCTGCTATACATGTTCACTATTTAATAACCTACAAACAACTTAATCTAAGCTTTACAGAACAGTTACCAAAGTTTAAAATCATTTGGGGACCGAGAATAATCGACATAACTTCCACACTCAGAAGGCAATTGTAATCGGAAAGCGATAAAGCGCTACCGGCAAGTCATAAAAGCGCTTCAGAATACAGGGGTCTAATTAAAGCGCTTGACTTTACTACCTTTCAGGACATTCGTGATAGTTGACACTTAATTCCAAGTTGTTTTGTTGCATCATTAACAAGTTTTAAGCTTTTGTGACACACTGTCTTGGCGGTTTTCTTCAGAAATTTAAATAGTTCAAATTTTTAGTCCTGCCTGTCATTTGTAGATCTATGACATACCTACTTAAAAGTCAATGGCCTGCAAGTCTGAAAAACAGCATTTTCCAAAGGTATCGCATAACCCAGTACTAACTGCCCTGGATTGTGGAGGTATGGGTAATCAGCTACATCCAGTTCGACTTAAATCTGGAGCACGAGATGTTTCGGAAAAAAGTAAGAAAAGTACCTAAGTACCCAAGTTTCGTAAGTGTATAAGAGTGAAACGAGGTGTTCATCTATAGGGTGTAAAATACCTCTTAACAAAGTCGAAAGGCACTTTTATTCCCCTTTAAAATAGCAGCTTTATTAATTACTTGACCGGGTTTATATTGATTATTTATATTTATATATATGTATGTATATGTCACCGTAAAATTGTCAAATACGTTAATTACAATATAACGTGTTTCTCTAAAGCGATATTGTAATATCTCGAATTATTGTCAACTGAACATACGGAAGTATCTCTGCCCCCATAATCGGGACTTGGGGCACCCCCCGTTAGGTTAGATAGGTTCTTTTAAACCCTGCCCTCGGAAATAGGGCTCCGTCGACTAGGCTTTTTAGGGGAATATAAAGTTTTTTAAGGTTACGTTATAATAATCGGTATTTCTCAGGAATGGCACAATATCTTTTCATGAGAGTTGTACCACTGGGCAAGGGGGACCCCTCCTGCCCTCCACACCTCGTGAGTTGACTACCATCACAAGCATTTCACGAAAAATAATGCGTTTTGTTGTAAGCAGTATGTTCATTTGACAATATTTCGAGTTTTTGACGTGACAACGTCTTATAATTCGATAGAGCCACCGGCGGCTGCAAGCACGAAAAAACATGATTCATGCGGCGTTACCTCGCTGATCGCTCTGAGGCGTTCCATGTAAGGCTTGAAGTGCAAGCAAGAGCGCGGAACGAGTGACAAAGAAGCACAATCGGCCTTTGCGTTCGGCAGCGTTCGACATCCGTCTCTCTCATACTTGAGTGAGCGATGCGTCTGCGTGGACAGCTGCTATACTATAGTACATTTACATGTTTTGATCGAGTATCAAGTGCAGTGAAAAGTGAATGTGGTGTCAAAAAATGCTACCATTCCATGAGTATTTTCTTAAGACGTTGTCACGTTCAACTATCGTCAGTAAACCGACTTTAGAGACAACCAGTTTTACAATATCGCTAGAGATATTACAATATAACGTATTTGACAATTTTACGGTGACATATATATTTATCTTTTTATGTCTTTTGTGAAAGCTCCTGTTTATTGACTAGTATGAAAAACTACACCTTGTTTATGCCATCTAAATATGTGCCTCTCTCAAGGTTTTGAAAGGCCGGCCATCAGTAATTTTGGTGTAAATTTATTATTGCATGTGTTACGTCAGGATCAAGATACTTAGATGAACAGCTGATGTGTTTTAAATTACTAATTTATATTAGATGCTACTGAGAGCAGCGGTGGCCCAGTGGTGGCGGCCCCGACTTACGAACAGTAAGTCGTGGGTTCGAATCCAGACAGGCGCATTACTTTGTGTAATTTATTTCATCACCGCTGCTCTCAAAACGGTGAAGGAAAACATCGTGAGGAAACCGGCATGTCCTTGAACCAAAAATTCGAAGACATGTGACATCTACCAATCCGCACTGGGCCCGCGTGGTAGATTATAGCCCATCCCCTCTCATTGAGAGGAGGCCGTGTCCCAGCAGTGGGAACATTATGGGCTCGATGGTGATGATGATGATGCTACTGAAGTAGGACATCGTTTTATAGATATTAAATCAAATATTAGTGCTGTATTTTTCTCAACATGAATATAATTATGGTAAGACTCACGAAGTGTAGATCTATTTGAAATAGTCTGATATCTGTTTACACGTGGAAATAACTTAGTTGTGAAAGTTACCAAAAAAAGAATTTATTTTCGGGTTTTCCAGACATAAATATAAGAATATATCGCAAAATCGGTACCGACTTAAAATCCATGGCAACATAACTTGTCAAAGAAAACTTACCAAACAAAACAGTTTGATATTCCTAACCTTGGCTTATAGAATACACTACTGTTGCTATTGTTTCATTTGCTTCCTTCTCAAACTTTATTTTTCTTGGTTGGAAGTCATGAAATAACTTCTCCACTCTGGGCGGAGGGAATTGTCAAACTTATTACTGACTTTTAAAACTCATCCATGTTCCTTCCTCGCCCTTTATGTTCACGGTATGTCTTTCGAACAGTCCCACAGTACCGGAACAGTCACGCAGCCCCGGTTCCTTTTCAACATAAAAGAGGAAGAAACGGGAGTCTATTCACTGATCATTATAATCTGGATATATCAATATATCGAGTGAATCGGTTTCTTCTAGCCAAGGGTGCTCCATCCTAGGTCGCGTCAACCAACGCATCACATTAGGCGAGTTGCGGCCAAACGCAAACCTATTTAGGATAAAACGAGGCTAACAAATATCCCATGTGTTAGTCCAGAATATAGTTTTCACAGGGTGTAAACAATCTCATCACAAAGCCATCAACTGAGCGTCCTGTACATCAAACTAAGTAAATTTACGCAAAACTGATTGCTGGGAAACAACTTTTTTTTTGGGTGAAAAGTTTTTTGTGGTAGAACTCAATGTACCGCACTTACAACATTGTGCTGATGGGTGGATTGAATAGTACGAGGGTCGTTGAGGTGTTTAAAGGAAAAATCTTACAGTAAAATCTTTCAAATTAAAAAAAAAAATTAACTTTGACCCCCAATATCTCCGTAAAGTAGAAGGTTCCCAGGTATGTTTTGAAACAAAAAAAATGATCGCAACGGGTAGAACAAGTGCCGTTTGGTTTCGTTAAGAGGTGTTTTACAAACTATAAGTGTGCATAAATTCATCCAAATACGTTCAGTTGTTAATCTATGATTGAGTAACAAACAAACAAACATACAAACAACCAAACCAAAATAATAAGTGAGCATGGGTTTGAACTTTGACTTGAAAAAATAATATGACCATAGAAACGATTCATATATTACTGCCGCCATGAAATACCTCCATGATTGCATTAAGCAGGTTTATTCAATTACCTTCAGACCGCATTGTGTCCAATTATATAATTGGCACCTCCGACCAAATTTTGGAGGTTTTATAGGCGATAATGATCACTCATATGCTCATCGGAATGTGCCTCCAGCTACGAGTAGGTAGGTACTTATGACTTCAACAGGTCACTTTCTTTATGGTTAGCATATTATGCTGACCCACTCCTTCCACGTACTCTTTTTTCGCGCCAGCTACTTGAACCAGCCTTTGCGCCATGTATCCTGGTCTGCTTGCAACCGTTTTCTCGGCCTGGGCTGGCAGTCTCGACAGAGATAACGACAAAATCGCTAACTTTCAATCGCTGATTACTAACGAATAAATTCGGTTGCAATAGTTATGCTTAGGAGAAACGCGTCTAGTATGTAGAGACTTTCATTATTCGCAAGCATCATTATTGCAACCGAATTGATTCGTTAGTAATTAGCAACCGAAAGTTATCGATTTTGTCGCTATGTCTGTCGAGACTGCTGGGCCAGGCAGCCCAGGGCCGGTGGCATCCTCGACAGAGGTAACGACAAAATCGCTAACTTTCGATCGCTGATTACTAACGAATAATATCGTATGTAGTAATGATACTTGCGAATGATGAAAATCTCTACATTCTAGACGCGTTTCTAGTGAGCTTAATTATTGCAACCGAATGTATTTGTTAGTAATCAGCGATTGAAAGTTAGCGACTTTGTTGCTATCTCTGTCGAGACTCCACTGCCCTGGCCACGATAAACCAAAATCTAAATTGCTATGGCATTTAAGAGCGGGCCTAAAGCAAAATCTTCAATCTTAGATTCGATTTTTAGAGTAGTAAATCATGTTCAAATTAGAAAAAAAAAATATGTCAGGAAACTCCATTATAAATGTGAGGGTTGGGTCTGAGCAAAAACATAATAGGATAAAAATTTCTCGATAGAAAATCGTCACAAAGTTACCTCTAATTTTCAACAATTTTGGTTTGTATTCTATTTCGGTGCATATTACTGAACCATAAACTACATAAATATTATCACTCATGTGTAACCTAGGGCTGACTCTGAGAAAATTTTCAAAATATTTTCTATTTTAAGAGATAATAGACTCGAAAGAATTTGTCGCTTACTACATTTTTAATCCGCGAAATGCGCCGTCTTTCGTCTCGCGGGACGCGAGTTTGAGACATCAGTTTGTTTCACCGATCAGTAGCCCTCGCTCTGTTGAGACGGGCAGTCTATGTCACTTTGCTCCGCGCCCAGCCCCCCTTATTATTTTCATAATATTACTAATTTTTTGTTGAGTAACATGGCTAACAAGAAAAATACAGTAACAAAACGGAAGAAGCGAGAAGTAAAGCAGTTGAACACTCAATTTATGGCTGATTGCCGTAATCGAAAGTATTTATGTATTTTTTACGTGCCTAAGCGCATAGTAAACTCAAAATAAACGGATGATTGATTTGATCGTGCATTATTTTTGTGTGAAATTATGATAATTACATACAACGTTGGATGCGAGTCGCCGTTGACCGGTCAACGTGACGACACTTGGGGGAGGCATATGTCCAGCAGTGGACGTCTTTCGGCTGATACAACCCGTACGAATTAACTGTTATGTAGGTATTTTATTTATTATAAATTAATAAAATTATGGTAGTTATTATTTAAAGGGATTTGTTTTATTACTTGTAGATACGTTACACACGCGGTACGTTATGTGTTATTATTACGTGGGTGGGTAGTAGGTAGGTAGAAGGTAGATAGTAGATAGGTAGAAGGTAAGTATTAGATAGGTAGTAGGTTGGTCGGGTCGACTAGTAAAGATTTAAAATAGACTAGGGCCCTAAAATGGCCGCTTTAGCAGAATCATAATATGAATCACGTTAAAAAAATATAAAAAATTAATGTGATTCCGAACACTCGCTTGTTTCAGGTATTAGTTCCCAGAAAATAATGCAAATCGAGTGATCGAGTTTGTTGATGGTTCTGTCGGGAGTACCATCGAGGTCGAAAAGAATTTGAATAATGACCAAAATTTTTCACTAGAGAAGTACGTTTATCTTTTCCTACTACCGAAATCTCACATACCTTATGTGTGCACCTAGGATTTCATAAAGAATTATGAATACCTATTTACAATACTCTGGCCACATTCCGGCTAAGTATTTTTTTACATTTCCTGTACAACGTGGCCTCATCATGTATATACTTTATGTACAATGAGAGATCTGCATAAACTGGTTTTTTATAGCTTGACCACCTGTCGTGCTTACCAAAGTCATAGTATAAACAGGAGCAGTAGTGCATCTACAGCTCAATCCGCGTTATAATTACCTACCGTACTTGCCTGTCTCACGGTTGTCACTTTTAGCTATATTTAAATTCAGTGCCTATAAATGTGTTGTCTGGTTTTCATTGAGATCTACAGCATATTTTTTTTACTCTCTTATTTTAAAATTTAGAGGGGCGGGGGGGACATATTGGATGAGTCTATCTTTCAAACGATTGTAACGCATTCAAAACATTGTTCTGATGTCAACTATGTCTCCTAAACTATTTTCAAAAAAATATTATACAACAAAGACTGTGAAATTTACGATGAACACAATGTTTACTATTTGTTTTATCTTATATTTAACTACTGGACCGATTTACATGATTTATGCATGGACATCGGTTTTAAGCCAAGTCCAACGTTTTTACACAAATTTCAACGTCATATCTTAATTAACAAAAAATCACCTTTTCAAGTTACGTAAATATGTGACACAACACTTTAAATAACATTTATCTTGGTCTTATTGGACTTTAAAATTGTGATGATGCTAATATCATAATACTATATGACGATTCCAATAAGATACCATCAAAAATACTTATTTACGACATAAAATTATTACCGTCAGTAAGTATTGGAAAATTATGGACACATACTTTTTTGGTTTTGTAAATCAATGGTCAATACCTACTAAGAATTAAACGCAGCAAAACTCGGGAGTGGGGGCTCGTGACGTCAGATCTCATTCAAAATTATACTAAGGCGTCACATTCGTAAATTTTGGTTTGAACAAAATAAAAAATACGGGTTTAACATTTTTAGTAATCTAACTGACGGACTACCTAATTAGATTTCTTTTGTCGTCTACCCTATTCGTCAATCATTTTAAATTACGTATTTTATTACTTTAGGTAGGGATTGAGTTACTATACCTACCTAAAATACTGAGAAATCGGCATAACTCAACGTAAACAAAGTCAAAGAATCTATTGTCAGATCAAGTACCTAACATTCTAGTGGGAAAGTAGACCTGCCTACTTCGTCTGCCTAATAGAAGACTAATACAACATAAAAATAACAAGGTATCTCAGCATCAATAATAAATTAGATGCAAGAATTAGCGACTTGCTAACCATTCCTGTTATTTTTAGACACCCATACACACAGCAATAGGTTCTCCTGCGATAATCACCCATTTTTAATTTATTTACGTATGCCTTTACGTGCGAACTTTGTGCGGTGTGCAAGCCTCGACTGGCGGCAGTAAGACACGGGTCGAGATTTTGTTAGAGTGAGCGTGCGTCGACGTAAAGATAGTATGACGCACACATACAAGCCGCGCGCGGTGCGTTTATATGAAGATATCCTACTTGTCTTTTTTATACTATGCCATAGTTCCTTTGTTAACCCCCGACGCAAAGACGACGGGGAGCTATAAGTTTGACGTGCCTTTGTGTGTGTGTGTGTCGGTCTGTGGCATCGTAGCATCCGAACGGATGAAACGATTTTAATTTTGTATTTTATTAGAAGGGTGAATTAGTCGGGAGTTTTCTTAGCTATGTTTGATGAAAATTGGTCCAAGATGGCCGCTGACACAAAACTACGGATTACTTAATTTTTTATTTTTCAATGCCCTTGATATGGGTACCTATCAAATGAAAGGCACGCCCTTTCATTTGATAGGTACCCATATCAAGGGCATTGAAAAATAAAAAATTAAGTAAGGCACTAGTAGAATACTTACTATGATAAATTTACAATCCAAGATAGCCGCCACCACAAAATGGCGAATTACCTTTTTTTCAATATGGGTATCAATTTATCAAATAAAAGATTTTGACTAGTACCTACAATAATGACTATTCAAAGGGAATAAGGAATATTAACGAAATGACACACGGAAAGTGGAGTGATGCCTGGTTCCCAAAATTTAACTATAATCAATTATTTTCTATTTAACTTTTATTACATTATGTGTCGGAAGGTTTTAAAATTTTAATTTAATTTTACTTGTTCGTATTATTTTATATTAATTTTTTCACACAATAATAGAAAAAAAACTTTCAAGGTTTCCCCCATACTTAGAACTGAAACTCAATTTTTTTTTTCTTTAAACCCATGCTTGGGGTATCTATGGATAGGTCTTTAAAAATTATATTGAGGTTTTTTTATGTTTTTTTCTAGAGACACTTCGAAAGTGGTAAAATGTGTGAACCCTCCCTGTAACTTTTAAAATAAGAGAATGATATAACTAAAATGTATATATGATGTACATTACCATGTAAACTTCCACCAAAAAGTGGTTTGAACGACATCTAGTAAGTATTTTTTAATACATCATAAACCGTTTACCGTACATTCAATCAATTCATTTTTGAGTTGCTGTTTCAACCCTTCATGGGCGAGTTTGACTCGCACTTGGTCGTTTTTTTATTAAATTGTAAAATATACCTATAATATTTGATTTCAAGTTTTTATGTATACAGGTGCTTGGCATTCTTGAAGGTCAATTATTGTACTTAAATTATTACATTCAATTATTGCACCTGTATGTCCAAGAAAATAGCCTCATTTAAATGAAGCTTCAGTGTTGTGAATAAAACTAGTAAACAAATATTAATATGATGATTAGACGTTCTTATTTGTAGCAAAATTAAAAACCAATTTAGGGTTCTGATTATAGAATCGAATGTATAGGTACCTGCAACGTTTGTTTTTATTCCGTATTCCGGAATTGATCATTTTTTTTAACTTTCTGTTTACAGAATCAAATGCTAACTAATGTCGAAAAGTAGATTACCAAAATGGCGTAACAAACGTCAAGATACCCCGGTTTGTAGAAAAAAAAATACCATCTATTTAAGAAGTCGCTTCCAACCATTGTATCCTATTAATCATGCATTCCGATGTCTACAATTCCGATATCCTATATTAAGAAAACTAAGATGAAATAGAATACTTGCCTACTCAAAACTTTTATTTCACGACATACAAACAACATGGGAATGCATTGAAGGTGTTAAATTTGCTAAAAAAAATAAGAATGGAAAGTGTTTTCATCTATCTATGTTGCATATACTCAGCTCAATGACTTCAAGTACCTACGCGAGTTCGGTCCCGCGCGTCGCGCATCATGGCGCCGCCCGTGTTTGATAAACGCACTAATGCGGGTGTGGCGAGACGCGCGGGGGAAATCAGAATTTTTCCTGGCGTTAGGCCCGCTCTTAAACCATTCTTTTTAAAGATTTTATTGTCGCCGGAGGTTTCGCGGTCCTTTTTCGGCATTGAAAACTAATGAGTAAACGAGTGTTGATAATATAACCATGCAATAAAAAACGGGCATTTAATTTAGCAAACGATGCATCAGAGACCCTGTGTATTAGCCAATTAGGTATGATTTACCAGTTTTGTGTTAAGGCGACGACATCAGCTAAATAAGCAACTCTATTTGTGGTGGTTCAAACTTCGTTTGAAATACTGTTAGAATAAAGTTCAAAATATAAAGTTTTTTTTATTTGTCGAAATTATTTACAGTTTTAGAGATACACAGCTTTTAAAATTGCCTTTTCGACCGTTTTCAAGAAATCTCCGCCTTAAAACCGACTGTCACTAATGAATTCCTCTTCACATATGACTTAATCATTCTCCCGAATAATTGCTTTCCAGTATGTCAGATACTCAGGTACGCTCATACATTCCCCGAATTAAATCTCACTAACATTGCTGTTCAAATAATTGTGATTTCATGAAACGTTATTTAGAATTTAGAATATTTACTGTGGTTACGAATACATTTCTGTGGACTCTGTGGTTGTTTTCACACATAACGGTATGTAATTAATTCTGACCAGACAGTTTTGTGATAAAATGCTTTAATAAACAGTTTGTGTTAAACTATATAAGATGTTAAAAAATTAACTGCAAGAATTTCGTGTACGTACTCGGTATCAATAAACAAACGCATTGCAAAAAAAAAATTTTTTTTCAAGCATTGTTAGTTTTTACATAAAAAAAAAACATTGCCAATCCAAAGTCTGAAAAATGAGATGGGAAAGTTAGAATCAGCTGTCTACGTTTGCACTGTCGCAGGGGTGAACGACTACGCGCCCGGCACCCTTCACGGCGCAGTCACAGTACAGTCAAGTGCACATATTCAATCATTTTGTGTGCAGTGAAAATATGCATATCTTTGAAACGGATCGTTACTTATATAAAATTTTTTCGTGATTATTTTTTATTTGTGATTCAAAACAACTCCTCAAGTTTCGTGCAGTTAATTTTTTAACACCTTATATATTTGTGTTGTGCTATGATTGCGTCAGATGTCAGAATAAAGTGATTAGGTACCTACGTATCCTTTCTACTATAGTTGGATATGGCTACGATTCGTATTTTTGAAACGTAAAAGGAAATAAACAACTGCAGCCAGTGTCTTTGGTTACTAGGTAGGTAGGTAAATCAACTGTATCTGTATTGTGGTGGTTAGAACTTCGTTTGAAATATTGTTACAATAAAGTTCTAATCAGCTTGCACTACAAAGTGGTTGTTACGTCAGTCACTGCGGGCCAAATAGTGCGAAATGAGTGGTTCCGATCGATTAACAAAAAATCTATTGATTGGAAAAAAACTAAAACACTATAATGCCAATATATTGCTTGTAGAATTATTTGCCAAACAATCAGAATGATCGCATGTACGTTTTTTTTGGTTGAAAGAATTTTTTAGAGAGAGATAATATCTTGTTTTGTTTTATCTAATCAAATTTATTGCATCATGTTTTCAAAACACTGTCATACTAGCATATATCCTGAAGAATATCATATATTTTTCTGGTTTTGTTTATAGCAGTGAATCATATACTTTTAGTCATTTTATAACTCGCGTTTCGCTCATACAGTAATCGCCTTAACGACTGTAATAAAAGATACAAACTTAACGTACTATTCGAGTCACGGAGGAATCTCAATATGTAATGGGTGGTCTATCCATCCACGGTTCACCCCAGGCGAGTACGGCTTAACCTGAAAATTGACCCACTGTTATTATTGAACCACAAGCTCCTCCTAGCTAGAGATTACCACTTTCAGCAGAGATTACCTACCTCATAAAGGGTGTAAAACACCTCTTCACGAAACCGAAAGGCACTTGTTCTCCCTATAATTGCGATATTTTTTTATATATGTCGGTTTATATATGTCACCGTAAAATTGTCAAATACGTTATATTGTAATATCTCTAGCGATATTGTAAAGTCTCGAATTATTGTCAAATGAACATACTGCTTACAAGAAAACGCATTATTTTTCGTGAAATGCATGCGATGGTAGTCAACTTACGCGGTGTGGAGGGAAGGAGGGGTCCCCCTTGCCCAGTGGCACAATTCTCATGAAAAGATAATGAACCATTCCTGAGAAATACCGATTAATATAACATAACCTTAAAACACTTTATATTCCCCCTAAAAAGCGTAGTCGACGGAGGCCCCTATTTCCGAGTGCAGGGTTTAAAGGAACCTAACTAACCTAACGGGGGGGTGCCCCAAGTCCCGATTATGGGGGCAGAGATACTTCCGTATGTTCAGTTGACAATAATTCGAGACATTACAATATCGCGAGAAAAAACACGTTATATTGTAATATAACGTGTTTGACAATTTTACGGTGACATATACAAACAAATAAACAAAAAAAACTAGTATTTGTTAATTAGATTGACATCATGTCATAACAGAGCTAACTTTTACTAATCTCCATGTATATAGATGTAGAATGACATAGCTATAGTCATTTTCAGTTTCCAGTGACAGAAATGCCTTCATGTGATTATTTTACTTATAGAAAGTATCTAAATTCAAATATAATAAACTATTCGTTTTACATTGGACTACAACATTGGTATTAGTAAAGCAATCTTTAAACCCATCTAAAATAGTTTCTTGGGTCTGAATTTCTTTCCCATATCTTAAGTTTTTATGGACCATTCAGATAACAGATGTATTCCAGTCCATAGTTCGATGTGAAACCATAATATCATTTATATAACTACCTTCAAATAACCAGTAGCATTCTTCAACCGCGCTCTGAATTCGTTCGCCCAATTATCTGTATTAAATATCTCTGAATTCAGGTTACTGATACTGTTAATGAACAACATTTCATGAATAGTTCCCATAGTAATTGATTTTTTGTCGATTAACTCGTGTTTAATAAGGTTTCAACGAAGGTATTTTGTTGGTCAATCAGATGGTAAGCTCATACAGATGCCACACGTAATTACAGTATTTTACGTCTCCAATCGTTGTCGTGTGGTGATCCGCTGGATGCGAGACGTACGGGACCAGTCATGAGGTGATACTTGGAAAAGACCCATGTCCAGCACTGGACGTCCTTCGGCTAAAATGATGATGATGACGTCTTCAATATAACTCGTAACGTTTAGGAAATACGAACTACAGTTATTTCACAAATAATTTTACCTGTGACAGCACAGTCTTAGAGCAGCTATGTATCTATATTCGTAAGTGATGGCAACCTGACAACAACCTTATTGCTACGAGCATAAAGATCCCTGAGGCTTTGATAGAATACCAAGGTAGAGGCAAAATAAATGCAGATGGACTGCAAATTCAAATGCCTTCGTTTTGACAGCTGTCAAAACAGTAGCGCAGGAATGAGCAGCGAGATGAACTGGACACAAGTAAGCAGTAAAAGTAAAATCAATTAGGAAACTTGTGTTTCTTGTACCAGATACTCGTGTTTCTGATACTGTTGCTGGTGTTTCGATAGACTGTACACAATAAGATCTTACTACATATTATTTTCTATCTTAGTATTTGTTTTGCGTAGAAATATCGATGATGACCACATTGGGGCCTTTTGCGGTTAGTAGGTACTCGAGGATACTGCGATAGGTATACTATAAGTACTTAGTGCCGAGACTTATAAGTGCCCTTCAACGTAGAAGAATATTGATATAGGCACCCTGAATTGACGTATGGAGATATAATATAATCATCATCTACCTAGCCTTTTCCCAACTATGTTGGGGTCGGCTTCCAGTCTAATCGGATGCAGCTGAGTACCAGTATTTTACATGGAGCGACTGCCTATCTGACCTCCACAACCCAGTATACTGGGGAATACGATAGCACTTGGTAAGACTGGTGTCAAACATTTTGGGCCACTGACTACCTGTAACGACTGGAGATATAATAAAATAAACTATGTAAATGCATTCATTAGTCTCCGTCTGTCGAGCCGTTTCTCAATGATATTAAGGGTCGGTTTCCAATCTGTCCATTTGATTATGCGCCTGTTTTGTCCCACTGCAGGACCAAGACTCTTTTTTTCCATTTCTACAGCTATTTCAGCTCAATTCTTTAAGTAACAGTCCAGCTCATCATGCCATCTTCTTCTGGGCCTGACGCATCGCCGATTCCTGTTGGTCGGAACCCAACCCGACCATATGGCAACTAGTATTTTTCATGGATCTGGTATCAAATATAACGATACCCCTTGGCGATACTAGTATTTCGACTTTTGGGCTTCGGACGACTAGTAACGGTTAATCAGTCCAAAATGAACGTCGGCCGTGACCGTGGCCTACTGCTTTTTAACCGACTTCTAAAAAGGAGGTTTTTTTTTATGTTTGTTCGGGCATAACTCCGTCGCTTGCCGACCGATTTCGAAAATTCTTTTTTTGTTGGAAAGGGTATTCTTTCCAATGGTCCCATAGCCAGGTCGGGATCTGATGATGGAATCTTGGTGAAATCGAGGGAACTCTTCAAATTTCAAATGAAAACGTGATGCGATTTTGATATTTTCTACAAGAAGTGAAGCATTTGCGTTTGATAAGAACCATTCTACCATTAGATCTGATGAAGCCAAGAGTCACGGAACTCCATAATGAGACAATGTACCCTAGTCGTGCTTGGGCTTGTTGTAATTGTAAAAGTATGCACTTTCCATGTATATCAAGCACATGAGAAATTGAGAACCACTAAAAAGTGAAAAATAAAAACTTTTTTGCAAAAACCAAAACCGACTTAAAAAAAAAACAATAAAGTGAAAAATAACGAAACGGACGGACGGATAACGTCGGTTTTGTTTTTTGCAAAAAAGTTTTATTAACGTGATTTCCGAGGAAACACGGAGGCATAGATAATACACTACATCTATAATAGCTGTTCTCTTTAGGACAGTTGTAAAACAGTCAAACAGTTGAAAAGTTTATGTCCTCAAACACACAGATGGCAGCACTATCTATTAAAATTTTGTTTGTCGCCAATGTATGGAAGTTTCACCGGTACGGAGGCGTGTCTAGTAATGGATGGTTGTATCTACGGACCGATCCTTTTTTTGATTGAAGCTCTTGTGTCTGTCGACACATGCGGTTGCTTTTATTCAACCAAGAGCCCCCGAAATTCATTATTTTTAGTAAAAGCGGGTATTCTGTTTTTAGAACTTGCCATACCTACCAACGTTTTTCAAACCACCGAGTATTTATTTAATCGGAATGGACAAACCATTTTATTGCTAGTGGTTACCAATATTCAGATTTGCGGTGTCACGTTTTGGAAAAGTAATTGTTTGGCACTCTTTTTTGTTTTTCGCTGATGTTAAACGAGCAGTTTTTATTTTACATGGATCGAACAATAAAATTTTACCGTCTACGTACAAAGTTACGTATATTTTGCTTTCAATGTCAAATCATTTCAGTCGAAAGACGTATCTGCACTGTTGGATATAGGCCTCTCCCTAAGATCTCAACAATGACTGGGTCTGCGTTGCCCTCATCCAGCGAATTCCCGCCACCTTCAACAGGTCATCGGTCCACCCAGTAAGTAAGAAAGAGGACGACGACGAGAGGGAGTGGGCTGCGACACTTGGGTATGTACCATTCCACAAGTGAAAGAATTTTCGAAATTGGATCTGCATTTTCCAAGATTACCCCCTACATCCAAACATACAAAAATACAAACTTTGTCTCTTTATAAAATTAGTATACTTAGATAAGAAACAAGAAAATCTCTATCATAGACTTTGTCTTCTAAAACGTCCGTATGTCACAGTACAACACTTTTATTTCACGGAGCTTTGTACCTAATGACATTTTAATGACTTGAGCGGCGTTTCAAGTTTTTTAACGCCCGTCGGCTACTCCAATAGGCAAGACAGACTAAACAAACTTTATTCGGTATTAACATGGTCGTAGTACTAAATATTGGGAGTGCGTGTGGCTTATACAGTGGGTCAACTCGGGAGTTTCCTTGAATTATGGACTTGTATCAATGAATACAAATGACTTCTTCTTCTTCATGTCGATGATTCCCATTGTTTGTTATGTTAAATTTGATTCGACCAGAACTCAGCCACGTTGACGGCGCTGGTGGTGGCTTCGGGCAGGTCCCTTAGAGTGCAGGTGGAGTTGCACAAAGAGCATGTTGGCTTCTAAGTAAAAATACAAATGACTGGTACTAGAAAGTGATAGTGGCTGCTAGTATAAGAAAAAAACAATGGCAACATAGCTTAGAAGAAAAGTGTTTAGTGCAAAAAAATGGGTTGGTATGGTATCGTAATGGGCCCAAGCTTACTGCTTGCTACTTCTAAGTATTATAACCAAACTACACGCCTGTAATCCCTGACGATAAAGGCAGAGGTGTACCGAATAGTTGACCCACATTTCTCCAGTCTTTTAGAAGACCCATGTACTAGGGGCGAGCCTATTGCAACCAATCGGGCACATATCTAGACTCCGTGGCTGCTACAGCGAAAATCCCGAAGGAAATACCCAATATCACGCTACCCAACACGGGACTCGATACCAGGACCTCATGCTCAACAGTCGCGCTTGCTACCACTAGACCAACGACCCAGTCTTTGGCCGCGTTCCGAGAAAGGCTGTAAACGATTTGAGCGTCCATAAACCCGTTCTGAATTACCGTGAGCACGATATCGATGTTCCTTGAATAGTCATAGATGACGTCATGACACGCGCCATCTTGCAATTACACCGACCATGCCCCAAATAAATATCACCGTGAGCGCTGTCAAATGACCTAATGACAGATCTTAGCTGTCATAATCGTGAATACTAAATCGGAACACAAAATATTGATGTGAGCGCTGTGAGTGATTATTTCGTATCTCGGAATGCACCCTTAATATTATATTGATAGATAGACACCAGACCGGACCCGATGCTTAAAACTATATAAAAGATACAGCACCGTCGATCACAAACTTCGACAAATTTTAACCTTCAGCATGGGGCTGATTGTCGGGCACGTATTTAGCGTTCTAGATTTGGACCCAATTAAGTCGTCGATCGAAAATTGTACTACTGTTCGTCATTGACTGTGGCATTGGACACCACTTTCCATTAGTACATCAACCACGGCCAAGCATTACATGCAGAAGCGTCATTAACTCGTTTTGTATAGAACTTGTAATTGATTTCTAATTTACTTCAAATACGACTTAGTTTACTTCGTTAACTTTCACTCGGGTTCCGTTTGTCAGAAGCCGAATTAAGTAATTAAAATTTTATTCGAGTTTTTAAGTTTTCTGTTAATCGATTGATGAGTTGGATGATTGATTTGATGTTAAAACTTAATGATTTATGAGGTTAATTATGTCTGTCTAATTTACCTACCGCATTTTGGTAGGTGTACGGTAGTACTTTATAAAAACAAGTTATTTGAACTGTCCAGTTGGTCTAACTAGTGGTTGCAATCTCGATTTCTGAACGTTAGTTTCGTGGGTTCGATTCCCAAGCTAAGCAAAATGACATTGGGAGTTCATCTAAGTATGTTATCAGTATGTCTGGATATGAATCTAGACTCTGGGCTGCAATTAAGACATAAGTTGCTGACAGTAGTTATTGCATGAGACCATCTCCATAACTCGCGAGATGTGGTTGAAAGTCCTGCTAATACATATAGCCACTAAACGTGGTATAAACCGACTCCCACGAAGCTGTTGATCAAGCATTCTGTACATGAAACTAAGGCCCATCATCATCATCATCATCATCATCAGCCTATAATGTTCCCACTGCTGGGACACGGCCGCCTCTCAATGAGAGGGAATGGGCTATAATCTACCACGCGGGCCCAGTGCGGATTGGTAATATCACATGTCTTCGAATTTTTGGATTCTAGGACATGCTGGTTTCCTCACGATGTTTTTCTTCACCGTTTTGAGAGCAGTGGTGATGAAATAAATTACACAAAGCAATGCGCCTATCTGGGTTAGAACCCACCACTTACTGTTCGTAATTCGGGGCCGCCACCACTGGGCCACCGCTGCTCCATGGCACTAAGGCCCATGTTCACCAAAAAGATGACGGTCTGATTATCTAAAAACAAATGTTTAAAACACATGTTTGTATGGGAACATGACGTCACAGTGACAGCTGTTTTTAGATAATGAGACCGTCACCTTTTTGGTGAACATGGGCCTAAGAATCTCTATGCAAAAATGAATGCTGTGAGACGACTTTTTTCTTGGGTGAAAAATCACGTTTTACGGTAACACTCAATGTAACGCACTTCACACATTGTGCTGATATTTAGATGCATTACATTGAAAAAGATGGAACTTTGACCTACAATATCTCCGTAACTAGAAGGTCCCCAGGTATGGTCTAAATTTTAAACCAAACCTTTGTTTGTTTGTTCTAAACTCTAGAACAAAAAAATGATAGGAATGACTGCCTTTCAGCTTCGATAAGGGTACTTCTACAACCATTAGCTACCTATAGTGGCTCTTAAAAGAACTTTCACCCCCATTTTCTGTGATATACAGAGTCTCGGGAAAATACAGGAACGATGTTATTTTGTTTTATTTTTACTGAAAAATCCGTTGGCAGTACTTACGTCATATCCTTTAATACTAATCTATATGTCAGCATACATTGTAAAACCCGTTTGATTGTAATCTATCTAGCGAGATTGTAAACTCTCGAAAGTTTGTCAAGCGAACATACTTACTGCTTACAATTTAACGTATTGTTTTTCTGTAGATTATCTATCGAAGTGAAACCGTATTATTGTGAAATGTATGCAACGGATTTGGATGAGATTTTGCACACAGATAGTTTACAACTCGGATTTACACATAGGATACTTTTTAAGATCCGATAGGACTAATATGAAACTTCACGCGGGTGAAGACGCTGACAGAAGCTAGTTGGTCATATCTCCACTTCAGCATACAAATATAACTAGTCCATATGTTAATTATTAAACCAAACCATAACCCACAAATTATGTAAAGCGAACTTAACATTTAAAACAAAAGTTTAGGAAGGGTTCAAAGTGTTATCAGTGAGTGCCGACCGTCATAACTCGCGGCTCGCTTGATATCATGACAAATTGCTGGCCGTAATAAAACGTCAAGTTTGGCACAGTTCCAGTTTAAAACGATGTTTAAAAAGAACTACGTTTTTAAACAAACACTACTGTTTTATTGGCAGTGGCTTCTGAAATATGTTTTATTTGCCGCTGTTAAAAATGTGGTAAATTTTGGGTAAAAACTGTTCTCGAAAGTTTTTGTATCGACAACTAGTTGTGTCATTGCCCTTTTTTCAGAAACCTTATGAAGTAACTAGCTGACCCACGCAACTTCGTCTGCGTCACATAAGATAGAAAACGATTTCGCAACATTTTTCATTCCTGCTCCGCTCCTAATGGTCGTAGCGTGATGTTATATACCCTAAAGCCTTCCTCGATAAATGGACTACCCAATACAAAAATAATTTTGACCAATTTGAACCAGTAGTTCCTGAGATTAGCGCGTTCAACCAACCAAACAAAGTCTTCTGCTTTATAATATTAAGTATAGATTTTATTAGAATCGCTTCAGTAGTAGAAAAGTCTACTGATAGATGTTTTATCATACTTGACATACAGAAGATACTCAGGGATATAGATAGATATCAAGGTTTTTATCGTTTGAACTACTATATTTATTGGTTTATTTATTTATGGAGGATAAATAAACCAATAAATATGTACTTACACAAACAAAAGGATATTGTAGACCAGTTAAGTATGCTGAAAGTCCGATGTAAATGAGACTGAGGTTTTGGCTTACTAGTGGTTTTTTGGATCTTTAGTAAAGACATAAAGGGTGTAAAACACGTGCGATTGAGGTTAACTGATAGAAAATCTTAATTACATCCCGTGTTTAATGGATCGTTCCATTAAGTTTGACTCGCCCATGTAAACGAGGCACCGACAGCTACTGTCTCCCGCGTACTTAAGGGCTGGCCTATAGTTAACCTGTCATAGATTAGAAAGATTAGGAATAAGGCTCGCTCATACGAGAAGAGTACACTCCCAAGAAAAGGGTGCGCTTCGGCAATGTTCGTCTTAATTCGGAAATACGAACGCGAAAGGATATCTAACATAAAGGGCAGACGACAGACTATCCGTGACGCCCTTTATAGTCTGTAAAAATAAAAACCTAAGCAAATATATGCTTTAAATCCGGTACACAAAAAATCCACGTCATTCTAGCAGATCGCGACGCGCCGCACAAAAAGTGCGCAAAAATATAACGTTTGCTCCAAAGCATGTTAACGAAGACGACGCGTACTTATAGTATGTAATCTGTGGGAGACGACGGGGACTGACGATAAAGATGTGCATCGTGTGCGTTAAGTGTGCTTAAAATCCGCGACGGACTTTTTGTATGCCATACAGACATTGTGCGCCACAGACTCGATCGCACAAAAAGTGTGTCGTCTGCGCAGATCCTAAGAGCTCAGACAATCACAGGAGCACTTGCCTATCTTGTACTACATTGGTTATAAACGTATAGATCTACAAAAAAGAACGAAATTTCGAAAATCTTAAAATATGTATAGCTAGAAGAAAGAAGAAAGGTTACATAATAGGTTTGCTTCGGTGGGATTACATTCTTGTGCGATGTTTGAGCAAATTCGGAAACACGTAGTAATACCGAAGCTAGTTTAACTGTAAGTATAGTATCTCGACCTCAGAGACGCGAGAAAATCCATTCAAGACTCGCTGGCGACACTCGCCAGACGACTTAATTTTATTAAGACGGCGGAAAGCTTCGGCCCACCTGATATTGCTCAGTGCCACCTACGACTATCTGCAATAGCCTGTACTAGACGCAATGATGTTGCGTCGTCAACCTACAGACTAAGGTCATGGCCCATTACTCGACACCGTAACCATAACTACACAGCCGCGCCGCAGCCCATCAACGTTAACATAAAATTTCTCATGTGTGCGGCCTCTTACCCTTTTTTTTTAGGATGGGAAATCATCAAATCACTTCTCCCACTCTGAGCGGAGCGGGAGGACTTTTACTGACTAAAACCCATCCATGTTCCTTCCTCGCCCATTATGTTCCGGGGCCGCGGTATCTCTTTCGAACAGGCCCGCAACCCCGGTGATCTCTTAGCCTAAATCCAGAAATGCTGCTTGGTGGCAAAAAAAACCGCAACATGCATAACAAATAAGCAATCGGCCTTTGTCCTATGATATTCCCACTGCACTGCTGAGACACCTCACCCATAGCCTGGTCTCTAGGAAAGTCTAGTTGTCTATTCTTCTATTATTATTAATATTATTACCATGGAGTTTCTTGCCGGTTCTTCTCCATCGAATGGAAACCATGCACCTTTTTCGACGTTCTAAGTTCCCATCTAGGCCCGAAGTAAAATATTTTGATTTCTGATATTTATAAGTATTACGGGATTCGCTCGACGTTTTTTTTCCATTTTTTTATACATGAACCGAAACGTAGTAGAAGGATTTAGATTTAATAGTCAAAAAATATTCGCTGTAGTTTTATTTTCTAGGGAAATCAGAGGAGTATGTTTGTAAAGGCTAACCGCAGCTTTTCTCTTTCAAACCGTGTTCTAAAGTTCCTATTTTAAAGTTTGAAACTTCGACGTGCGTGTCGTACAGCTACTAGTTTTTTACTCTGTCCAACAATCATCTCCCCGAGGCGGTCCCCAGTAAAGATATTTACACATTACAATCCTGATTTCACAGAAAATACATAAAACGACCGCCAAAGTAATGATTCCTTGCAACTCGTCGTCGAAAGGAATAAAATGTATATAAGCAATGATGTTGTTTCGATTGAAACAAATTGATAGCCGGTACCATAAGAGCTTGGGTCATAAATCTGGGAACTGTTAACCCACTACTTGCAAGTTAACTTGGCTTTGACTTAACCGCGTTGAATGATGTGGCTGATGTCATGGACGTTTGTGTTGTAATGTTTCGAAATGTGTTCGATCGATTCTTGAGAAATGGAAAGTTCTCATCAAATCGGATCAACATAATACAGGGTGTAAACAACCTCATCACGGAGCCGTCAACCAAGCATGCTGTACAGTAAGCGTTCATAAGCGCACAGGCACGCGAAGGATCATATTGCTGTGAACGCACGGCCGAGCGTCCGTGCGGCTGTATGTGTAAGCTGTCTCAATACAGTACCTACGCACACCACAGCCACAGAGTCGCCTACTTGTCGCGTCGCTCTCCACGAAACAAAAAGATATATATTACCGTCTCTTTTGTTATACACGCAGCAAACGCATGATCGTATTTGCATTGGATAGGTAAACTTCGACCATATCTACCAGGTGTTGATAGCTGTTTAGGTTAAGCAGTGGATTCACGATCAACGTGTCTTGAGTTCAAATCCCGTTTACATACGGGTTTTTTTTTTGTAACCACTTTAATTTATATTTGTATTTTATACAAAAACTATTTACTTAGGTATTTATTTTGAAATGGGTTCATGCTCATTATTTATTTTTTATAAAGATTTAAATATAAGTTAATAACCCATCATAACTATTTATGAGATTGTGTAATATTTTTTCGGTGTTGGAAGGTGGAAAAAAAAGTGCTGACAGATAACAAAAATTGTTTTATTCGTTTCATTTATTCATATAATTAACAACTTTAATAAGATTTGTAACGTCACATTCCTACCTAGATATAAGAAGTTCTCTTGTTACCGTTCATAAGATTTTTTTGTGTATCTGGATACCCACTTTTAAGTCATTTTTTATTAACATAACAAGGATATTCTAATAACACAAATATAATTGTTGATACCCACTTCTATCTATCGGTATTCAACAGAGCTTACTGAAAACTAACACATAATTTATACTTCGTGAATATGTTTTTTATGTGACGTCACAATAAATGTAACTCATATTGAGGTTATAGTTTAAGTGTTCATTTTCCTGAAGAAAAGAAGATTGAAACTAAACCTCAATTTAGGAATTATTAATATCGCAAAATATTTTGTAACACGTCTAATTAAAACTAGAACATTAGGGATTAATATTTTGTATAACCCCCATTATTTTCAATGCAGTCAAGTAGACGTATGCGGCTTAAAGTCACCCAAAGGGCAATGGAGAGGGCTATGCTCGGAGTTTACTTGCGTGATCGCATCAGAAATGAAGACATCCGCAAGAGAACCAAGGTCACCGACGTAGCCCGAAGAATTGCTAAACTTAAGTGGCAGTGGGCAGGCACATTGCTCGCAGAACGGATGGCCGATGGGGTCGAAAAGTTCTGGAGTGGCGACCGCGAACCGGAACAAAATGGAAGTAATCCAGTGAAAGTCTAAATATTCCCGTGCGAAATGTAATCGTTCTTCTTTATGTCTTTCTGTCAAGAAGGGCATTTTAGCTGATCTTCTGTGATGCAAGCCTTCAGCGTGGAGGGCACGGCGAACAGTTTGCGGTGACTCCGAGTGTGTCGTAGGTGTGAAACCATTGGTTTCATACTCGCCCACGATATGTTGTCGCTGCGCTTCGCTAATAAGCGACGACCTTCCACTTCGCTGTCTACTTGCAAGGCTCCCTTCTTCCTCATACCTTTTGATCCAGAGACTTACTGCATTTCTCTAAACAAAAAAAATGATGTTAGGCAGCTGTAATAAATACTAAAGTGACTTCATTCACTCTGCATTTATAAATCCAATAATAAACACTAATTATTTATCTTGCATGATAGATTGAAAAAAAAAAATAACGAATTAAGTAAACCACAGGTCACCAAATAAATGAACAATTTATAATACCCATTCGTTTTTAAATTTTTAATGTTTAAGTTACAATTCATAAATAATTATAATACTCACATTTAGTCCTATTAAGGCCACTTTTATGAAGCGCGGATAATTCGCGATAATAGTCGCCCTCGCCTTATATTAATATTTGCCCGCATTTTAAGAATCACACCAACAACAATACCGCTATCTATTAAACCACACGTCACTGACCATCAAATACCACATTATATAGTGTATTCTGTATGACTACAACCAAACGACAAAGTTCATTCCGATCAAGTTAAAATATTCATAAAACTCATGTCTACCTCACAGAAATCTAACAAAATTCTTGACTTATTTTTCTATCTACCTCCCTAACTTTACGAAATGTGTGAACAAAGCAAACAAGTTAAATAATATAATATTTCTGTAGAGTAAAAACTTACAAAAAGACTAAAAGTAACTGTGCGGGATTTGAACTCACGGCTTACTGATTCGCTCTTAATTCTGGACGGGCCCAACCGCTAGGCCATCATGTCTTAGATATTGGCATTGAAATTATGAACTACAACTAGTTGCTGACAATATCTATTTTGTTGAAAGTAGAAGGTCGTAAGTCAAACTAAACGTCAAGCTATTGCTTTGTGAGATTGCTTATCGACTTTTGGTCGGCACTGTACATCAAATTAAGTAACTTTACGCAAAAAATATTGCTGGGCAACAATTTTTTTTTTGGGGTGAAATATCACGTTTTGTGGTATACTTAACTCAATATAACGCGCTCAAAACATTATACTGATGGTTGGATTGAATAGTACGGGGGTCGTGTAGGTATTTAAAGTAAAAATCTTACAAGTATAACTTGCATTTAAAAAAAAACTTGTGAAAATGTTGTAACTTTGACCCCCAATATCTCCGTAAGTAGAAAGTTCCCAGGTATGGTGTAGAACAAAAAAATTATCGCAATGACGGGGAGAATAAGTGTCTTTCGGCTTCGTTAAGAGGTGTTTTAAACCCTTTATGTGTTGGAGCATCGTAGGTTTGAACTGTCTAGAAGACATATAAGTGTAAGGAGATGGTCAGATAGTCAGAAAGTTGAAACGAGTTAATAATATTATGAAAGTATTAAGTAGGGTTATATGTATATGTTATGTTGCTTGTTCATGTCTATTATCGCACCTGTAATCCTCGGAGTGATAAGCAGAGGTGTACCAAAAAGTACAGTTATGTTTAAGTTCCATTTAAAAGTGGACGAACCGATTGATATCACCCGGGCACGAATCTTAACTCTGTGCCTGCTACTGAGAATAAAAAAAAAACAATATGTTGCCCGACCCAGGAATCAATTCCGGGACCAACATTCCAGGATCAACAAAGCAGTCTTCTTTCGTATAAACCTCTTCTTAATTAAAGAAAGGAAAGTTAATTTATTAGGACGTTCGTTCAATATACTGTTTCCGATTTCAGAGGAAGTGTTGAAAATAAAACGTAATTATCATAGATTTGCCTATCCTTTTCCCAACTTTGTTTCGACGACCCGAATGGCGTAGTGGTAGTTAGACTGCCTAACGTTCTTAGGGTCCCGGGTTCGAATCCCGGTAGGATCAAATGTTTGTGTGATGAGCATGGTCACATTTAGTTTCCGAGTCATGGATGGATACGTATAAGTATGTATTTACAAGCAAAAAAAGTATAAATGTAGTAAATCAAATATCTGGTGTCCACGACACAAGCCTTGCGTGTGGCACTAGATGGTGCTGTGTGTTAATGTCTAGCGATATTATTATTATTATTATAACTATGTTGGGGTCGGCTTTCAGCCTAACCGGATGCAGCTGAATACCAGTATTTAACATGGAGCGACTGCCTATCTGACCTCCACAACCCTGTTAGTACTGGATAATGCAATACCTTGGTAAGACTGGTTGCCAGACGTTCGGGCCACTGACTACTTGACGACTGTAAAAGTTCTTTGATTGAACAACGGCTTGACGTACTTTCCAGGAGGACACTCGGTATGTAAGAGTGGTCACCCATCCACAGACCAACCTAGACAAACAGGGCTTAACCTAAAGATGGGCCCGAGCGGCTGTTATTATTTTGCCACGAAGTCCTCTTTTAGAAGCAGTGTTGAAAATAAAACATAATATTGGTCAACAAATCATCTCGTCAAGGTCCTCTATGGTTTTCTTTACCGTCCACATCTCTCACTTGATAGGTTTGAACCCGCCATATTTTAGCTTTCGGGTCATTACCGGGTCTTACCGATAAAATAATTAGTAAAAAAATAATTTAAAGAATAACAAAAACCCGACTGCGTAAAAACTAATTTTAAAAAAAGCGGTCAAGTGCGAGTCGGACTCGCACATGAAGGGTTCCCGCAGCAGCGAGTAACATAATGTAAAAGATGACATATTAAAAAAAAAAAACTACTGTCTAGATCTCGTTCAAACCAATTTTTGGTGGGAGTTCATATAGCATTTTTTTTTTATTCATACATAGCATATTTTTTTTAATTTTATCATTCTCCTATTTTAGAAGTTACAGGGGGGGGACACATTTTTTCACTTTATGGAAGGGTCTCTTGCTCAAACTATTCAGTTTAGGAAAAAAGTTATATTAGAAACCTCAATTTCATTTTTAAAGACCTATCCATAGATACCCCACACGTATGGGTTTGATGATAAAAAAATGTTGAGTTTCAGTTCTAAGTAAAATTTATTGTTTTTTTTTCTATTCTTGTGTGAAAATCTTAATGCGGTTCACAGAATACATCTACTAACCAAGTTTCAACAGCCTGGTTCTCATAGTTTCGGAAAAAAGTAGCTGTGACATACGGACGGACAGACAGACAGACATGACGAATCTATAGGGGTTCCGTTTCTTGCCATTTGGCAACGAAACCCTAAAACTAAAAAGAAAGAAACAAGCCCAATAGTTTAGAATTATGTATAACAAATCATAAATTCTAATACCCTCCTTTGCGTCGCGCAGTCGGGTAAAAATTTTAAAGCCAAAAGATAAGTACCTATAAAATAATGGAATGCTCTCATGCAGTTATTTGATTAAGCAACCACAATACTAGTGAACAATGGATGATGGGTAAGTAATATTATTTATTATTTGACCATGTTAAACAGACCCGTCGACCGACGACCACGTGTTTCAAGTGCCACTCGACATCTCTATGAAATGTCATTGGACACAAGTGGAAATTACTACCATATTTTAGGGTTCCGTTGAGTAATGCGGAAGCCAAGTTTGAGTAATAGGCATGAGGACAGTATAAAAATCCGTTTTACCATCAGGAATTTCTCAGTAGCTGCCACGGTGTCTGGATTTCCGCGCGGTTGTTGGCAATAGGTTCGCCCCCTATAACATGGGGCTTAAACATAACTAGCGAATTTTAGGTGTACTATAATTAGGTACACCTCTGCCTAATCCCTTTCCAGGGATAACAGGTGTTATGTAACTTTTTTTATTTCTATTAGAATGGAAATAAAAAAAAGTTACTTAAGAGGCCTGCGGAGTATGAGAATTTCATACAAACGTAATACCAAAATAATTTGTAAATCAAACATATTCATAAGGTAGTCTGTATTTATTTTGATTGAATTAAAGAATGTATAGGTTCACACATATTTTGAATGTACTTTCACCGATTTAAACAAGAGTTATGAGAAAAGTAAATATTCTACAGAAATTTTAAATTCCTCATGTCTCGTCTTTTTATCGTTGTCCTTTCAAAATATGTATTTGAAACATAGTATTCTATAATACAATCGAAATATATACACACTACCTTGAGAATATGTTTGATTTTCATATTATTTTGGAATTACGTTTGTATGAAAAACGCATGCCTAACATCGCGGCGATTTTTTCCCAAACCCACATTTCTCCGCAGTAATGTGAAGTCGTAAAGGGGCGTGCCTATTTCCATCAACCTGGATATAAATGAATATCTATGTGATCATTCCGTCCATTAGTTTTCTTTTTGCAGCATCAAAAAAAAAAACATAACTTTAAGCTTATTCTAGCGTATCGAGTTTTTAAATTGGCTCAATGTAAATAATAAAAACAAAATGTACCTATCTGGTAGCTTGCTTTACTCGTAGGCTCAAACTTTTTGTTTAAGAAGAGTCTCAGTATAAAATGAACAAAAGTCTAGAAAGAACTGACATCAGTTGCGTTTGTTAAAAGTATCTACAAAAAACTTTTTTACAAAAAATAAAACCGACTTCAGAGAAAACAAAAAAGTGAAAAATAACTTTAGCTTCAGAAGTCGGTGACCTTTGTTTGATTGATTTAGTTTTTTTGTCACCGACTTCTGAAGCTAAAGTTATTTTTCACTTTATTGTTTTCTCTGAAGTCGGTTTTATTTTTTGTAAAAAAGTTTTTATTTTTCATTTTTTAGTGGTTCACATGTACTTACCCCTTCACAGCGTACCGGCGTGATTTTCTTTTATGAACTGGTGTAAACAATAGACAGATATGAGATTTCAGCGATCCCAGTACATTTGCTATCATTTATTGAGGAGTTCCCGTCGCCTATTTTCCGAAGTTCTTCATCAGATCTTTACCTAATTGAAATGGGATCACTCCAAGAACGTACTCTTCCTAAAACTACCCAAATCGCTTCTGGTGTGCCTATTTCTCCAGGATCCCATTAAATAGAACTTAACATATCTAACTGTCGAAATCTGGGTGTATTGTACACTTCTGCGCACTCCCTCAGAGCAAACAGGCGTAATGTTACGTCACTATGTTACATAAACAATAAACAACCAAGCGATTGCAGCAATTACTGCAGATTTGCCGTCTATTTTTGAAGAGTTCCATTGTATATCTCAGAAGATCAGCATCAGATCTTCAAAAAATTAAAATGGGACCAATCGACAAGCACCAGCTTTCAAACAAAAAAAGAATCATTCAAATCGGTTCACCCAGTCGGAAGTTCTGAGGTAACAAACACAAAAAAAAAAAAAAAAAAAAAAAAATACAGACGAATTGATAACCTCCTCTTTTTGGAAGTCGGTTGAAAAATAAATACAGGGTCATCCGAGCATTCTGTACATCAAACTAAATAACTTTACGTAAACATTGTTGCTGGGAAAGACTTTGAGGAGAAAAATCATGTTTTGCGGTAGAACTCAATGTAACGCACTTAAAACATTGTACTGATGGATGGATTGAGTAGTACAGGAGTCGCCAATATCTACGTAACTCGAAACTCCCAGGTATGGTGTAGAACAAAAAAATGATCCCAATGACGGGGAGATCTAGTGCTTTTCGGCTTCGTTAACTGGTTTTTAATCAAGCCTGGATGGTTCTACTCCAGGGAAGAGGTCACCCCCCTTTCCTTCCACGTGAGATGGTATATTCCAATCCACGTGGAAGCCACCCTGCCACATTTTCCTCAGTCTGCTGCGACCCCGTCTAGCGGTCTATGTATTTCACTTTTTATTATAAAAATCAAAACTTTACCTTGAAATGACAATTATTATGATCTGCTACGGAACCACACTTGACTCATAGTGCAACCATGCCCCCGCACTAACGGGCATATTTCATATTTATATAATAAACGACCATGTCCCAACATGTTATATAACACCAGATGCTGTTGAGATAAGTACAAGCATTAATTCGTTTGATGATCAATTTTCCGGAACGTAAAAGTTGTGAAAAATAACATAACTATGAGAGAAGTTGTTTATCTTGAATGTGGGTAGTATTGAATTGATTGACCATCTTGTTACGCCTTTCCGTTTTAACAAGTTTATCTATATGTACTTCTATAGTTTCCAGCTAAAAATTGATGACTCCGATGTTTTATTTTTTAAATCCCAATTGTGCATCAACATGTTCATTCTGCCCATCCTAACCTGGTGGTGTTCAAACTTGGTCCTTGACTAAATCGCGTAAATCCAAACTCAAGGTTTGCTAAAGGGTGCGCGTTCCCTGAAGCGGCGTGCCGCTCACTATCTGAACGCGCCCCAAAAAGTGGTAGCCGTAAAGATGGTCCGTGGGTGCCGCACGATCTCTCGCGAGGCGGCGGGCCTGCTTGCCGGATTGCCGCCATGGGATCTGGAGACGATAGTCCTCGCGCGCCTGCATGAGTGGCGCGCGGAGGTACTACGCCGGGGGGAAACTCCGCTGCCGCGGCAAATTGCCGCTCAGCGGACGGAGCTCCGGCGCGATCTCATGGCGACATGGAGAGAGCGACTGTCGCAACCCCGTGCAGGGCACGCCACGATAGTGGCGGTAAGTCCCCTCTTTGAGGAGTGGCTGGAGAGGCGCCACGGCGTCCTCACCTTCCGCCTGACGCAGGTCCTCACCGGACACGGATGTTTCGGGAGGTACCTGCACCAAATCGGGCGGGAGGAAACGCCCGCGTGTCTCCACTGCGAGGATCGACCGGAGGACACGTGGTGGCTACCGGCCACCGTAGATGCGGGCCTGTGGACGGTTGGCTATGGGCTAGCTAGCCGTCCGCCCGTCTAACGACGACGACAGGCCGTGTCGACGGCGCGTTCGTGTTCCACGCGCGCCTCAAAGAGATGTCAGCATAAGGGGAGGGGCCCGCAAGGGCCGAAGCCTGTCGGGGTTGCGGGCCTGTTCGTAAGAGATACCGCGGCCCCGGAACATAAAGGGCGAGGAAGGAACATGGATGGGTTTTAGTCAGTAAGAGTCTGACACTCCCTCCCGCTCCGCCCAGAGTGGGAGCAGTCATTTGATGATTTCCCATCCTAAAAAAAAAAAGAAAAAGGTTTGCTAAAGGGTGTGCTATCGTAGCGTGTTAGGAAAATTTTAAGCTCATCAGCGACAGAATTCGTAACACCACAATACGCTCCAAAACTGGAATCGCTGATGTAATAAGACTTTTGGGTTGAAGTGGGATTGGGGGGGGGTCATATTATATCTGTAGAATGCATCAGGAGATCAGGACCGATGGGCCAGAGTCGTCATATAGTGGGTGCCAGAAGACGGGTGTCGCCGCCTAGGGAGGCCGAGGGAGCGTTGGCGTCAGGCACGTATCCAAAGGGGGGGGGGGGGGTTCAAAAATGGGGGGGGGATAGTTGGGATTTATTTTTGTTAACTTTTAATACCTCCACAACCCCCGTACTATTCAATCCTTCAGCACAATGTTTTAAGTGCGTTACATTGAGTTCTACCACAAAACATGATTTATAACCTCAAAAAAAAAAGAAGTTTCCCAGCAATCATTTTAGCGTAAAGTTACTTAGTTTGATGTACAGAATGTTTGGTTAAAGGCTTCGTGATGAGGTGGTTTACACCCTGTATAATTAATTATTCGGTTTAGTGTGACAAAAAATTTCGAGCAGTTTTCATGGATTTCCCTGGAAAAAAATGTGCCGGCGCCCATGCCCCGTTCTAATGGTTGTTTCAATGCTTGTCCCCCCCGAACCAAAATTCTGGATACTGGTGCTTGGTTGGCGTGTTTATGAGTGGGTTTTGGTCTATACTTTACGATCTCACCTCATAGAAACCGATGGATTTAGTCTACAATGTAATCAGCGTATCCTAAAGCCCCTAAAGGTGCTTGTCTATTCACGGCACAAACGGGCCTTTCCGCGGGAAAGGTCTATTAGCAAGTTAATAACAGGCAATTTTCTTTACAGATGACTGACGATTTTACGAGGTAATACAGTTGTAAATAAGAAAAGGTCACAACTCATCAGGTGGGCTCCACAAGTTTTCTAACAATATCTAATGAGGAACATAACAGATCATTAATTGCCATGTAATTACCTTCTTACAAAGTAACTTCATATTTTATTACTACATAAAAGACAGCTACTTTCGTCGTGGGCCATCAAACGTTCACATATCATAGTTTTATTAATATCTAAAGCTTTGCCTATGACTTTGTCCGTGTGGATTTCGGATTTTCTCTTAGTAAACGTTATTTCATCCCTTAAGGGGTTGTTTTTTAGGTGTAGGACCTTAATTGTTTTTAGGGGGTTCAAACTACCATTAAACCAAACTTTTTCATAATTAGTTCGCCGGTTTAGCCATACAAATGTAACAAACAGATAAATGTGTCTTCAATACAAAATTAATGGGGTATCTTGCTTGTGTGGGGTACGTAATATGTCGCATGGCGGCCGGGGGCGACCACAAACTTTTTTTTTATAAAAAGGTGTGTACATTATGAATGATTTAAGAAAAAGACGATAAATGCTGCGCTAATCCGAAATAAATTTGTATAAAAGCAGGAATGATAACAAATATTACGGATTTTCATTATAATCTGTGCAGCAGATTAATCATAAAAATGTAACAGACAGACAGAAACAAGTTCTTGTATATAAAACATTAATAAAGATACAGTTATGATCGCAACACAAGGGCCAGTGTCAAGTCTCTTGAGTATACGCACATAAGTTCAAGTTACTTTCACTTAGAGTGGATGATAAATCTCCAAGTTATTGTTGCACGAATATGTTGCTACTGCGCCCTTTTAAGTTATTGTTAAGTAAGATAGGCAGTATTTTTGGAGAATGCTTTTATAGTAGGTGCTTTCGATTTTGTTGTGTTGAATTGATTGTTTTGATAACCGATGGAATTTATTGTTGCTTCTGGTTTTATCGTATCAACAATAGATATATTTTTGAACTGAAGACAGTCGTTGGTCACGCGACTGCCTCTGCAGTGGTTCGATGCTGCTGAGCATTATTAAGTCTTGGATTTGATTGTCAGGCGGCAGTAGCGAAGGGTCCATTTCTGTAAGACGTAACCCGGAGTAAATATTTTTAATGAGTAAATATCTATAATTTATATTATTTGTCCAAACAATACTGACTGAGCCATTTTTCAGAGGGAGTCCGATAGGAATCGGGTTGTCTGGAATCTTCGCCACTGCCCGGCAGTGATTTTGGGTTTTAGGCGAAAGATTTTATGGCAGCACGCCACGTAGAGGGGCACTGGACGGCGTTCGTTCACGACGCGTCGATGAGTGGTGTCGTTCGTGAGTGAATCGCCTTACAAACTAGATCGTCGTGCTAGCTTGCTTGTCTTACAAAAAAAAACATGAGGGCAGTTTTTGGGGACTGTCGATAGAAGTGAAAACTAAGTACCTAAGTGGTTGTGCACCGTGCATGTTTACGCCGTAGTGGATCGGCTACGAGTGCTACGAATCTTAGGTGACGGTCACGCGAGATCCTTGATTTTTGTTCGCTCAAAAAGTGCTCAATATTATGCTTAAAGAAGTTTCAAACTTATTTGTTTCACTTCAAAAACTTCAAAAGCAAAAGGAAAATTCTGCAGTACCTAACTACCTACCTTATTGAAAACTTAGTAAATGTTACGTTACCTTAATTTCAAGTCAATTGGTTACTAAAGAGGTTTGAAATCTATTATTTTAACACATATGAGCTTTTAATCTCAAGCGAACACTGATGTTCAGGGGCGGAATTAAGGGGGCGGCAAAATTTTGTTGTAGTTGCAAAAACTCACAAATAGAAATCATAAGAATCAGTATCTAAAATACTGATTGAGATAATTAAATCATTTACTACTGACCTATCGTTTTTTTCCATTTTAATTTAATTTCTATGGATTTTTTTTCTTTTTTATTTGCACATGGCGGCAATCTTTCGTAGGCCTAGGGCAGACAACGTATCAAATCCGCCCCTACTGATGTTTGGATTGTGGAACATCTTTAATTACTATTTTACGAGTTTAGTTAACAGGCATTAACCCATCGACCATTTTGTTCAAGCCCTGGATTAACGTTATACCAAAATATATTAACCCACATAAAAATTTCCCCAAATGTACGAATTAGTTGTAAAACTTACTGATTCAAAGTGTGACGTTATATAAATGAGTTATGCGTGCTGTGATGGGGGATGCGCGTTCGAGGGAGCGCGGGGACATGCGCCGCGCTCAGTCTAGTCCGGGCAGCCTTAGCGACAGCACGCCTGTACCCAGTAATATTGGAAACTGTGTTTTAATGTACAACCCTGAACAAATACACCACCCTGATAAACAGTGGCTTTACTCTAAACCCTAACTAGGGTACGAGTGAACACCACACGAAGCATACGTTATGGACGTAAATATACCCTCAACGAGACCACAACGTTTTGAACGAATTTGTTCTAACGGTCTTTTTTTTGGGCAAATCTATATTTCATAATTTAGATTTTCCTAAAACAATAAGAAAATCATAGTGGAATGTTTGTTGCTGTTTTAATGTGATATACTTACTTAAAACAAACCGTTAAATAGCGAACCACATAAGACATTGTTTACTAAAACAGCCAGCCATTATAAATAGGAGGACATTTTATTCAACATTTTAATTTGTCACGTTGTTTATTTTGGTAATCACACCCACTACCCAGACATTGTACGTACAACTGATTGCACGTCAATGGAAACATGACCTTTAGCTGACCTAGCGTCGTACGGCTCCTCAATAGAATGAGAGGCCAGCTTATACTGGTAAACTGGTCTTGATACCAACAGTTGGTCGTCCGCACCTACCATTTAGTTATGGTCACGCCTTTTCACGGCAGTTTGTGAGTAATAACCGACTGTCAACCGTCAAATTACGTGTTAATTATGGAAGAAAAGAGTAATGGGTTTTGTTTTATATCAAAATCTGATGTAATCTGAAATAATGTATATTTTTTAACCGACTTCTAAAAAAGGAGGAGGTTCTCAATTCGGATGTTTCTATTTTTTTTTAATGTTTGTTCGGGCATAACTCCGTCGCTTGCCAACCGATTTGGAAAATTCTTTTTTTGTTGGAAAGGGTATTCTTTCCAAATGGTCCCATAGCCACCAAGTTGGGATCTGATGATGGAATCTTGGAGAAATCGAGGGAACTCTTCAAATTTTATATGAAAACGTGTTGCCATTTTGGTATTTTCTACAACAAGTGAAGCATTTGCGTTCGATAAAACCATTCTACCATCAGATCTGATGATGAAGCCAAGAGTCACGGAACTCCATAATGAGACAATGTGTCCTAGTCGTGTTTGGGCTTGTTGTAATTGTAACGGTATGCACTTTCCATGTTTATCAAGCACATGTGAACCACTAAAAAGTGAAAAATAAAAACTTTTTTGCAAAAAATAAAACCGACTTCAAAAAAAAAAACAAAAAAGTGAAAAATAACTTAAGCTTCTGAAGTCGGTGACAAAAAAACTAAAGCAACCAAACAAAGGTCACCGACTTCAGAAGCTTAAGTTATTTTTCACTTTTTTGTTTTTTTTTTGAAGTCGGTTTTTTAGCTAAAATTGTTTCATTTAGATGATTTTGGGATACCGTTTGACAGAAAAAATACAATTAACTATAACTACATATGTGACTGACAGGTCTAGTGGGTGCAAGCACGACTGCTGGGCGTGAGATCCTGGGTTCGATTCCGGGGTCGGGAAATGTAATTGAGGTTTTCCAACAGAAATTTCTCAGTAGCAGGCACATAGCCCGGTTGATGGCAAAAGGCTCGCCCCTATTACATGGGAATATAAAACATAACTGGCAAAATGTGGGTGTACTTGTTAGGTACCTACAACTCTTTCTAACCTTTCGAGAATTACGAAGTTTGATATTATGTAAGTAAGTACATTCTGTGCCAAAAACACTACTACCTCTTCCTCAACTTAATGTTGGGACTTACATAGGCAGATATCACATTCGGGTGATTGGATCATGTGTGTGCAACTTATGGAATGTTCCTAATGGTTAATCGGTTAAACGTTCCTAATGGTTTTAAAATCGGTTAAATGTTCCTAACGGTTAATCGGTTAAATGTTCCTAATGGTTAATCGGGTGAATGTTCCCAATGATTAATGGTTAATCGGGTGAGGTAAGAATTTTGGTTACATATCTTGAATACGGCTATGGATTAAAGTCTGGTATTATCCAGAAAAAAAAATGCAATATTCTGCCTCAGAGCAATAAACACCCATCAGGTTCCAAAGAGTTTCCAATATTCCTTATCTTTTGAGCCCTAAGCCGTCTGATGCGTGAAGCCCTGTACTCCGTAGCAGCATAGGTGCCTAAAGCTCATACAATTCCTCGGAAAAAATAGTAAATTCGCACGTACGAGTATTTGGGTATCATAAAAACGACACACAATTTTTGTCACGAGAAAAGACAGCCAATAGTATTTCTTTGTTCTTATTACAATATAATATAACTATTCATCTAGAATCTAGATGAATAGTTATATTATATTCAGATTTAGATCATCTAGTTTCTAGATGATCTTGTGACACAGAGGTAAGGACTTTGGCTGTAGCTGTAGTGTTCAGAGTTCGAACCTATGCAGTCACTATTCTTACTTTATTTCTTCACCACTGCTATTATAACGGTAAAGGAAAACATCGTGAGGAAACCGGCATGTCCTAGAACCAAAAATTCGAGGACATGTGACATCCACCAAACTGCACTGGGCTGCGTGGTGGATTTTATACGCTAAATACGCGCTTTGACGTAGAGTAGAGGACACCACCCCGTTGTACAATACAATACAATACAATACAATACCCAGTACCCAGAAATTTCGCCAGTAGCAAATCCAGACTTCGTTGCTGCTACTGACGAATTTGTAACCCAATAAAATAAATGCAAAATAAAACTTTTCCCAACACGATAATCGAACTCAGGACCTCATCCTGAGCAGTCGCGCTACAACCACTGCACCAACGAAGCAGTATACTTTGACGATCCGAATGGCGTAGTGGCAGTGACGCTGCCTTACGTTCTTAGGGTCCTGGGTTCGAATCCCAGTAGGAGCAAATGTTTGTGTGATGAGCACGGACATTTGTTTCCGAGTCATGGATGTTTATAAGTATGTATTTACATAAAAGTATATATACTCGTATGTAGTATATCAACTATCTGGTGTCCACGACCAAAAGCTTTGCTCAGTGTGGCACTAGGTGGCGCTGTGTGTTAATGTCCAGCGATATTTTATTTTCATCATCATCATCAGCCTATTAATGTTCCCACAGCTGGGACACAGGCCTCCTCTCAATGAGAGGGAATGGGCTATAATCCACCACGCGGCCCAGTGCGGGTTGGTAGATGTCTTCGAATTTATTTATTTTATTTTATTTATAAAATTTATATTTAGTAGGTATATGAAAATTATAGCCTGCTGTAGTCGTAATTCGTGCATTGTAGATTATACAAGAGACTGTATCGATATCGAACTGTTCACATAAACTTGTTATTTGAAAACTTGGCGGCAAGTCATGCTTCTCTACAGGTTAACTGTTCGTGACATGGCCAGACAGTTATCGACTCAATTTATTAAACGGTTTGTTTATTAATGGCTTTAAACATCTGCATTAACTTTCTACTCTATCTACTGAATTTATTACAATAATTAACAAACAAAAAATATCATAAATCTTTTCTGGAAGTATATTAATCGATTTTTGTTTTCTTTTGAAGAAATTATGGGAAAAACATGCCACGTTTAATTATAAAACGACCAAAAGTGTACTACGTCTAGAGCAGTGCTTCCCAACCTATGGTCTCGAATACAGTGTTATTCAGTCGCTGCAGTGACTTGCAAGTCACCTACAGTCTTCGGCTGCCAGTATGAAAACGTTTTGTGTGGTAATTGTTTTGTGTTGTACCTATATTGTAATGTAAAGTTTAATGTATTGATTGTGTTCTAGTGAAAAAAAAATACTATATTTATTTTTTGTGTATTAATGACTCCTTGTTACTTGATAAATAAATGAATTATTATATTTATTCGTAGTTTTTAACTTCAAGTTCAACCCAACCTAATTGAACTTATCAGAGGCGAGGTGCTAAATTAACTTGATAATCTATTAAGGTCCATGTTCACCGAAAAGATGACGGACGGTTATCTAAAAACAGCTGTTTAAAACACATTTTTGTATGGGAACATGTCACAGTGACAGCTGTTTATAGATAATCAGACTGTTATCTTCTCGGTGAACATGGACCTAAGTCCTATTTCCGTGTGAAGGTTTGCAAAATTTTTAGTGCTCACTTCGTTCGGTTCTGTATCCTTCACTATCTTAATTCTAAAGGCTTTCATCCCATTTCCTAATTTTTGCATTGTGTGAGTGAAAGATACACCCCCTAGATATAACCCTGTCGTTATTCATGTTTAGCTAGGATCTCATGGCTCCTGCTAACAATAAATGCACAAAAGTGGTCCCTGGTCCAAGAAAGGTTTGAAACCACTGTTCTAGAGCGTTAACACTAACCAAAAAGGTCAGTTGCGTATTTAACCTTTTTTTTTATAGGATGGGAAATCATCAAATGACTTCTCCCACTCTGGTCGGAGCGGGAGGGAGTGTCAGACTCTTACTGACTAAAACCCATCCATGTTCCTTCCTCGCCCTTTATGTTCCGGGGCCGCGGTATCTCTTTCGAACAGGCCCGCAACCCCGGCAGGCTTCGGCACTTGCGGGCCCCTCCCCTGCGTATTTAACTTGAAGTATGAACCGTGAACGAAGCAAACGGAGCAGGTATGTCTTTTGAGGGTCGTCGGTGGTGGCGTACAGCTTCCAGGAATTTTCGCCAACCCCATGGCAAAATAGTCCTGAGTTAAAGTAACAGATGGTGATGCTATGCACATCGTTTGTTTCAGCACACAGCGATTGCATTCGATGTTGTCTGGTGGAGCTGTTCTTTCGTGTGCTCTGAAGTAACTAGAATATCCAACTTTGGCCGAAAAACTCAACAACAGATACGGCAGAAGGCAATTTCGTCTAGAACATAATTTTGCTAGAAAACAATTAATTTTCTTTATACAAACGTCACTCTATTCGTAAAGCGGTTTTCCAAAAATTACTATTAACATTTTCATCTATCACTTGCCAATTACAATATGATAAGTCCCAAGTAATTGAGAGGAGAGACCATTTCCAATAAAATTACTCGACATTTATTTTCTAGCGGACGATTCAATTATCTTTTTGCGTCTTGAGAATAAAATCATGGGAACTCGTGAACCGCACCAATTACTTCTTAATATATCTATGACCCTATTTCCTTCTTTATTAATTTGGATATTTTTATAAATGGTGTAAATTAAACCATTACGAAGCCGAAAGGCACTTATTCTCCCTGACATTGTGATTACATTTTTGTTCTAGACTATACCTCGGAACTTTCTAGTTACGGAGCTATTGGGGTTCAAAGTTCACAACTTTTATTTAAATACACATTTTTAATGGAGAGTTAAGATTAACTTCACACCTCCGACTCGTGGAGGTGTTTAAAGTTAATCTTCCATTAAAAAAGTTCCGGTCTATTCAATCCATCCATCAGCACAATGGTTTCACGCAAAACGTGTTTTTTCACCCCAACAAAAATTCGTTTCCCACAAAAAATAACCTTACGTAAATTTACGTAGTTTGATGTACAGACTACAGAATGCTTGGTTGGCCATTTACACCCTGTATAGGAAATATGTACCTATCTTTCGTACCGTTTCTTTGGATATGAGAATAGAAAAAGACCAAAGAAACGACTATAATAAGGATTACAAGGCAACAAAATTAAATTTAAAAATTTAAAAACTCCCGACACATAGGATCAGGTATATCTTTCATTTGATACCCATATTGAGAGAGTTGCTGAATAAAAGTGTAATCCACCATTCTGTGGCGGGGGATATCTTGAACTGATTTTTATCAAACATAGCTAAGAACACTCCCGACTAATTCACCTTTCAAACATAAAAAAAAAACAAAATCAAAATCAGTTCATCCGTTCGGAAGCTATGATGCCACAGACAGACACACACATACAAACACACAATGACACGTCAAACTTATAAGACCCCGTCGTTTTTGCGTCGGGGTTTAAAAAAGGAGGTGTCTAATGAATCGACTCGAAATAAAGAAGTTTGGAAGACGACATGCTGTGCCGACTGCCGACCCCAAATGAATTGCGATAAGGGCAAAAGAATTATTATAGTAGGTATCTATACTAGAAACATAGAATACTATTTATTATATAAAGGTCAACCACATTAAAAACATTAGTAACCTTTTCAAATTATCGAATTACTTTTAACGAAAGTAAATTTTAAATCATTATTATTTATGATGAAAACAAGAGCTATATTGTTTCATTCTAAAATATCAAAATACCTATTTAGCGGATTACAATTTTCGCCTCATTTTATATTTAGTTCAAGTTTTTATGCTATTTAATTTTGGCCAAAGATCTTAAATAAGAAGTAGGTAGTTAAGTAATAGCAGCCGCTCGGCCCGATCTTTAGGTTAAGCCGTGCTTGCCGAGGGTGTTCTGTGGATGGGTGACCACCCTTACATACCGAGTTTCCTCCGTGCCTCGGAAAGCACGTTAAGCGGTTGGTCCCGGCTGTCATTTGTCCATCTTTGGCAGTCGTTACAGGTAGTCAGTGGCCCGAAAACTCTGACAACCAGTCTTACCAATTAATATATTGTATTACCCAGTACTAACTAGGTTTTTGGAAATCAGATAGGCAGTCGCTCCATGTAAAATACTGGTATTCAGCTGCATCCGGTTAGACTGGAAGCCGACCCCAACACACTAAAAGGCTAAGCAGCTGATGATGATCTTAATATTAAAAACACGAAAGTTTGTGAGAACTGTATGTATATGTGTAATCCTAAATTTCACAGTTAACTATTTCGACACAGTCTCAATTTCGAATAACAATACTTCGACAACTCATTGCTTCGACAGAACATACTTCGACAACAAACACCTTGGAAATCACTACTTCGACAGAACCCTTCTCCGATATGTACTTGTTCGGCGGATTCTATAGAGATGGATGTTGCTGTGACGTTTTTTTTTAATGTTACAGCACCATGCTGAGATCGGAGCCTTTTGGCCTCGTACAGGACGAGTTTCATTTCCTTTAATTTTTTTTTTTTTCTGTGTAATTTAGATGTGTTTGTCCTGTGTGGGCTAATAAATGCTTTTTCTTTCTTTCTTTCTTTCTTTCACACAGATAGTTTAGAACCTAGATTAACACATGGGATACTTTTTAACCCGGTAATAAGATATGGGACAGTCATCAAACTGGATGCACAGAGTACAGTACCTACAGAGTGTAAGCTTCATACAACCGCGCGAATCGGTTGCACCACATGCGTGACCACTGGCCGCTTGTCGCGTACGCAGCAAAAGTGGAAAAAACCGGTTCACGCTGTCACAGCCAGTTGACAATCTCAGGGTTGTCAGGGCAACACACGTTGTTTGTTTTATGACAAGTTAGAATATTTTAATGTAACAACTTGGTATTTATTAATAATGGTTGTTTATTGTACTGTGTGTATGAATAATACTAGAAATAAAAAAAATAAAAAATATCATACTTTAACTATCCCAAGGAGTACAATAGGTAAGTAAATATTTGATTAATTTGTCTTCACCTATTGTGACAACCCTACCAAAATAGGTAACAATTTTGCACGTTGTTAAGAGCTAAAACTCTGTTTCGTTTACTTTCTCATGTGCTGGATGCGGGTGAAGCCGCTAACAGAAGCTAGTTAGTATACAAAACAATGATTAGTATTGTATGATAAAAAGCAAGACCATTACAATCCCATCAGTCAATTTGCACTAATAGAGAATGATGTTATCGGATCATCCCAAGAAATGGGAGATTCAGGGCATCTGTATAATCTCAATTGAAGACAATTGTTCCTGGTTCAGTACCAACTAAACTACGCCAACGCATACCTTTGAGCCTTTTGGTCTCTCGTACAGGACCAATTTTGTTTGTGTCTATTTTTTGTATGATTTGATTATTTTTATCACTAAGTATGTAAACTTTATTTTTATTACTTACTAGCCGACCCACGCAACTTCATCTGCGTCACATAAGAGAGAAAAACTAAAGGAAAAAAAAATCCCCGTTTTTGCAACATTTTTCATTCCTGCTCCGCTCCTAATAATCGTAGCGTGATGTTATATAGCCTAAAACCTTCCTTGATAAATCGACTATCCAACACAAAAAGAAATTTTCAATTCGAGGCGGTAGTTCCTGAGATTAGCGCGTTCAACCAAACAAACAAACAAACAAACACTCAAACTCTTCTGCTTTTTAATATTAGTATAGATAATCATATTTAACCATGAAAAAGCAGAAGAAAAGAAAAGGTTGAATTGAATGGTTGAAGGATGGATGGGTTTTATTCAGTAAAAGTCTGACACTCCAGTCCGCTCCGCCCAGAGTGAGAGGAGACATTTGAGGATTTCCTCTTCGAAAAAAAAATTAAAAATAAAATCGGATACCCCTCATTGTTATATTACCGCATTGTTCTACACAACAGCGCAACGGGTTTAGATGTAATTTTCGCTATAATGTTAGAGATTCTTGAGGAAGATTTGCGTACTTATGTATTTTAATACAATTATATTTAAAATACATTCAAGGTAATAAGATCATAAAAAAACAGCCAAATGCGAGTCGGACTCGCTCACGAAGGGTTCCGTACCATTATCCATACAACATTAGACAAAACGAAAAAAAAAACAAGAATTAAATATCCATGTTAATTAAATTATTTATATTTTAAATTGAATACACAACTAAATATTCTGTGAATATTTCAAACATCTACTTGTTGCCGCTATTAATATCGAGCATCAAAAATAAACATTTGTTTAATGGGTGCATAGAATAACATAAAGCAACAAATACTAATAGAGAATAACATAAAAGGGGGCCCTTTTATGTTATTCTGTATAAGTATTTGTTGTTATAGCGGCAACAGGCAACAGAAAAACATCATCAGAGAAAATTTCAACAGTTGAAATTTTGTTGAAATGACAGACAGACGGATAGTGGAGTCTTAGTAATAGAGTCCCGTTTTTACCCCTCCTCCTTTTGGAAGTCGGTTAAAATATAGGATTCCTTACCTATGCCAAGAGTGTCCGAAAATGACCCATGTTACACAGGGTGGTCACTGTGGCCAGTATAGGCTACAAGTTACGACAAAATCGATCGGATGAAAGAAAATCATTCAGTGCAAACTTAGTATTAAACTAAAATCAATGGCGTTACGAACAAGATTTTTCTGCTGATTTTTTCCGAGTAAGACACTTTTCCTTTAGTAATGTGGCAACTTTTTGTTTCAAATAAAGGGATAACGATGGTGAAGACTAAAAATAGCCTGATGTATGCTTACATAAACCGAAAATACTCAAATAAGAAAAAAATAAGAAATAAACAAAAATTTTTTTTTTGTGTTTAACTATTTTTAAAATTTTTGTCATCAAGTAATATGTTCAAATGAGGCACTGCAATATGACCACTTTAAATAAACACTTCTAGCTGGAGCTGCATGGCAAGAAAAAAATGCATTGATATTCCAAACATTTATTTTAGTTCGGTGTTCTCTCGCTTGCATAGATAAATTGGTTGAAGTGTGTGTTTTTAAAGTAGATAATAGCGACCTGTCAATTACTGTATGTACTAAACTGAAGCAAAATACAAGTATATAATACTTATACGATGTAGTGCTACATTAATTTAATTAAAAACTATGTAAAGATACGTCGACGAAGCAACTCACGGAATTAAAGTATGAATTAATTTGGTTAATGAAATACACGACGTTGTCCAGTCCAGTTCTCAGGTAAAGGAAGCTTTACATCTAATGTATTAGAATGTTAACGTAATTAAATTAAAAACTAACAAGGTATGACAGGGATTAGGAGCGATTGTGGGAACCATTTGGGGGAGCCATTAATCTTGTGTAGTACTTACGTTATTGTCTGTTGTGCTTTTAGTGGTGGGCCTTTTGTTGCTGGATATTGACAAAGGTAGCTGCTTTAGGGACATTACTAGATATCTATCTACAGGGTGTATTTCACCTCATCACAAAGCCGTTAACCAAGCATTCTGTATATCAAACTAAGTAACTTTACGCAAAAAATATTGCTGGGAAACAACTTTTTTTTTTGAGGTTATAAATCATGTTTTGTGGTGCAACTCAACGTAACACACTCAAAACATTGTGCGGATGGGTGGATTGAATAGTACGGGGGTCGTAGAGATATGTAAAGTAAAAATCTTACAATAAAAACTTGTATTTAAAAAACACCTGGTCAAAAAGTTCGTTGACTCCTAATATCTCCGTAACTAGAAAGTTCCCAGGTATGATGTAGAACAAAAAAAAAATAGCAATGACGGGGAGAACCTTTCGGTTTCGTTAAGAGGTGTTTGATGATTATGTTGCTAGCACCCACATTTGGTTGGTAAAGTTACTGCTCTTAGGATGGACCTAGACCTAGACCGTTATCTTTTTGGTGAACACGAACCTAAATCCTTCATCGGTGAGCGAAGGTGACAAAGTAGTTAAAAAATGGCGTCAGACCGATTCGGTCGTGCTTCACAGACGGATTAGAGGCCCTACTCCCTAACGCTTCGTCCGTATATTCGGATATACCCTTCTCTCTCACTCGCACTCATCGGCTGACGTGTGCGAGAGACACGGATACATCCGAATATAGGAACGAAGCTTTAGAGAGTAGGGCCTAAGATACAAAATAATTCATGAAACTTGGTCTAGCAGTCGACAGCGATTGAGCTCGACGATTAGGTGTCAGAAAATACTTATCCAGCATATAAAACTTAGGTGTTGTTCATGCAATCAAGTTACTTTACACTAAAACATAAGATATACGTAATCACGCCAAAACCAAGTTGCCAAAGTTTATTTGCACTCACCGAAGTTTGGCAACTTAGAGTTCGTTCAGTTTGCAACAAACCTCAAGTGAAAACTATTGTCGCCTTAATCCTACTGTTAAGGAAACAAAAGCTTGTTAACCTAATTTTATATAAATTATAATAAATAAATAAATATCGCTGGACATTAACACACAGCGCCATCTAGTGCCACACTAAGCAAGGCTTGTGTCGTAGACACCAGATGGTTGATATACTACATATATACTTTTTTGTTTGTAAATATGTACATACTTAGTCTACCTTATAAAATTATAAACATCCATGATTCGGAAACAAATTGTCCATGCTTATCACACAAACATTCGCTCCTACCGAGATTCGAACCCAGGACCCTACGAACGTCCTTACGTTCAGCCTCACTACCACTACGCCATTCGGGTCGTCGAATATTTCAAGAGAGAATATATATATGCTATATCGAGTAGCATTGTGGCTAAATAATAACAGCCGCCCAGGTCGATCTAAGCCGTGCTCGCCGTGGGTGGGTGACCACCCTTACATACCAAGTTTCCTCCGTGCCTCAGAAAGCACATTAAGTTGCTGGTCCCAGCTGCCATTTGAAGACCATTGACAGTCGTTACAGGTAGTCCGTGGCCAGAAAGTCTTACAACCAATCTTACTAAGGCGTATCGTATTATCCACTACAAACTGGGCTGTGAAAGTTCGATAGGCGCCATATAAAACACTACCGGCATCCTATAAGACTGCAAGCCGACCCCAACATAGCTGGGAAACTATACAAATTCAAGGGTGAACATCAAACTGAACAACCTGTTCCATGGGTCCACCATCGTAATCGCGAAAAAATAATCTACGGCCCTATACTAAATTCCAATACTTACTCGACCAAATGTATGAGACAGTGGTGCCGATTCTGTTGTGCACAAACTAAACTTAATTTAAACTATTGCTATCTTTTACTAAAAGGCAGTGCGAGAAAAGGACGGCTATAGCTATGCACTAAGTTAGAGATGTCAAACTAGTTTATGCCTTGCGCTTCCCCGTGTTTTTAGTCGACATGTTTTATACGTGCACCCTTCATTTGTATGGAAATATTAGTTCGAATTAAATTTGACAGCTCTAAATTACGTCCGTCTCTTTCTCGTTTTATTTGTGAGAAAAAGATAGTGATAGCCTAAATTAAGTTTAGTTTGTGCACAACAGAATCGACACCAGTTGATTATTTTTTTTACGATTACGATGGTGGTCTCATGGAGAAAATTGTTCAGTTTGATGGCCTGTAGCACAACCTTGAATTTGACTATTCAAATTCAAGGCAGCGATAGGTGTTGCTCTGCATCCTATGATGCAGAGCAACACCTATCGCTGCCAAGTAAATCTCCCATTTTATAAGGCATATCCCGAACGTAATAATTCGCACCTTTGGAAACAAAGCGTCACTTTTTTTGTAAAAACGACTTAAGGCGCTTAGACGAGCTAAATTAGGAACTCTATTTGTGGTGGTTCAAACTTCGTTTGAAATGCTGTTAGAGTAAAGTTCTAATCAGCTTGCACTACAAAGTGGTTGTTACGTCAGCCACAGCGGGCCAAATAGCGCGAAATGAGTGGTTTCGATCGATTTACAAAAAAAACTAATGATTGGATTAAAAAACTAGAACAGTATCATGCTAATATATTGCTTGTAGAATTATTTGCCAAAACATCAGAATGATCGCATGTATATTAGTATGTTTTTTATTGTTTGAAAGATATTTTTAAGATAAGTTCGTGATTTCTTTTTATCGAGCCAAATTAATTGTATTATGTTTTCAAAACAGTATCATGCTAGCATATATATCCTGAAGAATATCATATATTTTTCTGGTCTTGTTTATAGCAGTGAATCATATACTTTAAGTAATTATAAAACTCGGGTTTAGCTCATGTAATCGCCTTAAATGTGCAGAAAAACCACTATAATCGACTTTATAATCTCAGTGAAAATTGCATGAATAACAACGTATTGAGGGAGGGGAGGACGTTACACTATTTCGCGTTTTGTGCGTAACGTAACGTCTCATCCTGTCAATAGTGTTTTGAAAGCCGAAGTGTGACCTTGCGTATTTGTGACGGAGAGGTACTACGTTAAGGCGACGACATCAGCTAAATAAGCAACTCTATTAATTGTGGTGGTTCAAACTTCGTTTGAAATACTGTTAGAATAAAGTTCTAATTAGCTTGCACTACAAAGTGGTTGTTACTTCAGTCACTGCGGGCCGAATAGTGCGAAATGAGTATTTTCGATCGATTTAAAACTAGAACTTAACTATTTAATAATAATTAATCCATCAGTAGATGTAGTTTAGCATTTGAAATTTTATGTTATATTTTTAATTATAATTATCATTGTCAATAAATGGCTAAACTGCTTTGAAAGAAAATTAAGAGGTATGTTTGAAGATTTTTTTGGTGCATTAAAGTTTGTCAAATTATGTTTTGAGTTCCATCAGTGTATGCAAAAAGAACTTCAAAATATAACGTTTTTTTTATTTGTCGAAATTATATACAGTTTTAGAGATACACTGCTTTTAAAAACTGCCTTTTGGACCGTTTTCAAGAAACCTCCGCCTTAAATAATGACTTTTTGTTTACATATTACTTGCAGTATTAATGTCACTTATAGATAAGAATACCCTTCATGATTTTATTATTTTTATAAAAAGGGTCACTTCTGCTTTATAGCGTTGACCAATTTGTAACAAAAAGTCACTTTGGTAGCCTTTCCTCAGTTGATGGCTTGTTTCTCAAAAACCCATTCTTGTATTTATTTTTTAATATCTATTCAAGATGGTCCCTGAAGAAACTATCGATGTAAGACTATAAGCATGGCCTTAATACTCTGAACCAGTAGGTACAAAGTTATTAAAGAAATACGTCAAATAAAAATTAAAAATGCTCTTCCTGTAAAACATGCAGAAGTGACCCTTTGTTCCCAAAGGTGCAATAAAGGGTGTAAAAAACCTTCTAGTTACGGAGATATGGGGGGTCAAAGTTACAACTTATTGACAAGTTCTTTTTGTAAGATTTTGACTTTTAACACCTCCACGATCCCCGTACTATTCAATCCATCCAGCAGCACAATGTTTTAAGTGCGTTACATTGAGTTCTACCACAAAACATCTAAAAAAAAATGTTGTTTCCCAGCAATATTTTTTGCGTAAAGTTACTTAGTTTGATGTACTTACAGAATGCTTGGTTAACGGCTTTGTGATAAGGTGGTTTACACCCTGTATATTCCTGGAATATCCATCAAATGGATCATTATCTATATCAACTGCCAATGCCATACCAATCATGAGCCATGACTGATAATTGATATCCAATTAACTATGACGTGTTCTCACTAAAGCCAATCAATATGATGATGCGGGATGATGCTTAATATGCAGAGATAATGATAGAGAGCTGTAAACTGGGAAACTGGGAATGGAACTGTCATTTGATTACCTCTCCCTTTGTCGTAAAGAAATGTTAAAACTCTTTGTACAATTTGTATAATTTTATTCAACTAGGTCAATGTATAAGCTTCGATAGCTTCTGTAATGTAATGTTTTTTTCCTTTCTATTCGGCGCACGTTCACAGCCACTATTCTGTGGACTAATTCTCTTAGAATTAGATGAGTGGGTTACATAATCAGCCTATAATGTCCCATTGCTGGGTGGTACACAGGCCTCCATTTATAAGAAGGTAAACGTTGTAATCCACCACACGATGACACGGGCCCAGTAAGGACTGATAGAGTATGTCACCACGTCTTCGTTTTTTTTTTCTTGTAGGCCCTAAACAGAAAATTCCTAGAATCTAGGATGTGTTTGTGTATCCTCGCGATATTTTTTTTCATAATTTCGAAGGCAGTGGTGATGAATATACTATAATAAACTACACAAAAAAAAATCCAGCTAGGTTTACACCCACGTCCTAAAACTTGTAAAAGCCGTTACCACTGCTGGTTCCACTAATGATTAAGTTAGTAACGCAAAAAATGGCAAAGAACCTACTTAAGATAAGCTTGCTATACAAGCTTAACGAAACCAGATTTACGTGATGATGTGTCAAAAGCAACTAGCAAAAACCTACACGTATAAAAATCTACTCTCCTTTAATACTTGCCACTATACCACATCCAAACAGAGCATAAATCCAACGCACACAAGTCACAAACAAACACATCTAACAACGTTTCCAATTAATATATAACCAACAAAATATTTGTTTAACTATAAATTACTAGTAATTACAGTTATGTAATCCTCAATGAAAGCTCGTTAAACAAACATTAATATTGTTTCTTGAACCATTTCATTATAGTTTTAAATGTTATGACTAGCGCACAATTAAGGGAATTGCTGTGTTTTTATATTTATGTTACAATCGTGAGTGCTTGGCTTGGGAATAATTTATTTTTAGTTTTAATTGGAATTGGATTCTGTTGGTATAGAGGAGATAATTTTGGAGTCGGTGTTTGTATTGGAAGATTTGGCTGTTGTTTTGCTTGAGTTAAAGTTAACTAGAATTAGAAATAGATTTCGTGTTCACCAGTGCAGAGAGTATATTTGTACTAAAATTAAATTAAAACATAATCATTTGAAATCAGTGGTCGTGTAATTTCCACGTATTTCTCCCATTCATTGTTCTTTTATTAGGACCTTATTTATCTGTCAAATAAACTGACTTAATTCGTAGTATTGATGTTCAGACGTTCAGCAGCAGTTTGTTAGTATGATTAGAATCTTTCATTTGACACATACTTACATAAATGTGTCAAATGAAAGATTTGACACATCAGCTTTAAGTCTTCGAGAATTAATGGTATGATGTTATGTGTGGACTGCGTTGAGTGACATTACTGGACCATACGTTTGATTTTACAAAGATACAACGCTAAACAGGAGTGAAAACACAAACATAACAGAAAAGGAAAGTAACCAAATGACATAATGAAATAAAAAAACACTACTGCAGTCACGATGATTAATTGACAATGGAACTATAAACGTCCATTATGAATGTAACTATTAATCAAAAAGAAATGCCAATGCACGCGTAGGTTATAAATACTGAGTGACACATTATAGAATTAAATATTAGCATACAATCGTATATCACAGCGAGAAGTGTGCTAGTTACTGACGCTAGTTCGCTATCGCATGCAAACGAATCATGGAACAAGATTTAAGAACATTTTTGAAGTAGGTACATTGTCTGGTTTTTGGAAAAGGAAAGTTTAACTGTACCACATGTGTAGTAAAAACCAAGTAATCTGCAACCCCTGCTTTGTAGGGTTTTGGGTAAGCCTTTGATTTGTAAATCTGCTGTCAACTGGCATGTGATTGATGAAAGAACATTGATCAATGTATTGTTTTTGTTGACAGATTTTGTACGGCTTTTGCCCGTGGGTTCGACCGCGTTACCGCGTTAGCGTCGGAAATTATCCCACAGGAACTATTAAATATAGCCTACAACGTCACCCGTGTAAAGTTTGATAATTGTCACATAGGATCTTACGACCGGGATAAAAGTATCCTATGTTTAATCAAGATTATAAACTATATACAGGGTGTAAATCACCTAATCACGAAGCCGTCAGCCAAGCATTCTGTACAGCAAACTAAGTAACTTCACGCAAACATTATTGCTGGGAAACAACTTTTTTTTTGGGATGAAAGATCAGGTTTTCTGGTATAACTCAATGTTACGCACTCAAAACATTGTGCTGATGGATGAATTGAATAGTACGGGGATATGTAAAGTAAAAATCATACGATAAAAAGTTGTATTAAAAAAAACTTGTCAAAATCTTGCAACTTTGACCCCCAATATCTCCGTAACTAGATGGTTCCCAGGTATGGTGTAGAACAAAGAAATGATTGGAATGACGAAGAGAACAAGTGCCTTTCGTATTCGTTAAGAGGTGATTTACACCCTTTATATGCAAAGTTTCATCTAAATCCGTACAGAAGTTTTTGCATGAATAAGTAATTAACATTCATACATCCATATCTCCAATACATCCATACATCCATACTCACAATAATGTAGCTTGTAGTAGTGAAAGAATTTTCGGTACTAAATCAGTAGTTATGAAGATTGAAATAGATTCAAACTTACAAACTTTACTCTAGCGTAGATTGAGAGTAAGTTGGTTGATTTTCATCACTTTTCAATTATAACATAATAAACGCCCTGTATAAAGTGTTAATCTGTGCCTTAGAATTCCGAAGAGACAGTTTCTTAAGACATTGGCTTATTCGTCAACTGGCGACTGTGAATCTCGCGGGTGCTCACAAGTCGGCGCCTTCCAATTTCAATTTATTTTTTGTCGTCAACTCGCACGCATGTTTTAAAGTTAAAAACAAGATTTGCTCGTTTAAAGATATTGTTTGATTATACATTTTATAAGAAGTTTACGTAGATTTACAAGGACGCGCGAGGTGACGAAGACATAAAAAAGGAAGGTGCCAACTCGCGAGCACTCGCGAGATTCACAGTCGCCGGTTGACGAATAAGCCAAGTCAATAAAGTTTCTAAACACCTCAATTCAACCAATATTAGCGTCATTTGTTTACAAGAAACCAACCAAACTCGTTTGGCTTTTATTAAACACTAAAGTTTGAAGATTCACTTTGATTTTCTTGGGTTAACAGTCGACTCGGCGTTTAACAAAAATCCTTACCGAACTAATTAGCTTTGTAAGTGAAACTATGTAAATTAGCCTTTGTAACAGTGTTCGTATAAAAGCTCTTAGGCTTTATTAGGACCGTTATCGCTTTGCCGTGTCCTCGTTCAGGTAAAATATTGGCTGACGATAGGGATGTACTTACGTTACTTATATTTCTATCGGTACTTTGGATCGATCCGGAATTCCGGATTGCAACGGCTCAAGCAAAAGAGCGCGGTTGCGCGTCAATTTTTTTTATCAAAAATACAATTTTACTTAATTTTTTTGCAACAATCACAATCAGTTACATCCAATATCTATACAATTACCTATTATAAAGCTGAAATCAGCTCTAATCTCAAGAACCACTGATTGAAATTGAAAAAATCTTTGTGTTGGATCGATGAAGCCTATTATTATATAACATCATGCTACAACCAATTGGGACCGGAGCATAAATGAAAATTGTTGCAAAAACGGGGAATATTAATACTTTTGTGAGCTTTTTGTCTTTTATGTGACGCTGACGAAGTTGCGTTGGTCAACTAGTCATCATCTATTCACATTCACATTCTTAAAATTATGAAAAAACTAGCTGACCCGCGCCACTTCGTGTGCGAGTGAGGGTTAAAAGTATCCTATGTTACTTCTAATACCTCCAAAAATATGTGTACAAAGTTTCATGATGATCGGTTGAGTAGTTTTCGCGTGAAAGCGTAACAAAAAAACTTACATTCACATTTATAATAATACTAGCTTCTGCCAGCGGCTTCGCCCGCGTGATGTTTGAAATTGTCCCACGGGATCTTACTACCGGGATAAAAAGTATCCTATGTGTTAATCCAGGTTATAAACCATCTGTGTGCAAAATTTCATCCAAATCCGTTCAGTAGTTTTTGCGTGAAAGAGTAACAAACATCCATACATACATCCATACTTACAAACTTTCGCATTTATAATATTAAGTAGGATTATATATGGAAAAATATTATATATAGGAATAAAGGATAGGATAGGATGACTTTTAATCTTAAAATTGACGTACATTTCGTTAACTAAGTCAATGTCGAATCGTACCATATCGTCCACTAGAATGCACAATTCTGACTGATACCAATGATAATATATCTTGTTAATCCTTCTATGACACTAGTAAAAATACTTGGAATTCTTTTGCATCCTCCTCTTATATTTGAAGTCACTGATTATGCAATTTCAGCAGTCAGCAGTTCCGATACGATCCATTCATATTGGTCCTATCACTTATCGTATTTGTTTTGATCATCATGTTGTATCGATACTGTAAAAGTATCGGATCGCATCCGATCCGATACTTTTACAGTGTGCCATCGCACATCTCTAGCTGAAGGAAAACAAGGGGACACTTGTGATATTGATCCTGCTACGATACACTTCTTTACTATCTTTTGAGACATTATATTTAGGACATGTAAATTTATAGCTGCCACCAGTAGCGATACTTTAGTTCTTAACTTTACTGCCGGGGTTACATTTTTACTGTAGCTTGAACCAGTTTCGTAGCGAAGTTAAACTTGAGAACTTTGAAAGAAGAATAAGAATGTTTAAAGACATCAAACGACCTCAGTATAGTATGCATTTATACAGGGTGTAAACAACCTCATCACGAAACCGTCAACCAAGCATTCTGAACTTTTTTTTTTTTTTTTTGGAATGGGCATCTCGCAGTTCAGTCTGAGAAGACTGGCTTCTGCTTAATAATAATAATTTCAGTTTATTTCAGGTATTAACCCATAGCAATTAGCAATTAGCTTAACCGGGCAAGTCCTGCGGATGCCTTGAATTTAAGGCCTCCAGCCAGGGCGAAAATAACTAAAAACTAAGCGACAGCGCTCTAAGGGCACCCCCTGTGGGGTACGAACCTCGGCTTAGGGCGTAGCTGGGGGCAGCAAAGGGACAGGCTGGATCTGATTGTCATTATTTAGGGACTGATTTATCACTACAGGCTCAGCATCGCGGGCTGGCTCGAGCAAGGGTCGGGGAGGGATTGAACGGGGATTTCGCGCCGGACCTCTGCGGCGAGGTCGGTAGGTTTTCGGTTTGTATTTGTAAGCTCTACGAACTGTACTGGTATCTTTCCTACTCTCTTGCAAGATAGTGATCGGATCGTCGGGGGCGACTAGGGTGTGACGTGGACGTTGGACGGAGCTAATACGCGATGGGTCGTACCGGGCGGCCGATGCGATTAGGGGATTCCTATGCTTAATAGCGAAGTAACGCTTGGAAAGGCGTTTCATGAACTGCTTAACGGTGGGGATTCTAAGGTCTACGTGAAGACTATCGTTACGGACGTAAGGGGGGGCACCGGTGATCTTACGGAGAAATCGGTTCTGCAAGGTCTGCATCGTGTGGATATGACGCGGGTGGGCATGCGCGAATACTATGCAAGCATAGGTCATGATGGGACGGATGACTGCGATGAAAAGACGCAATTTGCACTTGAGTGACAATTTGCTCTTCCTAGGCCGGCTCCATTTCATGATCAATGAAATGGAGCCGGCCCATAGCAAAGGCAGCCCGGTCACGAGCTGCTTTGATGTGGGCCTTGAACGACAGATGGTCGTCCAGAATAACTCCGAGATACTTGGCTTGCCTCTCCCAGGGGATAGGCTTACCGAACATAGTGATGGGGGGACCTGGCGAACGCTTAAGGCGTGCCTTATAGTACAAAACTGCCTGGCTTTTTTTGGGATTAACTTCTATTCTCCACTTACGGAACCAAGCGCCGAGCGAGTCGGCAGCTTTCTGGAGAATGCGGCGGATGTTATCCGTAGAACGGCCAGTGTAATAGATCGCGGTGTCGTCAGCGAATAGGGCTGTTTGAACCTTCTGGTTCCTCGGAATGTCGCTGGTGTACAGCGTGAACGCGAGGGGAGAGATAACGGAGCCCTGAGGGACTCCGGCGCGAATCGGATGGGGAGAGGATAACGTCTTACCCACACGGTAACGGAAGGTACGGTTTGACAAAAAGTCTCGTAAGATGAGCACGAGACGGTCGGGCACACCGAGCTGGTATAGCTTGTATATCAGCCCGTTGTGCCAGACCTTGTCAAAGGCTTTCGCGATATCGAAATACATCACCCCCGTCATCGCTCCACGCTGGAAACCAGCGCTAACGTGTTCGACGATGCGGTGGACTTGATGTATGCAAGAATGTTCGGTCCTGAAGCCGAACTGTTCTTTCGGGATGAGGCCCTTTGTCTCGGCATAATCTCTGAGACGCTTATAAATAAGCCTTTCATAGATTTTGCCGAGAGCACTCAGGAGACTGATCGGCCTGTAGCTGGAGGGCTGGGCTTTCGGTTTCCCAGGTTTGGGAATACCTATAACAGTGGCCTCTTTCCACGTTTGGGGGAAAATATTATTGCTCAGGGCGCCATTGAAGATGGCAGCCAAAAGGACTATGAGCCTAGCGGGGAGGGCTTTAAAAACTCTATTTGTGAAACCGTCGGCGCCTGGGGCTTTCCGAGGCTTTAACTTATCTATAATATCCTTGACCTCTTCCGGGGTGATGGCGGGGAGGGGGTCATCGGGATCTTCAAAAGGGGGAAGCGATGCTCTACGTTCAACTTCTGCATCCACCTCATCGAGGTGCTGCTTGTCTACTGGTAGAGTGCTTGGCGAACATTGAGATTCCAAGCTGTCGGCTAGGCATTCTGCTTTTTCAGAGTCGTCAAAAGCGACGCTCTTGTCGGGACGGATGAGGGGTGGAGAAGAGACCTCTTCCGAGGTGCGCAACTTCCTTTGAAGCTGCCAGAAGGCTTGATGAGTGGGCTCGAGTTCGCTAAGCGTTTTGTCCCATTGATTTGAGCGAAACTCACTAGTGCGTTTCTTTACAGCACGCTGTAAGGAACGCATGTGAGCCTTGTTCGCATCGCAGGGCCAAGAGCTGTAGGCACGTATGGCCGCGTTCTTCTCGGTTATCAGTGCACGTATATCGTCGGGAAGTATCCAGCGGCGATCACTCATCGCTGGTACTTCACGAGAACAATCCTTCAGTACGGATTGTACGTGTTCTGTAAACGAGTCGATTGCAGCCTCGGTGTCTGCGACTGAGACGATATGGTCGGGAATACCATCTAGAAGTGGTGACGTTTCGGATTTCAGCATATCGCTTACTTTCCTCCAGTCGGTAGTGAGAATAGTGGGAAGGGGCTGGCTGGGGTCAATGATACCCGAGCGAGGAATTAAGTGCATGAGCACTGGACGGTGATCGGAGTGGAGCTCGTGTAACGTCTCAATCATGTGTAACCGAAGGTTCACATTCTTGAGCAGCGCTATATCGAGAACGTCGGGAAGATGACTGACAGTGTCAGGATAGTGCGTGTGCTCCATAGGAGCGACCGCGTCGAAACTAAGAGATTGACCTAGATCGTAGAGGACTTCTCGGGTTCGTCGTTCTACTGTTCCAGGCCGGGTGTTTGGCGTTGAGATCGCCCGCGATGATCACGGAGTCACTCAAGCCGAAAAGAAGGGTGAGATCGCTAACCAGGAGGTTGTGATCTTCCCATGTATTAGTGGGGGCCAAATAAGCAGAAACTAAATGTACCGGTTGATGACCGGTCATAGCAAGCCGACAGATTGAAACCTCAAGTAGGGACTTTAAAGGAGCGGGATCGATGGGAATACAATGCAATTCCTTGCGAAAGTAAATGAGGGTGCCACCCTTGTGACAACGTAGCCTATCATTGCGAACTATGCGGTAGTTGGCAATCTTGGGGTCGCGGTGGCTGGGTTTGAGGAACGTCTCCTGGATGAGGAGAACGTCAACGTTATGGTCACGGAGGAAGGCGGCGATCTCGTCGCGCTGTCCTCTCATGCCATTGGCGTTAAAATAACCTAATCTAAGGGACCGGGGTTGGGTGCAAGAGGGATTTGGTGTGATATCCATTACGGCGCGAAGTTGAGGTTACGTAGGGTTGACTTGATGACTGGGTAGGCATCAATAATGTCGACGACTTGCTGAAGGTCCGTTGCAGCTCTGAGCTCAGCGACCATGCGGTCGGCCTCAGCGGTGCAAAGAGGTTGGAACCTCATCAAGTATTTCATGTTCGATTCCTGTGAAGCAGGAGCGCGGGTTGGAGCAACGGGAGCTCGGGTTTGCGGAGGGGCCTGAGGGGCGGCCACAGGAGTGGGCGCTGGGACAGGGTTGTCCAAAAGACCGGGCATGGGGGGGTTGGGTTTTCCCTTCGCGAGGGCAGGGAACGCTTGCTGATGGTTCAGCATGTTCCAAGGAGAAGGCCTCTGCGGGCTGAGACGCTCTGGGAGGACCTTTGACGGGACTTTGAAAGAAGAGGGAGCTTCCCTCTGCTGGCGTTGGTTGGCGCGATTGGCCAACTTGCCAGCGGACTGTTTCGGGGCTTTGGGGCAGCCCCTGTAGTTAGCCGGGTGGCCAGACTGTCCGCATAGCACGCAACTAGGCGGCTCTGTGCAGAGACTCCTGTCCTTGGGACGGGTGCAGTCTGCCGTGGCGTGGTCGCCGAGGCACTTTACACACCTATGCGGTGCGTAACAGTACTTTTGGCTGTGGCCATAGAGTTGGCAGCGATGACACTGCCCTACTACCTTGAGCTTTTTGGGCCTCTCGATGATGATGCCCGATAGCGAGCACACCGATCGGACCTTGAAAATAGGGTGGTGCCCTTCAACTGGGTCACATATTACGAGTACCATATCGTACTCGTCACCCCCTTGGGACCTATTCTTGTGGAGGCGGTGGACCGCCGAAACAGGGATGCCCTGGGATGTAAGATCATCCAGGATGTCGGAGGAGGAGCATTCTGAACATCAAACTATTTACCTTTACGCAAAAATTATTGCTGGGAAACGACTTTTTTTACGTTTTACGGTAAAACTCAATGTAACGCGAACTCGAAACAATGTGTTGGTGGATGGATTGAATAGTGTGGGAGTCATGGAGGTGTTTAAAGTAAAGATCTCACATTAAAAACATGTGTTTAAGGCGATTACATGAGCTAAACGCGAGTTTTATAGTTAATAAAAGTATTTGATTCACTGCTATAAACAAAACCAGAAAATATATGTGATATTTTTCAAGATATATGCTAGCATGATAGTGTTTTGAAAAAATAATACAATTGATTTGACTTGATAAAAAAAAATCACGAACTTATCTCTAAAAATATCTTTCAAACCAAAAAAAACATAGTTATATGCATGCGATCATTCGGATTTTTTGGCAAATAATTCTACAAGCAATATATTAGCATGATAGTGTTTTAGTTTTTTAATCCAATCAATTTTTTTTTTTGTTAATCGATCGAAACCACTCATTTCGCCCTATTTGGCCCGCAGTGACTGACGTAACAACCACTTTGTAGTGCAAGCTGATTAGAACTTTAACAGCATTTCAAACGAAGTTTGAACCACCACAAGTAGAGTTGCTAATTTAGCTCGTCTAATCGCCTTAATAAAAAATACTTGAGCAAAAGTTGGAAATTTGACCCCAAATATCTCCGCAAATAGAAGGATCCTAGGCAAGGTGCAACAAAACAATGATCGCAATGACGGGGAGAACAAGTGCATTTCGGCTTCGTTAAAAGGTTTTTTTTCACCCTATATTTAGATGTTTTATTTGAGGTAAGTACTATTAAAAGTGTAAGTAAACAAGCAGCATGCTATAAGTACACATTTCGTTGGAAAAACCTTTGCAAAACCTAACATCATTTTCAATAATTATCAACAAGACCGTCGACGTGTTCCCAGAGCTGCCATGCTTCTTGTCGACAAGTAAAAAAATAGATAAAAATAAATAAATAAATATCGCTGGACATTAACACACAGCGCCACCTACCGCCACACTAAGCGAAGCTTGTGTCGTGGACACTAGATAGTTGATAAATGATAAATGATAAGTGATAAATGATAAATGATAAATGATAAATGATAAATGATAGATGATAAATGATAAATGATAAATGATAAATGATAAATGATAAATGATAAATGATAAATGATAAATGATAAATGATAAATGATAAATGATAAATGATATTTATTCAGCAAGTAGGTTTTCTCAAACACTTTTACACGTCATTTTTTTTTTAAACTAGATGGGGCCGGTGTTTCGTACCTGACTACTCTGAGAAGAAACAGCCGAAACAAACTCAGAGGTCATAGTCTCTTTTGAAGTCCAGACAATCTTGCTTAATTCACATGAGGACTATGCAGATTACTGTCTGAGATGGTCTTTTGAAGAAAGAACCACACAGATTTGAGTGGACCTGTCCAGTCAGTGCAAGCATTTGTCAGTTATCGTGTAGCTCGACTTATAACTCAAGGAGCTCAACGAAACGACGAACAATACGAAAGAAAGGACATTTGGGTAGGTCGCTTATAGTACTCAAACTGACAGACAGTCGTGGGAAAAAAAAAACAAAATGCGACCCACATGGTCCTCACATTCACAATTATTAAATAAAATAAATAATAATTTACAAAAACGAATGTCAATAAAATACGATATGTCAAATAAACACATAAAACAAACAAAAAAGTAAAAAAATAATAAAATACTGAACTAAGTATTCATGTCAATTCATTAAATGTCAGTCACAAGTAAATAATCATGTCAAATTCACACACATAAAACAAAATAAAAAAATAAAAGGAACGTAAAAAATAATAAAATACTGAAATAAGTATTCATGTCAAATCATTCAATGTCACAGTGTATAAAATAAAGGAATCAACAATAAACCAGCGAAGTCCGAAAGAACACCGGTCAACTAGCGAACAAATTTTTGTTGATATTTTATTCTAGCGTCTGCCCATGAAAATTATATAAAAGTATAGAGTTTGAATTCCTGAAGAGTTTTGTCTTCAGTCATATTTTTCTAGGAAGTCAGGATTTAAAGATATTCTAGTTTGAAGTTTTAGAGGTTATATCTTGTTAACAACAGACTATTCGAAAAATAAATCTAAAAATACGTTTACTCACTTTAAATACATTTATATAAATGCATTTATTTACAACTAGCTGCGCCACGCGAAAATTAGAAGAATATAAGGATAGTGGGAGAATAGTTTAAGGACTCCGTATTCAGAATATTAAGTCCAACAGACGTTCGTAGGTCTGCCACATGGTTCACATGGTCACACGAGACATAATTAGGTACTTACCTACTTATATAAATGATCAGAAGAATATTTATTTAATTACCTTAGTCAACTATCAATAGGGCAGTTAGTTAGAGATATATTTTGATAAATAAGTCGCCAACCCGTCTTGAGCAAGCGTGGAGATCAATGTTCGTGCCTTCTCTGTTGAGAAAAGGCCTTTGCCCTGCAGTGGGACAGTAATAGGTTGGTATTATTATTTTTATTATTTTTCATGGTGAATACTAAACTTACTTTTAAAATCAATTCTGTGAAAGTAGAGAGAAAATGGGATATGTGTTGTGCTTTGTCATTTTAAAAATAAAACAATTCTGTTAAAACCATAAAGTAATTTAATCTGTCAATTCTTATTATTGCCTACCCGGGCTCTAAATCACAGCCTGCATTCGATTCTTCATTAATCTGATCAGGTTTTTGACGGTGCCTTGAGGAATACTGTCCCACCCGTCTGTTAACGCGGCCTTCAATGCTTTTATCAATCAATCATTTCATTTTCAGGCATTTTAAGGCCCATAGATAAGATACACGACATTCCATTACAACTTAGAATATACTTATGACATACAAAATATAACTTATAAACTATGAACACATGAAGTGACGGCGTCGTGTTACGCTGCGCGGTGTCATGTAGCCTGCCGCGAAAACGTCGGTAGACAACACCCTTCGGCCAAAACTCTTCCTTGAGAAACTTGTCGAGAAATTGTGTTGGAACTCGCACCACAAACGACTTGAAGTTGGTGTTGTGACGCGACTCCAACTTCTCGACCCTCAAGGTCCAGCTGGTCTTCATCTTCATGTGCTCTACGAGTTCTATGACCTACTCAACCTTCGTGGAGTGATGCAGTCGGGACACATAAAGCAACGTCGTAGTTGGTATTGCTGGACGCAGTAGCATATTTGGTACTGACAGTCCAGTACCGCATTGATTGCGACAAGTAGGCTTTTTCTTCTTCTTCTGAACTAAGGTGAAGCCGTCCTCATCACATTTCTGCTTGGCTGGACAGCGCTGTACCGGATTCCTCGGAAGGGTATCACAGCGACGGTTCTACTTTCCCCCTTTCTGCTGCTTAAGTTGTTTTCCAGCTGAATCGTTTTATGGTTGAAGGGACTGAATTTCTGCCAGGACCCTTCTCTTGAGCTCGTCCCATAAGCGTTCGATATCAGTCCATATCTGGACTCGACCAGTCCATCGCCCGTATGTATATTCACTTCATTCAGGAACTTTCGCATGATACGCGCCGTGTGACATCTTCGGCCCCTTCAGGCGCGAAAACAAGCGTGGTTTTTTCCTCTAAAGAGGCAGCTCAGCCATACAATACACACTTTATTATTCTTCTATGTACCTATTATGAAAAGACAATTCGTGACACAATACAATGATGTATGTGATGGAAGGCCATAACTCTATTTAAGACTTTTCACGGCCGAAAAGGCCTCAAATGAAGATGCGGATTTCAACAAGTATGCAAATGCTATTCATAGAAAACATCGTTTTTGAGGCCAAACGCCCTTCTATCTAAGTGTATCTGGTGGCTACGGGCGACTTATACAGAATTTCTTGCTGAATTTGAATCAATGTTTAACTGAGATTTGGCAAAAATGTTAGTTACGGCCTTTCACCGTATGACGGTACAGCGCATGTCATTAAGCAGGTTGACAAATAAAATGTCATGTTTTTTTTTGTTGAAGATGACATTAAAGGTGGACACACACTTATCAATAATAAAATAAAAAGAGCAAGAAATATTTATTTCTCATACGTATGACGTCATCTATTCGTACGATTCGACGCGGATAAGTGTGCTAGGTTTTATAATATTTCATACAAGTTACTCTAAAATTCGATTCTTTCGGCGCGGTCGATTGTTTCGACGCGGATAAGTGTGCGTTCACCTTAAAAGTATATCTTAGCCAAAAGCCATGAAGTCAATCCAGGAAGAAAAAAAGGAAGTCATGATTATTTTTCTCATTCATCATTATTCTAGTCAATTGAGCTCATAATAATGAGGATTTTTTTTAGAAACTTCGTTAGACCTTAACTTTGATTTGATAAATCTTAGTAAATTATTTCGTAGGCATCTATCACGGTGACATACGTAGACGCTCAATAGTTTCATCAACAATTGTTTCGCCCGGGTTCTTTCAACATTCACAGAGCAAAGAACCCGGGCGAGACAATTGTTGATGAAATTATTGAGCGTCTACGTATGTCACCGTGATAGATGCCTACGAAATAATTTGCTAAGATTTATCAAATCAAACTTAAGGTCTAACGAAGTCTCTTAAAAAAATTCCTCATTATTATTAGCTCAATTGACTAGAATAATGATGAATGAGAAAAATAATCATGACTTACTTTTTTTCTTCCTTGATTGACTTCATGGCTTTTGGCTAAGATATACTTTTAAGGTGAACGCACACTTATCCGCGTCGAAACAATCGACCGCGCCGAAAGAATCGAATTTTAGAATAACTTGTTTGAAATATAATAAAACCTAGCACACTTATCCGCGTCGAATCGTACGAATAGATGACGTCATACGTATGAGAAAAAAATATTTCTTGCTTTTTTTTATTTTATTATTGATAAGTGTGTCCCCACCTTTAATGTCATCTCCAACAAAAAAAAAACATGACATTTTATTTGTCAACCTGCTTAATGACATGCGCTGTACCGTCATGCGGTGAAAGGCCGTAACTAACATTTTTGCCAAAACTCAGTTAAACATTGATTCGAATTCAGCAAGAAATTCTGTATAAGTCGCCCGTAGCTACCAGATACACTGAGATAGAAGGGTGTTTGGCCTCAAAAACGATGTTTTCTACGAATAGTTTGCATACTTGTTGAAATCCGCATCTTCATTTGAGGCCTTATCGGCCGTGAAAAGCTTTAAATAGAGTTATGGCCTTCCATCACATACATCATTGTATTGTGTCACGAATTGTCTTTTCATAATAGGTTCATAGAATAATAATAAAGTTTTGTATTGTACGTAGTATAATGGGCTGGTATCTCTTTAGAGTAAAAAACCACGCTTGTTTTCGCGCCTGAAGGGGCCGAAGATGTCACACGGCGCGTATCATTTGAAAGTTCCTGAATGAAGTGAATATACATACGGGCGATGGACTCGTCGAGTCCGGTATGGACTGATATCGAACGCTTATGGGACGAGCTCAAGAGAAGTGTCCTGGGCAGAAATTCAGTCCCTTCAACCATAAAACGATTCAGCTGCAAAACAACCTAAGCAGAAGAAAGGGGAAAAGTAGAACCGTCGCTGTGATACCCTTCCAAGGAATCCGGTACAGCGCTGTCCAGCCAAGCAGAAGTGTGATGAGGACGGCTTCACCTTAGTTCAGAAGAAGAAGAAAAAGTCTACTTTTCGCAATCAATGCGGTACTGGACTGTCAGTACCAAATATGCTGCTGCATCCAGCAATACCAACTACGACGTTGCTTTATTTGTCTCGACTGCATCACTCCACGAAGGTTGAGTAGGTCGTAGAACTCGTAGAGTACATGAAGATGAAGACCAGCTGGACCTTGAGGGTCGAGAAGTTGGAGTCGCGTCACAAAACCAACTTCAAGTCGTTTGTGGTGCGAGTTCCGACACAATTTCTCGACAAGTTTCTCAAGGAAGAGTTTTGGCCGAAGGGTGTTGTCTACCGACGTTTTCGCGGCAGGCTACGTGACACCGCGCAGCGTAACACGACGCCGCCACTCCATGTGTTCATAGTTTATAAGTTATATTTTGTATGTAGGTATTAGTATATTTCTAAGTTGTAATGTAATGTTGTGTATCTTATCTATGGGCTTTAAGATGCCTGAAAATGAAATGATTGATTGATAAAAGCATTGAAGGCCGCGTTAACAGACGGATGGGACAGAATTCCTTAAGGCACCGTCAAAAACCTGATCAGATTAATGAAGAATCGAATGCAGGCTGTGATTGAGAGCTAGGGTAGGCAATAATAAGAATTGACAGAATAAATTACTTTATGGTTTTAACAGAATTGTTTTATTTTTTAAATGATTAAGCACAACACATATCCCGTTTTCTGTCTACTTTCACAGAATTGATTTTAAAAGTAAGTTTAGTATTCACCATGAAAAATAATAATAATACCGGCCTATTATTGTCCCACTGCAGGGCAAAGGCCTTTTCTCAACAGAGAAGGTACGAACATTGGTCTCCACGCTTGCTCAAGACGGGTTGGCGACTTATTTATCAAAATATATCTCTAACTAACTGCCCTATAGATACTACTACTAAGGTAACTAAATAAATATTCTTCTGATGATTTATTTAAGTAGGTAAGTACCTAATTATGTCTCGTGTGACCATGTGAGCCATGGGGCAGACCTACGGACGTCTGTTGGACTTAATATTCTGAATACGGAGTCCTTAAACTATTCTCCCACTGTCCTTACATTCTTCTAAACTTCGCGTGGCGCAGCTAGTTGTAAATAAATGCATTTATATTAATGTATTTATATTAATGTATTTAAAGTGAGTTAAGGTATTTTTAGATTTATTTTTCAAATAGTCTGTTGTTAACAAAATATAACCTCTAAAACTTCAAACTGGAATATCTTTAAATCCTGACTTCCTAGAAAAATATGACCGAAGACAAAACTCTTCAGGAATTCAAATTCTATACGTTTATATAATTTTCATGGGCAGACGCTAAAATAAAATATCAACAAAAATTTGTTCGTCGTTTGACCGGTGTTCTTTCATTGGAGCAGCTTAATCCCAAGCCTTTTTATCTTCGAGATAGTGATTGACATGATAGAAAGCTTTCAGGCATAGCTTCTGTTTTATAAACGATTTGAATTTATTCAGGCTTAGTGCTTGAATATGGCTCGGAAGTTTATTGTAAAAACGTATACATTGGCATCTGAACGTACCCCCTATTTTTAACCGACTTCTAAAAAAGGAGGAGGTTCTCAATTCGGATGTTTCTATTTTTTTTTTTTTTTTTTTTTTTTTTATGTTTGTTCGGGCATAACTCCGTCTCTTGCCAACCGATTTGGAAAATTATTTTTTTGTTGGAAAGGGTATTCTTTCCAAATGGTGCCATAGCCACCAAATCAGGATCTGATGATGGAATCTTGGCGAAATCGAGGGAACTCTTCAAATTTTATATGAAAACGTGTTGCGATTTTGGTATTTTCTACAACAAGTGAAGCATTTGCGTTTGATAAGAACCATTCTACCATCAGAACTAATGATGAAGCCAAGAGTCACGGAACTCCATAATGAGACAATGTACCATAGTCGTGTTTGGGCTTGTTGTAATTGTAACGGTATGCACTTTCCATGTATCAAGCACATGTGAACCACTAAAAAGTTGAAAATAAAAACTTTTTTGCAAAAAATAAAACCAACTTCAAAAAAAACAAAAAAGTGAAAAATAACTTTAGCTTCTGAAGTCGGTGACAAAAAAACTAAAGCAATCAAACAAAGGTCACCGACTTCAGAAGCTAAAGTTATTTTTCACTTTTTTGTTTTTTTTGAAGTCGGTTTTATTTTTTGCAAAAAAGTTTTTTGTTGAGTCTCGTTGCAGGCTGATATAGGTACTACACATATAAACCATAAGAACCATTTCTCTTGTAAAGATTGTATAAGTAGCGATAAAACTGCTAACATATTAACCAAACAAACTTCTGAGAATACGAGATAAACATGTCATAAAGGTGACGATTATATTGTACATTGAGAGATGTATATTTACATTTCTATGGTATTGCATATTGCCTGTAAGTTGCGAGAGCCAATAAAAATGCAAGACCAATATCACTGGCGATATTATCGGTCCTGTGCGTCGTCGGATCCCATTGCGATAATATCAAGCGATATATTATTGCCGATAACTATCTCAAGCAACCTGTCCATTGGATGGAAGTGGAACGGAGTAGTGCAACATTGCCCACTTTATTCACTATTGACATGGATTTAGTTGCATGCTGTTGTTAACTGTTTTTCAGCTTTATAACGACCCGAATAGCATAGTGGTAGTGAGACTGCCTTACGTTCTCAGCGTCCTGGGTTCGAATCCCGGTAGGAGCAAATGTTCGCGTGATGATCATGGACATTTGTTTCCGAGTCATGGTTTATATGTATAATAAGTATGTATTTGCAAGCCTACACAATCATTCTCTTTCAGCAAGATATCAATCTTTATGATAAAAAACTTTGTTTGAGATACTAAACTTAATAGTCCCACAATATATGCAGTGGAAAATAAATGGTTTCTGAATTAAATTAACATAATTATGGACGCTCTCGTCTATTTCAAGAAAAAGTTTTCTTTTATTGCTAAATAAAAAGATTTTATTGTAATATGTAAACTGTCCGACGATTTCTATGGGAAACACATTTGTTTGTTTGTTTATAGTTCACCATTTTGAAGTAAATTGTTTACAAATAACATGTTTATGATAGTAATTTAGTGGACTTAGCTTTAGCTCGCGGCGTTGCCCGTTTGGAGTTCGGAAATCATTCTTGGGGACGCACACTACCGAAATAAAAAGTAAACTATGTATATTCTAGCCCGGAATGTGGTGATCCGACAGAGAGCCAGGGCCTCGATTCTGCTATTAAAATAGTGTCAGAGTAGTCGATCATCGATTTCATAATGTTCAAGTTCTGTCAAGTTTGTTAATTCTACTAATATAATGGCACCATTATGACTTTTCAGTGGTCGACCACTGACACTACATTGAAAGAAATGTCATAGAATGGTAATCTCGTACATGAAATCTGGCATGAATAAATGTTCGCATTTAGTAGTAGATTTCGGAAACCATTTGTACTAAGGGTTTTATAATAATGACAATACGACAATGCCATTAAAACACAATTTTATTAAGAGACCATTGACTGACCAATGATCGACCATTGTGACTTTAGCAGATTACGAACTTTAAGCAAAAGACAATGGGATGGGAATGGAATCGTGTTGGTTTTTTTTTTTTTTTTTTTTTTTTTTTTTTTTTTTTGGATATGGCATCTCGCAGTTCAGTCTGAGAAGACTGGCTTCTGCTTAACCGGGCAATGTCCTGTGGATGCCTTGATTCTAAGGCCTCCAGCCAGGGCGAAAATAACTAAAAACTAAGCGACAGCGCTCTAAGGGCACCCCCTGTGGGGTACGAACCTCGGCTTAGGGCGTCGCTGGGGGCAGCAAAGGGACAGGCTGGATCTGGTTATCCTTATTTAGGGACTGATTTATTACTACAGGCTCAGCGTCGCGGGCTGGCTCGAGCAAGGGTCGGGGAGGGATTGATCGGGGATTTCGCGCCGGACCTCTGCGGCGAGGTCGGTAGGTTTTCGGTTTGTACTTGTATGCTCTGCGTACCGTACTGGTATCTTTCCTACTCTCTTGCAAGATAGTGATCGGATCGTCGGGGGCGACTAGGGTGTGACGCGGACGTTGGACGGAGCTAATACGCGATGGGTCGTACCGGGCGGCCGATGCGATTAGGGGATTCCTATGTTTAATAGCAGAGTCGAAGTAACGCTTGGAAAGGCGTTTCATGAACTGCTTAACGGTGGGGATTCTGAGGTCTACGTGAAGACTATCGTTACGGACGTAAGGGGGGGCACCGGTGATCTTACGGAGATATCGGTTCTGCAAGGTCTGCATCGTGTGGATATGACGCGGGTGGGCATGCGCGAATACTATGCAAGCATAGGTCATGATGGGGCGGATGACTGCGGTGAAAAGACGCAATTTGCACTTGAGTGACAATTTGCTCTTCCTAGTGATCATGAAGTGGAGCCGGCCCATAGCAAAGGCAGCCCGGTCGCGAGCTGCTTTGATGTGGGCCTTGAACGACAGATGGTCGTCCAGAATAACTCCGAGATACTTGGCTTGCCTTTCCCAAGGGATAGGCTTACCGAACATAGTGATGGGGGGACCTGGCGAACGCTTAAGGCGTGCCTTATAGTATAATACTGCCTGGCTTTTTTCGGGATTAACTTCTATTCTCCACTTACGGAACCAAGCGCCGAGCGAGTCGGCAGCTTTCTGGAGAATGCGGCGGATGTTATCCGGAGAACGGCCGGTGTAATAAATCGCGGTGTCGTCAGCGAAAAGTGCTGTTTGAACCTTCTGGTTCCTCGGAATGTCGCTGGTGTACAGCGTGAACGCGAGGGGAGAGATAACGGAGCCCTGAGGGACTCCGGCGCGAATCGGATGAGGAGAAGATAGCGTCTTACCCACACGGTAGCGGAAGGTACGGTTTGACAAAAAGTCTCGTAAGATGAGCACGAGACGGTCGGGCACACCGAGTTGATAAAGCTTGTATATCAGCCCGTTGTGCCAGACCTTGTCAAAGGCTTTCGCGATATCGAAATACATCACCCCCGTCATCGCTCCGCGCTGGAAACCAGCGCTCACGTGTTCGACGATGCGGTGGACTTGATGTATACAAGAATGTTCGGTCCTGAAGCCGAACTGTTCTTTCGGGATGAGGCCCTTTGTCTCGGCAAAATCTCTGAGACGCTTGTATATAAGCCTTTCATAGATCTTGCCGAGAGCACTCAGGAGACTGATCGGCCTGTAGCTGGAGGGCTGGGCTTTCGGTTTCCCAGGTTTGGGAATACCTATAACAGTGGCCTCTTTCCACGTTTGGGGGAAAATATTATTGCTCAGGGCGCCATTGAAGATGGCAGCCAAAAGGACTATGAGCCTAGCGGGGAGGGCTTTAAAAACTCTATTCGTGAAACCGTCGGCGCCTGGGGCTTTCCGAGGCTTAAGCTTATCTATAATATCCTTGACCTCTTCCGGGGTGATGGCGGGGAGGGGGTCATCGGGATCTTCAAAAGGGGGAAGCGATGCTCTACGTTCAACTTCTGCATCCACCTCATCAAGGTGCTGCTTGTCTACTGGTAGAGTGCTTGGCGAACATTGAGATTCCAAGCTGTCGGCTAGGCATTCTGCTTTTTCAGAGTCGTCAAAAGCGACGCTCTTGTCGGGACGTATGAGGGGTGGAGAAGAGACCTCTTCCGAGGTGCGCAACTTCCTTTGAAGCTGCCAGAAGGCTTGATGAGTGGGCTCGAGTTCGCTAAGCGTCTTGTCCCATTGACTCGAGCGAAACTCACTAGTACGTTTCTTTACAGCACGCTGTAAGGAACGCATGTGAGCCTTGTTCGCATCGCAGGGCCAAGAGCTGTAGGCACGTATGGCCGCGTTCTTCTCGGTTATCAGTTCACGTATATCGTCGGGAAGTATCCAGCGGCGATCACTCACCGCCGGTACTTCTCGAGAACAATCCTTCAGTACGGATTGTACGTGTTCTGTAAACGAGTCGATTGCAGCCTCGGTGTCTGCGACTGAGACGATATGGTCGGGAATACCATCTAGAAGTGGTGACGTTTCGGATTTCAGCATATCGCTTACTTTCCTCCAGTCGGTAGTGAGAATAGTGGGAAGGGGCTGGCTGGGGTCAATGATACCCGAGCGAGGAATTAAGTGCATGAGCACTGGACGGTGATCGGAGTGGAGCTCGTGTAACGTCTCAATCATGTGTAACCGAAGGTTCACATTCTTGAGCAGCGCTATATCGAGAACGTCGGGAAGATGACTGACAGTGTCAGGATAGTGCGTGTGCTCCATGGGAGCGACCGCGTCGAAACTAAGAGTTTGGCCTAGATCGTAGAGGACTTTCCCTCTCGGGTTCGTCGTTCTACTGTTCCAGGCCGGGTGTTTGGCGTTAAGATCGCCCGCGATGATCACGGAGTCACTCAAGCCGAAAAGAAGGGTGAGATCGCTAACCAGGAGGTTGTGATCTTCCCAAGTATTAGTGGGGGCCAAATAAGCGGAAACTAAATGTACCGGTTGATGACCGGTCATAGCAAGCCGACAGATTGAAACCTCAAGTAGGGACTTTAAAGGAGGGGGATCGATGGGAATACAATGCAATTCTTTGCGAAAGTAAATAAGGGTGCCGCCCTTGTGACAACGTAGCCTATCATTGCGAACTATGCGGTAGTTGGCAATCTTGGGGTCGCGGTGGCTGGGTTTTAGGAACGTCTCCTGGATGAGGAGAACGTCAACGTTATGGTCACGGAGGAAGGCGGCGATCTCGTCGCGCTGTCCTCTCATGCCATTGGCGTTAAAATAACCTAATCTAAGGGACCGGGGTTGGGTGCAAGAGGGATTTGGTGTGATATCCATTACGGCGCGAAGTTGAGGTTACGAAGAGTGGCCTTGATGACTGGGTAGGCATCAATGATGTCGACGACCTGCTGGAGGTCCGTTGCCGCTTTGAGCTCAGCGACCATGCGGTCGGCCTCAGCGGTGCAGAGAGGTTGGATCCTCATCAAGTAGTTCAGATTGGAATTCTGAGAAGCAGGAGCGTGGGTAGGAGCAGCGGGAGCTCGGGTTTGCGGAGGGGCCTGAGGGGCCTGAGGGGCGGCCACAGGAGTGGGCGCTGGGACAGGGTTGTCCAAAAGACCGGGCATGGGGGGGTTGGGTTTACCCTTCGCGAGGGCAGGGAACGCTTGCTGATGGTTCAGCATGTTCCAAGGAGAAGGCCTCTGAGGGCTGAGACGCTCAGGGAGGACTGTTGACGGGACTTTGAAGGAAGAGGGAGCTTCCCTCTGCTGACGTTGGTTGGCGCGATTCGCCAACTTGCCAGCGGACTGTTTCGGGGCTTTGGGGCAGCCCCTGTAGTTTGCCGGGTGGCCAGACTGTCCGCACAGCACGCAACTAGGCGGCTCTGTGCAGAGACTCCTGTCCTTGGGACGGGTGCAGTCTGCCGTGGCGTGGTCGCCGAGGCACTTTACGCACCTATGCGGTGCGTAACAGTACTTTTGGCTGTGGCCATATAGTTGGCAGCGATGACACTGCCCTACGATTTTGAGTTTTTTAGGCCTCTCGATGATAATGCCCGATAACGAGCACACCGATCGGACCTTGAAGATAGGGTGGTGCCCTTCAACCGGGTCACATATTACGAGTACCATATCGTACTCGTCACCCCCTTGGGACCTATTCTTGTGAAGGCGGTGGACCGCCGAAACAGGGATGCCCTGGGATGTCAGATCATCCAGGATGTCGGAGGAGGGAATCTCCTTGGGGATCCGCTTAATGACCACACGGGTCGGCTTCTCCTCAGGGAGGCTGTAAGTGTGGAAGGCGACGTTCCTTCCACGAAGAGCGTGTACCAAGTTACGGAAATCCGTAGAAGTGGGGGTCTTGACTTTAATACCCTGGAGGGTAGATGTGGCATTGGTGTATTGGATCTTGCGATCCACACACATTTTAGAGATCTCTGTCCATCTGGATTTCTCCTGGATGTATAGAGCGGGTGGCTTCAGCTGCTTCTTTGAAGAAGGAGCAGCTGAGGAGGGGGCTGGCTGTGAAGCAGCCGTGGGACTTGCAGGGCGGCTGACAGGAGCCACACCTTGCGGTTGAGAAATAGCCATAGGGCTTGCCGGGCGACTGCCCTGGGAGGCAGCTTGAGGAGCGATGGGGGCTATCGGGGACGGGGAGGCTTGAGGAGCAAGGGGAGGCGCATTGAGGGCTGTAACAGCCTTCTTGGCCTTATTGGCCTTAGCCTTCCTTCCCTTCTTCCTCTTTCCCTTTTGCACCAGCTGAAAGTCCTCCGATTCAGAGGACGAGGAGGTGGTGTTGGGGGAGTCGGGGGAGCTCTCAGCGGCAGAGGGCGCGGACTCAACTATCTCCATATCGGAGGAGGAAGGCTGAGTGATCGGAGCGGGGGAGGGAATCGTGTTGGAGTGGCGAATTTATTTAAATAGCAGAATTAGGCCCCTGAGTGGTCGACATAGCTCACTGAATAAGTAAGCTGAAATGGCAATGGGCCCGTCATATGACCCGTAGAACCGATGACTGTTGGGGTAGATATGTTCTTGAATGGAGACCGGGAATCGGCAAACGTAAGGTACGACGCGATTAGTCTCGATGGAGCGATGATCTTCGCAGGGTGACTGGTAGCAACTGGATGACAGTTGATGAAAATCGAGTGGAGTGGCGTGCAATTGAAGAGACCTATGTCCAGCAGTGGACTGCTGTAGGCTGATGGCGATTCTAACCCAGGACATGCTCGACCAGTGTGACATACATCCAAATTTGTTAAGAAATGAAAAGGTTAAAACAGGCAGAAAGACTTCTTTTGCGTTTATAAGATAATATTTTTTATAAGTATAAACAATTTAAGTCTTGCTAGTATTAAGGTGCTATTTAGGTTACAAATATGTTATTATTTGGTCACTTTTTACGTTATTATGCTGGCCTCAATAATGGAGAGTGATTGTTTTAAACTCCGGTTTTATGAAGTCGTACAAACTTGTTAAGTAGTGAAGTCGCATAAGTATTTATGCTACAAATATTGTACTCTAAACACATTTCAATAAAGTTTTAATTTAATTGCTTTATTATACAACTACCTACTCATACAAATAAATTTCACCTTAATTGATATTTCAGCAAGATTTTTAAGTAGATTAGTATTTTCTTTCAGCTTCGCTTTGCTCTCACGGGCATTGAATTAAGAATTAAGGCGAATTAAGCTTTAAATTAAACTTGGTTTCGTCTTGCTCGTGTCTAGCATCTAGAATTGCAGACAGACTAGAGCTCATTTGTTTTCTTAAAGGACCTTATTTGAAAGAGCTGTCAATGTCCTCTGATGAATATAGATTTTTATTAATTAACGGTATGTCGTTGCGATGTGTACGCCCGTCGAATATAAATGTACTTCGAGTTATCAGTGATCCTACAACCAGTAGACAAATGACTCTTCCAACACACACCCACACACATACACACAAGGTATTATAAATTGTTCATTTATTTGGTGACCTGTGGTTTACTTAATTCGTTGTTTTTTTTTTTCAATCTGTCATGCAAGATAAATAATTAGTGTTTATTATTGGATTTATAAATGCAGAATGAATGAAGTCACTTTAGTATTTATTACAGCTGCCTAACATCATTTTTCTTGTTTAGAGAAATGCAGTAAGTCTCTGGATCAAAAGGTATGAGGAAGAGGGGAGCCTTGCAAGTAGACAGCGAAGTGGAAGGTCGTCGCTTATTAGCGAAGCGCAGCGAAAACATATCGTGGGCGAGTATGAAACCAATGGTTTCACACCTACGACGCACTCGGAGTCACCGCAAACTGTTCGCCGTGCCCTCCACGCTGAAGGCTTGCATCACAGAAGATCAGCTAAAATGCCCTTCTTGACAGAAAGACATAAAGAAGAACGATTACGTTTCGCACGGGAATATTTAGACTTTGACTGGATTACTAGCATTTTTTCTGATGAAAAGACTTTTAAATCAAGTCAAAAGGGTAGACTTCATTTATGGTTACACTACTTGGTTTATATACAGCAGATAGAATCAATACAATCTAAATTTGTTAAATACATTAATTATCGTAGTGGTTTCAGATCTGCAGATTATCTGTTATCATGTAAACATCTTAATATGCTGCCACTCGAGAACAGACGTATGATTCTGGACATTATATTTCTATATAATATCTGTAGTGGGGATGTTGATAGCACTGTTTTAAACAACTTAGTTGTAAGATTAAGTGCTCCGTCTCGACGGACTAGGCATACACAATTATTCGAAGTACCCCACAGTAGTACAAACTACGCTCAAAACTCCGTCATAGGTAGAACGCTAAGTAGTTATAGCAAAAGATTCTCTCATCTAGATTAATTTAATACTAAAAAAGGTACATTCAGGAAGCAATTAATAACGTCAGTATGTGACGAACTGACAAATACATCTAAAGGGTAGAAATATATACATGGGGTTGTACAGAAGGTATAAAGGCAATCACCACACACACACACACCGCTATAACATACTCACACACCCACTTTAACTCCTCAGGCACACACACTTTCACACGCTTTATTCTTAGCTTACAGATATTAAATTGTAAATCCTTAATTGGCTGTAAGATTAGTTTAAATAGTTTAGATTAAAATTGTAAAGAGCTGTGGATTTTGTAATAAATAAATAAATAAATAAATGGCGCAAGGATAACACTCGCTGTCTGATAGAAACGTAATCCCTAATACAGACTCAGGTCGAATTATGGATGAATGAGTGCACCCCATAGAAAATCTATGGGGTTTGATAGTGCAAAGGTGGGATACACGGGATGAGAGGTGTATAACACAATTAACAACCCATTGCATAAAGGTGTGGGAAAATTTAAGAAGAACCGAATTATGTTGAAACCTTTTGGGGCCAAGCGCATACGTCTCATCAACATCTCAGCCGAAAGACGTCCACTGCTGGACATAGGCCTCCCCCAAGTGTCGCCACATTGACCGGTCCCTTGCTACTCGCATCCACCGGATTCCCGCAACCTTCACCAGGTAAACGGTCCACCTAGTGGGAGGTCTTCCAACGCATCGTCTTCCGGTTCGCGGTCGCCACTCCAGAACTTTTCGGCCCCATCGGCCATCCGTTCTGCGAGCAATGTGCCCTGCCCACTGCCACTTAAGTTTAGCAATTTTTCGGGCTACGTCGATGACCTTGGTTCTCTTGCGGATGTCTTCATTTCTGATTCGATCACGCAAGGAAACTCCGAGCATAGCCCTCTCCATTGCCCTTTGGGTGACTTTAAGCCGCATACGTCTACTTGACTGCATCGAAAATAATGGGGGTTATACAAAATATTAATCCCTAATGTTCTAGTTTTAATTAGACGTGTTACAAAATGTTTAGTGATATTAATAATTCCTAAATTGAGGTTAAGTTTCAATCTTCTTTTCTTCAGGAAAATGAACACTTAAACTATAACCTCAATATGAGTTACATTTATTGTGACGTCACATAAAAAACATATTCACGAAGTACAAATTATGTATTAGTTTTCAGTAAGCTCTGTTGAATACCGATAGATAGAAGTGGGTATCAACAATTATATTTGTGTGATTAGAATATCCTTGTAATGTTAATAAAAAATGACTTCAAAGTGGGTATACAGATACACAAAAAAATCTTATGAACGGTTACAAGAGAACTTCTTATATCTAGGTAGGAATGTGACGTTACAAATCTCATTAAAGTTGTTAATTATATGAATAAATGAAACGAATAAAACAATTTTTGTTATCTGTCAGCACGACTTTATTTTCCACCTTCCAACACCGAAAAAATATTACACAATCACATAAATAGTTACGATGGGTTATTAACTTATATTTAAATCTTTATAAAAATAAATAATGAGCATGAACCCATTTCAAAATAAATACCTAAGTAAATAGTTTTTGCATAAAATACAAATATTAATTAAAGTGGTTACAAAAAAAAACCCGTATAATGTACCGATTTGAACTCTAGACACGTTGATCGTGAACCCACTGCTTTACCTAAACAGCTATCAACACCTGGTAGATATGGTCGAAGTTTAGCTATCCAATGCAAATACGATCATGCGTTTGCTGCGTGTATAACAAAAGAGACGGTAATATATATCTTTTTGTTTCGTGGAGAGCGACGCGACAACTTGCGACAGTAGGCGACTCTGTGGCTGTGGTGTGCATAAGTACTGTATTGAGACAGCTTACACATACAGCCGCACGGACACTCGCCCGTGCGTTCACAGCAATACGATCCTTAGCGTGCCTGTGCACTTATGAACGCTTACTGTACATGTCGTTTACACCGCGAGTTTCTTCCAAACATCGAATCATATACGGCCACTAGAATGCACAATATACTGATTGATACCAATGATTATATGAGTTTTTAATCCCACAAAGACTGATCATGGAATTTAGTTCAATTTGATGCGATAGTTTTGTTGATATGATTTGTTGTCAAAGTATAAATCGCACCATGTTGTATCGATACTGTAAAATATCAGATGGGATGGCACATCTCTAGCTGAAGAAAAACAAGGGGACACTTGTGATATTGATCCTGCTAAGAAACACTTCTTTACTATCTTTTGAGACATTATATTTAGGACATGTAAATAGCTGCCACCAGTAGCGATACTTTAGTTCTTAACTTTACTGCCGGGGTTACATTTTTACTGTAGCTTGAACCAGTCTCGTAGCGAAGTTAAACTTGAGAACTTTGAAAGAAGAATAAGTATGTTTCGAGACATCAAACGACCTCCGTAAAGTATGCATTTATACAGGGTGTAAACAACCTCATCACGAAGCCGTCAACCAAGCATTCTGCACATCAAAATATTTACCTTTACGCAAAAATTATTGCTGGGAAACGACTTTTTTTACGTTTTACGGTATAACTCAATGTAACGCGAACTCGAAACAATGTGTTGGTGGTTGGATTGAATAGTGTGGGAGTCATGGAGGTGTTTAAAGTAAAGATCTCACATTAAAAACATGTGTTTAAGGCGATTGCATGAGCTAAACGCGAGTTTCTTAGTTAATAAAAGTATTTGATTCACTGCTATAAACCAAACCAGAAAAATATATATGATATTGTTCAAGATAGTGCTAGCTAGCATGATAGTGTTTTGAAAACATAATACAATTAATTTGACTCGATAAAAAAAAATCACGAACTTATCTCTAAAAATATCTTTCAAACCAAAAGAAAAACATACTTATATGCATGCGATAGTGTTTTAGTTTTTTAATCCAAGCAATAGTTTTTTTATAAATCGATCGAAACCACTCATTTCGCCCTATTTGGCCCGCAGTGACTGACGTAACAACCACTTTGTAGTGCAAGCTGATTAGAACTTTAACAGCATTTCAAACGAAGTTTGAACCACCACAAATAGAGTTGCTAATTTAGCTCGTCTAATCGCCTTAATAAAAAATACTTGAGCAAAAGTTGGAAATTTGACCCTAAATATCTCCGCAACTAGAAGGATCCTAGGCAAGGTGCAACAAAACAATGATCGCAATGACGGGGAGAACAAGTGCATTTCGGCTTCGTTAAAAGGTTTTTTTTCACCCTATATTTAGATGTTTTATTAAAGTGTAAGTAAACAAGCAGCATGCTATAAGTACACAATTCGTTGGAAAACTCTTTGCAAAACCTAACATCATTTTCATTAATTATCAACAAGACCATCGACGTGTTCCCAGAGCTGCCATGCTTCTTGTCGACAAGTAAAAAATAAATAGATAAAAATTAATAAATAAATATCGCTGGACATTAACAATGGAATATTGAGAGCCATATATGAAGCAAATTATTTCTTTGTATATGGCTGTCAGTATTCCTGCTAACAATTTTTAATTTTTAATTCTTTTAATTATTTTTAATTTTATAGATTTTTAATTCATTTCATATAAGTCCAACTTTAATAGTATAATGCCAATGTAATTTCAATTTGTGTTATTTAAATTCGATTGATTTCAGTTTTTTTAATTATTTCCATTTTAATTTTATATTTTCACTAATTTTAACTATTGGTAATGTAATGTAATGTAATGTAATGACATTTGTTTTTCTGTGCTGTTGTCATTATGAAATTTGTATTTGTGTATTTTTGTAATTGTGTCTATTTTATGGGCGCCTTGCCTGAAATAAACGAATTTTATTTTATTTATTTTTATTAACACACAGCGCCACCTAGCGCCACATTAAGCGAAGCTTGTGTCGTGGACACTAAATATATCGCTGGACATTAACCATCAGCGCCACCTAGTACCACACTAAGCAAAGCTTGTGTCGTGGACACTAGATATTAGTTGATATATACTACATATATACTTTTTTGTTTGTAAATACATACTTATTATCATATAAACATCCATGACTCGGAAACAAATGTCCGTGCTCATCACACAAACATTTGCTCCTACCGGGATTCGAACCCAGGACCCTAAGAACGTAAGGCAGCCTCACCACCACTACGCCATTCAGGTCGTCAAAACTACTAGATAGTTGATATAGGTACTACACACATAAACCATAAGAACCATTTCTCTTGTAAAGATTGTATAAGTAGCGATAAAACTGCTAACATATTAACCAAACAAACTTCTGAGAATACGAGATAAACATGTCATAAAGGTGACGATTATATTGTACATTGAGAGATGTATATTTGCATTTCTATGGTATTGCATATTGCCTGTAAGTTGCGAGAGCCAATAAAAATGCAAGACCAATATCACTGGCGATATTATCGGTCCAGTGCATCGTCGGATCCCATTGCGATAATATCAAGCGATATATTATTGCCGATAACTATCTCAAGCAACCTGTCCATTGGATGGAAGTGGAACGGAGAAGTGCAACATTGCCCACTTTATTCACTATTGACATGGATTTAGTTGCATGCTGTTGTTAACTGTTTTTCAGCTTTATAACGACCCGAATGGCATAGTGGTAGTGAGACTGCCTTACGTTTTCAGCGTCCTGGGTTCGAATCCCGGTAGGAGCAAATGTTCGTGTGATGATCATGGACATTTGTTTCCGAGTCATGGTTTATATGTATAATAAGTATGTATTTACAAGCCAAAATGCATATATGTAGTATGTCAACTATCTATCTTGAATTTGAGTTGTGATTCCTGCACGGAATTAAAAAAAATATGGCCTTATAATGATCTAGCTTTTGTGTATGTGAGTTTAAAGGTTTGTAAACGCACAACACAGGAGATATTAAAATAAATGGCCGCGTTTAAAAAAAAACTTATTTTGCACGATTAGGGAATCGAACTCAAGATCCACGTTCAGCAATCGCGTTTGCTGTCTCAAGCTAGATCAACGAATTCAACATAATATGTAAATGACACCGTAAATTTGTCAACCACGTTAGATTTTAAAATAACTCAGAAATAGTGATCAAACTCAAGTAAATAACTCAGTTTAAAGGAACCTAACTAACCTAACGTGGGGGTGCCCCAATTCCCGTTTATGAGGGCAGAGATACTTCCGTCGCATGCGATTCACAATATTACGGTTTCACTTCGATAGATTACAATCTACCGAAAAATAAAGCATTAGGTATATTGTAAGCAGTATGTTCAGTTGACAATATTTCGAGAGTTTACAACCTCGCTAGAGAGATTACAATCTAACGTGTTTGACAATTTCACTGTGACATACTTATACGCTCGCTTACTGTGGGACAAAGCCTACACAATCATTCTCTTTCAGCAAGATATCAATCTTTATGATAAAAAACTTTGTTTGAGATACTAAACTTAATAGTCCCACAATATATGCAGTGGAAAATAAATGGTTTCTGAATTAAATTAACATAATTATGGACGCTCTCGTCTATTTCAAGAAAAAGTTTTCTTTTATTGCTAAATAAAAAGATTTTATTGTAATATGTAAACTGTCCGACGATTTCTATGGGAAACACATTTGTTTGTTTGTTTATAGTTCACCATTTTGAAGTAAATCGTTTACAAATAACATGTTTACGATAGTAATTTAGTGGACTTAGCTTTAGATCGCGGCGTTGCCCGTTTGGAGTTCGGAAATCATTCTTGGGGACGCATACTACCGAAATAAAAAGTAAACTATGTATATTCTAGCCCGGAATGTGGTGATCCGACAGAGAGCCAGGGCCTCGATTCTGCTATTAAAATAGTGTCAGAGTAGTGATCATAGATTTCATAATGTTCAAGTTCTGTCAAGTTTGTTAATTCTACTAATATAATGGCGCCATTATGACTTTTCAATGGTCGACCACTGACACTACATTGAAAGAAATGTCATAGAATAGTAATCTCGTACATGAAATCTGGCATGAATAAATGTTCGCATTTAGTAGTAGATTTCGGAAACCATATGTACTAAGGGTTTTATAATAATGACAATACGACAATGCCATTAAAACACAATTTTATTAAGAGACCATTGACTGACCAATGATCGACCATTGTGACTTTAACAGATTACGAACTTTAAGCAAAAGGCAATGGGATGGGAATGGAATCATGTTGGAGTGGCGAATTTATTAAAATAGCAGAATTAGGCCCCTGAGTGGTCGACATGGCTCACTGAATAAGTAAGCTGAAATGGCAATGGGCCGGTCATATGAGCCGTAGAACCGATGACTGTTGGGGTAGACATGTTCTTGAATGGAGACCGGGAATCGGCAAACGTAAAGTAAGACGCGATTAGTCTCGGCGGAGTGATGATCTTCGCAGCCGGGGTTGCGAGCCTATTTGAAAGAGATACCGCGGCCCCGGAACATAAGGGCGAGGAAGGAACATGGATGGGTTTTAGTCAGTAAAAGTCTGACACTCCCTCCCGCTCCGCCCAGAGTGGGAGAAGTCATTTGATGATTTCACATCCTAAAAAAAAAAAAGGGTGACTGGTAGCAACTGGATGACAGTTGATGAGAATTAGTGATGTGCCGATTATGACTTTCGCCGACTAGCCGACTAGCCGATTAGTCGGTTGCAATAAGACCGACTAGTCGGCTAAGCCGATTACGGTTTCGGGGATTTCCGTATTGCTTCGTTTACGGCTGATTCCCGCGCAATCACATACGCCGCCTGCGAGCGTGTCGGAACATGTTTTCTTTACTTCGCATTGTTCCTTCATTTTTGCTTGTGTAATGGTCGAGAGCGGTGTTTTAGTGTAAAAAAATATTTTTTTGTGCATAATTAAATATAATACTGTTATTATAAAAAAAAAAAAAAAATATAATCAAGGTTTTTATTTCATGTAGTTCCCCCCCATGCATATTATTGAGAAATACATACAACGTAAGAAGCCGGATAGTCGGCGCTCTTTGCCGATTAGTCGCCGACTAATCGACGACTACAATAGTGGCCGGATAGTCGGCTTTACCGACTAGTCGGGACATCTCTAATGAGAATCGAGTTGTGTGGCGTGCAATTGAAGAGACCTATGTCCAGCAGTGGACTGCTGTAGGCTGATGGCGATTCTAACCCAGGACATGGTCGACCAGTGTGACATACATCCAAATCCGTTAAGAAAAGAAAAGGGTAAAGACAGGCAGAAAGACTTCTTTTGCATTTATAAAATATATATTTTTTTAAGTATAAACAATTTATGTCTTGCTAGTATTAAGGTGCTATTTAGGTTACAATATGTTATTGTTTGATCACTTTTTACGTTATTATGCCGGCTTCAATACTGGAGAGTGATTGTTTTAAACTCCGCATTTATGAAGTCGTACAAACTTGTTAAGTACCTAGTGAAGTCGCATTAATATTTATGCTAGAAATATTGTACTCTAAACACATTTCAATAAAGTTTTAATTGAATTGCTTTATTATACAACTACCTACTCATACAAATACATTTCACCTTAATTGATATTTCAGCAAGATTTTTAAGTAGATTAGTATTTTCTTTCAGCTTCGCTTTGCTCTCACGGGCATTGAATTAAGAATTAAGGCGAATTAAGCTTTAAATTAAACTTGGTTTCGTCTTGCTCGTGTCTAGCATCTAGAATTGCAGACAGACTAGAGCTCATTTGTTTTCTTAAAGGACCTTATTTGAAAGAGCTGTCAATGTCCTCTGATGAATATAGATTTTTATTAATTAACGGTAATGTCGTTGCGATACGTACGCCCGTCGAATATAAATGTACTTCGAGTTATTAGTGATACTAGTACCAGTAGAAAAATGACTGCCAACACACACACAAAGTCATACACACTCCGCGCATCAGTATACAGGGTGTAAACCACCTCATCACAAAGCCGTTAACCAAGCATTCTGTACATCAAACTAAGTAACCGTACGCAAACATTATTGTTGGGAAACAACGTTTTTTTTTTGAGTTTATAATTAATGTTTTGTGGTAGAACTCAATGTAACGCACTTAAAACATTGTGCTGATGGATGGATTGAATAGTACGGGGGTCGTGGAGGTGTTAAAAGCCAAAATCTTACAAGAAAAACTTGTCAAAAAGTTGTAGTTTTGACCCCCCCATATCTCCGCAACTAGAAGGTTCCCAGGTATGATGTAGAACAAAAAAATGAGGCAATGATGAGGAGAACAAGTGCCTTTCGGCTTCGTGAAGAGGTGTTTTACACCCTTTATAGTGTGATCTCAATGGTGCAGATGAGGCCATACCCAATCCGCGGTTTAAAACTAATTAGTCTCATCTGCAGCATTGATGGTGCAGGTCAATGATGCGAACATAAAGGGCGAGGAAGGAACATGGACGGGTATCAATCAGTAAAAGTCTGACACTCCCTCCCGCTCCGCCCAGAGTGGGACAAGTTGTTTGATGATTTCCCATCCTAAAACAAAAAGAAAGAGATATCAATTATATTACACGAAGCAAAATGAGTATCATGATGGTCGTATTGTAGCGGGCGGCATTCTGTTGTTTCTGCATGCCTACTACCATGGGTGAACCTTTACAAACTTTGTACCTACATCATCATTCTCTTGCCCTTATCCCAGTTCATCGGGTCAGCGCAGCATCTCTTTTTCTTCCATACTTCTTTTACTTCTCATCTCTTCAGGTACCACTTCTCTAGCTATATCATCCTTCACATAAACACTGCTTTAGGCTTTCACGGTTTAAAACTAAACTTATATTGTCACTTACGGGATATCTTCCGTAAATATTTATTATGTTGAACCCGATTTTTAGTGTCGAGTTCCAATAGTGCGCTTAGCAAAAGACAAAGAAAGAGGGTAGACAGATTTGTCTGCTCGTAACAATGTAATTTCCATCCACCCGCATACTCCAGTCAACCGCGATCATGGCGCTTGCAACAGCGTCGAAATATCGGGAGCTCAACATAATAAATAATCACGGAAGATATCCCGTAAGTGACAATATAAGTTTATCCTTCACATAGTCTTTCCATTGCTTCTTTAATCTTCCTCTACTCTTAAACCCATCCACATTCATACTCACAACTTTCCTCACGACTTTGTACCTACATACCACTTAAAATCACAGTTAATTTACTGTTATAACTACAAGTTTCAATGCAATAAAGTCAGTTTACTATTAACGATGTGTTACAAAGTCCTTGTAGTTGCTGTTTTAATAAATTTACCGACGTGCAACAATGTAGTATATTAATTTAGTGTAATTAATAAGTTTATGTGAACATTAATATTGCTGGGCCACCGTCGATGCTAATGTATGTAGGCTCTTCAAGTAAGGCGGCATTTGTATGAGGATTAAAATGTTTCAAAGTTATCTAATCTAGTAACTATTTAGTATTAAAGTTATGCATACATGTCTTCAATTTCTTTAATAGATTTTCAACTTTATCACTAGTAGTTGAAGGTTGATTAGGATTGGCAGGTTCGAGTAGCTTGGTGTGCTAGCGTCTGTGCTAGGAGACATGCATAGTATCAAACAGTTGTGAGCGCAAAATGGGATACGAGTAAATTAAAGAAATAGATCCTTTTACATGTAACACTTATTTGTTACAGAGTCAGCTATTAGCACAGAGAAGAAAGTACTAACTAAATACTACAGAGAAGCTTCTAGACCAGTATGTGCCGCCACCAAAGCGTCAACGACCACTGTCGATCTATAGCACTATGGTGCGTATCTGACACCATGCCTCTGGAGTCCGCGCAACGCCATTCAAAGCGTTTGTGTTTAATTTTAAGTGCAAATCCATCAAGATCCGACACACATTTATAGAGCTACAACACAATATATACTTACATAGTTTTAGTAACATATTCCCAAATGGCTTGGTTTACTGGATACCTACATATTTTAGGATAAACAGACAGACTCCAGGAAGTTTCACTTCTTAGCGGTACGCACACGCGGTGCGGTTCACAACTTTGAAAAACCAGAATTACAATCCAATTAAACGATTAATATCTATAATTTTCCAAGTCGGTGCTGCGGTGTGGTGAGCACTTAAGTACAGTCGCGAGCAATAATATTCATACACAAATTGATTTTCTTGTGGACCTATGGATTGCAATTATGACTGATAGGAAAGGAAACAATTTAAGGTGAAAACTTCAGGGTGGCCCACGAAATACAAATTTCTTACGATTTTTGCGATTTCCAGGGCAGTGCTAAGTTGTATGTAGATAAACATTTCGGGCGCGCCTGTAAGACGTATTAATTAAGTTACAGAATTATAGTCATCAAAATCATCAATACAACCCTCCAAGTTCATAAGACTCGAAGAAGGACTTTGAGCGTGAAAAATTCGTTCATCGACTCTTATGAACTTGAACTTTTTGATGATTTTGATAATTATAATTCTGTAACTTAGTGCGTCTTACAGCCGCGACCGATACGTTTATTAACATACAACTTAGCCCTGCCTTGCAAATTGAAAAAACGTAAAAAAAAACATATTTCGCGGGCTACCTTGAAGCATCATTTCTGAGCAAGTTGCAACCGAAAAATATTTCACTGAATAAATTAGTAGAATGACAAGAATTCCTTTTTTTTACAGGCCTACCATATTTTCCGGTTACTGGGTTGTGGAGCTCGAGGCTAAATAAAACAGCCGCTTGGGTCGATCTTTAGGGTAAGCCGTCTTTGCCTAGGTTGGTCTGTGGATGGGTGACCACCATTACATACCTCGGCTGTCTTTTCTAGATCTTTGACAGTAGGTTTCGTTAGGTAGTAGTGGCCCAAAAAGTCTGACAACCAGTCTTACCAAGGGGTATCGTATTACCCAATACCCAGTACTAACTGGGTTGTGGATGTAAAATACAGGTATTCAGCAACATTCGGTTAGACTGGAAGACGACCCCAACTTAGTTGAGAAAAGTCTAGGAGAATGATGGGTTGTGGAATGTGGAGCTCAGATAGACAATTGCTTCATGTTAAATATTGAACTTCAGTGTTGTCCGTTTAAACTAAATGTCAATCTCAACATTGTAGTAAAGAAAAGGCTATACAGGGTGTAAACCACCTGATCACGAAGCCGTCAACCAAGCATTCTGTACATTAAACTAAGTAATTTTACGCAAAAACTATTGCTGTGAAACGACTTTTATTTTGGGGTGAAAAATCATGTTTTGTAGAACTCAATGTAGCGCACTTAAATCATTGTGCTGATGGATGGATTTTATAGTACGGGGGTCGTAGAGGTGTTTAAAATATAAATATTACATTTTCATTAAAACTTGTATTAAAAAAAAAACTTGTGAAAAAGTTGGAACTTTGACCCCCAATATCTCCGTAACTAGAAGGTTCTCAGGTATGGTATAGAACAAAAAAAAACCCCAATGACGAGGAAAACAAGTGCCTTTCGGCTTCGTTAATAGATGTTTTACACCCTTTATAGATGCTGATGAAATTGGAAGAAAATCGCTTAATTTTACAAGTCTGTAAGTGTATCATATTAGTGCTCGAGACTGTACCAACATCCCCTTGGGGTGGAAGTTGGGAACCCTTTGTGGAACGCTTACGTCATGCTACGCTCTTACAAGTTATGTCGCGAGATAAGGGTTACGCGTCATTGGAGGAGGCTTTATCATTTTGTAATTTTGTTAAGAGATTACTTTTAAGATTCAGCAAATTTGCGAGGTTCGGTTTTACCCCTGCCCTCTTTGCCAGCTACTTGGGCAACCGTAAATAAGTGGTAGAATATGCAGGTGGTACATACCTCGGACACGTATTTCACCCTTACGGGGGTAAGTCAGGGAACAAATTTAGGGCCGTTAGAATTCATAATTATGATTAATGATCTTCCTGAAGTCAATAAAAACGCTATCTGTTTGTTATCACACATTATCCACATAGACGAAAAAGAAAAATGCTTATTATAGCGGATAACTCGATAAACGCGGATCGCAGGTATGCTGGAAGAGATTTCTTTAGAAATAAGCATCACCTTTGTACCTATTTTCTATTCCTTTCTTCTTTTCTGTATGTAGTGTGTGCATAAATTGTTAAATTAATAAATAAATAAAGTATCGAAGAAAAGTTATTAAAAAAATTGAGACCATCGCTCAAGCTTTTCTTACCAAATGAAAAAACAATAACTGAAATCCTGAAATCGGACCAGTAATTACGGCGAAATCGAGCAACAAGCATGAAAATAAAAGATGCTGGCCGAATACATTACACCTCCTTTTTTAGAAGTCGGATCAAAATAGAAACATCGTTCTCTGCAATAACACTACACTAAAACAATATTCGAACTAACAAATCCAACACGACTGGCATGTTATGAGCAAAAGTTAATTACAAAATACTTTACAAATAAACACGTAGGCAGTAGGCACGCACAACAGTTGGTGCATAACAAATAACTTTATTATAACCTATACATATTTCACGCGCCATAACAATTACATACGGCATATATATCTGCCCCACGCACACAACCACCCGCTGCTACATTTTAGACATTAATGATAATTTTAAACATTGTACATTCCCTACCACTAGTGATACGCGAACTACCCGCAAATAAGTATATATTCGTATTATGCACTAAAGGGCTGCACACACCAAAGCCGCGAATCCGGCTGAACAGTGCTGAGGAGCGGGCGCGCGGGTAACTATGCAAATATTAACCAAGAATTCTCAAGAAAATATAATCAGGGCATGGCTAAAGATTTAAATAAAAAGAAATAAAGATAAGATTCTGTGTTTTCAGGTCAGTACAGCATAAAAATACTGAGAAGAGCTGAGCAGCGGTAAGACTTCGGTTCCTGATGCAAATAATTATGACAAGATTATGTTAAAACATTCAATGGTAACCAAAAACTCTCAAGGTTCCAAGACCGCTGTGTCTGTGGGTCTTCAGTTTTGGTATGTAGACCCCATTACAAGTAGAGATTTTATATAAATAAGACCCGTTACCCGCAGAATTGTTCCTCAAACAAGAAATCAAATATTTAGACGCGGTTCCCAAGTAACCTAAGCAAATAGTTTTTATTTAAGCAGAAACTATTTTATTTATTCTCCGGTAACAATTAATCAAGAAGTTGCAAAGTTTCCTGGAACGAAATTAAATAACGTCGCGTTTACTTGATGAAATAAACTTAATTAAGTCCGTTTATATGGATTCAGTTCTGAGGTACAAAGATTATTTATGAAAGAAACTAGTGGAATTACTTTTCTCTCGTCGTTTTCTTGGAATCCTTAGAGAAGTCATAAATTCATCGCTCGGGACTTTTATTATAGGTAAAAGTGTTGGACCAAACCTTCGTCTTCAGCTACCTTCGGCCAAACTTCCACTTTCGGCTTTGAATAAAATATAAATAAGCCGAAATTTTGTCTGTATTCAGACATGAAAGCAGACATGGGACATACAACCAGGAGAGTGAAACTTCCATACATTGGCTTCAAACAAAATTTTCATAGATAGTGCTGCCATCTGTGTGTTTAGGTACATTAACTTTTCAACTGTCATAACGAGAACAGTTATTTTAGACTACTTGCTAGTGAAGTATAGATAGCCTAGCAGTGACAGCGGTTGCCTTGTGACTAGTAAGTTCACAAGTTCGAATCCTCAGAATTTCTATTTGTATATTTTGGTTGAACAAAAACTAACAGCGCCGTCTATCTAGTATTATATAGTGTATTGTCTATGCATACAACACAACACTGGGCACAAGAAATGAATTAAGGCCTAGCCTTGTTCACAGAAATGAGCCCTGTGCCCCAAAGAGTGGGCTGTTAATGCAGATATAGATATGCTTAGATTGCCTAGATAACGCAATAGCCGTAGACTGAGGTTCTTTTTATGCTTATCACAGCTACTGTCGCAGCAAGCTAATCTGTTTTTAGGCTGATGTTCCAAGGTTGCCCCCGAAATTCAATTAATTTTACGTTTTTTGCAATTCGCAGGACAGTGCTACGTTGTATTATCGATGAAAATATCGTTCGCGACTGTAAGGCCTATTAGTATGTAGTTACAGAATTATAATCATCAAAATAATCAATACGTCGTTCCCTAAACTTTGTGAACTTGGAAGGTTGTATTGATGATTTACTGTCGCGAACGATATTTGCGTCAACATACAACCTAGTAGTAATGGCCTGCCAATTGCAAAAAAGTAGGATTGAATTTCGCAGGGTACTCTAACGCTTCCACCTTAAAGCAAAAACATTACAACTCAGGAACTTCTTCTCCTTGTCGTATTGATGATTCTTCTAACTACACGCTTTGGAACAGTAGCTGGCTACGTTTATTGCAGCGGTAGAGGCCATAATCAGATAGTCAAGATTGCTGGTAAACGGACACCTGGGACACTCCAGCAGGTGGGGCATTGTTTGGTCCGGAACGCCGCACTCGCAGCTCGGTTTTGGAAGAACCAATAATACCCCATTTTGCCAGGTTATGCTTGCAGCGACCTACTTGGGTACGCAATTGATTCAAAGCTTTTCTAATAGGCCACTGCAGTTCACTGCCGGGAGTAAGGTATTCTCAGGCTTTAAGAAGTCAAGATCTTAATTCTAGAACAACAAAAACGTTTGTTCTAGTAACTTGTTTACACAGTAACAAAATAGTGCGTATAGGCAGTCAAAAACTGGCACACTTGGTTTTCATATGGATTGCGATACTTGAGATATCTAGGTAACCTATATCTGTGGTATAAAGCCTAGGGCAGTCGTTCCCAGCACTAATCATCTCTAGAATCGTACCTGACACTCACTACAATTATTTCATGATTAAACATTTGGACAAACATACATCAGACCTAGTCATTTGGTTTCAAGATACAACGATTAACACATCTAGTCATTCCTTGGCCATAAATAAGCGCAATCTGCGTAATAATACGCTCGTATCGGTGCGCGCGCGCAGCTGTGTTTATTACGTTTATTGCACTTGATTGTACTGAGGCTGCGTAATTACGGATCTATGTAGGTACTTGTTTTTACAGTATGGCTGGATAAACGAAGGACTTAGTCGAGGACTTGAAAATATATGCTTGAAATAAAAATTGTAGGGACAAGTTTCACTAAATGTATACTGCATGTCGATGATTATTTTCAATAATTTACCAAATAGTTTTCAAGACTTACCGCTGACATTTGAAATTAAACTTTCAAACTCTTAGTTAAAGACTACTTTTCAATTGCCATAGAATAGAATAGTTAAAGACTACTTAGAAGACAAGTCAATAGAATCTATAATTTGTAAGTTATACTAATTGACATCGCTTATTGTGAATACATTTGCACGTCATGTTTTGGCGATGTAATTGATATATTGTACACCTCATGTACCATATTTTAGTATTAAATATTTTGGTTTGATTTAATTATGGACTTGTGCAGGCGACTGCAACGGGCACAGACAAAGCAGGGGGAATGAATATTCATAAAAGGAGAGAAAGAGGGATGCCAAAGAAAAAACAATTAATTCAGGATCGTGAGGCTAAGTCAAGTGAGCCTATTGTAGTGCTCTATTGACATAGGCCTCTCTCAGCCAAAATACCCTGTCGTCTCCTTCTGCATACATTTCGCATTACGCAACACCTAACATGAAGAATATGAACAAAACATTTTCGCCAATCTCAAACAGGATATATGAGACAGAAGCAAGCAGAAGGATGGAAAAAAAACTAGCTCTTCAAGCTCCCTTGAGGAGGCCGTGCGTAAGTAATAACAGCCGCTCGGATCGATCTTTAGGGTAAGCCGTGCTTGCCTAGGGTCAGTCCGTGGATAATAAATAGAACACCCATTGTTTAGGCTCACCTATCGCCTAAACACAACCATCGCCGCGGTGTGCGAGAATATCGGCAAAACATAATTATGTTATCTGTATAGTGATTGACATTTTTTGCGTGAATATCGGCAAGACATATGTTATCTGTGACAGCCGGTGTCTTGCTAACTGCGCAAGCGGTCCATTAACATTGTAGTTTTCTATCTCAAGAATTATAAAAGTAAACTTCAAAATAACAGTCCTTTCATTGAAGAGACCCAATAAATCAAGAAGGATAAGGCTTTATGTTGGAACAGACACCCATTACATACTGAGTTTCCTCCGTGCAACAGCACATCAGGTCGCAGTTGTTATTTGTATATCTTTGACAGTCGGTATAGGGTGTGGCCCGAAAGTCTGACAACCAGTCTAACCAAGCGATATGATAATATCGCTTGATGGGCGAGTCCGACTCGCACTTGGCCGCTTTTTTTTGTAACTAGCAAACTTGGAATAAATGCAATGATTTTGATTTGGAATCGAATACTAAATACTTTCCTACAACAATATATGTCCCTTGTTTACCCAATCAGCCTATCCACGTTGTTTTCGCCATCCTGTTGCCCTTTCCTCAAGTA